>JAKIJQ010000004.1:5723081-7103662 GCA_023373905.1 Rhizoglyphus robini
TAAACTTAAATAAACTTAAACAAATAATATATTTGCACACACGTGTGTTTGCTTTATGAAATTGAAAATTTATGTAATTATTATTTTAAATTTAATTCAATTCAATAATATAAAAAACCTACAAAAATGATAAAATGTTTTGAACTTAAATAGACATTTACGCGATTGAGCATTAATCATTAATTCAAAATGAATATTTCTTTATTTGTTAGTTTTCACTCGAAATCGTTTAATTAGCCAAATGTATTTATACCTTAATTAATTTAAATTAGTTTGACAGTGAACGTGTGTTAGTTAATTAATTAACCCCGGACAGATAGAAACGGTGTAATAAATTAATTAAAATTAAACACACACAAATCAAGGTGAAATTCCAAACGCTCAACCCAATCTAATTTTGTGTTTTTAAATTTAAATCTTGAAAATTGCTCATCCGAATGGAACTAATGTGAAATCGTTGACACGAGGATCAAATTCAAATTGAACTCTGGACGCCATGAGACTTTTATTTAGCTTTCATTTATCTATTTATACTTTATTCTCAAAAAGGTCATTTAAATATTTATGAAGTGTTTACTCTGTTTTACTTCTAAACAGACCCAAAGACAAACGCGTCCAAGGATAAACCAGAGTGACAGAATGGAATATTTTCCAATCGAAACAATACAATCTGCCTGATGATGAATTAACATGCAAGTTCAGAGTGCCATTTCTGGTTGACATTGTGAGCTTTCAACTTCATTTCTATATTTATGTTTCGCCATTTTCTCGTGTATAAATAGCCAAAAACAAACTAAATCTGAATAATCAAATGTGAGTCACCAGTAAATGAGAAGCAAAGCCGAAACCAACACTCACACACTAACACACACATTATCATGGCATTGTGTTGTGGTGTTGGCAATTTAATTATGATAATACACACCAAAAGTGCAAATGTCGTCATCTTGTTTGATTATACCGAATTTAAATGTGTGTTCCTTCGAAATCAGCCAGAAATGCTGTGACACACAAGCGAGAATGTACACATACATTAGCACGGTGTTATAATCGACACACAAACAGACACACCGTAATGCGGGAAAATACCCAAAAATGGAATAACTTAACGAGACACAAACATTAATAAAGTGAAATCAAATGTTTGCCGTGTCACAAATGTTTTGTTCATATTCAATAAATACATTTATTATCGCACAAAATTATATTTATAAAGCAGCCACATTTAAAAAGTCAAATTATTAGCAGGTTACACACACAGACTATTACGAATAGTAAATTGAGAATAAACCAATGAGCAGACCACTTTGCTCCAAACAGGAACAAATGCTCAATTAGATTAATGATTCATATGAACCAATTTATCTGTGAATTCATGCCAAACTCATTTATACGTACATTGAGACTTTGTATCGTCCAACTCAATAGTTTGTCCTGAAAATATACTTTCAGGGTAGAACTGAGCAAAAAGTCAATGGAAAATTCTGACAATTTATAAATATCTACATCTACATACAAACATGCATAGATTCGGTGCTGCAATTGAATTAGCTAGAACAGCGGACCATTTTAGCCTTTGGAAATATATTTTTTCTGTGCAAAAAGAAGAATTGAAGTACAATTTAAAATTAATATAGAGAATATCGTTATTTGGTAAATTAATCTATTTTTGTATACACTTTTGTATATACTTGTAGTCTAATCACAAAATTAATCTTTCAAGATTTGAAACGCAACTTCCATCCAACAGTAAATATAATAGTAAATACATCGATAGTCAATTAATTATAAATGATCGTAAGGAAATTCCTCTCAAAGTTATCAATCAAAAAATAAAAAATTTTAAATTATAAAATTAATCAAAAGTAGTACGACTGGATGGAGTGAGGATAATTGGAAGTAACACACAAGCACTGATTGAATGTGTGCGAGTGTGTTTTTTTTTTTTTTTTTTTTTAATTAGTTTATTTCGTAACCTTTATCCAATGAAGATATACAAAGGTGTAGTTATAAAAAAGATAAAATGTTAAATGATCAAAGTTAAACAGACGTAGATTCTAATGAGTTCACAAAATCAATGTAAATATTATGATGTAACTAATATCATCCACAATCGAACTGATTCTCGACAATTTCGTACATTTTCAAGTAGGCACGACATGTCCTACTATCAGCTCGATGATACAGCCATACGGCTGTTGTTTTCTTTGTAGCCTCTTACCATCCACCCAAGCACAATTGGAGCACTTCTCTACTTGTACAGTACAATCTTTCGTTTCGTGTGGACCTGCACAAACGTGTGTGCGAGTGTGTGTGTGCTTCAATTAAGATTGCTGCCCGATAGATGTTATCGATGGCAACAAGAAGAAAAGAAGAAGATAAATGGCTTTTATTGGTCGGTCCGAGGAGTGAGAGAAATTGAATTTAAAGAAAATATAAATTAATAAGTCAAGTGAAAATTTATATTAATAAATCATAACCAGTGGATGGAGTGCTCGAAAGGACCAATCGGGGCCCTATCAAGTACGTAAATGGCGATGATCTATTTCTGGCAGTGCAACACAAAATCGCTCAATCTGTCTCAATTGAAACAATTAAACTGCAGAAAGGAGAGGAGAAGCAATTTTAGAGTCGTACTGAACAAATTTCAACAACAGACAGACAGAGCAGAGAAATATAAATTGATTTTCGACTGTCGACAGAGTGGAGTAGGACACTGTACCTTGCAGGGCCAGTGAGCAAGAAAGTTCTTGTCCCAACTAAGCCAACTTGGCCAGAGAGAATTTGAATGGCAAAATCGCTCATCCATTAAGTTTCATTATCGATTGGGAGAGGGAAAGCCGAGCCAAGCAACACACAAGCAGCCAAGCAGTGGCTAACACAGACACATGCCACACTCATGACCAGACAGATCGCGAGTGACTATTTCGATTGCTTCACTCATTCAACTTATGGCGAACAAGATGAAAAGCGAGAAATTTGATTTTTGTGAGAAATGAAAGAAGAAATGATGATAAAATTAATGAAAGAGAATAGGTCAATTGAGAGAGATCGACTCGAGCGATACTGGGCGTTATTGATGGACACAGCACTCCACTGTCCTATATAGATTAATCTCGGCACATTATTCCACAAGATTCAATTGCATGTTAGCAAAAATAAATTATATGTGGCTAAATTAAAAATCGAATTAATTCTTGTTTTTTCGATCATCCAAAATGATCGTTCTGTAGAAATGCAGCAAAACGAGGCCCTAAAAGTGGGCTAGTGCTACTTTGTGTGAGCAAATTGTAATATATTCCTCAACTGGCACAAAGTAGTTCATCACAAAGTGAACAATTTATCAAACAATTTCATCGTACACTGTCATGAACTGTATGAGCCAGTAAATATAGTAGAGAAATATAGTAGATGTAAGTGAAGCCAATTTAAATTTTCCACAGGCACAGTCGGACTAGGCACAAACCCAGATCACCAACAAACAAATGCACCGAGCCAGCAAGCAAAGTCAAATAAATCAGCACATCTGAATCAATCAATAGCCAAACATCTAACCGAGATGGCAATATTTCATGTTGGCTAACGTCAGCCATCATCACCACCGACATTGTTGGTTATTGGCCACTGTGCACTGGTCACAATCATTTTTCATCGAGAGATAAGCACCCAGCACCAAACCGATTTCCCGTAGTGAATGCACTCAATGCCTCAATCGCGGTCGTAGTGGCAAAAACCTAGACATTCGGTTCAAAGGAAAAAATTAAAACGTCAATAAACTGACAATAATTTTTCATCATCGGAAAGCTCAAATTGGATTTGATTTATATATTTCTGTTGGAAATATATTAAACTAAATATTTTAAAATAAATAAAAGCTCTAACTGAAAAAGTTTATTTGTATAACAAAAATACTAAACAAAAATACTAAACAAAGAAAATAAAAAATTGCAACCTTGAAAATATCCAAATAATTCTTATTTTCAAAATGCCAAATCTTATGATCAAATGTCTATGAAATTGCAAATGCACTGGTGGAATGTTTCTATTGAGTCCATTTAATTAGTAGCTAGTTGGCCAGTGAATTGTAGCATTTGGTACAGCATTCAAACTAATCTCACAAGTTGCCAAATCAAAGATTCAGGACTCACTGAACACAGCGTAATCGGCGACTAGACGGAGCATTATGAGCGACTTACCAAACATTCCGCACATTCATTTGTTGATTGACTTTGCGTGTGGTGAGTGCAGTCAGTGACATATGACCAAACAGGCAAATGTATGCAACATTCAATTATTGCTTATAAGAATCTACATCATCAACATGGCCATCGATCAATTCGAGGCACACACGACAAGTGCACACTCATATTTTGCATGCAACTAATTTGTCCTTATGCTTTCGCTCACTTGCATTGACACTCGCTACATTCCCTTGCCAAATTGACTCAAGCCAACAAACATATTTTCTGGCTAATTCAAATTGCGCAAAACTTATTAACATTATTACAACTGATCAAAATGAAGCAATTCTACCATTTTGTAAAAATCGTAATCCAAAAAACAGAAATAAATCAGTATAACCAGAAAGTCAAAGAGCAAAATTCCGTAATGTGCACGAAACGAGTCAACAAACCCAAAATGCAATCATGGAAAAATAATCAAAGGAAATAAAATATTTATTCACATGATTTTATGTTTTATTTTCTGGCAAAAATATCAAAATGACAAAAATCAATAAATAAATGGGTGAAACCAATTTGGTGAGAATGCAACGAATTGGTTGGTGTGCTGGCAATGGTGATGAAAATCAATAATGACCACATAAATAATGCAGTATGATTAGTATATGGCCTATGGTAGATGTGTGTAATAATAATTTGTACCGAAAAGGGCTTAAAAATAGCATCCGAAATAGTAAAATCAAAATAGATCTAACAAGAATAGACAAATGGAAAGAGGAAGAAAGGCCAAAGTGAAACAAAGTAAACCAAATGCGAGGACACAGAGACAGCAAGTGGACTGTTTGCATGTGTATCGCATCACATCGTGGCGCGCGTCATTGACTCGGCACAAATGGTCATTGTTTTTGGTTTGACTGGTCGTGCCACATGCAGACCCAAAGCACCAGCCAGCCGACAGCACCACCAGCAAGCAATCACGATAATTTTGGTTGTTGCAAATAGACAAAAGTACAACTAGCACAAAAGTTGGCCGGCTCATTTGAATCTGTAGAAAGCACGCACATGAACATGCACAAGCAAACGAGACAGACATGCATGTCCATGTCCATGCTCATATATGCTTGTACTAGCAACTCAGTCTAACGAGACATCGAGCAAACATTCGACAGTACACAGGCAAATCATTTCGGTTCGGCTCGACTGTGCATTATTTAAACAACCGACAATTTGTATTGCATGAACGCGACAATTGTAAATTTGTTTGCTCCACAAAGTGTAGCGCATAGAGCACAAGCATTGAGAATGCACCAATTCGACATTACCACCAGGAAGAATGGAACCAAAGTAATTTGCTTTAAATCGGCATTATTATTGTTGTTGTGTGTTGCATTGTACTGAACCACACACAGCCATTCCAATACATTGCTCAATAATTACAATATCACATACACAATTATTCCTAACTTGCCATAATATTTCCTCCCATTGGAATTTGCTAGTGACACTGACAATGGAGTGAAGATTACTTTGCAAGTGCAACAAGAAAAAATGGAAAAATTTTAATTTAAAACATTCGAAAGGATGGCATCATCGTGTGGCGCATACATCACACAGTGCACAGCTCCAAGTGACATTTCATTTATATTAAATGGCACATTTTAATTATATTCCTAGTGTGAGTTTGTTTGCTGTGTTCCTAGTTCGCACTCACTGTTTCATCACATTACGTGTCACTCTTAATAAACATATTAAATTGCACTGTAATCAAGTAATTCACTGTGCCCTTCTCACATTCACACACACTCACACAACAAGCACAAACATTTTCATTTAAAATATAATTTAAATTCTTTCTCACATTATTTTCTAGGCCACTAAAAGTAATTAACCAGTAGAAAATCTAACAAAATTTTCATCATAATTATTATCTCATTTCACATAGAAAAATCAGATACGAGTTATTTTATATTTAAATTATTAAACATACATTTTATTTAATATTTCAGTGGTTTTGAAAGTGAATTTCAATATTCCGAAAAGCATATTGATCTTTTTAATTGAAAATATTTGTGAATAATGTGAATAACAATATTAATAATAAAGTAAACACAAATGAGCCTTCTTCTGGTTTAATGAATTCAATATAATCGAGAGTATATGGAGTGCACTACTTTGTCGAGTTTTGATAGGAAAATTTTGCAAATGCAACAATGTTGTTAGGAAGAGAGCAACATTGGCTCGAGAGTAAAGTAAGACTACTCACTACTCCCGATTGCGATATCATATTTCGTATTTCTTCTTCGGCATTGGACACCAAAACTCGATCCACTCACTACACCACACAACACCAACTTCAATAATTTCAATATTTTTCCTCACAAAGTTATTACAAAGTAAAAGCGAATTTAATTATAATTTTCCATACATTCTCTCGATTTTCAAAGTAGACACAAAATTAATAGTTTTTAAGATTCTAAAATGTTATTCCACGAATAATTGATTAAAAGTTTTATTTTTAAATATTCTAGTGATTTAGTATCTTAATTTGTAAGACGTAGTTAGACCTCTTACCTAAAATAGTAAAATAGACTGTATCAATTATATGCTAAATTTAGAACGATTTATAAACTCAATTTAAATGTTAATAAAACAATTTGAATAAAACAATTGAGAATAACAATTTTTCTGGCGAAGCATTCGATTGAATGTATTCAATAAGCCTCGCAAATCCATTTGCATGCGAATGAATAGAGTGGCACCCAAATCCGGGTCTGAGTGTGTGTTGTGTTGTGTGTAAATTGGACTATCGCAAATCTGTGTTGGTTTGTTTTTATTTATGATTCTGCCATCGTTCTCGTTACATTCGGATTCACTCACTGTCAATAATGCACAAGCACAATTCGCTAAATTTACCTTGGAGGAATGTGTGCCAATGCTTGGCGTGTGCTTCACTGCATCACACCTTGCCGTTTATATTTCTGTACTGATGATGTGTGCAGTGAAGCACACATTTATTGAAATTGTCAGACAGCCAAGGAAGGAAAAGGCAATCGACGATGATATTCCGACATTCCTGCAAATGTTTGTATGCGTGTGTGTGTACATTGCATTGAATGAACATATGCACAATTGATCGCATCAATGCAGTGTAAGCACTAGTCCGAGATATTTATTATGGAAAATATATATAAATCGATAAATCGAGACAGAATTAAAAGTTGAGACCTTTGTGATCATATATGAGAGTTGCCTTTGAAGTTGGCAGCTAAGAATAAACAGAATCTTTCCATCTCTCCTCTGTTGCCGATATGACCTAAAACGGTTTTCTTTTTCTATTTAATCTCGCGCCAGTTTTATAGACACAAAGTGACTTTATTATAAAGTGAACTGAACTGACTAAGACACTAACACTAGCACACTATTTGAGCAGTGCTTAGTGCATATCGAGTACAGTGGCAAAGGACAAACGACAATCGCCAACACAAACAGCACAAACACACGTTGACAAACAGACAGGCAAAAGACCAAATTTAAACATTTTGAAATTCAACACACAACGAACAAACAGACAGACAGACAAATCAATTGATAACACACAACAAATGCTTTCGCGCACACAAACACTGAAAGGGCACAAATATAATTCAATTTAATCAAACTTTATAAATTTCCAACCAAATTGAATAAATCTTTGCACACACTTTGGTCAATAGAGGACAGGAACAGAATGTGCACTGCAGTAATACACAGGGCAATGTACAACCATCAAAACACACATATAAATATTTTATAAAGACAATAAAACATTTGAGAAATAAAAATAATATTAAACTATTTAGTAACTAACTCGACAATGTGCTTAACTTTGATATATATTCGATATTTATACTCAATTCTGAAACAATCCAATAATCAAAACAATAAAATTGGGATAAATAAAAACTAATCAACTGAATTATAATTAGCAATCATTGAACAAACGAAAGCAATCATAAATAACTAGACAAGATGCGACAGTGTCAAGCAAAGCAGACTCGAGCCGAGTTGCAATGGAAAGCGAAATCCAAATAGATTAATTCATAGTAATGGAAATAATTGTTGGTGTATCATCATCAAACCCTAGCATTATCGAACTGGGCCAACACAAAGTGAATGTAACATTTATCCATTTATCGACAAAGCACACCAAATGGCCATAAATTCGATTGAGACATTCTTTCTCAATTGTGTGGTTGACGAAGTGAATTGGGAGACAAAGATAAATTCGACTGAGTGAACGGGCGAAATTGAATTTTCATCATGAACCAATCACAGCCACACACACACACCAAGTGCCTTCCTGGTGTAGTACAATGTGGATTCAGTCTCGGCAGCCAATATATCATCGTTGACCATCGCTCTCCTTGGCCAATCACCGAGTAGCCAATCTCTGCGGGCCACACTCACACCCCTCTCACAGCAGTCCGCAATTTAGCAATACATTTAGCAATTTCCTATTCTCCTCGATGGCGCGGCAATATTTCTTCCCTCAGTGGTTATTAATTCCACCATTCAGCCCCGTTTCTCTCCATTTTTTTATTTATTTCAAATTAAAATCTCTACTTCCTTCCCTTCCTCCTCCTCCTCCTTCTCTTCTCGTAGGCTTTCACCAATAATTTTTGTTTTTTATTTTTCAATAAGCGCCGAGTGAAGTGTACTTACTCAACACACATACACAATGGACCACGGCGAAAGAAGTAACAAAAAAAAGAAGAAAAATTAGATTTAGTCGAGTAGTAAAAAGTCAGTTACACTTGGAGACCAGAGAGAAATCACTTAATCTCAGTAGTTGCGCTCAGTGAGTGAGATTTCAATTAAATTCATTAATTCCACTGTTGAGTGTAACCAAACAGTAATATGAAACAAACTGCAAATGTATTAGAACAAAACGCGAATAAATCAAATTGGAAATGCGTTCAGGCAAAGTACACTTGCAAGGAGCACATTCACTCACTCAGTGAGTGTTCACATGCAGTACTGCACTGTGCCTATTAATAATTCGGTAGAGTGACAAAACTTTCCACAATCGAGTCGGTCCGTAGTGGTGGACGAGCAGACCGAGAGAGCAACAGACACAATTTGCAGTTGTAATTACTAATAATTAACAACATATGCCAGCCGAGTGACAGTGCATGTGAATGTAATGCAATTCAGTGTAATACACAATACAACACACCAGTCACAGTTGATTATCAGCATTTTCTTAAATTAAATTAAATATTCGTTCCACACACCCAAAGTGCATCTAGCTAACAGTTGATTAACACAATTAACTGTTTGTGCTTCAAAATGATTTACACAAACACACACAAATACACACACCAAATGTATGAGGTGTCCACAAATTGTCCAATAAGGCTAATTTAATTTGGCATGTCCACTGAACAATTTCCACTGTAAAATATTGAAGCATTAAAATAAATTTGCCAAATCAATTGTCCACCAAATGGCACAGTGGAAATATGAGGACAAACATTAAGCAGTAAAGTGACTTAGTACTCGGTACATTTACACTGGTGATTGCACAGTCCGTGGACTTGCCCTACTGCACACAAGTAGTTCACGGTTGTGCGCTAGCTTGTTTGTCTTGAATTGTTGATTGGCTAATAAATTGAGAAACACCAGCACAAGCGTACAACAAGCGAAATCAAAAGACAAGCAGCAAATTAAATTGCTGCCCAACAAACATAAGTTTGTCTTGTCTTCAACTTGTGTTCAAATTGACTAACTGCAAAACTGGAGAAAGCAGTTAAGTTAAGAAGAAGAGGCAAATTGTTTGTTTGTTTGTGTTGAAATTCCACACACGAACATCGTTTAATAACAATAAGAGAACACTAACTAGCGTCACACGGACAGGCAAATAGAGCAATTGCCAATTGCCATTGCACCAGTGACAGTCTCCACTGACTATAGTCCAATTGGCATCAAAGCAATAAACTCGGCTCGCTCACTCGCTCGCACCAACGTTAAATTTAGCCAATTAAAATGAGAACAAACAAGAGAGAAGAAAGTCGACTTAAATTAAAACAATGTTAAAAGTAAATAAAACTAATGACACAAAATGGCTTTGAAACAAACACAACACCGAACAGAGCAATAATGCAGTGCCCACCGAATAAATTAGGCACACAGGGAAAATAGAAATGAAGATAGGTTAATCTGATGATACTGCCGAACACTATTCCTGGAAGATCTAAATTGGGTGACAATTGAACTATACTTGAGGACATTTTTGAGACATTTTACGATTCAAACGTTTTGTTTCGCTTTCTTAATTGTAAATGTCACAAAGTCGAACTGTGCAAAATCAACAAGCAGAAGCTTTCTTGATTTGCTCTAAAAATTGCATCTCCCTAATGAACGGAAGTGCACAATCCTTGGTGGAATAATCACATGACTGCAATACATACTCGGCATCACTCGTTAATGTGACACTGCATTCACTTGTATGGTGTCCACTTGTGTGTGCACAGTGGTCAATGTACACACACACACGCACAGTCCACTTGATTACACTTGACCGAAGCCAGCAAAAATCAAAGCACATTCACAAGCGCACACATCGATTCGAGACTGACTAATTTCGCGTTGGATTAGTCAATCAAAGGAACGACAACAAAATGGCGTAATAGTGATTGGAAGCTAATGAGTACTGCATAATGGTGAGTGAGTGAGTGAGTGAGTGAGTGTGTAATACACATTCAGCCAATTGCCTTATCGAGACAGACAATGTGAGTGCACTACTGCACACACATTCGCTTGCATCTGACAATTGGCCAATGTGCAATAGTGGAATTAGTGGCTCTCGCACAGTCACACACAACAGTCACCCATTGGCCAATAGTCATTATCCATTATATCCCAACTAGTCGTAACGTTCAAACAAATTAGCCATTCCATTCAGACAGTAATTAGCCATTCACATTGCGACTCGGCAGAGAAAATTGGATTTACGGCACTCCATCGGAATTAGGGAAAGGTGCTTCACTTGTAATGCTTGCTGTAAACAGAAAACAATGCCAAATGACAAACAAAATTGGAGAATTATAGCTGTGGAACAAAACAAACCAATGTTTAAAAACAATAAATTTAGAATGAACTTTTTTAATTAGCCATAAAAATATATAAATAACTCACATCGAAAATAGTTAATGGAGAAGAGACAAGTAAACAAGGCATGTGAAACTGGATGGGAAAGAAAGCAAACCAGCACGTAACACAAACACACCACACGACAGGAGAGAAGATTAAAATTGAAAATTGAAATTAAAAAAGTGTTTATACACTTTCCACAAGCACAGAGTTTAATCCATGCTTTACAAAAAAAAGTTTGGCCGAATCATTTTAGAAGGAAAATTGTATATGAGACTAAAGTTTGAAGTTGAGATTCTGCTGCTGCTTAATGAATAAATTTGCGATTGAATAGATAAGAGGAGAGATGGAGAGAAAGGAAGGAAGATGCTACTCGATGCAAACAAAAGAAAATTAATAAGCTATTTAATTTAAAATATTTGAAGAAGTTCGGTTAGGGGTAGGGAAGGCAAGACTTGTGGTGGTGGTGGTGGCAACAAAAAAGTTGTGCAAAGATAAAAGTTTGCTGTAAATCTCGTAAAGCCAAACTCGGTTTGAATAAGCCTCCTAGAGGAAGGCGGTCATTACTTATAATAAAGATGGTGAATTGCTCTATCGATCTATTGATGGCTGCTCACCGAAATGTGTACTGCTGCTGCACCATTCTTAAGGATACATAAAACAATGCTGAAACAATGCAATGTTTTGTTAGTATTTGCTCACAAATGTAAATGTGCCAATGATAGCAAACACACATTGAACACAACGGAACAACATAAAGCAAAACTAATGATTTGTGTGTGCCATTTGAAATTCAAACTTTGGACTTTTGTGTTGCTGGCGTTTCATCAAGCACCAGCACATTAGTGCAAACACGGCGAAAGCAATCGAATGTGTAAATTGTAAATTTATGCATGGACACGTTCACCACAATTGGCGACATATTCATACACGGTAATGTGAGTGCGCCAATGAAACAGTCCACCAACTTGGAGAATACATACAAATATTTTCACACAAATAACAATGAAATGAAAGTTTGCAGATTGCCTACTTGTGAGTGAGATATTGTCAGAGTGGACGATGTGAATGGCACAAATGAGTACACGAGTGCAAGCAAAGTTTTGTCAAGTCTCACCCTCGCTCTCACCCAAATGGCATTAATAATCAAACCAGTGATCGTTAACGGTTGCCTCTGCCCTCAATTTCTGATTGAATCATAATGCAAATGTTTCAAATGGCTACAAAGGTTGCAACTAAAAGTGAAGGAAAATCCCTGCACTTGAACACTAACACATGCACATGTCACCAAACAAAAATGCTTGTAGACAATTTTAATTATTACACCACTGGTCGTGCATATCAAAATTATTTGCAGAATGGAATTTGTGTTATTGTTCAGTGCCAGTGGGTCATTAGCAAGTTCATTGGGCGCACTCACACACATACTGTAATGATCCTGGATGAATGTGCTGTTATAATTACATTTACACGCTTTGCTTCGATTGCTCGATTGTGGCACACAAAGAATGTAATTCCAAATGGCATTCACAGTATGGCACACCGTAATAGATCACACCACCTATTGGTGAGACATTAATTATGGCCGGGCACTGTGTTTGCATTTATTATTGGTCCGTATAATGGATTAACATACAAATGTGGGCGTGTTCCGCTCTGTAATGTAATCAAGATAATTAATTAGCCAACTTAAGCTTGTATGACACTAACTATTGGGGTTAATGCACACAGTTAAAGGTCGCTTGAGTGGCAGTTGAAACAATAGAGCCAACTTGAACTTTAAATTGAACTCAAATTTCAAATTGTTCAAAAATATATTATTAGAAACATTCTGTTATGCGGCGAAACTTTGAATCAAAATATTTTTGGTCGATCGAATCGAATGACAAATTGTCGTTGAGCATTAGCACTAGTCGTAGTAGGAGGCAGTAAATTACCATCTCGAACGCTGTACTCGAATGTTAATTACATTTAAAAGTGTCTCATTATCGCAAATTATGGCCATTACCGAACAGTGTTCGAGTGAGAGGACACAAGAAGTAACAGCTATTGGAAAGTTACAACAACAAAACAGAGACACACACTCACTCAGTCACTGACAACTGTGAGCCACAGAGCCACTTGCAGTCTGTATCGATGACAATATCGAAACAAGTGGTGTAATGGCAATAATGCCAACAAACCATTACAATTAACGTTAATGTGGACAATTATTGAAATGATCATCAAATGTGTGTCACAGTGTAGAAAGAGTGAAAGTCGCACTCGAAAGTGATTGCCATTGCCATATGGAAATACACTTTGCAAATTGCACTCTCCATCCAGTGAGAGTGTGTGCCCACAGAATGTAAAGCACTCAATTGTCAATTGGCTTGCAAGAAGTCAATGGCTGTGTACAGGACAAGTGGTATAATGGGCCACACTCGATATTATGCAATTAAACATTAAACACTACACGACATTCATTACTGACATTCGACAGACAAATCGAAACTCATCTAAAGTTTCAATGCATTGCACTAATTGATTTCAATTAGTATTCATAATTATTTCACTTTGCTATAAATAACATATTGCCAGCCATTAAGTTAATATTGCAATCAATTATTGCAATTATTGACAAATGCATTTGAATGTATGCATTGCAAAGTTCTACGTCGCATTTCATTAATCACCGAAATAATCCAAATGTAAATTGCAAATGTAAGTTGAATACTAAAGACCTCATAATAGGAAATATTAATTAAAACGTAAGCATCGCCCAGTGATAATGGCTGTGATGAGTCAATTCAATTAATATTCGATGGCAGAAGGCAAAAGTCGGCACAGTGGCACACACACAAGTCGACAAGTTCATTTACAATTGCGATTGTTGCCTTTGTCCATCTGTCAATCCTGACACAAGCGTGTCTGTGACTGTGAGTGCGTGAGTTTACTAATAAAATTAGCAAGAAAAGAATAAGAAAAGAAACGAGACTGTGTGAGTGTGTGAGTGACTTGGGGGCCAATGGGAACCGGCGCCCAAAGTCAAACGTGTCAGAGTAAATTTAATTAGTTTTGTCATTAATAATTTCATAGCCTAAGAAGGCAGTGGGCCAAGTGCTATAAATAGGTTACTAAAGGAGAGCAGAAGCATCGAAGTGCCCCCGAAGTGGGCAAATGAACCGAATTGGCCTTATCAAGCCGTTTGCTTGTGTTTACTCGATTACAGCCCCACAGTATAGATTCGATTCATTAATTTTCATTAGACTTGTGCACAGACCAGTGGCAGTGTGAATTCGCTCACTGTCACACTGTGGCAGTGTTTGATAGGTCGGTTATGCAACCGGCACAGACACCTTCCCCCTTCAGTCCGGGACTCAACTCGTTGCAACCGAATTGCGAGTCAACCAAGAGAGAAAGTAATTAAAAGTTGAACTGTGCACAGTCAACTTGTCAATCGGTAAACACAAACAGATTGACTTGCCAGGCAAAAAAACCAAACCAAAAGACCACACAGCAACAGAATGAATACGAGAATGGTGAGAATTTAAAATGGAATTTATATTCATTTGAGTGTCGTGCGAGCTCGCTTGACAGGAACGCTCAACTCGACCCCAACCGACACCGGAAAGTTTAAATTAAGAAAGTTTGTGTCATGTGTCAATTAATTAGTGCAGTGCCTGAGCTTAATTAAAGTTTAATTCCATTGCAAATGGTGCACAGTTGTGATAGCACTTAGACCACCCCACTAAAAAGTCGATTGGCAGTTGCGAAAGTTTGCCTCACTCGGTCAGATGACTTACCTTCGTTAAATTCGTCTGCGAACTCGGGTGGCGGTGGTGGAAGTCGGAGCGATGGATATCGTGATAGCAACACATTTGGATCGTTGTCTCGAGCCGAGTAGCGGTAATAGTTGGTGTTGAGCGGGTCGTCCAGCACCGAACTAGACACCGAGGGGGATGCTGAAGCTGCGTTGAGTGCACTGATCGGTTGGTGTTGTGCCATCGGATCAATCACTGCAGACACGGTCAAACTGTTGTCCTGCATGTGGCTGAATTGTGACCGAGCTGATGACTTTGTGATGGTCCCATTCAGTGTTCCATTGATGTCTATATCAAGGCCAGTGCACGAGCTGTCAGCAGTGCAGTTGCGTGTGGATGCTGTTGCTTGTGGCCAGTTGATCGATTCGACTGGTGCGCTCACACCGACACTGACTTTGTCGTCTTCACTGTCTGGCACGAGTTTATCTGCTGCCAGTTTGTCTGCCACCGCACTTGGCAGAGTGACACATGCACTAGCCAGAGTGGCTGCTTGTACTCTGTCGGAATTAGTGCAGTTCCAATTGGCACTAATTGAGCCACCAGTGGCTGAAGAAGATAAATTAGCGGCCAAATAGTTGTCGTGGTGCAAGGCAAAATCAGGCAGAGCCTTTTCGAAATCGTTGGTCACGTTGTTTGTCGTCGTAGGATAACTGGTGTTCGTGTTGATGTTGTCGAGTGTTGTTTGTGTCGTTGAGATGTTGTTGGTTAAGTTAACTCGATTAGGACTTGGCCCGACTGAGTTTCCCGCCAAATCGACACTGGCTGAAACCAAGGACGCGGATATAGCACTACGGACATGTTTGACAGCATCAGTTTGATTGATGTTAATTAATTGGACGGAATGGGTTCGATTAGAAGACGATCCATTTGCAGAAATGGACCAATGCTTCGTTAGTGCTGATGGCGAGAAAGGCAAAGGAACACTAATGGAGTGGCCACTGGCCACAATGGCCGAGTGAGGCCCTCTCACGGACAAGTCCGCCCGCAAAGTCACCGAGTGATGCACCGCCACATAGCTGGTTGCGTTCACAGATGTGGTGCTGTTTGTGTTTGGCGTGAAGCACGTCGATAGTGAGCAAGTGGTTATGTTTAAATTGAACAAATCGGTTCGGTTAAGGTCATAATTAGCGCGATTGCCTTCAGAATCGGAATGGGTAAGTGCTTCCGAGCGAACTAATGTGCAGCTACCAGCCATAACGATCACAGACACCGCCAACAGCCACTGAGCTAATGGCACTGTCGTGCCACTGATCGATCCTGGTGGCGAGCAGCATTTCCGTTTCCTTCGGGTTTTCCTCGACAGCCACTTTAGGTGACTACTTTTGTTGGTGCCAGTCGGCCAAGTGAGCAGCCAACCAAATGTCTTCATGTTGGCAATGAAATGCGGTGAAGACAACCGATGAGGGATGAGTGAGAAGTGGTGAAGTGGGCTAAAGTGACGGGTTAGGCGCCACTGACCAGTCCGAAGTGTCAAGCATGAGAGCGGACCAATTTGTCAGTCAAACACCCTGCCACCAGTATGAGAGCATCCATGTGCTCGTAATTAACGTTGCTGTTTGCCGACGACGAATTAATGCTTAATTTAATCACATTTTCTAATTAAAATTAATTCATGCATTTTGCATTGAAGGGCAGGAGAGGCAAAAAGTAGAATGAGAGCGAACAAAAAACTCTCGTGAGACAAACGAAGCCGTGAAGGACCAAAAGGAACAGAACTCTACACCGAACACACATAGTAAAGCAGAACAACGAATCATATTAGCGACAATTAATAAATCATCATCACCATCATCAACACGACCATAAAGTGCAGCTCAGTGGATAACTAGGCCAATGATGGAAATGGCGTGTGAGTGTGTCAATGTGTGACTGTGCTTGTGTGTGTGGTTGGTGATGGGTTTGGTCAGGCCAGTGGCGTGGTGTCTAATCATCAATCGCAATAATCTCTGTTTGGGTAATTCGGTGAACAAAAAGCAAATAATTTGCCCAACAAATAATAATAATAATACGAACGAATGCACACAAATTGAAGTAATAATTTTACAGTTAGGTAGCACAGAGATAATATAGACATAGAGAAGTGAGTGTGTGTCTGTGTAATTTCGTGTGTCACTTTGTGGGTTCACACAAACTAAGTGATGCGGGTGAGTTATACTTGAAATATTGAAATATCGCAAGTTGCAATTGTTATAAAATGCCGAGAGTGAAATTGCCAACAACCAAAGAAAGCAACACCAAATTCCGGGTTTCAATTTAATAATGGCTGGCTCGTTCAAGCCGTTCGAAATTGGCTGGCTGGCCCTCAGTCATCGCACAAGACGGGCTCTACTTAGGCATTTGACAGTGCAATAATGGCTGCCGCATATATTGGCCATTGCCAGTGCCACACTGTCTGTGAATGTGTGTGTCTCTTACATTGTGTGCATTTACATACATTCGATGCAATACAATATATATTGCATGGAAAGATTTAGCAACGAGAAGAATTAAGCGAACAATCGAGTGATATCGCTTTGTGGTGAGCAGAGCGGTAGTGCACTTGAAAACCTTTCCTACTGTACTGTCTGTACAAATATAAATTATTAACATGCGAATAATTCTATTATTACACACAACAGACACTGTCCCTCGGTCTGTCCACTCAGTCCAGAGTGTTGGAATTGGCTTGAATTGGCTCGAGATTGGTTCCGTACGTTTGGCAGCAATCGCTTCAATACCACACTCACTCTAATGACCAATGAAGAGGCAGCAAATAGCTCACTGGCTTCATTTAGCCCAACTCAACCCACCAACTGGTCTGGTCTCAAAGGCAATAGCAAAAATATTTGCAATTGAAACAAATTTAAAAATGCCAATCGTCGGTCTCGCTCGGCTTTGAATATATCTCTCCCTTGCTGGCTTGGTGTAATGTCTTTTCAATACAACACCCCGAAGAGTGCACTATGAGAATATGACGATCGCCCAAAGAAAAGAAAAACAGCCACCAAAATCCCCAAAATGTTCTGCCACTTTGTGGGAATATTGAAAGAGAAATGAAAATATTTTGCCGAAATTGAAATTTTACTATTTTGAATCGAGTAAAAATATTTGCTTTAAATCGTTCTCGTAGTGGAAATGGCCAATGACGAGTGCAACACTCAAATACTATCGAGACACAACATTGCGTTCGCTCAAATAGAAAGAGAAAGTACTAAACTCAATTCGACTCTAGACCGAGAGAAGTTGAAACATAAATCCGCACAATTTGGCTACATTCAATCCGAGTGAGTCTCCACTGGCCAATTGAGCAGTCACACCACCGAGATGATAGGTTAATGTCTGCCTGTCTTGTTTCCATTAATTTTGCGCCTCTCTGTCTGGCAAATTGTTTTTCTCCTATTATTCATCTCAATTCTTTTTGTTTAATTCTTGAAGGAAATATTCAAATTCGGTAGTACAAATTTAAATTAAATTTACTATTTTTGTTGGTTACGAAACTTCTGAAGTAGAAAAAACTCAACTCAACTCGATTAATCAATTTTTATTATTATTTTGAATTAATAAACATTTAGTTTATAAAACGAAATAATTCATAAATACCGAAAAAAGATTTATATTTCTTGGTTTAATTGAATTTAAAAGTAAGAATTAATTCTTTAGGAGGTAAATCGAAGGGAAAAGCAACTAGAAATATATGTGTTTGCACAACATTTCGTTTGGGATTTGACTGAGAAAAATACTGCCCAGAATGAGGCAAGTAGTTGAAGCAAGCAAAAGCGAAATATTGGCCAACATTAATTGATTGGAGGACAAAGTGAAAAGTGCTTTTTGCTTGCTTCAGCAGATTAAAGTTAGAACAGAACGAACGAGAAATTGGAGACAAATTCGGTATGTTTGCAGGCGTGAGAGAGAGAGAGAGAGAGAGAGAGAGAGAGAGAGAAAGCTAGACAAACACACCGAGCCAAACGTACGACAAGAAAGAAAAGCACGTAGGACTATAGCAAAATGACAGAAATAATTTGCAAATAGTTGAAACTTGCCAACGGAATTAGAAATAACTAAAGAAAGCAATGCAGAGAAGTTTGCCGTAAGTGTGTGTGCTGTTTGTTGTGTTGTGTTTGTTGTGTCACAGGCAAATCTCGTTCTCTTCCACGAATCACATTAAAACCAGTTTCGTGTTTGTTCCAATATTCCTTTCTATTATTCCAAATGATTTCCAATGCAAGAACAACAACAAAAATCAAATATAAATAAATTCAAGAATAATCGCCGATTTGTTTTATATATGATTTGAGATTGTGCTGCTTTTTGCCTGGTGTGTTACTGAATGTATGTTGGATTTATTAATTTTGATTTCAATTTGATTTGTCAACTTGGTTCAATAGACAATTTCCATATATAAATTATGTATAAATTCAAACTAGTGATGATATGCGAAATATTGTTCAATGCTGGAAAGTTTATGGAATTTTTAGTGTGCTTCCTGTGCTTGTCTAATTGTCCTTTGGCTGTGCTTTTGCTCTTTTCGGATATATCGAATTTAATTTGCCACCAACACGAACATGTCAAGTTAAGTTAGGAAGGAAGTGAGCGTGTGTGAGTGTGTGATTGTGTGATTGTGCGATTGGCAGACTTAAACGTCAGAGTGCATTTTTGTACTGGCCAGAGTAAACCAAATTGAGAGTAATCAGAATTGAAAATTTTCCAAAAATTCCAATGCACTTTGGGTGGTTTGATTGGTTGTGCGAGAATGTGACGAGGTCAATAGAGGGACAACAAATCGAGTTTAGTTCATTAACATTGCACCGAACAATTTCGCCTGTCTGTTTGCCTGTTTGCCTGTTCGGCGTGTCTGTGTTGGGCAAAGTTTGCTCGCTAATTCGACATCTGGCCAAATGGGCTATAAAACGTCACGTTGTGACATCAACTTGGAGTGAGTGTTGCACTGCAGTGAACACACACACATATACACACAGACTCGCTATAATTAGGAAAATTAGGAATAGATTCGGGCGATGGGAAAGCGAAAAAGGCAAGCCCGAGAGCCACCGATGATTCGATTTGTGTTCCGCTACGACTTGACCAATTTTGCTTTGTTTTACCGAGCCGAATTACTGAACTATTGTGTTGTACGGATTGTCAGTGGGTAATTAGATTATTACATTGACATGTTGATAGTATTACGAGGACACCCTGGAAATAGGCCATATGAACTGGTGGTGTTTGTGGCCATACAGCCCACATTACTAACTGTAAGTGTGTTTCCACGATGATTTCTGATCGAACAGACCAAGGCAAAGTAGTGGAAAAAACTACATACGAACTTGTTAGTTAGCAGAACCTATTGTGTGCGAGACTGAGACGAATAAATTCGATTAACCCTAAGGAATCAACGATTGAACCAAGACAGACAAGAGGAGAAATTTCCGTTTTTGTCAATTGAATTAAATAATTAACAACGACACACACAAAAACACACAAAGTCGACAAATTGGATTCGATCCAATTGATGCGATTGCCGTGTGTTGTGTATTGTGTTATGTGTGCTGTGTGGTGTGTCTCTCTGTCTGCTTGTGCCCCCAAAACAGTGTTTCTAATCCAGTGGAAATGGCTCACATAAATGTTTTATTATTTCTCGTCGGTCAATTATCGCCAAATAACCAAACTAGCACGCCATCCTTGGTCCCGTTGGTCACTATTTATGCTGCTTGCTTGTGTGTTCTTATGTGTTCATTCTGGTGCTTGTTAGCCTCAAATTGAATGGTTTCCAATCAGATCGAATCAAAAAGTGATCATCATCATTATTATTGCGCTATTATTTCTGGTCATGGTCGGTGCTGTTGTCTGTGCGCTGTTTGCAATGATGTGCACTGTCCAATGACTCGACTCCAATAGACACAGTCGACTAGTGTGAGCAAGAATGGTCCGAGAGCGAACAACAGTTTAGAGGAAACGATGGTGCAATAAAAATGGCACCAATAATCGAGCACAAATCAGTGCGCGCGGGACATTGACAAATAGCCAATTATAATTGGTCAACTGGACAGAGTGCACCAGCAGCAACATCCCAACGTGTACACGCAAAGTTCACTGTCTCTTCTGTCGATTATATTTCACTATTTTTCACTACTTCCTCCATCGGTTCGATTCTCTGTTCTCTCTCAAATAAATAATTATTTCTCTTTTTCTCAATACAAAACAAACTCCTAGCTTCAACTGAGAAAAGAAATTAATTTTCCGTTTTTCCTTCGACTCTGTTTAAATATTCAATTTGGCTCGTTTGTTTTATGGGCCAAAGTGGACTGTTTAATAATTTTCACATTAATAATCGATTGGACTCTTTCGTTTGGTTATTTTACTTTTGCTTTGTCTTTCGGTTTGTGTCTTCACTAGTTTATTGATGATAATTGACTTTGATTATGTCTGCCACTGAGCCTGTGTGTGTGTTTGTGTTTGTGTTTGTGTGTGAGTGGCGAATTGCTTTCTGCCTGGTGTGGTGCTTGTTTATATTATTGCCGTTATTAGCATTAATATTATCGTTTAGGGAGTGAGTGGTAATGGTGGTGTGTGTGCACAGGGGGGAAGGCAAATTGTTGGAATTTCACCGAGAGGACAAAAAATGGATATATTAAAATGCATTAGGATGACCTCTTAGCTGCAGTATGGCACTTCGATGATGATGATGATGACAATAGAGTACAGACTGAAATATATTCCAGACAACACTGATAGGGACACATTGGGCAGATACAGGCGAACTGCATTATTTACTGGCCAGATGAACAGTGATAATGACATTCAATTTAATATTAATGCTAATTCTCCAGTAAACACTGAACTCTAATGCCCACCGAATCCACTCGATGGTCCCGATCAATTGTCTGTTGTCCTCTAAATGGAGTGCACTTTGTGCACTGCACCAGGACGGAATATGGCCCAGCATGGGAAATGTGTGTGTCGGGATTTACCAGTCAGCAAAAATGGTCCATTCTGGAATATCACAAGCAGTGGTGTAATAAATAATTTTGATTCGATGTGCTTGTTGTTGTTTCCAAGTGACAATCACTGGTGCAACATGAGACTGACAAATAGAGCACCAACGAGACGAGCACCAGAGAAATAAATTTTGTCGATTGCAGGAAATACAGACGATTGTAACGAGGACTCGTCACCATAAAATGCAATGTTGTGAAAAATGCACATTTCAACATTGAGAGAAAACTCGCACTAGACTAGTGTCTAGTGTTACTCTGTGGTGGTCGGTGTGATATGGCGCGTGTAAAGTGATTTTAAATTTGTCATAATGCAAAGGCAGATTGATGATTTACTAGCGCTCCCTTTCGCAATGTAGCCAAATGGTGTGTGTGTTGAGGGGATGGACCGGTTGGGCTTGTGTGCATGTGTGCGATGTTCGGTGTGGCCTGGTGCATGACCAGAAATAATAAAAAGCCTGCTAATATCGACAGACTGACAGTCGTGAGTGGATTGCTGCTTGCTTGACTTTACTCATAAATCACTGAGACTGAAAGTGAGACTGTGAAAAAAGGAAGATGAGACGATGCAAATCGAATGGATGAACACTGGTGAAGCTTACTTCACCACTGGATTAGGATATTGGCCTAACACATCCACCAAAAAGAAGCAAATGAAGCCAATGAAGCACACAGACACACGCGAGAAGTCATTGCCATCGTAAAATTAGCACCAACGGAACACGATCACATCACAACCAGGCACAACACTAAACAATTATTTTCACCATTTCTTCTTATGCCTTGTGCAATTATTCTGCCAAATCATAATGTAATAATGACCAAAATGTGCAATAACAATAAAAATCCTATTTAATAATATCACAGAAAATGCAATAAAACAAAGAACGAGATGATTCGATGATATAACATGAGCAGATTAATTCAATTTGCCAATGTATTTCACAACTTTAATTGCGATTGGGCAAACTTGAACATTTAGAGAAATGACGATTGTGCCAAAGTGCTTAATAATAGGCAAATTTAAATATTATAAATTATTAAGAAAATATATTGATTCGATTTAAGGGACTTTGTAGATTGGCAAATAGATTGAAGTAAATTTTTGATGAGTTGAGAAGAAGAAAAACTCTTTGGTTTAAGCAAACAGACTCAGATTTCGTCGAGACAAAAACAACACAAAAAGACAGACAAATTGTAGACCGATTGAGATGGTTGTTAGTGTGTTGGTTTTATCAGTGAGTGCATCACAATCCAGCACTGCATCACTTGCATTGATTGCTTCGAGCAAATTGAGACAGTGGCATGGCGAGAAGAAAGACAAAGATGCAGTGTGCAAAGTGCTCGGTGCAAATCAATCACTTGATTAATGAGAATGAATGTACTGCTGCTGTGCACCAATTGACTGTCGATTCGAACAGAGACGACACCAAACACACACAAACCAAACACACAGCCAAAGAGCAATAAATCATAGATCAATCGGAGGCATCATCATCGTGCCACACTGAGACCGAGTCATTATGCCTGAGTCAGACACGCACACGATGGCAAAGTGAACTTTTCTCTCACTCGCTCGGACCCATTAGCACACACAACGAACTTAATTTCCAGCAATATTATCGATAAATAAATAATCGAATAAAGCTGAGATTGGGTGAGAGATGGTCGAGCAGGAATGGAGGGTGCGATGCCGGCTGCATACACAACACACTCACAATGACCATAATTAATATCAATTAACAATTAGGCGTTGTTTAGTTGGAATTTGGTTGCACTTTTCATGAAACAATCGATGATGTAAACAAACAATTGATTGACTTTTGATTTGGTTCTGTCTGCAAAAATGTATGTCGCGAAATAGTACATGAAATGCACTAATCGCAAATTGATTCATGACAAATCGGAATTGAATCCAATTTAACCAAAACAAATTCGAACACACCAATCAATTTCAATTTATGAAACAATGAAACATTTCGACAAAATAAATAACAAAAATATTTGCTGACTCAAACTGTTTTTGGTGTTGTTGAATTTGGAGAAAAAACAAAAAAGTATTGATTGAAGTGATGCTGGAAAATGTTGATAAAATGAACAATTTGTTGTTATTAGTAACAAAATTTGGCTTGATACACAAATGAACAAATAATTTAAAATAGAATTGCATCAATGTAGCAAACAAGTGATTCGAGTGTAGACAAATTGATTAGAGACAAATCACATTAGGTGAGTGACGTTCAACTGATCGAGTGTCACTGAGTGAGTGGAGTTGTGTAGTGATTGGTGTATTGTGTGTTGTATGATAATTCGCTGCTTAGTACGACTGGCACGCGTATTCGCGCCCAACTGAACTACTCGGTTGGTTTGAAAAATTCGACTTGCACTCGCACTGAGAATGCCGGGAGAATAAATCCAATGCACTAATGGCACAGAGTAACGGAGTGGCACTGGTGGAAGGCGCACTGGGTGAGTGCATCGAGACCGGACCGGGAGCAAAGAGTGCCGAATGGACCGAGTGGGGTCAGGCAGTGGAAAGTTACCAGTGTAACACTATATACCACTAGATGAGGATGCAGCACACTCAACAGAACCACTACCACAGCACAGGAGACATCAATTTATGCCAATTTGTGCAGTGCACCACACAAAAATATAATTGCAAATATATTCTACATATCGAACTGGACATCATCTAAAGTTGGCTTCTCTGCTCGTCTGGCTAATAATCCCGAGCAGTAAATACCGAAATATTTGTTTGCCTACTACGAAATATGATCAACGTTCAAAATATGAGAAAGGAAAAATTGCCACTGTAAATTGCTGAACTGGCCAAAGAGAAGATTGCAGATGATAAGACACAACACTGCAACACACACAAATGAAACTATCGAGAAAATATTCCATTGGGTAAAAAATTGTTTCGCCTAGACAGAAGACATTCACTGAGAGTGAGACAGACAAACGAAGAGAAAGAACAAAAGTAGATAAGTAAAGTAGTTCTGCTCGAGCAGCAAAGTAAATTTCAAACTTGATCAAATTAATAAAATAAATAATGAAACACAAACTCGACCGAGGGGCGAGTGCTTCCCAAAGTGGGCACTACACCGTGAGTGGCTTGTGAGCAAATTTGAATGGAACAAGTTGAGAGTCACAAACACACGAGATTTGCTTTAGTTTGCTTGGCAATATTTTAATAACTAAACACAACGTTTAGTGGATTGTGTATTAATCATTGTGAGGAAAAATTCAGCTCGACACTCTCTCACAAGTGTAAAGAAGACTGTTATTAAAGATTTCGATCAAGTGTTCAACAAAACGACCACTGTCACCATCACCTCTCCAGTGTTAAGTGATGCTAATTGTGTGTGATCACACTCAGTGGGCTTGTTCGAGGACACACTAGCTTTGTCTTCCTCTACAAGTGATAAGGCAATCACTAATTCGGCACGGATGATTTATGAGAGTGCAGTCAAAGCCAACCACCAAATCTACAATTCACTCCCAAGCACAACACCAACACAAAGTATTACACCAGTTCGAAACCATCGATTATGGTGGGAAACACACGATGAAACTGTAACCAACAACTATCTATATATCTCACGGTGATCTATAATTATTAATAGAGGAAAAAAATTAAATTTCATTAAATTAACCGAATAGAGGAGAGAGATAATTTATATTGAGTGAATTGGTTGCAGTTATTAGGAGGTTCGATCGTATTCGTGCCACTGGTGGATACTTTTGATATTATTAATGGATATTAATGTGGATTTAGTGGCACGGCAGTGTGGTGGAGAAATAAAATAGGGAACAAAATGTATAATTGATATTATTATTATGGATGGATGGTGGTGGTGATGGTGGTGCTGTTGCTGATGTCATTCGGTACACAACGAATAAAACAAAAATGGAAATATCAGAAAAGCCTTGCGGAAAAGTGTCTGTGTAGGACTGCGATATGCACAGAGTCACAGGCACAAGTGCACTGTGTGGAAGTTTCCGATGATACGGACAGAAAAGTTGGACAGAGGCTCGACACAATGCAGTGGAACACATCAAAACCCGGATTTAGATCCAAACAGAGAACAGAATATTCTTGTGCCAATCTGTTAATGGTAAGCAACAATATAAGAACAAAACCCGAAATATGTCTTTGTCGGTTTTTCCCGCGAATTCGAATGAGTAAATCCGCCTGGGCCGCCATCACCACAGAAGTGTCAATCAATTTATCATATTCTTTGCTCGATTGTCTTGACTTGGTGACACAAAATGTCATTTCGCTCGCACACACATTGCATGCATTGCCATTTGATATATTCAAATTACCGACAAATGGCGAACAAATGGAATTTTCAGTACATGACAATAAGAGGCACAATGTAAAATTGAATCAAACAGACATCTCAATTGATAGTGCATTTATTGGCACGATTGTATAGATCGGTTTGATTGGACATGTCCAGGCGAGTGATGACGCACAAAAGACGTTCTAGGATGATCACTCGCTTGACGCTATTCTTTAGCTCTCAAATATATAAGACAATCTCGGTGCGTGGATTATTGAATGAGCAATCGACCCAACAGGCAAACAGATGGATTTGTGGCAAGCGAAATCTTGCCAGTTGGACACACCAGACGGGGTCCAGACACAAATAAATTAGTTTCCGGAGCAGCGAGAAAAAGATGAATTAATCATCAGGCGTGAAATGATTTTACGAATAAAATTATTCTCCTATTCCTAGAGCGAGTGTACTTCACTCTCTTTGCCAAAAGAAATGTAGAAAAAATCAACGTCTGAATTATATGAATGATGATTAATCGGTGTTGATTAATCTCATCAAAGTCGTAACCGACAATTGGTGCGATTCCAGAGAAATTTGAATTTTTCGCGGCAAAAAAAAATAAAAACACCAGAAGACATAATCAGAATAAAACAATTGCGTGTGAAGCCACAACTGCATTTCCGCAATTGTTTCATTCATTTGTTGAACATTTAAAATGATTATCCCACACACACTCACGCATACACTCAAGTCTGTGCGAATGGATAATTAATTCACTTGTCCGCCACCGAACTCGGGCAAGCAAACACATTTTTAATAGTTGTCAAGCACGGAACAGCTTTTCTGTCATATTCTCAAGCGAACCAAAAACAACAACACAAATGTTGTGCAATATCTCGTTTGTATGCACTAAATTAATGCGTGAATTAATGTCTTGTCTGCGATAGAATAATCTGCATGTGCAAAAACATATAACCAAAAAGTGGTGGGAAAGACAGTCGTTTTTGGTTATTTTCAATTTAATAATCAACTAAAACAATGTGATACACCACAAGCGAGTGTGTGTGTGCTTGTGTTTGTATTATCTCGAGTAGTGCAGCAAAATAAATTGTGACACTCGAAAGATAGTAAATAATAACAACATAACACACTGACGGTGACACTGGACGCCACTAATGAAGCACTAAAGTGACTCGTTTGGCCGACGATTAACAACAAAAAGTGGTGCCATAGTTTGACTTTGAGTGGATTGCCACAAAATGATTAACCAACACATTAACCAACCAGCACATATGTCACACACTTCAAAACGTCAACTAAAATAAAAGTCCGTAAGTGTGTGCAAGTGCAGAATGTCTTCCTTGCACTGTTGTTCATTTATCATCGTTTTGTGAGTTTGCTTTTGTTGTTTGTTGCACTTAAATCGAGCAAAAATCAAAACTCCACTGGGCACTTTGCAAAATTGACAAATTGTATTGACATGGGACTTGACTTGTGCAGTTGACCCAACCGGATCAACTCTCTCTAAATAGACAAACGTTTAAACAGTATAATTTGAAATTAATGTTTTGTAGTTATGATCTAGTTTAAAATTATACTTTGACTAAATAGATAACAAAATAACTAATTTTATTATATTAAATTAATTAAATTCTATAAAATATTACTATAATTAATTAACAGTGAAATGATAGAATGTGTTTGGTGCTATTGTGATGCAAATCAAAGTGAAAATGCCATAATGGGCCACACAAACGTGAAAGTGGAAATCACAAATGAGTGGGTAGAATCCTAGGAGAGTGAGATCAACTGGCAATGAGACAAGTTCAGTAATAGTGCCAAAGTGGTCTTGAACTGTGTGTCTCGACTGTTGGTAATATTCCCAATAATAGATGCATTGCAATAAATTAGCTCTACTTGACATCGAGCCTATACGTCTGGACTGACTCTCCACCCGGGCCTACTCTTCTCGGCTCGTGTTAATGTCTTGATTAGCTCACTGTTCTGCTCTGGACCGTGTAAATCATGTGAGTCAATGCACTACAAGCACATACACACACGATGATGATAATCATTATTAAAGACTACTGGTCAATCTGATAGCTATAATAGATGGACCATACAGGGATCGGTGAAAAATTTCCACTTGACATCGAGATGACCATTTTCCTGTGTGTCTGCTTGCCTGCCTCATTTTGTTTCCTTCAAAGTTTAATTGTAAATAATTCGAGCAAAATATTATCATTAGACGAGTGCAAGTTGGTCTATGTTGCACTTGTTCTATTTGGTCACCATTTGGAGTGAGCATTCTAGATATGTGGAGTGTGTGCGAGTGGTACAAGCAAAATATGTCACTAACATGAGTAACATTAATTTGCGACGGACAACATTGCAACACTAATGTGCACTCATTTACACACTCAAGCAGGCAACAGATATTTCCGGAGATTGTACAACATTAACGAAACATGGAGAGGAAAGCGAACTGTGATTAGGATCGAATTCAATTAATGGACCGAACTAAACATGAAATGGACTAAGACTTGGGGGATGGACAATGCAGAGGGAATCAACATTGGCGTGTGATAAGTGCCAACTAATATTTCACAGTGCACAATGCGAAATGACGACAAGTAAATGCAAGGATTGAACGATAATCGATACATCAACACGAGATTAATCAACTTTAACACAAAGCTCACACTTACTTATCGATTTGGACCGTGTGCAATTTATCAAGTCAATTTATTTGCTAAATTAAAAATATTATTATAATAATTACGAAATTAAAATGGAAATTAAAACATCAAAACAAAATATGAATTAAGCTAATGGAAACCTGGGATTTCATTTTACTTTTTAGTGAAAAGTATAGTTTCGTGCAAAGTTGAACAGACAAATGAATAAAACAACTTCGGGGAGTAGATCAAAAGTGTACGGTGTAAAGTGCTCGGTGTAAAGTGGATATGGCCCTATTTGAACATGAAGAGAGCACAACTGCTCGGACATAATAAAATTAAGTCATAAATCATCGAAACAGTGAAATAGACAAGCGAAAAGAGATTCACACACACACAGAGTGCCACAGTGGAGAGTTATGAAATGGGCCAATTTGGGTTAGGCAAAGCCATGCAAGCGGACTGAAGTGATGCACAAGCAAAGTGTGCCTTTCAGATGTAGCAAGCAAACACACCGAAAACGAACCTCAAAACGGAGATTTAAAAGTGAAAAGTTTCAAACTATAACATTTTGTTGTCTATATTCTCGGTGAGTACGAAACAATTTTCCATAGCAAAATTAGAAATATAACAAATTGCTGACATTAAAATCACTGGTAGCACCAAGATTAATGTGACGATGAAATCAAACTGGAGCAAACCCGAACATTGTCGAGTATGATTGTAAAGTTTGTCAAGCCATATGAATGTGGAAATATCAAAATGCAAAATGGACAATAATTAATAATTTCAAAATTAAATATTAATATTATTGTTAATGCCATGAGTAGAGTACACTTTCGATTGGAATGTTGCAAGTGGACCACTTCGATTGAGTCTCGCCAAAGCAACATGAGCCAAGTGGCATATTCATTAATAATAACGTATTTGATCATTACCATTATTGCTGTTTGTGTGGTCTATTACTATTACTAAACACACACATTTTACCTACCAAATCGACAGAGACAATCATTCATGTACATACCAACTTTAGAGTAATACTGAGTGGGCTTTAAAATACACTTTATGATTAATGCCAACAGTAAAGCACTGCCTATTTGTCATTCCAATTGCCCAACAGCATTCTATTTATTGTTCTGGTCAATTGTGTGTCAGTTTGGTTTGAGATGAAGAGACAAAGTGGGCACAGGAAATTGTTTCGAAATCATAATGCAAACGATTTTCATTTAATCGTATTTTAAAGTAAATTTTGAAATGGGTTTTTACTATTTAAAAATTATCAAAACAATTCGGCAAGCAACGTTCTCTTTAATTCGAGGTTATTGTTCTCTTCCTTAATGAGTGTGCAAAGTTTTTTGCTGTTTAAAATGGAGTAAACTTTATTGTGAGATAAGCTTTCATCAGATATATTGCAGTATATTATGCTTTATATAAGACAAACTTTTGTTGCTAATTAAATTAGTTTAATTTCAACTTAAAAATGCAATATATTTCAATTAGAACAATTAAAAATGGTGAAATTGTGAGCAAAGTGAGGGAGAAACTACAGGAAATGTAATAATTGAATTAATTGAATTAAGATTTTAAAGCGAGCAAAAACCTTGAACAACTTCCGTGGAAGAAAACAAGACAGAATTAATTAACTCGAATTTGGGTGGATAGAGCAAATTCTTGAGAAAAGTGTTTTAAAATAATGAAATACGAGCGAAATTGTATTAATGGATTAGATACTGTGAGCTTGTGCGCTTGAGATAGTGCAATTGGACGTGTTGGGAGATTGAAATATTGGTAGAACATGAATTGCACTCGAAATTGTTGTTGGCACAAACATTGCCAAATAACACAGAGACAAGTGAGTGAAACTGGCAACAACCCCCGACTTTGTTCCTCTTTCCCATACGAATAAAGTCACAGACGCGTTTGTTGAACAAGCAAAAAATGAAACAAAATGAACACTGGCAGGATCATTTGTCCCCGAAGAGAATAACCGAGAGGGATTGAGTCGAGATTGAATTAATACGCTCCTCTAATGGTGCACCACTGGTAGGTAGACAATAAAGTTTGCACTACAAAAGACAGTCACAGTAAGGAAGCATTATTTGTGGAATTTGTGTGCACACCTATCTCACAATACATAATCGTCAAAACGCGGCATTGTGCCATTACACCACCGAAAGATGCCCTTAAGTGTAAGTGTGTCCAGGATCAAATGGAGCACTTGTGCCAGCGTGTTAGTGAGAATGTTACCAAATAAGTGACAAATGATGCAACACAACATGTAACCAAATGTACATGATGTGACCAGTGCACGAGCACTAGTGGCCACATTATAGCTTGTTTTTATTAGGTTAGTTCATTGCAAAATTATTACGGGCAAATTGGCCAAAGATTAGAACAAACATAAAATTGTTAAATAAAAGTTAAGCAAAATTACTATTTTAAACAAATAGTAGTGTTTATATCAGTTCAATTGATAACACAATTGGTTCAATCGCCAGAAAATTGACATATCAAATCGACTGTACAAAGACTCCGTAAATAGCGCATAAAAGGTTTGGTGTCAATTTATTATTGTTCATTGGTTGATTGATGCAAATGTAGATAAATGGCATTTTCGAATGCATTGCACTGGAATGTATATGAGAGACATTCAAGTGCAATTTGTTATCAAACTAAACTCGTGACATCAATTTATCAATAAATCCAATTTCTATGGATTCTATCCAGTTGAACCCGTTCCAATGTGAATATATATTTGAGTCTAATAATAATTAATGAGCAGTAAAAATTGTTACATTAACGAGAGTCAACTGATATAGCACTGAGAAGTGTATTGGGGGAATTAGTGTTGGCAAACAGGGACGCGCGCGGGGCACTCGATCACTGCACTTTTGACTGATCCATTTGGATCGACAAACAGTGCGACAAAGTATTGACTTGAAATGAAGTAATGGACAAAATGGCGTGCAGCACTAAATTGGCACCAGAGCTCGATCGATGCACTGAATGGCACTGAAAGCAACAAAGCCAACAAACCAACCAACCAAAGACCCTGGTGATTCGATTTATGGCGTTGGTGGCGCGTGTGACTAGTTACTGTGAGTATGGTCGGGAGGACGAGCTCGGTCGCCTTTCAGCATTGCCCTCAATAAATCATAGTTAATAAGTTAATGAAAGACAATGAGTGAGAGAGTGAGAGAGTGAGACACGAGAGGGTGAAAGGGTCCACTGTGGTATATTTGAATATATCGAGGGGAGTGGCAGTGTGCGCTCAGTGTGCCATTAGCCATTTGGCCGAAATTAGCCTGAAAGCACATTTCCTATTGGTGTCAATTTGTCGATTATAAATGTGCTGGTGCACTGACTGGTGGCAATCGAGGCACAGCGACAAAAACGAACAACAAAGTGGTGCAAACAATACACAGGCAGTTATTAAAATTAATTGTCCCATTAGGGCAGAACGTGGAGCTAGTGTGGCCATATTCATTATGGCACAAATGGCTACATCATAATGTTGTCGTTCGATCAATTAAAAATGCTAATGTCACCAGTGCACTAGTACACTAGCCATTGATGCACACAACCAGGCCCGATTATTAGTCTAATTATTGGAACGTACCAATAATTATTCATCGAAAAGTGAAAAAGTCTATTCACAATTTGATTGCCAGTTGAGCAAGAAACAAAAATTAATCAATTGAACAATTAATTGGAACAACTTGGCAAGTTGAACTTGCAAGTATTTTGGAAATTGCTAATTGTTATTTGAAATTTAATTTTGAACTTTAGTTTTAAAAAAATATTTGAAATTGCGCCAATTAATTTATAAATATCAAAACTGACTGTTCATACATGACGTATCAAAAGAACGAGTCATTCTGCTCGAGTGCTCTCACTCTGTGTCGATTGTCAATTTCGCCACGTGTTTGTTACATTTTTGTTACTTTTGACTCATCTGTACTTGTTGGCAATGAATTCATACTTGATGGATAAGATAGATAAGGCACAGGCTAAGGAACAGCAAAGTGATGCGAGCATTCTTAATATTGCCGGTATGGTCGTGAACTTATTGTATAATATATTTTATGATTTATCTTTAACAAGAGTTTTTCGTTGATTCAGCCGTACTGAAGAATATCTACAATGGGGACATGGAATCTACTACATCGACCTCGAGCAGTAGTGAAGAGAGTAGGTTGCCGGAATTTGAACAAATTCGACGAGGTGTCAATTTTGACAAGTTGGAGTCGTACGATGTGTATGTTGAGTCTCAAGAACCGGAACGAATCAAAGAACCTATAGACTCATTTGCAAACGTGATTGAGTCGGACACGAGCACAATGGTTGTGAGACACAATTTGCACAAACTCAAGATGGACCGACTAACTGCCATTCAGAAATTTGTTTTTCCTAACATTCTGGATGGTCTGCCTGATTTACTGGTTTCGGCACCTACCGGCAGTGGAAAATCTATTTCATACATAATTGCCATCGTACAAATTGTTGCTCGACTTAGAGAGAAGCAGAATCTGTTCAAGAAACGATCTCCATTGGCTCTGATTTTGGTGCCCACGCGGGAACTGGTGTTGCAGATATTCCACCAAGTTTTACCAATTCTGCAGGACACTGGCGTTCGTGCACTTTACCTATACGGCAGTAAAGATGTCACTGAACAGGTGAAAAAGGTCAAATCAGGTGTGGACATTGTCATCTCCACTCCGGGACGACTAATCCACTTGGTGGAGATGAAGGCATTGGCACTGTTCAACATTCGATACTTTGTCGTGGACGAATGCGATAAGATACTATTTCCTCAGTTGGAGACGAACATCAACCGAATGCCTGTTGGCTCCAAGCTGGCACTAACCACCGATTTCAACCAGGTCACTATTGACTGGGTCCTTAAGTTATTTGGCAAGTCAACACCCGAACTTCCTAGCTATCCCGAGGTGTGCATAAACAAAAAATTGTGTCGTAACTTTTTCTTTTCCGCCACCATTGATGGCCGGATTAGGACTGAATCGGAAAAATTTCTTGATCCGAACTATGTGTTCATGATCATGGGCGACCAGGCAAAGGCAGCCAGTTCGGACATCAAGCAGATCATCCTGCCCTTCAAAAACTACACCGAAAAGAAAATTGAATTGATCAAACTACTTAAGAATTTGTACATCAAACATGACAAGATCATGGTCTTTGTTTCGGAACGAATCATGGCCGACACCTTATGCGACTACCTCAACATGAACGCTTTCACCACTGTGTCCATTCACGGCAATCGACTACAAGAGCATCGAGAGATGGTCATTCGGGACTTTCGAGATGGTAAAGTCCCACTGCTTGTGTCTACATATTTGCTAGGCCGAGGCATTGACATTGACAATCTGAATTGCATAATCAACTTCGACTTCCCCGACACCATCTCCGAATACGTTCACGCAATCGGTCGCACCGGACGGATGGGCAACATAGGACTGGCCATCAGCTTCTTCAACACCACACTCAAACAGGACCTCAATCTGATCAACGAATTAATTCAAGTACTGAGGGAGTCGAATCAGAACATCCCACAGTTTCTGTTTGACATTCAAAGCAAGATCAAGTAATTATAAAGGGAACTTTCCAGATTATATCGCGAATTATCATTCACTTGAAGCATTCTGTCATAATATATTCAACTACAACTCATGTCCTCTACTAAGCTTGAGTGTACTTTTCAATAAAGTTGACACTTTGGTGGTTCAATCAATAATTGAGCACATTTGCACCATAGCTGAACATCACTGAATAATTGATTACCTCAGCCCGGGAGTTTGACCGATTTTGCTGTAAATCCAACCGAAAGTTTGTCGTGTTGGTGTGCAATCGATGTTTGTCCGGACAAGTACAAGCAAAGTGCACCTCTACCGAATTGTGAGTTCTAACTGGTCGATTGTGAAAGAGTACAGTTCTCGGTCTGTTCGGGGATGGCCTTTCCCTTGGCTCAATTATCGATTGTTCATATTTTAATTCGTTGCTTTAATCATCCACCCGTCTGCTATAGTTTGGTTGTTAGTTCTGTCTGGTCACGTTAATCTCGGGTATCTTCCGTTCCTTTCCACTCACACACTTTACTCTGTTGTTACTTTTGTTAGTGCTGCTAATTACCAGCCAAACACACACACACACACACACACACACACACAAACATCTGTGCGGAGGTTGTACAACATCTTTGATAAATTGAAGTGTATCGTGGTGTTGTTGCCTATTGGTGAGGGAGAAGGACCGAGCCAGAATGAACACAAATTGTCAAGTGCAACTTAAAGGCTACAGCAGACTGTCTTAATTGGTCTCAGTTAGAATCGAGGACGTTGGCCAGAAAATAACAAAAAACCGAAACAACAAGAGAACAGTGCCATCGAATATGTTTTGCCATATTTTCCGGTTTTAAATGTCAAAGTGTTGCAATGATAGAATGAATAGGGAAAGGATTCCAATGTGAAACATCTCCGTAATGGGAAACCTGCAATAGTGGTTGTTTACTCTCTGGTTGAGGCTGCCAGGAAACCATTCACACACCGAGATTGGTCCATTCAGATGCATTCATTCATTGGTGCACTGGCAAAACATGCCTGTCTGTCTGTCATATGATCAAAGGCCATTGCAGGACAAGTTCATAAGCAAACGACAGTCAACACTTACAGTGCACAATATTTCCGGCTCAACAGTCAACCAAAGTGGCTCATTTATCGCTGTGTGAGGACATGTTGACGATGCTCATCCACTATATGTACCAGCAGTGGTAAGCCAGCGGGAATCAAAGTCGACTTTGAATGCCATTTCATCTGCACACAAGCCCATCGCCATATTCGCCTAATTTGCAATTCATTAAAGTGTTTCCATTTTAAATTCCATTTTGTTGCCTCGCCAACCGTCAACCTGTGCACTTTAAATTCATCAAAAACCGATCACTGATCGATCAGTCTTCATCAACAGGGTTGCACTTGAAAACATGTAACTAGTGAATTGCAGAATAACAAATGTATCAATCAGACGGCCTGACGGTTTCGGGCAAATTCGGTTATCACAAATTCAGGGGAGTGAAAACGGAATGACGAAATGTGAATGTGCTCATAAACACTCATAGGGAGCGCCAGTCTGGCAAACAGAGAGAAATTGTAGGAGACTCACAGAAAGTAATCCCATCCCATCCACCGTTACTGAGACTATAATTTATTATTGCAATAATAATATTTTACTCTTATCATTTGTAGATTATCAAAACAGCATGCTCATTGTAGATTAGAAACATATATGTAACATAGAAACATATACGTTCTCTATGAACATTTAATGGGCTTTTCTGCCCCACTCATAAATAAATCTAATAATTAAGGCTACTTAGTAAAGTTACTTTGTTTGTGAATATACCACTCGAAACACTCACCCCTATTGTCGAACTAATTGTTCATAAGTGATTCATCACGACCAAGTCGTAGAACACGTTGTCTTTTGTAAGTGCGTCTATTTGCTTGGTGGTCGTCTTCCGAATCGTTTCTATTTCCCATTGGAATTTTTTATTTATTTGACTTCTCGTCTTATCTTACTAATTTGCGTACCACCCGCCAACTATTGTCACTAAAGACAATGTACTCGCTTGACGAAAGTAGCAATGATCTTGACCGATATATGAAGATTATCGAGTCCGAAGCTCGCGAATTGCGTAAGTTGACACAATTAATTTTATCTGCATTTCGTTTTTCTCTAACCTGTTTCTATTTGTCTTTTTTAGGCGAATGTAACCCATTGAGTGGAACTAGACCCAACTTCAATCAGAATCGTCGAAATGTAGGTGGTGAAGTTGGTGGAGGCGGTGGAGGCTACAATAGCCGTTCCACTGATAACTCTGGCGATAACTACGGCCGACAATCAAATGGCTATGGTGGCAACTCCGGTGGTTATGGCGCTAGTTCGAGCAGCTACGGAAAATCTGGTGGCTCCAACAATTATGGAGGGTCGAATAGCTATGGTGGAGGTTCCAGTAACTACGGAAACCAAGCCTCCAGCTCCCACGGTGGTGGTGGTGGTTCGCAGGATTGGGGCTCAAGTAATTTTGGTGGTACTTCGAACAATAATGCCGGTTCTAGCAATCACGGAAATTCAGGTTCTACTGACTGGACTTCTAAAGATACTGGCTATGGTGGCAGCTCAAATAATTATGGGAACTCCGGTCGTTCTAATTATGGAAGCTCTAGCGCTTCTAACAGCTATGGAAATACGGGTTCTAGCACCTATGGAAACTCCGCTGGTTCCAACAATTACGGTACTAACTCCAATAGTCACTCGAATGCCAATAACGCCGGTGGTGGCAGCGATGACTGGGGTTCTGCTAACTTTGGTGGCCCGAACAATAATGAAAGCAAAGGTTACACCGAATCAAACAATTCGAATTCTTATGGAAACGCCCAGTCCAGTAATTATGGTGGTTTGAGTCAGTCCCAGGACAAGCCTGGTATGTTTTACAGGAAATATTTTGTTTATTATCAATTAATCAATCTGTTAAATTAGGTTCTTCTACTACTGCTGATACATACAACCCACAAAGTAGCGGAAGTCGAAGTAAGTGCACTATTTATCTTATTGTTTCCTTTGTCTGAACTGAATTAGTCCATTTTTTCTAAATCAAGCTTTGATTTTTACTCACCTTTTATTTGTCTCTAGACTATTCTACAGGTCCCCCTGTCCAGGAAGACGTTGATGGATATCAGCGCTTGGGTATGTTAATTAAATATTGAAAACAACTATTAATTTTGTGTATTTATCAGATTTCAATCGCTGTCTCATTAGCTACAACGAACCGGGCAATCTTAACATCAAACATGTATTTTTGAACATTCTTAACCGCTCCGACTTGATGGAATACACAACCAAGATAATGGAAGCTTCTTGCCAAGACAAGATTGTTCTCGCTATTCAACGAGATAACCAGTTGGCCGAATCGTACGCATATCAACTTCGGCAACGTGGATTTTGGTCCTTTGAAGTGACCAACAAAACTAAAGACCCGGAGAAGTTGTTGAAGCAACACTCAATTTACCGTTGTGCCGTAACCACAATGAGTTACTTACGAGATAACGTGGACCAGTTCCAGTTTCCCTCGTTGATCATCAATTTTGACCACGTGGTTTCTCATGTGAAATTTTTGGAGCGCTTCCTTACTTATCGCAATCCTGCTTCTGCGATCGAACAGAAGGAGTGTTATATCTATGAATTGTGCTTCAACCACTCTACCACTTCCCAGAATCTGAAGGAATATATTCAGAACCAGCAGAAGTAACTTTGCAAATGAGTCTTTCATTTGCTCACACAATTTTATTTTATATAACTATACTAGCATATTAATATTATTATTCATTATAACATTGTTTCGATGTGCCTCAAGTTTGGATGACATTCTATACATCAACTAGGCTACAGACATTTATTCTACTAGATTACATAACTAAATTAGCAATTATAAATTCTAAATGCTTTTTTGCACTAATAATAAATAGATTTATTTCTTATGCTGCTTGAAATTGCAACTATGTTGTCTCTATTAACTCGTAAATTGGCGTCATTAAGTGAAACTGACAATGAAAGAGAGCATAGACGAATCAATTTAATTTGTAAGTTGGCAGTACAAGCGAGTAATGCTGCAGATAATAATGGAGAGGACATGGCAATGGGCGAAAGTCAATGAATTAAGACGTTCCAAATTGGCTTCGAAGACGCGATCGAGTCCGACTGGCCTCACTGCTCGCACTCCAAAGAGGATTAGTGCAATTTGTTTGCACTCTAACTAGCTAATTTGGACTGGCACGATAAGTAGTGCACTGTGCACTGGCAGCCGACGAGCTAAGCGGCTAATCACAATGAAAAATTAGCCTCTATTAAAGTTGGCCATTGCAATGAAGACTCAATTGCTCACTGGGAAATGCAACAACAAAGACAACTCACCCTCCTTCCGACGACAACAACAAATTCAATCCAAACAGATTCTCAGTGCAAGGAAGACCAATTTAAAGAGCAAATTATGACTGTTATGAAAAGATGATGATGTCCAAATGCAGTGTAATGGAGATGGCACAAACGACACCAATTGATTCGCACATGAAGAATCATTGAAGATGCTCAAAACACTCGAGCACATTAGAGCAACACTCAGGCCAAACACCAATTGGTCCTTATTGTCGCAAAGATAAATAAAACAGTTAATCTTGTACAATTGGCTCTAAATCTCAAATCGGTTTATTGGTCTTTTTCGAATCTATATATCTCTCGAATCACACAAATTCCTTGGTTTAATATAAAATCGATTTCTCTTTTTTATAAATCTCAAACATTTACTTCTGTTTAAATTGAAAGTGAATATTGGCGAAAGCAACAAAAAAATATTGAAAAGATTGAAAGATTTCAACACAAATCTATAATCAATAAAATAGATTATCTCCAAATGTGACCAAGTATGTTACAAAAATCTTACAAGGTGATTTTACTCAAAATATCTATTTATTCATAATCTCTAAACGATAATCGTTTACATCACCTTGTTGTGAAAAATATGGATTTTCCGAGTAAATCTTGGAGGAATCATTTATACACAAATCTGTTTCCTAACATTAAATGATAACATTTGGCCAAATATTAATGGAAAATTGTGTAATTTAAAGATTTAAGGTTTCCGGGTTTGTAAAATTATCACGAAATTAAAATGAAAAATAAACCAAAAATTTTATTTTATATTATGTACCTTTTAGAGTAGAACAAGTGTGAGTCATTCCTAAAGAACAGTCATAAGTATGGAAGTATGGAAACATTGTTTCATTAAGACCAAATTTAGATCATATTTCTCAAATAGCACAGATTTGTACTTAAATTTAACCCAATTAGGAATTCAGCAGAACTACATCGCAAACCAAATTTGGATTGTTATTATTATTTCGTTGACTCGATTTCCCGGGAAACGGTTCAAAGACAAAGACACACACGAAATGTCTCGTAAGTTTAATTAAAATTTCAATTTTTCATTTCACTTTCAATGTTGTGTGTGCAACGAAGACATTTCCAATTTGTTTTTGTGCTAATTTGAAATACACTAAATCCAGGGGATTTTTCGCGCAGTTTCACTTGGACCCACACAAATAAGACAATGCGACAGTTTAGTCAGAGTGGAATTTTTGTATTTCTCACAAGAATCTCAACATTTTTAATTTTGCTTCAATTTTTTGCAATTTTTAACGAAGTAGAAAGAACAAAATGAAGTGAACAAAATTCTGGCAGAGAAATAACAACAACAACAACAAAGAGAAAGCAAGAAAGAAAGAAAGCAACTGTCACAAGATGATAATAATAATACAAATAGCCAACAAGAACAACACCGACCGAAATATATCGAACACATTTTCTAATAAATTTCATTTGGACATTAATTTGCCAAAAAAGGATTTACCAAGTGAAGTGAATTTGTCGTTTCACTGTGACTACAAAACTTTTGTTTGTTCTCTTTAGTTCAATTGTGTGTGTGTGGGAGAAAAAATAGATTGAGAACAAAAAGAAGACAAAAAAAATCAAGTCTCCAAAATTGAATGACGATCACAATTTTCTAAAGTGACAAAATATGGAAAATTTAAAGTCTCAGGAGAAGAACGAAGAATGCTCGGAAAAGAAATAAATCGAATGTGTTTGTGTTTGTTTTAGGTTTGATGATTTATTTTATAAATTTTGGTTATTTCAAATTTATTTCCTGGAAAGTAAGACAAAAGAAAAAATAGAAATTTAAAATTTCCTTATTTCTTAATTAAAGCACAAACGAGCGGATGGAGATAACTCACCGAATTATTGAAGCCAATAAAACGAGTCTCACTGAGTGTGTGGAAAACAAAAAGAAAAGACAATTTTTGCAAAGAAATACTTTAATTTAGGGATTTTCTTGTTGTTGTGGTGTTTGGCGTTTGTCGGGAATTGCCAAGTGGACCAAACAAACGAGAGCAAACAAACAAACAAACCAACTAATAATAATAGAACGATAGATTGCAAGTAGGAAAATCTTAATGAAATGAACGTGGAAAATTTTAATTAGCAACAAGACCAACACCAGTTTTAGGGTTTGAGGCACACCTCAAGTGGCCACAGAGGTGCTCATATTGTTCTGGAGGTACAAATCATTTGGAGCAAATAATTTCTTAGTATTTCGTAAAGAAACCCAATTTGACCCAATTTATTCCAATTTTCAAGTTTAACCGGAGATATTTATATATTAAAGCGATTCATACACAAGACGTAATAATTAAGATCAATCTGAGATAAGTTGACTCTTATCAAGATTGATTCATGAATTTGACCATTCATCTAGTGAGAATAAGACATCAGTAGGAACGCAAAATGGTATGATAAATAATAAAAATTTAATTATAAATTTGGAAATGGATTTTTCCTTCTTTTATCCTCATTTTTGCATTGAGTGTCTCAGTGTTTGGTGGAGAAATTAATTTTGATAAATGACAATGCAGCGGTGGCAGTGCTGCGGCGGCAAAACGATCGCGGCGATGCCAACCAATTGAATGCACACTCTGGACGCGCACAATTTGGAAATTAATATTTCATTTATAAAACATAATAAATCTAATTTAAAGGCATAAAGGCTCAACTAATGCAACAACAAAATTGCCTTGTTTTTATTTATCATTTGCCGTTCGGTGGCTCGTCCAATGCAATGGCTAATGTACACTCATTTCGGTGCAGGATCAATATGGACTAATTTTTATCTATAAATCATGCCACCATTTTGCCACTGTGAATATATTCGCCCAACTAATTATGATAAATTGATCTTGTCGCCGCTCTAGACTTCTAAAACTGGGCCACTCTGCTTAGCTCAGTCTAATTTGGTGTCTCACTCGACTTTAGGAGGAAGGAAGCCAAAAATTAGCGCGCGCTTCACTATTTTTGTTGTTGTTTGAAAGTGAATTTAAAAAAGTGAAAATCAATTCAGCAGACTAATTGTTCGATAAATCAATTGTTGTCGGTAGGCACTCACCATGGACGGCAGTGATGTATGGCCAGGGAGTCAGTGCGAGCAGGAGGACCATTGCGGTGGTCAGCCAGAGTGGAGTCAATCGGCATTGGATTGTTCGGCGGCACGTCTGTCGATGGCATCTGGAATCGATTGGTCCAATGGATGGAGACTGCACTTGGTCCAAGGTGGGGAGCCTGTGGCTCGGCTCGGATGTGGGTCTGTGTTGGTCCGACTTGACATTATACATTGACTGACCAATTTGGATTGGTCTCCACTCGTAATTGGCTAATTGAGTCGGACACGGTCCGATTGATTCATCACTGTGGCTCGATTGAGGCCCATTTCGGTCCGCCATTGACCTCAATAATTTTCTCTTGTTCTTTCTCATTTTGTCTTTCTACTCGGTCTCACTCTTTGACTCTTTGGTATCGTCTCAGTTGTGATAATTTATTTTCTAATTAAAATTCAATTTGATTTGAGATTGCACAGTGAACATTAATAGTTTGAACACATTGAACGCATTGGTGCGGAATCGGGTTTGCTTTGGTTCGACTCGACTCTCACATTTTGAATTCAATTTTAATTTATTTATCACATGGTGGTAATATTTGCTAAATGTCTTTGTGCATTGGTTGGTTGGGAGAAGTCATTGCTCGTTGGTAATTTGGGCCAATCTAATGATGATTTCGTTGCTTTCGTTCGCACTTGGTCCAATGTGAAGACATCACCAATGACGATCGTTCTAGTCATCACAGCTATAATGGCAATAATCGTCCTCTTTCCGCTTGTCAAAATCTGTTGAAAATAAAAAATGGAAATAATTAAAATTCTAATGTAATGCGTATAGAGATGTTGAGCGTAATGATACTTGGAATTAGCAAATGGCTGAATGGGTTGTGTTACGGCCTGTGCCACCGAACAGTGCCATTGCCCATAACTCACGACAATGGTGTGTGTGTTTATCATCTTTATTGCCCTGTTCGGTGATGTATTTCACTTTTGTTTGCATTGCACACAATCGAGGTGTAATCGCAATGTAATTATAAACCATCGTGCATTTAATGTTATGATCATATTTAATTCTTAGGTAATTTACAATGCAAATGCAATTGTGTGATAATTTAATTATATTTTAGTTGTGCTTGTCTCAAGGCAATGTTTGCTTTCGACTATGTCTGCTGTCTGGCGGACCATTGAACAAATGTGTGTATTCATTAAATGCTTAAATTGGAACATTTAAGTTTATGATTTGCTCAATCATCATCGCTTTTGTTTGTAATCCTTTCGGAATGGTTTTGTATTGCTTAATCCACACAATTTCAAAATGAATTATCACTATACGAGTAAATGTGGGGCGCATACTCACACCCTAACCCAATTTGGACACATTTGCAAATTGTCACCACTTTGTGCTCACTCAACTGGTCCGCTCACAATGGTCCTCTCGTGTCAATCCATAAATCTAAATTATTATCGAAAAAATGTTTACGTATTTGCATTTATATTTGTCTGTTGAAATTCAATCTGCCAAAATGGTCCACATTGGAGCACACATCTCAAGCACACACACTCGTATTTACACATTCGCGATCATTTTCTATTTATGACACTGCTAAGTGCACTGCACATATTCCCTGTTCATACTTTGTGTCTATTGTGTTTATTTAATTTAAATTTTATTTTAGTCAAATTAAATTTCTCCCATCCGAAAAACTTTGAAGACAATCACCACCGCACACCATCTCTGCAATTACATTTTGAAAGAAATTTTCATATAGAGCACAAATGAAAATATACAACCAAGACGCGATAGTGTACGAAACCATTTATTGTCAACAGCAATAACAATCGAATAAATTACCGACCATTTGTTATCGCTGTACATTTTGCTATTTCTGGGCCAAATCTGCAAATATTACACCAAACAACGAGGTGCCCCATTATGGAGCACTTTAACGGATTTGCCCATGCAAACAATCTCACCACAAAACCACTCGGTACTTGTAAAATGCAAATGTTTAGTTAAATATATTTGGACCAAATTAAAATTAAAACTCGTGCACTTAATTAAGCGAGAAATTATGACTCGAAATAGATTACACATATAATTGTAATTAGAAATAATTAGATGTAGTTTTAATTTAATATCGCACTTGGTGATTTAATTTAATTTAGTAATTTAAATAACATTCAGTTTAGCGCACAATGATGATAATGATCAATGGTTGGCAATTAGCAGTGATCACACTTAAAATGATTAGCCATTGGAACAGCGTCCGGTAATGGCTCATTCAGACAGTCGTGGAAAACTTGGCTAATTCAATGGAACGCGTCGGTTTGGTTCAAAGAGAAATCTTATTTAAATTGGTCTAGTGCCATCTGTCCTTATTCAGATGCATGCAAGGAAAACATTAGACTTGGCCTCAAGATTGGCCAATTGAGTCGAACTAATGTTACGCCCAACTACAAATTGAACTAATTTCGAATTTCCATTATTTCAATTAACCACAGACCAGTTAGATTTTTCCAGTCAATTTGTTTGATTGTTTGTTGAGAGCGTGTCACTTTCCGCTTGATCGATATCTATTACTCGTTTTTGGTGCCCAGTTCGATGCCGTTCACTGAAGATCAGTCCAAACTGGTGAACGAGGTATTCATGGAATTGAGCGGCGGCATAGAAACTATTCAACGCGATCAGTTGAACTTATTGCTCAAGAGCATTGGAGTGGATGCACTCGAAGAGGACATTCGCGAGTTTTGCAACCAACTGGACATCATCGATGATAAGATTAGCTTTCCTAACTTTATCGAGACTCTCACTGGCTTCATCAAGAGAGTGCAAGCCGAGGACGAACTGATGGCCACCTTCAATCTATTTGACAGAGACAACGATGGCTTCATCTGCAAAGTTGAACTGGGTGTACTGCTCCGAAGCTTGGGATTAGATTCTAAAGACAAAGATCTTGACCGGTTGATGCGAGTGGCAGTGCCACAAGGTGTTGACAAGATCGACTTCCCAACCTTTGCTCGTATGGTAAAGGAAGACATCTTCGGAGGCACTGGTTCTACCAGTAGCGAGTCCAATTCATCCAAATCGACTCAAGAAAAGATTCCTCCAAATGAAGAGAAAAACACTAATTCAAACGTTCCAAATGACGAATGAGGCGCCATCTAGTGAGCGCCGTTCAAAGTTTTATTTTGTATCTGCTTTAATATATAAATGTTGCAATTGATGACTTTTGCATTGTAAAACTAATAAAATCAGCCATAATTAACCAAGCCAACAATTCAATCTCAAATGGAAATATTTTCCGAAACAATCTTTGTTCAATATACCAATATCAATTTATTTTTGAAATCTCAATTCAATTTGAATCGCCCTCTAGTGAGCCTTTAACATATCACAGAAATAATCCCGTTTCTATAGTTGGTTAAATCAGTAATTATCTTAGATAACTAGCTGGCTAAGTGCAATATAGTTTTGCGTCGTTGTCAATATAAAAGTAAGAAAGGTTGATCTCGATTGCATGTAAGGCTCACCTGCAAAATGTTTTCCAAGTGCAATACCAAGCAATGTCAGGTAACTTTTCCGGATAACTTAATGTACCAGTACAATCATTGATCGTCGTCGATTAATTACAATAAACCGAACATAATAACTTTATTAAATAAGCGACAAACATTAGAGTGGAGCCAAGCAAGCACACATGTGCTCAATGATAATTGATAGTGTTGGCACGAAATGTCAAACGCGCTCGCCTCACACAAATCAAACAAATACAATAAATTCTCTGTATTCCATTGAATGCCAATTCATATCTTTCTTGTCTACCTATTTGGGCGTCACCTGCAATGGTGCGTTAAGTGCAAATGCAATACTCAACAAACAAGCACTAATTTGGACACAGTTGCACATGCACACAAACACACAGGTAACCAACTGACAGCGAATTTTGCCGAATCGAGTGCAACCCAGACGATTAATTTGTGTTTAGTGCCATGAAAAGATTCAATTCAAACGATATTCATTCGCTTGACACATTAATGGACAAGTGCATTCGACTTTGCAATTATAGATGACTTGATGCTGTCATATTGGGCTGAATTTACAATGAAAACCATTTTGAGGTAAAACATATTCACAAGAATTATTTTGTTCACCAAAAGAATGAAATTACCATAAAGTAGACTTATCATTATGAGTTATATGTTTGTTTGCCTTTGCAAGTGTCTTAATCTGCTAGTGCATTTCCGGATTAAGCATTCTTTTGAGCTATTCCCAAAGGCCAAATGCTGATGTATTAAGCACTAGTTTTGTGTGCTTGTGTGATTGCGCTAAGCCACCAGTTAGTGAGCAATTAAGCACTTGAAATTAACTCTAAACCCTAATTTCGCCTTGTCAAAGTTCGTTAGCAGTCAGGCCAACCACACACGCGGTCAATTGGCCTGCTCTGACATTGATGTCGCATTGCCCGAAAGCATACAAATCGTTATCGTCCTCATCGTCTCTTTATCGTACATCGATCTGCAGGTCTCGGTTCTATAAATAATGTGGTCAGTATATGTCATGTCGATGGTATGAGCACTTGCACTGACACTATCACCACTCACAAATCAGAACAAATTTCTCGCTGTCCCCTAATGATAGTTTGTTTGTTGGTGTATAGCATTACTCGCTTCAAGGTAATCTCTTTTTGATGATCAAACCTGTAATCACACAAACGAACGTTTTCGATTTCAAGCACACAAACGCATCACTCGATCAGTGACTTTGATGGCGCTCGTTGGTTGGTTGCATTGGTAGTCGAAAGGGCGACAACGATCGCATAAATCACCTGACAAACGAGCTACATTCGAGCTATTCTATCGCCATTCTCAGCATTGATCGCCGCTTTTATTAGAGAGTTACCTACGAGTACTAGCTTAACCCGGCAAGTTCATTCCTCAGTGTTTCTCGCAAGTAAGCAAATGCATTGGTCATTTGCGCCACCCTCAGATCAAGTGCTCAGTGTTGCCACTGGCCTGTCTGCCTTAAATCTACTTTAATCGACTACCTGGCGACTACACGGTGGCAGTGTGGAGAGACACAGACAGACAGCCGCCATCACAAAGTCACCATCTGTCCAAATAAATTATGATTGCTTTATTTAATTAAACCAGAGTAATCTCCTCGCGACAGAAAGAGAAAGTCATCTCGAAGGAGCCAACCCAAATCCGCCCATTCGATAATTCATCTACTAAAACAAAAACAAATGACTTGTATCGAGTGCTTATCATCCTTGAAATGGTCTGTCAAAATAAATTATAAAATTAATTCAATCAAAGGAATAAAGAAAGAAATATAAATTATAGCTTTAAACAGAATTTTACATTCGATCATATTCCTCTCGGTTAAATTATAACTCTGCGATAAATTAATTGAAATGTTCTGTGGGACAGAGGGAACTGTTTAACGATGATGCTTCGATGAACAATTTGTTGTGTAGTGCAGTTCGCTCAAGTGATAACGATCGGTCATGTGCCAGGCAAATGCTAAAGTTCCTCTCAATGCATTCGTGCTCAATTGCCAGTCAATATAACACAAACTTAAGTATTGACAAACTCAAGTCAAGTGACTGCTGCAGGGCCAAACCATTTGACCCGGACTGGTCATCAATCGACTACTGCACCACTTTATTGCTATTTAATTGTAAACTTCCTCTCGTGTGTTTCTCTTCTCTTTTTAATGTTGCTACACTTTTTCTCAGTGTAACACACACAAACACACAAACGACTTTAGAGGGACTATCAAAAGATGAAGGAAAATTTACACTAAACTCACTCGACAAATGAAATAAAACGTTAAATTGAGATAGATCGATTTCGATTGGAAAAGGTTTATATTAGAGTCATCATTTGGTGTACCACTTTGGACTGTACACTCACTGAGAATCAACCAAATTGCTATTTAGTTTACTAAGACTACAGCTTTTCGTTAGCAAGGATCACAAAATAATTGGTGCTAAATTTGCAATTTATTCCATTAGAGGGCGGTACTGTAAAGAGTATGGATAATATAGTCAATTAGTGTGACTTCTAAATGGACTATTTAGATCGATATCTATTGTTTGTTCTAATGGTAAAGAATATTAACGATTTGTTGTTAAATCGATTGATTGACTCTATTCCTTAAAATTTTCCTTAAAATTTTCCTTAGTTTGAAGTCAGAGTTTAAGTAACGCTATTTATACAAATGACTTCAAATACGACAAATATTTTAATGATAAATGGTGCGACAGGAATAAAAGAGTTATACTAAATTTGTTTGATTATAATTAAAACTTTAAAACTTTTCAGTTAAAAGAATATTTGTGTTTCTCAATAATTAGCAACAAATAATTGTCATGTTAAAACTTGCCATATTTCAAGTTTCATTGTCACGATTGGGTATCAATTGGCAAGTTTGATTGCACAACAATGTTCATGTTCGACAATGTTCACAATCATTTCTCTCAGTTTTTGCTCTATCGGCAACTTCCTTTTCTCTATTACTGTTTAGCCATTTGTACGATTGTGCCATTTTAGTGTTCACTCACATGTTGGCTTGAGTTTTTGTTTTGTTCTTTTTGGTCATTTAGTTCAGTGGACCAAACCGAAACTCATTAGAGACTTTGAAATTTATTTTGAGGCAAAAGCATCGTTGTGTCAGCGCAGTCCTCGAGCGCTCCCCCAAACACGCAAAGTCAATGTCCAAGTCTGATTCATGGTAAGTGTCCAGGCAATTTGGACACTTTGTTTGCAGAATATATTCGGCACACTCAATGACTCAATGAGACTTGCTCTCCATTCGCCTTACTCATCTCTCAACTCAACTCTCAGCCAATCTACGGAACGAAGCAAAAAGATCAAAAGGCGAGAGAAAAAGAAAAGAAAAGAAAAGTACGAGCAAGACGAAACGAAACGAAACGATTGCAAAGTGTTTTGCCTACTCGCGGAACGAACCAGAAAAGTGCAACACAAAGGAACGTTCTGTAGGGTAGAGTCGACTAGCAAATGTAACATTCAATTTGGTGTGTGCCATTTGCCTGGATGGCACTGTCCGCTGGCCATCGTCCACTGCACCCAACGCTCATCATCATTTGTCCGCATGCTTGCCTTTCTTAATCAATTTGGTCCTCTTTTCTTGATGCTCCCAAATTAGTCTCAAGTAGTAGAATTACATTGTAATATTACATCGAATGAATGGCACACATTAATTACAAACCAATTTCTATTCTTAATTTTGAGCATTTACAGCCAAAATGTTCCACAATTGAACTAAAAGGTTCATTTCGTCATTGACACAGTGAAATTGCCAAATGCAGGTGTTTTCTATTTGGGAAAATTTTATCGTTAGTAATAATAAGTTTAATATGCTTTGGTGTCCTTGATATATAATACAGCAGTATAGCACTTTTCTGGGCTTGTTCCGGGAAAGGTATTGCTCTTTTGTTTTGTTGGGTTTAGAGAAACAAAATTGAGTCGTGTGATCGTTAATATCGTTTTCATATTCGATTGCAAAATATATTATCAAGAGCTAATGGACACATTTGTGCGTCAAACAAAGTAATTTCAAAATAATTGCAACATAATAATGTTCTAATTCCATTGCAAATGCATTTGAGTTGTTAATTTCAAGTTAAGTCTGCAAGCAAGTGCACTTTTGGTAGTCAATATATTTTATCAATTAATATTCAACTTGATCTAAAATATTTCCATAAATATTTTGTATGCAAATTACCTCGGATTAGATTGTTTGTCTCAAAAGAGAATAATCCCATACGAGAGTACAATTCCTCTGGTAGATTATAAACGCATAAATAGGTCACCAATCAGAATGGCGTGCATGTTTGTCCTGTCGAGTGCTCTTGCTAATCAATTGGTCAATCATGAAGCTAATCGTCTATTTGTTCTATTGCTTTGTAGTTGTCCACTCACTAACAACGGAAACAATTGCTCATGCAGGACTCAGTCTCGAGCAAGCAGTTGTCAATGGCAATGATGCTTCAACGGGTGAAGCTCCATTCATCGTTCAAATTCGACAAATTGAGAGACGAAATTTTGGATTCTTCTTCTACACTTCTAGCACATTTTGTGGAGGATCGTTGATTGGACCACAAACTGTTGTCACTGCAGCTCATTGTGTAGAAAAGTATAAAACATTGCTTGTGAATTGCACTTTATGTTATTTGTCAATTTCAGAGATATCACTACAACAGTAAAGTACGGAACACATCTTCTCAACAGTTCGCCTTATCCCGAAGTGACCGTAAGTGAAATCACTCGTCATCCATCGTACAACAGTCGAACTGCACGAAACGACATTGCCGTACTTACTCTAAGTGACCCTATCCAAGCGAGCAATAATGTGCAATTCATCACATTACAGACAGATGAGCTTAAAGAGGGCTCGAATGTGCAATTGTTCGGTTGGGGACAAATCAGTGGATATGACTCGAATCAACCAGTCGACCTGCAAACTGCCAATATGAGCACTTTCAGTTCGAATGCCTGCTTCTGGTACACCGGAAATCGGAATGTCATCTGTGCAAGGTCAAGGACTCAGTCTGGCTGTCAAGTAGGTTCAATTGGAGTGAATTCAATTTATATTTATTTAATTCCGCACTCCTCCAGGGCGATTCTGGTGGTCCTCTCGTCTCGCCAGATGGTCGTCTGTCAGGGATAGTTTCCCTGACAGTGAGTGGGTGTCCTCCAGGTGGTCGCAATATTTTCACTAAAGTTTCCTCGTTTGTGCAATTCATTCGTGACAACACTCGCTCCTAGACTAAACTGACGCTGGAAAAACTTTAAATTAATTTAAACTTGGCACAAAAAATATTATTAAATTAACAAATTTAAATATAAAAACTTTATATTTAGACTTTCTTAAAGCTTTTTCCTGTTAATTAAAAAAGTATTTTATTAATGCAAAAAAATTCCACAGCAAATGTATTTCTGCGACATTGCATGTCAAATTATAAAAAATATTAATAAAAAGTTGTCATATGGCAAGACTCTCAAATGAACCAATGGTTTGAATACATTGTGTGTGCAAAGTGCTTGTTCGGGAAGATTGAACGGAATGAACGATAGATAACGAGGTAAACAAATCATCGACATGGTACTGCACAGCACTGCACAACATATCGTCACAATGCAGACGAACAATTTAAAAAGGAAAATGTTTAATTTTGCTAATACAAACATAATACAAGACACTGCAGTAATGTTGATCATTGTGAAAGATTACTCGTGAGGAGGGTTTAATAATTTATTGCTACATAACGAGCAGAGAGGAATATAACAAAGGCAAACAAAATGGTCGTATAGCGATTGATGTGAGCGAGACTAATCAATGTGAGATTGTGTTGTGAGATGTCATTAGGCCCAAAGACCATCCAACAGGAGATGTAATCTGCCTGTGTCTGTGCCTCTCATCAACAATTGCCCTATGCCTGTCGTCACCTCGAGGTGCCAGTTGAAATCATCATTTGTCGGTCGCCCCAGTCCGGGTCCTAGCCAAGTATAATCGCTCAACTGTCAGAGTGTATCTCATCTTCACTATTCATACCCTGTGAGTAAACTAGCCCCACTAATGATGGTGTCAGTTGTTGGCAATGTGCAGCGACAGACAAACAGTAATCGTAGTAATGGGCACATTTGCATAGATTGCTGCTTGTGCCCAATGTCATTAAGAAGAATTTGTACACGGCAAGGAATGAAATTGAACGAGGTTGACATCGCGCGTCACCTCAGTACCCCACTGTACTAGCACAGCACTGCACTACACCAATGTAGCCTTCCATTAGCATAATTATGGTGATGACCTCTCCTGTGTGTATTGTTAAGCCAATTGGCCTCTCCATTGCTTTCCCTCTCCCACACAATCTCATATCCCGCTCAATGGCCAATTCATCTCACCACACGCTTTCTCAATTATAATTCAATTAAATGACCAGTGCACACACAACCCGGGCCATCTTGATTCGCTCAAAGCAACATCAAGTAGACAAACTAACAAGCGTAATAACGAGCGATTCTGCTGGGCTAATTGACAAACACACACACAACAGGTAACAAATGACTGTCATCATTACACCACAAATTGCCCATTATACCTGCTTGTGAGTGAGTGTGTGTGCTATTGTAGTGCGAAATTATTGTGCTTATTGTATTACATTACTACCTGACATGACAGTATAAATAACCCATATTAACGTTGCTCACATGACCACCGACAAACATTAACTCCGCTTGTAAGGTGGACAGTTAAAGCATGTGTGGAATATTTCAAATTATCAAATTAAGGAATTGTCGGGAAATTATTCAATTACATCGTGATACAAACGTGTCCCAATGCAAAACTGCCTAAAACGTGTTTCACTTTTATTCGAAATTATAGTCAAAGCAAAACTTGAAGAAAACGATTTCAAATAAGACAAAACATATTTTTGTCAAAGTCAAACACTGTGCCATCTCAATATTTCGAACGTGAGAAAGTATATTTATTTTCATAATCATTGAAATTGACAAATATGAATTATCTCTCCAACTCTCACAAGATTAATCGTTAAATGATTATTATTATTATTGCTTCTTTTATGATCAAACTCAATTCATCTTCAAGCACATTGAAAGAACATCCAAACGGGACGAGTCTTATTATATCAGACAAAAATAAGTAAACAAATAAACCAAACAGGGAAATTAATCAAAATTTCTCAATATCAATCGAATGAAATAAATCATTGCCAAACGAGCACGGTACTTTACTGGTGCATGCTCTAGTGTGCTTTACCATTTGCTTGGTTCGTTAACGTTTAGTGCAATTATTCGGTGCACTGTGATGTAAGAAGTGTTGTGCAAGTGTGTGTGTGTATGTGTGTGAGTGTGAGTGAGTGAGTGCTTTCTCCAATTAAAACCGTTGTGGAAAACAATTCTACTTCTGTGTGTCGAAGACCGAGAAGAAAATAAATTAGTTTGCCTAACTTTGCTTTGGTCTATTGGCTGGGGCTTGCACTGTACCGAAAGCTAAACAATTTGAAGAATTTAGTTCAATTAAAGTAATGCCAATAATTTGATATCGATCAGAATGGTGCGCGCAAATTTTAGATTAATGGATTCACTCAATGGAGACTAAGTGAGACTAAGTGCGAGAGTGAGAGTGAGTCAAACAAACAAGCAAACAAAATCGACACTACTGCAACCAGCCAACGAACAATGCCAAAACAAACGACTCGACTCCACTTGGCTCCACTGTCTCTATTCGGTGGCATTGTTTCAGTGCGCCATCGATGGATCCAGCAATGAGCCAGACTGTAAGAATATTTGGAGATTTTGTTGTTTGTCTTGCACCGAGTTGGCACAGTAATTACTGTCGAGAAACAATATCGACAGATAGACAATGGACAACAAAGCAGCTCTAGCTCTCTTTGCTTTCTTGGCTCTTCATCATCGTTTTGGTGTGCAAGACAAAACAAAGTTCCACACAAAACAAAAAGTAACTTATCAAAATTGCACACACATAAACCAATAGAGAGACCATAGCACACAGACCATTCCGTTCGTTCATCAAATCAAAAGTGTATGGGAAAGTTATTTTTCACTTGAACAATTTGCCATTATAGATTAGATTATTGACCCAGATGTATACTTTCGGGTTTGTCCCTTACAAACCAGACAAGCGAGCACATATTGTCCTGCGGTCGTCTCGTCTTGTTTTGCATTTTTTCCAGAGCAATCAAACAAAAGACGCGACACGACACAGTCGGTCAGTCAGCATTGACATATCGAGTGCAATTAATTTAAAATTACGTCAACAGCAACAGTTCTGACCATTTAGGCAATGGTTATACATTTAGCCAGTGTCACCAGCAGCACAAGACATAATTAAGATAGAGCAGTTCGGTGCAGCACCAATTGACTTTGAATCGAGCAGGAAAGCACTCGAGCAGATAGCAACAGCAGCAGCCACCAGATTGCACACATCCACACTGACATGCCATATTTGTCTTATCGTTCGCAAGTGTGTTCACTATCAAAGTTACTAATTTATAAATTGCACTTTAATTTACCACACACAATTTTGTTGTTGCTTCTTCTACTTCTGCCTGGACTGCCTCATCCCCGGTGCTGTCTTAATGTCCATCTTATGCTAATTTCCATATGTCTGTGAAGTGCACACTGCAGTGCATTACGTTTTGCTTCAGAAATTTTGTGCTAAATTAATGTTTATAAAATAAGCAAAAAATTGAACCAAACACGGCACCAAACTTTTAGCGGGAGCTAAACCACAAACAGAACCCGAAGCACATCTCAATTGCATCAAGACAAGTGTAACTTTACTAATTAACGTGTCTAATGTGATAAGATAGTACTGGCTGGTGGTGGGCTTGCAGTCCAACTAAATCAAGACATGTATGTGCATTAGTCTGAAGAGTTATCTTCAAAGTGGTAAATTCAACTTGATTCAAACAAACAAATTTACACATGTAATGAGACAGGAGCATGAAATATTGGCTAATGAATGAATGGTTAGCTTGACCTTTGGGGAAACCTTCATGGAAATACAAATGAGACAAACGTTTGTCCATTTCAACACGAATTCAAAAAGTTTTGAATATTTTTAAACGTAAGACTCGGATTAATTAAGAAGTAGAGAAAAAAGTGATTTTAATAATTAAATTCAACTGGTAAACAAGACTATTAAATTATACAAAAAACTGTCTTGTATTTTATTTTATTATAACCTTTTTCACAGAAATGGTTCTCAGTTTTGTTTTATTTGAATAAAAAAAACAAACAAAGTAATAAATTAGTAAATGTGAAAATTAGCCAAGTTGGTAATTAACACGGAACTTAACTTGTTTGAATGTTTGCAAAATGTTAATTAACCATTAGTGAACAAATGGAAAAGTGAAATGAGATGAGAATTGTTTGATTGTCGGCCTCAATGTTTGTTTCGTCCAAATGAAATGTTACGCAATCACTCACATAAATGATGATGAGTTTAGAGTCGAAAAGTTTCAATGTAGAGGGGAAAATGTTGCTGGGGCACTGCAAATGTGATCATATACGAATATATAATTGGTCGCATCGGGTGTTGGGTCAGACTGTGAGAAGAAATGCACAACAAATCTTGGCAAACTGGTCCGGAAATGTGTGTGCTATATATAAAGACTGCTCGACTGGTGACTGTCCGGGACCAAAAGCCATTGCTGGGGCAACCGAGCAAACCAAACATATTAGCCATGTACACCAATTTACATACAATGCTTTGTCGGTGCGGACAAACAATGTTATTAGCCCAGTACTGCTTCTGTACATCTTCATCTTAGTCCACACGCGCACAGCGCAAGCAAAACACAATCGATATCATAAATTCATAAATTTACATTTAAACCAACAAAGCAAACAACTAAACAAAACAAAACAAAACAACAGAAGCGAACGCCAATTCAGTGGCGCAGTAATGATGGCTCTCACTGGTGGTATCGTGGTGTTTGTCTTGTTTGCTTATTGCTGTCTATATCGTTTTGTTTCAAAATTCAAAATGCAACCAAATGAGACGAACAGCAAAAGAAGAAGAAGAACAAAACAAATAGACTGCAATAACAATTAGATTAATTCAGAACAAGTCGTTTCGGTTGCTTGTGTTTTGTTTTTGTGTGCCTTTCCCTTGGCTTCGGTGTACTTTATTATCACTGAGGGACGTGGTCTGCCATAGATCGATCAATTGTGTGGTCGATGATTTGGATTTTGGTACAGGCACTACAGTGGGTACATGCAGATTTGCCATACACACTCATACATACCAATTGAGTGCAATGATTACACAGCAGTAATAAAATTCAAATTATTGCAAATTCAATAATTACCCATGGCCAAATGCACCGAGCCACCTTCAACCTTCTCCAATCGGACCAATTTGCAAGCTAACGATCCAACAAGACAAGCAGCACAAACAAAAATGCACATTATCCAAATGTGATAGATAAAGTGGCCAATTTGTGTGCGCAATTGGTGCAATTGATACAAAGTTGAAACAAACTTTTCGCCTCCTTTTCGCACACGCACACACAACTCGATTGGGATAAATGACGACTCTAAATGGCATTCAATTTGGTCAAATTGGACCAAATTAATCTTGATGTGTGATCGGGAGCACCATTCGATACATCGCCCCTTTGCTGCTGCCAGTGCACTGTCTCTCAATGTGTCGCTGTGACTTGTCCCACTCATCTGTCTCCAGTCTGGGCCATGTAATCAAAAGTAATGTTCCATTTAATAAAATTAGACACCAAAACCAAAGTGCAAAGTGCACACATTGTACAGCTTCGTTTTATTGGCAGGCGGAGAGATTAAATGGATTTAAAGCAAAATTGGCGATGAAAGGTAAAGCTAAAAGATTTAGTTAAATTAAATTTTGATAATTTAATTTGGAAATTGATACAATTTAAATTTATTGTGTTATTCATTTAATTAGCAATGACAATTATTTAAATAAAATTTGCAAATATATACTTAGAGATATCATTCAAACGAAATTTAAAAGTCAAGAAAATCACCGAGTATTTTTAGCATCAAACTTTGTTATCTCTTTTTGCAATATCAAATCGGTTATTTACTTCTAAACTTGCTACAAATGTAAAATAGTTTTCCTTTAATCAATCAATAAAGTTTTTCAGATTCTTTGTTCAATGGAAATTTAAATATAGAAAGTTTTTGGTATAGAAAAATTTTAATAAGCTTTATTTATGAAAACGTATTACTCTAACTGAATAATAATAATAATAATATTTACTTTAATATTATGAAATCGATTTTCGATTAAAATATTTCTATAGCTCACTTCTATTTGTTTGGTTTAAAGAAAAATTATATTTGCTTTATATCACCAAGAGGACAACAGCCACCAAGAGTAAATAATAAATTTGAATTTTAAATTAAAATAATAATGAGTTTTATTTTTATTTTTATTCGTAATTGGTGCACTAATCGATCCAAAAGTAATGAAGCAAATTTGCTGTTCAATGCACAAATGCACATCGGTTCCTGGTTTGGAAAGAATTTAATTTCAATTCTCATAAAACAAAAAAATATAAATTATATTATTATTCAATTGTTTGGCATCGAAACAAATGCATTCTATGTTTCTTTTAACAAATGTTCATTTTTTTGTTGATGTTTACTTTTAGGGTTGAAGCAAAAATCGAAATCACTTTATTATTACATATTTCAATTTGCGGGCAAATTAAATTTAAAATTTATATTATTTCAATTAAATGAAAAATGTGCAAGCAGGACAGGGCACTGGCGCTGCACACGAGTCTAAATTAAGCATAAACAAATTGATTATTATTTGCTCAGCGAGCGAGAAATATAATTGCCGAGTTCATTTGAGGAATATTGTTTAGCTACAAAATGGAGTGTAAGGAAAAAATCGAATCTTCAATGCATTAATGGGCAACGTTGTAGGGTAGTAGAGGACTCGTGTGGCGCCCTGTGCTCGATGCATAATAAATCAAGCACCGACTACCGAGCCAGTCAATTAGTCATGCATTGTCTTGTGTGTGCCGTACAGTGGCAGATTGTTGTCGGTGGCTGGCTGGCTGGCTTGTTAGTGTCCGTGCCCGGTGCCTTCTCCTCGGTGGTCTTGTCTACTGTGCCAACACTACTCGTTACAATACTTTACCGGCCCCATTATTGCTAGCTTATGTTACTCTTCTCTTTGTATTCTATCTCGATCATAATGGAGGAGGAAGAAGAAAGCTTGATTAGATCAATACACTCATCAGTGAGTCATCACTAACACACCAAGCAAGCTATTCTACCAATCTCGACAATAAACTCAATGGCCACGATCCACTGGTCAACAAATTGTAATTTTCCATAAATCTAAATCTTTTGTTTGGATTTTTAAATTAGTTTAAATTTAGATTTAATTAATTCTGAGATTTCAAAGAATTTAAATTTTAAACTTAAATATAAACGTACAAATTGTCACAATGTAACCAATTTGAAATATTTTGTCTATGATCTCATTGCTGTTGGATTTAATTTAGTAGGCCATTAAAAGATTAATACAAAATGATATACAATGTTGTTGTTGTTATATGAACTTGATGTGAACTGGTCTGATTGCAAAATGAGCAAATAATGCTCAGAGTGCTCAGAAAGACAGACAGATTTAATTTTATATCCCATAGATAAGCGCACAGAAAGGGCCAAATTGTTTGCACAACCGAAATGGAATGATAATATTAGCATATAGAGGACAGATGCGAGGTACAAATGGAAACTGTACACTGTACACTGCACATTCCACAGACTGTACCACTGGCCTAGAATGGAACCCTTTGATGGTGATGCTGACTTGGCATGGAGGGCAATCGTTTCTACCAAGAGACACATTTGCCTCTAGCCTCTTCCCCCCTTGACAGAACAATTGCAGTTCGGTGTAACCGGATATGACCATTTGTGCCATCGAGGGACATGCACACACTCACTCCTAACTCGTTGCCTCACATATGGAAGCAGTCCAATTGAGACGTTTGGACTGGAAACAAGAAAGAGTGCTCAAATAAATCTTGAGAAACAACAAAAATATTTACAATAATTAATGTAATCTATTTGTGATTGTCTCATTCTGGGTTGACTGTCTCTTTTGTGTTCAGACATATAAATTAGTCTCAAGAACAATAAGTTTGTTATGTTCTGAATGATGTTGATTTATTGGTGCAATGCAAGTAAATCAGTTTAATTTATTTAAATTACTAATAAAGATACATTGTTTGACATGTGAGCGACCATAATAAAGCACAAGACAAGCAACTATTTATGGAGAAACACCGAGTGAAAGAAGAAAAATTCCGAAATTAACAAACCTAAACATGGCCAAGTATGATAATAACCGACTTGTCGGTATTGTAGACTCGGTGTACTAGTAGTACTAGAAGAGCACAGCTAAGCCGTAGTAATGACAATGTATGTATAGGACAATTAATAAGTGCAGTAATGACATTGGAAGAGGAAAAATTATAGAAAACAAAATTAGTCAAAGTGGCTTGTCGGGAAGGAATACAATGCTTTGTGGCATTATAAATTATTATTATTTGTGAGCGTGTGTGTCAATGGAAAGTTGGTTGTGTGCTAGTTAGGACGAGCATAACATGAAACAGATAAGATTGAAAATGCTAATTTTGAAAAATTTTTGCAGCATCGATTCCACTGACAGTACCATAAAGATAATTGGGTTTTAAGGGATAATAAGTACATCTTATGGCACATTCTTTTAGACGCGCAGTCCCAAGAATTTTCCAATTTTAAGCAAATTGAACAAATTTAGTTTGAACATTTTGCTAATTACGAGAAAAGGTTCACGTGTGGTGACACTAGGACTTGTGGATGCATTTGGATCATCACTTGCAGTGGATTGGGTGGTGGTTGAAGTGGTTAAAAGGAAGTCTGTCCAACTGGGCTCAAAGAAAGGATCGATCGTTTCGGCATCGTCGTTGAACTGTCCTGCGTAATGTTGCTTATTACTGTGATCAACACTGTGCCGTGCAATGGCTGACGATGATGATGGCCAATATGACGAGATTGGACTGCCGTGAACTAATCGATTCATGTCGATCTCCAACAGAAGAACAATCACCAGTAGTAGCAAAAGTTTCCAAATGAACGAGGCAAACTTTGATGTTGCCATCATAATTCCCATTCAGTCCGGGTGCGAGTGAGTCGGTGAGTGTCTACTGCCTTCTGCCACTGCTTTCCAACTGCAAAATTATCGATTCTTATTGGCTGATCGAATTCTTGAGGTTAAATCAAACCAAACACGGACACAGAAAGAGAGAGAACAAGAAACGGCTGTAAAAGTTGAAAGTGAAATTGAATGCACCACTGAGGGCCCAAGTCGAAACACATGCACAAGCATACAGACCTATTGAGGAGTGATATTTAAATTGGCCAAATGGAAATCGAAAATCGCTTCTCGAAAACTTTTGCTCCAAACAAGCAGGAAAATTCAAATAAACTCACTCTGTTATTTTCCACACTCAGACTGGCCAATCATGAACATCAGCTTTGCTTGCAGTGTTAGGCTCGGTTCCGAAAGTGAAAGCAAAAGCCAAAAGTGGTTAAATTCAAGTTCAAGCAAGGACAACATACAATTCAAACTAAACAGTTCACAATGTGATTGTCGCTCAAGGTGCAAACCCGAGAATAGTGATCATTTGTGCAGTGCAATGTTTGATTGATCGTCATTTAGCTAGTTATTATAAACACATTGCACTTGCCTAATTATAATTGCACTTGAACGCGATCACCTAGGTGCATTAAGCCCAATACACGCATTATATTCTAATTTCACTATGTCACAGCCAAAAATACCAGAAATTATAGATTGAATCTATTTATATTATAATAATTTCATTAATTATTAATAATAATTTGTATTGTAGCCCACAAGTCAGGGTAATTGCAATATACACCGATCCAAAATAATACAATCTCAATGATCTTGACGTTTCAATGTTGAATTGTTATTAAAAGAACATTTTCCAGTTGAATTGACCTTTACAAGGCAACCTTTCAGCAATCAATGAATTCTAAATAAATTGAAAGCTATTTTTAATCTTCAAGTAATTTTCCAGCATAATTCATTAATTGTTCATTTTATTTGAATGAATAAGGATTTTGGATAAGCGCATAAAAATACTTTTTGAATTCAAATTCGAAACAATGTTGCCAAATAGAGAACCACGAATTGGACCAATAAAGTGACCTTTGAGTCCTTTGACTCAATAGGATCAACACGTTGATCGACCAGTTCAGTTAGCTTTTCAATTATTTACTCAACTATTTGTTTCCTTCCAACGGCTCATCGAATCGATCCAGGAATGCAAACCATTTTGGTCAAAATGCAATTAATCAAACTGATGAGCTCAACGATTGCTATAAAGCACGTGTAAAGATTGTAAAATAGTTTTTTAAAATTGTTTATAATAGCCCAATTATAGTTCAATATAAAGTAATTTATAAATAGATTTTAAAAAATACAAATTTCTTTGCCTAAAAATAAAAATACGATTAATATTGAATCTAAGAAAAAACAAAAGTTACTAAACTTGAACTTTAAAGTACCCAATCTCTAAGTGGCTAGACGTTAGCTCTCAAAAGTAACAAATGTCATTTTTATTTTTAATAATTTTATTATATTAAAGTGTCAAACTTGGTGCAAAGTGCATTACGCAATGCGAACGCACAAAACGTTTTGGCAGTGATTGAGAAATTGAATGAAATAATTCCTCAATTCGAAACCATCTGGAATGCGTCAAACACAGAAGTGAACACATTATATTATCAATAGATTGGATACAAAAAAATCAATTGAAACGACCAATAACTCAAGAACAGTCAAACTTAATAGTAAAATAAAATATAAATTATTAATGATTGAAAATTAGACAATTCTTCAATTCAATTTGAAAATAGAAAGAATATATGCTAATACTAATAAGAATATCGTTTTTGGTTTCAATTTAATGTGGGACAGAATTATCGACATGCAGGTCTGTGTGAATAATTTATTATTAATTCATTTGATGATTCTTAAGAAACAAAAATAAAGCATGAGGTAGAAACTTTCAAGGCGAAAGGAATAATTTACATTTAGATTAACTTTTTTCGCGTGCACAGGGACTGAGTGTATGAATATTTAAATGTGTTCAATTTTAAACATATGAACATCGCGGATGGAGAATTTTTAATTAAAGTATCTATGATTAATTAGAACAAATGTGTGCTTGTGTGTGTTCTGTTAATTAATTTAAAGTGAAATGAACTGTGTGCACTGATAATGCTAAGTAAAGGGTGTGGATGAGGATTTGCACTATCGGACTTGACTTGGTAGAAATTAAAGGAATTGAACTGGACAAGGTGGAGATTGAAGAAAGCCATAAAGTCACTTATTGAGGGACACGTTTAATTGAGTGCTCATCGGAGAAGATGTGATGAGTACATTTTCCCACACAAACCAAACAGAGACATTCTGCCATTGCCAGTGCCACTGCTGACAGGAGAGCACAAGGCGAGTGCAGGAATGGACATTCAAATTAAATTTAGATATTGCACCATTGCGAGTGACATTGGGTTGAACGTTCTGTGGGGCCATCTCTCCATTTGTGCTCATAAGTATCCATTAAAAGCTTAAGTAGAACAACAATTGGATGAAGCAGAGATAAGCAGTTGAAATAGTGGCAAAGTGCAAGACGATGAAGCGATGCCAAAGACGAAGATCACGATACGAGTCGGAGTGCAAGGCAGAGAGCTCTGAGAGGAACGATACGTTGGTCTGTTTTGTTAGCCTTGTCTGGTCTTGCTCGGTGCATCAATTAGTCAAGCAGCTAAGCAGCATCCATCATCTATTCTGCTGTGTGCTCTGTGTCGCCATTTAGCAGTTCGCATTATATTACACACCAAAGTGGCCATCAAAGTGAGCTGTCATAATTGCATAATTGCCTCACTAACTGCTCTACAACTACCAACAATTTGCTAGCATCACTCCGTGCAAGTCTTCCTCTTCACTCCCTTCCCTCTCACAACGATGTGTGACACTTTACTGGCTAGCACTAGCAACTACACTCGCTACATTCACTCACATTCACTCACTCACACGAACGAATGTCATAAAGATAAATGTCACTAAAGTGACTGTAATGTCCAAAAGTGTCTGCCCAAATGGAGAGTAGTCTAAAAATGGCCATACCGCACGTCCGAGTGGTAATAAATTTCAACTGATAATAAATAAATAAATGCATTTATGCAAATACTAATATCAAGACAATATGCCCGGGATAATATATCTCTCAAATATAGCGTACATATAAATTAACAAACAAAACTGAACTGAACAGTAATCGAGGTAACTTTCGACTAGCTCACTAACTTACTCACTAACTAACTCACTAGATCATTTCATTACGAAATATTGACAAACAACAACAAACTAACTAAATTTGCACACCCGAAAATAAAGTTCGCACGGCAAACGATGATGAATGATGATCCTAACAAACTTGTCACAATCAATTATGCAAACCGATCATCGTTCGATACTTTCCGCAAACACACACCGAGTGATGAATACATTATCGAACTGTGTAATTAACATTTGCATTTTATGAATACATTTGCTGCATACTCATGAGTAATTAATTATTAATTATTTACCTGTTTCTAAGTATTCGTCCTTGTTGTTGGTCTTTGGATTTAAGTAGAGGTAGAGTTGGCGCAAGCAGATGACTTGCGTGTTACGTCACGGGATGAAATGTTTGATTCGACGGGACAAATCGAGTGATAATCTAGAAAGAGTGAACCAAAATGCTTATTAGTACGATTGATTAATTGATTATATGGCTAAGTGAAGTGATCACAGCCAGAAGATAAACAACACTGGAAAAGTTTGCACTTGACTAGCAAAGTCACTTTGAGCCAAACACAACAAACACACACGCAAGTCAAAAGAATCTCGAGACTTTCCTCTCTCCCGTTGCTTAGTGTGCACAGTGTTCATCGATGTACAGCGAGATCGATTAGCATGTTATCATTCGAAGTGATCGTACACACCATAATTACACGCTTGATCCGTGTTGACAGGTAAAGCGAGTGGAAATTGTGAATTTTGTTTTTGAAAATATTTTTGGTTTGTAAAACTAAACTTTAAAATGCAATGAGTTGAAAGCCATTTGGAAAGTAGATTTCGTTAATGCCTCCAATGAGAGGCTTAATTTAATTTGTATTACAAATATTTTCGGTTTAATCTCGCGAATAGCAATAAAAAATAGTCTGCAATTGCCAATTGAGTGAATGAATCAAGCAAACATTTGTGTAAATTATCAAAAAGTTTCCACCATTTGTGTGGGCAGCTATAGGAAGAGGGGTTTTAAAGTATTGCATTCCTCGGCACTGCTCAACTCGTGATTGTTATTAACCAAACGAATGTGTTTCCATTTGATGGTCTTAATTATTGCTGAAATCACCAAAGGCCCAACATTTTCGAGTGTACGTGCTTGCTTTGTTTTATTGCTATTCTTAGTCACAGCCATAAACGGTTTGGCCGCATATGCCTTAATTGTTAATAATGTAAAAAGCAGAGGTCTCTCACCGACAGCCAAAACCCATTTGGTTTGGTTTGGAAAATTTCCATTAGTGATTGTAACCAAATCCAAATGTTTAAATTCAAAAAAAACAAAAAACACATTTCGGTGTAAATGTCATTGTCGGTTTGGTTTGGTGTAAAGTTGATTAAATTTGCAGCACATTCATTGTGTTGTTCATAGAAAGTAAATTTGATATATTCCAAATTAATAGCCTTTCTAGGGCTATTTTGTTTTGGCACTACTACCGAGTGTAAACTATATTTGCACATTTATTTTGTCAATGGACAGATTCAGCGATTTTTCTCCCATGGCTGGTGTTTGGCTGTTTGACTCATTGCCACTGGCCTCACTACTGCACTGACCATTTAAATGGACAACTGGAGGCATTTCATTGAACTTGTGAGAGTGCAGCAAGCTATGCACCACCAGCACCATCACCTACAGCAACATCACAAGTACAAACACACTGTAAATGGTTTTTCTCTTCCCGGTTAAGTGTGTCGTAGAAATTCAGCACACGTAGAAATTGGTCGGTGTGAGTTTGAAAGAAATATGCGAGTGGTGCCCGGCCACGATACCAACCGAACGATAACACACAGCACTGCAGTACGGCACCAGTGATAGTTTAGGTACAAAGTGTACAAAGTGAGGCACCGAGCGTTAAGGATAAAACATCGTGTGTGCACCGCTCGGGCCCACCAGCACAAGACAATACAATTGAAGAACTCACACAGGGTGAGTGGGACGAGAGAGACTCGGCGAATGACAGAAAGACGACACGCAAGCAAACGATTGCGAGGCGCAACGAATCGAAATGGCAAACCGAACCCAACTCGAACCAATGAACCAGTGTCAAACAGTGGCTCCTTCCAAATAGAATTATCACACAATTCACCACTGATATATTCCCCCTTTTGTATTGCTCGCCCTTTTCGGTATTTAATTTCCACTTCATTCTGTTCTGTTTGGTTTGGCACAGTCAAAATACATCGAAACATTCCTTCATAACCATTCATTATTGCTCGATTATTTCATTCTTCCTGCGGACTTTCACTCGTTCAGAGTAATAATAAATTCATATTTTTAAATAATGAATTATTATTTTCTAATTTTAAATTTAGAAAATAACATTCGAGTCATTATCGATATTGCTACAGAGGAACAAAACAATGACTTGTGAAATATGAAAAATTATTTGGTAATCAAGAAAACCTCTGTGCAAAATCTCTTAATATATAATGCTACTCAATATAAGACTAATAATAAAAATAATAATCATAATAATAATAATGATAGGTAGAACCAATAGAGGGGAAATCACAGATCAGGAACAGACACCAAACTGACTGAATTTATGTTGCTCGAGATAAAAGTGAATAATGAAAATAGATAGCAAACGAGTGCAAACCAATAATATTAATAATAACACTAAACATTAATTGTGTGCAATCCTGAGAATTGCGATAATCGAAATTTGGTTTGTGCCCGAGTCTGACAATTTACTGTGGTGATGACGATGCTGCTTAATGCTGAATTAACGGCAAAATAATAAATTACAGTTTGCTTATCGTACAGGGAAAGAAGCACAAAAAATGTATTCTATATATAAATGCTATAATTAACTAAATTAATACATTCGAAAGTTTTAACTTGAAAGTTAACAAAGTGAACATTTTGCAATTTTTAACAAATTCCAAATTATGAAAATTGTATAAAACTTCCAAGAGAATAATAATTTCCAGTAAATAAAAATGAAACAACCAAGTCAGACATTTTTGAACGAGAATGCAGACAATAATAACAACAAAGTGAAGCGTAATTCGTAATGCGTTTTGAGCAATAATAAGTGAAATATATGAAAAATTAAAAGGCCATTTTAAAATGACGAAAAATTGATATTATTATTATTATGTTTAGCAATTGGAATTGCATTCTGCTCAACAGGAAATGAGACATAAAAGTGTGCTTTGAAGTGAGTCAATGTGACTGTAGTACAAAAGTCAATGGCACATTTCAATTGAGTGCAGAGCAGAAATTAACGAGCAAAGAAAAGCACAAAAATGATGCTTAGCGATGCGATTGAGCAATTTAGAGAGTGTTCAACTCTTTTTAGTGCCACTGTGGATAGTGAAATTGTGTGTGCCCGGCACAAGTGACACACAACAAAACAGCAATCGATGGCAAAATTAAATATACTGTGAAATGCACTTGCCACCACATTAGAAATATATTTCAAATTGGGAAGAATCAAGAAAAATTGAGACATTTAATTTGTAATGTTCCATGTTTGACTCATATGGAGGCAGCAAAGGCAACGAAGGCAATCTAGAGCAAAACTAAATTTAATTTAGTTTTATTTCATATTGGACATTACTCTATGGGCTTGCACTGTTATTAATCTCGGAAATATTGGCACGAGAAGTGAAGATTAACTAAACCACTCTGTATGTGTTTGATATTTGGCAATAAATTGAAGCAAAATAAATTTCAATTTGAAAAGAGACTAAAGTCAGACTGAAACGAGATAAGATCACAAGGAATGGTGTGCAAAGCAAAGTGGGCACCTAGTGGCCAACCAAATGTGGGGCAGTGGGAGTCGGATGAAGCGTTCGATGTAGATTGAGACTATAGCGATTTATTGAGTTCATGCTAAGCATTCGAGATTGCACCGAATGTATACAATTGACAGACAGATTTAAGGATAAAATTCAATACTTCTGGGTGCTACTGTCTCGACTGAGCACACGGACCAATTGGAGCTTGGTGGCAGGTATATCCTCACTGCACTCTCCTGAGAACAAACATACACACTCACATACCACCGTCTGCTTTCATTCTGTTTGGTTCAAGTCCGCGCGAGTGCGTTTAATGTTTTTTATTGCCTCGTAAATTTGTCAGGCAATCAAACCGAACAAAACAGAACGATCTAGACAACAAGAGAAAGATAGCAAGACTGAGAGAAATAACATTTAGCCTTTACGTTCGAGCTTCTGAAGAAGCGCAATCTAAACCAAAAGCAGTGCTTCCCAACCAATACACAAACAAGACAAATCCGCACATTGCGAAAACGAACAAAATCTTTCAATTTGCTCACACTAACCCGAGAGTATCGCAATAATAATAAGCATTTGTCATGCCGTTTCTTTTGGTGCATTTCTTCTCGTTTGATAATATTAATAAAAGCCACTAAAATGATGTCATCAATTTATATTAAAAAGAAAAACCAAACCATTTTTATTTGCCGAATATATCTTTATTATATTTTTGAACTTAAGGCAATAAAAGCGCACAAGAATTTCCTAAGATTAAAAAACAAAAGTTGAGAAACTCTTTGAGTGTGTTTGGTGTGGGACACGATCGTCAAATTGAAATGGCGTGTTATATTTATGGCTGATGGCGAACAAGATTGGGTTTATTGCAAATGGACACCCAACAAAAGTGTGTTTCGAAATTGTCTAATTACGCTTTAGCACTTTGCTTTCAAGGTAAACTTGCCGTGGTGGTTGTATTGGATTTTAAATTGCTCTCGTGTCTAGTCGATGGTGTTGCTCCACTTTAATGAGCCAAGGTGTTACCCTGCACACATGTTCGACCATACACAAACAAACGCCAACCCCAGCAATGTCCATTATTTATGTAATGCAATTCGCGCGCCACTCATAACGCCCACTTTCCACTCTGTCTATTAATTACCAGCTGTGAAATTGAACATAATTAATTGTGTAAAACAAATTGTATCATATGAATTGCTGTGCAAACAAGCTTTCAGGTAGCGACACAACATTTCGACAAGTTTTCGCAATAATTAATTACAGAATTATGCACAGCACAGTTTGATGTGAATACATTTGAGTTCATTAATTAAATTGCTAATTAAATTGGGCGCACACCTACACAGACACTGTGCACAAGTTTAAATGTAAATTAATTAATATTCCATTAAATCGACTCTAAAATACAAACACATCAAGATTGGAAAAGTGTTTGCATAAAGTACCAAATTGGGCTATAAATTTTAATTATTTATTAGTAAATGATATTATTTTCCATAAAACAATTTTAATTAGTCTAGATTAAATTCAAGTTTGGCATTGTTTATCATGTCAGAGCAAACAGAAGCAGCACCACTGGTCGTGTACTTGGTTGATGTGTGTCGCATTTCTAGTTTGGTGTTGTATGTTTGTTCGCTTGAGCACAAAATTGCATTGCTCTATTCTGGCCGTAGGGCATGAAGCCTTTTCGATGTCTAATGAAAGTGGTATATTGACATGAATGACTGCTCGCTAGTGGGACAGTGGCACGGCAGTGCCCAACTGATATTACCGGCATTTGTCCATTATTTGCTTGACTGGACCACTAGTAAAGTCATGACGAGGCGGCAGTAAGTTCCGCTCAACAAAGATGAATGACCGACAAAAGTCGTCGTTCTGGGATTTTTGGTTGAATACAAAAAAAAGTTTCTCTCCCTAGATTTCTTTAGGTTATTTGAGGTCTGGGTTGAATGAATGGTTTTGCATGAACAAGATTTTGGGTCTTTTAGAATAGAAATAAAGTTGAATGTCACATCAATTATGCAATCGATTGACAGTAATCAATTATACACAGAGCCAACTTAATCGATTATTAATTGCACTGTTCGGAGAGCGGTATTGCATCCAATGACACTTTACAGTAATCGCTCATTTTATTTGAATTCGCATTGTGCATATGTATGCAGTTGGATTCAATGTTAATAGATTACCAACACTTAAGAAGCCAGTGAACATACAGATTTAGGTAGTTTGCTTCCTGCAAAAGTAATTAAGTCCTCGCTCACTCGATAATGACCTGTGTACACTCGTTGCATGTGAAATGGACCCTTGATTCTTGTTGGCGATCAATTGTATCAAAGTAAATAATAATCAAGTGGCTCCATTCAATACAACCGAAATGGTATTAATTCCTGACCAATTGTCAGTGCAATGCAATCGCGTTCTATTCGCTACCACACCAAACACTGCCTCAAACTATAATTCCGCACAGAACCCACTTGTGTCCACTTTTTGCCTTAAATCGTTATGTAATGGACACAAACGTATCTTAACGAGAATTTGAGTAAAGGACTGACCAAGTAGAACAGTGCAGTACTGCAGTATCATTAAGATGATATATTAAGGTATTATTGCAGCACGTAAATGTAATGCAACAATGCCTTCTCGGTGAGTGAGTGGCTAAGACATTCACAAGCGGACAATTGGTTAAAGGGCATTGCTGGTGCCACACTGGCCAAATGCAATACCAATGAATCAATGCGAGTTGGTCCGAATGCTGAATTGAGATGTGCTTGGCTGATTGCTTGCTGATTGCATTCGCTTGCATAAAGAAGAGGAAAGAAGAAAAAAGAATTGGCACAAATTAATTTGTCTTGAAATTGTTTTGCTCACAATGACGTCTCCATTCGGGAATTGGAACTGCTAGTAAACGGGATTGTGCCTGTTGTTGCTATATTTCACGCGGACAGATTCAGCTCAATTGAAGTAAGATTCAGTCACTAGTCAAGTTAAAATCAATTTTTAAACAAAAACTAGAGCAAATAAAATGTGAATAGTTTATTAATAGTGGAATAATAGACAATAAACTATTCAAATATTTATTCAACAATTAAATATGTATCCGAATAACATTGTTCTGAGGTATTCAATTTGTCACTGTCAATTTTACTATTATTTTTGTAAAAAAAAATAAAAAACTATTTTTCATTTTATTTAAGTTGAATTATATATTTTTGACTCATAACTCAATATCCTAATGATGATTCGATTTCTTTTTCGACGCGATCAATTTCAAAAGCAAAAATAAAATTCCCATTACCACAGAAGAAGAGTTCATTAGCCCCAAAGTAATTTGTTCAATTAAAAAATAGCAATATGAGATGTAGAGAATAAAGCATAATGAAATATAAAATGTCAAGAGCAGAGCACAAGTGAATTTTCCAACTAGAACAATTTAGTGATAAGTAAATAATCAAACGTAAATTAATGGAGGCAATAAATAATACACAAACAAAACTGCGGCTGAGTGATCGAGTTGGTCGTTTTAAAATTATGTCTTAATTATTTTATTTTATATTGCCCTAAACAAACAATGGATGTAATAATAAATTCTATTTTAGAAATCACATTTTCACTACACTAATTGTCCAGAATGGCGAGACACACGACCAGACCACGGGAGGTAAAAGATTGAGGCTAGAAAAGTTAGAGAAAGGCTTGTCTGTGTGTGTCATCTGGTTTTAATGTTTTAATGTTGAAAATTTGCTGGAAAGCTTTGGGAAATAAATTGCTCAATTCAAATAGTGAAAATTATTAAAAAGAAATGCACCCAAAGTTAAATATAGCTCAATTCGAGTAAAGATAAATGATTGCATGTAAATATTTGTGAACCGGAAAATTATTAAATTTACAAGACCGGTAGAATTTTGTGGTGAGCCATCGGACCAAAGTTTGTTTGCCATTTGAAGCAAACAAAAAAATACGTTTAATGTTATTAGGTTTTGCTTTTATCCAGCGATTAAGCGCCGACCAGAACACAGATCAGACAATGCAAACAAATCCAATCGAATCTGACACATTCGCGCAAAGAAAACAAGACATTGAGCGATACAAGACATTTTGGAGTGAAGCATTGGTGTTGTTGTTGTTGTGTGTGTGTGATTGTTGGTTTGAATGGAAACAAGCACCAAACAGAATGGATACATGTTTTATTACTGTTTTATTTATAAGTTTACTGTTGTGCACTGGTTTGGTTGGGCTAACCAGTCAACCAGCCAACAAAACATGGCGCCAACCATACTGTGACTGTGTATGGGCGCAAATGAATGCACCAAGTGACGTGGCTTCTCATTTCGAATCGGTCATGTCTGCTCAATGTCCGCATGTTTGTCTCAATGTAATGCATTCGAATGTGTGCATCCATTCAGTAATCCGATAGTGGCACACCAGAATTAGTGTGCAAATACGGCAAAGACAAGCTCGCCTCCACAGGCGATACCATTCGGCACGAGTCAGTCGAGTCGTTCATGTGTCAGACCGACAAACAAGAACGAATCATTCATTGGGTGAGTCAGTTCAACACACATATTCGTTTCATTAGCATTATATTTGCCTGCATAAAGAAAAAATCACATTTGCTAATCATAGAAATAAACATAAGCAAGTAAAAATAAATAAATAGGAAATCGAAATATTTGTCTTAAGTTTTTTTGTCTTCAAAATAATTTATTTTATTATTTTCGAAACGAACAATCTAGACTTCAATTTAGGTGCATTTACACAATTTTGTCTAAATTAAACTTGCACTTAATCCCGGAAATATTTATCAAACATTGGAAATGTGAAAGAAAGCATTAACTACACGACATTTCCTCAGGCCTTGAAAAACAAAACATCACTCAAATAGTATTGTCATCATGCAAGTAATATTGCAAATGTCTTTTATCGCCAAAGGTCACGACATTTGACATTGACAGAAACACATAAAGTGGTACATGTACAGCGTATGTACATGTTATGCTAATCTAATGGATTGCAGTGTTTGTTTGCAGTGTGAATTATTTATTTAAAAGCTTCAAATTTCTTAAATTTCTCAAACAAAATAATAAAAACACTCGACATTCGCGCACGCATCTGTCCGTCAAAAGCAAAAAGATTTAAGCATTCAGTGGGAGAAGCAGCAAACAAGCACAACAAATTGGTTCAAATCAGACTGCAAACAAGCCCGAGAAAATACTGAGAAATGCATTCTTGAAAAGATGCGCCAAACTAAAGGGCACAAATCAAACTCGATAATACGGACAATCTATTCAATCTGACTCGGTGGTCGTCAAAGAGAAAATATTAAAATTTAATTTGGCCTATACGTTTGGCGTGTGTGTTAGGCAACATATTTGTTTACAGGCAAACCAAACGGAAGGCGCATAGAAGAAAAAGAAGGAATATAATGCGAGAATGGCTTTTATTTATAGATTTGACAGATTTTGACTGCAAATTTATTGAGAAATGGTGAAATACATCAAACAGTCCAATAATAATGCAATGATGTGCTCCATTTGAAATGCATTGAGGATGCACAAAGTTTAGTTAGAATTATATTTAGTTTTAAAATGCTTCGAGCTTGTCGCTTTGAATTTTCTGTTTGACTTATCATAAGTGTGCATTGGACAATGGATGGATGCAAATGGGAATGCAGTGAGACAATTGGAAAAATATTTGTCAATTTATTTGTGTGTGTCACAAAAGATTTGAGACCAAATGATTAGACTTTGTGATTGCAAAGAGGAATACCACAAATTGAACAAAGAAGGTCAAATTGGCAATACAAAACGACAAAATATGGAGAAGCACAAAATCCTGAAATAATTTGGCATTAAATTACTGTCAACTTGGTGGAACTGTTGATTGTTTCAAGTTTGATTTATTATATATTTCAAATATTAAACATTATTTTCAGATTGGAATATTTTTAGAAAATTCAAATGTGATTCAACTTTAACTTAAATTATCATCGATACTCGAAAAATAAAATTTCAATTGATTTTTTTGCAAAATTGAATCCCACTCTTGGCACATGATAGGCTTAATCAAGTATTTCAATATTGCAAATCTTGGGAAACAAACAAACAAATTTGAACCCATAAACTTTTAAAGACAATTTACCATAAATTCTTAGTGCAAATCCCAAGAATGACCACCACAATTTATTGCTACACTAAGCGCACAGACAAACACCAAATCCCTAACTGGCCAAGTCGTGCCACCAATTTGCATGGACAATCAATTTATATTTGCACTGCGACTTTGTAATATTTTGTATATTTCGCAAACGATTCGAACGTTCACACAAAAGAGGAAGCGATAACACTAAAGTGAGAATGTGTCGATATTTGTGATGACATAATTTATAGCGTTTGGCGTTATGCTCGACTGTATCGAATTGAGACGAGAGAAATGCTGAATAGACCAGTGCACACAATATATGTGAATTGCTCGCTTGCTTGCTGACCAAATACTAAATATTTTCATTTATATCCATCCAAATGGCTAAAGATAGTCATAAATGTATTAAGCAAAAATGTACGTATAATGCGGACGTTATGTGTTGTGGTCAGTTCTGCTGCTGCTGGTTCATACATCGATAATAAATGGCCGTTAGTTTTGTGCTTGTCCATCGACTATAAATGCAAAATGCGAACCAAAGCGATAGAAAAAGGGAAAGTTTTTGGATTTGGTGTTAATGTGTTGGCCAAAGCGAGATCAGTGGCCATTAAAACCACCACCAACCAACAAACCAACCATCACTAGTCCTTCACTGTGCACTAAGTAGCCAGAAAATTCGTGAATTGAAGCGAAAAAGGTAAAAAATGAAAGTGACAAAAAATCTTGGTAAAAATCCAGAACAAGAATAAAGGAAAGCAAAAAAAGGCAAGTGAACCAAAGGGAGCGCAGAGTGGAAGGAAAGCAGTACAGTGCAGTAGAGTACGCCAATGAATGAACACTAATTCAAATGTAAATGTGTCACGTAAGCACAAATTGATTCCTCTAATAATAGCTCCATTCGGCTACATTCGACCATCATTACTGCACCATTGCACCACAATCGACTCAATTCGAGCTGACTTGCAGACAAAACAAAGTCAGACGACCAAACGGAGACACATTTAAATAAACTTGTGACTCTATCGAAATCAAATTCACATTTATTATCATAACTTACTCCGCTAGAACATGTGCTTTATCTAATGAATTATTGCAAATCTATAAATCTGGGATTCATGTAATAAAATTTTAATTTTGTTTAAATTTTTTGCCTCTGTTATATTAAATTGTAAAATTTTATGACCTTTTCTCCGGGAAACAAGAAGAACAACGACAGCAATTGCACAACAAAAAAGGACAAATTGCACACTCGTTTTGCAGTGAATTCCTCCCTTGATAACAATTAGTTTCATAATTAATGGTGAAACTAAATTAATTTATCTCAAAGTATTTGTACACAGAAAGGAATAACAAATGATAACGAATAGAACGTATCTAGTGTGCTGAGATAAGCCACACTAATACAATTAGGGTTAGTATGTTGCAGTGGGACAGACAGGCCAGGCACAATTAGGGCATGAACGATCAACAATGTGGAGAGTGTGTTGATGGCAAATGGTGGGTAATTGGACAAATTAAAATTTACAATTAGGACTGTCACTGTTGGGAGATGGCACACTGACTGATTCTGTGTGCCTTTGCTTGTGCAATTAATCGGCAGTGATTCCATTCAATTACGAGCGGCTAACAACAATAACAGTTAAGTGAGTGTCGTTGGCCAATGCTCACAGATTTACCACCCAAGCCCGGGCTAATTTGGCCACTGTGCGGGTGCGAACGATGCGAAAGCGAAACAACACAAACCCTCAGACCAATTTGGCAATAAGGCGAGCAAAGGGACACAAAATAAAATAAAATATAACCCGTCACTTGATTCAGTGTGACTACAGTGAACACTCGACTGTGTGGTCAAATTGGATTGACAACACACTTTCAACGGATATCCGTGTCCCAATGTTGACTTGAGCAGCATTTGATTCGAGCATTGCCTGTAAATTGTGCATTGGCCACCCGTTCCAATGGGTGAATCGAACGTCGTCGGGCATAATCGTCACCGCGAACCGATTCTCTCTCGCCATTCATTATGTGTCCCTGATGAACGGTTGGGGCCCGGGCCGATGCATTGCCACATTTTCAATTAGTGCCCACATACACGAATAACACTGAGGCAACAACAACATCTTAATAAACAGCGAATTCAGTACTAAGGTTTTGGCTAATGAACTTCTCTTTGATAGTGGTTGCAATGTCGCTCGAATCGAGTTTAATTAGTTCAAAGCCAATTTAGCCGATTAGGCTCACTAACAAGCAAAGATATTGCCAGACAAGACAGACTTAAGAATGTGCTTTGCACACTCGCTTTGTTCACTCATATGTGCACACTACGTCATTGAGAGTGCCTTCCAATCACACACACAGACACTACTGTCCAATCACTTTTCATTAACTGGACATTACCGATATCGAGTCTTTATTTATTCTGTCATCGGCATTAAACATTCCAATTCTGTGCTCGTTTGCACTCACTCACTCGTCATCGAGTGCATTTGCCTCTCACTGTTTGAGCACACTGAACAACAGCAGTCAGCAGTGAGTCAACTAATTCACTCGCAGTCGTGAGTGTCATGTCATAATAATAAAGTCATTGAACACAACCAGAAGCACAACCGAAAGAAAAGAAAAGACAGAAAGACAGAAGAAATGCCATTTCGGAATAAAGCAAGCAAAGAGTAATAAAATGCTTAAATAAGGCGTAAAATTCGGTTCGGAACGTTTTATAGTAGGCCAGAGAGGGAGAGAGGGGTTAATTCGTTCGAACAGAACGAGGCCAGTGGAGAATGGCACAAGAAAATGGCGAAGCAAAGATTAAGAATACAAGATAAAACAAAAGTGAAAAGGCAAAGTCGTTAGCAGTGAAACTGAGTGAATGGACTGTGATTGTGACTTGCTCATTACGATCTTCACACACACTCACTTGTGCTAATAAAATTGTGCTGCCGAGAGACAACAAAACTGCTGCTGCTCGTTTCATTCATTCATTCACTCATTCGCGTCCATTTACATTCACTTGCATTGGTTTAATTGCAATTTGCATTTATTTTTAAAATCAAAAGAACGAATAATTCGATTCTGTTCGAGTGTTCTAGCCTACAACCAACAAGCCACCCAGTGTAGCGTAAAATGACAATTTGTGTTTCTGTTTGATTGTTGTATTTATGTTGTCATTTGTACAATGTTCATTACATTCACTCACTATTGCATTACTAATAATAATGACAGTAAATTTAATTAAAAGTAAACCTTACCAAATTGGACTTGGCAGGTCGAGTCGAGCTTGAGATTATTATTACTAATAAATAAAGAGTCTCACGTTATCATAAAATAGAAATAAAATAAATAATAAAAATAAATAGAAATTAAATTTAGATTTTAAAGATATAATGGTACAAAGTGCACTGAACATGGACAATTGTTAACAACAAAACATAAACAGGCACAACAACTAAAATGGCAATCAAACAGAATGGAAGGAATTTGTGCAAAAGCATTTCCTTGTTGCGACTTTATTGTTGTTGCTTGCACAGAAAGAAATAAAGTTATTTTTGTATAACAATTTAATTTTGCCTGGGTCGCATAAATCCGATAAACCCTATTTCACAAAATATTCAAATTGAATCATTAAATAACAAAAAATATATATATTCGTTCAAGTGCAAATAAACTACAAAAAACATCAATACATTTCGCAAATAGTATTAATACTTGTGCACTCAAAGTTTAATTAGAAAAATTAGTGGAAATCACACACAAACAAGTTCGTTGACAGTATATTGGCCTGATGCATTGGGCTAGTGTTTGTCCTTTAAGATCGAAATGGATCCATTTCGGTGCATATCACAGTGTGGCCCGAATAGATGTCATGTGCAGATTTATAGCAAATCCATTAAGCCAAAAATGTCCGTAAGCCGAACATGTAAGCAAATACAGAGCGATGGTGTGATGGACTCGAAACAAAAACTCAACTCAACCACCAAAGTGAACAAACACACACAAATGCCAAATCACAAGTGAAAAAACCTAAAAGGAGAAAAGCAGTGAGTGCAAATGCATTGGAAGTAGCAATGGTAGTGCATTTCATCACTGGCAGAATGCATTACATCTCGAATTACAGAATTGGCAGAATGCGACCGTAATTGAAGAGGAGAAAGCAAAAGAGGAACTGATGCAGGCAAGTGAACGCCATTGCCGTCTAATATGTCATATCTAATTAATTAATTAATTAATATATATTCAATCATTTAATTAGGGACACTCTCGCTCAGACATTGATTCATTTAGTCGGGCTTTGATGTTTTTAATTACTAAAATGACATTCGGACGCTCATTAATGTTGCTCCGGCTTTGAACGGGCCTGATTTGACGATTTTGCCGTACACTAATTATTTTATCAATAAAATATTTTTGGAATTTAACGTTTCTCCAAAATATCGATTGGAATTTTAGATGTGATTCAAAGAGTTCCGGCATGGAACGTAAAATGAATTTAGTGAATGAATATATCGAGTGATTGAGCCATTAGCATCGACAAGAGGAGAACTGTCCAAATGGCAGAGTAATGCATTTTCGATTGTACAATAATACTGAACTGATCGAATAATGCACGGCACAATGCACAATCGAATCTGTACGGAGGGAAATTCTTGTCGGTGAGGTAATGTGTAAAGAATATAATTTCAATTGTACCACTGTACGGCTGTATAGTGCCAAGAGCTATTTCGGCAATCGTTTTTGTGTTGTTAATATTCTTGCAGCAATTTTTATTCTATATTTATTTTTGCCACTAATAATGCACATTCTCATGTGTGATATCACAGGAAAAATGTCGATTGTATAATTGAATCTATTCTCAATGACCAATCTATTTACGAATATATTGAGTTGAGTTATTCGATTAGTTCAATTGCGAATTGGTGCACACAGAAAAGCAAAATGTACCAATGGACAATTTAAATTTATTTATTTTTGCTTTTTGTATTGGGCTGTTCTCGTTTCCGAGTAATACGAATAATACCAACAACAATAATAATAATCTATTATATTCTGCTCGATTCATGTTCGATTTGCAATCGTTCCTCCATTGTCCTCCTTTCTACCCGTCCAAAGAAGAATATAAAGAATATATAAAGTAAATTAATTTTCAAGTGTCCACTTTGCTCGTTATTTCCATTTGGCTGGTGTGTTCACTCTAACTGGAAAACACTCTGAATTTGTGTTTGAATTGCGTCACAATATATTTAATAATTCGTGGAACATGTTTTATTTTGGGAATTTGCAGTACAGCTGAAACATAGTCGTACAATGCCATGGCCATGGTCCATGGATGATTCACTGCCTCTGTCTGGTCATTTTTGTGCGTCTGGTCCAATTCAATTAAAAAATGAAAGTAAATAAACTCTATTTTGATCCACCTAATCACGTAGGTTTGGATTCGCTTTTTGTCGGTCTTTTAAAAATAGATACAAAGTTAACAAATGGAAACAATACACAGCGGAAAGTAACTAAAGTTAATTCGGGTCCAATTTTTGTTATTATTTTCAAGTCAGACAAAACGGAATCGTGATCCACGAGAGATACACAACCGATCCAATTGGGACAGAAAACAAAAATTAATTGAATCAAACATTTAAAAAATAAATAACGAATCCAACAAGCACAAAGTTTTGCACTGAAACAAGTGATGATTAAATTGATTTCGAGAACGAGACTGTGAATCGATTTGCTCAATTTGAAGTAAAGGAATTTTGAGAATTTTCGCTGCTCTTCCTTTTGTTGGCTTAAATTTGAGAATTTGTGTAGGCAAACAAATAGAGACTATTAGCGTAGAGTGTGAGATACAATCAACAAGATGTGATATTGAACAATAGATTGGCCTGTAGTGACCGAGCCAAGTGGAAAATTGCCTTAAGATTTATATGCACTTTGGGTGAAGATGAAGGCAAAAGTGATTTCCACTCTAAGCTATATTTATCGATTGATGCCATTGGCCAACAGACTTTCGACTTGCTTTGCCACCAACAGAATCGAGCCAACTGGCTACATGCACACCAATATTAAAGTCGCCAGCAGTAGGAATCTATTGGAGACAAAAGTTGAACTTTTCTCTGTGTCAAACATTGTAGAGAGGCACAAATAGAATTAAAAACAGCCAACAACAAAAAGGGAACAACTCACAGCACAGCATCGACAGTAAAGGCAAATGTGCTTTGGTCGGTTAAGCCACTGGACATCAACTGCAAATGGATGGAAAGTGCTAATTCTTTGACAATTTACTACGACCACTACTGATGGCATCAAATGTTTAGCCATACTTTTCCACCGATTGATCACCGCTGCCAACTGTCTCGTTTAGTCCGTTTAGTGTCCACTCAGTCCAATGCAGTGCAGTGCAGTGTGCTGCCAGTGCAAATGTAGTCCAACATTGGACCATAGGCGACAATTGAGCCAACATTACTGCATGTGGCAAATGTTCAATTGAAACAATTATGGAAAAATTTATATTGTCCTTATTAATCATTGCCGTTTAACTCCACTTTACTGTTACTGCTTTCACTGTCACTGTCTTCTACTTTTTTGTTTCAATTGCGGCAAATGTTTCTTCTCTTCTCAACTTAACTTAAACTCAGACTGAGCCACACAAAATAAAGAATTCAAGTGGGAATTTTAACAAAACAAAAATCCCACACAGTAAAAGCAGCCATAAAGAGAAAAGATTATTTTAAAATTAATATATGTTCATGAGTGTGGCGATAGTGCCCAATGCATGACACAATCATCATTAACCGTTATGAGACTGATGATGATCGCCATTGGTTCATATTATAGACGGTCCAAATGTTATTCATTCATTATCGTCCATAAAGACCAAATGCATGCACTGAATGGAGACACAGTGCACGTTAATGCTCCACTATATTTAAAGACTTTAAAGTGTTCATTTTTAAATAAATAAATGAGCACAGTTTTATCAACGTTTTGTTCTATTGACATTATCAAATAATTGTTTGGAAAAAATTAAGATTTCTAATTTTATGCGAAATAAATAATTTCATTTAGACCGCAATTAATTTATGCTATCAAGGTTAAATTATTATTATTTGAAATTTAAATTCGCCAACTTGCAAAAACAAAATAAGAATACAAAACATAATTTATGGTTTCACAGAATCATTATTTTCACACGCTAAAGTTGAATTAAAAAATTCCTAGAATTTTTATCTTAATTAATTTGCTCATTAAATTTTAATTAAAACCAAAACAAAAGATGATAATTTAAATTTTGTTATATTCCGATTTTATTATTCTTTTTGTTCTTTTCTGGTTGTAGAAAGTATATTTCCACTTTCCGTGTGTTGCGTGTTGCGTGGCAAACAACAACAGCAAAATTGTTACGAACAAAACAAAGCAAAATGTCAAAGTTAGGTTTTGTGTTTTGTCATTGTGTGAAGACAAATATATCGTCGCTAACAAGAACAAGACATGAAATAATAATAAATTTTTGTAATAAAAACCAAACCAAATTATACCAGGAGAAAGTTGTGCGCGGCAAGCACAAGGAAAGTTTAAGTAGTTACGATCGTATTGAGAGGCATATTAGTATAACTACAGTAGCATAACATTGTGTGCTTGTGCCAGTGCCAAATGGCAATAAAATGTTCGGGCCAGATCATAAAATTATCGACAAGACCAATTTAGCCTGCTAAATGACGACAACCGACGAAACTATTTACAAATGTTAGGTGCATCATCATTGGCCTCATCAATTTGCCAATGGCTTTCAAACACAAGCCAAAATCAGAGTTCAAATCAAATACTTCAAACAAACATCAAGATGGAAAGTATTCGCTTGAATTGTGTTTGGTCAAATAAAAATGAAATATAACTTCAGGAAGCGAATAAAAAGGATATATATTTATTAATAAATAATTTGCTGGTCAAACGGACGTTATTGTATGGCAAACAAAGAATAAATGTATACATTACCTCCCAATGACATTGGGCATACACACTGGAAATGGTCTAATTGGCTGAGAGAACAGAGGCCAGATCAGATTATGATCGAGCCAGACTTATGTTGATAATTTAATTAGCTCATTCTCTCAGCGCACAAACTTTCCAATGACCAACGGTCAGAGAATTTCAATTCGAATGCGGCAGGAAGAGAGGCGCCACTGGAAATAGTCGTAAAGTGCCATCAACATCCACACGGCAAAGAGCAACAACAATATAATTGCCTTGTAGGCTAATTCGGTACAACGACGACAGGCCAAACTCGATTACTTCCACTGAATATATTTATATTAATTCATTCCAGTTAGAATAGCCGGAAAATGTCCACTGCTAAAAGTTTCGACTCAAAATACAATCTCGACAGTATTTATGAGCGTTTAAGAACTCAAATTATTATGAGGACGAGTGCATTCGTTTTGAAAGCATTCGGAAGTGATTCTAACTGTTATTTCTCGCAATTCAATGCAAATATAAAATATTCTGCGAATTATATTTCGATCAGGGCAGTTTGTTTGCCTGATAAATCTATAATTAGAGAACTTTTTAATTACACTAATTTTTAATTCAAATTATGGACAAATCACTAGAATTTTGATTTTGAATTCAATATACCAAGTATATACAAAATTAAGACAAATTTAAATTAAAATTAAAATTTTCAAATTAATCTAATGTTGATAATAATCTATATACATAAAATTGAATGTGTGTTCGCTATGGATTCGGATACTACTGGGCCAATTTCGATGAAACTTGGCATGGATTTTCTACTCGGGCAGGAAAGGTTTTTAGTCTTGGTCCCAAGTCAAAATATTATGTGGAACTTGAGATATTCGGATTCTTAGGATTCTAATGCATTGCTGCTATTGTAATGACGCATGCCATTGCGGAAACATTAAAGTGGTTATAGAAATCTAAGGTTTTGCATGAACATTCGGAGAATTGAGGATTTATCCAAGGAATGTTCTGGAAACTCAAAGAAGGTTCTAGAAAATGTCCATTTTAGGAGGATACATCCATAGAAGGTTCTAGAAAATGTCCATTTTAGGAGGATACATCCATAGAAGGTTCTAGAAAATGTCCATTTTAGGAGGATACATCCATAGAAGGTTCTAGAAAATGTCCATTTTAGGAGGATACATCCATAGAAGGTTCTAGAAAGTGTCCATTTTAGGAGGATACATTCATAGAAGGTTCTAGAAAATGTCTCTTTTAGGAAGATACATCCATAGAAGGTTCTAGAAAATGTCCATTTTAGGAGGATACATCCATAGAAGGTTCTAGAAAATGTCCATTTTAGGAGGATACATCCATAGAAGGTTCTAGAAAATGTCCCTTTTAGGAGGATACATCCATAGAAGGTTCTAGAAAATGTCCATTTTAGGAGGATACATCCATAGAAGGTTCTAGAAAATGTCCATTTTAGGAGGATACATCCATAGAAGGTTCTAGAAAATTTTCTTTGATTTGAAATTGAGTTTTTATTGAATTTGGAAATGCCGGAGCGAAGCCCGGGCAGTTCATCTGGTAATTGAAATAAATTTAAATATGAATTGAATTTTAAACGAATTTTAAATTCAATTAAATAATGCAGAATAATATAAAATTATTATTTTCAATTTAATTCCCAGATTGGTGAATTGTATTTACACTGGGATTTATTATTGTTTTTATTTTCAAATAGAATTCTGCATATTAATGGAAAGATAATTTGTTTTGTTATTTAAAAATAAATATTCATATTTTATCATTTTCTAGCTATCTGTTTGTATTATTCAAAAAAGAATATTCTTCTGTTCACGGAATTGTACAAATTGTGATGAGTAAATAGTGAATGGAATACCAGGTTGAGATAATATTAATTTTGATATTTAAAATGGAAAATAAATATTTGCTGTATTGCAGTGAATAGAATGTGTGGATAACTCGGGTCGAGTCAACCGGAGATTAATTCAATCTAAGCGTGAAAAAATGAATGAATAGACTCGGGCTTGACTCACTCACCGCCCTGATCTGTTGGCACACCGGAAAATTATTTAAATAAAGTCATTAAAAATTAATTATGGCAGGCCAAGAGTGGGACAGAGCATTGGTTCGATTGGTGGTGATGACGATTACGAGGGTCTATTACCGAACTGTGATGGTTCTGCTGGCACTTCGATCGAGACTTGCAGACTTGCAGACTGTTCCTTTACTGTTGGCTTCCTTGAATAATTCCCTCATTATATGTCATTAATATTTAATTACAAATTGCAAACTCGATGGAAAATTCACTCATTAAGGAATCGAACTCGACTCGAACGAACCAAACTGAAAAGCTGCTCGGGTCGAACCAATTCATGCTCTCATTAGATTTAGCAATTTTTGGTTGCTTGTTGTTTTGTTGTTTGATGATCACTGCTAAATGAATAAAGTTTCCATGGTGTTGGCCAAGATGACAGTCAGCAAGTAATCAAACCAGCACTGAATGAACATGCAAACAAGCAATGAACATTAAAGTGAAAGTGAATTATTCAAATTTAATTTGTTCATCGCTATTTATTGGAGAGGTAGTCAAACATTTGAGCATTGTATCATAAATGTTATAATTGAAAATCGATATTATTTGTCAGGTCATAAAGCCATTAGTAAGTGGAACTATTTTTAGTACTATTTTTAGTATGCGCGTATTCTTGTGCAAGGTTTAGTGGTTTTTGAGTTGTGCCCAAGTACTACAAAAGTACAAGTAGTCAAAAGTCAAGTCGAGTTAGCGCAAAGTGCATTGATTTGCATTCGAAATTGAATCAAATGATATGCTAATAGAGAAATCGGCACTTCTGTGCCACAGTTTCGGTGTTCGGTTGAGACAGCATCTCGAAATCAAATTCATTCGGCGGCAAATTTGCAAACTAACTTGTTTTCACATACTCGATTTGTTCGATAATCGAGTTTGTGGTTTCGTTCTGAGAAGAATAATCTTTTCTTCTTGGAATGTGCTTGTGCATGTTATTGTTCGCTTATCCAATCAGTACATCTCATTAGCACAAATCGTAGCGCACTTGGTTGGCTCGAATCCAGTCACTTAGTGAGTGAGCACTTGGTAGTACCAAGTGCAGCAAGTGGAGTCAAGCCAAGCACGAACAGTCAACTCACAGTGGAGCATTAGACCAGTGTGAATTTGCATATTTCATCGACTTGTTCACTCACTCATCGTTCAATTTTAAATTCAATTTATATCCAATCTGATCGCTTGGCTTAAAATGCTTGTCTCAAAAGAACAACAAGACAAAATGCTTTTATGCGGACATCAACTGTTCACTAGTTAAGCAGCAACAATAGAAATTATATCGAAACAACAACACAAATTTGAAAGTGCGTTTTGGTTTGTTCACTAATTTTTGGTAAACTTTATCACACAATGGGACAAGTCGGGCGCAATAAATAAAACACATTTAGTCTTTCATGCAAAGTGAAAGTGAGTCTGTCTGTCTTGTCTTTGGTGGACCGCTCAATGGAAGGAGGAAAACAATTTCTCACACCAATCTATTTATACGAGTTCATTTACGAGCCATACAGCAGACAACCCTAATTTGATCAAACAGCACCAAAATGAAGTGACTTTTGCGAGAGAATGAGCAATGATGAAGAATGAACGAATGAACGAAAGAACACAACAAGAGCCGAACAAAACTAGGCGAAATCAAAATGGTGCAAATGAATCTATTTTTGCATGCAAACACACAAATGTGGCATAAAACAAGACGTGAAATAACAAGCAAGACACAGCCGATGACAGCCAAAGTGAGTGAATACATCCGAGCGAGATAACAAAGCCAACCGTTACCGAGTGAGACACTTTGCTTGTGTCTTTGCTTTGCTCTGGTCCCCTCAATCTCATCACACCAATCTATGCACACACCGAGCAAAGCTAATGATAATAAATAGAATAGACTCATTCCACATTCGGTTGGATTTTTGTTCTTATTCTTCTTTTCCCAGGAAGCTTTTCTCCTCTCATTGATTGGCTTCGATTGTGTGTGGCATTTTGGAGGGCCAAATTGGGGCGAGTGAACCTAACATCAACCGAACATGTATAAATCAAATGCATCACAAAATCAAATATTAGGTAGAGCATAAACATGGACCTTTTACACGCGTTTTTAACGGGCGAGAGGGCATGTTTATGCTCTGCTAATATAAGAAATTAGGAATATTTCCAAGAATGGACTACTCAAGTAAGAGAAACTTTAAACTTAAAGAACAGTAAAAAACTAGCTAAAATGGCAAAATCAAAGTGTCCTCAGAGTGTAAAATGGTTGGCACTTTAAATTTCAAATTTATCAACACGACAACCAAAACAATCGAAAGAGGAATTTGAACCGAACCGAACAAGCAAGCAAGCAAGAAAGCAAAAAATCCAAACTGTCACTTTGCGAGTTTAATTTAGAAAATTTCAAAATGTCAATCAGTGTTGTTGTTTGCTATGCTGCAGTAGCATTGCCTGGCTCGAATCAGAGTGCCCGCCCGAGTGTTTTCCTCAATTGACGCGTTTAATTTAATGAAAAATTATTGTGTGCCCGTTGGAAAGCGATCCACACCCACATCCAAATGGGACACATTTATTTGCTACTGATTAGTTCGATGATTACGACAATGTCGAGCTACTATCTCGGTTACTAATGTCGAGTGTGTGTTGCTTTTGTTTCTGTGGTGTTGGGTGTAGGGTGCTTGTCGCTCCGTAGAAGTGCCTAGACGCCGGGCGCCATTGTTATTGATGATGTTCAGTCTGGAGTCATTATTTAATTTAGTCACTCTCAACTGTGCGCTCATTCCTAATAATAAAGTGGCTCGAAGTGGTAAGAAGAAGAAAAAGCGCGAAAGGACTTGTGAATGCGAGTCATTACGTAAAGCTCGACTGTGTGTGTATTTGTATGTATGTGTCGCAGTGTGTCGAAGTGAACAACAGTGCTAATAAGTGCAAACGATGTACAACTGTCGATGGAGATTGCAAATCAAGCAGTACCGAGGAACAAGTTAAACAAATTAACAAAGCTAACATTCACTTCATTAAGAGTGGTGTGCTGTACAAGGCGAATCTCAATCGATGCTAGTTAACAATCTAGTGGAGCAATTCGGTTCGGTAATCGGAACTGCCAACTGCCACTCAGTCAGTACTCGTACTGCTTCGTAAGTAAGCAAAAGTACAACACTCACCAAATATTCGTGCCAGTCCTAAAACACTTTGCGCGAAATTTAAAATCGATGTCCGCATGTCAGACAAGCAGAGTGAGTGCAAGACACAATTTATTAATTATTATTGCAGTGCTCTATGGCTCACTAATGTGTTGTTAATGTTTGTTGGACGGTGCAAGTGGTGATGATGGCGATGCTCTCGCTCGGTATGTTGCTTGTTGTGCCATAATTAACGCACACACCACCAACAGCAATAGCAACTTTAAGTGGCAATCGAGTAACTTAACGCTTTCTTCAATCTATCGCACAAGGCGAACATCTTTGCGATGAAAAATAATAATAATAATGATTATTATTATTATTAACTAATACTTTACTATAGCTGCACCAAAATGCATCATTTTCCCGGCATCAGAGAATATTTTGCAAGCATAGAACGGACCTAACTTATTACGGAATATTACAAGCGATCATCAATAGAGCTGTGAGTGTTGTGCCGTGGCAACTCAAAGTAGAGGCTTCACGAAAATCTACTTAAATAAAGACAAAAGAGAATATATCGATGCGTTCATTAAAGGCGATCACATAAGAATAGAATGCAAGACAAAGAGGAAACTTTCGAGGAAAGTGTCACTTGTGTGCGATTAATTAGTACTTGGCCACTGGAATTATCGAACAGTGAAATGTGACACCAAACGAGGATACAAACAAATTATTATTCGCGGAGAAATGATTAATAATATTGACTTACTTGTTGAGATTGGACTGGCAGAGATGTTAATTGAGATGAAGGAGATGAAATGATGATATAGTTTGAACAATGTTTCAGAGAAGTGAGGTTGTTGGTGATAGCGGACAAGTGAATATTTGAGGCTCGATAATGTGCTTTGCAAATTTATTGCACAAATAAATCAACATGTCAGACACACTCACGAGTCGGTAATGACACGGTCAGGTGAGGCGGTCAGGAGGTAATGCAGGCAATGGGGATGCAGCTTGTGTTGGTTGGTTGGTTGGTGCGTTGGTGACGAGCAGGAAAAGAATTCACTCCATAGATCACTACGACACCGAAATGCACTAACACTCCACTGATCGACTCAAACCCGGACAAAGTGATCAGACGCGCTTACGGCTAATGTGAGCTCATGTACAGTGGAGATGGTTGGTAGGCAAATTAGCCTTACAGGCACCCTTGGGGTCACTTTACATCAACAAACACAAACTCACGTTCGAGTCGGGTCATTAGTGGCGACCGCTGAGGCGAACCAAAACGAGAGGTCAGAGGTTATGAGGCAAAGGAGCACGTAAATATATAGAATTATATATTCAGCCAACACACGAAACACCTACACCAAAATTCATCAATAAAATTCACACAGAAATTCACATAAAAGCACAAAGCGAGCTAACAAATGACGATAAGACATTAACGAATTCATTAATATATTAAAAGAGTAATGCATTATATTGCATTATGAAGAATATTCACAACACATTAATTCATAATGAAAATTAATAGTTGGAAAATTTGAATAAACAAATGGCCACTGACGATGGACGAAGAGAGAGGGTGAGAGAAGAAAATTAGGAATTTTTCATTAGACCAAATAGAATTTGAGATTTTATATGCAAATAATGTAGAGTTGACAAAGAAGACAAGAACAAAGTAAAAGAAGTGCAATGTATGATAAATCTAATAATAAATGACGATGCCACTGATGGAACCGATGCGGCTCGAAGCATCAATTCACTCCAAACGAGAATATTTGTTTACAAATCAATTAATTTTAATTTAAGCTAACTCAACTGTCGCGGCACGCACGCACAATTGTTGTTGTTGTTCGTATTATTCTATTAATATTATTATTATTACGGTTATTACCATTAAAGATGGTCGATTGTGCCCGGTAGTGGTTCGCGGTGGTCGCACATTAACCAATGCTTGCTACACAACAGTGCTCGACACAGTGGCCCAATGGTGGCCACACTGCTTTGCTTTTTGCCAATGGAAAATTTATCTTCTATTTATTTATTTTGTGTCTATTTATTAATAATAGTTTATCCCATCGAGCACCACTGCAAATAGAAGTACTGAAGTGAGCACATAAATTAAAAGTTGAATTTTACTTTCGATATTAGATTTCGACCAGAGCACATTAACACTGCTCTTTATGATTAGCCGAGGAAGATTGACGAGGAGGACGAATTGACACAAAAATATGGAGTAATGTTGAAATTGGGTGATGATGGAAATTCGTGGAATTGCCGTATTCAATTAATTCGTTTTTAATTAAACAAATATTTGAGTGGAAAGTGAAACAAAAATGTTAAGTTGAAAGTGAGTTAAATTATTATTTATACAATAATAATATAATACCGACAAACAAGAAGTTACGATTTGAACCGACACAAAGAATAATTTCCTGTGTACAAAAAAAATCCGATGAAAATTGGAAAAATTATTGAGTGAAATAATTTGGCGATAATACACACAAAGGATTGGCAACAATGAATGAACGAAACGATGGAAACTGTGTTTGAATTTTAGGCGCCAAAAGTCGCGAATGTAATTAACAATGCACTGAGTGGATCGTTATTGTTGTTGTGTGGGTTGATCTAATTGAGCTGTGTGCCGTTTCGATTGTCATTTGGTTAATAACATTTGGTAATAATCGTAATTAGTGGTGTGAGAGGCCAACACAACGCTACTGCAACACACAATTAAACCGAGACACTAATCACAATCGTATTCGTTCGCTAGTGGTTTGGCCAAATCAAATTAGTCATAGTGCACTTGCTTTGATCCAGATCCTCACCACATTACGACCTTTATTGAGGGTCCCACTGGTGAGTGATTTCATTTGGCATTCACACCGAGCAGTACTAAATTAGTCACACATTAGATGATATAATTCAAATGTGCTCTCATTTGTAAGTTTGTTCATTGCGGCGACGTTGAAGCTTGTGGTAGCTCATAAGTTCCATAAATATTGATGCACACAGGAAGTAGAGTCAAGCCAAATGTATAAGATGTGTGCATAATGTGCCTGAGCTATTGCGTCACATACATTGCTTGGTCACACAATCGAGATATATGGGACACATCACTTAGCATGAGTGGTGAGTGTGGTGGTGGTGGTGCTGATGTTGGCTTGATTCGGTTCACTGCCTACTGCCAACCACTGCCGGTGTTTTCACTGGGTTACTGGTTACGAACCGACCAACACATCAAGTGCAAATTGCACTGCACTGCCAGTGGTTAATGTCATTGTCTTATGGTGTGAGACCGTATTACGAGGGTAATCATAATTATGGTTATGATTATGGCCTGCTGCTGATGTTGCTGTGAGTGCTGTCGATGATGTAGATGCCGATGGTGGTGGTGGTGTTAATGTTCGCTCACTGACACAGTGACAGCACTGACAGTGCAACACTGTGACGAATTGCACCAAAATGTCGAGCAAATGAATTCAAACTTGACAACACACAAAATATATGACCGAACAGCGGCAATAAAAACGATTATCGATTTCACTGGTGGACCAAGATGACACAGAGCTCACTGAGAGGACAACTGAACATATGTTCCACTTGCACACAAATTGCTGGCAATTTCACTCTTTTGCAGAATGGACGCTTTCGATGAAGACAAAGACAAGTGATGACGACTCGACAATTATTTATGGCCAAACGTAATGATCTGTGGTGAGGAAAAAGAATGGACAAATTGAGAGAATTGAAACATTCAATGCACAACTGTCGAAGCAAGTCCAGCCGAGTGGTGTAATTCAATTTTAATTTACTTTTACTACTGAGAAAGCATTGTACAATAAATAATAAATTTAAAATGCTCTGCCGACTGTACGTTATGATCTAAATTGATTATCATTGGTTGTTGGTTTGTGCCTTGTTAATTGAATGTTCAGTGCACTGTAATTGAACTAAGACATATTCCTTCCTTCCACACTGACACAACACAACATTCGCATCAAACATTAATGGAATGTTAAATATTTAATATTAAATTAGATTAACTCGTACAACAGACATTGTGGCACGCAGTTTAATGCCAATTAATAATGTCAAATGGCTGCACGGAACTGTTTGGAATGTTGTTGACTTTTGTTGTGAGTTGACTACAACTGAACATTATAAATAGACCAATTCAAATAGACTTGACATGGGACAGTTAATTGCTAGTTTGACTTTAATTATACTTTTAAAGTGTCTGCTGTGTTTGGGTGCTTGCTTTCAAGAACAAAGTTAGCGATTCTCAAACAAAATTAATTAATTTTGGACAATCGATGGAAAGACTAAATTATAAATAGATTAGGCAAAATTTTAATTCTCTGTGTAAATATATTTGAACATTTGGATTTGAAAATAAATATTTAATTTGTTAGTATTTTTTGTGTAGAACTTAAATTAGAAATAACTCTGCAAATTTGAAGCTAAATTTGAGACTCGGTGTGTGTGCCACTTGGAAATGTCCAATGTTTAATAATTAAAGTTAGTGTTTAAATTGCGTTTGGTATAATCATTTTGACATGGCGAATTTGTGTAATTTTCCTACCATTTTCCTACTCACACTCGATTTGCCTGTTTGTCTGCAAGAATATAATAAATTAAAATGTAAAATTAATTTATGTAACTACAGCAAAGTGATGGAGAGATTGAGTTAAGTGTCTAATTACAGGCAGAATCAACAGAATGGCCCAATGGAAGGACAATGCACTGCACGGCTGGGCACACGAGTCTGCATCCAGGCAAATGGCTCTCTCCTAATGACACTCTTCTCTTCTCCGTCTCCTGTGTTTAATTGTTCGTCGCTGTGACGCTAATTTAAACTGTCGCTATACTGTGCATGGCACTGTTGTTGGTTTGTTTCATTTCAATTGTCATTACCAAAAGTTTCCATCTTCTCGACCTAATAGAATACTTTGGCCCTCTTAGGTGTATGTCTAGTAGTTGTGCACTATCGCTAATCAGACATCTCGATGCATTAACAGTCACGACATTATCACACGATAGCAGTGAAATGAGTGAATTGAGTGAAATGACCAATTTGGCTGCAATTTGACAGCAATGAACGAGTTGGCAAACCAACAAACTCGATCAAACCAAATAAATCTCCAACATTTTGGTCAGACCCGATTAGGCTAAGTTGAGAGAGCCATTTGCCATTAGTGTGTGTCGGGCAAGACATTCCGGTCCGATGTGTATCGTCATTATAGTGCACACAAATGAAAACTTTCCATAACAAAGCAAAGCACACAAACACACAAACACACACATACTAACAGATACACAGACAAACATGGCGGACATATCGAGAGCAGAAGATATCGTATCGTATGGAAGTAATAAAAAAGCGAGAACAAACATGCGATATGTGGTGATATATGTTGCGGCCATATGAGTGATTGAATATTGTCGGATCTACGTGAATTCTAATTTGCGCCGGATATGTGTGCTCTGGCAGTGAGAGCCTCTTGCCAGTCTATTCTCACTGTGGAATGTTTCAAATTAATTTCGGATAAAATTGGCACAGAGCACACCAATTGGAGAGATGATGAAGTGCACTGGCCGTGCATAGTACTAACTCACTTGCAAGTGGTCACACGTTATGGAAAGTTAGTCCTCAGAGTTAGGATGTATCCTGTGAGACTTATCGCCAAGTGGTCATCATTAAATTCATCCTCCAATTGTTGGTCCAACTGCAACGGTGCTCTCTACAACATTTCCATTTCTCATTATCAAGTAACTATAATATTTTTGCTGGTTAAGTTTGCCTCTGCCAACTAAAACAACAACCACTACATTAGAGTCTGCTTTGGTCTGTCTGGTCACTGGTCGAGTGTTTGTGTATAATAAATCAAACGATAATAGATTCATGATGACGCGCACCAGTGCAAATATATTTATCAACCAAAGGGGAGAGTTATATAGCTGAGAGGTAAATTGTGTGTGCTAGGGCAAACATATATAACAACATTTTACAGTAAATTTATGAACGAATAAATAATAATCATTGCCCAACTGACCAAAACAATTCTTCAAACAACTTCATTTGAGCTGTAATGAATGTGCAATATCGAGAGTACAGAAGTTTCCATTGAGTCTATTTTAAAATTGTATTTAATGTAAATTTTACATGTTGGCTCACTTGTTTGATTATCCAATTTTGAAGCATTGAAATTGTCTCATTTACAAGCGAATTGACTCGAATCCAATTAATCTATTTGCATTGATAATGCTAGTGCACATTGTGTTGACTCGAGAATGGCACTCCATCGAGTTCATTGGTTCATCGGGGGTAATGTCACCAATTGTACTTTTTGTAAATTTCTTCCTGCTTTTCTTTCTTTTATTTCTCAACTTAATTCGTAAAAAGTAAAAAAGCACATTGCAGAATCAAAACAGAAGCCCAGCACGGGAGGACCATCCTTGGAGTAGAAGAAGAAACTAGTGGAGTGAGCGTTAAGCTCTAATGTAAATAAATCCAAATGTTTCGAAAAGAATCAAAGCAGAGGAAGAAGAAATATATTCAAATTGAGTCGAGTTGCACTTTAATTTAGAGTTGAACCTAATAAAACTGGATAGGCTAGCAACGAGCCATTCGAGAATGTGCACGATGTGTATTTAAATTATTGAAATTAAAATGAACTATCCTGATGCACAGTTTGACTTTAGCTAGTGTTTTACGAGGTTTACTATTTTATTTGACTATTATTGTAAGGCATAAAGTTTCCATAAACACAGCATGTAGTGTTGCGTGTAGATACAGGACAGGTCTTCTAGTGGAAATATTCAAATTGTGTGAAGCTATTTGTTTTGATTGGGCTCGATTGATGGGCGATCTGCGTAAATTACATTGGCACTGGTGTTCGATGTATATTGGCTCGATCGGGGTGAGATGCGTTGCCACTTAATCAAGTGCAATGGCCACGTGTGGATAATGTGTTGGCATTACCGGCGCTTATAGGGCCACACGTGGACAATCAATCAAGCCTTTGGTGGAAAGTGATTGGTCAGAAGGAGTTGTGTTGGCCCGGGTTCGACAGAGAATGGGCCAATCAATCAGCATGTCGAATACATATCAATTAATGGGCAGAGGCAATTAAAATCGTAATTACATCTGTTCAATCAATGAATTGCTCGTAAATGAATTGCCCGATGCGGAACGAATGAGGCATGTAAGCCATTGAAAGTCACTGCATTCGATGTTGTCTGTCTACTGCACTCGTTCGCAATGAAATTACTTGTGCCTGTGTGGCCCGTTCCACTACTTTGTCTTTCTTCTTGTTAATTTCAATTAATCGAAACTTTTAATTATCATGTCTAGGGTCTGACTGACATTTGTTACGTAACACACAGACACTAACTAATCGAGAGACAACAACACAAAATGTTGGCGATTGTTGTGTGTGGAATTAAGGGAGCCAATTTGGCGCCAGTGGCGGGTCTTTCTGTATGTCTGTCTCTCTGTGTGCGGTTGAGGATTGTTACAATTTAATTATTGCGCCACGAATGAAGTGACTCACAAGTGAGGCAATCTACTCTGTGCCTAACTGACACTCTGGTGTACACTAAAATTAGCCGGCCCTACAGTATAAATACAATTGGCCAAAATACGACGAAATACAACACGAGATTACTTGTGAGACTATAGTCTGACTTACGGACCGGGGAGAGAATGTGTTGCACTTGTTCGACTTAATAGAGTGATTTAGATTGTCTCATGCACAGACAGTCGATGGAAAGAAGCAAAGAAGCAAAGAAGAATGCCGGCGTTAAATTGAAATTTGCATGCCTGTGAAAAGTGAATGGCGGCAAAATGGCTGTGGTGATCACTTTGCACTGTGCATCTGCACACACTTCAACTGATAAGAAAGTGAACAGTCGGCCAAAACAGAACCGAACCAAACAGACACAAACAGTCACTGTGAAGTGAATCGATGCGGACAATTAGCTACCGGTGTAAGTGTGAGTGAGTGGCGGGAGACGATGAGGAGGCAGGAGATGATAATCGTGCAGATTGATCGGTGTAGGGTAGTGTTGCACATGCCACTAATGCACGCTAATGCTCACACCGGCCGGACAGAGGACAGAGACACGTTCGCTCGGTGGTGCACTTCTCTGTTGACTGACTGACTTCTTCATTCAACTTGAAAGTTGATCAATCCAAATCTTGTCGCCTCTCCTGCTGCTCCTCCTTCCCATTGCCTCCAAGCAGCTGTAAGACATTGACTGTCGGCACTGTCCGACCACGTTCTTCTCTCTCCGAGACTGCCAGCAATGAGCCAGGCGCCCGCCCGCAAAAAGCCACTGCCACTTTGCTTCATTGCACCACTTGCAAATTCCTCGTCGTAGTGGCACATTCGCCCATTTGGATTCACCCGACACACGAGCAAACGATCCATTTGGTTACTCATTAGGGCACTGAAGAGTGTCAAGAGAATATCGAATGGAGGGCCAATCGAGACATATCGAGACACTTGATTGGCCATCAATTGGGTTAATTGTTACCAGCCATAGATGAACAGATAAATCGATAGATTAAACATTCGATTAGCCAGTTGATTAATTAGTCGAGATGACAAAGTCGCTGAGGACAGTGAGCACCGAACAGAGAGCAAAGAGCACACCACCAACTGACGAATCAGAATTAGTATTGTGCTGATCGATCTGTCGTGCCACGCAAAACACTGTCCAATGTGTATAATCACAAATAAACGAGAAGTTATAAATCAAACATGACAAGCTCGATCTGGCCCACTCCACACTCAACATTTGACCCAAATTATGGATGTTTGACATTGGACCAACTAAGGACGAGACCAGTTTGACCAAGTTCGGAGAAATTGACAAATTTAAATTATGAATCAAAACACACCAACGAAAAACTGCCAACTTTGATAATTCACAATTGAGTGAATATTTAACTTTGCAAAAGTAATAAATTTCCATTCAAAACTATTTCATATTTCATTCGAGTCAATTCAAATCAAATCATCGATTTAAGCTGTATAATATATGCTTTGAAAACATTGCCGCAAAAGTGCATTTTTGATTGAATCAAAATTTGTTTGCTTCTCTGTTCGCATCTTCGATATCTCCGAATGTGGTCAATAAAGTGTGTTTACTTTTTTCTGTTTCATTTTATGGCGACTTGTTGGATCCTTCTAAACCTACTGTGGAATCAATATTCTAGTTTGGTGAAGCGACGGTAGTGCCAAACAGTCCATACTGAACCAAAAAAGAGTAATACCAGTTGCCTGTCTCAAAAGTCAAATAAAACTAAATAAATCTAATCTTCAAATATTTATCATTGCCAAAATGAACATCTTTCTGATGTTCGGTGTGATCGCAATATTCTGCTTATCCAAGTCTGCAAACTGCAGGGAAAAGTCGTTTCAAAAGTAAACCTCATCAGTAGTCGTTAAGCAGTCAACTGTCACAATTAAGCATCGCACAATCCTTTAATACAGAGAATACTAAAGCAAAAAATGCCATATAATTTTTTCAAAATATGTATTTTATTAAAAACATAATTTCACGTGGGTAATTGAATTTGATTTATTTTTGTACAATGTAATCCAATTAGGCCAATGGCAACGAACCTCGTAAGCCATGTTTAATCATAAACTAACGAGATTACGTACTTATTAATTAGGCGAAACCGAGGATTGAATTTGAATGCCGCGGTCGAGCCCAATTATGAGACAGTGACAATGGCGGGATTGAAATGTTGAGTGGAGAAGGCTTCAGGGCTGGTGAGCACTGCAGTTGCAGTGAATTATTGAGGATGGGCACAGGGAGGACATTGATTATATTAATATTGCACATTGTGATAATGCCAAGTGACAATTGGACTCATTTGAGGACTCACTGGTGACCGTGTCATCTCGTTGAGTGACGCACCACTCGACCCATCCTGCACTGTACTACACTCGAGCTCACACTGCACAATAATTACATTAAATTTCAATTTCAATTATTGAGTTTGCTCATCTCGCGCAACTTGCACACAAGTCAAGTCAATTAGTTGCGAGTGAGAAGCGCCGAAATGACGATTATTGTAGTGATAATCGCAAATGCAACGTTACCACGTTGGTCGTGTGTGTGTGCTGGTGGATCGAGATTGACTGAACCATGCTTGAACCGAGTTGACTGGTGCAGAGCGCGGACAGGCCACAAGTGAAATTGACACATTCACTGAAGGAGTCGTGTGCTGTGTAAGTCGTGCCACCGTCAACAATCACCAGCAGCAGTCATCGAGTTTGTCATGTCACCGCCGGTACTGCTTCCATCAGTACACTTTCACTCATTCTTCATATTGCAATTTGATTTATGACTCGCTCGATCAAGGTTTTGAGGTACAACACAAACCACATTAAAATATATTCACTTGACCAAACCCTGAAATTATATTCCGTTCAAATTGTCGATAAGATTGCTTGAATGATGCAGAAAAAATATTACCTAGGAATTTATTTTTCTCGGCCCAATTTGCACAGGCACAAACCGAGATATCGGCGATATCGATACCTTTCGGTGTGCTTTGAGGTGAGTAGTGTGAGTCTATAGACACAGGTTTTGATTTATTTCCATTTGGCGATCGAATATTTCAAATGCTAATTGACCATGCCAACTGCACACACAGGTCCTAATGTGCTGACTGACTTGTTATCACGCCGGACTGTCCATTTCAGTGTGTCAAGTGTCACACTGCACTTGACCTCTGGTCTTGATGACCTTTGGTAGGTTCAGTTGAAACTCATCTCTGTGCTGAGCTCTCTCACCCAACTCGGTCTGTCAATCTGTCCATCGTTGATCTGTCTGTGTTGTGCGTGTCTTATCATTTTGCACGCAAACGTTTTCACGTCTGTCACCTAGTGAACGAACCAAACAGAGACGGACGGAACCGAGGGCAACAGACCAAGCGAGACAGTCTGAGGACAATCAAGTGATAGTGCACCAGCACTGAACCCTCAGTAGCACACTGCTTGGATGGCATTAAATTTATTGAATTTGCTCATCTGCCCCAGTCAATCTATCTATTTCGGGCAGTAATAATAATAACGAGCTCAATTCAATTCTTCACTCCATTTTGTCATAATATTTATATATGTCTGTATGGCTGCTTTCACCAAATTCGCGTATGTCCACCACACAGAGATATGAAGATTGATATGAAACAGAGGGGAGAAATTATAAAATTGAACTAAACACAGCGAACAAGTGCACAAATGGGAACTAAAAGCGACAAACCCGAGGCAATCAAACACATTTGAATGTAGCACAGTAAAGCCATTGCTTCAGTGAACTCGTCCCGAATGTGTGTTGTCTGTGTGCATGTGCACATATTGCGCAATCCATTGTGTCTCGATGTGCACGATGACCAGTCCGAGGGATTTCATAATGAAAATGTGTTCCAATGAAATATTGAAGTGCGACCGAAAGATAGGCCAAATTGAGTCAAATTGAAAAATAAAATTATTTAATATAAAATGAGCTTTGTGGTATTATTTATTACTTCCAAATGGACATTGAATTATGTGAGCTCACACAAATCATACATCACACACATTTGGTGTTTGCTCAAAGAAATAAATTATAAATTTTGTATTTTGAATTATTAAATAAATGGGCATTTTGCAAACAAAATGGTCGGATTTTAATTTGTAAAAATTCGATAAAATATATAAAATCAAATTGTCAAACTATCCATTTTGGAATATTCAAAATATGTCACTCTCAAATAGTCAGTGACAATTTGTCACAGTGGATGTATGCACTTTCCAAATGGTACAGAGTGGTTTGCTTTGAATCTGCATAATAAATATTTCACTAGGTAAAACAAGAACGATTTCTGTATGATTATATGATTATATTGATCACTCTGTGTGTGTCGTGTCCATGCTTACATAGCTCTTCCTGTCCAATCGGTCAAACTCTTCACTGGACGAATCGATTATTTGTCTGTTTGGTCTCTTGTTCATTTGCACTTTTCTCCAGTCTGTCTCCATGGCTTGCATCACTCCACTTGAATTTGTCATATATCCATTAACATTGACCATGCAGTCCTAGGAACTGCTCTGTCTGTGAGTGTTTGTATGGACTCATTTTATTATTGAAATTATTATTAGAACTTAAGTGGTTTGCAAATTATTACTACTAGTACTTTTTCAAGTGCATTTTCGTAGAAAAGGCAGAGTGGCCATAATGTCATTTGCTGCAAATTGGTTCGATTGAATGATATTCTGTTGGTTCTATTGACAAAATTTAAATCCATAAACTTGAAGAACATTCTGCACTGAACTTGAGCATTGGTCTATAGACTAAAGCAATTGAATATGAATAAATCAAACAAATTGGCACATTCTGATCAATTGCTATTTTCAATGTCAACATCATCATTGCCGCTTACACAGAAATCGTTTTCGAATTTCTTATTTATTATTATTTTGAATAAATTCAAGTAAATACATTTTTTGAATATTTTTAAAATATATTATCTGGGTCAGTTGGACATTACATAAATATATGTTCGTAATAGCCAATTGCAAATTGGAAAGTTTAACTCGAGCTTGAAAGTACCATGGTATTATGCAATAGTTGGTGGATTTTCTTTGTCAGACTTATGTCTACTTATGTAGCACTTTCGTTGAGGAACAGTGGGTGCTATTCATTGAATACAAAATTGGCCAAATAAATGATATTCCGAACGAATTTGGTGTGAAATGGCACATTACATTGGAGCAAAGAGAGTGTCCCGCTAAATTGAAATGACCCACAGAATTGGCCTACACAACAAATAAATAAATAAAAATAGAATGGATGGAGTGAAATGTATGGACTGGAAACAATCATGCGAGAAACCGATACAGTTTTAATTTTCCGGTTGTGGGCACACACAAACAGACAGAGCCAACGATGCAGTGGAGAGTGGCATACAGTGGCATCACTGGACAGATGCAGTACTAGTAACTAGTTGTTGTTGTGTTCGAACTGGTGTGGCAGTGAGATGACAAATTGACAAATGTCGTAAGGATTGGGCTTGTGTCTATCGAGCGCCATTTCATGCTCGCCAACTTGCACACCGCCGGTCGAACCAATTGCCGATCAATGCACAACGGTGCTATGAATGTTGAGTTACCAAAGTTGTGTGCAAACTTGGTTCGCTTTACTTTTTGCACTGACCAACACACAATTCACCCAGTGACACAAATGACATTTCGGTATCGAGTGAAATCGAAATATTCTTGTAGTCTTTGTAAATTGTTCAAAACTGCTTTCAACTCTATATAGAGGTTCTCGCATGTTTTCGCAACAAAAATTTGGTAACATTTTTTATTTAGTATTTTCTAGTCCCGGGAAGATAGATTAGTTGAACACACACACACACACTCAGACATGTCGATAATAATACTTTTAGTTTAGTGCAAAATTGAATTCAAGTTCAAAAATTTGAAAATATTTCTCAAACAATCAATTATGCCATCATGTTGGCCAATGGTGGAACAAGATTGAATACTTCCAGGAGAATGAATGCCAATGATGGGGGCAACATTGAATAAGTAAGGCGAGGGTGTGTGTGTGGCAATATGGAAGACTGACAAAATATGGATTCGACTCGATTTGGGCACTAGTGGCTCCATTCAATGAATATACATGGTGATGCTGTCTGGCTGGGAGCATGTAGCATATCGCACTACACTGGCACACAGCATTTGATTTGTACTACTGAGCCTGGTGTGAAGACAACATGATTGATCGCTTCCACTAGGTTTGCTTCACTCAGCTCGTGATTTCAATTTGGCCTACGACTAGTTCGGTCTAGACTGGCAGACGTATCCATACACACACAATTGGCCACACTTTGGTGTATTGCCTTTTGATTGGCCCAAAATTGGTTGTCCACAGTACGCGACCAAACACACGCACAGCATCGCACACCAAATCCTTCCAGATATAGCTAATTTCCTCTTGGCCAACAGACATTTCCAACTTAAGCAAAGACCACAACATTATTTCCTTTACGGCTTGTGTCAGTGTGAGTTGATTCAATTTGATTACAATCATCACTTTTGAAGCACAATCTATTTAATAATCGTAGTTTTTGATTCTCAATTGAATATTTAAAAGATTTTAAAATATTTACTAGATTCTGACAAAATGACACATTCGAGAGTGAGTTGTGAATACAATGTTGCAATTGTTGTGTTAATCTTTACAAAAGTGAATTTCATCCATAAAAAAATTTAGAGAAGAATCCATATTGAGTGGTGGTGGTCTCTGGGTGTTCGGGTTCGGTTGGTTTCGTTGATATAGGCGGCAAATTAGATGTAGTAACAGTACTGCTCGGTGCATTTGTTGCTATCACTATTTCGGTAGTGGTCGTAGCTGAAGTAGTCAAGTTCAAACCAACCACTCCTTTTTCCTCCAAATCCTTATTGCTAACAATGAAATAATTGTATAGAGCATCATCTTGATTGAATGTTTTGTCATTGTTGGATAAAGATATACTCAATGCTTCTTCATTTGAGGCAACTTGTACTTCATCGAATGCAATGAATTGTGATTGATCTATAGCATAAGTTTGTTAACAATAAGTCAATGGAAACACAATCGCCTCAAAACTCACCTGCAGGTATTGGGATGATCAAGTAGTTGTATCCCTTTTTGAGATTGGAAAAAAAGTTCTCGAAACTGGCACTGTTCTGACGCATGTACACTGGTCTCACTTGGCGGCTTACCACATAGTCGGCAACCTGATTTGCTTGTTGTGATTGCATTGCACCATTTTGGTTAGAGTAAACCTGCGGTGATGTCTTTAGTGACTGATCAAAAGAAGAATCTTGACTCAGTTGATTTCCAGCTTGGTTCGTTTCTGATGAGATTTGGTTCACTTTGCCATTTCCTTTCATTGCCTGATTAGTTGGATCTAAAGATTAAATGTTATTCTCCGCAATTCTCATCAATAAAATAAAACTCTTACTTTGTGCTTGATCATAAGTGATCTTATTGTAAGTATGTCCAGGTACTACATTGAGCATAGTGCCGTACTGAACTCTATTAGATCCAATATTAGATGCCCCATTCAATATTTCCGATGCTCCTTTTCCAAGTTTGTTCAATCTGCCACTTAATCCATTGGTTAATGCATTCAACGACCAACTTCTCCCATTGCTTGTTTCATCATAGGCTCCTTCAAGTGCAATATCCGATGCTCTGGATGCAGGACCACTTAATAAATCATCTGATGCGCTATTCGATGCTTCGGTCAACATTCCCGATTTTCGGTCGACAACTCCATCGACTATTTCATTAGTTGCTCCATTCGATGCTCCATTCGATGCTCCATGGAAATATCCAGACAATCCATTGGCAACTCCTTTCAATGGGTTCCGTAATCCATTCAATGACCAACTTCTTCCATTAGCTGATCCATCGGATATCTCGTCAGATTCTTTATATTTGCCACTTGATCCTCTTTCCAGATCATTATTTAATACCTCGCTCAATGCTCCATTGACTGTTTTATCAGTTGCGCCATCGGCTATTTCATCAGATGTTCCATTCGATGCTCCTTTAGATTCTCCATAGAAATATCCAGACAATCCATTGGCAACTCCTTTCAATGGGTTTCCTATTCCATTCAACGACCAGCTATTTCCATTGGCTGATTCGTTGGTTACACCATCTGCTGATCCATTCGATTCACCGACTGATATGCCATTCAATCCACTGCTTGATCTGCCACTTGACTCTTTTTCTGAATCATCATTTAATACTTCGCTTGATACTCCATTGACTGTTTCATAAGTTACCCAATTCGATGCTCCATTCGATGCTCCATTGTTTGATTCATCAGTTGCGCCATCGGCTATTTCATCAGATGTTTTATCAGATGCTCCATTCGATGCTCCATGGAAATATCCAGACAATCCATTGGCAACTCCTTTCAATGGGTTTCGTAATCCATTCAAAGACCAACTTTTTCCATTAGCTGATCCATCGGATATCTCGTCAGATTCCTTATACTTGCCACTTGATCCTCTTTCCAGATCATTATTTAATACCTCGCTCGATGCTCCATTAGATGCTCCATTGTCTGTTTCATCAGTTGCCCCATTCGATGCTCCATTGTTTGATTCATCAGTTGCGCCATCGGCTATTTCATCAGATGTTTTATCAGATGCTCCATTCGATGCTCCATGGAAATATCCAGACAATCCATTGGCAACTCCTTTCAATGGGTTTCGTATTCCATTCAACGACCAGCTATTCCCATTGGCTGATTCGCTGGTTACACCATCTGCTGATCCATTCGATTCACCGACTGATATACCGTTCAATCCACTGCTTGATCCACCACTTGAACCTCTTTCCGAATCATTATTTGATACCTCGCTCGATACTCCATTGACTGTTTCATCAGTTGCCCCATTCGATGCTCCATTGTTTGATTCATCAGTTGCGCCATCGGATATTTCATCAAATGTTTTATCAGATGCTCCATTCGATGCTCCATGGAAATATCCAGACAATCCATTGGCAACTCCTTTCAATGGGTTTCGTAATCCATTCAAAGACCAACTATTCCCATTGGCTGATTCGCTGGTTACACCATCTGCTGATCCATTCGATTCACCGACTGATATACCGTTCAATCCACTGCTTGATCCACCACTTGAACCTCTTTCCGAATCATTATTTGATACCTCGCTCGATACTCCATTGACTGTTTCATCAGTTGCCCCATTCGATGCTCCATTGTTTGATTCATCAGTGGCTATTTCCTCAGATGTTTTATCAGATGCCCCATTCGATGCTCCATGGAAATATCCAGACAATCCATTGGCAACTCCTTTCAATGGCTTTCGTAATCCATTCAAAGACCAACTATTCCCATTGGCTGATTCGTTGGTTACACCATCTGCTGATCCATTCGATTCACCGACTGATATACCGTTCAATCCACTGCTTGATCCACCACTTGAACCTCTTTCCGAATCATTATTTGATACCTCGCTCGATACTCCATTGACTGTTTCATCAGTTGCCCCATTCGATGCTCCATTGTTTGATTCATCAGTTGCGCCATCGGCTATTTCATCAAATGTTTTATCAGATGCTCCATTCGATGCTCCATGGAAATATCCAGACAATCCATTGGCAACTCCTTTCAATGGGTTTCGTAATCCATTCAAAGACCAACTTCTTCCATTAGCTGATTCGTTGGTTATCTCGTCAGATTCTTTATAACCATCATTTGATCCTTTATTAGAATCATCATTTAATACTTCACTGGACACTCCATTGACTGTTTCATCAGTTGCCCCATTCGATGCTCCATTCGATGCTCCATTCGATGCTCCATTGTTTGATTCATCAGTTGCGCCATCGGATATTTCATCAGATGTTTTATCAGATGCTCCATTCGATGCTCCATGGAAATATCCAGACAATCCATTGGCAACTCCTTTCAATGGGTTTCGTAATCCATTCAAAGACCAACTATTCCCATTGGCTGATTCGTTGGTTACACCATCTGCTAATCCATTCGATTCACCGACTGATATACCATTCAATCCACTGCTTGATCTGCCACTTGAACCTCTTTCCGAATCATTATTTAATACCTCGCTCGATGCTCCATTGACTGTTTCATCAGTTGCCCAATTCGATGCTCCATTGTCTGTTTCATCAGTGGCTATTTCCTCAGATGTTTTATCAGATGCTCCATTCGATGCTCTATGGAAATATCCAGACAATCCATTGGCAACTCCTTTCAATGGGTTTCGTAATCCATTCAAAGACCAACTATTCCCATTGGCTGATTCGTTGGTTACACCATCTGCTGATTCATTCGATTCACCGACTGATATACCATTCAATCCACTGCTTGATTTGCCACTTGAACCTCTTTCCGAATCATTATTTAATACCTCGCTCGATGCTCCATTGACTGTTTCATCAGTTGCCCCATTCGATGCTCCATTGTTTGATTCATCAGTGGCTATTTCCTCAGATGTTTTATCAGATGCTCCATTCGATGCTCTATGGAAATATCCAGACAATCCATTGGCAACTCCTTTCAATGGGTTTCGTAATCCATTCAAAGACCAACTATTCCCATTGGCTGATTCGTTGGTTATCTTGTCAGATTCTTTATAACTATCATTTGATCCTTTATTAGAATCATCATTTAATACTTCACTGGATACTCCATTGACTGTTTCATCAGTTACCCCCATTCGATGCTCCATGGAAATATCCAGACAATCCATTGGCAACTCCTTTCAATGGGTTTCGTAATCCATTCAAAGACCAACTATTCCCATTGGCTGATTCGTTGGTTACACCATCTGCTAATCCATTCGATTCACCGACTGATATACCATTCAATCCGTCACTTGATCCTCCATCTGTACCATCATTTAATGTTTCGCTTGATGCTCCATTGACTGTTTTATCAAATGAGCTATCGCTTATTTCATTCGATGCTCTATTGAATAATTCAGATAATCCATTGGCAACTCCTTTCAATGGGTTTCGTAATCCATTCAAAGACCAACTATTCCCATTGGCTGATTCGTTGGTTATCTTGTCAGATTCTTTATAACTATCATTTGATCCTTTATTAGAATCATCATTTAATACTTCACTGGATACTCCATTGACTGTTTCATCAGTTACCCCATTCGATGCTCCATTCGATGCTCCATTCGATGCTCCATTGTTTGATTCCTCAGTTGCGCCATCGAATATTTCATCAGATGTTTTATCAGATGCTCCATTCGATGATCCATAGAAATATCCAGACAATCCGTTGGCAACTCCTTTCAATGGGTTTCGTAATCCATTCAAAGACCAACTTTTTCCATTAGCTGATCCATCGGATATCTCGTCAGATTCCTTATACTTGCCACTTGATCCTCTTTCCAGATCATTATTTAATACCTCGCTCGATGCTCCATTAGATGCTCCATTGTCTGTTTCATCAGTTGCCCCATTCGATGCTCCATTGTTTGATTCATCAGTGGCTATTTCCTCAGATGTTTTATCAGATGCTCCATTCGATGCTCCATGGAAATATCCAGACAATTCATTGGCAACTCCTTTCAATGGGTTTCGTATTCCATTCAACGACCAGCTATTCCCATTGGCTGATTCGCTGGTTACACCATCTGCTGATCCATTCGATTCACCGACTGATATACCGTTCAATCCACTGCTTGATTTGCCACTTGAACCTCTTTCCGAATCATTATTTGATACCTCGCTCGATACTCCATTGACTGTTTCATCAGTTGCCCCATTCGATGCTCCATTGTTTGATTCATCAGTTGCGCCATCGGCTATTTCATCAGATGTTTTATCAGATGCTCCATTCGATGCTCCATGGAAATATCCAGACAATCCATTGGCAACTCCTTTCAATGGGTTTCGTATTCCATTCAACGACCAGCTATTCCCATTGGCTGATTCGCTGGTTACACCATCTGCTGATCCATTCGATTCACCGACTGATATACCGTTCAATCCACTGCTTGATCCACCACTTGAACCTCTTTCCGAATCATTATTTGATACCTCGCTCGATACTCCATTGACTGTTTCATCAGTTGCCCCATTCGATGCTCCATTGTTTGATTCATCAGTTGCGCCATCGGATATTTCATCAAATGTTTTATCAGATGCTCCATTCGATGCTCCATGGAAATATCCAGACAATCCATTGGCAACTCCTTTCAATGGGTTTCGTAATCCATTCAAAGACCAACTTCTTTCATTAGCTGATTCGTTGGTTATCTCGTCAGATTCTTTATAACCATCATTTGATCCTTTATTAGAATCATCATTTAATACTTCACTGGACACTCCATTGACTGTTTCATCAGTTGCCCCATTCGATGCTCCATTCGATGCTCCATTCGATGCTCCATTGTTTGATTCATCAGTTGCGCCATCGGATATTTCATCAGATGTTTTATCAGATGCTCCATTCGATGCTCCATGGAAATATCCAGACAATCCATTGGCAACTCCTTTCAATGGGTTTCGTAATCCATTCAAAGACCAACTTCTTTCATTAGCTGATTCGTTGGTTACACCATCTGCTGATTCATTCGATTCACCGACTGATATACCATTCAATCCACTGCTTGATTTGCCACTTGAACCTCTTTCCGAATCATTATTTAATACCTCGCTCGATGCTCCATTGACTGTTTCATCAGTTGCCCAATTCGATGCTCCATTGTCTGTTTCATCAGTGGCTATTTCCTCAGATGTTTTATCAGATGCTCCATTCGATGCTCCATGGAAATATCCAGACAATCCATTGGCAACTCCTTTCAATGGGTTTCGTAATCCATTCAAAGACCAACTATTCCCATTGGCTGATTCGTTGGTTACACCATCTGCTGATTCATTCGATTCACCGACTGATATACCATTCAATCCACTGCTTGATTTGCCACTTGAACCTCTTTCCGAATCATTATTTAATACCTCGCTCGATGCTCCATTGACTGTTTCATCAGTTGCCCAATTCGATGCTCCATTGTCTGTTTCATCAGTGGCTATTTCCTCAGATGTTTTATCAGATGCTCCATTCGATGCTCCATGGAAATATCCAGACAATCCATTGGCAACTCCTTTCAATGGGTTTCGTAATCCATTCAAAGACCAACTATTCCCATTGGCTGATTCGTTGGTTATCTTGTCAGATTCTTTATAACTATCATTTGATCCTTTATTAGAATCATCATTTAATACTTCACTGGATACTCCATTGACTGTTTCATCAGTTACCCCATTCGATGCTCCATGGAAATATCCAGACAATCCATTGGCAACTCCTTTCAATGGCTTTCGTAATCCATTCAAAGACCAACTATTCCCATTGGCTGATTCGTTGGTTACACCATCTGCTAATCCATTCGATTCACCGACTGATATACCATTCAATCCGTCACTTGATCCTCCATCTGTACCATCATTTAATGTTTCGCTTGATGCTCCATTGACTGTTTTATCAAATGAGCTATCGCTTATTTCATTCGATGCTCTATTGAATAATTCAGATAATCCATTGGCAACTCCTTCCTTTGGGTTCCCTAATTCATTCAGTGACCAGGTTTTCCCATTTGTTGTTCCGTTTGACGCTTCTTCAATTGATCCACCGAGTTGTAAATCATTTGATCCACTGCTTTTATCATAGTTTATCACTTGTTCGTTTGATTTCGGTATGAATTGTATAGCCTTAGATCCTCCACCAGAAGCTCCATTTATAGTAATTGTTTCTTCGTCAATATCTTCGGACAAATCATTGGAATCGCTAGATTGTCCACTTGTAAGGTAGTTAGACCACTCGAATGTTTTCGAAGGAATGATCCGCGATAAAATACCATTCGAGATAATTGAAGCTCCATTAGATGGTTTGGTGGTCATTGTTTTTTCACCATTTGATTTTTCATTTGAGTCCTGTTTTCCTATAATTTTTCCATCCAAGTTTAAGTCTATTTCAGGTATAATTTGAATTGTCTTTGATACTCCATCATTTGCAATAGTCTGTGCTTCAGTATTTGGCGAATCTTGTTGTAGATCAACAAAGAAGACTTGATCGGGTATGCCAACCTGGTTAACGCCTTTATATACGACACTCCTTTGTTGTGTCTGTCCATCGTCGTCATCTTCACCAAAGGTCTAAATTGTCATTCAATACAAACAAAATAACAATCAACGCTTCAATACAACTCACTTACATTCTGAAGTTTGGGCTGTTGCTCTGTATCGCTGGAGTCAAATTTACGGTTGAAAAGATTAAAAATGCCGCGTGCTTCAATACACTTGCCAAACAATGATAAAACTACAGCCAAGATAAACAAACATTTGAGCACTGACTTGGAAAACATTTTTGCCCTAAGAAAAGTAGCAGACTAATTGTGCACAAATGGAACTAATCGTCAACAAGCATCACTCACGTAATGACATTACTTTAAATCATGTGAATCAATATGAATGTGATTGCGCACATTCTGTCAAAAATCTATTCATTATCAATAGACCAATAAATACCAACATACTAGTTTCTAACGAAAGACATGTTCTGCACGTCGTGGGTAACGCACTGAACCATTATTGCATGCAATGTACTATTTCACTATTACCAGCATATAAACTTTAATATTCAATTGCTTTCACACACAAAAATGTTATTTGCAAAATTATAAGTAATACATCAACCAGGCAATTCAATTATTAATGATGTTGTATATGAGTTCAATATAAATGCGGCAATTAATAAAAAAAACAATCGTCATTTAGCGAAGCCCCGATTGACGCACAATTCGGCAAATTGATTTTGACTTATTGACGCATGTGTATCGATCTAGGTATTCTATTTAATCAACTAATTACGTTGATCGTTTTAGCATTTTTAATTTCATTGCTTCTATTGAATGAAAAAGCAATAAAGAACAATCTTTTCTGATCCGGTAACCACTTCATACGTTTGGCATCAAACAGGTAGAGAATGTTGATGATATAAGCACATTCGAACTTTATTTCTATTGGATACAGAGAGGAATGAAGTTCAATTGCACTCAATCAATGATGAACCATAAGAAAATTGATTGAGTTGCACTAAAGTTTAGTGACTAAACAATTCTTGGTCAGAATATTCGTTTATAAATAGAATATAATTACACTAATTACAAATGTCTAGAGGCCTTTTTTGTTGGCTTCAAAGTTGAATTTCAAAGGTTAAAGGTAATGCAGTGAAGTCTTTTTGCACTGCACTCGAATGTGCAAAATATTTGTTTTGTTTCATTGGTTGCAAAACAAAGCCTAATAGATATGTGTTGTCTTTTAAGATAGTTATATTGAATACCAGTGCAAATACAACTGAATCAACACTGCATTGGTTATCCATGTTGACTTGACCTTAAAATTCATTGTGTCAATACTAATTTATGAGTTATCAAACAATAAAAGTCAAGGTTAACCGTATCGAATATTCTCAGTAAGTATATAACATTAAATCCATAATTGAACTAACTTATTGAGCTAGCATAGTGATCACTAATTTGAATTTTAGTCTTAAATTATGTAAAGTTACAAATAGAAATTGTTCCAATCAAGTTTCAACGTAAATAATCCTTATTTAGCATTAGCAATAAAGCTATTAAGTACATTAGATGGACACAAAAGTCTGAGAAAGAGAGTCTAATTATGGATCATGACTAGAGCAAGAGAAACTTGTATGTTCACCTAATGACCACATAAAGTAATAATAGGCCATCTTTGTAATAATTCGGTCAATTGAACAATGTATCCGGGATTAGAATAAATGAGCCATTCGTTAAAAATACAATTCAAAATGGACAGGATTTATTATTTTGTCATTATTATGGTAATAATTTTATTCGAAAATAATTCAAGCTTGAACAAACAAAGCAAATGTTGGACTTTTGAGGTAAATTTCTTATTGCCTTAATTCAATTGAACGAACAAAAGTTATTAGTAAAATGAAGAATACAAATGAAGAATAAAGTGAACCTAAGTGAGAATCAACAAAACAGTTTTAATGACCTTGATCGATCAATGCAATAATACTGATTAGATAATGGTCGCTAATGGGAGATTGGTACAGTTGCACTTGCACAATCGATTGCTGGGGCACTGCAGTAGTGCACAACAATGCTTTGTGGTAGGTGGCACAGTAACAAGCCAATGACAAATTGAACCGATCATGGTAATTAACACTTGCCAAATGGTGTCCTTTGACTTTGCTCTGCTTTGGTTCGCTTTGAAGTGAAAGCTAGTTGTTCAATGTTCCACGTTACTGCCCAATTGAGGCTAATTGATGACACCATTTGGCGTGTATTTGAGTATGGGTCTAGACTCTAGAGTGACCATTTAAAGTTTCATTGTAAAGACATATAGCAATTGCACATTCTTGTTCGTTTGGTTGGCATTTCTCTCGCTTAGAGCAGAACTTGGTAGATTAGACACAGCTTTCCTCGGCCGAGTTGGCGAATTATTGCTATTACCACTACGGAACCAATGAAGTAGTGGTGCTAATTTATTAGATCCATTTGGCCGTGCTCCGCTAGAACTAATACATTCCTGTGTGAGAATATGCCACAGATATTGAACATTAGTAATCAATTAGCTTGAGACATTGAGTACCTGTTCGCAATTGGGACTGTGCACATCTGCCTGCTCTGGGCACCGAATCGGCTCGATGGATTGATCAGGGGGATCAGTGGGACCAGGAGCACCAGTGTGGACAGCTTCGCAGGGCGTCAACTCGTATGATCGATAGTGGGACGAGGTGATCGGCACGAATCGATTCAGAAATCGTTTCACTCTCGAGATATGTCCCGTCGAGAGCCAACCAGGCTGCACTTGATGGTTTGGCAGCCGAATGGAGCAGTAACTGTTGTGGTCTGATTCGATTGACTCAACATTTGGTTCGACTTGTTCGCATCCATTCTGTTCACTTTCAAGTCGTTCTTCGCTTCGATTGGCCACTCGACTACCTGTCAGTGCATTGGCCAGATTCGAGTGCTGTGTCCGCTGTGGCACTTCATGTCTCTGCTCTTGATGTGGAATCATCGTTTCTGCTTCATTAGCTTCGGACGACACTTTGAACATGTAGAAAAACATACAGAATAGGTTACGAAATCGCCGAAACATGATTTGAGCGCACAAACGGACAAAATAATATAATTTGTGCACACGTTATGAGATAAGTTATCAAAGTGGCAAGTGTGAAACAAAAGTTAGGTAATGAATTGAACGAACCAATAAGCCAATAAATAAATTGCCATCAATAAATAAATATTGCCAGATAATAAGCGATATTACGCGGCCAGGGGATGCACTAAGTTTGTGCCCACAAAACGAAGATCGTCATGCTGTGCAATGCAATGCAGTGAATGTTATGAGAGGACACAGAGAGTTGCGGGCAAGTATGCATCGGATTGCCATCAAGCAAATAGTTTAGCAGAATCTCGCCACTTGATTGATGCGAAAATTGGTTGATCACCCAAGTGCAAGTGTTGTGTCGCGAGCATAGGCGGTAATAGCCTCGTAAATTATATATCTCATTGGACAGACTTACCGTCATCAAGGGAATGAGCACCGGAGTGATGGCCACCGTGATCGTACAGTGAGTGGCTGAACAGATAGTTTCGTATCGCCAGGCCAATCAGTCCCATTATCAGCAATAGAAATAGCACTACAATAAGGCCCTTCACACGCAAATAGGCCCAATTCTGGCGAGATGAGACATTCAGTTGATTAGCATTTGATGGCGAATCTGTTAGGACAGATATGGAAACATAAGATATTGCTGTGGGATTATTGCAGTAGCTTGAGCAATCCTTTGACTACTCTGACCAAGAAGAAATGATGACACCAGTGAGCAATGACAGACACAGTGACATGACAGTGGGACATGGTCAGGCAACGACAATAAGTCACTTACCATGGTCGGTGAGCAGAACCAGATTCGGGTAGAGCACTGGTGCACTGAGGCCAATTAGATTGTCCGCATAGATGATTAGGTCATACATTTGGTTGACAGTGGCGTTGGACAGGACGAATTGAGCCACTTCATTAGCTGATAGATTCCACTGGACACTGTACGATTGTATTGATTGAATTAATTCGATGATCGATGACTCTCGCCGCACGTCAGGGTCGTTCGGTGCTTGCTCTTGTCCGCTGTCTTCGGTGGTCGACCATGACCACAGCCAAGGCTTATCGGTGCTTGAGTGATTCAACGAGGGAGACGACGAAGAGAGCAAGCCAATTAGGTGAAATGTCTGCACTTTGCCACCGTCGTGGCCCGGCACACAGCCCACTCGCACAAGTGGAGTGGTGACATTGTTTGCATTGCCATTCTCGACTGTCGTGTTTGTCCGTTCGACCGTGAAAGTGCAGTTTGTCACCTTTTGTGGGGGCCCTAAGCAGTCAATTGAGTATCATTAGACATTAATGTGGCTCGTTAGTCGGCAAGCAATTAGGTCTAATTGGCTCATTTACCGTCCACGATTCGAAGTAAAAATGCACAGGGCAACTCTTGCCTGCCTGCCACATTCTCCGCATCACATTGCAGATACAAAGTGGAGTGATCACTCGGCTGGTGTTGATGATCCGTTTGGTCTCGTTTTGGTTTGTCAGGGTCATCACCCTGGAATTGTTCAACTGCCCTGGCCACATCTAGCACACTAATAGATTGCTTGGTCTGGAGCACGGTCTGAATTATCTCGTGTTGGTCCAGTGGCATTTGCGTTGTATTTTGCTTTGAAGGCCATGGCCAGGACAGTGACCAGTGGAAGATCAGTTTGTCCACAGGATTGGCGTCCACTTTGCAGGCAAGTTGTAGCGGAACATTGCGTGGTACATCTACAAATTGAGTCTGGTTTACTTGCACACACTGTGGCTTATCTAAGGCGAGACAAATTGGTCACTCACTCAGATCCACCAAAAAGACTCGAAGGACGAAACATAAATCAAATTGGGAGCGCACCGTGCTCAGTGAACACGGCTACATTGGCAACAACAAAACATTCGAACACTTACATGCGACATTTAATTCGACCATTTCACTTTGGCTAATGTTGATGGCATTCCGAGCGGCACATTGGTACAGACCGAAGTGGAATCGATGCACGTTCTCAATTCGAAGTGTTTGGTTGTGATTGGTCAAGTACAGAGCCGGTTGCTGGTGTTGGGCTTGCACTCGTTGACTCGCTTCAAATTGGGCAGAAAATGTCGAAGTCGAAATGGCCGATGAGTAGAATGGCTCGACGAAGGTGATTGCAGGCGTAATGGCCGCCCCATTCACATACCAAATCACTTGGTCAATCCACGGATTTGCCTTAATGTGACAATTCAACTCGAACAGCGGCGAGTACTCTGCCACCAAGAACGATTTGCCGCTACTGCCAGTGGAGACGGACAAGTTGTGCCGGCCAGACAAATTGTCACCAGAAAAGTGGTCGATTAGGTCGGTCTGGGCGAGAATGTCATGCTTGGTGCCAAGTCCAATGGTTAGATGGGGCGCATCTGGTGGGCCAGACAGAGAAACACAAAGCAAAGCCATTAGCCAACAGCAGAAATCAGTGCCAAATCTCACACACATTTAACGTCGAGTGCTAACTTATCGACAATCTTTGAGTTTGCAATAAATGGATTCCAGGCATGGCAGGACAGTATGCGACCGTTGTCCGTGTAGTGAGGTATGAACTTGATCACCGATAAGGTACTATTCGCTTGGTAAGACACCACAATCGAGACAAATTTTCCCGCTGAAGGAGACGATGAGGAGAGTAAGGACAACGACAGCGGCAGAGGGGTGATGACCATAGAAGAATTGGATTGCTCAGCCTTGGAGATGTTCGGTGGGTCAGCCAAGTTTGTGGTTGTGCCTGTCTCAGTATAATAACTCGGGTAGTTGTCCGTGTTGGCAATCACGATTCGTTGGTGGTCGAGAAACCATTCGATGTTGGCCGCTGGTTTCGATCCATCCGTTCGACAGCCAAATTCGGCAATTTGTCCGGCAATTAATGGCGTTGATGGGGAGGTAGGGTATTGGCTCGAGTAGATTCGAACATTGACGGGAAACACTGCGAAGAAAAAAGAATTAACGAGAATATGTCGATCGAAATGGATTGTCCTTACGATTCATGTCGACAGTAATGGTCTGCACCAGTGGAGGGTGGTAGAACTGAGTAGAGGCTCGACACAGATATCGCACCAAGTAATCGTTTCGGTCCAGTCTACTGAAGTGCAACACATTCGCCACAGTGGAGAGTGTTCCGTTGATTGAGCTGTTCAATGGGATGAATACGTAGCTATCGTCCACAATTTCCTCGTAGAAACCTCGTTGTTTGAACCAAACCACTCTTGGCTTAGGGTGACCTGAAACAATACAATTCATAACAAAACATGTGACTCCAGGAGAGAGACCAACCTCCATAAGCAGTGCACACTAGTCGAATGCTTTCAAACTCATTGAAGGGACCAATGACGCCCTCCAGTGGATTGCCTTTTGAGTCAGTGATTTGAAGTGAGACGGGCGCGCCTAAAAACAAAACAAACAAAATTATCACAGACTACACCAACGCATTCGAACGTGTCTGTACCAATAACGTTCAACCGAATCTCGGTAATAAAAGTCCTTTCACTGGCGTACTCCACTCTGCACTGATAAAGTCCCTCGTCCTCTTCCGTCACATTCTGTATTCGCAACAAAGGAGTGACATGTCGAAGGTCAAACTCCATTCTTGAGTCATTCTTGTGATGCGGTCCTGTGGTGGACCGCTTTGAGTGAACATCCTCATAGTCGAAGCTATCTAAGTCAGAGCGTGCATCAACCGTGTAAAATGGAACCGACGATTCATGGCGATACCACAGAATCAAGTTGATCTGGTCGTCCACTGGTGATTTGTTGTTGTGGGCAGACTGGTGAACACTCAGGTTGATCGAACGACGAGTTTCGCAAGGCAGGAAAGCATCTTGGTACAAGATAGCTGATATCTTGTTTGCTTGATCTATGTCGATAACAAATTAAACATATTAGACCGAGTTTTAAAGCATAATCGAAACCTGCATTGGTTGATGATGAATTGAGAGAGCAAAACAAGATAAAACAAGTGAAAAATAACGTTCGAAATGTGGAAGCCATTAGTGTGACTGATTCTACACATTCGGTAGCAACAATAATGGAGTGAACCAAACATGTATCGGTAATTAATTCGCAGTGAGCAGATGTCTTGCAAGTGGTCAAAACGGATCTAGTGTCGAGTCACAACTATAAACGGTCATTATGGTGGACACGCGCGTACTTCAAACGGTAGCCCTCGAGTGTGACTGTCTACTCCTTCGAGCCATCACGTCCTATAACGTCCAATCACCCGATGAGGTGTTCGAGTAAGAAACGCACAAGAAATGTGATTGTCTGGGAGGCGCCCAAGCAGTGGCAAAACCTGTCATTAGCGAACAAAGTGGCCGCAATGGCCACAATCAACATTGCACTGCATTGGCGGCAATCTTTTGTCTTTCATCCAAGCTGACCATTAGTGACTGTGTGCGTTAATGACTTCATTAGTGAGCAATCGATTTCGGTTTCGAATTGGCAAATCCTCATTGAAGTAATAACTCAATCAATGGACATTGACAACCCGAGTACGGTCAAAAGTCATGAATCATGAGTGATTTGCTCAATCAACTCTCCAAAAGACTTTCGGTAAGCGGAGATCATTTGGCAATAATGCATTAAAGTATGATTATGATTATCCAATAGTAAATAAACACACAAGCAGATTACGATTGTCAGTGATAAGTGAAGTGAATGTGTGGCAATGTGATAAGGTCAATGACAAAGGCAAATAACCAATCAATCAATGATTGTGATTCAAAGTGACAACTCATCTCTGTACGTCAGTCGACATTTGACCTAGATTTGCCAAACTTTAGTGTACATGTGGATACATTACAAGTAGTACATCACCTGTAATTAACCTACCAATTAATTACACCTCGAATTACACTACTTCCACTAATAGCCCGTATGCACTATATGCTAATGACGCAACACTTTGTGACAATTTAAAATTACCTTTACCTCACAAATGTGATGAGTAATCCTAAGGCACACAAACTTGCAGTGCACTATTTCACTTGTTGAGCACTTGAGTGCAGTCTTAGCTGATAAGACCGTGAAGTGTTCGCTGGAGATTGACTTGTGATCTGAAAAGCAAATAAACTGAAAATTAATTCGAAACATTTGTGTAGTGTAAATGTGGTGAGCCTGTTGTGCACTAAATATCGCTAGCGTGCTCAATGTCAGCACCTAAATACACCACATTATCTGCCCATCAGAATCATCATTAGTGTCTACTCTGCAGGTATGTCACCCATGAACACACAAATAATCCCGACACAAACAACACGTTCGTAGAACAATAATCATCAAAGGCACATTAAAGGATTTATCCTTTGGCCTGTCTCGCAGTATATCATCAAAAGTGTTTCCATGGAAGACACTTGTCAAATGACACTTTGCGTATAAGTAATAACGATACTGCATGCCCCTGGATGACGTTCACTGTGACAATCAAGTAGCGCTAAAATCGACTCACGTTTGAAACACAACTTCGCATACCTTAGCATACTAAACTCTAGAGATCTGTGAGTCAAAAAGCACGACAATTCGAGTCTCGTCTTGTCAAACTTCTAATTAGGCATTCTAATAAGTTTCTAATAAACTGCACGAGGACATATACATTTGTACCTAACTTATTAAAGCTGTCATAGCACACCAACCCAGCCTTATCGTCATCATCAGCAAATGGCAATTTTATGGCCATTCATTAGTCTAGTGCAATGTATTATTCTAGCCAATAATACCTTAACTGCTACTAGCCTCACTTTGGACACATCAAATATACGGTGTCAGTACAGGGTGTTGAGCATCTTTCGAATCGACGATTCTCGTCCGAAAGCAGTTCAATGGTCGCCTTGTACGGTTGTGAGAAGTCGGTTGTGGAAGGCTTTGCCGGATCGGCCTCTACCACAATCGACACATCTCACCACACTGCGAGCCTCAATGATCGCCTCATTTTAATTGATAATGTCTCATCACATCTCATTCCATCTCACCTCCTCGCACTCCACCTGTATTGTCTTATTCAATTAGGTTGTTCTATGTGGCTGTGCTGCAAGTGATGGATACATTCATCAACACATTTTATGACTGCTTTCATTAGATTGCATTAGTCTCAACCTGGCACTAGTGTCCATCATCTGGGCTAACTTTCCACTCTCCGAAAGATTTCCTTAATTACACCACCGAACATCGTAATTAGTATTACGGCGCTAGGACTAGACTCTAGACGGTGGTGATTGGTGCACAGGTGAGTGCTGTGTGGTATGGCTCACTGATGTGTCTTGTCTGGTGATGATCAGAGATGCCAAGCAGGCATCGCTCACAAGCCGACCACAACACACCGACTACTTTGCAGTGTCGCGAGTGTACCGCACATTTGCGATCCACTCTGCTTTAGCAGTTCATCTCGCTTCTCGTAGTTCGCAACTACTAATAGGTTCTGTTTTGTCATTGCACACAGCCGAACAGTCCCATAGCGCCTGTTTCTGAAACAATGGAATCGAACCAACAAGCTGATCCTAACCAGCTGACATCGTATCTCAAGTCGATGTTCACCCAGTTCAATGGCGAAGAACCGACCCCAGTGCCCGCAAGTAGACCTCCAACGAAAGATTTCGAGTCGGTGGTAGAAAATGAAGTTTCCCCGAGCGATAGAGACATCAATAACAACAGTAAACCACCAGCACCTCCGGCACCACCTTCCCCACTGCCTAATGGCACAATCAAGGTGGATGTGATTGTCCACAACTCCGACAGCGTCCAAAAGTACGAGCATTCATTAGCGCCAGTGCAGCAGTCATCGACGAACTATGATCAAGAAACAAATGCATTGGCCGAACGAGCAATTGTAGGCCACAACAAAATATCCCTCAGCTTCTTGGATGAACTAAAGCATACCTTGCAGATCAATAAGCCACAAGAGCAAAATGATGATGATGAAGCAGTGCAAGCAGTAGTGCAGTCACAGCAAGCCCACAACTCTTCCAGTGAGGATGCGAACAAAGAGTCATTAGGTCAGCAGAGCCTTAATCAGCCTAATGAGCTCGACTCGAAGCCAGAGGTGCAACAGCAGCACCAGCCAATGTCCAACGGCTCACTAGAGCCTCCAGTACCACCGGCAAATGATTCGTACGCCAGCAGCGTGCAGGACGATGAAAGTGCCAATGAAGAAGTGAGCGTCGAGTCTGGCATCGAGCTCGATGACCAATCGTCCATTGCCAGCGAGTCCAACAATAATCACAACAACAATCACTACAGTCGCACAACGGAGACGGCCCCCGACTCCAGCAACCGATCCACACTGACGAGATCAGTCTCCACTGACTTGAACGGCAGCAGTGCCACTGGACGCAAAGTGATCATGCGAAGTATCTCGCAAGATGTCAAATTTAAGCTCGAGTCCATCAAGGAGGAAAAGAAAGTGACCAAGACGCACGTGTCAGAGTTGGCCAACTTTTGGAAAGGCAGAATGATTTCTCCCAAGGACAAAGAGTAACCATTATCACCGGCTATAATGCACATTCCACACATTATAACAATCTATTAGCTTTAACTATTTATTGTTCGACATACCTTTTATTGATATTTAATATATTATATATTTCAATTCACACACAATGATATTCTTGAACTTGCAATGCACTGCAGTCGCGTGTTTGTGCTAAAAAATAAAATAAAAAACGTAAAAATATAAAAATGAATTAAGACGTGTGTTGTGGTGAGTAGTGATTTTCATAAATAGATTGAAAAGCCAAATGATTAGATATGATCATCATGAGGTCTTTGGGAGATCAATTCAATCGATCTTCTTCAATGCGTTGATGCGGTCCAGGATGGGAGGGTGTGAGTGCAGCAGCGCAGAGTACAGCCAATCATAGACAGGGAAACTAAGGTTGTCCTTGTTCAGTTTAATCAATGCATTAATCAATTCCGTTCGGAAATTCAAATTCTTGGCAAAATCATCTGCCTGGAATTCAAATTTGCGACTGATGAGGCTCATAGCGAAGTTGAAAATCTAAATACAACAAGTTATCCGATATATAATGAATCGTTCATTGGAAAAAAATTGCATACCTCAAAATAAATCAAGAAGATATTTTCGATGACCAGCAACAGTCCAATGAAGCATGGTTTGTTCGGGCCAAAAAATCCGAAAGCTTCGTAAATGACGGGATCTTTGTAGAAGATAGCAGCGGTTTTAAAGATGAGAAACATGTTTGCAAGAGAAATTAACAGATTCTTGTACACGTGACTGTGATTCCAATGGCCTAATTCATGGCAAATGATTGCAACAATCTCCTTCTCGGAGCAGCCAGATTTCTTTGCTGGTTTCTCAGACCCTTCTTTGACCAAATTCTCCTTTTCGCCGTCTTTGCTTTCGTCTGATTTCTTTTCCCCTTCTTTCTTTTCAAACAGAGTGTCATAAAGAACAATTTGTTTTGACTTGAAAACACCATAAAAGTACGCGTTGGAATGACTGGATCGTTTCGAGCCATCAACAACATAAATGTTCTTCAAAGGAAAGTGAATGTCGACAGCCAATTTTTCAATTCGTGTTCGCAAAGTTCCATCCTCCAACTGAGTGTACTTGTCAAACAATGGCGCAATCACCGATGGGTAAATGATCATAAAAATGATAGCCATCGAACTGGAGAAAAGCCATAAGTACAAGAAAAATTGATTCTCAAATCGAATGATGATGTAAGTGGAACCACCAATCAACATTGAAATAATTGGTTGAAAGACCAAGAACTTCTTAATAGTGTCCCAAATAAAAAATTTCAACGTGTATTTGTTAAAGCCATGACGTTCCTCAATGACAAAGTTTGAGTACAGTGAAAATGGCAGGTCAATAATGGTGGACAAAGAGGATTGGAGAAAGAAAAACAACATCGTTGAAATTATTTCGTCTTCGTAACCGAACAATTTCGGTGTTAGATAAGTAGCAATGCCCCATATCTTCGCAGGCAGAAAAATCCACAAAAATAACTACAGAATAAACATTAAATGTAAATATTAAATTGATGGCTAAATAACATTAATGAATAAACTCACATTTTTCTGAAGTAACCCAAATAGGTCACGAATAAAACCAAAATTGCTCTTGTCCAAATTGTAAATACGAGCTTTAGAGAAGTTATCTTCATCTACATATGGAGCCAACTCAACTGGTACTTTGCGCTTTTGATTGTACACTTTATGCTGTGGTCAATGAACAGTGATACAATGTTAATATACTACTCAAATATACAAATAGCGACAGAAACGTACCTGGCGATAGTGGAGATAAGTGTCCCACAACTGAACTAAATTACCGGCAATAAACGAATAGTAAAAGAAATTGGTTGGCGTCCAGAGACTAGCCAAAGAGGCGAAGAGAGACATCCTTGCACGTGTGAATGATGATGCACACGTACACCTGGAGATAAGCTTTTGAGGTGGAGGACAGGTCAAGTCCTGTTTCGAGGTAAAATGTCCGAAAAATTCGGTTGAGTCCAAATTGACGGTGGAACAGAAGCAGACAGACAGAGGCCAACACAATGTGCACAGTGCAACACACGGGCAAGACAGCAATCGTTGAATTTCATTGAGGCAAACAGAGTCCCTCCACAGAAGACGTGCCACAACTGGCTTTGTTGTGTTTGTGTTGTTGTCATCACGTCCGTCCAGTTGTCGACGTCGACTGTTTTGCCAGTTCAAGGTTTTCCCTCCTGCTACTCATCTTATCACGTCTCAATCTTGAATGTTGAATCTCCTTAGTGATTGCAGCATTTTTATCAAACATGACTTGATTCGCCTCACACGACTTTCTCACTTGAATCCGTCCTGACCTAGTATTCCAGTAGGCCAAATTGCCTTTGTACATTGGTATGTGCTTCACTTGAAATAGCTCTTCTTGGACTGCACTATGTTCACCAAAGTTCCTAACAAATGAATCAACTGCTTCTCTGAAGCTGAAGAATCCATTTGTCCGTCTTGAATCTCCTTTGCCTACTTGTTACTGTTCCAACTCAACACATCGCGTTTTCTTTTATGGTTGCTGCTCAGTGCTCACGTACACATCATATTTCTATATATGGTAATTATAATTAGCATTCAGCCATTCGTTTGAGTTTATTATTTCGTTTTTCACCTGTCTAGGCATTTTAAACCAGTTTGTATGATTGAATTCGATTAGAAGTTTCATCAATGATGGAAGCTGCAGAAGAGAACAACAATCACGACGACAATCCTGTTGGTGATAATAATAATAATAATAATACTATCCATAACAACGGAACTGCTAGTCGGGCAGCACGTCTCCTTCGAATGCGATCAGTGATTCAAGAACGAATTCGACAATTCCAACTAACGATCACTTCGCGAAGATCTTCCAGCCAAGCCTCTTCTTCCTCAAGCTCTTCCAAGCCTGAATCCGACCTATCTTCTAGGCCATTGGTCTTTCCCACACTTCAAATGGTTCCTCCCCCGCCTGCTCAAGTTCCTCAAATTTCTGCTGAGCCTTCCATTAGCAGTAATGACGATAATGTTTTACCATTTGAAATTCCGAGCTCAAATGCAAAATCTATTATCGAATTTCCTAATGAAATTCTTTATAAAATATTTAAATTTCTCACTTTTGACATGATTGGCAAGAAACGAATGGTATGGAATTTAATTTAATTTAAATTGGATTTTGATTTAATTTAAATTAATTATTATGCTTTTATTTTAGGTCTGTAGACATTTCAACATGATATGTAGTGACATTCTGAACAGGTATGGACAGATGAGAAGTGTTCTGCAGTTCTGTATTATAATTATTTTTTATTTTATTCAGCGAATTTAAATGTCTCAGAAATATAGTCCAACAACGATTGCAAGCACTGAAGAGTCAAATGCCTCGTCGTGAATCAGCCCGTCGTCTGCATCCATTGGCTCGCGAATATGACATAATTGAAACTGTCAACATGCGTCTCTCGTTAATGCAAACCATGTTCAGCAAGCATATTGATCGAACACATTGTGCATTTTTTGCCGGTCAAGTGCTGGATGAAGTGCGCCGAATTTTGCTTTACTTACAAACAACTCCAGTGTTGAACTTTGCCTACAAAGTTACTGATGAACTTTTTGATTTGTCTACTATGGCTGTCGAGTATTTCAAGGAACGAATTGAGCCAACCTTGCCTGACATTAGCTACATTGGTGGGTTCAACGATTACTATCTCTTCGAAAATGGTTCCAGCAGCCCTGGCAATAATCTCGACTTGGCTAGCAGCAGTAAATCGTTTGAAAGCATACCTGATTACTGCTCTTCTAGTACTTCATCATTGGGTTCAAAATCATCTGACTTTTCTAGCAAATCATCTTTAAATACTCAGGATGGCACCTTTGTGTCCACCAGTAAAAGTCCACTTTCGATCACTTTAACTCGATCAGCTACTCTCCGCATCAAAAAGTTAGAAACTCGTAACAAAAAAACAAATTCGACGATTAAAACATTGAGATGTGATTTGCGCTTTTGTAAACAAAAGTTGAATCGAAGCCAAAAGCAAATTCGAAAGTATCGTTCGCGTTTTGAGGATTACGACAAAAAGTTGGAATCAGCTTGTTCCAAGTTGAGTTCAGTTCTTGAAGAATTGAGCAAATGCAAAACAGAGATTCAATACTTACGATCAAGCACAAACAACTCACACGAATCGAATATGGCCGGTTCATCTAGTCAAGTCGATGCACAACCACAAGTACAATTGGCAGGCAGCAATTCGAGTGCATTCCTCACTCCTCCGTCCACTTGCAGCGCGGAATCGACCAAAGTTTCGAAAGCCATTTCCAAAAGGAAACAACAAACCACTGACAAAACTTTCAAGCGAAAGTTGCAATTTGTTAAGAACGACGAAAATGGCGAATCTTTGTTGAACGAAGATGGAAAGAAGCAAGCCAAGTTAGAATAGACGACATTTTTTACATGTTATACATGTAATCTATAATATAATCACACATATATATACATTGCCATAAGCACAATATTTACTAATTCTAGGGGTTTTCAATTTTACACACATGGTATTTTACATTGACATATAATATATTAATTTAGGAGACTTTACATTTATGATAATAATCAATAATCAATAACACACCTTTCATATAATACTTTCAATAAATAATACTTTCATGACTAGATCGATTGCGTGAGTAATACTGAGTTTCTGAGTCCGTGTTCGAACGAATCACATGACATCGTGAATGGTTCTCCACGAGAATCCATCGCCGATTGGAGGAAAGCTCGACGGCAAAAGAATATGTCGCCATGGATTTTTGTTTCGGCCAAATCCAAGAAATGTTCGCCAATTTGCTCTAGGCCCAAAATCATAGGGATTTCGATATATTCGATTGAACCGACTAAAGCGTTCACGAGCTGTTCGATTCTCGTGGCGTTCAATACAAGTCTCGCCATTGGTGATCAATGTTATGTGATAGCGAAGAAGTAATCCTAAACACAAATAAATAAATAAAACATAAAAAGTATATAAGTGAAATTTACCAAGAAGTAAAAACAGAAGAACAGAAATTATGGCTTCAGTGACGATGCCGCAATGTCGCAATCGCGCACTGCTTATCTCAAATAGACCAAAAATGAGGAAGTTCTATTTTAAAAGGTATGAATATCGAAATACAAAATATAAAATCAACTTACATAATCTAATTCTTGTAAATTAGAATCGTAGTAAAAGAAATCATCAAAAATAGTCCAAGTGGGGAAAAAGTGGTCGATAGCAACCCACACACCGAACAGCATCACAAAAACGGTGCCAATCCAGGTGTAAATGCAGAAAAAGAAAAAATATCTATGATTAAAATGACCAATGCATTTGTTCAACCATGGACAATGATGATCCATTTTGAGAATGCATCTGTTACGATAAGAATTGTTAATTAAGAGTACTTTCATAACACATCAATCAAAATACCGATTGCATACGGAGCAGTGATGCGCTCGAGGTGGTTTTGGTTCGATGCATTTCTTGCAGAATGGCACAAATTCAGAAACTACAGGCTTCTGTAAAATATATAATTATTCAAAAAAATCTTATTAAATCAGTAACATCTAATAAAATCTATATATCATTTACTAACATCGCTAGGATAACCGGGACTAGTGATGAGTGCTTTATAATAATTCCATGAAACGTTAAGCAGAAGCCAATGGCCAATGGGAAAGGCAACAGCCAACACAGTAGGTGAACGAACGTACCAATACGGAATTCCTTTTGGAAAAATAAATAAAAAATACATGAGCAAATGGGTGCGGTAGTGGACCATATGGAACACAATTATACCAATTACATAAGCGATTAGTACGAAAACTAAAAGCATCACCAAGACGACCACCACACAGGTTGGTCCCAAATATTTGAGGGAATGGTTAATGAACCAGAACAGCGGATCCAACAGAAGAATGTCAAGCAAATAATGAAAGCTGACATTTTCGTTGAAGAAAAGGCTCTGGAAAAAGGATACGACCAACTTGATTGCATTGGTGGATCGATTGTGGTAAGGTGACTCGTTCACTGGTCGATATCTTCGGTTGCGTCGATCCATCAATTACTCAACCACAAATATCAGTTTAGTTCTACAATCATTCTTTTCCCACAAAACACAGAATTTGACAATGACAATTCCTCCAGAAGCCCTACATGCGAAATAAAAACAAAAACAGACGTTTTCGGGACTATTTCTACCTAAGAAAGTGCACTTTAATGAAAATAGACAAGGGTAGTTTGTTTTGGTTGATCGACTTGTCACTTCTCAATGTTTGATGCTGTAACATTTTTGCATGAATGATTCATAGTACTTCAATATCTTTTAGGCGTTTGGTGTTGTTTTATAATCATTTTATCATTTTAAGGTAAACAAATTAGAATTTTTAATTTATTTAATATTAATTTATTTTAAGGTTTCATTGCAGGATTTGACTTATTTCGTCTAAACAATCGTTTCAATTTTTATCACATTCAAATTTTTATTTCTTATATCTTAACCATGTCAAAGGTAAACATCGAAGCACTCGAAAAAGAATCTTATTTGACTGCAATGAAGCAAGTGTCCAATATGCTTCAAAGGCCCGATCAGCTAGAAAAGATTGAACAATACAAACGACGAGTGAAGAGAAACATAGTAATATTATTTATTTGACATATCTGTCTTATTATTGATTTGTTAATAATTATTACAGAATTCTAAAGAAGGAATGCTGAAGACAGCTATGCAAACGCAACTCGATGGCGTGAAAACAGGTCTTATACATCTAAAAACTGCCCAACAAGATATTAGTGAAATCAAAAAGATAATTCACGATGTCGAAGACCTTTTTCCTCAAATTCCGGTTTTGGTAGACAAGTTAAAATATGTTCGTGAGGAGTCAATGAAACACAGCCAATATGCTGTTTCGATGGATAATTTGAAACACATTTTTAATGTTCCTGAAACGGTGGCTAAGACACGGGAGTTTATTGCTGACGGCAAACTTTTAGAAGCACACAAGAATTTGTCTGAATTGGAAAATTCTCGAGACAATTTGCTGTATCAATTACACCGACTAGCTCCGACCAATAATGCGGATAAGAATATGCTCAAGCACTATTACGGCGAGGTGGAAAAGTTGTCCGAAGAGTTGGGCAAACAGTTGTGGTTGATCATCAGGCTAACACTCAACTCCGTTCGCAAAGAACCGTCTATTATTGTCACTGCCCTACGAATTATTGAACGTGAAGAACGAACCGATTTAAATGCAATCAAACGAAGCGAACACAGTGGATTCATGTCTATTGGTAGACCTAAGAATTGGCGCAAGCGAGTGTTCGAAATATTAGAGGAGGCTGTAGCTGAACGAATTGCGGGCAATAAATTCCATGAACGACAAGAGGACAAAATGTGGCTGGTGTTGCACTTGGAGATGACTAAGAAGATTATTCTTGGTGACCTTAAAGTGGTTAAATACGCGTGTGTTTCTTGTTTTCCACCCGAATATGACATTGTTCGTCGAATGTTTCACTTGTATCACAAATGTTTGAGTTCATACTTACAAGAATTGGTCAGTACTTTGGAAGGCAACGAATTTATCACTTTGTTGAATTGGCTCAACGAATACGAAGGCCCTCAACTCATGGGACACGAAGATCTTAGGTTCAATTTGCAAGATGACAAATTGCCTCCATTGTTGTCATCTGAAACAGTAGAAGAGGTGACAATTAAATATTTGGCCACGGTAGAGAAGAACTACAAGGAATGGTTGGCTAACACTATTCGACACGAATCCAAAGATTGGGACAGCAATCACCATCCTGAGGCTGACAATTCGAATCATTACCAAACTACTACTCCGGTTATTGTTTTTCAGATGATTGACCAACATGTAAGTGAATTGCATTGTTGCAGTTGTTTTATTTTGAACATGTCATTGATAATCGATTTATTTATCATAGCTGCAAGTTGCTAGTTCTGTCAGTATCGATTTGGTGGATCGAGTTTTGTTGATCAGTATGAAACATTTAACTGAATTTGCCAAGCAATACAACGAAGCCGTGATTCGATATGCGAGAGCTCATTTTGATAACCGAACACTAAATTTCACCCCAAACATGATTGCCATCTCAAATAATTGCACGAGCCTGATGGATAATGCCAAGAAATTCCAAAAAGACTACAAGAAAGACGATCATAACCAACCGATTATGGACAACGCCTTTAAAGCAGTGATTAATTCTTTCGATAAACTCAAAGTTGACAGGTTTGTTCCACATTCTATGTTTTATCTCGTAGACATTTAATTTATTATTTTAGCGTTGGATATTTAATTCAAGAAATTATACTCGATGTTGACCGAGAGATCAATAAAGTTGGCTCACCAGAATGGTTCGAAGGCTCATCCAGTGTTATCGATAACGTTTGCCTCACTTTGGAGGATTATTTCCGTGACTACGACTATCTCAAGGAGAACAATTCAGATTCGTTGAAGATTCAACTGCAGAATCGACTTGCCCGGTCTTACATTCATGCAATACTGAACAAGTAAGTTTGGTTATATGCTATTTAATTGATGGTAATTAATTGGCACATTCAATTAGGAAAATGCAACTTCGCAACCAATCACAACGAGAAGAGTTTGCCAACAAATGCATTCAAGATGCAGATAAACTGGTTAGAGTAATCGATAAATTGAAATCTTCAAAAGGATTTTACCAGAATGAAGGCAATCCTTTCGAAGTGATTCCCAAGTTAATGGAATTCCTCAAACTAAAAGACCTTTCCATGTTGTATTTGGAAATTTCGGTACTTGTTTTTGTGAATTCGCTCATTCACAGACATAACATGTCATTTTTACTACTCACAGGGCTTGCTGAAGGATTATCCAGACGTCAAGCCGGAACACTTCACTGCTCTGCTAAGTTTACGCGAGGATACTAAATCTGGTGCTCGAAAGGTAATGTTTTGTCTTTATTTTATCATATTCATTGTCACTATTACTACACACAGAAAGTGGAAGAGTCAATGCCAGATGATTTGCCAAACTCACAAAATGTTCGTCCAACCATTTTCTCTGAAATTATTATCAACTAATCAATTGATACGACGGTATTAAAGTTCAAGCTATTACACTTTGATATATTTATTTATTTGTCTTGAAATATGCGAATATTGTGGTTAATTTTTATTAAATTATATTTATTTAAATTCACTTGATCTATTCATGTGCATGATCGTATTTAAGATTTACCGTTTTCATTTCATTAACGATTTTGTTTGTTTGTTTAAGAGTAAAGCTAACAAGCGAGAAGCGTTAATGTAGCAATGTAATCAATGCAAAGATGGTTTAGCCATAAGTTGAGTTTATTGAATAAATGTGTTCAAGTGTGAGTGTGTGATGAAATACAGGCGTGTGTTATGACACAGGTTTCTCCTACCATCACTCATGTCTATTGAGGCGGTTGACTTTGGGATGCATTTCCAGTGTTGGCTGTTGATGCCGGCGAATAGCCTGCTTGACTGGAAACATTGATCTCAGTTGGAATCACTGGTACAGTGTTTGAAGGTGGTGGTGGTGGTGGTGCCGGGGTAAATGATACTACTGCAGGTGTGGCACACGTAGGTGCAGGTATAGTTTGAGTTGGCTGCATTTGCTGGATTACTTGCATCTCACAGGTGCCTTTTCCTGCTACAACGTCAATGTAGATTACCCTATCCAGTTCGGCCAAATTGTGCGGCATATAGATTGGCTCTCCAGTTAAGTATGGTTTGAAATCATGTAATCCGTAGCCAGATGGAACATCATAATCTTCGATTGCACGGTAAAATCCTGAATTTCGGTCAATCTCTTTATAGCTGCTTGCACTTGAACTCATCGAACTAGTACCAGCTGAAATGGAATGAAAATTTGATTAAGTTAGAGTGAGATGGCAGGTGTGGTTCAGGGCATATGAAACCTACGTTTGATAGAGGAAGTTTTGCCAGATGTGGAAACACTGCCCTCCTTTGCATGGCCACTCTTGGATTTGGTCTTCATCAACACCAAATGTGCGCCCTCCTTTGCCTTGATTTTCATTTTGACCTTTGATTGTGGACCTGAAGATTTTCCGGCGACAGACGATCTACCTGCAGAAGATCCTCCAACACTAGCTCCACCATTAGATACCGAGGTTGATCCGCCCGCAGTTGATCCTCCACCTGAAACGCTACCTCCTCCAAGAGACACTGAAGTTGATTCAGGAGCAGTTGATCCTCCACTTGAAACACTAGTTCCTCCATGGGAAACCGAGGTTGATCCGCCGGCAGTTGATCTTCCACCTAACGATTTACCGGCGACAGAAGAACCACCTACAGAAGACCCGGCAACACTGGATCCACCATGAGACACCGCGGTTGATCCACCTGCAGTTGATCCTCCACTTGAAATACTAGTTCCACCATGAGACACTGAAGTTGATCCACCAGCAGTTGATCCTCCACTTGAAACACTAGATCCTCCATGAGAAACCGAGGTTGATCCGCCTGCAGTTGATCTTCCACCTAACGATTTGCCGGCGACAGAAGATACACCAGCAGAAGACCCGGCAACACTGGCTCCACCATGAGACACCGCGGTTGATCCTCCACCTGAAGATTTGCCGGCAATAGACGATCCACCTGCAGAAGACCCGGCAACACTGGCTCCATCATTAGACACCGAGGTTGATCCGCCTGCAATTGATCCTCCACCTGAAGATTTGCCGGCGACAGACGAACCACCAGCAGAAGACCCGGCAGCACTGGCTCCACCTTGAGATACCGCGGTTGATCCACCTGCAATTGATCCTCCAACTGAAGATTTGCCGGCGACAGACGAACCACCAGCAGAAGACCCGGCAACACTTGCTCCATCATGAGACACCGCGGTTGATCCGCCAGCAGTTGATCCTCCACCTGAAGATTTGCCAGCGACAGACGATCCACCAGCAGAAGACCCGGCAACACTGGCTCCACCATGAGACACCGAGGTTGATCCTCTACTTGAAACACTTCCCCCTCCATGAGAGACTGAAGTCGATTCACCTGCAGTTGATCCTCCGCTTGAAACACCTCCATGGGAAGCCTTTGGTCCACTTTTGCCCAGCAATGCACTCTGGCTTCGTTTTACTTTCATCTTTTTCAATTTCCGTTTCACCTTTGATATGGTAGGGGGTGGTCCTTTAGGCACGACTTTGAATGATTTCGTCTCTCCAAATGGGTGTTGGGTCTTGGCTCCAGCCTTGGAACTAGTGGATTTAGTAGATTTGCTTGATTTGCTATTACCCGCACCAGCCACAGAACCAGCAGCAGCTCCATGTGATTTAGTTCCACTATTCTGGGACTTCTGCTTGTTCGACGACAGTAGTTTGGAGGCTTTCGTACTTGTAATACTCTTTATAATACTTGTGCCCTTGCTTGTACCTAAAGGGGACATTAATAGAGGAATTAACAAGAATTAACGGAATAAGTGAAATTAAAGAGAAATAAGTAAGATTAGCGATAGCCAAATGTACGATACCTTTTACGCTTTTGACACTTTTTAATTTGCCACTTTTGTTAGTGGACTTGCTGCCACTTTTATCGTTCATTAATTGGGATGTGTGAATGAGAGGAGTGATCAGGCTTGATAAGATTTACAACAACAAAAATAGTACTCCAAAGGGGTACACAGGGAAATGGAAACTCGAGCGATGACACCCTCGAGTTGTATTTCACCGGACATATATAACTTATTCACCAAAAGAACGAACTTATCGTTCATCATTGGCCAACAGAGAAATTAGAACATTTTTGTGCCTAATTGGACCATTATTAGGTTAGCCGAACACTAGGAGGTTCTACAATGTAGAGTCTAGCATGGTTAACATGATACAATAAGATTAAATAATATATAAAAATGAATTTAAACAATTATACCATAGTAATTGAAATTTGAGTTTGAAACTTTGAAAAGTCAGGTCCAAAGTGAGGTGTCAATAGTTGGTTTGGGGCGGTCTTTTTAGAGCCACTTGTGTAGGCTTTGGCTCGACCGCATGGCAAACTGTTTGCCGCAAACTTTCGTTAGTCTTTCGTTTGTCTGTCCATATGCATGCACGCTTTTGTCTGATTGCCTCGCTTTTCCCGCACTTCCCACACGCAAACAAGTGTTTCATTTGTTTGCTTGTTTTTTCAGTATCTCAAAGAATTCTCATCTTTTGAAATCATGTCAAATCACGTCAACGCGAAACGTCAACGCGTGGATTCTGGTGATGATTGTGTCGAGATTTTTCCCCAAATCAAAGGGACTGCACGAGGTAAACTTTTTGTTTTGTTTTAATTATATTATTTTTCTTATCAGATTTTTTTGATTGATTAAAAATAAAATTTATTTATTTTTTGTTTTATTCACAGTGTTGAGTATGAATCAAATGCCAACAAACGTGTTGGCATTGATTTTGAAGAAAATTAAACTTCAAGAGCGAATTCGCCTTCGCAAAGTTTGCACTAAATGGCGTGCCACCATTGAAGAAATATGTGCCTCTAACAAATCATTAAAATTATTTTTGAAGGAAAAGAATGACACTGGGTCATATTCTTATAGCAGTTCTAGCTCTGGTTCGTATTGGTATAGTTCGTACTATCTGGGACTGTTGGACTCGAAAGATTATGAAGTAATGAAGATGAAGCCAATCGAGGAAGATGACAGCTTGCGTTTAATTTCTAACAAGAAATCTCCTTCGGATTGCTTTGCTTCCATTTTGTTTCGAATTTTTCCTAAAGTTGAAATTTTGGTTATTGCCAAGGAGACTTTTACTGAGTCTGAATATGCTTTGCTTAACACTTGGCCTAATTTGCAAATTTTGACCGTATGCGGACATCGTATGGGTAGCGGCTATGACTTTTGCGAATACATCAACGAGTTGCAACATCTTCGTCGTGTTAATTTGACATTTATGATCAACAAGAAGTACAAGGAAATGAAACCTATGGCGTATACTTTGGAACGAGTGGAAGGCGTCTCGATTAAGACCCATGCTGATATTAAGTCGTTTTTGTGCAAGTTTAAAAAGAACAAGAACCTAACTCATCTCCAAATGGGTCGAGTGTCCAAATTGAACTCAGACGGCAAAGAAAAAGTTTTCTTTAACACCAAGAAATTGAAGGAGTCTCTTCCCGCTCATTTGTTGTCTAATCTCACCCATCTCATGTTCACTGAATTTCATGAAATCGAAATGCTTCGTTATATTTACAAAAGCTTTGTGAATTTGCAGTATTTGGGCATTCAATTTGCCGACTACAAACGTGATGTGGTAAGCAATTAGTTTCTATTTTATTTGATTTATAATTTTCAACTCGAATCTTTTGCTAATATGTCTCTTGTAGAGTTCGCCAATGGAGCTTTTTAAGTTGCTTAACAAGGACATTTGTGCTCCGAAGAACTTACGCGAAGTGAAATTTTTGAAGATTAACTTTTCTCTTGGTTTCACTTCCTTCTACAAGAAGCCACCGGCAGCTAATTCGGTTAAGATTTTTAAAATCAGCAATTCTGGCTACAATTACGACGATTTTGAAACGGACGATTGGACTAAGAAAATTGCAGAGATCTTTCCCAAACTGGAACAGTTATTTGTCCAAGAGCCATATGGTGAAGACCTTTTTGAAGACATCGAGACCAACAAGGGAAAATTCAATCATTTAAAGGTGTGCAAGTTCATCAAGGATGAACGAGACGATATTTAAGCTGTGTTACTCCATGGCCACCACTTGGTATTCGGTAATTACTTATTCGACCACTTTTATTCACTCTTTCAGTAAATCATTCAGTCTACAACAGCTAAATTGTTAATCATTATTATTTCATCGTTTTGATTTATTATAACTTTATCGATTATTAACACAAAATTATTTGGCTCAATATTCAATTATTCTTTGATCTATTCCAATAAACATTTAAATATCTTGACTGCTAATGTATAAGGTACATCAATAAACTCCATTACTAATTTCTGATATTGGTTTTCTGCACTCGTATTATTGACGATACTCGGATTGAGTGAATTGGTTTATAATATTGATTAAGTGCCAATTGAGTAGGCTTTAGTCTACTCAATAGTCACTTGTCGTTTGCACTGCATGATTTCATTATAGCATTGCTATATACAAGTATTTCCTTGACTTTTAATACGTATTTTAATGACTAATTCCAATTTTACATCAAATTCTGATTGACAAATAAATAAAATTCTAGTTTAACTAGTCACTAGTGAAATATAGCATTTTTAATTTAGCAAGAGGCGAAAAATATTTTATTAGTAAACAAAATTGGAAATTTGTAAATTGACTCGATAAATAAAACCTCTAGACTGTAGACGTGGTACTTGAAGTTGGCGAAATGCTGGAACTACTGCGTCTAGCCGTCAGGTTACGCTTTGGGGTGAGGCAAACTGTTCGGGTTTTGAAGTAAGACAGTACCTTGGACTTAATGCTGATGAAGACTAGAACAATCGCCAGTGCAATCAAGGGCAAAAAGATGACCTGTGCAAAGTAACTCGTGTTGATACGCTCGTCGGGGTCCTGGAGCTAGAGCGATACAAGTATAAGTCTCAGTAAGGTTAAGACCATTCGAATACCTCTTGAGCCTGGTAGTGTTCCGTGAACAGCGCCAAAATGAAGAACGCTAAAAGGTACACTGAAGAGAACATGGCTTCGTTGCAGCTGAAAATGAATGACCAAACAAATCAGACATTTCTGAATAACATTTGGTGAAAATGTATCACTAAAAGTTCGATAAAACATTAACGAATTAATTTTGTGACATTCTTAATTATATTTTTGTTTTTATTATCATTGATATATCACATCAATGAACAATGAATTGATACACGAATGGTAAAGTTCATGATAAGATCTAAGTAATTGACAAATTATGTTTTGGTTATGTGCGCCTGGCGATTTTCAGTAAATGCAAGTCAGGTGACTGATAGTCTGGATGCAGAGAAGCAGATGGGATTGTGGTGCAGATCAGAGAAGGGTTCTCTTTCACTAGCTAGAAAATAAAATTGAGTTAGCTTGATAGATCGAGCATCGATGCAAAATAGATTGTCTGTCTGTACAATCTAGTTAGAAACATACCATTAAAAACATGTTGATCATTTCCATCTTATCATCACGGTCCTCATAGGAAATCAAGAAATGCGCCTTAGCCACACAATCAACAAGTGACCATTGAATGAATTCATAGATTGCTTCGATTCCCTAAATTACGATTAAAATTCGATATATTTTATAATGCGACAAAATATTTTGTCCAAACCTCTTTGTAGTACAAACAATCAGAAACGATAAACCAATCAATCAGATCTAGTGACTTCCAGTCGAGAAAAGAGTTCGGTTTGTATTGAGATGTGTCTAGCCAATCAAATGGTGTTATTTGTATAGGTGCGGACAGGATATTTTGGTTTAGTGATAGATTTCGTTTAATTAAATCGAGATTCGTAGGTAGATCGGTCAAAAGAACCGAGGCACCCATTGCTGCAAGCCATAAACCGAGAAAGCCAGTGCCAGAACCAAGTTCAACAACCGATTGGTTGCGAAAAGGTTTAGATGCATTTTCAGCTGCATGTAATTCTAGGTATTTAGCCAACAACAGAGAAGCGTCCCAAACAACTCCTGATTCATCAGAATCCCATTTCTGAAGAATTTTTAAAGAGCTTTCCTGATTTTTATTGTCATTTTGGCAAATCACAAGCTCAGGGTAATCAAACTCAATGACACGCTCAAAGTATCCAGAATCATTAGTAGTATAATCTTTTAGATTTTCTTTGTCCATTAGACCTGAAATTGAAATGAAATCGATTACATAAGATAACAAAATAACTTTCAAATTTACCTTTCACAATTTCAAACTTTCACCTGTTGTTGTGGTTTGGTTACAGCTGCAACTGTTGCAGTGCAACATGATATTTCTCTTTGTGGCTATTTCAACCAATGGGAGGTTTGATGAGTGTATTTGGACAATTCAATTACTTGGCGGGGAGAAAATCATTTGTAATTATTTTTTTTCAATTATTGAAACGAATTATAAATAATAGTCATACAGTTTTCTTAATTAGCACAATAACCAAATAAGTTTTAAAATAATTTATCTAGAATTTTTGTTTGAATTAGTTTAGAAAATTCCAAATTAAAATCCGTTTCAATATATATAAATCTACTGGATTTCAGTGGAGTTTGGGTTTGATTTAAGAAGGCATACTTTCTGGCTCAGTTTTTTATTTGTTCGTGCAAGCTAGTTCGATTAAGTTTGTCTGATCCCAAGGCCTTTTTCCCAGGTCTGTCAAGTGATGAACATCAATGCTCGCTCTGAGTTGTTCACTCGTCTACACGAAGATGAGCATTTTGCCAAGCTGAAGAGCAATCGAGAGCGAATCGAGTATGTGCTCACAGAAGTGCACATGTATGACCAGTTTCGAGCTGAGATCAAGGACAACATGGACCGGGCCAAGAAGAGTAGTGCCAAAAGTCTATCTAAGGCGATCAACTTCAAAGAGGAAGCTCAACTGTTCATGAGAATGAACTCGAACAAGGCTGATTGTGGTGCCACCAGCTGCCAGCTTCCATGTCCAACAAGTGAGCCCAAACAGGCTCTCGAGCCATTAGCCAAGGTATGAATGTGTGCATATTAACAATTGTTCAACTTTATTTATCTAAGGCAATCCTATACACTCCCATAAGTGATGCCTCACTGCTCGCCAATTTGTATGCTCGTAAAGCACAGGTTCACTTCAACTTGGCTGAGTATGAGGCAGCATTGTATTCGATCAACCTCTCGATCGACAATCTCGAGGCGAACTCTTCTGAAGCAATCAAGTTGAAGTTCTACATTATCAAAGTGAATTCGCTCAAAATGTTGAGTCGTTACGAAGAAGCGATTGATTTGCTCAACGAATTACTGCTCGACAAACAACAAATTTTGGTGCAAACTGAGACCAGTGAAGAAGATCTTCTTCAGTTGCGACAAGAAATACAGGAACTTCTGGAAAACATTGAACAGGAAGAAGAAAGTGAACAGGCACCAGAAGGCAACTTAGACCAGAACTCGAGCGACGAGTACTTTTCCTATCGTTTCGACCCTCGATGTTCGATTGTGAACGAACCTGTAGTGGGTCGACATTTCATGGCACTGGAAGACATTGAGGCAGATCAAATGCTCCTCACTGAACGACCGTACAGTGTGGTGATGAACAAAGAGTACATGCACAAGAAGTGCACTGCCTGCTACAAAGATCTCGACTACAAGTGGTATCCGTGTTGGCACTGCACTGAGGTGGTCTTTTGTGACCGAAAATGTGCTCTCCAGGCGTACGACACTTTCCACCGTCACGAATGCGGCATGCTTTCGTTGATGCTCAACAACAATGGCACCTCACCAGCTCTGCACGTTTTTCGAATGGTGTCACGTGTGGGTCCACTTGAAGCGTACCGAACTGAGCACTCCCTGCCCGACTATTGCATCGAGGACTACCTGGCAGAACCAAATCAACGTGACCTTCTCGAGGTGGCCAAAACACCTGAAGAGAAGAATCGGGCTTACAAAATGTCTGCCATTCTGTGGAATCACAACGAGAAACATGGACATAACGAGAATGTGGCCCACACGATTTATGCGATCGAGACTGCAGCTGGTCTTGATTTAGTGCATCACTTCAGAGCTGAAGAGCCCAGTGATGAGTTTTTGATTAACTTTATCGAGATGCTCATTCTTGACGCTCGCCGAATTGTGTTCAACGTATTCGGTTGGCAAGAATTCGATGCTGTCACCTGGGAATTGTTGGGCAGCATTGCACACTCTCAGTGTCTGGTGGGATCGTTGATCAATCACAGCTGTGTGCCGAACACTCTTTGGGAGTTCAATCAGGAAGGAGTGATTGAATTTAAAACAAACAGGTAAGCTCAGTGACAACTATCGTCAGTAATTCAGTAATTCATTCAATTAATTGTCTGTAGAGCAATTCGCAAAGGCGAGGAAATCACAATTTCCTATGGCACAAACAGAAACATGTCCTACAGTCAACGCCAAAAGCGACTGAATCACTACTTCTTTGCCTGCAAGTGTGATGCTTGTTTCGAAGATGCTCGTTCTGGGCCGAACCTTCGATGCGTACAATGCTCAGGCCCGGTGGTGTTCGACTCTGCTGTCAACCAGGAACCAGCACTGAGTGGAAAGTGTCTCCTGTGCTACACAAAGTACAACGATTTCGAGCAAACCATTCAGCGCTTGTCCACTGCTAAGCAATCGATCAAGTCAATCAAGTCGATTGGTCTGTTGGTAAAGAACAACAGCGAACTAATTCGGCGGACCACCGAGCTTATTTACGAGATCGCCGAGCTGTCTTTGCCTAGCTCAAAAGCGGTTCTCAAATCGATCATCGACTGCTGTACCACCATCGAGTGCTGTGGCCCACAAGTTGACTTGCCGTTGCAAGACAAACTCCGTTTGGCGCTGTTCATCAATCGTCACTTGGTGGACCATTTTCAGCTCAAGAAGAACAACAATGCTAACACGTAATACTCAATGTGTATTGTTTCTACTCAATATTTCTAACTAATTTTTCAATTTAAATGCAGAATCCGAATCCTCCAATTTTGGTTCGACAATCTACTGGACTGTATTGCCCAATTCAGCAGCAATCCGTTGCACTACAATCCGGACGAATCCGAAATGTGGAATGCCACTTTGAATTTGTACCGTCAACTGAAGCAAGCTATTCGATCTCAGGTGAATAGCAAAGACTGCGAGTCCAATGAGTCAGTGAGCATCAATGCATGCATTCAAGTGTTGTGCCAATTTGTAGACACTCGATTGAAGCAAAACGAACAAGTGCTGAGGCAATACATTCGAGATTATGGCCAACACTTGGTATGGCTCGATCAGACTAAACTTGACCTTTAAAGGTCTATAAGACTCGCAATGAATTTCACATTAGACAAATTAAAGTTAAACTTATTTTGTTTATTAAAATGCTATTAAATGAGATTAAACCACTGATTGGCCGAAATTGACTAAATCTCACATTGGAAACAAACGATTGAGTTTTTTGTGAATGCAAATGAAACTGACACGGTCTGAATTTGGTTTTAGGTCATATAACACATCACGTGCTTTCTTAGCTAACAGAATGTCAGCAACAGTTGGTTTTTTGCTTCGATTCACAAGTTTCAAGTAGTGCCAATAGGTCCAGTCGAACGGAAAAAATTGAACGAAATGAGCGTTCCAGAAGTAGCAAGTTTCTGAATTTGTTTCGCAACTTAATTGCATAAACCTAAACTATTTCACTAATTTAGAAATTGGAATCTTTTTGGATGATTAATAATTTATCATTGATTATAAAGTAAAGAGCACTTAATGTTGACATATTTTAGTGTTTGATTGTTTAATATGCCCAAGTTTGTGTCTAATGCCTCGTCTATTACCAAATATATTTTCCGTCCTAGTGACGCTCATGCCCACAAGCGATCTTTTAAGGCTATCATCGTTATCTGGTATCCAACACAATAAAGCTGTATCAGCATTTCCCATTGGCGAAGTTTTCTCCAAGCAACAAGCCATTGACAAAGAGGTACCAGACTGGTTGGGCCAACGAAATTTTCCGAACGCCACAGAACCATTACTGATCGACGAGAACAACTACAAGAATTTCCAATTTGAAAATGTACAGTCTCAATATGACCTCTCGATAAGCAATTCCGACCCAAAAGACTTTCAAGTGGACCAGCGAGACCAACAAGTGAGGGTTCGAAGAATCGATTTGGACAACCAACAAGGTACATTTAGACTCGTCCTAGTCGTTTTTGGCTATTGCTTTTTGGTACTGGTCTGTGGGCTAGCAATAATTGGCGTGATAATGCTTTCCATTAGGAAAAAAGCAAACAACACCGAAACAACTGGACCAAGCTCAGACCGGAGAGATTCGAAGGAAGGCAAAAAGAAAAAGAAACACCGAAAAGATGACAAAGACAACGACCAAAGCCGTACGAGTTTCTTTGTGTCACTGCCTGATGATGATGAGACCACTCTAAAAAGTGTTGAAGAGAGGAAGAAGAGAATGGAAAAGCCGAGACGACGGAAGAAAGAGAAACGAGACCACAATGGCAAGAGGAGAGACAAAGGAGACAGGAAAGATGACACCATGTCCGACACTTTTCTAAAAGAGTTCACCACACCAATCACCGAAAGCAGTGAACAATTATCGCGAAGAACTCTGCTAAGACGTGCCAATCGGCAGAAATATTACCAACGGCATGGCAGACAAGCGCAGAACACTCATTTGCCTTCAGACACCTTTGAGGAGACCATCACCGAACCTCAATCTGAATCGAGTGCTTTTGCATCAGCTAAAAACGACATCATAAGCAAATTAGATCAAAAGCAATGGCTCAAGGAACAGCATGAACTGATGATTCCGGCGGAAAGTGTTCCTAACAAGCATGACTCTCTCATTTACGTATACAAGTCTTCCGTGAATACAATTGATAAGAAAGGTCTTTACTACCTAAACCAGTTGAACCTACAAGGAATTCTTCCCACAAGTCATTTAGGAGAGTCACAAATGGAGGTCAAAACTACCATTAAGAGTATTAGTATTCAGACAAGCCCAACTTCAACAATATTGTTCCAGTCACGAGCTTATCATCCGCCCAAGAGCAACATTAGCAGTCCATTCTCCTCTAGTGGCAGTAAAGAGCCAATTAGCCGCAGCTCTAGAGAAAACGTTGGCAAATTGTTGGACAAGCTGATTGTGAGTCAGATGCGTCCAAAGAGCCTCATTGTAATCAATCCTGATGCAGACCAAAGCCAGAGTTCAGTCATATTGAACGCCAAACAAAAGATGACATTTCCCGATTTGAACTGTGGACAAGTCAAAAGACGTCAGGCACCATCCAAATCGATTTTGCGCCAAAGCTCAATTACTCAGTCATGTAACCAAAGTCTAAGTTCAGACTACTCACCCGATCAAGGTGTCATCAAATCTATTCTGTCTCGACGCAGGCATCCTAACAGTTTGAAGCGAGTTAGTTTCTCACGCAAATTAGAAGTTCGTTACATTAAACCAAACTGATTAAATGCAGTAGACTTGACATTAAAATTTATTTGAGAAAATTAAAATTTTAAATGATCATTAATAATCAATTTTGGATGTGTGCCAGATGACAAGATTAAACAGAGTGTGCGCTCAAGCATTGTCCAGTTGCATTTCGATCTTCTTGACAATAGAAGTCATCTTCTCGGTGGTGCCTTCGAATTTGTCAGCAGTGAGTTTGTCGGTGCACTCCATGAGCTCGTCTAGATCGGCAGTCAACTGTTTCTTATCATCTTCGGAGGCATTCTCGATCACGGTCAGCATCACTTCCTCCAGTTTGGCAATCTTTTCTTTCACGTTCACCATTGCGTCATGTGTCACACGTGCATTCTCATCCGAACAATTGCGTAAGGACTCGTTACTTTTGGCCGAGTTTAGGTCGCGCAACAGTTGCGAAAGTTCCATCTTAGCTTTGATCTTGAACATTTGACTTTTGGTTGCAACCAAGGAGGCATTGCTCTTGATCGAAGCCACAGAAGAAGGTCGATTAACTTTGATTTTCGACTTGGGCACATCCTGGGCCTTGGATCGCTTTATTTTGGCCAATGGTCTGCCTTGCCTGCCACTAGCCTCACGATCACTGTCAGTGGAGGTCTTCGATTGAGACAAATTATTGAGACTACTCTGAGTGGCCGATGGAACCACAAACTTTGACTTGGCCAACTTGACATTAGGTCTCTGCTTCAGGGTAGCCTTTTTGATTTTGGACTTGCTTCTGAGCTTGCACTTTGGAGCCTTTTTCTGTGGTTTACTTTTTGCCTTAGAGTTGTCAATAGAGTCTTTAAGCGAGTTTGACTCGGAAATTTTGGTTTCAGTTGGATGTGATTTGGGACCGTCGCGAAGGATAACTGGTTTCGACTTGCGAAATTTGACGATCGAATCGATTACTTTTTGAGCCAAACTTTTCGATTGCTTCGGTTCGTTCATTTCATCTGTTTTGAGCTTACTTGCTTTCGACTTGCCTCCTTTGCCTTTGCGTTTTACTTTAATTTTGCTGACTCCGATAATTGGTTTGTCTGAATCGGAACTGTTGACCGAATCGTCAGATGAGTTATTCTGGCCGGTAACAGTTTTGACCGGAGCGCTAGCTGACGAAGATCCAGACCCAGAAGTCGAATTATTTTCACTTGGTTTACCTGGTTGGGCAGACGAGCTAATTCGGTTAAGGGTCTTGGCAGCCTGACCAGATTTGCCTGTGGCCTCGCCACCATTTTCCACAGTTTGTTCGCCCTCTTCCTGTTCCAAATTGATGACGTACTTGCTATCGGCGTCATACAGAATGACGATCTGTTTGTTGTCGCACACAAACAGACTGGCCACACCTTCGGCCACCTCAATATATGAGTTACAGTTGAGTGGTTCTTCGGCCAATCCGTCGGTGGTCCAGTAGGCCATGTTGAGCATTCCTTTCATCTCGACCAAGGTTGGTGCATCGAAGCCATAACCAGCAAACATCTCTCCGTAAATGTTCAGTTTGGCCTGGTTACTAACTACAATGGTGATGTTCGAGGTGTTGCGCGGAGCAATGTTTGTCTCCATTACGTAGTTGTAGTCGTGCATCATCATCATATTCATTGGCTCGTAAGTCACTACCTTAACCTCGCCTCCACTTCGACGCAGAGGATAAGGCACTATAGTTTCGTACGTGGTGGAAATTTCACCTGCAAAGACAAAGTTGATTGAAATCTTGAAAATACAATTTACAAGTTTGACTCACCAGTGATGATTCCCATAGGCCTGAGGCATAGTTCCCCCAGTAGATAATAGATCATGTACTGAGAATTGAAGACCTCCTCCTCACCATCAGACTCACTACGAGACTCACTCGTTGATGCATTGTCGGAGGCTGGCTTCAGAGGAATGCCACTCGATGGACGCCTGGAAGCCAGATTAGGCATCGGCATGGGAGAGTTCGCCGATGTACTGGCACTGTTCGAAGTGCTACTCTTGAGACTCTGAAAGAAGATATCGTGAGAATATGTTTACGACTACAAAAGTAGAAACTTACTTTACTGTCCATCTCTCGATTAGCTCACTTGTTCGAAATCGCTTCAGCAGTGCACCATGGTCAAAGGAAAAGCCGACTAGAGAACAAAGTTGGTCAACAACAGACAACAAAACGAGTCTCATTTATAGCTGATTGTATTCGCTCAATTCGACAATTCAGAGATTACTTAATTACTTGAAATTAATGAATAATTACATTGCTATATTCGATATTGTGGCCCAAATTGCATTGTAATCTCACAACTCCGGGTTATTCACGACTGTTCCTATACTGGTGAACTAAACATTACCATCTAAACGTTCAATTGGGTTTTTAAACTATTGCATATAAACAGGCGTGGGTTGGGATAGACTTGTTAGCTAGACGAGTTTATTAAAAAAATCTCTTCGTAACTGTTCAGAATTTGAACTTTATTGCTGAGATAACATTCAGCTATACTTAAAATGTGGCTCCCCAGTGGAATTAAATTCGAGCCACGCGCCCATTGGGGGTACTAATGAGCGACTCAAGTTTGCACCTCTTGGCCAACTCCTCGATGCCGAGATGAGCTCCTTTTGGGCATGCACCCGCTTGAGCATTGCAACGGTCCAACAGTGCTTGAATACACACTTCCTCTGGAATGGCCACCAGTGGCTTGCTTTCAGGCGGGGGTGGAGGGTATTCTTCTTTGGTTTTCTGGTTAGGCGAGCAAATGTACGGGTCTTCCTTCTTGATCTTGGGTGGATTCACCACTGTTCGGTGACCAAATGGACAACCAGTCTTGGTGGACATCTCGCTGCAGTACAGTTCATGCTTGCCGGTTGTCTTGCCTTGAAAGGGACACTGCAACTGACGGAGGATCCATTCAAGATTCTGGTTCGCTAGAGCAGCAGGGGCTGACGGTGGAACAATGCCTTGGCCTTGGGTAGGGTCGTCTGTGGGATCCATCGCTTGAATAAGAATTAAGAAAACGATAAATGAAGAGAGGCAAACCACGATGTTTTTAATTTCAAGTATTCGAATTTACGAAAGGATTAATTGAGTGTGAACGTTCGAATATTTCTTGAACAGTCTCGAATAATAAATTTGTATTTCGATTGTTGCATGCCGATCTTTGTTGCAACAAATCGAACTTTTAACAATGTTCGAAATGCCGTTCATAAATCCCATACGGCCACACAAAAAATAATGCCCTTTAGTATGGCAACAAGACCTCGAGATAGAACGAAAATGTGTTACATAAATGCATTAAATTTTAAGATAGTCACGAAGTCATTAAATCATCTTAAGTTTTCAAATTCAAAAGAACTACTTGAGAAATTGATATATAAATATATATTATGCACAATTGGCCTACTATTTGTTTTGTAGAATAATAACAAAGTAAAAACAACTAAAACATGCAAACAATTTCAAGTGAAAAAGTGTCCAAGCCACAATTTCAACACTCCCTTACGTCAATTGAGTTCAAATTGTTCATTCTATTTTTATGCCTTAGGAGACAAACTTATTTTCGAAACTACAATTCTATATAATATTCTCTCAAGGTTAATGATTTGTTTTTCGGAAATTAAAATTTAAAGAAATTAATTACACAAAGGTATTTACCATACAGGTAGAAAATTTGTCACTTGTTTGGCTTCGAGGGAATTGTCAAAAAATAAATAAAATAATTTATTAGAGCTTGGAGTATCTAAGTAATAATGAATAAACTACTATTTTATGAAAATATTAAATGTTACTAGTAATAATTGATGTATTCGATTAAACTCAACAAAAGTGTGCATCGTCTGGTGAGTCGTTGGAAAGTGGTTCACTTGAACAGAATGTGGAAATCGTACTTCTTCGACGACGGACACTTTTACTATCGCAATGTGAAAAGACTCTACATCGTCGGCAATCTCGCGCCAAATCATCTTATCTACTATTTCGAACAGTTCTATCTACTCAGCGTATCGTTGAGAATATTCTGCAAGGTTTTGTTTAACACTTCTTTTCAATTTGATCAGCTATTGTACTACTTTCACTCAAACAATTACTTTCACGATTATGGCTTTGTGGTCGCTACATTAATGCTTCCCTTGTATGGCTTCTATGACCGACATTGCAACTGTGGTGTCCCCAAAGATGGAATTACATGGAAGTCGATTCACGATTTTGTGTGTCGAAACTATGAGATCTACTGTGAGTGCTGTAAAAGTCCCAAACAGATCAACTATATTCGAAAGCGAGAGACTAAGAAAGTGTATTATCGGACAAAACATTTGCCACTGCCAAAGTGGCTCATTTGGTTTGTGTGTCGATTGGTGGCAAAAGTGACCATTCTCGTCCAATTCAGAAATGTCAATAAAAACAAAATGCTTCAACGGCCACTTTTGCTCTATCCAAATTTGTCATTTGAACTTCGATCACAATTGGCACTGTTTGTCATTCTTTTCGACACGTTGTCGGTTGGCTTCTTTGCTGTCCTTTGTAAGGAGTGTTTTATTATTAATTAATTGTTATGTTCTTGTTTGATTGATTTGACAGATGTAATAATAAGCATCACCCTTGGTTCATTATTTATGGCAATTTGCCGAATTTGTCCCTGGTGGAATGCGCCATTGATTATAATTGACCTAACATTGCTTGGCCACTCAGTCACAATAATGTTTTGTCAGGCCCTAGTGTCGAGTTTCGACGCAATAGTTGTCAAGTTTCTGTATGAAAATCACATTGGAATGCTGAACCGAATGATTGAGCAGTTGATATCGCAACACAAGCTAATGCGCAAATACATCAACGCTCGATCGATGTTTCCGTTGAATCGATTCTTGGGAGAACACTTTCGCACTTCTTTCTATCTGCTCAAAAGTAATCGCGAAGGAAACGGCCAAGCCCTGCTCGGAGGACTTATCCTCAATATTCCTATAAACATTGCACTGCTCGGGCGAATAGTCTTCTCGCCAATGTCGCAGGCAGAACTACTGCTTAACTACCTATTCTTCATTGTTCAATCAGTTTTTATATTCCTGGAAATCGCTCCACTCGCAGTTTATCATAAAATGTTTCACTATTGCGAGCGCTACCTACCCTTTCTACAGTGGTTGATGAGTGCCGACTTGTTGAGACAGAAGATCAAATATATGGCACTCTACGAGAGGCTCACCACCGGCAAAAAGTATGGAATCAGCTTTGGGCCTGGACCGACGGTCACAAACAAGACACTCTCCGAGGTAAGTGATTGACAGACATAACTATTTATGTAATAATAATGTATTATTGAAGCTAATTCTCATGTACATTGTCTATTTGCTCTATGGCTTCGAGCTAATCATCAAGAATATTTTAAAATGGTAAATTGTATAAACAATTATTTTGTGATCAACCAAATTGTTTATAAATGCTCAAATGTTGACAATTGTTTGCCAATATTAAAGTTACAAATAAAATAAAAATGGCGTAACTTCACTAATTTGTGCGTCATTTATTGATTGCTATTTCAAATAAATATTTGTAAATAACTTCCTTCCTTAGGCATGTTTCACAAGCGAAATGACTTGCTTGCAAGTCCAACGAACATAAATATCAAAGGTACAAGTGTTGCGAAACAATTTTGAAAGAGACTTCTTATAATCGATAAGGGTTGACATTATAAACCTAATTGAACTTTAATAATTCTGATACCCATCCTCAGTAAAATCGATATCGTTTGAAATGTCATTATCCCAGCAATAGCAAAACTGGACAATGTCATGATTGTTCGATACGCATTCTGACTCGAAGCTATACGCATTCATTCGAGTAATGTGCTCCACTCTGACCACCTGGCCATTGTCCTGGTCGAGTCGAACCATAGCCTCAAATTTGCCTCTGTTTGGTGCAGTTACGAAGTACACAAATTGGTATGATTCGTTCAGCTCCTTGTCGTATGCCTCGAAGGCTTGATAGGTGAATTCTAGCGAGAGTGGTATGCAGAAGTTGCCTTGTTCCTCGATCAGTTGGTTCATGTAGTTGACGACTGTCTGCGAATAGTTTACCACCTTAGGAGAGACACTGACAGGTACATACGAGTGACACAGGCAAAATTGAGGCGGAATGCCAGCTTGAGAGCAGGTTCGATTTGGTGGGATTGGACTGAGCAATGTCCGGCCAAATGGTTCTGAGAGAGGCACTTGGCCAGTGAGCACGTGCATCATGGTGGCGTGCAGGTCGTAGTGACTGGTTAGCTGGTGTTGGTTCGAACGAGCTATTTGTCTCAATTGATTTGCATTCAGCCCGGACAGAGACAACGAGTCAGGCACGTACATGTAGAAGAAAGGAAGCCTTTGCTCGTAGAAGTTGGCTTGTGTTTGACTGTTTTCTCCGAACCGAATTGCGTGATCCGAGTAAAGCAGAATTAAACTGTTACGTTGATGATCTTCAGAGAAGATTTTCTCAAGAAAATTGGCAAAGACATTGTCACCATAACCAGGACGGTTGATATATTCGTGTGTCAAACTGCTCAGGTGCGAAAAGGTAAAGTGTGACTGTTGACCACGAACTTGAAATGCTTTGAACAAGTCCAAAATATAGTCCCAATAGATCTGAAAACAAGAGACAATAGACATTATTCAATCGAAAAGTGCATGCATACCTCAAGTTCGAGTTTGTCCTGGTAGCACGTGAATGTGTTGTACAATTCATCAAACAACAGAATGTTTGTCGCCCTTAAGTAGTAGTTAGTGGGTTGGTGTGTGAATCCATTGAAGCCATCTTGGAATAGTCCATAGCCGGGCAAGTCTTCAATAAAAGTGGTCAAATATCCTCGGCGAGCGAACTCATTGAAAATGAGCGGAACATGGTCGAACGTGAAATTGTCGTTGTGGGTGCAGTTGCAGAAGTAAGTGGACGGGTAACCAGTCAAAATGGGATGAACATTGGGAATGGTGTTCTCGCCGACCTTGTGGTAGCCATACATGGGAATGAAGTCATGCTCATCCAGAAAGCGTTTCGTTTTGAGCATATGTCGGAGAAAGTTGAGACGCGACAAAGAGTCGATGCCTAGCAGAATCACATTCACACGAGATTGTTGCTCATTGGTCAAATTGAACTGATCTGCTTGGTAGTGCTGCACTAGAGGGATCACTCGAGTAAATGTCTTGTTGGTGGCATTGTGTTGACAACTCACTTCAGCCAAGTCCCATCGTGACTCGGTTAGATTACTAGCAAAATTAGTCAGTTGGCCAAGTGGTCCAATCTTGGCACCGCTAATAGGCAAGCTATCATTTAATAGAGAATACTCGGTTGCAAAACATAGCCACTGATAGTCTTCCGAGGAGGAATAGTTGATCTTGATCCAGGTCAAATTGACTCGACCAACGAAAAGAGGAGGTTTGTGGCTACATGCATAATCTTGACCTTGCAAGTTTTGATAAATCGCAAATGTTTCGTGGTCAAACAGTGGCCAATCGTTGATATGACACACCTCACTGTTGACCAGATAAGGCAGAGGAGGATAAGGCCATTGCTTAGCCAAAGACAGCATCTGCGAATGTTGATTTTGCTTCCAAACAAATCTCACCAAAAAGAGAGCTACACAAGTGAGCACCACCGAAAGCATCAACAGTGTAATGGTTTTGAGACTTGTATGACGGACTCGATTAATCGTCGAACTTGTTGAAAAACTTTTAAAAACTTTGATCAACATTGCAATATGTCACTTGTAACCAAATATCATAAAGTTTAACACAACAACGTTAGTACTAATCACAAAATGGCAGCTAAATGAAAATATGGGGATTTTAAGATTTGCAAAAATTTTCAGAACAGAACAATTTGTGTCAAGTTAATGTATAAGTAAAGCCATATGACGACGTATAACGTAAATTGTTCAATTCGATGAATAATAAAGACCTTGGGATTATTAGGAAGAGCATTAGTAAGAGCAATATTGCAATATTACATAATGAATACAATTTAATTATGATTGATCTGCACAAACTATAAAACTCAGTCACCTTTTGAATTTGCTAATTGAACCTGAACATACGCGCAAAATGTCTCACACTATCACCTAACTAGCCTTTACTTCAAACCACTTTTGAGACAACGATTTTATATACGATTTAGTGTTTGTGTCAAATGCAAGATGCAAAGTAAAATATACTAGTTTACTTTCAATTAGTTAGATTAAGAACTTAACAGTACAATTAATAAATGCATCTGTTTTGACCATATAATCAATGTAATAATAAAATTGTTAATTAGAAAGTTGTGACAATTTGGCTTCTTTATAAGACAGATACTCATCTTTATTATATCGACCTAAACTATTCTCGATGAAACTTTGAAAGTCAGTTTTGGTGATTGGAATACGCCCCTGAGCTTCATAAACTTTAGTCGCATAATCGAAAAGTTGCTCCAGGAAAGGTATTGCTGGTCGAGCCGCTTTACGGGCTTTCGTTACCACGTGGTGTGCTGCTTCAAATAAATACTTTTTGTATTTGATAAGATATGCTTGACAAATGATATTATTGATAAACATTATTCAGCTTTTGTATTTCTCACCCATGCAAATAACGGCAGATCAGCTGATACCTCGCCAGATGTACACCACGACCATTTTTTTTCAATGACAGCTTGATGTATCAGGTCGGCCACTTCGTCAAAGAATGCGTTTAGTTCAACATTTATCTTACCACAAGTGGTTACATCCTCGATCTAAAAAATCAAATAAAGAATTTAGCATTCACAAAATGTTTGGCTTTGAGTCAACTCACCGGAATTCGGTAGCTACGCACACCCTCAATTTGAAACAAAGGTGCTTCATTGATCACATTGATGAGGTAACTAAAGGAAAAAGATCCAAAATTTCCCTCAAAAAGTCCACCAACACTAGTGAGTCTAAGAAAGTCGTCTATTTTAGCAACTTGATAGAATCTTTCTTGGTCTAGAACATCCTTCCAATTGTCACGCATCGAAAAATACTTAGACAAACAATCTTCAATTGCAGTTTTACGTTTCTTAAACAAACCCTTAATTTCATCTTTTGTAACTGGGTTGCCCAAACGGGTATAATTAGCAATTTGAGCTTGCTGCAGGAGACCTTCCCCAGACTTTAGATTAATTTGATCAGGATTTGGTTCAGCGTTATTGGTGTTGATAAACTCATCTTCGTATAATTGTCTATATTTCTCAAAGATAAAATTGGGCAATCTTTGAACTTTGACTTCGACACCTGCGTTTAAATTTGACCAAGTTACCACTCGATTCGACCATTCAGTTACAACTTTCCATTCCTCACATGTGCACTTAGACCCCGGGTAGCGACGAATTTTGTCCTCATATTCGGTGAGTTGTTTCAAGAAGATGACCGCAGGACGAGCTATTTGACGCTTCTCAATCACCTGTTTAAACGCTTCTTCCAAAGACATTGGCGATAAATAACGATTTTTGGCATACTTGATCAGATATGCTTGAAAGGAATAAATGAATAAATATAATGAGTCTTTGATATAGAATAGTCATTATTAATGACATTTGTTTTGGGATAGACTTACCCAAGCAAATGGCGACAGACCGACTGACTCCTTTCCAGCAGTGCACCACTGAGATCTTATCTTCATTGGCCGCTTCGTCTATCAGGTCTGCCACTTCGTCAAAGTATGGCCGCAGTCTTTCATCATCATAAGTGGTAGCGTCCTCCACCTGCAAATAGTGTTTTCAACCCGGGTCTTAGACCCGGGTACAAATCCGGGTACCCGTCCATTTTTGTCGGACTCGATACCCGGGTTTACGTGCGGCGGGTACCCGGGTTTTTTTGTTACCTTACTACCCCCTTACATGCTTTTTAGTTTCGTCATTTGTAAGGAAAATTTCCCCAAAAAATCTGAAAATATCATAACTTAGCATTTGTTTGGATGTTCTACTTTACAAAATAACCGATTTTCAACAAACCGCAAAATAAATGTCAAACTAATTAGCTTAAATTAACTTTCATGCAACGATAATCCCTTAAAATTTGAGATTTTGAAATACCCGAATTACCCGGGTATACCCGGATCAGAGCTCTTCTAAGTACCCGTTACCCGGGTATCTATTTGGGGCGGGTATTTGAAAACACTACCTGCAAATAGACGGTAATAAAAGGCTTGTGGAGGACGTCTGACCGGGAGGTCAGGCGTCACACCGTGAGATGGAATTGATTGGAACCGCGGACTCGTTAGGCGTTTCAGTCTTTTTATTGGTTGGTAATGGACAAGTACAAAGGAGTCGACTGATGCGACTGGCCAGTTCGGTGGCCAGAGTCTGACTGATTGAAGTTGTGTCACAGATCGATAGTTGTACGAGTAATGACAAGTCGATCTGGAATGCAAATGGCTGTGGTGTTACGTGTCGACATGACTGTGGCATGCGATCACCACTGGCTCATTGTTTAGCAGAGAAAACTCACCGGAATTCGGTAACATTTTACACCTTTTAAATTGAGCATCGGTGCTTCGTTGGTCACATTAAAGATGTATTTGATCTTTTTGTTTTCGAAATTCTCCTCAAAAAGTCCACCAACACTGGTGAGAGCAAGATGCTCGGTGATCATCGACAACTCATAGAATTGTTCATTGGTATGAACGGACTGCCAATTTTGACGCGCATCACAATCGGTTTGTTGATTTTGCAGGAGTGCAGTCATCGTTTCTCTTTTCATTAAATCAAGCAAATTCTGATTGACCGGCTTTCCATTAAGAGTATAATGAGTCTTTTGAGCGCGTTACGAATACCAGGTTCACTTTTTAGAAGTTTTTCAGTATAACCACGATTGAAAGCTTTCTTACTTTCAGCTGTTCTTGAACACCTTCCACAACGAACGAAACGGCATTGAAATAAATAAATTGAAACAATATGAATAAAAGCAGTCGATAAATAGTTGAAGCACAGAGGAAATTGTCTTAAGACACGACCATAAATGATCATTTCGTTCGAACGCCAAAAGCTCATTTAATATACGTAAAAGCAAAGCTTTTGAGAAGGGAGCACTATTTATACCATTGTCAACATTGATCTCGAAAAACTTCTCAAGAAGTTTTCCGCTTTCATGCTTTTCCGCATGGCACAAGCATTAAGGCAAGACATGGGGGACTTTTTTAGTGAAAATAGTCGCCACATATTTCAGTGTATTATTGGTGGTCATGTGTTGGTACCATTTTAAATTACAATTCTGAACGGATTTTGCTTTTCGATACTAAAAATTAAAGATAAATGTATAATCTTTAAAATAAATGGACCGGAATACCTGGTATTATTCACTAAACTTATCTTAAATGAACATCAAACTTGTGTTCTATATTTTACTTATGTTTTACCGATTTTTTAATGCAAATTTTGAATAAAGCCAAATTAAAAAGATGTGGTCCATTTATTTTAAAGATTATACATTTATCTTTAATTTTTAGTATCGAAAAGCAAAATCCGTTCAGAATTGTAATTTAAAATGGTACCAACACATGACCACCAATAATACACTGAAATATGTGGCGACTATTTTCACTAAAAAAGTCCCCCATGTCTTGCCTTAACAATACTTGCAAGCAAATTGACCGATAACTGATGGCTCGATAAGGGATGTCCAGTGAACTGGAAAATTGACGTAGTACCATAGTACTACGGTAGTAGCCTATAATATAGACCCTAGGGTCGCTAGTAGTCAATAGACAAATCTAAAAGTGAAGTAATTTTCAATTTTTGCATTGGGGTCAAAATGATTTAAAATTGTTACAAATCAGTACATATCAGTAAGCTAAAATCCATGCATCTGTGTATTTAGCCGACTGTGTTTTGTTTTCAAGTTACACTGTAAGCATGTTTGTCTGTTATTCGTGATGAGCAATCGATGACTCACTCGACTATAATTGCCATTGGTACCATTCTCTCACTCTGACTTCGCAACAAGACCAGCTGACGAGCCACCTTGAACTGTCCGTAGCATAAATCAAAGTGGATGAGCACATTGAATGGCCAGACTGGCCTCCCATCGTGACCCGAAAGGATTAGACGTCGTCGAGAGTGAATGCCTGAATGATTTGCTTTGAAACAAAGTACACATGTATGCCTAATGGAATGTGCTCTATGTCAGCGAATACAGAAGTATTCTCACAGTGCCAAGGCATGCATGACCCTTATCAATTGGTCTTTTAGTCTAGACCAAAGTGTTACAAAACCTGCGTCATCTACTCATGATTCACTCATCGCTCACCCGCGGGCCTGTGAGTACTCAATAGTTGAGTCTGTCTGTCTGCATGGTTGTGTTGAGAAACATAAAAGCCTGTAAAGTGAATTCACTTCGAAGTGCTCTCGGTCTCTTCTCGGTGACTTATTGCTTAAGTTGCTTGCCGCGTTTTGGTTCTCTTCTGGCCACCGCTCGACTACCTCAATTTGTGTCTTTTTACTTGACAAGCTTTTTTACTCGAAATAATGCCCAAGTGGTCAAAGTCATATTTAAAATTATCATGTCCCATTCGTAGTCATGATAGAAAATTGGAAAGCCCACCTTTACGACCTGGTAGCTTGGAGCTTGGGGAATTCGATCCTGCTATAACCCAAGAGATTCTCAAAAGTGGTCCTGATCTCTTGACGCGCGCGCAAGATAGCAAGTTTACATTTCAAGGCGAACCGGTCACCCAGAAGGAGATCAAACTAGCGAATAAACAAAAGCTAGCTGAACATATGGACATCGATGAAAAGCAAATGACAAATTGGCTAAACGTTCTGAATAACAATCAATTCTCTGAGATGTCGATGATCACCGAGCATCTTGCACTCACAGGTGCCGGTGGACTTTTCGATCAAAATTTTCACATCATTCGTGACAAGAAAAAGCTCAAGTATATTTTCAATGTGTCCAACGAAGTCCCGATGCTCAAGATTAGGGGCGTCAAAAGCTTACGCATTCCGGTGAGTTGAATAGTTAAATTTGCATTTGATTACAATTTCTTTATTTTTAAAGGTTGAGGATGCGACCACTTGTACGTGCGAAAAAATGCAACCATACTTTCACGAAGCTGCCGATATGATAGATGAGGCTATCAGGGAAAGTAAGGTTGTATTGGTGCACTGTTGGCGAGGCATCAGTCGCTCTGCAACTATTATCATGGGTGAGTTCAACCTCATTAGTGATGATATATCACACTCAAAGCCTATTTGGTATCATCTGTCTAGCATACTTAATCAAACATGAAGAAAAGACGTTTGAGGAAGCATTCAAAATGGTGAAGGACAAGCGAGGCGTCGTTCGACCGGCCGTCATCTATCTGCAACAACTCGCCGATTTCGAGACTGAAGTTCGAGGCCAGATGGTAACCCTGTGGGGCGAGGCATCACACGGCAATATTAATCACAATTTGCCCGACTTCATCTTGAACAATCCTCAATATTTCGCCACTTACAAGAATGCATTTGAAAAGTTTACCAAACAGTGAGTTGAATTGTATTTTTACTACTTTTACAGCCATTTCATGATGAGGATTTAATGTTTATGTGATCTAACCTAAATGTGAATAAATGATTTTACATAATTCTTGAATTCTTGCTCTTGTTAGAATGTTAGAATGTTCGATGAGGTTATTTAATAATTATTAGATTTTGCTTTCTGTTACTTTCAGTTTGGTTAATTATCTTATTTGTCAAAAGAATTGATCGATCTTACGAAATTTTTATATTTTTGACAAATGAACGCTTTCTAGTCAATTAACGTAATCATATATAGAGTTTATCTTGACATTTTCCACAATTAATTGTCTTTCTAATATTTTTGTATTGGATGAGTATTAGCTAATGAAAATTGTGTTTTCAATTTTTAAAATTGAATTTATACAGTTGAAGACATATTCTTCATTATCTGGTTGATTGTCCGACATGTTGGTACACTATTTATTGGACGATGGAAAATTTTACTACAGGACAACTACGAATCTGTACAAGACCGGATGTTTGTCATCGAGTAAATCGATTTACTACTTTGAGCAAGTCTATTTGCTTGCATTTTCAATTCGAGTCATGTTGGCACTTGTACCGCAAAGTCCATTTATTGGATTTGATCCGGTGATGTTGTACTTCTACACGAACCAGTACTTCAACGATTATTGCTTTGTGACCGCGGTGTTGATGTTGACATTGTTTTGTGTTCATTTGCGGCACTGCAATTGTAGTCTACCACCGAACAACATCTACCGAAATGCATTCTACAGCATCGTCATTCGCAATGTTGACATTTACCGCAAATGCGCCAAAAGTAAAAGCCACATTGATGATTTGAGGAAAAGGAAATTTAAGAAAACTTATTTGAAATTCAAAAATGAACATTATTTACTCAATGTCATACTACCCGACTGGCTTGTTCAATTCGTTTGTTTTGGTGTGGCCAAGCTTGGCATCACATTGAAGTTCGAAGATACTGACAAAGTTAAGTTGGCGAGGCACTCATTGGAACTGTATCCCAATCTGTCTATTGAAATCAGATCTAAAGTTGCTCTTTTGCAAATTGCTTTTGATCAATTTTCTGCTGGTTTCTTTGTTCTTGTCTGTAAGTTTACATTTAAATTTACTTTCCCATTTGAAAGCTAACCAACTTCATCTAGATGTGATAGTAACGGTAATACTGACTTCAATGTCAGTGTCGATTTGTCAACCATTTGACATTTGGTTTGTTCCACTGATTGTGCTCGATTTGATGTTGCTAGAACACTCTATAGTGCTGTTGGTTCAAGTTGCCTTGTTAGCCAACTACGACACATTAATGTACAAGATAGTGTTCACAAGTCATATTGGCCAATTGAACCAAGCACTCAAGTCTCTTGTGTGCCTCCACAAGAAAGCACGTCGATTTATCGACTACGAATCGATATTCCTATTGAAACGATTCTTACAGGAACATGTTCGCTTTTCGTACTACTTGATTAGAGCAAATGAATTGTTCAGCAGTAAGGCTCTCTTTGGAACAGTCATCTTTAACATTCCAGGACACATTGGTCTAGTTGGCCGGCTTGTGTTTCAGCCATTGTCTCCTGTCGATTTGGCAATCAATTGGATCTTTCTATTCGGCCAATCAGTGTTGCTCGTGTTGATCCTTTCTCAGCAATCTTTCTACAACCAATTTCTTCATTACTCTCGTGATCACATTCCCACTGTTCAATTGTTAATGAGAGACAACATGATGCGCTTCAAGGTCAAGTACATGGCGCTACATGAACGATTGACTACCGGAACTAAGTATGGCACCAAAATTGGACCTGGTCCTGCAGTTACCAACAAAATTGTCCTTGAGGTATGCTTTCAGTGATTTGGGAATTGACTAATTTAGACCTTTTAAAGTTGCTGCTCATTTACATTGGATATCTTCTCAATGTATTTGGATTGATTATCAAAAAGAAAATTTAGGCCAATTTAATCAAGCAATTTATGTATTATTTAGTACATTATTAATCGAATAAAACATTAGTGAAAACATTCGCCAGTATTTTTGTTGGCAAAAGTAATGGAAACCTTTCCTTTAGGTTTTAGCAGGTCTAACGATTCTGCCAAACTAATCTTGAGTGCGTTGTTGGCTATACTTGACTTGAGTGAAACATTTTCGTTGAGCGACACCTTCACAAGGTCGCCACTGATTGACTTGTTTAGTGCCACGTTGATTGTGCTAACCTTGAGAATGTCTTTACTGCCAGCTGGTGGTTGATATCCCGAGTGAGTGACTTCAAGTGTCAAGTGACAATTGTCCAATTTGAACACATAATGGATGTAGTGTCCCAACTCGAGTGTGTTTATCGATTCGCCATCATCGTAAAAGAGTTCTCCTTGAGCAGTGCCATTTGAGCTAGGCAGAACCCACAGTTCAATTGGAACTTGTCGCAGATTGTGAGTGTTGACCACTTTGGGTAGGTCATGCTCGGCAACAACCGGCAAAATAGATCCGGCTTTGAAAAGAAGTGGTCGATGTGATTCAGAATCGGCAAAGGAGACGTGTCCAGATGTAGCATGAACTTTTTCCACAAAATCGTGAGACATTCTGTACCATTCGGATCCGTCTGGGACGTATGCATTTAAAGATGTTTGGTGCTAAATGTTTACATTTAAAATGAAATTCAATTACTTTAAACAAATGACATACTTCATGAAGGAATGGGTTAACCATGATCGCCGAACCAAGGAAAAACTGTTGATCGATACTGCGAGCAGCAGTGTCGTGTGGGAACTGGTGGTGCACTGGTCTGACCAGAGTATCACCCCACACATGTGACCGGTAGAAAGAGGTGTACAGATAGTGCAGCAATTGGTATCGAGTTCGAAGCGCATCTGCAGCTGCCTTGGTCACTTCCGCATGACCGTTCTCAGCCCAATAACCTGGATCCTGGTCTTGTTCTCCAAGGGTGTTGTGCGATCGACTGAATGGGTAGTATGCGCCTAATTGGAACCATCGACGACATAACTCTGGATTGGTTCTTCCGTTGAAGCCACAAATGTCAGCACCGGTCTAGAATGCATTTAGTTAATATAAATCATTTGAAATATTAACTTACAAAGCTAATTCCAAAAAGACTAAACTCCATCATGCCAATGATCGATTGTCTCAACTGCTCCCAGTTGGCCACATTGTCTCCAAGCCAGTGAGCGGCATATTTGCCCGATGACGGGTAAGTGGACCGAGAGACAACAAATCCTCGCTTTCCAGTCGCTTCATGAAGACCTCTATTGATTGAGTTGTTTCATAAAATTACTGAATCTACTAAATAATTGAACTAGCTTACTCCAAAGTTGGTCTCGATTCGCTCCATCCATACAAACTGTGCACGTCGTAGTGCAAGTATTCACCGTGCTCTCCCTGAACCGCATTCATGCACACGGTTTTGGAGTTCAGTGATTGGGAAAATTTCATTTGAGCTAGATAAATAAATTGTTAGTTTTATATTCTTTGAGGGAAAGGAAACTTACGGTGAGTAAATTGATATTTATCAGCAGGACATTTGTAGAAGTTAGCATCGTCGAAATTGGATGGTTCGTTCATGTCAATCCACAAGGCATCAAACTTGAGATCTTTGTGCATTTGTTTGATCATATCTTTCCACCACTGAACTGTAGCATTTTTGAAGAAATCAGGAAATGCCGCAGGTCCATTGGGCCACACTTTGCCGTAGAGCACTCCTTTGTCAGTGGGAACATTGTTGGGATGTCCAATCTTGGTTGAGTTGGCCAAGTCTTTAGGCCATTTGATGAACACATCATGCTTGTAGCCTTCCTCGAAAACATTGTACGGTTTGTGGTCAGCTTGAATTGCAGGATCAAGAATCAAAGTCCATCGGAGATTGTGTTGCGATTTGGAATCTTCAATGAATTTGGGCAAATCAGCAAAGTTTTTGTGACTGTAAGTGAAATCTCTGTACTCGTCCATGTAGTCAATGTCCATGTATTGAACGTCCTAAGCGAATAATACATTTTAATTTGCAAACAAAATGAAGATCTAATGCAAATCTAAACTTACCAAAGGAACATTATTGTCCAAAGTACGTTTCACAATCTTCTTCACCTCTTCTGTGTTCTTGTAGCCCCATCGGCACTGCTGAAAGCCCAAACCCCAGAATGGGGGCATCACAGGTCGGCCAATTATGGAAGTGTACAGTTGCACTACATGTTCGGGATTGTCTCCAACCAAAATGAACAAATCCAAAATACCACCAACCATTTTCAGGTTGACAGCAGGTGCGGGCAGTAGAGTGTAAGCTGGTTAATGAGCAAGTTAGTCATCAAAACATTAAACAAAATCGACCAACTTACACTGTGCATTTGAGTTCAACAGAAATATTCCATGAGCCTTGCCGTCATTTTCCACAACAGTAAAAAATGGATGGTGTCCATAGTAGTTCATATTTTTCTACATAAATAATCAAATCATTTAGATTGCCTCCATAACACAACCAACACTTACATCTCCAACTCCATAATCTCGTGCGAACATTGGCAATGTGGTGTAGTTGTAATCGAAATTTCGCTTGAACGACAAGTGATAATTCTCACCAAATCCATAAACATCCTTCGAAGCCAAATAAGTAGCGAACTGAATAAGTTGATCGCCATAAACAAGACCACCAATTGAAGTGTCGATAATCTTTGTCCCAGTGCCTTTTCTGGTAACCACCAAATGAAAGTCATCGGCCAAAGTGACTTCATAACTGGTCTTTGTCGGAGTGGCAGTCGGAATGTTGAATCCGCTTTGAATTGGCACTTCGTAACGTTTGTGATTTGGATCTGTGATTTTGATGCGCAAAATATTCTCACTCACATGAGTAGCTGTGAATTTGAGGTGAGCAATCTGATCGAATGGAGTCTCCTTTTGTGCAGTTGGCTTCAGTGTTAGTGAACTTTCGAATCCATTTGGCTGATTGACTTTGCTCGAAACAGTGTAGCCAATGTTTTTCTTGTCCAAATAACACCATGGCACCGGAACAAACTGGGCTTGTTCCCAGATACAACCTCGGTTTTTGCATTCTTGTTCGGTGATTGATCCCTCTGGAGAAAGATATTCGAAAATTAAATTCAAAATGTCAAAATCAACTAAACTTACCAACTAGAACACAATCCAACCGATCGTCGATGCTTCCTTGGGACAGCACACCAACCAATAAAGCGAACAAAGTTATAAACCTTAAAAGTGCCATTGTGACATGACAATTAAGTGTAGCATTGATCACTGATCAAAGTCTTTATAAGTGTTTGGCAACACGGATATGCCCACAAGAAAATGTATTACGAAACGTATAAAGTGTCTCGTTCTCTATCTAAACATTTCAATGGGCACTGTTGCAAACACAAAAGTTTCCTATCACAAGAGTGGTTAACTATGAATCAAAGTTTGATTTGATATTTTGGTTTATTTCCCATCGATTATCAACAACACGCAGACCTCCTCAAACATTTGACAAAACATGCTTAAAGTGCTATCTATCTTTAAGTCCACAATTGAAATAGTTTAGATAGAAGGGTGATGTATTTTAATAATTATGACATTATATTTATACATTACCGTTCAACAAATTTAGGACATTTCAGTTAGTTTTATTGAAACTCTTTAATGAGTGGAATTTTTCCAAACCAAATAGACAATCGCGTTTGATTTTAAAACAAATCCAGCAAGTCGATAAATTAATTTAGAGTGCACTAAACTAATCACTAACAATTCCATTGGAAACTCATTCTCAACACGTGTTTATTTATATCATCAATTGCATTCCAATGGATAATGAAATGGACTTTGAAAGATTTGATTTTAATTATTTGTTAGCATATTTTATATTTTCTATGGATCTGTACTTTCACCAGCTTTGTCTTCAGCACTGTCAAGCAATTTTTCAACCCATTTTGCAACGAAACAATCGCCAATGATATTCGCTGGAGTTCGTATTCGCGACCTAGTGCATTCAAATTATTTATATATTTTGAAATAAATTTCAAGTTTTTACCAAAACCATTCGAATGACATTATGAATGCGAGAACATCTTGCGGATTGTCGATTCCAATCACTGAAGCAAAGGCAATGTGATTCACAAATGTCATTCCTCCACTTGGCGATGCCGGAAATCCCATTGACATTGCAACCGAAAATAAACTTTTAATTAAATTAATATTTGAATGTTCATTAGTCAATTAAATTACCCTAAGACAAATAACATAACTGGATCTACTGGGATTTGTTTGATTTGAGCTATGAAAATGGCCACCATTGGGTAGTACATTGCGGGGCCGTTCATGTGAATGGTCATTCCTAATGGAAGAACCATTTGGGCAATTGGCTTGGAAAGTTTCAGTTTGTCTTGCATGCATTTCATGGTGACAGGCAGTGTTATTGCGCTTGAGGTCGTTCCGACTGCAACTAGAATGGCTGGCACAATGTGCTGATACAGAACAAATGCATTCTCTCGAGTGAACACAAAATGCAGAATTGGGTAGAAAATCATCAGGAGAATTACGAATGCAACAAAGAGGACACAGTAAAAGTAGACCAACTGAACTGCCACACTCGTGATCGATTTCATTTTGAGTGCTTCCGAGAACATCCAACAGAACATTCCGAAAGGCATCAGTTTAAGCAAGAAGCCAAATGACTCGGCCACTAGCGAGTTTGTCTCTTTGAGCAATTGTCGCACAATTCTAGTCTTCTCTGCGCCAAGTTTCTTAAGCAGCAGTCCCAACAGAAAAGAAACCACACAAATACCAATCATATTTGGTTTGTATGAGTAAGTGATCTGTTGCTTCAATTCGGGCACATAATTGGGCTCGATTATTTCGGTTAGATTCAATGGCCAAATTGTGTGTGTTTGAGTGTAGGGAATGGAAAACAGTTCAGAAATCAAATTGTCAGGGAAAACATTACTGAAATTAATTTAATAATATTATTAATTAGAGAAAATAAAATGAACCAATTAAACATAAACTTACAGAATCAAGTTGTAAATCGAATCTGATCGATAATTTCTTTGATCAATTCGTTTCTGGATTGCCTTCACAAAATCAGTTTGATTCGATTGGTTTATGTCAGTAATGCCATTCGAGGAAATAGCACCTGGTTTGACGATGACCATGAGGCACATTCCCAAAGTCACTGCAAATGAAGAACAACAAACAAAGAAAACTAAAGTTGTCAAAAGTAATCGATTTGGATCGATTTCTTTGAGGTTTCCTTTTTCATTGTCTTTAGATTTCGTTTCAACGTTATCTCCAACTTTTAAATCCGAATCAGTTAATAGCAGACCTAAATATCAAATAATTAACATAATCACAATTAACATTAATGATTTACTTGTGGACAATGATGCAATCAATAGCGGAACAATGAGTAAGAGAAATGCTCGAATGTAGATGATGCCTGGCAGACTGATGTAACGCAACAGGTACGGATCCACTGGTTGTCCATTGGGCCAGAACAGCCACTTCACCAACAGTCCACTGACCAAACCAGAAATGACCCCAAGAATGGTCAACAGAGATATTCGATTGGTATCGTAAAATTGCTATCATGAAGCAACAGAATCAAATTCAAATTCAATCTTACTCTATTTCAAACCTTTAATTTCGATGACATTTTTGAATATCTTTTGATTCAATTTCTGACAATTTGGTTCACTCGACTAAATAATGCTAACTAGCAATTACGTCCTGATGCTGAACTTCAATAGGCCAATTTTGATTAGATAATAAAAATTTGCCACATGACATCGATTGCAACATTAATAATCTTGTTGTAACTCGAAACTTTTTCATATTTGAACAGACACAAATATGTCGCCAAGGCCGACACTCATCGAACGCTTAATGGTGTGTATAAATAAACAAGATAAAGTCATTAACAACTTTTTTAGTTGACTTCAATTGTATCCGATCGGACTTAACAAAAACATTGTTTAACTATAGACCATTAAGCGCTTTTATTATATTTTGTATAATACATTTACGAATAATAAAATTGCTTGATATTTTTGTTTGATTGAACAAAACCCAATTGTCAATTGCAAACATCACAAATGTGTACATTCGTCTTGTTTGAGTTGATCATTTTCCGTCAATTTGTCCACACACTTTGCCACGAAACAGTCACCAATAATGTTGATCGATGTTCGGATTCGATCCCTTTTGTACAGAAATGTTAATTAATAATCATCAAATTAATCATTGTGACTGTATTACCAAATCCATTCGAAAGACATAATAAATGCGAGAACATCTTGTGGATTGTCAATTCCAATTACTGATGCAAAGGCAATGTGATTTATAAGAACAAGACCACCTGCTGGTGCGCCAGGAAGACCCATGCACATGAGCAAAGAGAATAGCCTAAAATAAATATATTTTTTAAAATGGCTTCAATTCATTTCGAACTGTTTTGTTCTTATTACCACAAAACTCCCAGCATCACTGGATCAACATGGACTTGTTTGATCTGAGCCACAAAGAGTGCAACCATTGGATAGTACATTGCGCTGCCGTTCATGTTGAGATTCATTCCTAGTGGAAGTACCGTTTGGGCTATTGGCTTGGACAACTTTCTTTCCATGCACTTCAAAGTCATGGGAAATGTGATGACACTGGAAGCGGTGCCGAGTGCCACCAAAATAGCTGGAACTATGGTTTGGTACAAAAGGAATGGATTCTCTCGGATTATGATGAAATATACCAATGGATAGAAAACAAACAAAAGAAAGACAAAGCCTCCAAACAGAATAATATAAAAGTAAATCAATTGAAATGCCACATTGGTGATCGAGTGCATTTTGAGTGCTTCCGAGAACATCCACAAGAACATTCCCAATGGCATATATGTGAGCAGGAATCCAAATGATTCATGTACCAAATGGTCAATTTCCTTGAGAAATTCTCTTATGATTTTGGTTTTTTCTGGCCCAAGCTTCTTGAGCAATAATCCAAGCAGAAACGCAACCACACAAACACCAATCATGTTGGGCTTGTTACTGTGGACAGTTTGTTGCTTCAATTCGGGCACATAATTGGGCTCGACTATTTTGGTGAGATTTGATGGCCAAACTGTTTTCGTTCGAACGAATGAAGTCGAAAACATCAATGAAATTATGTTGTCGGGAAAAATATTCCTAGTGCAGAATTAATCAATAAATTTAAAATTATTAAATCTTGACAAACTCACAGAATTATATTTAAAATCGAATCCGATCTCGAATTGGCTTGTTCAATTTTGATTTTGGTTATATTGACTTGATCTAATTGGTCCAAATGAGCATGTGATGAAATGGCACCCGAGGAAATACTGCCCGGTCTGAGGATAGTTGCCAGACCAATTCCCACTGCAGATGCAAAAACAGTAAAACTAACAAAGAAAACCAACGTTATAGCGAGCAATTTCTTGGGATCAATTTCCTTGGACTTAATTTCTTCGTTACTTGCAGATACATTTTCGCTATACAATAAACCTAAAATTGAATATTAAATATATATTGTATACATTTATAAATTCAACAATTTACATGTCGATAAAGATGAAAACAATAATGGGACAATTAATAGGAGAAATGCTCGAATATAAATAATGCCCGGCAGACTGATGTAACGCAACAAATATGGATCCACTGGTTGGCCATCAGACCAGACTAGCCATTTCACAAGTTGGCCACAAAGCAGTCCGGAGATCACTCCAAAGATGGTCAACAGGGAAGTTCGGTTTGCTTCGTAGAAATTCTACCAAACATTCACAATTATTATATTTTTACAAAAAACAATCAAACCTTTATTTTGGACCACATTGCCACACTTTGATGGGCAGCCATTTTCAGAAAACTTTAAACTATTGCACTTTGCCTTGATGCCACTGGCATAACATTTGTCAGTTTATATCAGTCAAGTAAATAGTATCATACATGACTATATTCACATGTTCATTTATAAATGTATAAGTGTATTGCGAACAAGATTTACTTCAATTGAGGCTGATTAGATATTGGCACAAATAGACCATTCATATTTTGGTGTAGTGGCAAGTGAGTCTGCGAATGTTTCAATTGCCTTAGATTACATCCTTTGCACATCTTGATTTTGCTTCACTTCAAACTGAAATGCATTCGAAGGTTGTATTTATTACATTTGTTGTCATCCCAAAGCTTATACGAAAGTCATCAAATTAATTTTTATCTAATTTATCCAAACGATTAGTTAGTTTGTGTCATTTGATGAGTTGGAAATTTTCCCAATTTTATTTACAAACAATATTTACACATGTGACAATGAATGTCTAATCAAGCAACATCTTAATCATGATCGATGCATTTATCCACCGGATAGTGATGATTAGTTCCACAAATAGGCAATGGTTGGCCGAATGCATTGAAAACCCATCTGTCCAACGGGAAAGCGTCGTCCTCTGAGAAGATCAAGTACAGATACTTGAGTGTTGCACCCATAAATTGTGCATCCTGGTAGTTGGTCTTCTGAGTGGGCACACGAGTCGCATCTTGTATGTTGGAGTATCCGTTCTCGGTGCGACAGTGTGCGTGAATGGCCTCTGCCAACTCCCATGCATATTCACGATATTTACTGTCGTGTGTCAGGCGCCAAAGTGTGAAGTAACTCTCCATTAATTCAAAACTGAAATTATACATTAATCAATGATTATCGTTATTAACATTCATGCAAAATAACCTTAAATGATATTCTTTATATTTGTGTGTTGCGGTGTTTGTTGCTTCATCTTTATGTGTGAAGTAAAAATGGTGTGGAGGCAGTCCAGTTTTAGATCTATTGGCCGCTTGGTGGCAAGTCTCTGTCAACTGGTCAGCCAACTTCCAATGTCTATCGATTCGTTCGATTTCCACTTTTGCTTTAACCACATCGGTCAATTTATTTTGAGCCAGTGCTTGTTCTAGTGCATTTGCTCCAAGCGCCAACATAGCACCCAGATAGCACGAGTCCGAGTTCATGTAGTCACTGTATTTGCTCTCATTTGGATGATAGTTTCGGGCATAAACGAGACCAGTTTTTGAGGTGGCAAACATTTTGTTGCTATCGATTGCATCCATTGCCTCTTTGTACATTTCCATTGCTTGTTGGTCTTTTCCACCGGACTGAATGTATGATTTGATCAGATAAAAGTAAAAGTCACCACCAGGTTTAGCTAAAGTAGACACGTCGGTAAGCCATTCATCAGTCTCGACGTACATTTTCTTAAGATATAGTCCTTTGGGTTTATCGATTGTTTGCAAGAATGTCCGAGTCTTTTCCATTAGTTTTCTATACTGCACATCATTAGTCATGTCAGACAGATAAATGTACTCCAGATGTTGTCCACCAATTGAGGCCAGTGAAGGAGTTGTGATTCCAACTGTGCCACTTTTTGGTATTACATTCATGTACGACATACCTAAAGACAATATTGACATTAGTGTTCATTCAAATATTGATTGAACAAACCTGAGGTATGGTTGTATGCAGGTTTGAGCATTTGCGCAATTTCGTTTGCTTTGTTCAAGAATAGCTTATCTTTGGTGAGAGCATAACACGAGAGCAGACTTCCTATGTATTCGGTAACTGTTGGCTGAACGTTGATATGTTGAGCTATTCTGCTCAAGTTCAATTGATGCTCGATCCAATTTTTGCCAAGAGCAAATTCATCTTCCATTCCCATTATCCATAGTGTGCTCATTGATGTGACAATGGACAAGCCCGAGTTGAGACCAAACTGGTGCCAGGAATAGTCTTTGGTGAGTGGTCGAAGTGCGTCCTGTCCCCAGGCATGTCGCTCGTACTTGTCCCAAGCCTCATAGGCCATCTTTACCACAAACTGACGGCGTTCTTCCACATTCTGTGCATCTTCTGTTGAGGTGCTTGTTGTGATGGTCGATGTTTGTCCAATTGTCGATTTGTTTGTTGTAGTAGTAGTAGTTAAAGTAGTCGTTTCCACAATCGGCAAAGTCGCATTAGGGGTTTCTTTATAGTATTCTTGTGCTTCCAATGTTGGCTGCGAAAGATCAGTTGGACTTGATTTATGGTTTGTAATGAAGAACACAGTGAGCAACACAATGAGACTCATGGTAAGCACTCCACACACCACCCAAACGGCCGTTTTGATTCGCCTGTTTCGGTAATAGTATTTATCTTTCACATACAATTTGGGATCAATTTCCAATTCGAAATTTTCTCTATTCTCCGGATATTTGGTCAATTGTTCTTGTTCGGTATCCATCTTTTTCAGTGTTGCCGTACACAGACACAAGCACAACTCGAGACAGCAATCACCAAATAATGGTCGAGTTGACTTAATCTTTAAGAAAGCAACACAAATTACTAAATAGTTGCGACCCAATTTGGTAACGTACAGGTGAGAGCAGTGCACTGCACATTAACTCACAATTTGTGGCTGTGCCGAGTGCCTCAATTAGCAGTGCTCAAGTATGTTTGGTGTATTATTTACTTACCGATAAATAGTCTGGTTGCCAGTGGTGGCACCGATAACTGTTTACACGTGCACGTTGGTCAATGCTTTGTTATTGCACCTCCATCAGATCAACATTTAATCTATTCCGAGGAAAGGTGTGTCACTTGTTTAATGCACACTAACCATAAAGAAAATTTCCATAAGTCAACATTTTGTCGTATTGCGTATTTTTTTAATTTGTTTATTTCAATTATTGATTTAAAGTGCAGTTATTCTATAACTAAATATAAATTACGACTGCCGGAAATTGCTTATCAAAAATGCCATGACTGTCAGCACTATGGTCAAAATCTATAAAATTGAAAAATAATTTATTAAGCAATTCATCAAGTCATTTGCTGAATCAATTACTCGAATGGAAGAAGTTGCATTAATATGATTACCCAGAATTTCCAAGCCAATTGTTGAACACCAAATTGAGTGAAAATATGCTTGCATCTGTTCATAAAGTTATAAAATAATCATAAATTGCAAATGAGTGTTCACACAACCTTTGTCCTGTAGTGTTTCGCATATGGATTGTAAGCATTGATTATGTACAAGTGATATACCATGTCCGATATTTGTTTGGCCTTCACATCGATTGCGCCAATGACACTCGAGAAGAATACAATCACCGATGTCTCTCCCAAAGCAAATGTCAAGAATAGGACGGACGAGATTGTATTTTCACTCTCGTAAATTGCCACATAAAACAAGAATATGTTCACGATGAGATTGCACACAAAGTAGATGATGTACGTTGGTCGTACATAAGACATGACCTTGTTCACAAACACACAGGCTTCACTGAACTGGGAGTGGTACAGTGGGAAACGGGAATACTGTCGAAACAGTATAAGTTCTCGACTGAATTTGAGATTGATTTCTTCGAACATTGCAGTGCATATTTGACACAGGAAATATAGTTCTACCATAAATTGAAAATTGACACACGAATACATGATTGCATAGTAGCCAGTGTACAGATAGGAATGCACCAGAAAGTACTTGGCGTCTCGTTGGTGATTGATGATGGCGCCCATGGTGTGAGCAGACACAATCACTGCAACCCTGCCAAGCACTACGCCCACCACCACAGTCTGACATCGTCTCTTCAACCTCGTCAAAGTGATCCACAATTGTGGAGTCTTCAATCGTTCGAATATGCCACTTGCCTCCACAATCCAGGTGAAGTCATCGCGAACGAAACAAGTGACCATTGCGGCCGAACTGATGCGATAGAACAGAACCACCGAGAAGAAGAAATATCGATTCTTGTTGAAGATCATAAATGCTAAATCGGCCATTTCCATGAGAATCTCTTCACGATCAGTGGGAATGAAAGCCAGTGAAGCGGTGTAGATTGAGTCAAACCACAAAATAGCCAACAACACATTCAAACGAGTATTTCTTTCTCGAGACACTTTCCTTTGAATGTTGACTCCCATTGGTCTGGTGAGAATGTTGTTTGAATGCACTAAATTTATTAGATTTTCCATTTTGACTAACTGAATAATACTAATGAAAAGCCACGAAACACAAATATTAATTCAAACGAGACATATAAAGCAACTTTATTTAAACAATCTTAACATTGTAGGCAATTCACTGAAAACATTTCTCAAGTTTGTTTCTCAAATTCTCAAATTTAACATTTCAATTGACTTATTGTATCAACATATAATGTATTTTCAATTTCAACGAATCAGCATTCTTAATCATTGACTCGACATAGAACTGTTACGCTAATGAATTGTCTCCATACTTCATGCGTTACAGGATGTATGCTTAATGTTAAGTTCATTGATTTTGTGATCGATTTGATTTGGATAATACAATTTGGGAGAACTATTGATTTAAGATTATGGAAACTTGACATTAAATTGTTCGTTTCTATGCTGACATTCTCTCAATTTTCATTTCTGAAAACAGTTCTCGCAAGCCGCAGCTCAATTTAGAAGTCGTTAACATAAGAGTCTATTGATGAGTAACAAAAAATATCTTTTCAGTATGACTTGTTCTTTGTCATTATCCTATGATGATTAATATGAATAATAATGATAAGAAGTAGCAGTTGATTGCAAAATAGTTTTAAGACTTGGTATTGGAATACTTTAAGTACGCAAACAAAAAATAAAATTCATTCATTCGTCATTGAAACAAAAGTGCCACATATAAATTAAATTACATATATTTATTAAAAATTACATTTTTATTTAAATTGAATTGGCTTTAGAATTATGTAATTACAACATATGAATAGTTAGACATAATTCGTTTGTTAATTAGCTAATTTGTTGTCTTCTTTTTGAACGGCTTGTTCAATAGCAAGACAAGCCTTCAACTTGCTGTTTGTATTGCGAATTCGTTCAGCAGCATCGTCGAGTCTTTGTTTGAGAGCTTGGTCAGCCAGCAACTGTTCAATTGCCTGAATCAATTGACTATCTTCGAACTCATATGTCTCAAGTCTCACTCCAAATCCAGTCTCGGCGACTCGTTGTGCATTGTCAAACTGATCGTAGAACAGAGGCAGCACAATCATTGGTTTGCCAAATGAGAAAGCTTCTGTGACCGAGTTGTTACCTCCGTGAGTGATCACCAGGTCCACCAGTGGGAGTATTTGTGTTTGTGGCACATACACATCGCCCCACATGTTGGGTGCCAACTCGTACTGCTCATGGAGCAATCCTTTCGACACAATGAACCAGTGTGGACTGTTGCGCAGAATGGACACCAGTCGAGTCATCAACTTGACATCGACTGAGCCCATCGAACCCATGGAGAGGTAAATCAACTTGTCACCTGGCTTTATCTTACTGGCAAACTCGTCGGGCAGTTTGAACTGTCCCAACTCATCTCGACAGAATGCGTCCACTCGCAGAAAGTTGTCCGGAATGGCAATGTCGTTGTGGTAGTCCAACTCTTCTGGGTACTGGTAAATGTTGAGGTAAGGTGAGTATGGTAGAAACGTTTGTTTGTCATTGAACGGATAATTGTATTTCTCACACAACAACTTTTGGTACTTCAATATTTTGTCAAAGTGAATCTCTTGTTGGACTTTTCGATATTCTTCCCATTGCAAACGATCACCTTTAACAGGATAACCTAAAAGAAATTTAAATTTATTAACTAAATAAATATAAATAAATATATTATTACCAGAAGTGAATGGTGGCAAATCAGGCGAATTGAAAAAGCCAACTGGCTGACTGCAAAACAAATAAGTCCAAGGAATGCCTGCATTGATAAGACAGGGCGCCACAATGTCTGAGTCGATAACTAGAAAATCAGGCTTCTCTTCTTCAAGCAGAACCTTCAATTGAGGTTCAAAGTCCAAATTCTTCAAATAAATTTCTTCTAAAAAGTTTGACTTTATGAATCGTTTCAACTTTTCCAAAGAGGAAAGATTGTCAAAGAACCCGTTCTCGATCAATTCATTGCAAAACTTTTTGATTGGATCAACATTTTCATCTTCTTGTTTTGCCCGAGACTTGTCCTCCTTGAGAAAGCGCACCTCGAATCCATACTTGGAGAATTTGTCCCCAAACTGTTCATTGACCACGAAGTAGACCTGATGACCACGTTCGATCATCACCTGGCCCAGACCGATGCATGCGTTCTGTGGACCAATAAAGTCCAACATGTAGAAAAATATTTTCAGTTTGCGAGTCATTTTCAATAATTGCTTCAATGCAAATTACTTTGTTGAGAACTTAGCACATGATCGAGGGTTTATATAATCGAAACATGTAAAGTTGTCATTGGCCGCTCATTTATTATCATCGTTCCTCCTTTATTATCAAATATACAAAGTATTTTCCAAGTGTCAACTTCATTGATGTTCTTCTAAGCAAAATCAAAATGAACGAAACCATTTGATCTTCACTCTTATCAAACCTTCTCATCGTCAAACTCAATACATTGGTGAGCCCGTTCAAATCGAACAAATGTACTACGAGTGTCACTGTTGAACAGTCTAGAAATGTAGTTTTGTCATCAATGCCTAACATGTTACAGCCATCAAAGAAAATGCATTTTGTCATTTGATTTATTGCTGTCGTTCTATCTAATCTTACATCAATGATATCTCAAGTCCAGGTTCATTGCAATTACAGTTTGATAAAGAAACAGCAATTTCGGTTACATTAAGGTAGGACAGGACGTTGCCGACATATGTGAATGGGCCCTATGTATTTCAATGGGAAAATTTCATTTTGCGTTTGTACCTTTTTCTACCAAACTTGTGTACCGATTTTTGCCTACAATATCTTTAATTAAAGGTAAATGTATGATCTTTAGATATGACGATCTGAAATTTTCTAATTCTATATATTTCATAATGATATGATCTCAATTGGCCCAAAAAAGTGTTATTTCTACAATCGATCATGAATTTTCTTTACCAAAACTCAAATTTTAAAAAATTCAGATCGTCATATCTAAAGATCATACATTTACCTTTAATTTAAGATATCGTAGACAAATATCGGTACCCTGGTTTGGGAGAAAATGGTCCAAACGCAAAATGAAATTTTCCCATTGAAATACATAGGGCCCATTCACATATGTCGGCGACGTCCTGTCCTACCTTAAGGCTCTATTCTAATTACGGACAATTTGGTATTTGTTTGTATATTTTTAAATAAATTCAATACAAATATTTTTAATCATAAATAATAAAAGGCCTCAATGTTTTAAAGGCATAAAATTACATTTCTGAATAGTAAGTTTAAATTCCAATTTTATATGAGACTAGAAAAATGACTGATACGAGCCTTAAAAGTGAATTCAAAGCTATTTCAGTTACTATAATTAATCATGAAATTCAAAATGTCAAATTTTGTACTTGAGACAAAAACACACGATTTACATAATTTGATTAATAGTAGGTTTTCAAATTATCTAAAAATTAGTCACATTAATCACTGTTCACTCTGCCTTTCAATTCGCTAATCTAATTATATATAACACAGCATATTGTTTTAGTTTGAGTCTTTAAAAATATAAAATTATTTGCTACAATTTTTAGCTGGAAAAGTTCAAATTCATTTTTCAATTTGAATTGGATAAACATTAAAACATGTTTATGCACTTGAAATTAATGATCAAGTCACATATGAACGTGTTTCTCGATAATTATGACCCGATCAAAAGTTATCGACTGGATTCTGTTGAAAATGCCGAAAAGTACAAATCAATCTTCCCAATTTATTTATTACAATTTGCACAAACCCAAACAAGGCGACATTTTATCTTTCCATTGTTTCTTTCACTTTATCTAGTAGCTGATACGTTGATAATTTTATTTCAGGAAAGTCATAATGAATTTAGAAATTCGCCAAGAATTTTTGCGCACAAAATGTTTCCCAGATTTCTATGGGAACAAAGCGATTTCATCATGTACAATACCTTGGTATTGAAAATAGCTATTTTTGCGAATCTGTGCATCAATCCGACGGTAAGAAACAACAAGTATGTAATGATTCTTTTTGAAGATGATTCCAAGCAGATTGCAAGACTATTCGATTTAAATGGAAAAGGTAATTGTTTAAAGTTTTCAATGTCAAATTACTGATCATTTTTCTTATATTAAAGAATGGAACGAATCTGCCACACAAAAATTGGTCGATTGTCGACGCAAAACTCGATTCACAATAAAAGTCTCATTGATTTGGGTGATGATTTTTTCTGAAATGTTTTACATGCAAAACATGTTTCAAAGATCACAATTTGATTTGGAGAATATTTTATTCTTTACAGTAGTTCTACCATTCTGGGTAATTTATGCGACATTAGGTAAGACAAAACAATACATTAATTGATAAATTAAAAAATATTATTTTTAAATAGCAATTGTAATCTTTTTCCTCTACTTCACACTCACTGCAAAGTACATTCAAATTAAACAGAAAATTCTTTTGAAAAAAATACACAAACTCACAAACATATTTAAACAATCTCATCAAAGTAATTCACAAATTATCTGGAAACGATTATCTTTCTTATCTCGAGCTGAACTCAATCTATTCAAAGAAATGCAAACTTACAATAACTTTTGGAGCACCCATTTGAGCATCTTTATAAGTGGTTTCATAATGTACGTTTGCTACATGACCTATGGAATGTTGTTTGTAGAAGGATCATTTGAGCACAAATATATGTTGTGGTTTTTTCTCTTTTATGATTCGTCTTTGCTATTCTATGTCATTCATCACGCTTCGGTTGTGAGTAAGAATAATACACAAATTGACAAAATCAATGCAAAATTAGTCAACTTGTTTCAATTTACGACAAATTACAGACCGATTAAACAGTTGGTTAAGGTAAAAAGTATGAGTTCTAATTATTTAGTAACCAAATATTTATCATTTAGATTGATGAAATAATTTCGAATCCACGATCATCATTTTATGGCTTCAAATTGATCAACGATTCGCTCATTGACTCGAAAACGATTTATTTGGTAAATTTAAAATTAATTAATTTTTAATTTTTAGTTTAATTATTATTTTACAGACACTTTACTATATGAGCATGTTTTTCATGTTGACATTCCATAAATAACTATAGTTTTCAGTGCAGGGGAAATTACAGAGTATTTCTGCAACCATTTAAATATTTTCCAATTGAAATAAACAAAAATACAAAAATTAATCTTAAATGTACGATTTTTTCATTTTAAATACTTAAATAAAATATAATAGACGACCTGGCGCTCCTAGCTTCGAGTCAAGACGACCTCCAGTGCGCACTCGAACGTTTCGCAGCCGAGTGTGAAAAGTCCGGAATGAAGGTCAGCACAAGCAAGACCGAAGTGATGGTTCTCTCAAGACGAACTGTGGACTGCACACTACATGTCAGTGGTGTCCAGCTCCAACAAGTCAAGGAGTTCAAGTATCTCGGGGCTCTGTTCACGAGTGATGGACGGCTGGATAAAGAACTAAACCGACGCATCAACCTCTCAAGCGTAGTCCTTAGAGAGCTCTGGGCGGTGATGGGCAGTTCGAGGATCAGTAGAGAAGCAAAGCTCGCCATCTACAAGTCTTTATTCAGAGCCGTCCTCACCTATGGTCACGAATCTTGGACTCTGACCGAAAGAACTAGGTCGCGGGTACAAGCGGCCGAGATGCGCTTTCTGAGAAGGATCTTTGGTGTCACCCGTTTGGATCACATTCGGAACGCATCGATCAGGGAGGCCATCAACATCGAGCCGCTACTCCTTTGGGTAGAGAGGTCCCAACTCCGGTGGCGTGGTCACGTGGAAAGGATGGATCCGAATCGTCTGGTTTGGCAAATCTTCAACGCGGTGCCAGATGGACTAAGACCGGTTGGCAGACCAAGGACGAGATGGATGGACCAAAATGACGCCCTCTTGAGACGTGTTGGCTTGAACCCGGACGAAGTAGCACAAGTGGCCACGGACCGATCCTGGTGGAGGCAGAAGATTTTTGGGCTAGAGCCGCGACCCGATTTACGGACATAGCGGCGTGATGTTAATGTAAAAAAAAAATATAATAAATTTAATATTAATATTATTCCAAAAGTTTTTAACCTTGAAATAAAATATTTAAATAAAATATTAATTTGATTTATTTTTAAAGAGAAATGCACATCATCGAATGAAATATAGGTTCAAAACTTTTTAGAATTATATATTTAAAATTTACGACATAATTCAGCAAAATTTATAACAAATGACAATGGCTCAACTCAACTGGAGACAATCTGAAATGAATGTTCAATTTATTATACATTTATTCGTAGCTGTCATAAAAGTTTGGAACAAAGAAAAAGAACATGAAACGCACAAACTGAAAATGCAATAAATATTCGTGATAGGATAGTAACAATATATTCTTTTAAGAATCATTTGACTTCATTTCGAATCTAAAAACCCCCAGTGGCCTTCTATCGTTCGATCATGTATTTGATGAATATTAAATTATTCATCAATTCCCATCTCAATGTATTTCTTGACAATTACGATCCAATTAAGACACGGTTGTTGAATAAAACAAATTCTAAATCTAAACCAAACACAACCCCAAACAAAATCATTCCACTCGATTTTGAGAATCCTCCAGAGTCGAGTCCCAAATCAAGCACTTCACCACATCGCCATTTCATCCTCCCGTTACTCAATGCATTCTACTTGGTCATTGATAGTTTGCGAATTCTGTTTCAAAATGGACGACAAAATTTGAAAATATCACCCGAATTTTTCACTCACAAAATGTTTCCACAGTTTCTGTGGGAACAGTGCGACTTTATGATGCTCAATGGCTTGGCCATTGAGATTGCGGTTCTGGTCAATCTTTGGTTCAAACCTAAAATTGACAATAAATTCGAAATGATTCTTTACCAAAATAGCACAAAGCAATTTGTGAAGCTTTGTGATTCGAAAGAAAAAGGTAATTATGTTTTATTTATGAGTTTTTATTTTTAAATTGTTAGTCATTATACAATGAATTTAGACATTCCCAGAGAAACTGCAAATCAGATCATAAAGTACCGCAAAAAGGCAAGATTCATGATCAATGCATCGTTAATTTGGATTTTAGCATTCTCTGAGTTGTATTACATTCAAAACATGTTTCAACGTTCGCTATTTAGCTTAGACGACATATTGTTCTTTACTTTAATTCTGCCCACTTGGTTAATCTATGCATCGTATGGTAATTATTAATTGATTGATGATAACTTTAATTATAATTTTTTATAACCAAACAGCAATCATAATCTTTTTCCTGTTCTTTACAATGACTGCAAAATATGTTCAGATCAAGCAGAAAAATCTTTTAAACAATTTGAAGGATTTGGCAAAGAATCCTTCTTTAAATCCGAAACAGTTTTGGATTCGATTTGCCAGTTTGTATCGAAAGGAAAGTATGTTGTATGACGAAATCAGGAGACACGATCACTTCTGGGGTGGCAACTTGACCATATTTATTTGTGGCTTCATCTTCTACATATGTCATCTTACTTATTCAATGTTCATGGTAGATGGCTCACTTAAGGACAAATATCTCCTCTGGTTCTTCTTGTACTACGACGTTTCCCTAGTCATCTATGTCATTCGTCATGCATCAGATGTGGTTCGGCTGAATGGCAAAATTGAGAAGGCCAATTTGAACATTGTCAATATTTATCAATTTGGGGCTAACCGAAAAATAGTAAAGCATTTGTTTAAGGTATTATTGTTTTTTACATTACAGTTCGAGTAAAGATTTTCTTCTATAGATGGATACAATAATTTGCCATCCTCCTTCCTCGATCTATGGTTTCCATCTACTCAATAACTCCTTGGTGGATTCGCAAATATTCTATTTGGTAATGAAATTGTCTAATAAATCGATAATTATAAGAATATTTGTTCTGTTCAACAGACTTTCTATTACATCAGCATGTTCTTTATGTTACTTTTTCACAATTAAATCAATTAGAATCATTCATTCATATCTTATTATTTGTATAATTCATTGCAAAATAAATTAATAAACCTTAATCAGTATTTTTGTTGTTAAATAAGCCCGTTCAAAACAGATTACGCAAATGTCTACAAATAACATATGAAGTTAGGGTGGAACTTTAAATATATTGAGTAAAATAGACTCAAATTTGACCTTGCTACGTGACAAATCTCGTGTAATGGCATACCAAAACCGTCAAATTAGACCTGTCAGTGAATTTACATTTGAAATGTCATTGAAACTTGCACTTAATTCATAAATCAATAATTGAATTTTTAAAATTAAATAAATGCAAATGAGCCAATGGAACTTTACTAAATCAAATTGAAACAATTAAGAATTATCAAATATGCTACAAATAAAAGTGCTCGTTAAGGCATATAATTTATGTTGATATTCTAAACTTACTGAGCAAAGTTGCGGCAATGAAGTGGTTAGTCTCAGTAAGACTGTCAAGCATTGTAATTTTGTTGGTGTGCCATTTTGTAGAAGCATCACTCACAAGCAATCGATCGCGATTGCAGTGGTCGAGTGTTTCGCAAACTACCAACTCTTCGTTTTTCTATTCAAAACGAAGCAACTATGTTTCGACCAAACATCCCCAAGCACCGATTACTAATGGACATGAACACGCCTCTAGCTCAAAAGAATCGATCCAAGGGGAAAACGATGCATCGCCACAGCAACGACCTCGACAGAAGCGTTTCGGTATGTTCGACTCGTTGATGGACTCCTTTTCGGGTTCAAAAGAAACTTCCGATCCGGTGGAAAAGTTCAAGAATTATTTGCCTTCTGATTGGATGCCGACTTTGCGTAAAACAATCGAGAAGGTTCCACCTGAATTACGAGAAAAGGTTGTCGAATACGGCAAAAACTGGCTTATGAAGAAGTTTAGCAAAGATCGCAATCTCGACATGGACCAAGACGAAATGTCCTTTGAATCGTGGCACAAAGCACTGCTCCAAATAACCCCAATGTTGGTTTGAATGTCTTGAACATTTAATTCATGCCAATTACAACTGCATTTAAATGTCTACACTTCATATTTATTAATTTGAAATAAAACTTCGAAATAGTAAATTATGTTGCATCTAGTCAAAAATTTAATCAAACGCGTCAAGATTTTCTTCCAAATATTTCTCGAACCACTGTTTGTGATGTCCAAATGTTTCTCTATCGAAACAAATGCTGTCGTTAGTAAAGTGTGGATCAAACAGTCGACAATGACGAAGATGAGTGAAATATTGTACGTGTGGTTCGATCAATGCCAATCGAAAAATGCTTGGAATGGTGCGAATGGTGAGTTCTTCCAGATTGGGAAAAGCAGTAGAAAGCAATCTACAGAAGAATTCGCCATCAAGTATCCCGGTTACTGCCCATTGATTTAGAAGATGCAACTGTTTCACAGATGCAATTCGAGGAATGTCCATTTGTGCTTTTTGGTCATCAAGAGATTCCATATGAATTGCAAATTTATCAAGTTTCAGTTCAGTAAGTTGTTTAAGCTGACTAATAGCTCTTAACAAATCATATTCCAATTCAAAAAACTAAAGATCAAAACATTATCACAAATAACATTTATCAATCAATTGATTATAATTTAAATACCTCTTCAATGAATCCGGTCTCATGGTCGTGATAAACAATAGCTTGAAGACTCAAATGTCGCATCAAAACAAAATGCGTTGAAATATATTTGACTAATTCGATGCATTCGGCAGATATTTTCATTAAATGTAATTCAGTAATGTTTGTCGCCAGTTGAGAGTTGATTTCAAACCAACGTTCTTCTGAAAGTAACAAGTGTAATTGGTGCGGTACACACTGTACACAGTCCACAAATGGCTTTAATTAACTGATTTAGTTCAAATTGAGGCCTTGGGTGAGTAAAACTTGAGGATTGGCACGAACATTGCCCGTTTCAAGTTCTGCAAATTCGAAAACTAATAAAACAAACATTGGAACTTATGAACATACTATAAATACATTTGTATCGGTTCATTTCAAGCTGTATTGTGAATTAGAAGTGTTAAAAATGTCCCCCGAAGAACTCGCTCGTCTGTTGCAGCTTATCAATGAGTCAAAATCGAATGAACCTCGTCCAATGGACTTGAACGCTGGTATCAACCTCTTCCTTTGTAAGTATAGTGTTACCGATCTAATCTGAGCCATTGCTAACTTAATTTTACGATCTCCTTCACACCTATAGCCGATGCGTTCATCGGATGCTCCTTCTCAAATGGCGTTCCAGCTAGTGAACCCATTTTACCACCAAATTTGGCCAATGGCACAGGCAACGGTGGATCGACTGTGCGATCACCATCTAATGTTCCAAACAACTCGTCAACTGCTGGTGGCCCGTCTGCTATTTAACGGTGGACCGACTGTGCCATCACCATCTGATGTTCCAGCTCCTAGTAAAGCTCCACAATGGACTCAACACATGAAGGATTAAACATTTAAACTTTTGTCTTTGTTTTTTCCACTTTTTGTAAATATATTCAAATGTATTGAGTTTGACTCCTGTTTGTGGTTGCGCCGCTTGTAGTCCTTGTTACGTGCTTTGTCTCATTGCAAAAACTGAATTGTAGGCAAAAAGTGCCTTTTGCACTGTTCCAGATTCTGAGATGGAAGATTTCTTCTAGGTACTTCGAATTCCCTAAAATGCGTTGAAATATATTCGACTAATTCGATGCATTCGGCAGATATTTTCATTAAATGTAATTCAGTAATGTTTGTCGCCAGTTGAGAGTTGATTTCAAACCAACGTTCTTCTGAGAGTAATTGAAATACTCGATGCTCGATGAATGTCGTGACATTCTCGCAAATTGATGGATTCAAATGAGCAAGTGATAAAATAGAACTGGAATTTGAAATATGCACTAAAAGTACTTTAAGCGATTCAACGTCGGGGCTAGAGCGTCGAGAGATAAATAACAATCCATCAAATCTAGATGTTTCAATGAAGTCAATTTGTGGATTGCGCCAAATAATTGTGATGAATAATCTTTGTTAAAGTGACATAACAGAGACAAAGTAGTCAAATTGGGCCATTGAGCAAGCAAATATGGGAGAGTTCTGCCAATATTAGGCGATTCAAAATGAAAAACCAATTGCTCAACCTTCGGAAATAGTTTGCTCATGTAATTGCAAAATTGTTCATTGATATATTGTTCAGGTATAATCAAGTCGTCGTCTTGTCCAACTTGTTTCAATTTCAAGTTTTTCCAATCGTAAATGTTGTGTGTAATAATCCTGTGACAGTAATCAATCACTACATCATCATCAACAAGTAGCTTTAAGGACCGCTTTGAATGTGACTCGAGCACATGTTGATCAATCAAGGCCACAGAGACAGTTCGCAATTGAAGCAATTGTTGTGTTGACAAACGGCATTTCTTGAATATCAAAACCAAAACCTCGTTGGGAAATTTTTCGAAACTAAGTTTTGTTGTGCTTGTAGACACAGAAGAGGAAGAAAATAAAGCAGGTAAGTCAATGTCATCAAGATAGATGTCTTCGTTCAGCAGATATGTCCACGATTGTGGAGATTCCGGTGCTTTTGAAGATTGTTTGCAAGTTTCCATTGAGGATTTAGTGACAATTGAACTTCAAGGAAAGTACAAGACGATAATGAATGTTAACGTTGAATAAACTGTGTACTGTCACTGTAGACGGCAACGAAAAAGAGCATATTAACAGAATACGTATTTAGTGAACTTTGAATTTTTCAGTTCATCTGACCGCTAACTATTTAAAATAGCCCACGAACACAAACACGAGATCAAGGATGCCGCCTATGCTTTCAGATAATTAATTAATTAATAAAAACAATTTTAATAATGAAATGTTTAATTTACACAAAATAACCTCCCTTGTCTAAAGTGAAAGTTCATTGTGTCCGCGTTGGATCCTGGCACACGCCCATATACAGAATTTGTTGAGCTACTCCAGTGGTGACAAGTGCAAATAGGAAAGGTCGATCTGCAGTGAATTGTGCTTCTTTGCGTTTGTTAATTAGATTGGACAGTTTTGATCGATTGTTTGCATGTTCGGTGGCTCCGTGATGATCGATCTCTAATGATACTCGTTGAAATAAAACCACATTGTCATCCACTGGAGGTATGCACGTGGTATTCTTGTTCTTGTACAATTCCTCCTGATCTAACTGCAACAAATTTGCAAGTTGTTGGATTGGTTTGGCCATTTGACGGTTTGCAGTTAGTTTGAATTTGGGTAAGGTCAGTTTCACTTCCCATCTAATACGGAGACCTTTTATAATGCGTTTCAGTGTCTCATAATCGAGCAAATGCTTGACAAAGTGTTCGATAGAAATGTTCTCATCTGGCAGAATCAGGACCATTGCAATGTTGGTGTCATGCTTGTAATTTATTTTGATTGCGCTCGACATCGATTGTTTGTCCTCCAAGTACATGAACGACTTCTCTTTGTACAAAAGTTCAGTTTTCACTGATTCGCCATTTGACTTGCGAAATTCTCCATACTGAACTTCAAACGTCTTCGACCAAAGACCACTGAACTGAATTGAACTCAATAGTACAGTGTCCACTGTTGAGTTAACCAGTGAAACATAGTCCGTAGTGGGCAACATTGAACCGCCATTTGAATTGGCAAAGTCTCGATTGATGCTTTGCAATGACTCCAAGCATGGCTTCTCATTGCTCATCAGTTGTAACTCTTTTCCAGTGGTATGGTAGTTCTTCAAAAGCTTTTTTACATGACCGGGCTTGATTGGATTACTAAGAAACAAAAAAAGCATTTGTTTAGTTTATTTTTATTGTTTACTCAATGACATACCTCGGATCGCGGTAGTGAAAACTGTTGACTTTCAACGAGTTTTTATTGCCCTTCATTGTGAATCGATTGTTTGCACAATTCATATAAACGAAACTCTTCGAATCCATTTTTCCGCTTGCCTTGACAAAGAACAATGTCTTTGCCAACTGTACTCGAGATTCTGTATCTTTTCCGGGCACTAACGTGGACAACGACGATATCATCCAGTGAGGACTAAGAAGAATGTTCTGACCGTGAGCAAGGTCATTGTCGAGTTGAGCACGCAACATTGCAACCGTCAATCGAATCTGATGTTTGAACATACACCAACTGTAGGAGGCTTCAGTTTGTGCCTGCACAGTTGCCATGGTTGAAGCATCGTAATAGGTTGGAATGTCACCCATGATGAAATTAACCAAAGACGAAAATAATAACAAAATTGATTGAATTACAAATACAGCTTTATGAGTACTGTCAGTGGAGAAGTGATGGCTTTATATAATACACAAAACGTAACACAATCAAGTAGACAAAGCAAAGTATGGGAGAAATACCTGTACAAGTGACTAATGCTTATCAATTTGATTATGTTGCTTGGTGTGGTGATGATACTTGACAGACCTTTGGTGCAATGAATCATTATAAATGACATTTTATATTTTGTCCAGATGAAACAATGATGATGGCGGCTATTTCAAGATACAAACTAAGTGTACCATTTGACCTGTTGAACTTGCAATACACTACTTATGACTCATTGCTTACATAAGCAAAGGTAAATGTGTTCTTGTAATGTAATAATTATACAATGTACCAAACATTAAGTCACTAATGTATCTACTGATTCATGGTCGTTACTTGATAAGAGGCCACAATGGATATACCAATGGTATATGGAAATATTGCATAGTATGCAAACGATATATTATCGATACAATGGGTAGCACAGGAACATTTAGTACACAAATATGTCACTTTAAAAAAGTAATTATATTCCAATAACATTTCAATACTTAATAATAATCGCAATCCTCCCAATAATCATGTAAATCTCCATCGTGTTGTTTCATGAATGCTTTGAACCATTCTTGATGTCGTCCAAACATTTCGATGTCATAATGCCAATTCTCGTAGCTGCAATAGTCAAGAGAAAATAATTTATGATGCCGAAGTTTGGTAAATTTATTCAAGTGTAGTTTGATGTCGTCCACTAAATAAGAATCGTCAGTTTGAATGAACAATTGTTCCAGATTAGGAAATGCAATCGAAAGAATTCGGCAAAATTCTTCACTTTCAAGTTCGCCATACATAAAGTTGAATCCAGACAAATGTAAAATTTTCACAGAAGTAAGCTTGGGAATTTGCATATCTATTTCTTCATCTTTCAGTGAATCCAAATTGACGTACACTTGATCCAGTTTCAACTCAGTGAGATGTTTCAATGGGACAAGTGCATTCAAAAGTTCAGCTTCAAAATTGTGCTCCTAAATAAAAAATTCACATATTACATTGACATGAAAACATAATCAATATCAAGCCGTACCGGATTTTCAAATGAAGCGTAAGTATCATTATAATGCAGAAAGCGAAGACTCAAATGTCGCAATGAGAGAAAATGTTTTCCAATGATGTTGACTGTTACTTTGGCACCGATGTCACATTCAAAAGAAGCCAAATGCAACTCGGTAAGGTTGGCCACTAGTTCAGGGTTTATCTCAATAAGGCGTCGATGATAGTCTTCTAATGACTCTCGTTGATAGTAACTAGAAAAATGGCCGAAAGTAGACAAACTTTTGCATTTGGACGGATTGAGATGACCATATGCCAGCATATATTGAGCATTTGGAATTCGAAAAGAAAAGTGTTCCACACGGCGCAGTGTCGGTGCTAGAATGTCGATTTGTGCCAATTGTTCCATACCAGTGATCATCAAATCGAGACGTTTCAGGGCAGTCAATTTGTTGATAGTTCGAAATAGTAGCGGAATAAATCGTTCGGAGAGATGAATAAATAAAGTCAAGCTGGTCAGATTGGGCCATTTAGAAAGCAATTTTGGGAGAATATCAGAAACTTTGGGCTCAATGCCATGAAAAACGAGTTGCTCTAAATCGGGAAAAAGTTTGTTCAAACTGATGACAAAATGAATAGTGAAATGTCGCACAGGTACAATGAAGTCGTCGTCTTGACCAACAGGTTTCAATTTCAAATGTTGCCAATCCTCAATTTTGAGAGAAATCAACATTCTACAATAATTCACCACAAGATCTGGCGAACCACTGAAAAGTTTCAATGACCGCTTCGAATGTGGTTCGAACACATGCTGGTCAATCAAAATCATCCACCGAGGACAAACAGTTTGAAGTCGAATCATTTCTTGCATTGATGAACTAAATTCCTTGTATTTCTTGAATATCAAAACTAATATCTCGTTTGGAAGTTTATTCCAGTCTGGCTGGACAGCTGTGGCTGATCGAGGAGACACAGCAGATAAATCAATATCGTCAAGATCAATTTCCTCCTCTAACAAGTATGTCCACGATTGTGGCGAATCGGGAGTTTCATTCGAAGTTCCCATCGTGGATAAATCGAGGACAAAGAAGTATTAAAACGTAATTACAACACACCAAATTAGTTTTTGCTTGACCTTTGTTACTGACGACTTGGCATGACTGACCAAACAAGAGCTCGTTGAGGTAGAGCTTACGCCATCTATGGACACAGCGAAACACAATTTTTAAAATTACCTCAATATAAAGTGCGGGAAAGAAAATATGAAAATTATTGTATAGAGACAGAAAAATTTTATTAAATATGTTAAAAACAAACCAAAATCAAATAAAACTCGTTTCACTTAATATGAACTTCTGATCTGTACTCTTTATCGAAAGCCCCATCTTTGACTCGTTGAGCTTCAAATCCACAATAATATTCCCTTGGAGTTAATCGTTTTAGGATTGATCATAATTTCGTATCTTGGAAAAGATATTATATTGCCTTTCTGCACACTCATGGCAGCTAATACAGAGTGGTTGGTGGACTTGAACTCAATTAAAGGAACGCCGTTGTTTTCTCCTATATTTCATCAATACAATAGTAATAATAAAATATTATTAATTGTTTCAGTCAATATTAAACAAACCCTGCCTAAAATACCAAGATAATATCCAATTTTAATTGCAGTTGCAGTACTTGACGCCTTGTAATAGTAATTCACATGATAGCCATAGGTGGTACCGTTTTCATTGGTAAAAATATAATAGGCTTTACACATGAGTGCAAATGGAGTGCCTAGCATAAATGGTCCATTAATAGGTTCTCCGTACATTGTTATGCTTGTCATAGGGTCAGATGACACTAGGCCTTGAATGAGCAGCACAATAGCTCCGAGTGAAACCACCTTTCGAATCATCGTTTAGATAACTAGAGATTTAAAATTAAAACTGTATTAATTAATGCTTTTGAATGAATCAAATTTGGAGTACGTTTTACTTACTTTGGTTTGCGTTGTAGGTAAATTGATAGTTAAGTAGTAATTGAAGCTCGAGCTTTATATACACATACACATATGCTGTCTCTTTAATTAATATTGACTTTCTACAAATAATTTAATCGAATAACCATCTATTAACATTAACATATGGTCACATTCTGCATATAGTATAGAAAAGAAGCTAAAAATAAGCTAAAAATAGCCTCGTGATCGCGTGATTATCAGAATTGATAAAGTTTTTATCCATCAAAGCACAAATGTTACACAATTTTAAGCAATTTCAAGTGAAGATGAGGTGCTTGTGAGGTGCTTTGGAAGGCATTCCTTAACCTCATTATTGTGATACAACCGATCACAAGATCGTAAATTAAAAGAACGAGTGATCAGTGGAATTATCTTTTGTGAAAGTGACAGCTGGTAAGCAGTGTCAATTGTTTCTGGATAATTTCTGATAATTTCTAATGCAATGACAGTTAAATTAATTTGGTTATTATTTTTACAAGTCTTGTAGATGCTTTTGATGAAAACGAAAAAAGTTTTGCCAAATGTAGAGAAAGTAACCAATGGACATCAATGTGATCTAGACAAATTAATTAAATTAATTAAAATTATGGGTTATATAGGTTATAATTGGGATTACTTTAAAGGCTTTATTCTTGGAGGCCACCGAGGCCGGACCAATGGTGATGCCAGGTTTACGTCTACTGCAGATGTGTTCATAGTAATCGTTGAGGTATATTTTGAATGGTATATTGTTTCGACCCATAAAGTGATACTGAATGGATGGAATAATTCGCTTCGGTGGATTGACCAGTTTGTTGATTTCACTGAAGACTAAGTACAGAATTGGTACAGTCACCATTTGAGCAAACAGAAACAGTATTATTGAGTAGTAGACCAAGTCACTGAAGAGATGTCGTTTCAGATTGAGATAACACAACAGACAGGATGGGTTGAACAGATTGATCAGCACATAACTGAACGCGAGTGGACTCACCAACGAATTGCACCGATGGAGATAGTCAAAGTTGCGCTTCTGGTACTGCAGACATTGAGTCAGATCGAATCGCTTTGAACGACGTTGGTACAACACATCCAGACTATTTCGACGTTTTCTCTTTGATCTGCCATTCTCCAAGCAAGCAATTATGTCGAACATTTTCTCAATGTGATAATAATGACAACGCTTCGATATTAAAGCAACCACCAGAATTATTGCAGCAAGGAATAAGTGAAGATGCATGAGTGCATTGGCCATATAGGTAACAAGCACAATGTCCAATATGATTTGCTGATGCTCGAATATGATCAATCGAAAGTGAATGAACATGAAATCGAAAGCAATCAATGCTGCTGTCAGTACTAAAGTAACCAAATTATCAATCTCATAACGATAAACTAGGCAACTTACTCAAAACAAAATGAATCATAGGTCGACCTAAGTTGACCAGTAAGATTGCTTGATTCACTGAATTTCGAATGATACTTTGAGGTACTTCGGGAAAGTATCGAGATTTGCCCTTGTTGTAATAGACAGATATAACCACATCATACAGAATATTCAAAGCAATGGAATTGTCCTTTTGAATGAAGTACAACTTGACATACAATGAGACAACATACACCGCAAAGCACAAGCCCATCAGAATGGCAAACACATCTCCATAATCTTCAATGACCAGTATGTAGAAAAGCACATCCAATTTGGTGTACAATGTCCACACGTGTGCATTCGACAGAGCAGCAATGGCACAAAAGGCCCTGGCCACCATAAACCCAATCATTGTCATGTCCATCAACTGACGACGTCGAATCCAGAGAGGTCGACCATCCACAATTGCACTCAACTCTCCAATCACCGCAATCTCCTTCATCACTTTATTCCACATTTTCAAGCATTTATTTCCAAACGAAGCCATATTTGACATATTCATTTTTCCAGTAATCGTATTCAAAATTGCACATAAAGTATATTTTTAAAATGCGCAAATAATTTTAATAAAAATGAATATTTAAAAAACAAAGCAATTTGTCAAATGTCTAAAATATATTTAAATATTATTTAAAAATAATTCATCGTAGAATTGATCCCAAAATCAATACGAAAAAGGACAATGAATGCATAAATAAAAAACAAATTCAAAATTCAAGCCTGGGAAAAAATGATTAGAACATCATAAATATTTAAAAACTTAAATTAACTGTTTTGTTTATTTTGAAACATTGAAATCGATTCGAATATATAAATATAATATTTTTAATATTTAAATGCGTTTTAAAATTAAGAAAGAATAAAGATAAAGAATTTAATTTTACAATACTTGGACATACTTAGAATATTGTGATTGTCAATTGATTACTAATTTTTAATCTAAAAATCTTTAAATTTTTTAATTCAAACATTTGTTATTTGAGATTTGAATCTCTCAGTAGACGGTTGAGAGTCAATATTTTCAGAGTTCGACCAAGCAATAAATTATTTCTACTTTTATTTTTGAAAATATATTTCCGTTTAAATATAATTAAATTTTAATTTTGATCACTTGATCAGGACAGAACAACAAAAATATTTACTGCAAACTAAATTTGAAATCACATGTCAACATATTTACTGCAATATTTTTGAGTTTTTTGCGTGACAATTCTGTTGCCAACATGAAAGAATATATTGAAGTACAAAATTATGAAACATTTTTTTATCATTACATCATTGGTTGCATAAAATTTGCATATTTAAACTGTTAATCGATTCCAAGTTTTTGAACTTTACTTGGGAAATTGCACTCAGTGTGCAATTGTGTCATTTAAAAATATATTTGAATTTTATCCTTATTTTATCTTAACTGTTTTGTCCATTATTGCCATTTTAAAAGCCCATCTGTCAAGAATCGAGCATAATCAATCATAACCAATCATTATGACATGACTATATCATCAATTTGTCGTTCAACTTTGTCCTTCAACAATCGGCACAAATATATTTGCATTGTCTTTTGATCAATATAACTGAAAATCATCATTTATTAACAGCTTTAAACAAATTTTGTCGATGAATAAATAATTGATCGTACCAGAAAGTTCCACCAAGAAAATAAAATACTGAATAATATAAAATAATGAAAATATGTTTAAATTAAGGAATTTAAATAAAATCAATTGTGTTTGTCCGACCTAGTTTGGTAACCTCGATTATTATTTCGTTTAGATAACTAATAATTATAAATATTTTAAAGTTACTTTATTAAAACAATCGTTGCGACATTCATTATTTTGAAGAATAGTTTCAATGTATCATTTGACTCGATTCTGACATGTCGACAATATATTTTATAAACATTTCGAAAGTTAAAGGTAAAGTTTGACAATTCAATGATTTATTGACAGGCCAGGAAGTCGATTGACTAAGACACAGAGAGTCAGAGACAATGTTGACAATACTGATGATACTTTCCACTAAACCTTGACAGTGAAAATTGCAACAAAATCGATTCACAAGTGGGGAGAGATACATTTTGATAAAGCTCAAATTTTGTAGAAATATCAATTGATTAATTGTCAATTGTAAGTAAAACAATTTTACCACTTTATTGATTTAATTGAAACTTTCAAAATTTCAGTTTCAAAATGTCACTATTGGACCGACTTCGTTGGAGAGTGGTTCAAGTGCTCTTTCGACTCAACATGTTTGCCATCGACATCAATGGCCCCCGAAGGTCAATTTACAGTTATTTTGTGCTGTACTTCTTTCGGCAACGAATGCCGTTCAATGTGCGTATTCAAATGACATTGCTCTACTCAATTGCAATTTACTATGGCATTGCGGCCTTTCTCAGCACCAAACAATTTCGATTTTGGTTCGGAGACATAGCCATGTTGTGCAATATTGAGAATCCAAAGGTGGCCAACATATTTGCATTCAACTGTTCAATGATGGCCATCTTTGCCATCAGTCAGTTTGAGCTGATGCGTGATAGTAAGCACAATTCAGCAATCAGAGCATTCTTGGTTGTTTTCTTTGGTGATGCTAAGAACAGTTTGAAAGAAGATTATTCGTTCAAACGAATTGTGCGAATATTTCGATGGATGGGCAGAAATGCATTGCTCGATCAAAGGAGAAAGCGAATATTAGCCACATTTGATGCAATGCATATTGCCTCTTTCTTAGCTATTGGTAAATTTTAAATTTTGCATTAATATTCTGTAATAATTAATGTTATTATCAAAACAGTTATTGTGACTCAACTCAGTTGTCTGTATGTGTACCTAGCATTTCATTCCAAAGTCACTTGGTTTATTCTCACATTGGTCGCATGTGAGTGTCAATGTTTGGCACTAATATTCGTATTCCAGCACGGAATGGCCATCGTGGAAACGGTCAACCTAAGTCTCTCCACCTGTAATCGTCAATGCAAACTAATCAACATACGATTCAAAATGTTGAACAGCAAGTTGTGCTATCGAAAGAAGCTGGCTCAAATAGTGAGAATAAGTTATTTGCTCGAAATAATGGCTTTACTCCGAGACCACAATGTTCTGTGCTATGTCACATCGAAATTGAACAAACTTCTGAAAGTTCAAATTCTGGTGTTTATCCCCATCTTCATTCCAATCAGTCAGGACATGTTGTTCATGTTGAGCAATGACTTCTTTGGCAATGATCTACTTCTGCTGTTCATAATCTATTCATTTATCATCAGTGGTCTGTGCACTCTGTACGGAGTGTCCTATGTGATATTGTACAAGATCTCTCTTTACAACGCCAACCTGAAAGCACTTCGAAAGGAAACCATTCGAGCATACTCGAAACTGGCCGACAGTGCCAAAAGCACCAAAGCAAAGTACAAACTGGTTAACTACTGGGAGATACTCGAGTCACCTAGATCGAAAATTGGTATTTCCATTGGGGGAATTTCCATCGTCACCAAATTGATTGTTGCCAAGGTGAACTCTTATAAAGAAAAATAACAATTAATAATTTGTTTTCTCAATTATTTTAGTTTACTCTACTTTACTGTCGCTACACCATACTCACATGGAAATCGTTAATTTACAAATACGACATTTATAATTATTCGAATTAAAAGATCCATTGAGACTATTTGCAGATTGATTGATTAGGTTTTAAATTCAAACTTTGAATTCAATTCAAATACAATTCTCATTTAATAAATAAAATGTCCCAGAAATTATTTCAAAATAAATAAACTTTAAATATAAACTTCTTGATTAATTAAACATTAAATGTCAAACTTTGTTATTCCCGAAACTATATGCAAATAAGTTTTCAAAAGTAAAATATTTATTAAAAAATAAATTATTCAAATTGTTATTTCTGAAATTAATTTTGAAATAAAGTTAGATTTGAATAAATTTAAATAATTTTCATTTTTCTCCGTGACTCAATTTGCATGTAATCGTTCCGAACTGTAGATTATTGAATGCTATGATTATATCTAGGAGACAATTTGAATTTATATATTATTCACATTTGGGCGAAATTTAATAACAACTTTGAAATTCTATGTAAATGTTCTCAAAATTGTATAACTTGAAAAAGTACATTCGTTTTTATTATATTATAATTTTTATTTGATAATATATTTTGCCTTTAAAATGTCTGATCAAAACAAAATGAATATTTTAACCAAACATACTATTGAAATAATCAAAACTATGTTTTGGTTCGATTTGTGTCAACTCGATTTAGCAGACAAACTGAATGGCTCCATTTACAGTTATTTTCTTATTCACTTTTTCCGTGCAGATAAACAATTCTCAATTGTGCAATTGTGTCTTTGTGTGACTACTCTATACTATGGTTCGATCGCATTCGGCTTATCATCGTACATCAATGTGCAGCATCGTTTCTGGCTTGGTGATATCAACGTGGCCAGTGGATTTATAAATCCAAAAGTGGAACGAATTGTTTCATTCAATGCTTTTGCATTGGGCATGTTTGCCATTGTTCAATTCAACTTGATGCGTAACAAGAAAAACAATTTTGTGATTAAAGCTTTTCTGATTGTGTTTCTCGGTGAAGATTTGCCGAATGGAAATGAAGATTATCGTCAATTGAATGAAATAAAACAATTGACCAAGCAATTCCGTGCTATTTTCAAGTGTTCGTCTTTTGACTTGCACAAACAAAAATCAATGTTGATTTGCTTTGATCTTCTGCACATTGGAATTATGTTCATTTTAGGTAAAAAAGCGATTTGATCAGTTGTGATTATTATTTATTTGTTTAATAGCATGCGTTGGATTATTTGGCTTCTCCTACTTTATCATAAAATTTTACTCGATTTACAATGGAATTTTCATTGCATTAATTTTTCTGAGATGTCAAGAGATTGTATTGCATTTTGTAATGCATCATGGTCTGGCAATAGTACAGACGGTCAGTGTTTGTTTGTCTCTTTTCAAGAACCGAAACAAATCAATTCGTAACAAATTGAAACAAATCAACACAAGTAAACTCATTAATCAAAAGAGAACATTCAAGTCAGTGTGGCATCAATATCAACTGTTGTGCTTATTACGAGAACACGACCAACTCTGTCAACTAACATGCAAACTGAACCAACTAATCAGCAAGCAAGTGTTCATCTTCATTCCAGTGTTTGTTCCAATCAGCCAAGACATGATGTTTCTGTTGACTCATGATTTGTTCTCTGATGACAAAGGCAGTTTGTTATTGATTTACCTTTTCACTTCAATCGGGCTGGTCACTCTTTTTTCAACCTCGTATGTGGTCATATACAAGATTGCCCAATACAATGCCAATCTAGTGTCCATTCGAGCTGATCTCATTCGAACATATTCACTTCTGCTCGACAGTAAAAATGTAAATGTCAAATACAAACTGATGAACTACTGGGAAAGTGTCAAACCCGCAAAACCTCGAATTGGTATTTCAGTTAAGGCTATTTCTCTTATGACTAAAATCGTCGCTGCCAAGGTATGCAAAATATGATGTTTCTTTTTCTAAAATTTCTATTTAACAGTTCACTTTGCAATATTTTCGTTACACGTTACTCACATGGAAGTCGTTGCTTTACAAATATAAGATTTATAGCTTTTAAACACGTTTTGAATGCTTTCAAATATACTTTATTAAACCATAACAATATATTGTATTTGTTAATTTTCCTTTTGATAAACATTTGTTCTTTCAGTCATCGAGTAGGTTTCTAATGTTGTACTTGAGAAGATGTTGAGCCCTCGTTTGATTGCTTATTGTCTGCTTGTTCAGTACCGACTTGGTTTGCTTGTTGCTGTGGAATAGTTTCGGTTTGTGAGGCCGCGGTATCAGCTTTGGGTTGTCTATCTTGTGGTGCAGGAGCCGTTTGTCTGGTAGGAGACAAGCTTGGATCAGTTTTGAGCAACTCTCTGGCAAGAGTTTCGCTGCCACTTTGTGACTTTTCAATCTCGTGTTTTGGACTATTCTGCCAATCATTGTCTAAATCGCCCTTTGATATGCCAGAATCGGTACTATTTGCTTTGTTCGAATTGGATCGGTACTTTTGTTTGTGGTGGCGTAGTTTAGCTCGTCTTTTGCGTCGTCGATCACGTCGTTGCTCTTGGCGTTTCAAATATTTCAGCTCTTGACGATTGCTCCAGACGGTGAAGCACAGAATAGGTGCAAGAATGAGCATAAGTATAAAGATGGACATCATTACGATAAACAGAATGGTGATTGTTTTCGCTGAATTAGCCTTATCTTCCAAGTTTATCCAAAAATCTCCATTCTTTTTTGTGGTTGTCGAAGCTTTCATTGTGGAACCATTGATGGCGCCACTAATTTCGTTATGTACTTGATCGTCATTGTTCATGTCTTTCAGTTCGGCATTCATTGACACTTGCTGTTCTCCATCTTTCAGTTGAGTGTGAAGAGAACTGATCACTTGTTCCGTGTTGCGAATGTCTTTGTCGATTTCTTGGTCAATCGTCATACGGGGGACATGGTTGCCATTATCTTGCAGCGAGCTAGTCAAACACGAGCCAGACAAGAACATCAAGTACAAAGTGAACCATAAAGTGTGACACATCATTACACGATTCGACAGAAGTTAAAAAATATACAATTTGGAAAGTCCTATCTTACTTCTAATAGGGAAAACATTTGTTCGATTTATGTTAATTGTATAATGAACACCAAAATAGTACACTAGAGAGAAATCTTTAAACCAACAAGTGTTTATTTAGGACCTAATGCAAAGCCAACAACAGAACATATGTACAGGCAGTATATACTATCGTCAATAAATAGTGTCACAATGGATGCAATAGCTAAATATAATGCAAAAATGGCAGGAAATATGTACAGATTGGCAGTGGTTATATTTGCTTAGCGAAGTGTTGGCGAGGGAGGCTTAATGAAGGTGGAATAGGTCATCTGTCTGGCCATCATCGGTGGCTGTATCTGTGAGTAGATCGCTCGTGAATCATTCTCCAGTGCAAAGCCTCCAACGGTACATTTGTTGGCCGAAGATGAAGGATACTTCATGCCAGAGGAGCTGTCATCGGAGAAGATGATCGATTCTTCATGCTCACTGCAAAGCGTAAAACAAAGGTTAAATATAGGTAGATTGATAGTCACTGGACATCGACATACCCGATCTCGCTGTACAAAGGGTTCTTGGCCAACGTGCCAGCTGTCGATTTGTGCTGCTGCTGATGTTGATATTGACTGGCCAATTTGGCGAGACTCTTTGCGTTGTGTCGATTGGCTATGTCGATATTGCTCGGCGGGATTTGTTGCCGTTGTCGGTTGGTGGTACTCGCATTAGGCACATTCGATTGTTTTGGCGTGGAGTGAACGAGACCACTGGGAGATGGTTGCTTCGACGGTTGGATCGGTTTGTGTTGGTTCTGTGCCGGTGGCGATGGTTTGTTCGCACTTGTCGATGCAGTCACCGTGGTGGTCGTATTCCTCGGTGGGTACTGCATAATGCGTTCGTAAATCTTCTCATCGATGGACACGTTCGTCTGTGACTCGCCGTCCTCAGAACCAGTCAAATTCATCTCTAGTGTCTGTGTCTCGTACTCCTTCTGTAGGGAAGTCGGACCAGTAGAAGTCGATCGATTGTGCTCGCCTTGATCGCTCGTTTTGCTCGACGAGGAAATTGATGCGTTCGTGAAGAATGGCAACGTGTCCAATCGATCACTCGACAAAAGGTTCTTGTGCGAGTGCAATTGCTTTGATCGCTTCTTTGAATTGTCCACTTTCTTAATGTTACCACTCTCGGGCTTATTATTCTTCTTCGCCCCCTTCTTCACCACCTTTGCATCTTTCGCATTTTTCTTCTTCTTTGCGTCCAAGTTTTGTTTGCCATTTTCATGCTTCATAAAGGACTGCACCAACTGGCACTGGTCAATGTCCACTGCATAATGTCGCGATGGTGACGCGTTGAGATAAAGTTGGCTGTTGTTGAAGGCGAATTTGTGCAAATTGGAACCACCAGAAGGCATTGGTGTGGGCACTGGTGGCAGCAATGAGCTCTGAAACAATTTGGAGATGTACTTTTTGTTGTCCAGTTGTCGCTGTAATTTGTGGTTGTTGTTGTTGTGAGTCAGTTTCTCACGGTCCAAACTGTACTCCAACCAACTGCTGGTATCGTAGTGCCTGTCAAAGGAGATAAACACAAAGCAAATATGAGAAACGTTTCAATTATGAGTTATTATAGTGATAACAGTTGATGTATGGTTGTAACGATTGAGATTTGACAGATTGCAACAAAGGCAAAGGGGGTAGTCCAGTTTAGCTTTGTCTGTGTAGCATCACCTCTAAATAGTATTCCTCTCTTCTACCATTCCGACCACTATCACAGTCCAATCATTATGTAATAATTCATTCATTTTGTTTTTATTACAACAAAACCAACAAAAGTATCGCATCTTTTACATCTCTAGGAAACGAGCCATGCATATGAAAGAACGAGTCACTAATATGTGTGCCACGACAATGTCGGAATAAACAACTTTTATTGTTATTATTGATGCTAACGAACACAAATTAACCTTAACCTGTTTCTATGTCCGACCAGCATCAAGTATCGTTCAATGCACACACAAATGCACAATATTTCATCACTGAATTTCACATTAAAATGGCAATAAAATTATAAATTATAATTTTGGCCAACTGAGACTGTCTTTTGTATTTTTTTAAATACAAAATTATTTATTGTCTAGTGAGGGGTCATAAGTGCAAGACAATTATTCAAAAGTTTCAAAAATGTATACGTTTCTTGGTAAGAACTGTGCACATTCATTTATTAGTTTAAAAGTTTGTCAATTTCCAACATTCCAATGAAAATCGAGTCGATAATTAGAAAGCGTTCAAAGGAAACTTGTCCGCCGAGTCATTAGCACAGATCAGGTTACCTCGAGACTTGTCGGCAAGTGGAAATGACATGTTTGCCGCATCCAAATCCGCTAACAAGATAAGACAAAATAGTTGCCATTCTAAGCGAACGTTCTATTTGGCTGAGATTAGATTTTGATCACGTCCGAGCGGGCAAATTGCAATTTCCACAGCACATCACGATAGCACATAGATCTTTTCCACGTCCTACTTTCGATTTTATAATTTACACTGTGACTCGCACGCATTGGTGTGTCAAAATGCGATTTAGTCGTCGCTTTGTTTGATCGGAAATGCTCAACTGAGTAAATCAATAAAACAAAATACACTCTGATTCGATTTGATGAGTGCACTTTGCTCCATTTGGGGATGGTCAATTAAATTAACCACCAATTGGGGACACCTTTAAAGCCCTTTTCCAGCTCAATAAAGTGAAATGTAATGATGATGATGATGATGATCACTAATCGGCTAGTGTTAAACAAATATAGATTTGTCGGTCAAAACATGTTCGATTGTAAATTGAATCAACATGGGATCGCCCTATCCAACACAAGCAACCTCTAACTGCTTGCACACACCACGATCATTCTCGAGCAACAGGTGAATCGAGCCAAGTTTGGATTTAATGATTTCGACTTTATGGTGATTGGTGTATGGTTCATTATCGAATCAAGCAATCTTGAACTTGAATTGGCTTGTTGTTGTTGTTGTTGGGCATGTGTGAGTATGAGTATGAGTGTGTGTGCGGTCAATGGAGGTGGAAATGAATCGACACAAACGATCACATTTGACATGCAACATCAACAGGCGCTCATCAGCATCAGCATCGACATCGGGCCAATAGATCGAGTAAACGGTCGATGCCAATTAGCACACGCACTTGGCCGAGAAGAACAATTACACTAGTGATTCGATTGCAATTGCTTCTGCCCTCGCGTCAACTGATCGGCCAGACCGACTCACTGACTCACTGACTGAATGGCCTTTCCGTTCGGTGATGATGTGCTCAGCTGATGAAAAGTAATGTAAAATGATGTTATGTAACCATTATCGATTGAATGTTGCTTTACTGTTGCTGCTGATGTATGCTATATTGCCACCATGGTTGTCGTTTGCACTCAAGTCATCAACTTCACGCGCAAGTGAGATGATGATGAAAATAAAGCATTCATTCAATTTGGCCGAAGAATGAAGCAACCAAACAGTCGATTAATGAACAACAAGCGAAAGTCAAGAAAAAGCTTTATGATTTATAAGATCGACATTTCTCAGTTGGAACACACACGAAAGGACGAACTTGATTCCTCGTTCCAATCACGAGCCCCCGAATCATTAATCCAACTGACTGGTGAATTGAATCGAACACAAACAAACAAATGAAACACCAATTAGTGCACTTTAGTGTGCTTGAGTATATGGCTTGATTGCCTTGGCAGATTGTGGCTCGATTGTGCTCCAAGTGCTTCGATCGATGCGGCTTAGCGTCTCTGTGCAGTATGTGATTCGAGTGTATCAATTCATTCTTTCGCCATTTACCATTCACACACGAACTCGACTTACTCGGTTAGTGTTAGTCTTCCGATATCGAGTGCCGCATTCCGTGCAGCATTTGACTCGCCATTTGATTTGATTTCCATCACAAACCGCACAGGCAATCAAATCAGGCATGCATGGATCGATATTTGGACGTTGATTAGTGTGAGCATTACTCAAATATAAATCACGACGATCGGTGGAGGTGAGTCAATTCTGACCAGTGAACAACAACTGGACAGCTAAATAAATGTTGCAATAAATGACGCAGTGCACTCGATTGGAGTCACCAGATTAGCCACATAACTCACACTGCTGAATGATGCATTTGCATTGTCTTCTGCTCGTTCTGTGCAAACTCTCATGCTAACGAGTTGTCCGTCTGTGTAATGTGTAAACACTCAGGTAAAGCTTATCTCAATGTCCGATGCATTGATCGATACTAATTATTGTTCGAGATTGATTCGGCATCGGCAAAGAAGAAGTGGCCAAAGTAAGACAACACTCAAAATTAGTACGTCGGAATTTATAATTAACTACACACCGACGTGATAGATTGACCATACATGCGAACAAACTGGTTTCAAGTTCAGAACCGAACATGAGCATAAGTCAAAGTTCAAATAAAGCACACACAACTGGGATGTTTTCAAGGTTGGTCGCCATCGTTGTCTCGTTCCATCTGTTTGACTGTCACAAAGCTCCACTTGAACTCAACTCATAACTCACACAATTTATGGACTTGCTTTATGACACTTGTGGAAGGACAAGTTTGTCCAGTGGACCTTTGTAAAGTGACCAGTCAAAGGTATGATTATGAAGTATGACTAGACAATTTAATAATATGACTAGACATATGGATGGTCTTGTCGTGACACTCACTAATGGCAAATTAATCATAAAATACTATTGATGCACAAATATTGGACTCAAGGAATGTTGCGATTAAATGTTTTGAATTACTTTCGGGCCAAAAGGCAACACAATCGGCGATCAGTCAAATGTGAATTCGACGATTCACCTATGCTCATTTGTGTATTGCACTCGATTCAAATAACAAGATTAGATACGCTAATTAGAACGTCCAAGCCACACCATTTGAATTGACATTTACGAGTGTGTTTTTGAGTTGATCTGCTTGCGATTGCTCGAGTGAGTTGAGTTAGTGCACTGCAGTCACACCTAACTTGGTGGCTCGTTTGTGTTTGCTTTCAATTCGAATTCGCTTGCTTGGTTTAATAGTGGCACTTTATAGTGCAGTGCAAACAACTATTCTGTTAAGGTACAATTCTTCCTTGTTCTTTCTTTGGATAATTGCTCACCTCTCAGAGCAAACTTTAAAGGCAAACCTATGCACACCAAAACGAGTGGAAAAGTCCAGCACATTCTTCTCGCCTAGTGGTGGCACAAACAAATTGTCAGTTTTGTAATCGCTTTTATTTGCCTCCTTGGTGTGGCATTAGACTTGCTGGTGGTTGGACTGAAGACGAGCTTAGTGTGGAATCTAATTCAATAATAATAGGACAGAACAGAACAATTGCGTCACTGGTGGTGTAGTGATGGTGGACAAATAGAAGTACAGTCACGAACATGCTCAATTGGAGACAAACAAACGAATGGCACTCACTCGGAATGGCAATGCAATCAGTGCCTGTCAGTGTCAATTATATTCATAATCAAATGAACCGTTTTGCAACAGAGACAAATGGAAACAGTGCAAACAACTAAAAGCTAACAACTAACAACTAACAAGCAACCAATAAGTATTCAACGTAAAGACAAAGCACATTAGAATTGCATCTATTAATGACCGAATGATGAGCTCATCAAGTAAATACTTTGCACAATCAGTGACAATTAGCACTAGACAACATGTCAGCTAAGTGAGTTCACTTACCGTTGACGTTTCGATTTGCGCCACATTTGGCACTGACACACGATTGCAATCGCTCCAACGATGGCTATTACAAGTGCCACCACGATCAGAATCACTGCGAATGGATCCAAGTCACGTGTCAAGTCGTGAATGGCTTGGGTAAATAGTTCACATATTTTGCGATTTTCACTCCAAAATTTGAGACTATTCAAAGATACAGAAGTACTTGACTGAGTGGTAGTGCTGCTGGAGGTGACATTTATCAGAATTGGGTTGACAAGCAATTCCTCAGATGAAGATGGCTCAGTGGCCAATAAATTGTTCAATTCGTCGTTGTAATCCATTTTGGCAGTTGAGAACACAATCAAACCGACACACACACAAACTACGAATTCATGTCCAACGAGAATTGTTCAAAATACTTTCACACAATCGAGTCACAGAGGAGACTTGCACGGACGATTGAATGAAGTGAATGAATGCAAAGTGCACTTGGCCTCACCGACTTTCGAACACTTGACTGTGGTTGGGGGTGGTTGCCTCGCTGGGTGTGTGAGTGGCACTGAGGAATGCGTTCTGTTGTCTAGCTCACTGACTGACTGACCGCCCGGGCACAGACACGCCGAGACAGGTTTGAGCTATTTACCTAGGGAAGGCCAAACACGACGAGACGAGGCTAAAAGGTGCGTTTAGGGGGTACGCGGTCGAGGTAATCGAGATGGGGACAACTTGCCTGCAGTGTTGACGGTGAAATAGTGTGCTGGTGCGATCGTGAAAATGGTGGCATGCCAAATTATGGGTCGTTTTCAAGTGCAACTGGCAAGTGTTTGTCCAACAAGTGCACACTTATTTCGTGGTCGGACCTTCACTCGGTGAGGCAGTGAGAATCGAACTGAGCCTGGACACAACAAGCTCGTCTCGGTGTGTGCATGAACCTGTGCCAGTGCGATGCATTTAGCGTGTGTGTGAGTTTGCTTCGTTAATTGACTCGCTCCCGCCAGCTTGTATCGTTGTATCGTTGACCACTGCGCGACTGGACAACAGTGGCGGCAGTAAGGAGCACCGCGACTGAGCCAACCACCGGAGCAGTCCACCACCATCAGCACCATCATCGTGCCACAGTAGCTTAGCTAACTAACTAGAGTGAACAAACCTAGAGAGAGATAACGTGAAACAGGTTAAGAAGAGATGCGGGCTTAGCCTGTGCACGGATAACGAACGGTGGGCACACGATGGGCAAACAAAACTATTCTGATCCACTTCATTTGCACACTATCGACCTGTCACGGCTTATTAGCATCTATGCTCACACGGGTTAATTGGTGCACACTTTGATTCATTGGTCCATGCATGCACACATGTGTTTACACTGTGCACATATTAGCCAGAGTGACAATCTTTAAATAAAGACATTACCAGGTAATGGTCGGGTAAGGTGTGAAAAGTGCACGCCACCTCTGTGTATAAGTGCATACATTAATGTAAAGTCAGTGTCGAATGAGCATGCCACAGCACTAATGCACCACATCACACCACAACCGCACTGCAGTAGTGCCGTTGCATCGATTTCCTATTCACTCGGGCTTCTAATCGAATTAATAAACACTCTACAGGTGTGCACATGTACGGCGAATATGTTTGTTTAGATTTATTGCACACAAGTGTCATTGAACCATTCGGACGGTGCTTAAGGGGTTAATGCTGCTTGGAGCTAGAATTTGCAAATTATTAATACTATTAATATATTCCAATCAATTAGTCCTTTATAATTAATCAATCACATGAGTCAACTGTTCAATTTATAAATAAATGAAAAGATTTAGTTTGCATCTTTAAAGAAATTTGAGGCAACAAAGTTGTGTCACTCGAATATTGAGTTACTCTTAATTCTTATTTGAACTTAAGTTGAAGAATACACAATTTCACTGTTTGAATTGAACTGTCAGGATTGAATGTCTGAGTAATTCAATTTAGAAAGCATCGCCATTGGATTATGCAAATCTGCATTATTCTACAAACAACTCTGTCCCAATTTTCCGGTCAATCAATAAAGCTTAAATGCTAACATGTCAAAGTTTGTCTTGAGCAAACAAACATACACACAATTAGTTGCCACCTAAGTCGACTGAGACGGTAATACACAGGCCGAGTGTGGTTGTCCAGGTATGAGCACTAATTTGAATGCGGAAGGATTTGTCACTCGTCTCGGCTTAGGTAGTCTCACCTGTGTGTCCACTAGTCCAATGCTTCGATCCATCAAGCCAGACGAATGTATCACCAAGTGAGTGCTGGTTGCAATTGCCCCTTGGCCAATTTATCACCTCTAATTGGTGGCCAGTCAATCATAATTGCCACGTCTCATGTATTACCATCTCTCTATCCGATTATCATCTGCATGCACACACTCACCAGTGTAATAGATTTTAAATTTGATATGATCCTTCCGATGTCAACGAGTTTGTTTGTGTCACTCTGATAATTATCGCCAGTAGAGCAGTAGTTGAGCAATTTGACATTGCCCGTCTGTTCGTCTCACACAATAACCGACAGTTCGGTAATTATTGTTGCATAATTATGCTAATGTTAACGCGGTAATGATGGTAATGTCATGAGTGAGGTGTGTTCACTCTTGGCTAGTCCATGAATTTATCACCAATTGAGCAATAGTAACCAACAAGCCGAGACAAAGTCACTGTCTGGCCCTTATATTGTCGATTGTGCTCGTGGTGGTCATTGTTGATGCACCACTCCAAACTCGGTTAAATGGCACTTCTGTTCGCATTTGCAAACGGACAAATTAGTCATCTCACTAAATGGCCCCCAACAAGTGACCATCACCGGTGGAGAGTGAAAGTTGTGAGTGAACTTTATGCACAACTGAGCAACTCAAAAGTCGGACAGCAATCATTAGCATTACCGATCAATAATCGATTATCACTCACAAATATAATTCCATCCATTTTGTGTGACTTTTGATGTGTGCACATTCGGACATGCCTATCAGGGCATATTAGAAGTTGAACAGAAATTAAAATGAAATTCACTCAAATTCAAGTGAAATCAATCAAAGTCGCGTGTGAAAGCACCAAAAGTCACTTCGTTCAATCAAACTTTCTCGATCGATCTATTCTCCACAAAAGGCACAACAACAAAATTGTTCGTTTCAAGTGGTGCAAGTGGTTTTAACCGCTAAGGTCAACACAAAAGAAGTAGGAAGAGGATATATCATTAAATACAAACAAAATAGAGCAAAATTTGTTTTAAATTTAATTAACCGTTAATTAAGAGACAAAATAGCCTCGTGAGCCATTAGGATTATGTTTGAATTGGTCCATACTGTGCATGTACGACTTGTGGCTGAATGTACACTTTGCAACAGTTTGCAGTTTTGCCTCACTTTCCTCACTCTCGGTTGGTCTGTCCGTTTGTAATTAAATGTCAATTATGGCACATTAGTGAGAGTGCAGAGTGGCCATGCTAGATTGATTCCATTGTTTGGTCTCGGTCTACTCCATCCATCCATCTGCGAACATTCTCATCATCTAGAGGGAATGATGCTCATAAGGGAGGGAAGAGTATGCTCATGTGTTACACCATGAACAGTTAATCCATGGAGCATCAAGGTTCGCTCATTGAAAGCGCATCTCAAGTCGATTGTCACACTAACGACCGCTCATCGAATGCTCATTCAGCTAATCTGTCCAAGTCAACTCAACAAAGCACACATCCACGCCTGACTTGTTTAGTGCGAGCAAATCTTTCCGACCGATATTTACCCACAATTAAAGCTAATTTCCGAGTGCATGCATTACAATCCATCTTGAGTATGCATTGCAAGTGTGTGGCATATGGCACATGCACACCACACTCACACACTCTCACCATTAATTACTATCATTAGTTTGCCATTTAGAGATTCATTCTTCCTTGGCGGTAGCATCGTCGCAGGATCATTTCGAAATGATCATTCAGACATTCAGAACAATTAATTACACTGAGTGAGATCAATTAAAGATTGATTACAGCTAAAAAAATCATTGTCTTCTAAGAAATCGCAATAAATGGGCTTGAGATGGACTTAATACTCAGGATAGATTGACTCTGTGTGATTTTTTACTTGAAACTTTGTTGGATTTAGTAATGCACAAATGATGAAATATACTGTGTTTGTAATGCACTACGATTATTACATTACGTTATATTGCAAAAGGGTCGACAAGAAGATTATTATTGACCATCATTTAAAAAAAAGAGTTTCAAGAACAAATTAGCTCTAAAAATATTATCAAGACGCATTGCGTCTTAATTAAAACATTTTCCTCGAAACACTTTAATTGAAAAGTCGTTTTTGGCTGTTTCACTTAGTTTTCATTTTGACAAAGTCGCTTAGCGCAATTTTCCTTGTAATAATCTTCACATTTAGATAATATCGGTCAGGTCATATATCGAAGATTATTTATCTGCAAAAGTGAAAGTTTATATTCCGAGAGTGTATAATTCATTGGTCCAACAAGTCACTCAATTAGAGTGAGTCCAATTACTGGCCATTCCTCAGCACCTTTTAGAGGAATAAGTGCATAACTGCATATGCCATAATTCATATGTATTTCACTCAATGTTCAGTACTGTAGTGTTCAGTAGTATTAATTGGCGTAGCATCTCCATCAGATGATGCGTCGTAATATATCGCCATCATCATTACACAGCTGTGTTTGTTGTTTGCATCAAACAATCACTGGTTGGTCAGTTGTGTTGACTTGTGAGCTAATGTTTAATGTCAGCGGTGACCTCAACTCAACTCAGGTTGTTGTTGGAGCAGTCAAACTGGAGCAAACAAGGACGATTATCATGTGTGGAGTAGTGAAAGTGTGGCACACAGACACTCTAGTCATCTCATCTGTCTGGTAATCGATTCAGTAGTAACTGCTTAGTCCCCATTAGTGCCACTCAAATATGCCTTTCGTTTCTTATCTAGCACTTGTACAATATATTATTGTTTTATGTGTGTGCGCGCTGTACAACAACAATTTGATCTAATGAAAATGTTTTGTGATTTAAATTCAAATTGACCTACTGCCCATTAGTGAATGACCACATACAACTCAAACTCGACTATAATTCAACAATAATTCCACCTTTTGCTCGATTGGGCCAGATTCGATAATAATCGTTGTGTCCATTGCGGTTTTGGAGTATAATCAACATTTTGATCTCTCATTTTTGTCCATTCGTTCATTATCCAAAGTCGAATCGTATTTACTGTTTTAATTTTTTAAAGTTAATAGCGATTAGTAGTTGATGCAAATTAGCATCATTGTGATTGTCATCGACGATTAAAAATGTAATCGAATTAATTAGCATGGTATTGTTCAATTAGATTAATTGCCACTGATATGATGAATGGAATGGTCAATTGTGATGTGATGCTGTGCACTGTTTGGGTGTGACAGTGACGGACTAAACAGGAGAGGAAGCACAATCACAATAGCAAACACGAGGAGGAAGAAATTAGCAATTTGCACCACAATAGACTACAACTGTATATGACTCTGTGTATCACTTTGAGAGAGTGGACACATTTGTAGTGCAGCACTGGACACAATCTCGTTATTTACAATTCATCAGTTTGTTGAAGTGCACCAAAGGTTACGGTTGCACATGTGCTCCTTATAAATCTGTCATCGCTTCCAATTGATGGACATGTCATTGCATTAATTAGCCTGTCGCCCTTTGCACGGTCATGCATTGCATTCAATCTAATGCATAATGTCAATCTAATTTTCCAACAATAATAAGACAAACATATCAATTTCCGCAAATGTCATCGCTCACTGTGGGTTTAGTGGTCACTTTCCTTTTTATCCTTCTCTCATGCATACACAGTAGCGCATTAATTAGTTCACTTCCACCATCTTGAAGTACAAACTATTGTTCTTTGGCTCTAATTGAAACAAAAAAAACAGACTAAAATGATCGAGCGATCACTATTTTTTAATTAATTAATAAACATTCTATTAGTTTCGTTTAAAAACTCATTTCTCTACTATCACCAAATGTTCAGTGAAAGTTCTACTAGTTTGCATATTTCCGTTTCATTACGTCTCATCGTTGGTTAGCCAATACCGCGTTACGTAATTATACCATAATTAATTTATTAATTACCACTTTCCCATAAATTTGAATAATTATTTTTTCAACTCTTAATTACAGGTTATATGTTTCATGTTAGTGGATGTATGAGAAGAATATGATTGAATGTCGAAACAAGTCATTTATCATAAAATATTATAAGTTGCAATAAAATTATATTGATTTGAACTCTTTTTTAGCACTTCGGTCCAATTTGTCTGAAACATTTCAACCCATTTTGTACGACAATGATGGTAGATTGAATGTGTAGATTATTAGTGCTATAAAGTTAAGGAAATGGACAGCTAATTGGAACACAATTGGTCAAATTGGTGGAGTAGTGGTCAGTTTGTCGGTGAGTGGACAGTGAAACCACCAATTGGACTCATTCACTGAGGCCATTGTCTAATTACTCAGCTGTTGAGGTGTCAATCAAGTTGAGGCACTGATCAATAGGTTTGGTTGATGGTGTGACGGTCTGAATTGAATTAGTTGTAAGCGAGATAAGCGAGAGATAGCACAAGTGGATTCGATCGTGAACATTTCAATTTGAACAGTCAACACCATGACAGATCTGTGATCGATCGAGCCATGTGCGACTGTGGTTCCGTGTTGGCATCAGTGCTCAATCCGACTAATAGTAATAACATTATGCGCGCATTACTAAAGAACCAATGTTGCCAATCATATTAACATTAATGCAGGCAAATAATACACATAAACTATATTTGTTAATATTTTGTGTTAATTACTGTGTATTAATTAGCAATTATTTATCAATTAGTAATTAATTTAATTCAAAAATAATTACAACATATAGATTCTTTTCAATGCATCATTTCACATCTCAGATAACATTGAGAATTATAATTGAAATATTGCAACAATATAAGTTCTTTTATTAATAATTCCAAATGAATCATTCATCCAATACATTAATCTTCTATTCTTTAATAACTTTTTTAATAACACTTTGCAATCATAAGAATTTGAGACTTTTCAAACAACTTGTAATTTATTATGTTTGGCAATTAAAAATGGATTATATTGGAATTCACTAAATTTATTAAAAAATTGTCATTGGTGATAAAATAATTCCCATTTAATATTTTATATGTAATATGGACTAGAAAATGAATATACATCGTTCAAATAAATAATTAAAACATTTTTTACAAATGAATTACATCACACGATTTATTTTTTAATTAAATAATTAAATAGATTAGATTTGTACCTAACTTGGTCTGTAATCAGAATGTTCGGGGCTCGGCCAAGTCCACCAGAAATGGTGTTGCGTACAACGCTAATGAATGAATGAAGATTTGTACCTGAAATTTCGACCAATCAAATCATATCTAGTTGCCATCTTGTGTTTAGCATTGTAACTAGAATTATCTAACAAGTAATAATCAAACAAAGCAATACTTATTATTCAGTTCAAATTGAACACAAATTCAGTTCCTGTAAAAAATGCAGCCAAATTATAATTAATGAAACTCAATTCAATTTTTGGGTAATAAATTATCTGCAAACCCAAATCTGCGCTAATAAAATCAAAATTCAAAGTTTCCACTTTATCCATCAGATGACAGCATCTCCCCAGCAACATATCAAATTGTCTATCTTTATCAAACTTCTGCAAACTCTCAACAGATGTCGCAAGTTTGTTTATTTGAATTTCCATACGCGAAAATAATTTACTCTTGCTGAGCACTTAATTTAATTACATCCGAATTGTATTGTAATATCGATCGAACATTTGAACTTTATTCTATTGTTTCGTAATCTTTTTATTGAGTGACTCTCTTGTGTGATTTAATGTTGATTTCGATTTGTGTTTTTTGTTTGTGTTTATTATCGGTGATATTGCCTCTACAGACAAATGTTTTCGTCACACAAACGCAATAATATATAACAGTTTTGACATTTGCAGACCAGACAAGACTACGTTTGCAAATGCTAAAGTTGGTCAATTTGGCAAATGAAACTTTGTCGGATGGGTGTTGATGGTTGCTTAGTTGGGAATTCGAAACAACATTTTCCAATTTTGGGAACAAAAAACGAAACTCGATATTATTTATGTTGAGTTGTTGTGTTGGTTTGTTGTTGTTACTCACTACTTTTGGAGGACACTCTACTGGTTTCTATGCATATGAGAGCACATGAGCACACACTTGAACACGGACATTACGTGCAGGACAAATTGGTGACAATTTGTGTATGTCAATGTGTGTGTATGCCATTCTAATGAAAAGTTTGTCTATGAACACGGACGAATGTCATTATTATTGCAATTATTTAACTTTATGCAACACACACGCTCACCATTTATTGTGTTCCTATTTAGTCGAGTGCTAAAACATTAATAATAATTTATATTTACATTTTAAATAGGTTCATCAATGCGCGTGTTGAGTTATCGTTAATAAGGCACTATTTAAACATTCATTTAAACATACATTCAAATATATTGCATGTCACATTGCGTGTCATCATGTGTACATTACACTCTACACATTACATTTGAGTAATATCGACTTTGCAGGCAATGTTTAATTGCACTTGTGGCCCCAACTGCACTGAACCCAAACTTATTCCTATGTTTTTGTGCCACCAAACGACAAATTGCAATTGTTTACATTATTGCATTCGAATATGAATAATAATAATAATAATAATAATAATACTTATTGTTACTTATTATTACAATTATTGCCATTATTACAATTATTATTATTATTATTATCACTGTCAATAGACTATATTTAACTGTTCCAATCTATGTGTATGTATTTATATGAAATATGTGTATATAAAAATGTATGATCAAAATGATCATTAATTATTAATGAGTAATTTATTTTTTATATCATTTTATTGGTCTTCCTTTGCAATAATGGCAATAATAATAATAACCATTCTATATAATTCATTCGCTCACTAATAGTGACGACCATAAATTACTTTTATTAAAATTTTGCTTCTTGCTGCTTCTTCGGAAGAACTGGAGAACAAAAAAATATTTCGATTTATCAAAAATTATTACTGCAATTGCAATTATTATGTGCAGTTATTATTGCATTAATTTACAATGCTCACACACACACTCACACACACATACGAACCCAAATTGATAGAATCAAGATGACGTTGAAGCAAAGCAAACGAGCCTAATAGCAATAACCGAAAGAGGACCCAAATGGAAAAGGAAATAAAAAGTTAGCTATATAATTGAATAATAATAATATACAAATGTATCGAGTTGCAAAATGCAAATACTCTCTTGGGGCAGTGAGCAATGTATAATGCAATAGCAATCGACAATCCATTGTCTATGTCTTCTATTGCTTGTATGCATTCAATAAATTAGAGGTTGTCAAACTTGGCTGCACACTCAACCCGACTTTAGCACTTTCTCCCGTGCCTTTGCCCGTTCGAGTTTAGACAGATTCTACAGTCACTCTGCCAGTGCACTGCACTGCACACATTAAAAGTAATTTATTTGTATTGTTTGCCTCAAATTATTATTAAATTTCAAAGTCAATACAGCACTACTCACACAATGTTGTTCGTTTATGCTCAACTCAACTCAATCTCGAGTCAATCAATTAAGAAGTGCCACTGCCACCGAATCAGATTGTAACATTTGATACGTCTCTCTCACTTTCACTTGCAATTTTGTTTCGACTTCTTCCACTCGGTTGGAGTAATGCTTTTTGGTGTACTTCAGTAGACTTGAGCAGTTCATTCACTCAAACTGGCATTACTCCACCAATGTGAGAGTGATTCTTCTGGTTGTGTTTGTACAAAATATTATTGCCAAACAAATTGTAAATTATTAATAATTTGGCATTACATTATCACACAAGCAAAGTATATTAATATTTGTTCTAATTGATTCTTTCCAGTGAGCACTCGTCTCATATTCACAATATTTAATTATTTATTTTCAATACAATACAATGAAGCAGTAATGTGTTTTAATGCACTAATGTATTAGTAATGCTCATTGAAAGCAAAGTTATACATTTCCTTGTTCATTCAATTTGTGTTATATTGAACATGCATTATTGTGTGGTATTGGTTGGTTTGGTTGGCTCACTGGTTCAATGAAGTTTGATGGCAAAAAAAGCTTAGGGCAATTAAAATAGTTTGCCTTGTGCACTGCACTCGCACACTAGAGCACCTCATTCTGAGTTGTATTGTTATGGTAAATTAAATTGATTTTTCATCATCGCTCTTTCCCATTCTCTCAACTATCTACCACTCAACTCTTTTTTGATTATATATTTTAATTTGAATTTTTTATCATCACAATTTTCCCTCATTTTATTAGTAGTACAAAAAGCGCTGATTGTTCCAAAGTGAGTCCAACTGAGTGGCGAATGAATAGTGAAGAGAACTCGAGAGTGGGGAGAGGAATGAGAGGCTGGGAGGGAAAGTTCAAACTTGTCAAGTTATCGATCAAAATCAAAGTTTAAATGAACGTTTGCTTGTGGTGGTGAGCAAGAAAGCAAAAAAGCAAGTAGTGTATTGTTGGCCATACAGATGAATGCCGCTATGAATGAATCACCACTGAATGAATGTGTGCAGAATAAAGCGAAAAGCACTTTTCTTGGAAAAGCTTTTCATCAAAAATTGAAATGTGCTTCAGCTTCATTCTGTGCACACTTGAGCAGCATTGGCCAATCACCGAAAGCTGCATTAACAGCATTTTACAATATATTACGATTACCACTAGACAACACAACACAACACACACTTTGTGTGCCTATTTGCAATTATAAACTTTATTGAATGCATTTTTATTATTTTGCTGTTTATCTCAATGTTCGATCTATCTCTCGTTCTCTGTTTTGTTTAATATTTAATATAAATTTTGCCAATTTTCATAATAAATCAAAGTCAACCATTGTGGAGCAATGGAATCGTGAGTGCAATTGCCTACTCTCGCTCGATTCGTGCTGAGCTGCATTGCAATGTACTTTGTGTTATCGCCTTGGTCTATTCTCTCAAGCATCATTCACTGCTCAGCATGCAGATTTATGTGTCTGTTTGTGTCTATGTTCGCATACATTGAAATATATCAATCGAAGTAGAGCGAATACAAAATTAATCTATAAATAAACAAAAAGATAAACCAAATTGCATTTGTGCGAATGTTGTGTGAGTAGAGCTTTTCAATTTAGATTATTATTTGAAACGGATTGAATCGAGCGTAATAAATATTCAAGTAGTATACTAGACACAGAGCACTGCAAACATATTTCATTGCCGAGACAAACAAACCAAAGCATTTCGACAATATTTGTCGTTGTTATTGTTTTTCAAATTAAAATTGCGAACCAAACTTTAAATAGTTGTTTGTTTGGATGTTGTTGTGCAATATTTTGTCATGGAATTTATTATTATGTTTGATGATCGGGCTATGGGTGCGATACAGAGTGACTTTAAATGAGTTGAGAAGATAAATTAGATCTGAGATTATAAAATAAAATACATTTATAAATAGATTTATTGCACACAAAATAAAGTATAGTACGTTTCGAGTGCAGTTGACGTTTTAAAAATAGGCTTTCTAATATATAAAAATGTTGTTGTTGCTGTATCGAATAAAGTTGGCTGTAAGAGGGTGATTCAAAGATACTACCAATATAACTCAATAAACAATTGAAATACTCAATTAAGAACAGTCGTTTTAGTCCGTCCATTGTACTTTTAGTACAACAAAAAACATTTGTCAATTGCCTTTTATATTTTTTTTAATAAATCTAAAAATATTTTATTAAAAATTAATAACACAAATGCCCGTTTGTCAATTAAATCAATAAACCAATTTAAAGCCCAAGCCACAAACCTCGAATTCGTTTGTTTCATTGTGTTCCTTAATCTGTTTTCATTATTTCGCACACTCTGTAGCTCACTACCTAAGTTGAAGGAATGTTCCTCACTAACAATGTGAATGCTCTAAGAATAGTGGCATGCTCATCTTCTTCTTGGTATTACAGTAAGCCAACATTTTCCAAGAAGATGAAGAAGAAGAAGAAGACCCCTATTTTATTAATAAAAGATTTGTCTCTACACTAAACTTGGTTCTCGTCACATTCTCGTCTTTTTTTTCTTCTTCTTTGTCGAACTCCTCAAATAGATTTAATGCAAACATAGCAATATTTTCGCTTTTATTAACATTTGTCGGTTGGATGACTCGTCTGCGATCGTATTGAGAGATTGGTTAGCAGTATAGTGTGCCTTCCCCCTCTCTCCTGCCCAGGCCTGTATTTGATCTATCATCACTAGGGGACAATTCAAATAGGTTGGCTCGATTTGTATTATTAAACTTTCGTTTCATCATAATCATCAAATATATTCGAGCAAACGATATTTGCATGTTTTTTATTGGACAGCGTTTGTATTCAATGTTATTATTCATACATTTCATTACACAATGTATCGACAATGTTTTGCACACAATTTTGCACACTGTTTTCATGTAATATTTTCAGTTGATTTCATTTGTTTGATGTAAAGACATTTCACTGTGAGATTAGCTCAATTGAATGGCGCCCTGTGTGTGCGATATGTGCTGTGACACACTGCACTCTCAATACATTGTACACTGTGAGACGTACAGGGAAAGTGTCACTCATACACAGATTCGATTCGATCTGCTGCTCTATTTGCATTGTGCCTGTCTGCATGTTTGTCACCGTGCCGTACAACACTTGATCCTGTTCCAATGAAGTAAATTGATTTTGCCCTCAATCTCATTCCACGCAATGAACTGCAGTGCCAATTTTATTTCATTTTATAAATTTGATTTCTCTCTTTTTCCACTTTTCCCCTCTTTTCTGGTTTAGTCATTCAATGCAATGTTCATTGTGTATGTGTATGTGTTGTTGCATTATTATTATTATTATTAAATATATTTGCTATTGGCATTTCCAGAATCGAGTAAAACGTAGAGGCAAAGATGATTCTAATCAAATTGAAATTGAATTGGAAAATTTAAATAAAATTTAAAACTCAAAATAAGAATAATTTACAGACCTACATTTTACATTTCCATTCACACACAAAATTTTCCTACTGCCAATCTTTTTTTGCCTTTCTTCTATCTCTGTGCTAATATCTTTTCTCTGATATACCCAAAATTAGAGGAAAAGAAAGTATAAGAAAATTGAACGTAAAAATAAGAAAAGAGAATATAGAAAGAAGAAATGCCAATAGAAATAGAACCAAACTGGCATTGGTGGTAAAAGTAGTAAAGTAATGCATTTAAGCGTGTAATTTATTATTTACAGATGAAGCACCAAAGTGGAAAATACTCTAGGCCCGCACTTTACTCCAACTTTACTTTATATTTTCACTTTTGCTTATTCAATAATTTATATCTCTGATCCAGTTGGTATTGCAAATTTATTACATACATAACTTATTAACCAAAACTAATATTAATAATAATAATAATAATACTCATTTGAATGAGCATAATCTGATGGGATAGACGAGAATAGAAGGGAAACGATCAAATTTATTATTGTCTCCATTTATGCGGGCGAATTGGGAAAGGGGAAATGTGCATGGGGGTTTCCAAATGCTCCACGATTTTAATTGTAAATTGATTCACTTCTACAGTGACACAATAAATTACTTTCTTGTGCACCCAAAGCTGTGTGTGTTCTCGTATGATTTTAATTTATTGTGTAATTATTTTTGTGCAACTTTGAACTTACAAAGTAGTTTAATGTAATTTCAGTTTAATTTAGGAAATAGACTTGAACGCAAACGAAACAAAACTCAAACTGCAGTAGCGAGCAAACTTTTGCATGCCTTCTCACAGTTAGTCGCAACTGTCTCTGTTCACTTTGTTACTATCCGGGCAAAGTGCAGCAGCGCTATACTTCCCAAAGACGATAAGATTTACTCACTTCCTTCCGTGCGATGTGTATAATTTCGGACTGTCAAGCCAACTCACTCAATAGCCAAACAACAACAAAACTCAAGTCATATATATTGGCCAAAAAGAAAAGCAACAAATTTAGTGAACACATTTGGGGTGAATGTATGTGAATGCATGTGAGCGTAGATAGACGGTGAGATATAATTTAGTGGCAGGTGTGTAAATATATATCGAACCTATCATGACGGTAATGGCGCTGGTGGTAATTTAATTTTGTTGTTTATTTTTGCAATATCAGACATATCAAATAATATGAAATGAGCCTATTTGCACAAATACCTACACAGTGAGAAAGCTATCAAGACCGTTCACATTACTTTACCTGAACGTTCGAACATTACATTACATTAATATTACGAGCGATGATGATGAGGTAACAAAATAGTCTTTTTGCTGTTTGAATGAAATTGCAGTTTGAAAATTTGCAGTAATAATAATGATATAATCATGCAATATTGTAATAATAGCCACATGTGGCACTTAACGAGATAATAAACCAACATACATTCTCTTGTTGTTGTTTCAAACATTTCCAATGCAATCGAGATAATATTGATGCATTGCTCTTTAAAGTCGATTCGCTTTTGCCATTATTATTGCTATCATTATTATTATTAATATTATTATTACCATTGACCATTATTAATGCAATATATTCCACTAATGGATTCGTATTCATATTTCATATTTAATTTCGTGTATAATTTGTACTCAGCACAAAAAACATAACCAACCAAGTAATGCATGTAGCAGTAATAATAATGAAATTATGTTTATGATTAATAATAATAAAATGAAAGCAATATAAATTGTGCTAATAAGTTTTGGGAAAATTTGTTCAGATAGATTTACTTGGAAATGTATAGATGTAGTACTCGCTGGTTGTATACTTTGTTCGAAGTGAGCTAAGCACAACCAGCACAAACTAGTGATACATTGTACCACTGAGCAGTAAATGTCAAACATTCATACAATCTAATTGCTATATATTGGTTAACAATGCTTGGCTGAGTTGAGGCCAGATAGATGTTTGGCTCCAACATTTTATGGCCATCAAAAGATGATTTACATGAACATTCTTTCGTGTATATGCTCCACATTACTACTACTAATAATAATATTATTTTTATTTTTATTATTATTTCGTATATCACTTTGGCACTGTGTCTGTGTAGGCCAAATTAAATTATAAATCAAAGCCAATATGAAAGCAGACAAGATCAAGAGTACAGAAAAACGAAACACAAAACAAAGTAATAGATAGCGGAAAGAAAGCAAAACACGCCATTCATAATGTGTATGAGAGGCAATCATATAGAGCATGTGATTTGTGTGTGTTGTTTGGTACAATTTAAAATGTGATTTTATCATTGGCCAGTAAATTTCCATTGGGCCATTTATCCTTTTCTCTCTATTCGTTTGGCATTGAGAGGCAGCAGCAGTACACATCCCAGTGGTACATGCAAGTCAACTCTCAAGTCACTTCTCCATCGAAAAGATACATTTTGGCGTTAATATTATTTTGGCATGTCGATCATAGACTCGTTGCTTGTTTCGTGTTAGGCTCAATTCGATTAGATTTCGTTCGTGTGTCACTTCATGTGTGCTCTTTCAATGTTTCATCTTTTTTTCTCTCTCTCTCTCTCTTTCACTCTCATGTCGATCTCATTTCAACTTGGTACAATATTTTTATTATCTATCTCATGATGTTTGAGCATGTTCAACTTTATATACAAGATTCATTTATTATTATTGATATTGCCCAATTGATATTGCCATCGTCTAATGCAGGAATGGTTATTTTGTCATACCAAAAAACTTAACAAAAATAGTCAAACCAGATTTGACTACATTCTGCACGATATATTACACAACAGTTACTGCACCAGTCCAGGGGTCCTCACACTCTGGAACACTGCCCAACTCTCGATATCTGATGCATTTCTCGCATTAATTTAGAGCATCGAGTCACGCCTACTTTAAATTATTCATGCCATAAATTACAAAGCAATTCAATTAATTTAAGTTGTTTGCTTTAATTTTTTGCTCGTGATATATTTTAATTATTTAAATTTATTCAATTTTGATTCAACTTCTAAAGAGTGTATCGAAAAAGCGTCGTCTCATGTGAATACACGATGTTTGTAAATAGATTCAATTTGGGTCATTTGTCATATTATGTAGTACACAATGTTTGCATATAATTAAGAAATATCATATTAAGCGTCACTCTGTATGTGAGAAACCCCTGCTGCTGTAGTGACAAGACACACATCACTTTTCTTATCTATATTAAAGTTGCAAACAAGAAAGCAATCAAACTGGTCTATATAGTTTTGCTGTGCATACATCAGCAATGCAGCAACTGTCATATGCTTATCAGCCATTGGCTGCATTGGCCTATTTTGCATTGCATTATTTGCTTTTTCATCATCAGCATGGTTTCAAGCAAAATGCTATTTTATGTCTATTTATTTACATGCACTTTCTGTACACTTTGCATGTTTCAACGCAATACACATTTTGCTCTTTTTCAAGGCGAATGTTGTGTTATCACTGCAGTGGTGAATCATAAATAAATTGAATCAGCACAAAATTATTACATTTGGCACACTGTTTACCAAGCTCGAGCAAAGGATTCATGCTCAAATGTTATTAGACCCAAATGGGCTGCAAGAAGTTTCAATTTTATTAAAGTTCACTCGGTTGAGGCTTCTCTGATATTTTGAGGTTGTTGTTGTTGTTTGCGCTCTTCTGCCCAAATCGGTTCGATCAATACACTTTCGATTATATTTATTCTGCATTCCGTATCGGGCCATTCAACTCGATCCTTCAATTAAGCTTTCAATTCTGATTGTTGTTTAGAAGCTTTGAATTTTTAATAGCTATTCTAAGAAAATAAGACAAACAACATATTTGATTCTAAATACTTGTAATATTTTAACTTTCATTTTGTCATAAATTTATAATTTAAAACATATAATTTCAGTTCAGTGTCTATTCTCGGACATTTTTCATCTCAAACTCTCTTGCTGTTTGTACTTTTCATCTCATTTCGTTTCTGATGGTTTTCAGGCTTTTCCAGGGAAACCAATTTTCTATTCTTCTCACTTATTGCTTGCTTGCCTGGATGTTATTGTGAGTCATAATTTATGAAGCAACCAAATGAAATAAGATGAGCCGTCCAAGAACAAGAACAAGAGCCACAGAAGACAGCTTAAAGGAAATTCTTTAAATTTGAAATTACAAAATAGCTTTTCTCCTCAAAAAGCAATACATTGCATTTATATTACCAGTTATTATTATTATTACAGTCATTACCATTGCCATTAGTATTATTATTATTGTGTTGTGTTGTGTTTTATTTAATTTCCACAACTGATTTATGTGTGTTCGCCTTTTCTTTATGTTCACTTGTGTGTTCCTATTGTGTTGCAGTGAGGCACACGAATGCATTCGGACTTGTAGACGAAACCATTTTTGTTCTTTATTCAATTTGGTGTACATCTCAATGAATTTTCGGAGAATCAGCACAACGTCACACAGGCACACTCACATACCAGATACAATGGCACATTTGTATTGTTCTAGTCTTTTTGCTCTCCCATCACACACGTACAGTCCCTACTGCACAGAGAGACAATATTGCATGGCGAAATTTTAATTAAAAAACTAAGCATAATAATTAGTGAGACCCGATAATAGCAAAATAGTAATTTGCAAATTATCAACTCAAATGTGAACTACACTTTGCACTGTGTCGGTCCACGTTGAATGTCTCTGTTTTGTGTCCATTTTGTATTGAATTGAATTGCTTTACTTGTTTGTTCTCTCTCCCTGGCTCGTTCCAATGAACATTTTCAGTGGAATTTTACGTTAATTTTATTTCTATTTTTGTTGTGCTCCATTGTGTGTATGTCTCTCTCTTTGTGATATATTCGTTTCTGTACGGAATTGAGGCTCAATCCTGCATTGGGCCAACTATTCAACAAAGGATCCCATTCATAGTGATGCTATTACACTAACAATATTAAATTTATTTAATTTCAATAAATTCCATTGCAACTTTTTGTGTTCCATTCCATTCAGTGTTGTTTGTTTGTTTAGCATTTCAATTGCAATATATAAATTCTCCTTCTCTCTTTCCCTCTCTCTCTCTCTCGTCTGTTTACTATTTGCAATCTCAATCTACGATAATCTAGGCGGATTACACCGTGCATTTGCACTGGCACTGTATGAAATGTTCATTTGTACTAGTAAATGAACAGAATATATCCCGAATTGGCAACATTAAAAGTAGAAATTTACTTGATTAACATTTAGTTTGTGTGTAATGGGACACCGTAGTAATGCACATATAATGGTTTGTTTTAATTTCACTTGAATGTGATCTGATTTGGTGCCTACTATGATGTTCATTATTTGATGTTAATTATAATAACAATTACTCTGTGACGTGCACTGTGCTGCACTGCACTGAATTAGTCACTTTCGATTAGTGATGTTTGCTTGTTGAGTTGGTGAGCAATTGAACCGAAAACAAACTCATAGGGACAAATATAAACTCATCAGGTCATGCGGGCCATTCACTACTTACAGAATGATTCGAATAAATTTTGTCTTTAAATTCTGCTGAATTGAACTTTAAAATATTTGATTTAAATCAAATTAACATCAAAATCTTATAACAGAATTGGTTCAAGATATCGATAAATCATTCAAATGCAATCATCCAATTCCCTTAAGACCTTATTTCATAAAGAATAATTTCACAAGTATTGACAAATATTGAGATCATTCAGATTGATGATAATTCTAAAACTTAATCTCATATTAAAATCAAATTTAATAATCAAAATTATAGTTTGAAGTTCAATAAGAAGATTAATGATTTCATCATCTACATTAATCCGTTTAAGTTGATCATAAATCAGTTGTCGAAATTAAAATCCAAAAACTTCAATTGCAATAGTTGAGGCAATCTATTTATAAACAATGTTGAATGGCACAGTTTTAATTATAGAATACAATTCTCATGGTACAACTCAATTTACAATTCATCGATTTGTTGAAGTTGTGTGTGCCAAGTTGGTAATCCATCTGCAAGTTCGATTAAACCTTGTCTCAGTCTTAATCCACAATGGTCATTATTATCGAATTAACTAAGTAAGTTGTAACTCAATCTACTCTCCTAAACTATCCCAATGCGAATTCATTATATTCCGCTTGGTTTAATTACAGTTATTATTATACAAAGTTTGATGCATTTGTAACGTTCCTTTGTACAACAAGTAAAATAAATAAATAATGGTCCAGTAAAGTCATTGACTCGTGCAAAGTGTATATAATTGTGTATATACGATTGTAATTTACATTTGCAAACAAGACTCCATTCGATTGGTTGAATGAAACATTTTATTTGCTCTCTCACTTACTCACAGTCACTCAGTCACTTCTCAATCGTACAATCGCACAACAAACAGTTAAGTCTCAATTTTAAATAATAATAACAATAATAATACACAAAACTGCATTCAGTGGACAATGTAAAGGACACGACCTTGATCGTCGAATGAAACACAGCGACTTTAAATAAATAGTAAGGGCAACTGAGCCTGTATATACTAAACTGTAATTATTGTAATTATCCACACTGAATGAAAGATTGAGAGAAGTAACAAAAAGAAATAAACAACCAACGGGAAAGTCGTTCAATTGAGCCATTGACGTAGTACGCAGAGTGTACTTGTAGTACTCAACTTTAATGATTACAAGTTTGCCTACAGATGTCGACACTGTCCTCTTCCTTATTTATTATTATTATTATTATTATGTACATCATTCAAATGTATCTGATTTCAAAATTTCTTTTTTAAATTATTCAAATTGAATCTGTGTTATGCATTCAACAATTATTTTGTCTCATCACTTTCCTTATCGAACAGAAAATCGCTGAATCTCATTTAGATTATTTTGAGTGATTGCTTCAATGTGTTTTACAAAATACGAAACGAATTGTAATAACAGCTTTGAAAAGCATCAGAAAAGTAATTTTATAACGTTCAATTTGATTGCATTGATTATTTCATGGTTTGATTTTTTCGTTAAATTTCCCCAATCCATACAGTGGGTGATCTTGAAAATTTAAGGTACATTTATGAGTGCTGAATGAATGAATGGACAGAAAACGAAGAGAAAGAAAAAGACAAAAATAATGTGATTAGATGTGAACGGTTGGCTGAGCACAGAGAGTGGAGTGTTAGCTTGAACACCATAAATAGTAAATTGTATAGTCAAATTATATGAAGTAATGTGAAGCAGTGCGCACATACACGCACATGCACCTGCACACCTGTACATTGTCATTCATTAGCGATAAGCCATATCTAATATGTTATTTTGCATTGCACCTAATTCGCACCAAACGCAGCCTAAAAAAGATCACTTCTATCAATGCTAACTGAACGCGTCAGCCGAACGGCCGAACCAATTTCTTTTGCCTTTTCCTCTTTGGCCATGTCGCCAGTGGCTCGCCACTGTGCCTACCTCATCACTTTATTATTATGTAATGTATTACTTTACCTTAGTGTTATGTATCAGGATTAATGTTTGGTAGTCGACCTTTTTTAATATTCATTTTGCCTGTTATGATTTCAATTTTCGTTATGCGCCAACTAAACTTTTAATGTTCGCCAGTTCGGAGAAATTCTTTCAATTATATTGCACAGACACAGAGACATGCACACTAAACAGATTGCTCGGATATATTCGGTTTCATACACACAGCAAAAATACTTTTAAACTGTTCACTGATTTGTTGATGTTCGTTTCTAGTTAAACATCATGAAATGCATTTGATCATATTACCGCGCTCATTGTGCAATCAACTCTCATAAAGATAAAAGTCTCATCATCATTTGTGGGCTAAGAGAATACGTGAAATGAACTTTATAAATGATTAATCCAATTAAACGAGTTTATATATCGTTCAGTGCAAACATTTATTACTAAATTAACTTGACTCATAATATTTGTGTGTATGTGTGCTTGTTTGTATGGAAGGTGCACTTAAAGTACTACACAATTTAGTAACATTTTTATGAACTCAAATTTAAACTCAAACTTTCCCCAAACAGGCAAAACAGGCTCAACACGAGAAAATCCCTTTGACTCACTTTTACGTATGTCACAATCGCAGTTTGACAGCTCGAGATCGAATGACTCAAACTAGTCGAATGACTTTCTCTCTGAGTGCTTTAGAGTCAATCCAAATATGAATATGCGAAACGCAATTCCAACTAATCGAATGAACCAACAAACCCTTTCATCACTGAGCGACTATTTAATTTCCTTTTCAAATATGCTTCATTTGGCCTTTATATTCACAAAGCGAACAACACCTGTAATTGTGTGTCTGTCTGTCTCTCATGATCAGCTCTGTCTCACTGCTTCAATTTTGCTTGCTAATAATAATAATAATGTGTTTTGTTGAATGAAACACAAAATAATGTTGGCAATAATCATTTGAGCAATTATTGTGTTGTGTGTGTTCGGTTATTAGATTAGGTGGAGATAGAAATGAGTCTATTGCAGTGAAAAGAAAGCAAAGACAATCGAAATTGCGTTCACTAATTTTATTATCCATTCTTTCAATCCTCAAACAGTATTCCATTTTATTAGGCCGTGTTTTGGTGGTAATTTTCAAGGCACACACAGACACACGCATCCTACAGGAAAACTATTAGCCACATGTGGCACGGAATGATAAAGAGCAAAAGCATTGTGCACATCCAAATGATTAAATGAACGTTTCTGAAAACTAATCAACTTTTAATGGTTGAAATTTTCAAAAATAGGTTTCAATACAGCCCTTGCTTATTGGGTTGAACTGGGGAGAGGAGGGAGGGCAATAGGAATGAGGCATGATTGATATATTTCATGTTGGATCGGCTATTTGATGTGAATAATAATAAATAATGTACATTGTACATTGTGCAACATTATTTAGCACCAATATAGTCACAAAGTGTAATAACAGGAGAATGGCTCCTTTTAAATTGTATTCCAGGGCTATTGTCTGTGTGACTATTAATATTGTGCGTGTGTGTATGTGCAGAGGAAATGATAATAGACAAGCCAATCATGACGAAATGTGTGCATCAATCGATGTGTTGAGATGCGCTACATACTGACAAATGACTCTATTGCCAATGCTTTGTCTTCCACTGTGCTCGGTAACGATCAAATTGAATGACGAACTGAAAGAAAAAACTCAAAAAAGTACAGGAAAATAAGAAATGAACTAAAAAAGTTGAACAAAAAAGAATAAGAAACAACTCGCAAACTCGCAACTAGCAAATTGTAGATTGTAATTGTTATTACCATTGCTCAAATGTTGTGCACCTCGTTTTGGGTTATTATGATTGCTGTTGTGAGTTGCGAGAGAAAATGTGAAATTGAATTCAATTTCATTTGTGTGAATTATCACTTTTAGCTACTTTACACTTGTCCTGTTGCTAATACATTCGCCCTTTGGACAGTATGTGAATGTGCGTGTGTGAGTGTTGCGAGTGTATGTGACTGTGTTAAATGGAACATTAACTCGCTAGTTTTGTTACTTTGTGTGTCAAGTTAATTTGCCAATTGAATCGAATCAATTTGTCTTCATTGAAGCGCGCGCAAGTCATTCACTTGCAAGACTCATTCGTTCGGGAGTGAATGTCCGCTCTAATAACCGGACAACTCACATGGTCAATACCGCGCACGCCACTCTCCCCTCCTGCATCCCCCTCCGTGCTGATGATGACCGTGTAGTAGTACTCGTTGATTAGCGCTAATTATCGACTCAATGATCTATTCTCTTTCTCCACTAGTGCATCATCAGCTCTCAATCAGCTCTCAATAGAACACATTATCTTGATGATGTTATTGAACCATTGAGTCAAGTGCACACACACACACAGGCTAATTCAAACAAGCAAAATCAAGAAATGGAAAAACAACAAAACTTTCGATTTAAAGTGAACGCTTCATTATGATTTGAGGCAGTAGTAGTTGTCATTATGATTTAAACGATGTCTAAAGACATGTGAAGCAAGACTGTGTAAAGACGCTCAAATGATTATGGTGCATGTCATTGCTCGATGAGGTGAGTGAGTGCAAGTGCAATCAAATGGCCAATCATGCCAAACGATGCGACACGGCTGTTAATCCATTTAACACGGATTGAAACACTAATGCTGATGCCGTTCAAGGTTGAGCCAACGTTAGATAAGCATTACCGAGTACAACAAAACAAAGCTTGATGATACTCCAAAACGATCATTTGTCGTCTCTATTTGTTTCTCTCTCCAATTGGATGTCAGTGTTGAGTGTGAGACTAGGCCACACTTATCACCCATTGATCAATTGTTCAGAATGTCCTAACTTCAAATAGCGCATTATTGTATAATTCGGCTTTATGTTTTTGAAGTTCAAAGTTTCTCTCTCAACTTAGCACACTCTACAGTGTCACACAATGCAACAACAAAGAGAGCCTCGTTTGGGCCATTTCCACTGTCGTCATTTCCCACTTTGTCATATACCATTTGGCTTATCTCACTGGCACTCTCCTTGCCATTAAAAGTCGAAACGGATTTTGCAGTTTGTTTATTATTATCTTCAGCAATGCATTTTGTTGTTGTTTATCTCGAAAAGTCCTCAAACACCAATGACGCAATCTGCCAGCAATAATCACAATAAATTGTTTTCCTATTATTTATGTTTTATTTTGTTCTTTATTATTATTCAGTGTTTATCTGCACTGAACTAATGGCACAGCACTCAGTACCTGTACGAGTTGATAGTATGTTGCATTACTAATATAAATGATAATCTTTTCAGTTTAAAGTATATTTTCTCAAGTATTCCTTAGCTCTCTCCCGTCATATCTCATTGCTTCGAGTTATTTCGACTCTCAACCCAATAATAAGCAATAAGAGAACTACTTTTAGTGATAAGTCTGCTTGTCTCTGTATAAAGCACAAAAAGGCTTCTTTCTCTTGTTTTTGTTTGATGACCTAGACACCAGTCGTCTCTTCTCTTTCTCTTTGTCTCTAATTTGCCAGTGTACTTATGAGTGCACTATTAAATCAGTCAAAAGAATACTAAATTTATAAATATATTTTTGATGAGAATTTTAAGTAAGTGTGCAGACAGGATCGTATAGCTGGTGTGAGTGCATATCTAATCCGTGTGTGTGTGTGTGTGTGTGTGAAATGCATTCCGTCAAACAAGAACAAGAAGAACAAACCAAGTGAGTGGACCATAAAGCTTACATTCAATGTGGTCTGTTTGATGCTAACAAGAATCGAGTGAATCAATGCGAGTGAATGAATGCATGCATGAAAGTTACAAGTTACTGCTCAATAGCTTTCCAACCAACATACTGAGAAAAGGACAAGACCGACAACCAAAACTGGTTATGTTTGTATTGAGATTAGCCAGTGCTGCTGCTTCAGCCACTGCTCAAGTCACTGTGGGCCATTGTAGATGTGAACCTTGTTGTTTTATTGCTTGTAGACGAGCAGATGAGAAGAAGAAGAAGCGTTCTGTTGTGTGTGCTGAGCGTGCAACACTGAGAAGACATACACTTGATTGATAGCTATACAGCTTTCCACTAGACAAGAAATAATAAAGATGAAAAAGAACAAAAAGCAAAGATAATAAATTCATTAAAATAACATCTCATTGAGAAACAATCATGTGAGAGGGAGAGAAGTGAAGGAGAAAGAAGAGAAGAGAAGAAGAAGAGAAACTAGTTGAGGAAGAAGAAAGAAGGCAATGAAGAAATACTGTTTGGAAAGTACCCTCCAAAGGCAAGAGAACAATTGGGAGCATAAGCCTGCAGCATCACCATCAATTTCACCATCTGCACCATCACATAAAAGTCATATAATTTGCACAGATTAAGCGCGCAAGCAAACATGCTAATATGGCAGGGGTCCTCAAAGGCTTCGAACGCTTCCTCTCTCCAGTCGGATGATTCATTGTGCGATTCTGCACTCATGCCGACGGTGTCCGTATAAATGGCCAGTGTAATGGCACTTGTCATTCAATGTAAATCACCGTCAGTGCCATAATGTAACACTGTCTAATGTACCACCAGCATCACACTCAACTTGAGCACTCATAATTCACTCATAATTCTCAATTCCCAATTTGGCGAGTCTATATTTAGACCTAACTGGTCTGTTCTGTTGTGCTTCTGTCCAAATGTTTATGATTTATAAATGGCTCGTTTAGTTATCATGATATGCTTTGGTTCCGATTGTTGTGTGCACTGTTGTTGTTATTGCTGCTGCTGTTGTGTCAGTGCCAGACGAGTCATATGGTCTGTTTGTTTTAGTTTTATTGCACTCGAGTATATTACCCATTACAAATATAACCATGACGCATTTAGGCATTACTCACGACAGTAGAGCTATTTTGACCAACAACTATTAAAAAAACACTAAAAGGCGACTCAAATTTCAGACTTGCCGCCGCCATCAAGAAGAATTTCCACGACCCGCGAGGTCTTTTCAATCGATTTCCACTCACTCGGGCATTTACGCTCCTCTCAAGGTCGTTCACGTACTAATAAAAAGCACAAACTCCCAAGTGTTCATCATTTCGGTGTTGTTGTTGTACATCTCTCCACGAGCGCAACTCAATATGCCAAACGCTACACGTGTTCTCAGGGGCGGAGTGTGGCAAACGTTATTGGTGCACTACTTCTCAGCACTACACGCACCCGACCAACTGTTGTTCGGCTCGTCACATGCCAAGTAGTCGGTCTGTTTATGTGTCTCTCTCAAATAGAATCCACTCAATTACATTAGCATTGATGATCAATATGTCATTCCGCATCGATAATTATCACTAAAGTGTCTTTATTTGGAAATGTCGCAAGCCAAAAAGCCCCCAATGACATGTGTCGCTAATTGGCACGTTGTTACTATCGAGTGTCACTTTGTATGGCGCCTCACTTCACTCACTCCTTCACTCCTTCCCAATAAGCAACAAGCACAAAACCCACCAAAAGTATTAAACACTTTTAGAGAGGAAATGAACGTTTCCCTTGCATAAATAGATTAGAGCAAGTGATACGACAACATTGGTATGATTGAATATAATGAAAACGTACTTGTGCGTCCTTCTGTCTGTGAGGACATGACACAGTGATTAGAACCGGATACAGGAATATTACACCGAGACTATACAGAGGTCTAGGGTTAAGAACCTTTGTGATGACTGCACAAGAGAACAGAACTGTTCCTGTCGCTCACTGCATGTACAAAACTCATTGTACAGCAATAAAAAGAGGCTAAGTATATTCCGAACTGGACAGGACTGGTTGAGACCTTAGCTCAAGTGTGCATTGAGCTAGAGGCAAGATATTTATCAACCAAAGTACCCCCACCCCCTCGCTCTCTCATCCTCATCCTTGTCGAACTCAGTGAGGCAATATTGGATTATATTGCGAATTGAGCCGCACTTCTCTTATTAATATTGCTTATTTACGTATGGATTAGTTTGGTTGCGAACTGTCGAGCACAGAAGCAGAACACAGAACAACTCCAATCAAGCATTGAGTGAACTAACTGAGTTTGACACTTGCACACACATGTCCTCCATAGATAACGTGCTCTGTCCCCATTCGCTCTCAATGGGCAATGTCATATTACATATGAGCTATAGCATAGTAATCAATAAGACCTCTAAGAAGTATATCAATGGACCAGTGTGTTTATGTACGATGTCACTGTGGAGTGGAAAGTATGTTTCTGGCAGTGGAGTGCACTTGTGTGCATAATCCAAGCATAAACACAAACACAAGTGCCACATTTATTAGACATCTCAAGCCGATTAGTCTCAATTAGTCGTCCTCCACACACTGACACAGTGGCACTCACACGCACATACACACACACACACACCAAACACATTTGAGTTGGTTCGTTCGAGATTATCTCTTCATAACTCGTCGAAGCAAACATTTCCATCATCTAAACCCAAAACATTGTGGAGCACATCGTACAATTGGTTTATTTATACATTTTGATTTCTCAACATGTTTCAACACTCGAACCCGCACACATTGTATCGTGTGTACAGATTGAGTAACAGTTCAACAGAATATTCCTTCTGCCTCGCTCCACTAAACCCAATTTACCCTCCAAGAATAATTCTGTTTGTTTTACTGTTTTATAAGTAAAGTAACATGCAAAGGGGGCAATGCGCACACAAAATGCAAATGTGCCACACTCGCCAAATTAGAATATGAAATATTCAAACACTCAAACAAGCAAAATAGTTGCCGAAGTAAAGTGCACCAAAAATAACAAACACACAGTCCCAACCTTTGTCATCATCATCCTAATAAGAGCAAAACTAATAATAATAAAAGACTTTCGACTATTGAAAAATTGAGAATAGGGAAAAGTGAACTTTTTTGAGTGTAAATTCGTTTTAAAACCAACTCTGCAAGCAGCAATAACGAAAGTACCAGTTTGTCTGTGTGCTCTTAAAGCGAAACTCAACTTTGTACATGGAACAATAAAAAGCTCATATTGTCTCTAGTAAAGCTATTATGTAACAACAACAACACAACCAATGTATTCATTCACATTCATTGCTATTCTTGTCTCCGACTCTACAAAGTCTCCGCACATTGATCAGTCTCGAAAGGCAATAAACATTTTTATGTCTAATTCAAAAGGACACAATACAGGCATAATATGATCGAACATACAGGAATTGGTTCCGTAATATAATACTACAGGCCCAATGTATCGAGTAGAGTCGGATTGGCCCAATTCGAGCACTTCATTGCCATTCTCGCCCACCATTTCAAAGTGCCATCAGTATTATTACCAACCCCCGCCTTTGAACTTTTCCTGGTGTACAACAAAATACACACACACAAGCACACTTTTTGTTGAACAATTCTCAATTTTCCTGTGCACTCACTTTAATTTGTTGGTATTAAATCAGTTTTTTTGTTGCTAATTCAAGCGAGGGAAGCAGCAGCAACGGCAATAAAGGCAAAACAAATAAAATTACACTCCTTTCTTAATTGTGATCATCAACACCTAAATGCAATTACATTGTTCGAATGATTTTTATTGTTGCGTGCGCATTGCTTGAGCACTGAAATCGAGGGGTTGCAATGTTGAACAAACAAATTAATCCTTTCGACACAGTTGACAAACATTTATGCAATTGACAAGGTAAGTTGATCGATTGTAAACATTATGGCCAATTGTGTCTATAACAAGCAAAACAATAATTCAAATGTGCCAATGTGCAGTCATTTTACCATCTTCCATGCTCAATTAATTTCTCAATATTATTTATTAGATCATTAACCTGTCTCAATCAATAATTATATTTCGCAAAATCATTTCTCAACTTTATATAAAGAACACTCATTAAAACAGAATTATTAATGAATCTGGTGTAAATTGTTGAATATATTTTATAATCATTTCTCACTTCAACTCTGCTAATGCTAATCTTGTTTGATAAATTATTCACAATGCATAAGCTTTGTGTGTTATTTTTGTGTGCACAATTTAGATTGCGTCACATTGGTATTATTATGTTTAATATTATTATTATTACTTGTGCTTCAAAATGCTAAATAAGGTAAAACGATCGTTTATGTGCAGCTCAACCAAATTTACGACCTTTGTCCTGTGCTAGCATTGAATATTATTATTATTCTTATTATTATTACTATTACTATTCTTTTATATGGAGAACAGGTTTGTGTATGATGGCGATTATGATGCCTCTGGACAATTGCAATTCCACTACTCCGCAGTAGTGCACCTTTGGGCCCGTTCCGCTACCTCGGCTCCATTATGCTGTTTAGCCGTAAAATAGTTATTATGCTTCATTGAAAGGCAATTCTGTGCCTTTTTCCTCTCTCGCCTACTTTGCACTGAGCACTCTCCTGTCCATCATTTAATTGTTGTATCATATAAAGTCTATTAAATCAAACCAACGAGCAACATTTTATAGACCAAAACAAGACAATATAAGACCCAAAAGTGGTAGTTGAAGGGAGCAATATAAAATTAAACACAATCAAACCAGTTTAATGGCTCTGCTGAGGCACATTGAGTGTGGGCCACAAGTGGCCCACCCCAAAGAGCAATCACAAAGCAAACACAAAATTGAGTTCAATTGTAAACTCAAAATTCGACTTTATTGTGTATTCTTTCAGTGTTATTACGAAACAGGCTCTGCGAATAATGCTCTGGGAATTGAGAATGCAGGCATGAGGGAATTATTACCGAATGATCGAACATAACATGCATTGCGATCAATCTCACTGCAAATCTGCTTACACATTCTGTAATCTTCATATTTGTGATGCATTTCTTATATGACTTTGCTAATCTTCTTATGATTTATTCATAATCCGTCCTTATTCTTACATTGCCTTAATCCACAATTGTTTATTCTAATTTGAAATGTAAACTTATGATCATTTGTGATTGATCTATTGCTTATTTATATTTTGTAAATGTTTTATTATGTTTTAATGTGCTTTAAAAAAATATTTAAATATTTAATTTCACAATAATAGCATTGTTTGTTTTATTTAATCCTGCCATTGTGGCTCACCCATTTGTACAAATTTCATTCCCAAGTCAATATCCCTAACCGTAAATGAGTTTTCCTAACGCATCATTTAATAATTCCAAATAAAGTCAAATAGCCAATTTGTAATTCGTTACATTCATTCTCGAAAAGGAATGTATTCAAATTCTCTCTCCACTTCACTCAACACATTTGTCATCCCCTCAAGGTCGAGTTTAGGTCGTATTTTAAATTTTGACGACTCGGCGCGACTATTCCGAAATAAGTAAAAAGCACCATCAAACTGTGCACCATTGGAAATACTATTTCAAATAGCAAATGTTCGAATTTACATTTCAAGTGTTTATTTGGCGGAACATCTCGTCTCAGTCACATCGCATCTCAACCAATCGACCACTGGGGAATGTCATAAATCAAGCAAATGCTAGTGGCATTGGGGGCATCGGTGGCACATATTGCACACATGCACACCATTAGTAGACATTGTTTATGTGTCCTGGCGAGTACAGTCACACATTTCGAAGCAACTCTCCTTCTGTTGCAATTGTAAATGTTTTCACATTGTTTGGTCTGTCTGTTGTGCCCCTTTGTCTGTGGCCCAGTCTGTGTCCCAGTCTGTGGCCCAGTGCCACATCAGCATCACACTCACATAGATCATCCTTTCAGTGTGAAGTGATGTGCTGCTGTAGTTTGATCGTTATGTTCGTTAGTTGATTCATCTGTCGCTCTCCCCTGCCCTCTCTTGTTCACATCTTTTTGTTTCGCTTTTTGTCCATGTTAAATTTGTAAACGTTTCAATGTGCTGACAAGAAGAGAACCATCAAATGGAAAGTTTGATAAACTCTCATTCAATTGAGCAGTTTGTCTGTGACATGCAAGTCTCACTTTGGCGCGAACTGCTACTCGTCAGTGTGTGTGATTACATGTTTGTAGGGTCAGCTTGGACGAGGACATGTGCTTTCCATGTTGATGTTGTGTATTCTGTGCTTGATTGACGTTCGCTTCTGTTTAGACTGCTTTGACTGTGGTGGCCCGTGTGGCACATCCTTTCCTCTGCTACTGCTCGACCATTCTCGGGATGCGTTCCATGGAGGTAGAGGCAATGAAATCGGTGTGACTGGCCAGTTAATTGCTGTGCCACTTCCATGCCAAGCACACGTTGAGTTTTGATGGTGACGTAATAGGAATAGTCCACCAGGATGAACACACTGAACGAGAGAAAGACATAGTGGAAGGGAGAGCGAACAGACGAGACACAAGCAAGCAGACTCGCATTCGAACGAATCGTTCAAGGCGACGATTCGATTCGATTCGTTCGTACCTCAACTGGCGCTCATGTGCGTTCGCTCCAGTACTCGAAATACACTTTTGGCGCGCTCTCTTTGCATACTCACTTTCACCCAATATATACTTTCCCTTTTGGGTGGGCGTATTTGGTTGTATTTTTGGTTCACAATTGGTATATTTTTGGCGCGTGTTTCCATAGTAAAGCAAAGTATTTCCACTAAATAGAAGCTAACTCCTCATGTGCAATCACTACATCAGCTCTATCATCACTCGTTAATCACCGTTGGTTGCATCACCCTTCACCTAATCCTGAATTTACCTATTTGTTCATCCTCACCCTCATCGTGAACTCATTTCAGCCGAACACATTGCTCGTTTCGCATGTGTCACATCGCACATGTGTCTGTCCTGTCTATCCTGCAGCACTCAACCGTCCACAAACGGAAGCCCACATAATCTCATTAAAGTGAAATTTGAATTATTCCAATCATTTCCATGAAGCACATGCTGAATGATGAGATCTGATTGAGATTGAAAGGACCATTTGCCTTTCATTTTCACTTGTGCACCATTCAGGTTCGTTGCCTCACCAAACACAAACACCACCATGAGCAATTGATTCATAATTGCCATTGGAGTCTGGTCTAAGGTTGCCATAGCTGTCGTCAGCAGTGTGTATGTTTGTGTTTGATTACATGTTTCTCCCCTGCACACACACACACACACACACACACACACAATATTCTTTAATCTAATAATTCCTGAACATATGCGAAACATCCCCCGGGAATTTTATTCTTGTGCACACACTCACACAGTCACACGAACTCATACACTTGCACAAACATGTACAATTGTACATCCAACTCTCATTTATCCCTGCTGATTGATTGATTGACAGATGTCCTGTGCGCACGAAGCATCAGTTTGAGCATTTTCACTGGAATCACCCACCAATTCCTCAACTCAACTCGGAACCAAAGTCCACGCAGTGATACATCACAAAAATGCCATTGGCACCAATCTTCATTATTCTTTAGTTTGCATTCACACAATTCATATTAGCATGCATTTTGGCGCACTCATTCTCTCAGTCATGTTGACTGATCAGTTCGTGTGCTTTAATTAAAATTAATTGCTTTGTTTGTTCTGTGTTGGGTTCGGTTCTGTGTGAAATGTGTCTTGTTCTCGATTTATTGGCTCGTTGTACACTGTCTGCACGATGCACAGCCACTCGATTGATTGATCGATCGGTCGAATTTGAACTTTGATTCATTCACTGTTCACTGTCTTCTGCTGCTGCTCGAGTCAATTGAAAGCAGCATAACAAAGTTCACAGCACCGAGACCGAGCAAAACAAAGCAGAACAACGAACCGCACGAGAAACAAATCAAATGAATGAATGAAACGCTTTTCTTGTTCATTCTTCGTTCTTGGCCAATTTAATTCAATCGAAATTACTCGTTTCACTCGATTCTTCTTCATCTTCTTCTAGTCTCGAAACAAACAACAAGTCTCGTCATTCTGCAGTTGAGTGACTGTCGAATTAAATTGCAATTTGTTTACACCACCGAATCTGTTATTGACCTCTAATGGAGACTGCATTCTGCAGACTAGACTGAGTCATTCATGTGCCACAACAAGTAACGAACATTGATGCCCGTCAAAGTGAGTCATTGAATGGATGCAAATCAATTGGTGTTCAATTCTGCATTGACCACCACCACAGGCCAATCAATCAATCAGGCTCACTTAGTGCCTTCAATGGTACTGTATCATTATGATGTCCATCTTGGTGACACATTCTGCACAGATTCCATTCATAGGCTCACTTTGACCCCTGCTCAATTGTTTGCCTACCCCTTCTGCCAGTCAGTTCCACCACTCATTCACTACATTCAATTCGCATTCTTAATTTATTGCTGCTCTCGAAAGCCAAACATTCGATTGACACGAATCATAATTATTGCTTTCCCATTGACATTCACTGTTCGGGGCAGCAATACAATTTGGCCAAACCATCAAAACGTCAATTGTCCCTCTTGAGTGAGAGTCATTATTTATCTTTATTATTATTATTATCGGTTAACATTAATACCACAACCAAATGACAACACAATCCCCCAACAAATGTATGTGTGTGTGTGTGACATGCAAAATTAAAGATTGGACCACAAAAAAAGATTAGTGAAAAGATTATCAATTTGTTGAGCAATGGTGGAAATCAATTGAGCAAAGCGGAAGGAGAATGTTGAGATGAACGAGTGAGGAAGGAAAGTGAAGTTAGACTTAACTCTTCACATAAGCCCCGAATGGATTGCTAAATACATCTTTGACACGCATTGACTGTCAAGTGCAACCACAACAATGACAACCACAACATAACACAACACAACACTCCACTGGCAATGAGCTACACTGTACAAAGGACAATGTGCACAACAGGACAACGCATTGTGGTGTGTTTCCTGTCTCTAGCTCTGGCCACACACACCACACATCACAACACCACCATAATGGCCATGTCCACTGTACACTCGAAAGTGAAACCTCAGCACAGGGTAGCACTGTACTGGACCGAGTGAAAGCATAGTTTCCACTTGAGCACCGTGTCATATCGAGGTATGCGATATAATTAAATTAATCGACTATCGCATTGTGCAAGAGTGACAACCCACCGAATCGACCTCAAACATTCACTTCACTTCACTTTGGCTTGGTTTGCTTGGTTTGCTTGGTTTGCTTGTTTGCCAGTTGTTCTCTGTTTGGCTTGTTACGCCATATAAGAAGAATCCAATTTATCCGGGACAAACCAAAACGTTAATGTCCCCTCTTTGCAGTAATGACAACAACAACCAACCAAATAGCCAAAACAGTGTAAAGACCAAACCAAAAGGCAATAATAACATTCATACATGTCATGCGTTAGATAGCGTGAAGCAAGTCATTCTGTAATATTCTATATGACCATGTCTCTCGGCCCTACTGAACACTGCACATTACACACAATCTATGAGCACGAATCAATCAACTTGATGGATTTATACAATTTTATGTAAATCATGCATTATGGTGCGTTATTATTATTCCGTCAAGTGTATTTAGTTTTGGATTACGGAAATCGGCAAGAGGGACAATGTTGACTCGAGTGGAGCTGACTTGAGCTTAGTCCATTGCAGTGTCAGGGTTAGATGGTTATAATGTCATTTCGTGTCTGTGTGTTGTGTTGGCTTAATTAAGCACATCGAACATCATCAATCCTAATACTACGGCAGTATAGACATGGACATAGGCATTACGTAGCACAGTCTAACATCACAATCAAGTCATGCTTCAATTCATTAATTGCTTCTAATTCGGGCAATAATTAAAAATAACAAACTACAACATGTACATTGTATATTGTACAACTACTAATTAAAAGTGCTTCTGTGCTGATTTGTGTGTGAGTGTGAGTGTGAGTGAGTGTGTGAGTTGGTCCAACACATGCAAACAGTGCTCAAACAAGCGATCAAAGAGAAAGCAAGATGGTGAAGATGGTGAGAAGGCACAGACATAGACACACAAGCGAGCCAATATTGGACATATCAGCAGTTTTCGAGCCATTTCTTCTTTGTTGTGCTCATTAATTTTCATTTGAATCGACCAACACACGAGGAATTTGCTCGAGATCATCAAGAAGTATCCTGAATTGGCCAAAGGAAGACTCAAATTAAAACTCGCCTCTGTCACTGCGACTTTGTGTTTGCCCGATTGTTCGCGTTTGCTTTGTTTTGTGCCATTCGAAATCGTTGTCTTCTTCTTTTGCTTCTTTTTTCTTTCTTGTTCACGTCCCGAATCGACCAATTTTTCTGTTTACTCATTCACTCACTCACTTTTCATTCATTCATTTGTTCATTCATTCAGTTTTCTTCCCTCTTTTGTTGGTGTGCAATTTGTCGAGGGCCTTTTCCCAACCAAGCAACCGAGCCAGCACACTCAAGACAAACCCCGAACTAGCGAACCAAGCCTAATATGTTGTGCCGTTGTACGTTAGGTTTGCCTGTCACAAGACATTGCCGGAATATATTCCACTCTGTGTTATTAATTGGCCAGAATGGTTATTAATTGATCAAACAAGAGTCCAATTGTGTGTGTGCTGTGGAGAGAGGGTGGGAGGTTGGGCTGTGAGCCTCACTCTAGCTGTGATCAAACAAATTATTAAGACACGCACGTATACATGGAGATCATCTCTGCAGGCATTCACCTAATATGGACAGTTCTGTTGTGTACAAGCATCTATTAGTGGTGGTTCCTTCACTGGAGCAGCCATCGTGTGAATTACAATTTCTCTATTTGACAATCGATTATATCTCCCGAAACAATCGATATATCGTACACCCAATCAATAGATGAAATATCTTTATTTATTGATTACATTGCTTGTTTGTCTTGCAGTAGTATTTGTCATTGTACACATTGTATTAATACATCTACACCACCTAAGCACATACACACACACACACAAACACACACATAGCCAACACATATCGAACACACTAATAAGGCAATTTCCGTGATCAATAGTAATTATTGACAGGCCCATCAGTACCAGCACCATCAGCAGCAGCATTACTATTGAATCGGAATAGTATGATTCTATTAATAATTTGTATGTATCGTTCACAGGCCGTATGGTGCATTCATTCCTTGATTGGTCAAGTGTTCACCTACGTACCATCATCGATCATCATCGTGCAATGCATTAGTGTTCGATTGTGCCCAGTGTGTACATGTTTGCATTGGTGTGTGTTTATACTTTTAATTACCACACACGGAAATACCCTTCTGTTGAGCATTGGTGAGCAGAGCCGAGTGCACACTCAGCACTAGCAAGCAACCATCCATCGTAATAAATCAACACCCAACACACCAAACGGACCTAATAATTAATTTGCAATCAATTAAGTGGCTCGTCGTATTCCATTTTGTTTGCCTTCATTTGTGTTTTTGCATTACCAACCAACTCAACTTTGCTCCGTGTTTGGTGCATTTGTTCAAGTATTATTATTATTATTATCCTCCTGATCCAAAGTCATCAAAATTGCTCGCCCCCTTCTATTGTATTTTCCACTGAGTGTTACTGTTACGTTCATCGCTTATTTATTACAATTGCACTACATCTACTACTTTTCGATAGTCATTAGATTGCTTTGTCTTTATTATTGTTTCTATTATTTGGTTGTTCGGTGGAGTTGACTTTTGTTGTTGTTCTCCTTGTCTCTCCATCTATTTTATTATTATTCTCTCGCACATGTTCGTATATGTTTGCCCGAATCCAATCTCCCATCGTCTCAAGTTTAGATTCTCTCTCCCGCTCAGCACTCCATTCTGCACAGCATCAACAAATGTTTGGTGAATGTCATTAGATCATTTCGAACCAGTGCACATTGTGCCCCTACAACTCAACCCCCAGCTCAACTCATCTCACGGCCATCAACGTCGTTTAACATTTAAATAACAAAATTTACCTTTTTGCATAAACCTGAAAAGCTCTTTGTTTTGCCCCTCGAGTTCGTCCGTCACTGGTTTCCTTCAGTGACTTCATCATCTCGTTCTCATTGACCTGTCTGAGCACGGTTCACATCATCACTCATCGTTATCGTCCTCATCATACATTTAATTAAATCGGAATTATAACTTTAATATTTTAAAACCAAAGTGATTATATTGTTGTTAATTGTTATATTATTATTGTTGTTGAATGTTGTTGAATTGAGTTGAAGGATTACCTCTACCAGCACCCACTCTTCCACCGCTACTCCTCAACTTCTCAAGAGGGATTTTCATATTTCTCTTCAATCTTTCCAACTTTATTATTATTTTCAAGAGCTGTTTTGATGTTGAGTTTTGTTTTGAAGAGCTTTCCAGAAGAAGAGATCTTCAAGTGAAATTACCGAGAATACTATTTTGTGCTGAGGTAAGTAATTTGGAATTGTTTGATTTATTTCCAGGAATTTTCAATTACTTTGCGTGTGTTTGTGTGTGTGATTGCAATTGTCATGCGAGTTGTCATTTGGACTGTCACTCTGGTCCATTCATTGAGTTAACGCATTTGCAAATATAATTTAAATTTAATTATATGCAAAGCGCACCATTTTCACTATCTTCCACTCTCTCTCAATCTAATAATATTTGTCGATCTACGGTGTGTTGATGTGTTGATGTGTCATTGAGGCTCGTACCAATATTGAACGATAATGCACTGGCACATGCGCCCAACTGGGTGTTATTTGCAAATGGTACAATAATAAGTTATTTGCCTTCGGAATAAGTGTAAAGTACTTCACAAATTGTAGAAACTCAGACTCAACTTTCCACTACACCACTGCTTTCATCGTCAACAGATATTTTTCCATTAGTTTGCTGAATATATCGTCTCGCTCATTCCATTTCGAGTGAGTGTGTGTGTGTAATGATTAAATTGTCTTTTGGTACTTTTTGTCTGCGTATTATAAATGGCTTGTTGTCCAATTCAGTGTTGAGCTAGCCTGTCTCTCTGCTTTTTGCTAATGTTCGGTGGAATGGAAAATTTATTTTAAATTTTCAATTGTTCCTTCATTTTGTGTCGATCTGTCCGTCTGCACACTCACCAACAGTCGCTTATTGCTTCTTGTAGAAACTTTTTGTCGGTAATATAAGCAAGATGTGCGCCAAAGGCAATTGTTATTAAAATTGTTATTAAAACGTTCTCTCGTGCAAAAAACAATGGAAACGCGCAACTGTAGCCATCAGTGCACAGCACAGTACAGTTGTAAAGCATACTAATAGAGCAGTACAGCACTCACTGTACACAATGAAGCAATCATCAATGAACGTGTCCATTAATCCATTGTCCATACATGTAAAGTAATAGAATAATTAATAGATGGAAAATACATTGCTACATACTCAATGTAGGACTGTTTGCACTGTCGACTCTAGCACTCAGCAAATGCCTGTGCAAACATATCCACAAGTAATTACAATGACTCATTTGCAAGACCAAACAAACATATTTCATTGCCTCTCTACACTCGACAGTACATTCAGTTCGGTTCAGTTCGAGTGTAGTGCTACAGACAGAATGATCGTTCGAATGCATCGAGAACCTGTCTGGTTATGTTGAATTACACACAGAAATATGTTCGAATGTGTGATCACAATATAAAAGTGCTATTTATAGTAATGTTTCAACCAGTTTAGTCGAGATGAGCATAATTCTGTCCAATCCATTCAATAGTACAATGCATGAATGCTCGCTCAAATATATTCGTTTTGTAGTGTAGCTGTTTTTTGCTCACACAACATTAGAGCCAGACATTGGTAATGTGATAATAATGCGATATTGAAATGTATTGGCGTATTATTGTTAATATTATTAATAATTATCCATTCGAACAGTGGTACAGTGTCATTAATGTAATGACCGTACATGATGATGATGATGGTGCTGCTGGTGATGCTAGTGGTGATTACAGTTCGTGATGGCGATGACAGACAATGCTTTTGTTCGTTCGAATGCATTTGCTTTTGTTTCGAATGCACTTCAAACGATATGTGTGAAGTGTTACTTTCCATAAATATGATTTGTGACGTGATGTGTGTGATAGAATCGTCCCTAAGGTGAGAGAGACTACTGCTACACGTGCATATTACATTACTCACTGCAAATGGCCGATCGAACTACTGCTCAGGTACTTGAGTTGTCATTAAAAGCATTCGAACGTGTAATTGACAACCTTCAGACCACTTCTCTCATTCTCACTGCATTACACTACTATACTGCATACAATAATCAATTACTTTATTATCTTCTTCTAACTTAACCTGAGCAGCACACAACAATGCATATTTGAATACATTGAGAACACATTTGAACGAACTTTGAAACCGAGAACAAGGAAAATCATTGAATATCAATTATGCCTGTTTATGAGGCGCTCATCGTGTACATCGATTTGTACAATGTACATGTTTAGTCAATATTTGTGTTGTTGGACATAAAATTAATAAATCATACATCATCAATATATCGAAAATGTATCGATTTTGTGTGTGTGTGTGTTCGCTCAACCGAGGAAATTCAATTCCAAATGGCAAAGGTTCATAATTATAATTGAATTTATAATTGGATATTTCACTGCTCCACACTTCTCTACATGTATATTTGCAGTTATAATTCAAGGAAAGCACACAAGCCACATTCACAAGTTATACATTCTCACATGCTCATCTTATTCGAATATGAATTCCACTAAAAAAAAGTCATTTGGCCCGTCCTTACAAACACATATAAATTAACAAAATTGAAAAGTTTTCTCTTCATTTCTTTTGTCCAAAGAGAATGTTTTTGAGGGCATTAAATGTCAGCATTTGCAAGTAATGAGCATTAGGAATTATAACTTGTACTCACACATTATTAGTGGAACGATTCCACTCGAAATTGATTATATTCATTTAGTACAATACAGTAATAATAATCCTCCATCTATTTAATAATATCTTGTGCTCTCGTCTTTTGAGTATTACAATTTGGTTATTACTTGTGATGAATAATCACAAAATGTATGTATGCATTTGTTTGGCTAGTACACATGGCGAAACACAAGCACAAAATTTGCTTAAAACCCTACGAGAAATATTCCATTCATTCGATAAATGATTCGACGAGTAATATAACATTGTTAATAGTATACGACAAAGAAGCAACCGAACAAGCAATGGACATTAATAATAATTCATAGGGTTGTAAAAATTAATTAGAATTATGTTTTGTGTGTTGTGTTTGGTTGGTCGGTGGACTGTGCATTGGCCAATGATCAAACACAAAATCACTAGGCGAGTTATCAATTATTTGATTTATTATTAGATTACTCTAGTGCACTACTCGTACACTGTACGGCCAGTGCTCTACCGTACAGCAATGTACTTCCAGTCCAGTCCATAGTAATGCTAATACATCTCCTCACCGGCTCATTCCACATACTCCATAATATGTCAGATGCATTGGAGCTTTATTATATTAAGACAGACATCTATTCCATGGGAGATTAATCGACGATAATTTGATGGAATTGTACCGAGTTGTTGTTGTTGTTGTTGTTGTTCGCTTGTTGGCACATTTATTGCTTCATCAAACTCACTCACTCATTGAGTCGAGTCACTTTTTAATCCGAACGCACTTTCCTCCTGATAATTCAAATTTTCTGTCCATTATCTTAATAACGCATTATAATTCTCTCGTTTTGAGTGTTGTGTTTGTGTTTGGTCTTAGCGCCACATGTCCTTCCCAAACAATGTTTACCGTTTCTTCTTCTTCTTCTACTTGTTCAGTTCACATTTATCCTAAATCTCCACAAACTTGTCTTCCTCACAAAACAAAACATTCTTCATCTCCATCTTCATCTTCATCATTTTCCTTCTCTAAATCAACATCATTTCATCTTCTTTTTAGTATTTTTCTTTAAAGTTTACTTTAACACTTGATTGCCAAAAAGACTGCATCAACATTTTACTAAAATAATAATAATAATAATAATAATAGCATAGCATGTGTATGTACACAAAGAGAGTGCTTCATAGATAGATCCATCATGTGGATTGATCTATGGTTGTTATTATTATTATTACATTACTGGTTTGTGTGTCGATACATAAAAATGTTATTAACACAAAGACGTGGAAATTGAATTAGGCGATCGACTGCACATAGTGCGTATGAAAGGTTGCCATGATAGATAGTTAGCTATGAATGTCTATTCTTCTCTGGCTATGCATCAACTGTTGAAGCTTTATAATCAAATGTCTGTGCACTGTGTAATGTGTGAGAGTGTTCGAGTTTGATTAGGTTGGTTGGTTGGTTGCGTGCCCTGCCAGTCATCTATTGCCTTACCTGTCCATACCTCTCAATACACATCAATCTACATCTATTTATTAGTTGGCTTATCACCATCATCATGTACTAGCAATATATCATACACCTTGTGCAGATAAGTTCACTTTCGAATTTGAATGTGCTCATATGCCGTTCAAAGTAATGTGCATGTGAGCATTTGGTTCGTTCTCTTCTGGTTGTTTCTTTTTCAATTTGCGAACAATTTACTCTGCTCTTCTTATATTACTCGATATTACTCCAATCTATCTACCCACCTGTCCAATGGCAATAAATCTGAACGCTTTCATTTGCACTGTGTGTTGGACAGAGTAACACAATATAATAGACCCACACAGACACAACACAACACTCGAAACCGGTCCTGTCGTGTCTTTTAGTGACTTTTAGTGTTTTTATTGAGTTTTAGAGTCTTTTCCGAGAAGAAAAGAAAACAAGCAAAGAATATGACCACAGCACTGCATGTGAAGTAAGAACAAAACCTGCCTTTTACCAAACTCTATTACACATTTTGGTAGATTGAGTTTCTTTTTGCGCGAGAATTCGCCACCAGCGAGTTCTCTTCGTGGAGTGAAGTCAATCTATTCATTCTCTCGGTCTCATCCCGATGATCGTTGTCTGCTTCATCATAAATGGTGTCTATTGAAGCCGACCGAACTTGATTTTCGCTGTGTCTGTTAGTGATTTTATGACTTGATTTGGTGGTTGTACTTTATTTATAGCCTCCCAAACAGGCCCCCACCGCTAGCCACTCTAGGTCGACTGTACTACTAATAGTACAACTAGTTGAAGGCATAATTACAATACACCTGAGCGCATATGTAATCACAGCTAAAATGTGTGTAATATAATGTGTAACCAAAGCAAACACTGACAGACAGACAAACGGACAGGCAGTCTGCTCTGCTCTGTGAGATGATTAATTGGAATGAAATTTTCAATTAAAACATGCCCATCAAGCATCAATGTGTTGTGCTGTGCTGCAATGCTCACACAGATGACGTGTTATGATTGCGAATAATTACCGAACATGATGATTTCATTAGACCAACCAAAGGAATAATAATAATGGTGCCCACATTAATATTACTGACGAACAACATCCAAACACATTGCTCAGGCCTGTGTTCTATTTTGCACTGCATTCAACCAATTTTACCTATTTACCATATCTAGATTACATTATGATTAACATTATTAACAGTACATTGCTTGTGGTAATGGCGCAACACTAAATTGAGTTGACAAAGTTGCCTCTCACAGCTGAGGCAATAGACAATTAATATTGTATTTATGTGTTTAAACATATATTCCCCAAGCATAATTAGCGTGAATGTGTGTTTTGCATAATATTAATGATTATTAGCAGTCACTTTTATGATTACTATTGAGACATGGAAGCAATAATAATTACGCGTTCGACATTGCCTCTATCACACAATACGATTCATACATTTCTAATTATAAAATGATCGATCAATAATGCATTATGCATGATGTTGGTACATTCAATCTATACACCACATTTGCTTTGTTTGTGTGAGCACCCTCAATATGTGTCACCAAACATACATTTGCAATTATTCTATTTCTTATCGACCTCGCTTTGTGGGTTTCTTTTGCACTTATTTGTGCTCTTGTTTGTCTCACATATTATTCAAAACAACTTTCGCATTTTAGGTTTCTCTTTGCAAAACATTTTTGGTTGTACTTCAATTAGGACCGTACAGAGTCATGAACACAAAGCAAACCACAATAATGCGACATTACAAATATATTTTATTTTTGCTTTCCATTTCCTATTTGTGTTGTGTGCTCTAGTTTAAACATTATTTCGTCTATTTGTGTTGTATCTAATTCAATAACGAATGCACCCAAAGCAAAGAGCAAAAAGAAGAAGCAATAAAAAGTTTATAACATTTAGATTTTGCAATTTTGCTTGGTCTTCTTTTCTTTCTTTGGTGTGTGTGTTGTCTGGGTAACCTAAATGTAAAGTGGACCTAGGTTGTACCAAGGAGCATTCACGTAAGCACCGATATCAGCACAATTTGGTGCAGTTGTATTAATATTAATGTAATGTACCAATTGTACAATTGAATATTTGCCTAACTAAACCAACAGTAGACAATGTGTCCCAATCGCATTCAGAACACACTCACACGGGAACATTGAGTACAACAATGCAACAATAATTTGTACGTTTAACGCGATAATTACAATAGAGCGAATTTAATTTATTTTAATTAGTTTATTAATTATAATATTGTTATTATGATATTAATATTGTTAATGACATAATGACTGTATTGTGTGCTCTGTCTCTGTCTCTCTCTCTCCTCTCATTCCTCTAATGAAATGGAACAATTCGATCAATACATTCGAGTTAAATATACATTTCATTGATTGTACAATGCACAATTTGTACACCATTTATCAATGTGTTCTTTGTCTCCTCTACATTCTCATTCTCTCTCCCTCTCGCCTCACTCTTTTTGCTTGCTTTCAATCGAAATGTACAATTAATTTGCCATTGTGTTTTAGTATTATTATTATATCACCATTGTACATTGTACATAATAAATGTAATGTTTGGTTCGATAATGTTTGATCTAAATATGGACCGACCGGCCATATACTACGAATATTACTACTTCACTCTGATATTAACGGGAAAATGGCAATAAGAACTTTCTCATAATTTATCTGTGAGAACAACTTTTGAATTTGTTATTGATCGATTTTGACAAGAATTTTAAAGTTTTAAATAAGATAAAACATACTTGGAATTGGTTCCATAAATAGAACTAAAGTACAGAGTGATTCTGGAAAGTTTTGGTTGATCGAACGTGCAAAGCAGTGAAAACAATATTGTAAATACAGAATTGATCGGTATTTCCAAAATGGTCACGAAATAAAATAAATGGATAAATAATATGTTGAACTGTGATTAGTTGTGCAGCAAAGCACACACCCACACATGCACTCATTAATGCACTGTGCCATGACAAATGTAATAAAGCAAAAATATCAATTTGAATTGAAATTAATTACAGTCGCACTATCACAGTGTGTGCACAATCGGACGAACAATTAAACATTGCTGAGCAGACACATGATAGAAAGGACGAGAACGGAACAATTTGTACATTTTAGAGTAATTTAATTATGCGCGCGCGATATATTAAATTGTAAATTAAATTACCAACACAACACAACACAGACAATACACAAAAAGAAAAACAGAGTGCAAATGTTGGTTCACGCAAAAAAGAAAGAAAATGTTTGATTTATGGATCGAATGGAACACACAACACACAAGAAAAACAAGAGGAACATACGTACGAACGTATTATCTGTGCGGAAAGGGAAAGGGAGAGAGAGAAGGAATTTAATTTACTTTAGTAGACGATTATTATTATTATTATTATTATCACTGTGCTGTATATGAAATAATTTAGCAATTAATATTATCATTATCTTTTTGTACTGCGAAAATTAATTTGTTTTTTAATTTTAATACTTACTGATTACATGCACTGCAGCAGTAGATGTAGTAGTAGTTGTAGTTAGGCAATCTTTCCCTGCTTGTCCCTTCTGAACCGAACTGGAATTTAAGTAATTAGACGTAATAATCGTTTTTACACGCTTTTTGCATGCATCGTTCGAGCAAAGTTCGCTCGTTCGTTCATGTAAAGTTCGTTGGTTTGTTGTTTGAATTCTGTCAGTTTGGTAGTTTAATTTAATTCGTTTATGTTATGCGATGATGGCCATTTGTTATGCGAACACAGTGAGAGACATAACATACGAGAACAGGCACAAGGCACAAGGCAAAAGAAGAATGAAAATTGCTCTCTGGTAGTGTGGTGTAGTGTAGTAGAGATAGTATTAGGAAACAAAGATCCAACAAAGTGTCTATTATCGCAATTTATACAACTACTGTACAGTGTACAAGCATGAGACCCAATGGCGCCATTATTAGATCCACTACATTCTGCTACAATTGCTTCCTCTTCTTGTTTGGCTCGTTTTGTTCACTCACATTCTTACTTCTTCTTGTTTGTTGCTTTCTTCTGTTCGGTTCTTTTGTTTTTGTTTTCATCTTATTCTTCAGTGTCTTGTGCTTCATCGTTAGTTATTTGTATTTTTTGTTCTGTTAAAAGCGTTCTAATGTTTCCAAGCAAACAAAACGCAATTGTCGTGGACGTCTTTGAGCGCGCTAATGACACTTGTCTCACTCAATCTCAGTGATGCACTGATTCTCGTTGCCTTTGCTTTCTCAACATTGTTTCCAAATTGTTGTTGTGTTGTTGTGTTGTTCACTCATTGTCACTTTTTATCGGCACAATTTAAAGACTTGCTGATGAGTGAACGCTTCTGTAAGTGTGTGATGCCACTGAGACGTTAATTTGTATTATTTAATAATCATTATTACAGTTTGACAGACAAAAAGTTCTCACTTATGAATTGTGATTAAAGTGGAGATATGAATTAATGATAGATTAGATTAACATTTATTTATACATTAAAGTGACCATTCGAGTGAGAAGCAGGTGATGCTGTTCTCTGGCTGATGACACTTTCAAACACGAATTGAACAAATAAATAAAGTGGAACATGTCGTCGAGTGACAACTTTTAGTGCTGCCAACTCTCAAACTTTCGAAAGCATTACCCTAATAATATTAAATGCAATTTCTTCTAGTTTTTGTTTTGTTTTGCTATTTTGTTGATTTATTTTTCTGTACTTTTTGTACTTTTTTGCTGTCTCATGCACAAAAAGGAGATTCGAGTGAAATAAAATAAATTGACAAAGCACAAAAAATGCACAAAAAGCGAACCTTGACGCAATTCGTACTGTGACTGGGGGAGAGAGCAAGCAAAAAGAGCAAACAGGCCAATAGCAACAAAACAGCCCAGCAAGTTATACAAGTTATATAATTGACAGTACACGGACAGACCAGACCAGACAAGCATGTTAATTAAATTTGAATTTTTATTGTAAAATTAAATTAATTAGATCAACACACACAAGGACAAGTGCACAGACTGTGCTTTGTGCTGTGGTGTAGTGTTCAGTGTGTTAGCACAACAATTAGCACTGACTAGACGCGAGACATAATTTATTATGACTCGACTTTAATTGATGCTAACTTGGTAGTAGTCCCGACACTGGCCAATTACGCATGTACTACTCATGTGATATTATATATTAATTTGCATACATTAATAATTCGATTCGATAATTGATCAAATGGCTCTCGAAGAAATCATTTTAATGTATCAACCTATTGGAGTGTATGAATGATAATTTATTACCTATCTCAGTACTCTCAATATGTTGAGTATCGAGTATTTTAAATCTAATCTGATCACTTGCTGCACAGCAAAGTAATCAATCGTGCTTCATATTACATCAAACACAGCTCTCTCATAGTTTAATATACGTTGGCACTATTACAATATTATTGATGGTTGCGAGCCGCACTGCACTCTAAAGCTTTGCCTGTCAATATTTCTTTATTTCACTCATGAAAAGTAGACTTTCTCTCGGTCCTACACTCAAGAGTTTGCTCCAATTTTATGTTATTATTATTATTAGTATTTTTCGTTATTATAAAGTTTAAGTTTTGTTATATTTTGTGTCTTTTCTCTTTTCAATCTTTTCATCCCCCACGTCTCTTTTCTTTTCTTCTTTTTATTTCCTTTCCCCCAACTTCTCCGCTCGATATATTTTTTTATTATTATTGTCGTTTTATAATTTTTCTTTCTTTTTTCTTTCGCGCGCGCCTTTCGAGACAAAGAAAAATTGAACTTTAGCAATAGGACGCCTAAGAAGAGTAGTGCAGTGCAGCACCCATGTGCAGCATCAGCACCATCACCATTGCCTAACATTGGCCTAACAGGCCCACTCTAAAGTTACGATTAATATAATTTGATTAATAATGTGCTTACACGTAATTTATTCATTTATTTCATTATTACTGCCATCTATAGCGATTATGTATTATGTATTGTGTTGCTTGGCTTGGCTCGTTTATATATTGTCGCCTCATTCTGCTCTTCTGCTTTCTTTCTTCTCTCGCTCGTTCGCTCTCGTTTCATTGTGCAAATGATAAATTCTCATTTTAATAATATTAAAACAGCAATAATAATAATAATAATAACCGTAATAATAAGTATAATTTTAATATAATTTTCAAACGCAATACATATTGAGTCATTCATTCAATTCATTGATTCAATATATCAAATGGAGGGTATCGATTATGGCACACTATGGCACATTATGCTGTCGATTATTGCTTGATGGTCTCGTCTATAAATAGTTGAAACACTATCAATTTATAATATGTGAATGCGAATCAATATGTCCGGCAAGCATAGTCAATATATAATCATTTCATTTTGGCCATATTTTGCACAACATTGCACACACATACACCACCATTCGATAATAGTTTTTCGAGCCATATTCAACTCATACCCTAAACGACCCCTGTTTTGCACAATTTTGTCCCATTTTAGTGTGAACCAGAATTTATTTATAAATCTACCACTACACTGTTGGCTTGTCACTCTCGCCATACACTCTCACTGCGGAATATTTCTTCATTCTTCATTCTTTTTTGTGCTGTTTCATATATTATTATTCCATCCTTCCATTTATGATTAATATTTTCGTCATTCTTTTCTTGGTATTCTTTGGTATGTGTGTGTATATGTGTGTGTGTGCTTGTGTGTTCATGTTCGTTCAATTCTGTCCATAGTATGTGGCCTTATGATATTTTGGTTCTTGGTTCTATTTGATTTAAAATATGTAAATGCACTCAGTGAGGACACAGAGCACACATAGAGACATATATCGAATCATCATGCCATCATATATAATGTAAAATAATAGTCTCCCTTTCAGTGGCCTCCACTGTGCCACTAAGTGACAATATTATAAATTCACTAAATTGAAAATATGAATTTCGTAGGAATTTTCAGTGTACTGCACCCCCTAGGACAAGCACAAAGAGAATGAAAAATGTAATTCCTGTGTAGAGATGTAATTTCCCAAGAAGAAAAACATTGCTTTCAGTGTTGAGTCCAATGCGATATTAGATTACGTTCGATTCCGCTCTATATAGTCGAGAGTATCTAAATATATCCGCATAATCTCTCAGTTTGCGTGTTGTGTGTGTCTGTATAGATTGGAGTGCAGTGCGCATATGTCATAGATCACTTTAAAGCAGATTAAATCTAAAATTATTTTGATGTTTTTCCTTTAGAAACTTTCAGTTTTTTGCCCCCACCTTTGACTTTTCCATTCAATGCGTCCTTGTTGACACCGCTCCTCGAACATAACACTTTAATTGATCCAAATACATCTAAAAATACATTGCTTCCTTTTATATGATTCTATATGTTCTCGAAAGTTCTTTACAAAGAATTTTATCTAATTTAAAAGTTTTGCCCTTTTCCAGAACTTTCTTCTGAGAAATGACATTTGGAGTTTAATTAAAAACTTGTAAATTTACTTTATACTTTCCGAGAAAGAAAAGTATAAAAGTTGAGATGAAATATTGTGAGCATAATTTGAATGTTTCGTAAACACATTTGTCGTATCTCTCTGCCCGTACCGAGATTGCCATATTTTATCTCCCAAGAATGTCTATTTTACACTTAGACATTTATTATTGCCGTTTCTTGTGCTTCTTCTTTATCTTTCGTGCGAGGCAAAGCAATTTGAGAGAATTTCAAAATTGTAATTTTATTACACACATCTTTCTTTTGGTTTTGTTTGCTGGTTTGTACATTGTGGGACGGCAAGAAGACACAAACATTGCTTGAATGTAAACAGCCATAGACATATTAGACATATACGCACAAATAGACCTATTCGCTCTCAACAATTCTGTCTCGCTTTAAAATGTATGTGTTGTATGTATCGCTTGTATGTGAGCTTTATTTAAGACTCGCAAGAATGAAAAACGATTAAATTCTTTCGTTCCCGGGAAAGGACAGGAAAGGGAGTGAGAGAGTGTGAGTCAGTGCAATGCTTTATCGTTTTCGACCTTTTGTGCTCACTGTTTATGCATTTGGTGTAGGACAGTGCAATAGGAATATATTGTGTGTGTGCCATCAAATGTGCTCACATCATTTCTCATTGCCACCATCACACACCAACATCGTCATCAGTAAATCATCACAGGGAGGAGTTGAAACTTGCGAGTGAATGAATGAGACCAAGAATGAACCAACTGAGAGCGATGACTCCAAATGGCTTTCGATTCAATTAATTTGTTCGAGGCTCGCATTTGCTTCTGCTTTTTTGTGTGCTGCTGCAGTGCCAAATGTGTGTTCTCGTTTTGACTATTTAAATTGTTTTCATTGCACACACTCATTCGTTTCATTTCATTTTATTAATATAATAATCATTTTCATTTTTTTGTGCATGCTCGCTTCATTGCATTGCTCAGTAGTACATTGACACATTACACCAGTGCAATTGGTATGTTTGCACCCAATTGGAATGATGCTGATAATGGTAATAATAATAATAATAATAATAATAATAATAATAATAATAATAATAATAATAATAATAATAATTGAAGGGAACCAACATGTAGACATACAGGCAGACAGACAGACACAGAAGCGAAATATGAAATGTGATTGGATTATTTCATAAATGGATTTATAGCTTTGCTTCACTGGCATGCACATGATTCTCTCATGTCGTCGATTAATTCGCAGAGTCAAATTATTGTGATTCGTTATGCACATCTCAGTGCTGCTTGTACTAACCAATTGAACGACTCTGCAATTCTTACATTCGAATGCGCTCTCAAATGTTGCTGATGGCGTCGATGGTGGCGCTGTGCTGCTGTGCATTGATGCTGATGTTGCGTTACTCGATCGAATCAAATAATACAACCAGAGAATGTGTGCCTTGTGTAGTGCGTTTAGTGTGTTTAGTGTAATAATTCTATTAACGTGTTAATAACAATATTATAGACAGCTGTTTGGCTCGCAACTATTACCGCTTCGAGTAATACAACTGGCCAAGGAGAGAAGAAAAGTTGGTGAGTGGGGAGACTGAGAAGTTACACTTTGGTTGGATTATTCCCGACACGATGTATTGGAGGGCAGCATTGAGTTATCGAGTCAGTCAGTCAGTCAGTTAGCAGGCTCCAGGCCTGCAGATTTACTCGGCCGAGCCAGGCGCGTCTATTTTGCAACCCTCAACCCTCACTGGCACGACACACGGGCGCACATAAGCGTGAGCGAATTAATTGAATTTAATTTGAATTTACTACACTCAACACTCTACATTGTACTTTTGGTGAAGGTCTATTATTGAAATTGCATTCAACACAAACGATACAAATGCGATTCGATATGCAAACACACACAAACTCGCATTTTTTCTTCTTTATTTTGTCTATCCTCCCTCCTCACTCAAAGTCTGGTTATATACGATCTAAACCATTTCTTAGGATAATAATAATAATAATAATAATAGAAGCATTCTCCATCTTGATGATGGTAACATTAGAGATCATTACATTAAAAAGCAATCTATAGATTACCTCTCTGCACTATTTTAATGTGTCCAGACTGAGTGATGCAGTCACTAAGAATCGAGAGCGGGGGACGAGACAAGACACACAACAATAATTTACAAGTTGAAATTATCTGCTTTGAATTGACCCAACTTTAATATTTGATCCAATTCGACGAGTGTCCCTCTCCCTCTCTCTCTCCCCCGGCCCTCACTCCATTACAATTGGACTATAATCGCAATTACCAAAAATATTTAATGACTTTTGAGTAGTATTATAATGGTGGAAATGACTGGAACCATCCAAAAGGAACACTACTTATAACTTTTATTTGCTAATGGTACTCTTCTCTCTTCTGGTACTGCCCTCTCTTCCATCTCTCTTCGGTCTCTCTAGTCCTCTTCACTCAACTCACCACTCGACTTTTAGAGTCTTTCTTGTCTGTTTAACTTTTTACACTCCACACTCACGCCAACCATACTAAGCTTAAGCTTTAGTATAAATTTATTTAAATTATTTAAACTGGCAAACATTAAACTTTTACTTTTCTACTTAATACTTTTGATTTACTTCTTCTTCTTCTTCTTCTTCTTTATTATTCTCTATTTAATCATAGCTTGTTTTGTTCACTCTAAAATGATGATGATGAAGAAAGTTTAATTTGTGCAGATGAGGGTGAGTGAAGGGAGGAGGAAGATTAAGAGTTGGCTAATATCATTGCTCAGAATATGGTCCGATTAGTTCAGTGGCCTAATCAGAAGAGACAACATCAAACGGGAGCGAACGATCCTGTGCTCGCTCCTAATATAATTCACAGTATCACTTGGAATTTCGTTCAATTAACGTTTTTTATTTGTCTACTGCCTTCTGTGCGCGCACTAATCTCAAACGAAAACAAGAAAATAAGCACAAATAAGAGACACTCGAAATTTTTGCCTGAAAATCGTTAAATTAAATAGTCCACTGATAATACGTAGTAGTATACGTAGTAAGTCGTAACTCGTAAATAGAGAGAAACACTTTTGCAAATGTTCAATCAGATAAGGCAGTATGTGTTGAAGGTACGTCAAATAGGCAAAGGGTCATCTAAGCAAATTTAAGTCATTTCATTAGGTCCACTTTAATGGCAACTTGCGAAAGGCGATCCTATCGCTCAATTATACGAGAGCAAATAAGTAAATAACGTATACGTCTTATTTATGACTCACTTGCAAGTACGTCTAGATCTTATCGTGTCGATATGTCAATTATGAATCTCACTCACGATGAAGTCACTCTTTTCCCCAAAGTCTACCTCATCTATGAATATTGTAATTTCATTTGAATTTAACTTTAATTTCAATTTATTTTATTATTACCATTACCGTTCGCTACACAGCGCAAACAATACAAAGGAAAAGTAATTTAATTTGAGGGAAAAGTTTTGAAATTGTAATTTTGTTTGGTCTTCTTTTGTCTTGTGGCACATTCAGTCGTATTAGTCTTGTACAGAAATGAAGTTTTCAACTTTAATTTATTTTAATGTTTCTTTCTGTGTGATATTTAAATTATTTATCTGTCTAGTCAGTGTGCTCAAATGCATCCAAATAGTGACGTTCGTTTTGGTGCATTCATTGCTTGTTGTATTCATTTATTATCATATAAGTATTACTCGAGCTTGTTCGATGCTTTTTAGTATTAATGAAATGAAACAAAATGAAATGAAAAAGGTTGAGCTCAATTTTGTTATTGTTGTTGTTGTTTTGCTTTACACAGCGCACAGGAAAAAAAAGTTAACTTGAAGCAAAAATAAATAAACAAATTGTATTACACTCGAGCTATATAACGAGAGAGTATGAGGCACTGCGGCAAATAAATTGAACTTTGCAATCGTTCCAAAACTTCTTTGCTGCTCGAGTCTCGATCATTTCTATTCTTCCGCTTAATGGCGTATTGTGTGTGTGAGTGTGTGCTCTATTGCTGTGTGTAAAGACTATTAAATTAAATTTTCTACTGCAATAATAATAATAATAATATTAGAGTGAGCTTTTATTAGTTATATAGATGCGATATGTGCCATCAGTCAGTGAGATTGCTTTCCTTTGTGTGATCACTTGTGTGTGTGTGTGTGTTGTATGTACTCTACTATGTACTGTGCGTTATTAATTATCTAAGTGAATAATTGCTCTTTGACAGCACAGAATGGAAAGTTAAAGATAGATTGAGAGAGAAGATTGAATTAGCTATAAGAGAAAGAGAGAGAGAGAGAGAGAGAGAGTGAGTACTGAGGGAAAGTAGTAAAGGATATATTGACTGTGTGTAATGTTGGATCAATTATGATAGATAGACACTCTGTGTCCTGTGTATATCCATTTATTTAATTGTTCCGATAGGCATCGTGGAGAGTGTTGCTGTTGCAACGGGCTTGGTTCTGCTTTTAAAATGTCCAAATGTATACAGTATACTGAGGCACTTGTTTTGCTGCTGCTGCTTCTTCTTCTTTTTGTTCGTTGATTATTGCCTCTATTGGGAGATATATTAGAAAATGATACAAATGGCACACAATTATGCCACAATGGAATATATTATCTAAATTAGACAAGAGGTGATTATGTTTATGTCTATGTGTGTGTCGTAATAGAGCACTGCATTGCTCATGAGATTAAACATTTAAGGATGGCAATACATAGTAGTAACATTGTACGATTGATTGAGACCATTTCCTTCTTTTCATGTTTGCGCTGTCCCTTCTGTCTGCAGTGCACACTGTCCCTTCTCTCCCTCTCCCTCTTCCTCTTTCTTAGTATTAGTCTCAGTCTGGCTAATTTCTGGTCATTAGCCGGTTATATTCTCTTGAAACGATGTCGTTCTCTTGTTTTTGTTGTCGCGCTTGTAGTTGCTTTCCATTTGGTTGCCTTTCTCCTTACCCCCATTTCAGTGCACTAATTCTAGCCTCACTGCATCACACAAGCATACGATCAATGATAACACACACACACACCGGTCTCTTTCATTATTTCCACTTGTTATTATCTTACTTTTTGTTGATTATGCCATTTGAATTTTGTGCGAGGGTTATAATTGAGAGAGGGGGGAGGCAGCAGCAGCACAATGTGGCTCTACTCAATCAATTGGAGCTCACTCAAATTTGTTTGCCTTCACTCAACATTGAGTTATAACTTTATTATTATTACCATTATGACAAGCATCAGGATGCATGAAGTATTGCTTGTGAGTGTACTGAGAGCCATCAACGAGCCAACCAACCAAAAATATATTTAATGTTCTTGGTCATTTTATTCTTTTTGATCACATTTAAGCGATCGTTTATATCTCCTTCAGAGAGGCAGAATTGATGTGTGAGTGAATGTGAGTGGAATGAGTGTGAGTGTGTGTGTATGCTTCATATCATGCATCTAGCATCTCACTCAGGTATAATGTATCTGCATTATTATTATTATAAATATTATTATTATTATTATTATGGTCATGTATATATTCATACAGTGAGATGAGAGCAATTCCAAGTGAAATAAAAGCAAAAGCACTCTTTCTACTGTAAGTCTTTGCTTGGTCTCACTATCTATCTATCTAAGTTTGCATCTCGCCTTTCAGTAATGCATACTATATAATCAACTCAGTGGATATAAGTGCTCATACACACAGACTTATTCACTTTGGTATTATTATTACAAACACAACACACAACACACACACACAATCATCATCATTGGTAGATGATGTGCATGAATAGTAGATTGAGAAGCATAGATTCACAGCTCAAATGTGGAGAGGGCAGAATGAGAAGAAGTGAAATAACAATAAAACTGAAATATAAGAACCAAACTGAGACACAAATAAGAACTGACTCACTGTGAGCACAATAATACACAGATAAAGCAGAACAAAGAAAAGTAATTTATGTTGCCCATTAAAAATCATTATTATTATTATTATTATTATTATGGTAGAATGAAGCTTTATGCTTAGTGCCTCTAATATTTAGCGAGTGTTATCGTCTTAATCAAGTGTTTAAATTTCATCCAAATGTATCTCACTTTTGATTTGATTCTTTTTTGCAGTGCACCAGAGCCGATCGAGATTATCGCCGCTAAAACACTTCTCTGCCTGTGCACATTGTGTAAGTCAATTTTTGCCTCTGCTGCCTTTGCCCTCCTCGTCCACCAACAGTAGAATTAATTGTATCAGTGTGTATTACTGTGTAACACAATAATAATAATTCTGTGTCGTTGAGTGAGTGTTGCTTTATATAAATAATAGATAGTGATGCAAACACTAACGAGACTGTGGTGCCATGTATTTATGGCATCACGAGCCATCACACTGTCACTCGAGTGCGATATGAATGTGAATGTCATTCTAAGAATATCACTGCTCAAGTCTCACTTTACAATACTTTAAGCTCTCTTTCTTTTCTGTTCTTTGTTTATTTCTTTGTTAAAGCACCAAAAGCATTTCGGTGTTTAGTGCCAATTTGTATCTCTTCTCTCTCTCTCTCTCTCTTTATTACTTTTTATCTATTCTTTCTCTTTCTCTCTCGTGCTTGATACATTGCTTTTTGCCTTTTTCCATTTTGGCAAGTTTAATTTAATTGGTATTTTTCCACACGAAAATAATAATAATAGTCATAAACACTAGTTTTTACTCTCAAACTCACAATATTCTACTTATTCGACTCACACGCACCTGCTGGTTCCCTGTGTTTACTCCAATTTGTCTCATTAACAATGTTTATTGTTTACGACTCACTTTCCATACTCAAAGTAATAATAATAATAACACACGAAGCATTAATTGATTAATCTAATGTATAATTGATGCATTTAATATTTAATTTTAATACTATCAAGTACATTCACTTTGAGTGTATCTCAATTACTCACAGAATAATCTATATATCCTATATTCTATGCATTTTATTGTTGATTATTGTTAACACATAGAGCAATAAGTAATAATCATTAGAATGCATTACAAAGCCTTACAATACATAGAGCACACACACACACATACAGAATTGTTCATAAATAAGGTTATTTATGCACATTCACCAGTGGAGATACACTTTAGATTAGTCGTGTGTGGAATATAATGTCCAATGGCACTGTACACAAAGGCACACACAACTTTAACTCAAACTCTACTGAACTAATAATAATTTATGATTTCTTCTTTATTATGTTGCCGCTCAGTGGAATATTTTCTCGCCCTTTTGATGATAATAATAATTTACTTTTCAATCCATTCATTCAATCATCGAAGCGCGCCAAAGTGTCTATGACTATGTGTATGTGTGCATGTATGTGTGCATGTATGAATATACTTTTGACCTTTCCAACCAAGCGAGCAAACAACAGAGCACACAAAAAATTCCAACAACAACAAGCAATACAATTTGTGTATATTTTCGGGTTTAATCGCGATATAATTTGCCGTTCATTATTATTGCTCTGTAGGGCCATTATATCGTCAAGGCATAAAGCCAAACAGTGTGAGTGTGTGTTGCTTGTTCTGTATATGTTGGGTATGTATACTGCTTTACTAGCATTATTTCAACACATACAATAATCATAATAAAATATAAAATAAATGAGACACAAAATAATTATAACTACCAATGCAATGATAATAATAATAATAAAATAATTCTAATAGTAATAATCGATGCAGTTGATAGTGCTGTGTGTCGTATTGACGAGCATTGCATTGAGGAACAGTGAAACTGTGTGGCAGTGAGGTGCTTCACTGCAGTGATAATCGCTAATTGCCAATACATTCGAGTGCTTCGACTTGTGCTATCGCCCACTTGAACGTACTAATGAATCGACTTTAGATTGTGCACCAATTGGCTTGATTTGTTTCATAATTTGTTGGACACATAACAATCAAACAATCAAATGTGCCTTATCGCACGTTGTTCGATTGTCTCAACTCGCTTGTTGATGGTTCGAATGAATTTGTTTATTTATTCATTCGTGTGTTCTTCCATTGTACCTCGTATGAACTCGATTCTTTTGATTATGTTATTTCGCTATTACTGCCTTCTCAAGGCATTTTGTTGTTTTATTGCTATTATTATTATTATTATTATTTGGGAAAAGATTGAGATCAAGACATCTGAGAAGAACAGTGCAGTGCAAAAAGGTCAAGTTGGACAGTAGAATCGAGTGTGTGTGTGTATTAGTGTATAGCTCAAATAGTTGTCTTACTTGAATGACAGCTTTGATACTTGAAACTATTACTACTGCAGTGCAACAATTGCACCGTTAAATAAATATATGTCTTTCTATATGAACGGTTTATTATTATTATTGTTATATGTTGTGTTTTATGTTTTAATAATATAATGTACTGCAACCGAACACTCAACACACTCACTCATGGCACATTGTTTATGTCGAATCGAGTCACTCGACACAGACAACAAAGTCACTCAAAATGGTGACGAGAGAATAAAAGAACAGCAAAGAGATTAGACCGAAAAATTGAGACAAATACAAAGACATTAGACTAAGAGGACATGAAAGAAAGAAAGAAAGCGTGTGTGTGTGTGTGTTAGTGGAGAAAACGAGTTTCGAGTTGAATTACTTGCCGCGGCATGCATCTATCATTAATACATTTCGCCTTGATTCGGCACACAAAGAAAACTGCTCAATCTACATATATGAACATATGAACATACACCAACAGATGCATTAACACTGACTCACGCACTCACACCACACTGATTGATAATAGCACACAACACACATTTGAGAGTGTAATTAAGAAACAATTTTCAATTTATTATTAATATAATGAAAATGTCCAACAGTATTATTATTATTATCATCATCACTGAGTTGATGACTTGTAGTAGTAGTATTATTACCATTTAGTGTGTTAATTATTATTTTATTGTCTACATGAGAATGTGCTTGTGCTAGTTCTTGCTGTGTTCCTCACTTCAATTGTTACTATTATTCTCTCACTATTCTTTCTCTCTATCGGGAATTTCGGTAATTAAAAATCAACTCAATTAATCACGACAATAATAGCAGAGAGAAATACTAGTGGAAAGAATGATTGAATGAGTTGAGTGAAGTTACTCGTGAAGTACAGTTAGTTAGTTCGTTAGTAGTTACTGAATTAGAGTGAATGAATGAATTTATGCGATACCAAACAAATAGACTGTAAAAAGAGTACAGAACAGTCAAACCAAAGAAGAGACCTTTATGTGAGTGATTATTATTACCTTAGATTGTCTCCGAACTTGCACAAATTACCACTCAACACTTTGTATTAGTTCGTTCGTGTGATTCAAACTTGAATTTTTTTTGCTTGTTTTCTTGCTTCTCTTCTTCTCTTCTTGTTCGTTCATTCTTCTCTAATTACAATTTCAATGAACAAAACACAAAAGAAAGAAGTAGAAGAAGAAACGTTTGGAAAAATTGAATTATTTCTAAAAATGGCCATTAAAAGTTTTTCGCCTGAAAATGGCGGTTTGCTTTGAACGTCTGTTGAGTTAACTGTCTTGTCAAACGTTGCAATTTTCCATTTAAGATGGAACTAGTTTTGTTATTATTCCCACTGCCATTATTATTGTATTGCTCGTACAAGTCAAGAGAAGTCAACCTTTTTTGTTGCCTCTTCAAACTGCATTTATCTCAGTTTGATTTAAACTTTATAATTTGAAACATGGAGCCTCCCGTTGTGTGTGTGCGTAGATTCGTGTCCAAATACTAATACAAATACATTCGAGTGAACTGTATTTTGTATTTCTCTTATTAACGAGTACTTTTCCGTAAATCTCTTTCTTTCTGTTCTTTGCGACTATTTTTGTCTTTTGTGATTAAACCTTTTTGAGTCATAATTTAAACCGCGCACTAGTGTGTTTCAAGGTAGAAGTAGTTTAATGACAAAATAGTAATTTTAATTTTAATTTTTGTTGGTTGGTTGTCTTAGTCGGATTCAATTTGCTACCTTTCCTCCCTCATCCGTTAATGGCGCTAATGTCTCATTGTAGTACGGCTGTGTCAGTTAGCTATAGTTAGTTAGTCTCCCCTTGCCCCTTGCCTGATTATTATTGCTGCTTGCATCCTTGGTGCAGTGCTCAATTCACGGTCATTTTCTCTCGCAGTACTACAAACCGGAAATTTCAGTCATTTCGTTTAGCTGTTTGTCTGTTTGTTGTTCATCGTGTGCTGCTTAGACTTCAATCTCAATCAACGTTGATTGTTGTCATGTGTGTTGGGTTGTGTTTATTGTTTTATCTGTTTGAATGTTTGAATGTTTTACTTAGTTTAGCAGTACTCAATTCACTACTGTCCTGGCATCGTTGAACGGTGCCAAAAGTGTAATTACGGTAATAACCTGTTTTTGGTTTGGTCTGTTTTGTCTCTATATGTCTGTTCTATATAAAATGCAACTATTAATACTTTTATTAAGTCACCTCACACTGAATGTTGAACTAACTTGCGGACTAAGATGAAGAAAAAGAAGAAGAAATAGGGGACAAATAGTCATTGAAGACAGACACAGAACTGAGACGAGCAAATAGTAAACAGTAAATGGTGAATGGCAAATAGTGGAGTGTTGGTAGTGTGTGTGTGTGTGTGCAGTGTAACCGTAATAATAACGACACGAAATGATAGTTATTACAAAGAATAAAATTACCATTAATTTGAACGGCATAACTGATTTGCTTGTTGTGTGTGCTGTGCTGCTGTTGCTGTGCCGTTCATTCCACTTATTTGTTATAAAATGTTTCTATTTAACTTGCGTTATATGACTGACTGAGTGACTGTCATTATTATCATACAAACGATCCTCTCACTGACTGACAACACCATACGAAAGCATACGAAACGGTCACAAATACACGAGGAATAACTTAGCCAAAAGGAAAGGGAGAGCGAAAAATGAAACAACGCGCATTACACTAAACAAACACTGAACACATTAAACGAACGAATTTAAATTGATTTCTCTGTTTCAACGTTTTAGCGAGAATTGAGTCAACGAACACAAGAAGAATAAGAAGAACAGAAGAAGAAGAAGAACTGCATAATACAAAACTCTGAAGTACATTAAAATAAATGATTCCACTGGAGTCACCATTTTTTCTCGCTGTACTTTAACTAAAGTGCAGTTTAATTTAATTCTGCTCGTGCATTATTATTATTACAGCTTGCTTTATGTTTCATTGCTGTTTGTGCTGATAATATTATTATTATTACTTAATAGGAAAATTAAAATAAAACACAATCTTAATAATAATAATGACCGAAATACTGTACAAACGAAGTAGATAATGATCAAGGGACACAATTACTGACGTAACCCAAATATTACACATACATAGACATATACATTCTATGTGCTCAAATGTATTGCATAACACACTTTAACTCGTCCCTTGAGTGTACAGGGTGTTTTCCAGCAAATTTACCTTAAAAATAATTCAGATCGACTCGTTGCAACGTTCGTGGTAATGACCGTCACACACTAATTTCGCCTCACCTTCAGTAGGGTTTTTGTCATATTAGGAAAGGTTGAGTAATTTTAAAAAGATTGCTTTTTTGTTGTGAACAATCACAAATAATGTTCAATCGTAAAATTAACTTTTAGACCTGCGAGCGGTGTAATTGAAAATTAATGCAAACTCCACAAGGCCAAGCACAGTGTTGTGTGTGTGTGCATTATCGCAATGTTCTGCAAATGTCATTTCTCGTCTACATTAATCTCGCTACACCTGTACTCCCATCAATGTTTGGGTTATTACCGAGCTATGCTAATTAACGAGTCGCTTTTGTACTAAATCTAAACTGTTCACTGTACAGGTACAACTCATGACTAGAGAACATTAACCATTTTACGATTTAATTTTAGCTCATAAACCTTCGCACAGCAAAAACCAAATTTGACAAATTACACTTTGAGATTGTGTTGTTTTGCATTGATTAATTTTGATCATTTGCCGAAAATTGGTCATTAATTTTCATGTCATGTTTTGAATGGTAAAATTTGTTGATTTTTAAAATAATTTAATATGTTGGAAATTTGTTTTTGATTTAATGTCTGAATATTATTGAGCCATGTTGATCGTTCAGTCGATATGACATGCTTGAGTTATGGGATTTTGTCCAATGTATTATTTAATGATGACTGATTCTCAAATAATTTAATGCATCTGGGAAATTTTCGTTTGTTCAAACCGGTTAGGCACTGTCGCTCCTGCTGCAGTCTCACACTCAGCCCCTCGTTTCCTCTTTTCGTAGTAAATTGCGTTATTATTATTACGAGAGACGAGATTGGATTAGATCGACTCAATAGTAGTGGAGGCCATTTGCAATTCTAGATTGGCGAATGATTATGATTAAGAAATAACGACTGAATACTACAGACAGTAGAGACAGTTCTGATGATGATGAAGATTTGAGAAGTTTGAAGGTTGAGAATCGCTCACTTGGCAAAAAGATCATGAAAATGAGATTAGAGCCAGATTCAGTTGGACTGAGATTGTTTATTATGTTTATGATCGTGTTGCAAACTAATATAATACACAAACAAATGTTGCCCAAGCGGCTGCACTCAATTTAATACTTCTTACTCGCACTACTACTACATTGCAATGAGTCACTCTGTCAGTGTGTTAATTGCTGACACCTGAAAATGGTAAATTGACTTAAACTTTAGTCTTGTAACTATTTACAAAACTATTTACTTTACTTTTCCACTGTCCAAGGCAATGATCGCACATACTGCAGTAAAGGCGCTCTCGGAGCTACAAAGACAATAAAGCGCTTTATATTATTAATGGTAAAGGTCATGTCCATTTGTGCGTGTAATGTAGATGGATTATACTGCACGCTACTGTACACTGTACACTGCACTATTGTATAGCATTTGTCATTTGATGTGAGAAGAAACAATAAAAAACGATACAAATTACTGATAGATGCAATGAGGAAAGCAGACAAACGGTCGGGTTGGTTGTGGCGGTGTGTGCCGTACAGTGATCGAAATCAGTGCAGCACTAAATCACTGTCCTAGATGACAATCCATTGGCAATGGCCATACATTGGCCCTTTCAATTTGGTCATTCATTTTGTGTCATGTTTGTTTAGTTGTTTAGAGTTGAGTTCGAGAGAATTCTTTTATAATAATCATCAATTGTACTACTGCGAGTGCACACAATTAACCTATTAATGGGCGAGTAAAGCATATTCTAATCGATGTGAATCAATGAAAAGTGTAAAGAGTCAACATGCGCCAATAAAGCGAGTGCTTTCAACAAACAAACAAGTCAACAAACAAAGACAAAAGAACAGAAATACACTTGAATGGAGGCAGAGAACAAGCCTGTCGTATAATAATTTGAATTTGTTGTTTATGATCGTTTATGCATTGATTAAATTCTTTCATCATTCATCCGAGCTGATCAATAGATGCTTTGTGTGAGTGACTGTACTGAGTGTATGTGTGTGAGTGTTTGTGTGAGAACGCTCTCAAGGTGAATCGAACTGAGCAAAGAAAAGGAGAGGGCTATTACAGGTATTGAAGTAAAGTGAACATTGTAAAGTGATAGTTTAAGGTCGATTGTACATTGGATTGCTCCCAGGCATGTAAGCATTACTAGTATTAGCAGTGCTAATAGCTAGTGATAAGTACACAAAGTGGTACCTCCGCTGCACACCTCGACACATCCTCACACGCTAAAGCCAACAGTACACCTTTGTCTCGTTATAAATCGCTTTGCACCAGCACTGCAATCAATGGATCGAATCAAAGCAAAGCACTCATAATGTTCGCCTAATCAGACAGTGCACATCAGTGCAGTGCACATTCCGCCCAGCAGTCATAATTCATATTTATCAAATCGCATTTCGATTTTTAATATCTGCCAACAATTACAGAGATAAACATATTCTTTCTTGTTGTTGTTGTATGATGTTGTTTTTGTTTGGAACGTTATTAAGTGCGCCTTCTATTATTGCAATTCTCTTTCCATCTCGGTTGTATTGTTCTCCCACTGCAGCAGTACAATCGTTTAATACCTCTCGCGCCTTTGCCTGTGCCGACCCAGTGATCAACAACAAAACATCTTTGGCCGCATTCCGAGTGAGGCACAGCACACAGCACTCACACAGCAAAGCACCTTTAACTTAATTCTTCCTAGGCTAATTTAATTTTTATCACTTTTTCCAACGAAAATAAAACTCTTCTCTCTTGTGCACTGTTTCAGTTGTCTGTTATTATTATTATTACAATTGCTATTATTTCCATTGGGGTATTCAGGTTTTATGTTTTGAGACTAATAACTCTGACGTAGTTGAACGCACACAGATAAAACATACAAACAGAACACAATAATAAAACAGTCATATAAAATAACAATAAAAAGGAATAAAAGCAGATTCGAGTTGCAGAAGAAGCACAACAAGAAATGTATAATGCAATTGACGTAGAACCCGAGTAGAAAGCACATGAACAAATTACGGACAAACACAGCGAGCCATACAAATTATTCGCATTTAAAATTAGAAGAGAATATAAATTTAAAGGAAAGCACAAGACGAATGTACATTCGAGGTCAACGATGACCATTTGCTTGTGTTTACGAGTCTATACGTCTGTGTGTGTGCATTGCAAGTTTGTATTTATATACATTAGCTTGCTTTAATAGGTATGAAGGGTCACTGTAGTATTATATATGAAGCACACTTTAAAATACAATCATTTGAGTGGAAACTTTTTAGCATTTTGTAGCACTCGATTGCCCTAATGTCTAATATGTACCATTTGCCAAATGGCTCGCTTGATGATATTTATTACAATTGGCTAAATGTGTGTTCTGTTTGTGTACAACTGTGCCTCCCTCTCTCAAATTCACTCTATCCTCTATCGACGAGTACCTTTCTCGTGTATGTACTCGCATACGAAATGCATTTTTCATAATTTATATATTCATACATTTCATATACATTTTACGATCATTTCTTGTAAATTGGCTTGTACTCGCGTTGCTTACTCGATCGGGTTGCAGTTGTTGTTGCTGTTGCTGGTGTTTTTGCTGTTTTTGTTGAACTTTTTGCTGCTATATGTTAGTTGCTCCAGTTATAATTTATCTTTCTATTTAATCATAACATTACATAGTTTCTCTCTCTCTAGGGTGGACATAAATATAGAAAGCGAATAGATGATAGACACTACCGAGAAAAGACCAGTCCTGTGTGTTTGTGTGTATGTGAGCATGATAATAATCTGCCGATATGAATGTGTGTTTATCTGTCTGTCTCTCTTTTCGCTTGATAGAAACGCTTTTGCTAGTGTGGAGAATATAATTTTGTAAATTATTTTCTGCTCCATCAATGTGTCTCTCTCACTATTTATCTCTCCTCTTGCTATATTTACTGTTTGTTAATACTTTTTTCTGTTTATACTTAATATTGCTGCATCTTGGAACATTTCATCTCGTATTTACTCACTCACCGACACATCTTTGGGTTATGGTGACATTCACACACACACAGGAATTTAACCGAATGTATTTGTGAGTGTGTGTGTGTGTGTGTATTAGTTGAGCTTACTATTTACCGAGCGATTGTATCTGACCAGCATCTCACAGTCGAATCACCACGAGAGCAAGTTGAATTAAATTAAACTTTCCTGTTCGATCAATATTCCATATTCTGTGTTGATCATCATCACCATAATAATCATTGCAGTAATATGACTAATGGCCTCTCACATGAGAGACATTCTTCGAAAAATTGGACTTTTCTTCAAAATACACTTTGGTTATTAAATTTAATAGAATGCATCACACTACATCTCTCTATTGACACACTACTAGTAGACATTTTTAGATGTAAAAGAGAATTTCACTAAAAGTTCAATCATTTTTCACTTTGCTTCAAAAATATTCCATAAAACGAGATTTACCGGTAAAAAGGCTGTGTGCTCTGGACAGATTCTGAGATATATAAGAGAAATGTCTTCACTTTAAAAATGCAATAAATTTTATGAATTTTTTATTGAGCAAATGTTTAATCGACAGAATGGAAGTAATTTAATTTGCTGTGCGCGTTCAACTTGTAACTTTGTAGCACTGCTCTCTACTCCCAAACCAAACAAGCGAAACTAACGCGATCCTAAGAACGTTAACGACATTTGGCTTTCACATTGATTGTAGCAAACTTTAGCATTTAGACCATTTTCTGTATATCTCCATCTCTAATTCATTATTTAATTCATTCATTCTCTTTCCATAACTTTTCCATAATTTAAAACTCTTTACTTATACCGAGAAGGGAAAAAAACTTAAAAAAATAATAACAAAATATAATAAGAAATTCAGGCAAATTTGCAAAACAAAATTAAAGTTTGACGTAAAGGCTGTTTCTTGTTCTGGTGCTTGAACAAATTCCACTTCTCGGAATAAATCATAATTTGATTCGACGCAAACAGTCAAACCGAGCAAATATGAAATTTAAATGTCTCTCTTTCGTTTGCAAACAGTAATTTATGTTGTTGTTGCTCTGTGTATTGTTGCACCAAACAACACAAACGGTAATAATAATAATAATAATCGAATGAAATATCTTCTTTATCGAATATATTCATATTTACTTATTTATTTAAAATATTCCTATTTATTTTAAAGAGTATTAAAGAGCGAGAATTTATAGGATTTCGTTTTGCTTAAGAAGAAGAAGCAGTAGCAATAGAATAGAAGGAAAAATAAATATCGAAAATTTATTATGAAGACTTTATTATGATGATGATGATTGTCGAGTAAGAAATAAGTGGGAAACGAAGAAAAAGTTTAAAGAGATTGACAACACACGAGCAACAACAACAAGATGGCGGTAATAATAATAATAATAAATAGTAAATCAAAACTTTTCTCCATTCGCTCAATGATAATAATAATGGCAATGTAAATAAGGCAACGAGGGAGTGGTCTGGTTGGATCGAACTTTGGGCACAAATCGTTTATTTATTTTTACTCCAACTATTCTGTGCCTTGCCAATTTGCATTCGAAAGCGAAACAAGAAGAAAAATCTTCCGTGACTTTGGTTCTGAAATGAAATTGGTACATTATAAATGCGCATGTACTTTCTGGCTATTTTTATTCATTTTCTTTCGTACAATCTTATAACCTTTTGGTTGGGTAATAAATGTATGATTTATTGTTGAGTGTATTTGATTGTATATTATCATTATTATTATTATTTTATTATTCCAACATCCTTCAGTTGCACACAAACAAAGTAGAATACGAAAATCAAAGTTCAAACAAGCAAACAATAATAAAAGCATAATTACCATAAATAATAACATAAATAATCGAAATCGCACATTGAGATTGAGTTTAATCGAATTCAATTTGGAATATATTTTGCTTTAGTCAAGGAGATATCATGAAGATTACGAGTGCGATTACTATTACGATCGACTCTCAAGCGAAATGGTACTTGCACTCACAAAGTGCACAACATTCGATCTGATTTGAGTTGTCGTTCCTGACAATGTTTGTTTGTTTGTTTGCATCTACTCAACTCAAAGTTGAGAGTTTACTATTAGAAAAATCAAAATAAAAACTTTATGCTAATCGAATTGGATAAGACAGTTTTACATCATTTGCACAGGCACTTTCATTGAAATGAGCCTGTACACTCTCAAAGTTGCTACTTGTACTTGCCTTCAGTTGCGTCACATGCAAAATCAAATTTGAAATACTTGTTTTTCTGTTTTTCTGCTACATTTGCTAATTTCTCAGTGTTTGTCAGTTTGTTTGTGTCGTTTTATACTTTCCTGTTATTTATTGCAAAATATGTTAACTTCTTTCCGAAAACACATACACTCACATATAACACATGCACAAAATGAGACCATTTTTTGCTGCTTCTCAGTTCATACACTTCTTTTTCGCCTGCTCTACGCGTTAATTAATCTTAATTTCAATTTCAATTTAACTCGAATAGTCACTCGGCCGAGCACACCAGTCTCGAGTCTTCTTTTCGTTCCGATAATTAGAGTGAATCTATTTAATTAAAAAGTTTAATTTAAAAACATCAAATACTTTTTCATGCATTCTAATGACCGACTCGATTTAGGACTTCTTTGTGCATTCAGCAATGTACTACAACACACAAACTCACTCACTCAGTGTCTAACTTAGTGAGTCACTATGACTGTGTTATACTTTTTGCAAAATATATTTTTTGCTGTGTGCCAATTTCCCTGGTACTATTTTCTGTATCTTTTCTTTGCTTATAAACTCATAAATCTCGATGTACATTACGCAGGGAACAGACAGACAGACATCTCAGTGAGACATTCCAACTGTCAAGTTACATAACTTTTTGTTCATGTGTGTTGCAAATTCTTTTGTGTGCACCAACTTTGGCAGAATGTTCTGTTTGATATATTAAAATTTAAAAACTGGCCATTATTATTGCTTTGACAACAACATGCGCCAGTGGAGCGACAGGAGAAAAGTTTGTGTGAAACAGTCGCATAACTTTGTGTGCATACAGAATAATGCATGCCAACCAGAAAGTACTCGCTTTGGCCTATTGTGACGCTCATTGGTACATTCAAGTCGATATAAATTATGTTTCACAATTTGACATGTTCTAATCGCATTAAACTGCTTCTTCCCATTGCGACTTGACCACTTTTTACTAAGTTTTCTTTTTCTTGTGTTTCTGTAGAATTTGTCTCATCAGTTCTGGCTTTGGCTCCATTGTGCACGCTCCATTATGTTGGCCAATAGTGTGAGCCAATAATTTCAAGTGCACCGGCAACAGCATCGACAGCAGCACACAACAGACCGGCGGCATCGTCCCACATACGGTCGGATCACTCATTAGTGGCCATTTACCGAGCGAAGCACACAACGCGATATAACTTTGCCAGTGTGTGTTACACTCACTCGCACCGACAATTGTTCATTTACTGCCAATTTGTGGATGTGCGGTGAGTAGTTTAGTGTATTAGTGCTCGGTGTTGTTGTGCTTAGGCAATTGCTCCAGTCCCGTTATGTCCGACTGTTAACCCATATCATATGGCCAGACGTGGAAGCGAAATATGTTGTGTGTTGAACTTGAAAACATCGAATTTCACTTTCTTCTTGTTATTTGGTGTTAATCGTCTCGGTCGGAAACGCTACACCACAGCCACCAATCAAGGCCAAGAGAGTTGCCTCCAAACGTGCACAGCATGTGTGCACTTCAGATGCACTTGCACAAGAAGAAGAAGCAGAAGAAGTAATAGTTTCGCTACTGCACACCAAGTCTCGTGTTTTCCTCTCATTTCGTCAATTGGTCACACAATTGTGATCACTCAAGCCAATGTGTTTACCTTTACATATTGGGACTATTGCATCGTCATTGATTGAATGATTGATTGAGTTTAGTATTTTATTGCCGATTGAGATTAGATGCATTTATTGAAGCAGTCATCAAAAGATAGAGACAATACACTCGAAATGCGTTACAGATGTTTCCTCTCGGGCTACAATGTAACGCGAGACTCGACACTGTTACATAACAGGCAGTATAGTACTATTAGTAGTACAATAAAAGCTCAATTCATTCATGGGCTCAAGCTCAATGGCCTCTGACGTGAAGTGCACTGCACTGTTGCACTAGTGACTGTTTCAATTAGGCAAACAGCTGACAGATGTCGTGGTGGGTCTGTTGCACTCAATGGAATGCTTTCTTCCTTTCATTCTTCCCGTGAATGATTGGCGCTATGTAAATTAATACTTTGGTGTGCTCAAATCTTAGATTACGCACTACTCATCTACTCGTGAATATATAGACTGGCTGGGGACTATATAGAACGAACAGGATTTGGGATAGGTCAAAAGCCCGACGACCGAGGACACAGTCAACATGGAGTCTAATAGACAGTAAAGTGTATAATGCACTTCATGTAATACCGCTCGGTACAGGGCGAGCACAATAGATCTGCTTATGGGCTAATGCTCTTAAACGCACATCAATTCAAGTCGTGTGCCTGCCCTATTGCCTTCTCTCCCCCAGTTCAATTCGATTCTTATCGATTTTGTATTCAAATTTGTTTTGCTCAATTTGACATTAGCAATTTAAATTCATGTCCAACCACCCTGTGTCACCCCGTACAGAACAATTGAGAATTCGATTTGTATTATTTCGTTTGGTGTTTAATTCTGTGCAGAATGTTTTTCTATTTCGACTTTGTGCACTTGAATTGAATTCAATAAATTACTTGCAAATTCCTGTCTCCTCTCCCTTGCTGTACTCAGTCTAATGTATAGTTTATTGTTATGATTATTATGACGATCGAGTCTCGTCTCAATGTTTCCGTTCATATTAAATTCGTTTAGATGGCGATTGCTTTCGTTCGGTAATAGGCGCACTGGAGCAATAGACCATTGACGCTCCATTTGACTCGAGAGAGATAGTTTGTATCGAGATGAGTATTAATAGAAATGCTTTCCACTCATCTCATACATTAATATTTGTCGACCATTGAATTCTAATGAACGATTGGCCAACTCTAAATTCAAGTTTGATTTGATTTGCTTTGATATTTTGTTTGATATTTCACTTGAAATCGCATTAACATTTCAGTTGTAGCACAACAACAATTCTCTCTCTCTTTCTCTCTCCTTAGCTCGAATGTTTTGTTTTGCTCATTTGATCTATTTATAGTTTGTTTCAATTCCTTCAGCTTACTTCGTCATTCTGCTCGGTTGCGAATGTTCCATTGGAGCGTCGCAACTCTATCCATCATTACGCTCACTGTTAGTGTGACTGTGTTTATATATTCTCCAAAGGACATTATTGTTATTGCTTATTTGAATTTGCTTCCCATTCTACTATTCCGTCGCACTACTTTGGCCTTCACTCTAAGAATACACACTTTTCAGCAGAATCATTCTGTTTTTCATTTTGTAATTTGATAACTTTGCACGATCACATTTTAATTTCAAAACAACTTCTCTTCTTCTCACACTGCACAGTTGGCAATCAAATTAATCGATATTATTCATCACTCAGTGCTCTCCTTTGACATGTTATTTGTTGAATGTCATTTGTGCCAACACTGCAGTACTGTATAATGTACAATGTACGTCTATACGATTAATAATAACAATAATAATAATGCCGTTCGTCTATAGAATAACAATATTGTTTGCAAATCATCTGCTTGGTCATATGCGCGACACAAATCAATATTCAATTAGATTGTTTGTGTGCCTGGGAGTACATTCGAACAAAGCAGTAATAACGAATAATAACAATAACGTGCTCTATTTGCTTAGCCACACATAACACCAAACATTGTTATTATTATTATTATTATTATTGCATTGGTCCAAGTAGAAATCATTCCATTCGAATGTATTATATTTGGATTGTTCGGTCTGTTTGTCTCTCGAATGTACAGTTTGAATCGATTCACTTTGCCGAGCTGCATTAGCACAGGGGTAATCTTTATCTGTGCAATGCATGTTTGCATTGCCTCTTTAATATATGTGACATGCCAAGTGTACCCATCAGAATACTCATTCGTTCGTCAGTACAACCAGTCTGTACAATATCATTTCGTGTGATTGCATTTGAGCCCGTTCGCTTCATTCGTTTTGTCTCTATTAATACAAGTATTGTACGAGTGCGAGTGTGTGTGCTTGTGCAAACCTATTTTTATGTCTCATTTGTGTCTAATTTCATTTGGATGTACTTAAACCGTTCGAAAAATATATTTCCCAATGTATTATATGCTTTTGTACAAATTCAATAATCGCACAATATCAATGCAATAAATCTTTGGTGTAGCAAGCAAGCACATGTTGTATCGAATGTGTCGCACACGAATGTGTCTTGTCTCATTAGTCAAATATTGACAATTGATAGTGTCCGTCAGTGAGTGTTGTGATATATCTCCATTCACCACTACCAGAGTGCACTGTATCAAATGTGCAAATGAGTTGGCGCACCATTCTAGAAACGTCCGTGCATGTACCTAATTGCACATCACAGATAAGCGAGTGTATTGTATTGTTGTCGCAATGCAATTTAATTTCACTTTCTCTATTGCCTAATGTGTTTGTGTTTTATTTTTGGTTTTATTAATAATAGACAATTTATATATTTTATTATTACGAATAAGTCAAGTCAATGATAACACTGTGAGTGATATTTCAAATGAAAGTCAAATGGACACAGTGTGAGTGTGGAAGGGGAGTCAGCTCGGACTCGTAGCTCAGTAAGAAGGCAATAATTCTCGTAAATGGGTGTTTTTATTATTAGCACGATTGCAATGATAATAAATTAACGAGAAACAAAAGCACACTGAGAGAGCAAAAGAGAGAAACGAAAGATAAAAGAGCAAAAGGAGATGATAAACCAAGGCACAGCACAGGCAAACAGCCATAAAAGTATTATGTTTTATTGTTCGTTGGCTCTATTGTAAAGTTTGCTTTATTAGCAAATCTGCGCGTGCGTATAGAGTACTTTTCCATTTTGTATTTCAATTTCGCTAGTATTATTATTATTACCATTTGGTATTAAGTTTGTTGTTATTTATTGCCGATTCGATTTGTCCTTCATCAAATATTTTCGTCTTCTTCTTCTTCTTCTTTTTCTTCTTATTTCTCTCTTTTGAAATGTCACTCCAGTTGTACAGTGTTGAATAGCGAGCTGCACTACAGCTGCATCATTGAATTCAAATATGTGATGAAGCACGCAAGTGAGGAAAGAAGATTGAAAGAGAGGAAAAATATCAAAGTTGAAAAAGTTGAAAATAATAATAAAGGAATAATTCAATTGGGCAACTGACAATTCAATAATAATTCATTTATAATTCAATATGTTTACTCGGTTGGCCATTGTTAAATTACTTTTGGCATCGTTTTGCATTCTTTATTATTCCTTTTGATCATCGATGGAATACATCTTCCTTCTACGAAGACAATCCCAATGGCTTGTTCAGATGTGATAAGGCAAGTCTTACTTACTTAGCATTGTTTGTTTGTGCGATTCAATTTCAAAATGCAATATTTATAAACAATTTATTTGTTTTGTCTCGATTCAATGTGTGTGATCTGTTTGGACGGGGATTTTCCTGCAGTTTGTGCTCTTCCTGTTGTGTGTTACACTTCGTACAATGTCTTCGTTTGCGTTCGTTATCGTCCTTGGTTTGTTCTTTTCTTTGATAAATTGAAATTTACGATCGCACCACACTAAGAAGGGGGCACATACAAAAATACATGCAAAGACAAACGACTGCACGATTTTAGTAGTGTGACAAGTCAGTAGTAGTCGGCTGTAGACTATACCAAAGTATATTCAAAGTAGTCTATTTTGCGATTGTTATCGCTTTGATGTATGCTCTCGGTGTAGTGAGTCTACTGAAATAGCAATGAAAACGATTGTGTCTTGTGTGCATGAATATGCTGCAAAACAGCTATCGGCAGTGAATATGTTTTCGGGTATTATTGAGACACAACACTACATCAGTGCCACTTTGCATTCAATAATAATAATAATAATAACTATTTGGTGGCGCGCATTGTCATTCGGTGCTGAAATATGTTCCAATAGATAAACCGAAGATGTGCATACTTAGTTGTGTATTAAAATGGATAACGAATAAATTGGATTTGCCTCTATTTATGTGCTCCTACTGTTGGATACATTGTGTGTCATGTGCTCTCACTTCTATCCATTCCACTCGTCCCCCTCGGTAATTTAATTCCCATTTTGATGTCAACTTTTGTATGTTTGCTGTATTTCTTGTTCTTTCTTATATTCTTTCCTTTCATTCTCTTGTTGTTGTTTTGCTTTTCTTCTGTTTGGAATTTATAATCGCACAACTACAGAATTGGCTCGATTCTACTTTACAGCATTGTATGCAGCTGCTCTGTTGAACTATTGAGTTCCTGTTCCTGTTTACAATGATTTTCATCATAAATTTATCCACCAAGCTCAATCTGTGCTATAACTGTTAGTGACGTGACGGGGCAGCAGTACACGACAAAGGCTAACATAACATAACTGAACATACACAGAACTATGATGATAGTCGTCATCGAGATCGGCCTTCATAGCGGCAAATCCTGAATCAGTTCTGTTTAGCATTCGAGTGCCCAACAAATGTTTGTTTGTTTACCATTTGTAATACTATTTGAAGCAGCATTTGGCTGTATGTGTTTTGTGCGTCAGTCAGTCTCACTGAGCCATCAGATGTCAATCGCAGATTGTGTGTGTCTGTGAGTTCAGTTCAGTTCAAGGCAGATCTAGGTTGGCAATCTTCCGCGATGAGTCTCACACAGACAATCTCACTCACTCACTACTAGCTCACTCGGTTCAGCTCAGATGACAGTTTTGTTTTTTGGTTTATTTCCAATTCAATTCGAGCCGAACAAACAAACGTTATGACAACACACAATTTATGAAAAGTGCCATTTATAACTTTTGTTTCTCCAACATTTGTGCTCTAAATTTATATATTATTTTATTATTATTTAGCCGTGCAATTTAGTGCTGTGTGTGTGTGTTCACTTTGAAAATATGTTTCAGTTTAGCTTACTCATTTATCAGTGCGCCACTAACTAACAACTGCAGGCACACAGCCACACAGACACACACAAAAAGAGCCATTTCATTGTCAAGGATAATTTAGCTGTGTGTGGCTGCTGCTGAAGTTGCATGCGGGCTCAGTGATTGAGACTGTGGCTGTGATTGTTGTTACTTGACACTAACTAGTTAACTGGCTAAGTGCATGCAAGAGATGAACAGCAAAGCTAGCTAATACAAACTCGACATTACTGAAGGAATAAGAACAAAGCCATCTGCTTTGCACTTGAGCTTTTGCGAGAAAAGATACACAAAAGCTCAATAACGAGCGCAGCAAGACATACAAGCGCACAACAAAACTCACATGATCAATCCATAATTCAATTCAAATTGAGCTTAATTAAACTTTAATTAATATTAATTACTTTTCTAATATTGCCATTGACATACACGGCACAGACATACGCTCACTCACATACACATGCCATGGCATTTTTATTATATTTATTAATAATTTATCGTAAAGCTATTAATTTTAATTTTTAAATTCCTATTAACTGACGCATTTGACTGGCAAACATTCTAGGAAAGAATGAATTTAATTTCATTATTATTAAAGAATAATAATAATAATAACGGCATTGTTGTGTTATTATTACAAATCCGACTTGACTTAGCAGTGCAGTGCAAATATATAGAAAAGGAATCACTTTCTGTGCTTATAACGAGCGATATATTTGTTCTCTCAATGTTTGTTTCTTCGTTTGGTCTATTTTGTCTATTTTGTCTTGTTTGTTATTAGATTCTTTGCCAGTGCCGCATGCAAACAACACAGGCCAAACACAAACACATTCTCCCTCCTGTCTTGCTCTGTGTGAACAAATGGAAAGAATAAATAAATTTAGACGAACAACAACAATTTTAATTTACAAAACATTCACAAAGAGAATTGTTAGTGTAAAGTGAACTCAAGTATAGGCAGAAAGAGAGGAAGGCAATGAGCGACTTTGAATGAATTGCCATGAATTGGACGAACCTAAATAAATAAATACAAATCTCATTCAGGACTGAGGGCACAAAACGAAACAGACAAAAATTCTAATTTAAATTTCTAATTAAAATTGCATGCCTGCATTTGTTGTTGTTGTTGTGTGTGTGTGTAGGCTTTACTTTAAAAAACTTCATAAATACACCATAGTAGAGGTAGTTGAAAGCAATGTGAAGTGAATGCAAGTAGAAAAAGTAGAAAAATAAAGAATGCAATCAGACTCGACAGAATATGATGAAAAGAAGGAACACTCAGAGAAGAGAGTGCAATGAATGAGTGGCACAACAACAAGCGAGTTACACTGCAGATTGAACCAATAAAGTTTGCTTTCTCTGTTCGAGTGAGTCGACTGTAGTCCACTCACAGCATTGCACCATCACCACCAGACCAAACTTAATTATATGTTGCAGTGAAGACTCACCAATTTGTAGTTTAGTGCCATTTTATATTTAATTTTTCCTATTCAGGAATATTTGTGCTGTCTATTTTGGTCGATTGTTGTTGTTGTTGATCTTAATTTCACTGTATAAAGTTTTGTCTCTTCTTCTTCTGGTGCTTCTTCATTGTACCAAACAAAACTTTGCAATTAAAATAATTAATTGTTTCTCTGTAGGCTGCATGACAAGGCAAATGAGTGAAACGAAATGAACCAACAAAACAATGGAATCAAATCAGTAAAGCACATTTGTTTACGAAACAACAACAAAAACAACGAGCGAACATTACTCGTTGACAGTCGAACATTTGGATGCAATTCAAAGTAATGCGACGATGATGGCGGTTTGACATTTGCGCCGAGCACATTCATTTACACGACCAAAGTGCACTTAAATCCATTTAGAGATTCCAATTGCTATTACGAATCTAGTAAATAGATTTTGATTGTTATAGAATTTATTATAGAATTTATTGTGGAAAATATACTTTATACACTTTATACATTTATTATCATTATTTTATATAAATTGCACTCCAATTAATTAGCATAATAATAATGTTATTCTTTCTGTAGCATTGCTGTTGGCATTGAATGTAAATAACGCCTGCAGAATATATTAAATTAAAGTAAACACACAAAATCGTACCAAAAAAAAATCCAATTAAACTTTTCTATTTTTATGCAAACTGTCCTGAATTGGAACTCAAGTTTTGCAAATGTCAAAAAGTCAAGTAGCCGAGAGAAATGAGCGAAAATTCAATTTAAGATTTTATCGCGCACATCGATTTAGCGATGTTTTGCAGTGCAAAGTGACTTGAGACGGGATTGAGTGATAGCATGCTCTGCATCTGCATTGCAACACATGCGAACTGTTCATAATGTGTCGAGTCATAATTTGTGTGCTCAAACTTGAGAGGCGTGAAATGAGAAGTGAAATTGAATTTATTTTTATATATTTAACGGACTGAGTGATGTGGAAAGGTACGGGGGACAGAGAGGCGAATGCGATATGATCGAGTGTGGGGGCATATCTGATGTAATGACTTTGATTTAATTATTCAGACAAATACAAAGTTTTTCTAATTAGGAGGAATCAAAAACATTTCAACCTTGTCAATCATTCGATTTGTCATTCCACACTGACAAGTGAAGTTTAACATTTTATTATTATTATTATTACCATTGCATAAACAAATTAATTAATTTCAAATTATATTTTCGAAATTTATCGATGGGAAATTTTAGCGACTAACTGACGAATGGGATTTTTCGATTTATTTGTTTGTTTACTCGTGTACCCGAGAGTGAGATATAACAAGAGGAATGTGTTGTGTTGCTTCTGTTGCTGCTGTTGTTGTTGCATGATTGGATTTCTCTCTTGACTAAATTGATGGTTTATACAAATTACATTTTGAAATTAATTTGTATATTTGTTGTATGCACTTGCTTGCAGTGACTTGACTCGACTGCCTCTCAGTTTGTACAGTTGCTAAGAAGTAGTAGACTCACTTCACTTCACTGGTGTACTACGACTACTAATAATTAACGCGTCAGCAAACAAGCGAAACATGATTGTTGATAATTAATAAATAATTAATATTTACAAGATGGTGCTTCATTGAGGCTATCTGAGGCAGTGAGTGTGAGCAGAGAGAGTGCGCGCCGAGTGCGATCCGCGCCATCGTCACATAATAGATGACTGTTTGCCGTATTAAATGTTCGTTCTGTTGTACACCAGTTTGATTAATTACCATTTAGAATTGCAAATGTCGGCAATGCAGTGCACAATGTGCTGTACAATGTTGTACGAGCAGATAATACTCAAACTATGTTCTTTCCATGTTCTTTGCTGTTGTTTTGTTGTTTTGGCGCGCTCTTGTTGGCACGACAGCAGCAGCAGCACAATACACTGCCGAATGATAAATCACGATTCAATAATTCGATTTCGATCTACACACTACAAAGGGATGAATATTTCCAAGACAATAAACTTTATACTTAATCATCGTCATTATGGTGTGTGCACTGTTTAATATATATTCAATCGAATCAAAGCACATTTGTCATAGCCAACACGACGGCACAATATATTTACAACACCATCACCAACACAACAAGCAAACCTTTATTCATTGCCATACAAACTCACACACAACTTTTAATGGCCAACTTTGAGTTGTTTGACTGTTTTTACTCCTAACTCATAACTCTCGACGTCAAAGCTTTGTTTTATTTCTATTTATCAGCTCTTTTCACTGGTCTCTTTTTTTTGCTCGCCGCCAAAAGTTTTTGCATTCCACACATTTTGACTGGCATTATATTATTATTATCATTATTGTTGTATATTATATGATGACGATGATGATGAGCATTTTAATGATTTTGCTCACATTGCATTAATACATATTATGATGAGCGCGGGAGAGAATTTAATGTAATATATCATGCATTTCATGTGTTTAATATGTTTAATATGTTTAATACAGTCTTAACGCGATTATTGTAATAAATTATGGCAGATTTAAAAGGGATTTACGAACACACAAACCAGTTGATAAGAATAGTGAGCTCGACTTTAGTCGCAATGAGATGCTACTTTATGAGTACTGTTTGAGTTTGCATATCCAACATGTTGTAATATGTCGTTCTGTCACACAAACAGTGGAAACATAACTATTTTATATTAATAATATCTTTTCCAGTAATTTCTAATTGATTTTCACTGTACTCTAGTCAATTTATGGCCTCCTGTGTAACAGTAAACAGTTGGCCAATTGACAAAACTTTCCACCGAGCCTACACAACACCACACAACACAAAAAAAACAACTAATGCAAATGTCAATAAGGAGTAATAATGCAATATTTGCTTGTTTGTTTGCAAATTTCAATATATTCTTTAGCAACAAGCAAGCAGCAAACAAGCACAAGCGAATTAATAAACATGCAAAAGGATGATTAAGGTGGCTCAAGCGAACAGTGCACTGCACCTCACAACCTCTACCTCTCGACCTACCCTCTGTTTGCATATAATTAAATATTGCTTTATTAGGGACAATTCAAATTGCTCTTCCGCAAGAATAAAGCATTCGCTCCGATTGTCGTCTTGGGCTGCAGTAATATTTGCTTTTCCTTGGAATAAAACTGAAATTACTGCTGATCGATCCTATTATTGTTTTTTAGTATTATTGTTATTATTGTTATTATACGATTGTTGTTGTATTTCCAAACTTATTAATGGCATACATTAATGCTTATTCTTATTTAATGATAATTTAAATATAATTTATGGAATCAAACTCACTTGCACACTCGATCTGCCACTGTACTCTTCATTGGTTTTGTTACAACTTTTGTATTGCACACCACTGAATGTGTTCTGATCTGCATGGCAATGGCAACCACGATGACAGTTCCAATGTTTACAGGCCAAATGGCAGAATTAGTGTGTGATCGGCTTGTGTGTAGTGTAATGTTGACAATTGTCGATATTACCGAACACAAGCGCACTTGGACACATAAATCAGGCATTAAGCCCGACTACAAGTGACAAGTTATTGTCTTGTGTCGCCATAATTGGCCACTGTACTCGCTCACTTATGTGCACACCACTCACTCACACAATCTGATTAGTGGTAAATGGCTGGAGCATTGAGGGGAAGAGCACAAATCAAATCGAGTTTGTGTCTTTTATCTTGCTCTCATGTGCGTCATTAATGATTTGTAATAATTCATCATTGAGCAATAATTGCAAGCCCACACACACAAACCCACCGACTAATACATCTTTAATGTGTAACAGTAATGCTACTCGAGTCACACTCAACATTGGTTCAGCCCTATTTCCATAAAATGTCATTATAACGGAATTTACACTCTAAATTTGGTATTTTTTAATGACACCAGGAGTAATACTTTTTTATACATACCAGTAAATGTAAATGTTGAATTTATTCAAAATGTTGCCATATATTGTCATATATTATATTCATTTTAATTGAATGTATTATTAATACTGAATGGGGAGAGAGAAGGGGAAAGCACACAATTCTATTAGTTATTATAATTAATGAAGAGGAAAAATTTCCACTCATAACGATACTGTTCAGTGTTCAGTGCTGTTCGTGCTCGTTCACTAATAAAATCACATTCGCATATCATCAAACTCAAAATTCATAATTAATAATAAATCCACATTGAATCGAATTTAATTAATCAAACAAGAATAATAATAATAATAATATTAATAATGCTAATAGCACAAATGTCCGATAATTATCGACATATCCCAACACTGTTTTCATTAAATTATTCTACCTCAAAAGTACGCAAACACTCGAATGTGACCTTGCCAAATCGCATTTCGATCATTCATTTGGACACAATTTGTACAGGATAAATTCGTTCATATATGAGCTCAGAAAGTGAATGTAAGAAAAATACTCATAAAAACACAAACTATTGCCGCAATTGAACGAATTATTATTTTTTGACAATTTTACGATTATTACTTTTATACAGTTGTACTAATGTAATTGTTGTGTTGCTTGTTTGTTTGTAAATCGTTAATAATTTGTCTCTGCATTAATATTGGTCCATTATTATGCCTTATAAAAGAGTATATACATTTGTTTGTGTATCATTTCACTCAATACCATTTGACACACACCAACTCTCTAATAATCGATAGAAAGTTAATTTTATTTACGCTGCGTGTCAGTGGGCTATATTTTATGTGATATTCCTCATGTCATCTTAGGGTCTGTCTTGTCACTGTGTCCTCTGTGCCTCTGCTCGTACTCCATTCCATCCAAGTCTTATTTAGTCTATATAGAGCAATTGAAAAGTAATTTCAAATTGCATTTTACAAACTCTAAAGTTTATTTTATTATTATTTCTAGTTTAACACTCGTCCCAAGTAGTTCACTCTCTTCTTAGAAGAAGAAGAAAGACACAACTCGAAACAATATATCTCTGTTTGTCTCGAATTATTATTTCTATATTTTGCTCCATTGTCGAGTTATTAATTTCATTATTGTGTAAAGAAAAGAAGAAGAAAGATGGAAAAGTTGAAATTCTCATCATTTGACTCAACATTTTGTCTGAGTTTTACTAATTAAACTGCCACTTTTGTGTTGAATCAATCTAATGATTCTGTTGAAGAGCGTAATTATGTTTATAATTCTGTTTGTCTTGTGCCCAACACAGCTAAATATAACCAAGCACATACCAAAAATCCATTACTATTATTTTTAATTTTAATTAATTTTTCTTTTCTTGTTTTTCTTTTAATTTCAGATTATTATCTTTTATCTGCGTTCTTCGATTTCGAGTTTTCATCATTTTGTGCTTCGAAGAATTGAAATTGTTTCCTTCGTTCAGTGTAGCTCAGTAATTCGATATATCAATAATCGGGGGTTCTGACTGAATACAACTTTGGATTGCAAAATTTTATTGTCCTACAGATAAACTTGGTAAGTGGAATTGACTTTCAAAACTTTTCGAGTTGCACAGAGTTTTACTTTACTTTTTATTTATTATTATTTTTATTATTATTTCGAAAATTTATTGAATCATTAAACTGTTGTTTGTGTGTGAGTTGGTGCGTTGGTTGGCTGGTTGGTTGGTTGGCTAGCTCAGTTAGTTCAACTCGAAAAGTATTCAATAATTTATTTATTAAAAATGCATTATTTATACTTGCTTGAAGTTGCTATAGATAGTTGAGATAGTGAGGGAGAGGGCCAGAGAGATGGTACAGCGATAGAAAGGATAGAGTTCGTATGAGGGAGAGAGAGAAGTGAAAGCACATGAGTGAGTGAAGACTTTACAAGAGAGAAATATTTGTGCGGAATGAAAAGTTTGTATGATAAATTGATTTATAAGCCCATTATTTAGTACTGTAGTACTGTGCCAGTCTATACATGAATGCATGTGCGCTATCACAGACGCGCATCTATTAATAATCTAACATAAGTAATCAAATTAATTTTAATACCATTTTCTATGGAATTTTCTTGCCTTCCTCCACAATACTACTACTCTCGGAAGCAAAGCTTTTATTTAAATTATATTAATAATACTTTTAACACTCTCAAAGTGTATGTGTTGTACTGTTGCCTGAGCGACAAACTTTTTGTGTGCAGTAATTGAAAGGCTTCTCAAACTTGTCGCCCAACCCTTCAACCCCCAATTCGCCTCCCTTGAGTATTATTATTTCCATTTCTGCTGCATTGATGACATGCACTTTAATTTAACTTATTTAAACTTTCTTCTTCTTTTTCGGCTTCTCTCCCCTTGCCTGCCTTCAATCCGTACTTAAATATTAAAAGATTAGATTCTCAAACTTTTGCTAAACCTGAAACTTAATAGATTATAATATTATTAAAAGTGCACTAAAGAAGGTTTGCTTTTTGTTTTGTTTTGCTTTGCTTTGGGTTCGGTTGTTAGTTGTGAGAAGATAGATGCAGCAGCATTTTAACCGTTTTCTCGGTGTTAGCATTTTGCTGTTGTTGTTCGTTGTTGGTTCGTTTCGGTGTTTGTCTTCTTGTTTAGCAGCAGCTTTTCGTCTCTAATCCATTGAGAACGTACACAACACTAAACGAATGTATCGAATGGCATATGTATTGATTAATTATTTATTGTTCAGATGGATTATACCGTGCAACTACTGCATTGAGAATTCATTTATCATTTCATCATTTATTATTATTATTATTGTAACTATTTTAAAATTCAGCCTTCCCATTTTGATTAGCAATAGTATAAATGTATATGACCCAGATATATAAGAGAACAAGGATAAGATCAGTTTAGAAGATTAATTTTAATTTATTAATGCAGTAAGATGTAGAGAGCAGCAGAAGGAGATCAACGTTCACTCGGGGATTGATGCAAGCAAATTTTACGAAAATTAATTTTTGGAAAATAATTAAAATTTTCCATTTAATGCTTTGCAGCTATTTTGTTAGTTTGCTTTACTTTTGCACTATTGAATTAGTGTAGAGGGGTTGTTTCGGTGCTCGTGCTTTTTGGTGCAAATATTCCATACCAATTTTGGATTGCATTTCGTGGGGACACAATCCTTCTCTAGCCGCTCGTACATTTCCAAATAAATTGACTTTAATTAAATTCAAATCAATGTGTTATTATATTAACTTTAAGCTGTCATTTGATTTTTTTGTCTACATTTTCGCTGCATTTTAGTATTATTATTATTTTGCATGTTTTTCCATTTTGTGATATTTTCCTATTTGGAAATTTTCCAATTTCATTAACAAGCGCCCAAATACAAAATGTTCGAGTATAGTTAAGTTGATCAAACTTTGTGCCTGTAGTCAAATGAGTGAGTGCACAAAGTATAAATTAGTAGTGAATACATGCAGCAGTAGTGATGATTATCGATAAATCAAATTCACAAGTTACAAAGCATCCCAAATTATTCATACAACTCATTATTCATTAAACTTTTTGTACTGCTTCACTCGATGTATTGCATTAATTACTTTCAATGCAAAGGAGCCCACTCTGTGTGCGTGTATCGATTCGATTCCTAGAAAAAATAGTTTCTTTTACGACAGCATGCAGACCAATTAATATATATTGATTCATTATTTAGAACAGTTTTAATGAAATTAATATATTAATTTTATAAAATTAACAAATGCACGGTAATATGTCAAATTAAGTGGAAATGTTTGTATGTTTGTGATATATTTGGCCATTAATAATTAATATAGAATTTAAAGTTAATTGCGTTAGTGTTGTTGTTTGTTTGGATGAATAATGACGATTCATTATTTGTATTATTAAATTATTAATTATTATTATTATTATTAATTTGGTGTATTTATATTCGTTTAATTGTTTGATGGTAATACAGACTGATCAGTAAGTGACTGTATGGCATTCTGCTTGGTGAACAATTGTTTTTCGATAGAAAAATTCTTGATCTTACTTGTACATGTATTATAGACATTTTGTTTTGTTTTGTTTAATTAAACAACTAATTGCAGTATTATTGTTGTGTTATGAATTTAATTATTTTGCCGAGTGATAACAATAATAATAATAATTCTACTTGCACGATACTGCCTTGGATTAATTAGTACAACTGCTGGTGTGCTTTGAATGCTTCCCATGGAGTGTTGCATTGTAGAGTATGCGGGTCTATTTCCACTGCAGCTAACCTAAATGCAGGCCCTGGTCATATGAAATGAGCAGCGCCAATAAAGTAGCAGCACCATAAATCATACGGTACAATTCAATTAGGCCGTACACACTCAATGTACTCAATATACCGTCAATGCATGTAAAGTGTATCAGTGCAATCATCAGTAAACGTGTTGCTTGTTTATTTTGCTCAATCAACTATACTTAATACATGGTGTAAATGTCATACTGGCAAGTATTAAGTTTGCAGGTAGTTTTCCGGTATTCATCAGCACCACCGCTTGGCTATATCGACCAGATCAGTTATTCTTATTATTACACACAGTTGACACATTCGATAGGTGTGATGTACATTGTACAACACATACGACACATGCACACACATGCACACATACAGACGAACTGATAAGGCACACATACACAAAGACATTCTGCTCTGATTGACAGTATCGGGTGAAGTTATCTGTGAAGGAGATAGCGCCGAGAGATATGAACTGTTGAGAAGTGTAGTTTGAATGCAAGTTGACGTTCGAAACGATGTGAGTGTGTGTTGTAGTGTTGTGTGAGTACTTCCTCCCCCATATCGTTTTGTAAATTGCACACCAATGACACACGACATAAGTGAAACAAGTAGTCGAGCTGTTCATTACTGCACACTTGCTTCGTTTCCTCAAAGTCAAAGTTAACTTGAGCAATACACCACACACCACACACACACACATCGAATCGATATGTTATCTGCTCAATGTATAGTTTCCCTTCAAACCGTGTCTGCATGTCCTCTAAATAGCGAACTTTTCTTGATGTGTAAACTATTTTGTGACATTCTGCACAGTGTCGTACTGTACTGTACAGTCTGTATACAGTGCTCTACCGTTTCACATGCCTAAGTGTACAACAAGCAAATTGATTTGCGCCAGTCAGTCAGTCACTGTGCACATCAGCACACACCGAAATAATCTATCGCTTAGATATTCTTTGCACACACGACATTCCTTTCCTTAAATGTAATACATTTTCCGAGAAATATAATTTAAAAATAAAACATATTAAATCGATAAAGCAAAAGTCGAGGATGAATGTGAGGGTGAGTGCTTGTGCAGTGCATGGTGCACATTTGATTGGTAACAATTGATCGATCGATAGTGGAGTAAATGAACAGACAACACGCACACATCTACCAATGGATCACCCTGTACATGCATGTTTGAGATATATCATTCATTTGTGCACATGCACACGCACAAACACTGGTTCTGTTGGTCTAATCGGACCAGCAAAAAGAACCGAGCATAACCTCACAAGTTGATATGAGCAAACATTAGCATAGAGAAGCATTCACTCACCACTCAAATGATATCTGTGTTGAGCATAATATAATAATGATAAGACATATCAAACAGTGTGTAGAAATTTATGGTTAAATTGAAATTGGTAGTCGTATTAATTGCGTGTACGTGATTATTAATTAAACGATTATCGATGTGTGGCCAGTCGGTACTGGAGAACGATGCCTGTCAACACTAACATGTAAGCACTTGAGTGGTCTCAAGTCGAGTCGACATTTTCATTTTCACCCTTATCTCGACAACCTTCGATCTGATGCGATGACGATAAGTGACTTGATTGTCATGTGTGATTGTATGTGACTTTGTGGTGATGTATTTGGTATATCTAGTGTACAGCAATTGGCATTACTATTAAAGCAACTTATGCATGTACTTAGTGTTTGTCTCACAAAGTTATATATAACATAGCTCATATCAAGTCAAACTGGTAAGCTCTAAGTCTCTTCTCATCAAAAGTACCTAATCTAATGTGCATCTATCTAATGATTTGATGTATTTAATAATGAGCACTCGCAATTACATTCAAAAGCTCACACAAGCTTGCATAGTTTGATAGCTCGAGCTCAACTCTTCGTCCGAACTACACCACCACGATAAGCATGATTAATCAGATGTTAAGCATTGCAGTGCAGTAGTGCTGGTAGAGGTAGAGAGACCAATTAAGCAAATAACAAAAGTGCAACAAACAACAACACAAACATCAACAGAGTAATCGAGTCTAATTGATTTGGTCTCACCAGTGATGTAACACACACTGCACTCAATGTGAATGTGAATTGGTTCAGCACAGCACACTGCCACCAGTACTAAAGCTATGATATATCAACAAACAAGCAACATAATGGTCCACTCGAATTTGGTCTCGCCTCTTTAAACAAAATAGTTGTCGATTGTTTCAATGGCACTGCCATCATCACGTCACCCAAATTAGTCGTCGTCATTGATTATTTTGACTTACTAACTTACTTTTGGTGTGAGTGAAGGGAACAAACGATGTGTTGTGTTGTGTTGATGATGATGGTGATGATAAGTGTAGTAATGTAAGTAAAGCATTATTTACAACTACATCGTAAACTATTAGTCTCGATCAAGTCTCGCCAAACACGAACAAAACAAATCGCACATCGACTGCTACTAGTAATTGGTTTGCTCTTTCTGGCTACTTAATGTAATATTGAATATATTCAAATGTGTTCAATCGGCCATAAATCATCTTGAGCACGTAAATAACCTTGCATTAGATGGTCTAATCCATATGCCTTCTGTCTGTGCATTGATTGAATCCGGTAACAAATAAATCGAATGTATCGAATGTGTGTTGCGTTTGTTGTTCGTCGTCGGATTGCTTTGCGCAATGCCAAAAAGCTAACACTTGAGCCGTAATTCGGATTATCGCCCAAAATGCTCCACACAACACATCACACTGCAATATATTAAATTTTACTAAAATGGAAATGCTTTCAAATTGCTTTTGCTGTTTGTTTTTGTGCTCGTTTTTCGTTTTTGCTCTTTTACTGCTGTTGCATCGATTTATTATGATTATAATCCTCTGATTTATTGCCAATCTGTTGTGTTTGTTTTATTGCTTTCTGTTTGTGCTTTTCTGCTTGCACTTTTAGCCATTTATTACATTTCGTTGTTCTCAAATGTCAAACAATTTTGAATTTTGAGCTTTGTATTTGATTATGTTTTGTACTTTGCACTTGCAAAACAGTCATTACCTCATCTGTGGACGGTGCACACACCCTAGGCCGAGCCTAATGTTTTGACGCAACAAATGTTTAGAGGGGCTAATATGTCATTGTGCACTGTGAATCAATTCGTCTGTTTGTCTGTTGTTATTGTCCAGTGACGATTAGTGCAGCTTCAATTGATTTTGGGATTGGATTCAATTTTCATGTTTGTTCGTTTTGTTAATAAATTGTTATGCTGTCTCTGCCTCAATCTGTCTGTTTGATTTGACTTGTTGTTTTGCTCACAGTTCATTTGCCCAACCACCAACGCCACTAACCCACTTTTGGTCTACTTTGCACTTTATTTGTCGCTCAGGCCAATCATTGAATATATCTTTCATACGATCGTCATTATCATTACCACAGCTCATTGTCATTGACTTTGCTTATCGTACTTTGCATATATTATACAATGGCACCTCGATATGCCGTTATAATATTACATGACGACATGCGCACTCTCACTGCATGACCACTGGTTGCTCACATAGAATTCATAGCATTATTTGTGCATTTAGTCATATTTGCAGCTTTACAATCTACAATCACCATTTGTTCGCCTTTCATTAGTGCCATAGCATTGCTCACAATAGCAAATGTCATATAATATCAAGTGGTCTCATCAGCAGCAATCTATAGCAGCACCACAGCACACTCAATTCCACTCGAATGCGGTAATTATTGTCGTCTATGTGCGTTGAATGGTTTTATTGCCTTTGCTTGTGTCGTCATTTGTTATATAATCCCTCAGTGGATGCATGCATTATATAATGCACCATCAGCGTATATGCACGTCATTTAATTTAACTTTAATGTAGATATAACGAATCAACACACAACACAACAGTACAACTAATAGACCGAGTGAGATTCACTTGAACTCTTCGTTAATCGGTTGGCACAATAATAATGCCACCACACTAGTACACGTCATCATGCACCATTACTACTACTACTGCTCGTATATACTGTACTTCTATTACTTCTATTACTGTTTCTTCTACTAAGACTTTGAACGTTGGTTCAATATTATTTTTTGCACTTTGTTTAATTTTGTTGTTTGTGCACTGCAGCAGAGCAAGTTGCAACTTGCGCGCGAATGTATTATTTAGGTCAGCGTTTTGTTCATTTGGTGTTCTCAACACACAACAATCTCATTCTCTTCTCTACTACACACAACACAACATTCATTATTATTTAAACACAACGCGCAACAGCATTACATTAAATAATATTATAAATTGCACTTTCTTGTATGTCTTGGTATAGCAATAAATTACTGCACACATGCTCACTCTGTGCATGTAAGACATTAGCAGTTTGTATTATTTGTACTGTGCAATGTAATTCCAGTAACAAAGTGAAAGTTTACTGTGTTTAGTCTACGTGAGCATATGAATGTCTATGTATTATGTATTAATAATAATAGTAATAGAAATAATAATAATGAAATAATGAAGCAGTGCTCGAGTTAATCATGAGAATACTTAGTCGAGGGTTTGTGCATTGCGCCATCGAGTCTCGAGTGTGTCTGTGCATTAGTTTGCATTCATTCAAATTGTCTGTCGTCATTCAGTGTTAATGTCTCTATTCGAGTTTACTTTTCTCGGCTCGTTCGTTCGCACTTGTAATCTTCATTTACTTTGCTAATAATTTGCTCTTCTTCTTTCACTCGTTTTGTGTGTGTTGATGTGTGTTATTAAGTTGAGTTTTGTTGTTTGTGTTCGCTCGTATTCACTCGTAATGGCGTATCTGTCTGAGTGTGAGTGGAATTAATTAAAATATCTACTCAAATGAATGCTCAAGCGAATGCTCAAACTCGTTAGATTTGTTTTACTCATTTCCAGTAGTAAAAAAGAGCTCATGCACGCTGACGAGGAGTGAGTTAGCACCGTTTGCCAGTTCGCTTCATCTTCATCTTCATGTTGTGTTGTTGTCAGTTTTGGCGCCTTTTGCCAATTCAAATTAGCATGTTCATAAAATGATCATCGTACTGATGTTTTACGCGTTAGGCACTCAAAGTAGCAGTAGTGTGTCATATATGCTAAATATAACACATGCTCGAGTGAGAATATATACTCAGTGCCATGTTTAGCAATGTTTAGTGCTTCTCGCTTTAGCACATACACACTCGCACACACTTGTTTGATTATTACGGCACTCATGTATTTGAGTGTATTTTAGTGTATTTTGGTGTTGCTTCACCTAAACTTTGACCTTACCCTGTAGGCCTGCATGCCCACTCGGCAATATATCAATCAAGCGATATCGTTTTATGATTTGCTTCTACCTAATCTATGTGCATGTGCATGGATTGTCACTTTATCAGTGGTGTGTTTTATTTTTGTGATGTTACTGAGCTTTTTTTCCTTTGAGTGCGTGTTTAAATGCACTGACATCTCATCAGTGACACTGTAAATCAAGTGATCATTAGCGAGTATAGATAGCACAGCCGTGTCTGCATGTGTTGTATCAATTCTCACTAACTAACATTTGTGCTCTCTCTCACAGGCAGATTGGTTTTCCGTTATATCGTCCCGATATGATTACACAGCCATGTGCCATGTGACTCGAGCTCACTCAATCCAATCCTAAACAACATTTTGTTGCTCTTCTGTTCTTTTTCATCGCGTCTTCTTCTTGTTGTTCATCATTTTTCGTATGTATTTTTGAATCTCTTCACGAGATTATGTCTTCTCACGTCTGGCATGTCGCAATAGGAGCCAACAATACTGCAAATATAACATCACTGCATTAGCTGTCCCCCGCACTGTCCCTCCCCCAGCCAACACCATCACTCACCCCCAACGTTCAATGTAAATCGATACTCGGCTTGATTTGTGGCTGTGTGAGATTTATACATTAACGGTTATCGGTTTTGGTGTGTATGTTATAAGTCGCATAAGTCTTATAAGCCATATAATAATATATTACTGCTGCTGATTGATTTGTGTGTGAGTTTGTGTGTGATTTATATTGAATTATATTTATTATTGATACTGTCCGAGTGCGATTTGATTGGCTGCATGTCGATCACTCCACTGGCATGTGATCACTACTTTGCTTGTGTGCATTTTGCTTGCTCTTGCACTGGTCTGGTTGTGTGGCTCGAACATTCAACCTTGTCTCGGTTATTGAATCGATCTCTCTTTCTCTCTCTCCCACCCTGTCACGTCCAATATCAATAAAATCGATTATGCAAAGTCATTTTTTGTTGTTGTTCATATATAAGGAATACTTCATTTTATTAAGTTTTGCTTTGCTTTTCTTTGTCTGTTTTGAAATTGCAAATTCTCATCCTGGGAATGTTTTGTTGTATGGCTGCTTGGTGAGATTGATTTGTTGGATGTGTGTGTCGCGATTATGCATTCGATTGGAGGAGTGTGGTGGATTGGTGTGTGGTCGGTGTGATGGTAGCTGAATTGGTTGGTGCATTCCTTGGTGGTACTTTTCCCCGTGTTCATACGTGCTCATCGGTGCGTACCACTTTTGCACACACTCTAATCTCTCTTTCTGTCTCATTTTATCTGTGTGGCTCTATTATGCATCCACTCAGTTGGTGTATTACATTGTTCGCTCACACTGCATCCATTCATGCACTATCCTTTGACGAACTATCATCATCACAGTGGACCTTCTTCTTCTTCTTGTTCTTCTTTGCCTTCATTTCATTCATTTAGACTTTTCCTGTATATTACTGCTGTACAGTTTTATTATCACTTTGGGAAAGTTAAAAGAACTTTGAGTCTTTTTTGTTTTGGTTTTGCCATTAGTCGATAGCAGTGTGGCAGTATGGAGAGTGTAAACACATTCAACACTGCAAACAGACAAACAAACAAAGTTGTCCTCTTTTTGTTTTTCGATCTATCTAATTTCGTTTTGAACAAATTTGTTGTTTTGCTCTTCGTCACTCGGTGACGTTGACACTTTCCAGTCAAACACACCAACCGAACAGTCAAACATTGAATCTAAACTACACACAACACACACACACACAAACACACTAAACACATACACACCGTGCACTGTAGTGTCATAACACATGGATAGATTGAGGGCAAGTCAATTGAAAGTGTCAAAAGTACCACTCGAATGAGCCACAGTACAACAGTAACACAACAAATCAGTGCGGCCATTAGATGGATGGATCGATATCTTATCTCGTGTTTATCTGAATTGATGTGGTCACCACAACAACAGCAACATCACCACCAGCATAGTCATAGTCACATGACAGCATTCAATTATCCAATGTCTTTACATATCCTGTTCATAATGTATTATCAATCTGGCTAGTCTCTCACAGTGTGAACTAATGCACCACACCACACCACACACAGAACAGACAACAATTTATCCTGTTCGATACTCGAATGGTCACAAAAATGTCTGTAGCAATCAGTGAATTGCTTGTCTAATCTAGTTCACACACACAACGTACGATTAAGCATTATTTGGTGTAGTGTGGTACGTTTGGTAGAGTTGGCATATTACATGGCTGCAGCGTGTGTCACTCCATTAATAGCATAAAACATTGTATGGAAAGTACTATCAAACAAATCGACTACTGCTTTTCAGTGGACTGTTCGATCATACTGTCTGATTGATACTTACGCACAGCGAACTTTCCAAGCCCCAATCTAACATCAAACCAAAATCGTCAATTGTACACCAGTCAAGTCACTCACAGTGAGATGATGACACTTGGCTCAATACTTTCCTTGCCGCGATCGAACACATCGAGAAGCGTTACTAATGCAGATAAGACAAAGACAAAACGGTTCTGTGTCATTTTGTGTGTTGCGAGCACACTTGGACAAATTTGTTCTCATGAGCAAACCTGAAAGGAGAAGCTTTGAGACATTGAACATTTGCTATACTTTCGTTTGTAATCACAGTCCACTGTACGGTTGTCTGATTGTACCTGATTTGACTTGGCAGTGTGTGCAGTGCCTACAATAGATACACTTTATATATACGAATTGATTGTACGGTCTGTTTGTACTAGCGATAATGTCATCTAATAACAACAATAAAGCCTTTAATAACACTGTGCCTTTAAAGATATATAAAGATATACATGTCATAGATGGACGAGTTGAGTATAATGCATGTCATTAAGTTTATATCAAGTATTGTCGTTGTAAATCACATTGTTTACTAGTGATGATTTGCAGTGAGTAATCATTCGGTCCGTAATATAACATTATACATGCTATCACTGTGCGATAGCATCTCTTAATAATAAATACTTGAACTGTTACATTGTGTGTATCACATGTGACCTATGGTTCTGTTCTACACCTGCACTAGTATGCATTATCGCATCTCCAAACATGAGCACAAAATATATCTTCATGAGACAATCTCAATGAAGCCACACACACAATCAGCCCCACATCCGCCTGTTCTTCACCAAATTACATCTTTCTTCTGATATTTGCAATTAGAATGAAGCTCTAATCAGAATGAGATATATTTTGCAACAATCCATTGTTGATGGCCTTCTTTGTATGCCTACTCACTTGATTAGTCTCTGGTTTATTGATTCGTTTTCTGCCAAAATGTCTAACCCAAAAGTATTACTCAAAGGTATAAGAAAGTAGATTAGTGTAGAGTGTAGTGCACACATACACTTGAGCACCTAGTGACTATCGCACACAACAAGTAGTAACAATCGAATGTAATTGAGTTCACTTGTCTCACAGCTTTATTATTATTGCTACATTTTACAGTTTAATTGCACACTTGGTGGCAATGATGTTGTACGATGTTTGGTCTGTGTGCTATGCCACTCAAGTCACTCTACTCTAGTCATCATATACCTGGCCATATACTCACTTATGATCTCTCTGGTACAATCATAAAGCAATTGGATTTATTGTTCTTGTGGCATTTTCTATTGTACCATCGCTATTCGCCATCATCGCCATCATCAGCACAGATTGAGCCATATATTAAAATACATATAATAGCATAATGGTAATATTAATGTTGGTTGTATCATCAATATATATCAACAGTCGATAAGGTACAATTCAAAGTACGCCACAGATGGATTGAGATATGAGTGCTGTTCGATGTAATGATGTGCTGGTGATGCTGCTGCTCACTGATACATTCACTGATACATTCATACATGCCTTTACAACAATCGACGATTGTGTGTGTGATGTGTGATATCTGGTGGATGTAGTTATGGAGATGATACACATACTATACATAATATACATATTGAATACATTGAGAGCACTCTTTCATACATACACACAGCTTTGCTTGTAGATGATAAGGTGGCGATAGTGACGCCCGATTCGAGTGATGATAGGATGCTCAGGATAGAGATCAACAGTGTGCTCCGTGTGTTGTGCATTGTGGTCTGTGGTGTGTCTAACCAAATGAGCACTCTCTGGTGACATGCACGCATCTAGTGCCTACAACTACAGTTTGTCCGATCTGTTGGTGTAATCGCTCACCGGAACGGACAATATCACCATCACCATCACCAGCAGCATCTATGCATCACCGGTGTAATAATACCTGTTGGTGACATTCTTTGGTTGCCTTACCTCATCACCATCACAGATCAAGTAACACCATCAGCACTCACGCAATATGTTTTCGTTATGATTTGCATTTGCAATAGCACCTCACCAGTGGAGCAATCAACATCAACTCGACTACTGTACAGCACTAAACACATTAGCCACTGTTAACTGTACATTACACGACCAAGTCACAGCAACACCATCACCAATTCATTCACTGCACACACACACTCACATACCAATTGGTAAGTTTGTCTCTATTTGTTGGTCTGTTCAATAAGTTTGTGTTCGCTTGTATGTGTTCGGGTGAGTGCATTGGTCACAGCACTGTCCACTTTATCCCGTTCAATCAATGAATTGCTTTCTAAATTTACTTGTTCGTCAACCTTGAATTGAGTGCGCATGTCACATTCACCGTAATAGCACACAATTCGTGTTGATTTGGTGTGGTGTGTGTTTTCTCGCAAAATGTGTATTCCCTCTATCATCCTCATTATCATTAGTGTTGCTGGTAATATTAGTAGAAGTAGAAGTATTATTATTATTTCCAATACAAACGAAGCAATCGAAGCACAAAGTCTCATCACCATCACATTACTTAACACGACACGTTTCGTTACTTATAACTCTCAACATATAACAAACCAACAATACCAGTTGACTCGAAATTGTGTTCAACCTGACAACAACAGTGGTGCATCAGTCAAAGACAATTATGGGTCAATCGATAATGTTCCATTCATATTTGGCCTTTCATATCTTTGGCCAACTGTCATTAGTGCACTAATATGTTGAGCACAACATAATTGATATGTTTTGCACAGTCAACTTTCGCTCGTCTCACTCCCTCCCCCAACTCTCTCCTTTTCCCGTTGTTTAAAATTAATTTCATTTCCACGTTAAATTATTATTATTAAAAATAAACACACACACACACACTTTTGGGTAATAATATTTTGGTTATACTCGGAATTTAATAATAATTTTCCGCTCATATTATTACATTCACGCCGCTCGTATCACATAATAATGTATTGATCGTTGTGTGGAGAATTGAACGGACTAAAGTGAGTGAGAAGAAAATGAACATGAAAAAGAAGAGAGGCAAAGGAGAGAAAAGATAATGATTTATATTTTTAATTTTGCTTTAATTTAACTTTTGAAAGTCCTCACGCTCACAAGTTATCGGAAAATTCACTGAGACACACACACAGAAAACGTTATAATCGAAATAAATTGAATTATTTTTTCTTTTTTAATTTTATGATTTTTCCAGTTTTGCTTTATTATTAAACATTAAATTGAGTCTGTTCAGTATGTTTGTGTGCACTGTTGAGTGATTGTGAGTGTTTGTCGCGAGTGAGAAGGCAAAGAGAATTGGTGCACATCCTGTTTGGTGATAAATTTAACAAAAATACGTCTGCACACTGATGAATATACATGAAATATACATGGACATTTTGCTACACACCCTGTGTCTGTGAATTGCCCTCTAGTGTGTTGAGTAGTGTGAGAGTGTCTCTGTTGGTATGTTCAATAAAATTGAATCTAATCTCGACTCGATCGACTCTATCGAGCCAATATGAACACCGAACAGTATTAATCGCCTCTTGTGTCTCTGTGTTGTTGTGTTGTTGTTTATCTTCATCTGAGCCAGCACAAAGCCAAATCTATCAACATGGAACAAAGTTTAACTTTTGTGTCATTTATTTATTTATTCCTTGGTTTAGCATTACGCTCGAGTGTAGTGAGCCATTTAAATAGCAATCCAACACACAAAGAGAGAACACTATTTATAAACAGAGGGAAAATATTATATACCGTCAGATGATGGTGTGTGGTGTGGTGTAGTTGTAATTATAATTTAGCAAATAAATAATTCATTAATTATCAGACCCTTTTTGCAATAGTCAACTTTTTATCACAACTTTGTTTGTGTGTATGATACTTCATTTTGGTAGTACTATCGCACAGCAGCATCACCACTTTCGTAATAATAATAATAATAATAATAATTAGTGTGTAAAGTTTGAAATATTAATTGTGAGGATGAGACAAGACTGTGAGTGAGTGAGTAATGTAATGCACAAAAAGAAGTACTAATCAAAGTATGTACAAATGGCTCAACTAACAGTACGACAAGTTCGAGTTGAGTACCGTTTGTGTGTGTGCTGTACTGCATGCACTGCACAGCATGCTAACTTTTCTTCTCTCAAACAACATTTCAATGAAAATTATTTGTGCCTTCTAATGATGATGCCGATGATGGCGATGTTGCTCAGCATGATGATGATGATATATTCTTTTAAGGGGAAAATGCTTTAAATATGTTGAATGCATGCATTTGCTAATTATATGTTTGTGTGTGGTAGTGGCACAAGGCAATGATCTATTTGTGCTTCGCTAATTAATTAGTAATTTAACTAATTTCATTTGCTTGCAAGATGTATTTGCATGTGTATGTGTTTACTTGTGTATTGGTGATTGTGTGCATGTGGGATATATGTCCATAGAGTCAATATTAGCAGATCCCTCCCCGGACTCATCCATCGAGTACTCTCACACCGGAGTGTCTTTCCATCTGTGCATCACATCTTATTTCGTTTGTTGTGCCATGTGTATGTATATGTATATTTCTAATTATAAAATTAGTACATTTAACACACTCGCATAGTGGATTTGTATGAATATGAGAAGAGACAGGAGAGCATAGGAAATTATTACAGGATTGAGTGAAGAGAAGACCATCTTAGTGTTGTGCTGTGTGCTGCTTGGTTATATATTAGTAAGTTTATATTTAAATAGTAACAATTAGCGAGACATTCGAGAGAGCATTTGGTGTATATAGTGGAGAGCATTTGTGGTGCTAATGAATTGAAACATTCAATAGTGCATTACCTGAGCTGCTGTGCCACCGAGCCAAAACGAACCAGCACATCCTAGTTACCATGCTGGTGGTGGCAACCTGGCCCACTGACAACCAATGCCTGTGACCATCGCTAACCGAGCGAGCACAACTCCATTCTAATCGAATAATTCGACTCGAATCAATTTGGTTCGATTCGTGCCACACATAAAACGCGTCCATCACAATCAACAACAACAACAACAATTCGGTTCACCCTTTCATTGAAGCACTCAATCAATCGAAAGTGTGAGCAATTGCACTGAACAATTAATGAACTCCATTCGATCTATTTGCACATTTGCAAGACTGTTCATTGATTTATTACAGTCTCTTGTGTGTTTGTGTGCTACCTTTGCACAATTGACCAAACATTTGCAAACCACCAACTCAAAGGGATTCCCATTCAAAACGAGTGGTCCCCCAAAAGTCCCCCAAAAAGTCCCCTCATTGTACTACAGTCGAACTATAAATAAAACTACTTTTACTAACTCAACCGCGATAAACTCGATAATACTATTAATTATGGTAACATTTTAATGTATTAGTTGATTAATTAATTAGCTAATTAATTAATGGCATTTTGTTGTTGTTGTTGTTGTGTGGTGGTATTTGCTCTTTGGATTCTCTCGTGTTTTGTTGTTGTTCTCCGAGGAGTGTTGTATAATGTATATGTTGTCTATGTTGTCTATGTTGTGTGTGTTGTGTGTTATAATATTCCATTAGTTGATAGTTTGTGTCTCGCAGTGACACACAGAACAAGTCATCGCTTCTCTCGTTGATTGTCTAGTGTTTCGACATTTTCTCGGAACTGTCTCTCTCTTGCTGCTCTCTTCAGATGTGCATGCATTCGAATGTATTCATATGGACCATCATTTAGAGCATTCATACAACAAGCACACACAATTCACATTTCATTCGCCAACAGACAAAACTATTTATCGCTCAGTCAGTCAGACTGTAGTAGTGCAGTTGTAGCATTGCTTTCTTCTTTGCTTCTTTCATTTGTTGGTCGTTGGTTGTATTCGTTGTATTCGTTCAGTGTTCGTTCATTTAAAGTTGTTTTATGTTTCGCTTTTTGTTGCATTCAACACACAAAACAGTGGAACAGCCTCAACAGACTCAACTGGCTGTAAAGGCAATAAAAATTGTTTTAGACCTCTCGCTACCTCTCGGTTCTCCTCTCGCTCTCGTGTTGAGCGTGTATGCCTCTGCCTGTCAGGGAGTATGGTCGAGTATGGTTGAGTGGAGAGTGTACAATGGAGAGTACATGCAGCTGCACCATCCAACTGGACCACTACCAGGGCGCACATACCGCTAGTTCGCTCCACTACTACGAGTTGCCATATTTGGTCAAATAGTAATACTAAGTTTAGAGTTTAGTTGTAGTCGAGCCTAGGAAGAAGCAACAACACGCTGTCGCACGACTAGTCGAGTAGAGCCCGGCACTACTACACATGCACATGCACAACAAGTAATACTGTCATATACCAGTCAGTATAGTAAAACAGTGTTTTGTTCTGTTCCCTTCTGTTCTCCTTGTGTTTTGCTCGCTAGTGATTGAACCTCTTTGGTGGTTCGTTGAATACGTTCAATAAGTTGAATACGGCCAATGCATTGAATACATTGAATACGTTGAATACGTTGAATCTATCCCGCTGTGTGCACCATCTGTGCAGTGCCTACTCTTGCCTTCAAGTTCAACATCTCATCTTGTTTACATTATCGATCATCGTGTTTTCGTTTCCTCTATCTCGTCAGCAGCATTATTAGTACGTATTTATTGACACCCTGTGCATGTTCGTGTTTTGATTGGACACTGCATTGCAATGCACGCTCGATATCGCACATATTCGACCAATGTCGCTGTCCTGTCAATCTGTGTGTGTATTCTTGTCGAGATGTGATATTATGTCGAGCTGTTTGTTTTGACATTTGTCTTTTCTCTATTTTGCCTCCATCAATTGTGCCTCATCATCCTTGTCATCTCAAACAAGAAGGATTTTTGCTTGTTTTGCTTCGTTTGTTATTTAAACTGCGATCGTCCTTAGTCATTGGCGACGAGTGTACTTCTTCATAGCTTTATGACACTACTGCAGTAGTGATATGTCATACTTAGCTCGTATGCCCCAAGGAATGTGTTCAGTTGTAGTGAAGTGTCGTGCTGCTGCCGCCTGTTGTGTTTTGAACACTTTAAAACACCTTAATGGGTGACATTGAAGTGAGTCGATGTTGTGTGAGCGAGAGCGCAGACAATCGTCCATTTGATCAAATTGAAACATCGTCCACACAACACAACCCTTGTCGCACTAGTGTAACACAAGCACGAGTGATTTGTTTGAATGAAACCGAACGTGCAGTGGACGGCACACGAGCCACGAGTTTGTGAGTGAGTGAATGGATGAGGAAAGTAGTGCTCTCTTGTCAGTGTTGATGGTATGTCATGTACGGCTGTCACTGCCACCCAACCGTACACCACCCTGGTCTGTTGTTGTTGTCCAATGGTGTAATTAGTGGCTCATGATTATGAATGATTGTGCCATTAATATTACAATCGACCAATTACGGCTGTGTGCCACTACACCACCAAACTACTACCTCCACAGCATTCAATACTACCCTGATAGCTTCATTCACTCACTCTTGAGAGTATCTTTGCTTGATTACTACCTCGGTCGAATATAGTTGATTTCAAATGAATCGCCTCTTTGGCTTGTTCCTATGTGCTCATAATATGGCATGAGTCACTCAATCTCTCCTTCTCTCCTTTACTCGTATGCTTTATCTTTATTTTTCTTACTTTTTTGCAATCGGCTTTCAATCAATTTTTCAATGGAAATTGAAAGACACGCATTATTAGCGCTAAGTGTTGAATGTGTTGAATGTATTATGAACGTTGTGTATGATGTATGCGTTCGATTGTGTCTGTTGGCTGTAAGCAGTACGTGTACACTACATTCAACAGTAAGCACTCGTTGAACGAGAGGAACTTATCAAATAAAGCATAGAGGCAGGCAGGGAGGGAGGCATGAATGCAAAATGCAATGAATGTGTATATATCCATTATACATTATACATTATGTACGTTATAACGTGTGTAATACAATCGTGTCTATACGCCAAACGAACTGCATTTATCCGCGTGCATGTGCTCACATATCGCTTGTGTTTGTGTGCCGCACATAAGACACTCACACTCACATACACACAAATAACTCTCGGAACGCAACAAACAACAAATCAAATGAGCCAACAGATAATTAAAACATGAACGCGATGGCGATAATGAAGAAGCCAGTGGAGGAGTGTGCGACATGACAAAGTGACGATTGCTCATTTGAATCGATCCACTCATATCATGTACTGTCACTGTTTTATGTTTTACGTTTGATCTGTTCTATTTCTATTTGGTGCCTCAATTTTCCCAGCCGTTTTTCAATCGTAAACCATTTTAATGCTCAACGTTGCGACAGTTATTTCCTAACGTTCATTCTCACACTCACTCGAACATATTCGTCTGAGTTGAAGCATGAAAATTGAAACTCTTGAAATATCGCGCTCAAACCACTCGAACTACTCGACCAGCATTGAGCTCAGTCAATATCATGGCTGTTCTCTCACCTACTGCACTGCAACAGTGCCTCAATGTGCGAAATGTATTCAACACATGTGTGCCGTGTTGTGTTATGTTGTTGTGTTGTGTTGAACCAGTTTGGACGAATTGACTTTTTACTGCTTCAAGTGCTCCAATTTAGAGGATCGAGTCTGTCTGTCTGTGATGACTATGTTGACTAGTTGTTTGTGGTATCAAAATATTTCTCTCAGTAGAGAGTGTCCACTGGCGCACACTGGATCGAATGGAGTAATTGATTGAACTGTCCAGTTTAAACTCCTCATTCAATTGAATCACTTTGTAAAGCAGCGAGCGCACTAATTCGTGTTCAATGCAACACTGACCGCCATCAGCGCCTCGGCATCAAGTCCAATTTGCAACTCGTGCTTAATGCGGACTGACTAATTGTGTTGAATCAAGTTGAATGAAGCTGAATGAATGAATTAGTGGATCGATCTCGTTACTCGTCTCGTGTAATAATTACTCGGCCATTAATAAATCGCTAATATATCGCTCACACCGATTAATTAAGACAAAGCACAGTTCAGTGTAATGAATGCACTTGCGAATGGCCATACGCCCTAATGCTGATTGCCATTTGATTTGACTCCTGCCATTGTCTCAATGTTCTCACTGTGAGCTGATTAATTAAAGCCATTATATTGCTTTATATCTCATTATATCGTGTTGCTTTATTTGTGATTGTGTCATTGAACACTCAAACTCGACTCAATTCTGTGATGTATTATGTAATCGCTTATTAGGAGACGACATCATCACCCAGCGACGACAACATTTTCTACTTGATTGTACGAAGTGTACAAAGGTTTAAATGTTTGAATGTTGATGAAGAAATTAAATTGTGATTTGTCATTTAGTGCACTCGCACGCTACTGCACTACGCAAACTCATCAACCCGAGCACTGCAGTGATGAAATGGCTTGGAGAGGCCAATTAATCAAACATGCCATCTGAGCATATTTGTATGTGTGCTAGGCTGTGGGGGTCGGGGATAGCCTTGCCATTTGTCACCAATGTCGATTGATTCCAGTGCAGTCCCACTGGACAGTGATTGATCACTCGAGTGGACACCCCTGGCCTATGTACACGAAGACAAGCAGCACAACACAAACACCAACATACGACACTAGACACACAATCACAACAGATTGCCATATAATCAAGCTATTCTCATAATCATCTGCTGTGTAATTAACCAAAGCCAGTCTCGGTTGTTCGTCATCGTGCCTTGTTCTGTGTTGTTGTGTTCGTGTTTGCTTCTCTCATCATCACCCGACAGCAGCAGCATCACCATCATTGGCTGTCGTCATAATTTGCACAGATCTGACTTATTTCGTTGTCATTAAATTGTTTGCAAACTAACTAACTCGACTGTGTGGACTAGTTCACTGTTTGATGGAACAGCAACAGAACTCGAGTGAAGTGCTGTGAGAGGAAGAGCAGTAGTAAACTTTCCTACAATTAACACGATTGTCTCAATTGTAGCAGATTAGTTAGTTCACTGCTCAGCCAGTTAATTAATTGTCGGCTGAGAGGAGGACACATTACTTTATGCTTAATAACTCACTCCGGCCTGTGTGCTCGATTCTACTGAATGCATAATCCGAGTGGTGCTTGTTGTTGTTGTTGTTTTTGAGTTTAAACCAACTTCTTACGACAATCTTGTCGGTCTGTCTGTGCGAACATCATGTTTGACCAGTTGTGTGAATGAATGGTCAATTAGACAGCTGTGTGGATGTACCATAGCTGCACCACAGCATATTCATCGATTCAATAACTGCATACAGCTACAGTGATGATCTATTGCCGTTGGCCACTGTAATGGACGAAACTTTCCATACGTTACTAATTGATATGTACCTGCTCGATACAGAGTATTCATTGCGCGTACTATTTGTGAGCTCACAGGAAAAGTCCCCCAATGTTTAATCAAGCACCGTTCGGTAATGTAATGTAATGTTTGATTTGATGATTGTTTTGTTGTGTGATGTTCGGTGCTGCTGTTGCTGCACTACTCGTACACTCCGGTGAACCTGACTTTGTGTTCTATTGTTGGTGGTTAACCTATTTGGTCTCTATGATCGCAACACAATGCACAGCTCAATGTACAGTGCACGGTTAAGTTTGTGCTCGAAACAAGCCGTGCACAGTACTCAACAAGTGGGCTGCTTTCCTGAATGTACCGTGAAACAAGCCTAACAATCGAAAGGCAATGTTTTATTAATAAAGCAATCAATCAGACAAATATGCGAGTAATCAACACAGCACAGCACTGCTAACTGTACAAATTGATATATTGCCCTTTTTGGCAGTGATAAATACGAGCAGGACATTTGCTTGTTGGTTTGTTTTGTTGATGCATGCTCATTGATGTTCATTTATAGCCATATGGCGAACTTGTTGAAACCGACATTTCCATTTGCATTCGATTGTGCCAATGAATATCAAGAAAAGATCATTTGCACACATAAACATTGATTTTCACTCACTAATCAGCACTGTTGAATGTGCATATGCCTTTGTGCCTGAATGCAATGCAAAAATCACAAATTGTTGGGCAAAACTTGTTTGAAAAGTGACTTGTTGTGTGTTGAATATGTTTTGCGGACACTACATTCGATCTGTTATGCTGTACGAAGGAGTATGTATACATTTATGAGTATGCTATTGGCAAACCGGTTCACTTAGTTGTTGTGTTCATTCGAAGCGATTTGATTTGATATGTTCAAATTATGTTTATGAAATGATTTATATATTTCACAAATTGCTCTGTTACAACTGGTTAATGGTAACTGGCGCAATGCATCCATTCCATTCGATGCCATACATACCTGGACATATCTCCCATCTCGTGTGCATATCACTTATACCATAACTTATACCTTTAATACACTTAACACAACTGCACATTACTACTCACTGTTTGTCTGTGTAATTATTGCTATACGTACGATCATGATGATGACAATCTTTTGCATTTCAATTTGTTTGTTCCAAGTGAGAGGCGAGCTACATCACTCATACACTCACAGCAAGTCATCTCCATAAACGTGCACGTACGCGCGTGTTTGTTGAGTCTTGCTTGATGTAGCGAGTATGCTGAGACCAACTGTACATTCAATGTACATTGTAGAGAGTGTAATGGATAAAGTGTTGCCTTCTACTACTGCACTGTACCGCACTGCATTGTTTGTTGTATATTTTGTATTATTTGCACTTGTTGGTGTTGTCCCTTGCCCACTGTGGCTCACTATCTTTCCGTTATTATTATTATTACCTGTTCGCTTGTGTCTCTATCTGTATCTCAGTCTATCTGAGCACACAACACACACACAAACACAACACTCACAGCTCTCGTCTCGATGTTTGTTGTATTGTGTTGTGTATATGTGTTTTCTATTATTAAATTGGCCACTTTTCTTGTGCTTCTTTCTCGTTCTTGTGCATCTGTAGCTTTGGTGACGTAGAAGAATGTATTCACCGAAATAATGCCATGTATATGCATAATATGAGTCACACATAGAGACACATTCACACAAACACACACAACACACACATACAGGCACAGGCAAATGCATCTACCATTTGTCCCTCTGTCCGTCCGACTATATTGTCTGTATGTGTGTTTGATAAATGAGAAATTTTGAAATTTTATGCACGCAATTTTGTTGCCTTTTTCTTCTTCTTCTTCAGCTTGTTCTTCTATTTATTATTCGTAGTATTTTCCAATGTATTTTCTTTGAGCTCTTTCTTGGTGTGTATTTTTGTTTGTACTGTTTTCTCCACTCCTCTCTCTGCCTTCTCTCTCGTTCTTTCATTGAAATGGCATATCTCTTTTCTCTTCTCTCTCGACATTTTATTTTGATTTGAATGCAGTGTGAGTGTGTGTGTGTGTGTGTGTGTGTGTGTGTGTGTGTGTGCCTGTATGTTCAGTGGTATCGTTTGTCTATGTTTAAATCCTCACACTTGATCATTCCATTTGTGTTCGAATGGCAGTCCTGTGTTGAATGAGCTAGTGGCAACATCTCTCGACTCTCTTCGCGCCCGCCACGCCAACGAATTAGACAACGGCAATATTGTTTTCCGTGTTATTGCGTTATTATTATTCCCATGTCGTTGCTATTATTACTATTGCTCCATATTATTATTACTTTGTGATATTTGCCTTTGCCCTTTTGTTGTTTTATTTATTTATTTATTTTCACATTTATTATTTATTTGAAGAATCGCGAAGACGAATGACGAAGAGGAGTACAATATAAAGTAGAATGAGAAGAAGACAAACAACAAATTACGAAGCCTTGGGAAATTGATTTCGACTGCTTTGGATTGTTGTGTGATTGGTGTGCTATATGACGACGTGACGAGCGGTTAGTGTCCACTTGTGCTGTATCATTGTGTGATGTACCGGGCTGAGCGGGCGCCACAGCCCCGGACACTTGGCCTTTAGTGTTTGGCTTATCGCATGTGCAACTCGTAGAATTGTGTTGGTGTGCTGTGTGTACTTCCTCTTCCTGAGTGGGTTTGAGTTGTGTATTGTTATGCATTCATATTGCTAATATTGAATTGCTTTCGGGTGTGATTGTGTTACCACATCGAACTGACTCGGCCAATTCTGGCTGAGTCCGGCTTGAGTGATCTTGACGAGTGATACATTCGATAGCTCTTCATTCTGGGAAAGTCCATTTAGTAAATATGCCTGTGCTCTCATCACTTACCAAATTGACTCAATTCCTCGAACCGACTCAATTGATGGAATGCTTTTAGTGTTTAGTGTCAGGCTCTATTTGTTTGTTGACATCGATATTTCTCGCTAAGCACTTTCATTCCCCGAACGTATTGCCATTCAGTGAGCTAATGTTTCGTTCTCTCTACAGATGTGCCACACCGAGTGAACACACCCATGGAGTAGTGTGCATCTAGTGCCATTCGTCCCATTTTGGATTATTTGTCCCTCAACGATGCGACCGAGTCGTAAGCGAAGCAAAGTGCGAACAAGTGTTACCATGTCTCGTACAGTTCGGTTCTGGTGCGACACAGTACCACAGTCCGACTGACATTGACCCAGTGAATGTGATCCATACTGCTCCCTTTACTCACAACTCACCACTCAGCAATCATCTACCCTATCGCTCTAGTTCAGTGTTCATCTCAAGCATCCCCTGCCCCTGTCACCACACCCCGTGCTCAATAAATCGCCATGATTGAATTCGATGGACGTTTGCCCACACCGGACCGGATTCAGTCGACGAATCACCACCCACCACATGCGCCACCTTCCTTCTACCATCATCCGGTGTCGCATCATGTGGACAACCCAGTGAGCCATCACCCGAGATTGAATTCGCTGCTCACCAAAACGCCCAGTGATATCTCGAGTCCCACTCACCGGCCTATTCAGCCCAGCCATAACCATCTCAACCATAACCACAATAACCACAATAACCACACCAACCAAAATAATCATCACCCCAATCATAGCAACCAGCACACCCACAACGGCACCTCCAAGAAAGGTGATCGTGTGAGACATCCATCTCCAAACAAGAAGCACTCTCAGATCGTGTCCAAACTGCAGCAAAGCATATCGTCACGAATCAGCAAACAGTCCGCTCCTGGTCACCATCAGGACGGACCCCATTCGAACCATACAACAACACCTCCCTCTCGGAAACACTCTCTACCTCAACTGTCCACTAAGATGTCACCAATGGTATCTGCCCCACCCCCGGTGGTGGCCACCAAGTCCAGTCTCATGAAGATCTCATCCAACAACACCTCTTCCTCCACACCACAAGTTCCGATTGCGCCGGCAATCGAAGTGCACGAGAGTGCCGCTGCTATGAAGAAGAAAAAGAAGAGTCATCTCAGTCGGGACGAATTGTCTCGTGTGTGCCAGAATGGTGATGTCACCTTCGAGTCGTACAACGGCAGCACATACATGATCGCCATTAGAAGTATGGGCGACCGGAAGAGTCTGATCGGCTACAGGTGCGACTGGAACAACTGTGGCTACATGAATGCTCGGGTAGAGCGAATGTTCGGACACATTCGGTCACAGCATCCCGAGGCACCGACAGTCAAGAAGCTGGTCACCACTAACGGGAGCACTATGACCACCTCCACGGTGACAACATCTAGTGCATCCTCTGGCTCGACCACGGCCACCTCGGCCCGACTATCTCTTCGGTCGTCCTCGTCTCTGTCAACAGCCTCATCAGCATCATCGTGCTCGCTCAGTCCTCGGTCTCAGAAGAGCAGTACCAGTGCAACCAAGTGCAACCTTTCCCCTCAACCACTCCCGCCTTCCTCCACACCCACACCATCATCCAACTCGTCCTTGTTGACCGCACTCAACAGCAATGCTAATTCACGAATGATCAATGGCTCCGAGCCAAGCACCACAAGCACCACTCCACTGGTGAAAGCGAAAAAGTCGAGCAGCAAGCCCCATGCCGCTAAGTCTCGGACCAACAGTACCAGTCAACACCAACACGATCAAGATAAAGTGGTTGCGAAGAAACCCATGCCCAACGGCACCCACCGGGCCAGTCTCAGCCCGCCCGATGCTAGTCCTACTGTCGAAGCCCCAATTCACGCGGCTGAGACGAGTCAACACGAGAGTGAGGACAAACTGATCGATTTGCTCAACCAAACCACGTCCACCGTGCATATCAAACAGGAGGACGACAACGTCGAGAGTAGCCACGAGATGATCGAATTTACACTGGCCGACATCAAAGTGGAACATCACAGTCCACCATTGATGACTGACCACTCATTGGATAACCAGACTTCACTTGACAACCAAACTGATCACTTCGAGGAGGACAAACTGGCCAATCTCACCACCAGCGAACTCACTGAACAAACAGAACGAATCATGGCCGAACTGAAGACCATCACAGGCAACTACGAACCGAGCACCAACACACCAGCGACCTCTGACCTGCACTCGCCACACAGCAACGAGTACGTGCAAAGTGTGCCCAGTGTCCACAGTGTCCATAGTGTTCCGAGTGTTCACAGTGTTCATAGTGTGCACACACCTCTGCACCAGTCTCCAGCTGGCCAATTTCCTGTGGCACCTAACCCGGTTGACCGCAACAATAACCACCAGATGACCGTGAACAGCTCGGTGGTGAACGAGTGCAATGTCAGTGTCAGCAGCAATGTCAACTCAGTGGACAATGCAATGCAGTCTTCGAGCAACAGTGCACCAGTGCCCTTGGCTGACAACAACAACGGTCTTGTGAAGGTGGAAGATTCTCTCGAGTTGTTTGAGGACATGAACGACCTCGAATCGTTGTTGAACGAACACGAGCAGCACTCGAATGAACAACCCAACTACCAGCCACCGAACGAATCTTACCTCGAGTCCGTGGGTAAGTGTTTGCACACCTCTCGCACTGTGCAATATGACTACTCTCTCCTGTATGTCTCTATTAATAATTCACCTTGTTTAGATCATAAATTTTCCACCTCCTCTTCGGAGCAACAGTCGATAGTGGTGGAACAGTCACAGCACTCACCGAGTGTTTCATTCCACGGTCATGGCCAACAGCAAACACCTTCTCCAGTACAGCAACACCAGCAGCAACCTCAACAACCACTCAATCACATTGTCAACAACCTGGATCACTCGGATCAAGCTCAGTCTGGCTACGACAACTTTGCCCACTTGAACGAATATTCGTACGACGCGACCAACAACTCAAGTGGCAGCATGAACGAGAACAGTCTCGAGTATTCTGCCAGTCTGGACGGCAAACTGCAACACCATGCCTCCATTGGCAGCGAGCACATGCTCTACGACGGTGATGCTAGCTTTGACATGGACCCTAGTCTCATGATGGATGACGGCTCCAATGGCTCCAACGGATCTAGTGGCAAGAACCGGTCCAAGAAGACTGGCAGTTCAAAGAACTACATTGGCAAACAGAATCTATTTCAGGAGTTCCAAAGTGATGAAGTGGCCAAAGTGAGAGACAGCGAGAATAAATACATCATCGGTATGTTGCACTTGTTTGTTCATTGATTCAATTGACTAATGTTTGCTTCTCTTTGTAGCTTTACAAAAGAACATGAAGATTGTTGGCTATCGGTGTGACTGGCCCGAGTGCGAGTTTCTCACCTGTCGAAAGTACGTCATGGTGAACCATATCAACGGCAAGCACACCAACCAACGACCCTACTCGTGTCCTCTGTGCAATTTCAACTTCGTCAAACGATACTTTCTCAAGGCTCACATGCACAAAGTGCACAAGCGCAGAATTAGCCTTAGCGATAAAGATGCTGATGAAGATGGTCCACCGAGTGCTGGCGCGAAACGAGACCTCGAAATGATTGACTCATTCGACGACAACCAATTTGACGGACTGGACGGACCTGCTACGCCCGCCACACCGGTCACTCCGGTCGCCGCTCCGAGCAGTAACAAGAAGGCAAAGACTGAACTGAACGGATACCAGTCGAGCAGTCAGTCGTACTACTCGGGCACCAACTCAAGCAGTGCCACCTCGCAAGAGCCTCCTTTCACTCAGTACAGTGCCTGTCCACCACCAGTCCCGGTCCCGATCAATCCGTCTCCGCCCGAGTACTCGTCCAGTGGAGACATTCCCTCCACTGTGCAACAGTACCATTCCAATTACAACTCGACCAGCAACTCCAACTGCTACCCCACTGACCCGATGATCAGCGGTCGAACTGTGAACGGTGCACCTCCGATGAATGGTGCAACCAACGGATGCTTCTACCAGGACGACTCTTACGGTTCAGACATGTCCACTCCGGGCAATATTACTTCTGGCTTCAAGAATGGACAAATGAACAACACTTCAGCAGTGTTCATGACCCCTTCACCATCGTCCTCGATCGCGTCTCCATTGCCATTTAACGGCACAGGTCCCAGCACTCCCAACCCGAAATGTGGCTTCGGCCCCATGTACGACTCGAGCAACTCGTTCGAATGTGGTCAGCAAGGTCCTCCAATGTACCCTTCGAACGGCACTTACAACCAGACCGTGTCCAGCCAGCAACCATTTCTGACCCGATCATATTCGCAATCGTCTCAACCGTCGCCAATGTACGGCAATGCTTCAACAACCAAGTCCCAGTCAGTTGGTTCGAACCCAATGTTGAGTCAATCAGAACTGTTGACTCCCCCACTAAGTGTGCCCAGCAGCAATGGTCCCAACTGTTGTCGTGGCTCAGTCTCCAACGGGCTTATGTCCACCAATAGTCCGAATGACATGTTTGCTGCACAGTCACAACCACAAACCGATTCGTTCTCTCCGTTCGGCAATGACTCTTCGATGGCTCAATCGTACAGTGCACCTAATGGCTTTGACGACTTCCTCAGTCCACCATCGTCCATTTCATCTTCTGGCTCGTCTAACTTTTCCGGCTCATACATGACGAACATATGTCCCGATCAGACATCGAGCACCTCGACCACTTCCGCGAGTGCACCCAACCAACGGCAGGTTACCGTTGGATGTCCCACTCTGTCGAGTACTCCCACCTCGATGGCCAATGCATCCTCCTTCTACCTGCATACTCCCTCTCCCTCACCATCCTCACTGTCTCACTCACCCGCTTCTGGACCTGTGTATGGTGGTCCGACCAACGGCTCCTACACTCAAATACCATCAGGCCAGTCTCAGTATCCGACCAACTTCAGCAACACCTTTCCCCCAACCGAACCGAACATGAGCGTGTCCATGTCTAGCCAATCATACAACAAATCCTTCTCCCAGCCGAACGGAAGCGTCTTTGTGTGCACCAATCAACCAGCAATGCGATCCAACAGCATGCAGGCATACCCGGCCAGTCAGTCACAAGCCATGTACAACAACTCGTACGATTCGAACTGTTACTTTGAGCAAGACCCCACTTACAACCCTGTGGTCACTGCTTCCCGATCGAACAAATCTGCCAACTTCTATGGCAACTTCTCCAACTCGATGGCCTCGAACGGTCTCTTTGACCCGTACTCCGACGCGTACCCAATCGGCACTGGTCAGTCAATGGCCAAGCAGATGTACCCAAGTCCGAACACGGCCCCACCACCACAGTCCACATTCCTGTCGAACAGTGCCGAGTGTTGGAACACCTCCTGGTGAACATGTTTGACACATTTGACACTCGGCTAGTGCAGTTGGCTCAACCTTCCCTTCCCCTCATCACCTATTTATTGACTCGACCCTTTTCGTTGCCCTTTCCCTGTCAGTCCTCACCAGTCACTGGTCGAGTGACTTCTGATCTCACCACTGGTCGTAGCGCCCGCATTGTATCAATATCATGCAAACCATCACTATCATCCCCCGCATCATCTCACGATCACCATCCACGACCAGCATCACTCCTACTCGTCAGGCTCGTCGATCATCAGTGGACGGTTGGATGGAGTGTCCAATCAATCAGTGGCACTAGCAATCAATAAGCACACCACTGACCGTCTCAATGCGAGCACACCAGCGACTCCATACCCTCAACTGTTCATCGCCGGTGAGCACTGGCCAGTGGGTCACTGCGTGCTCTCTCTCGGTCATCGATCATTGGCCTTGTTCAATGCTTTTCCCATCTGTCACCTTTTGTCATTTTGCTTGCCATTTCATCATTTCATAATTTCATCATTTCATCATCCATCAGCACATTTCATCACTCATCCTATTTATCTTCTTCTCTCTTCTCTCTCCTCTCTCAAATGGTCAATATCTCCTTTATTATTTAATTATATTTTCCCTCATGTTTTTTGCTAATATATTTTAATAAATTATAATTCTTCTTACAATTAATTTTTTTGTTCGTTACAATGTTTTATGATTTATGATTATTATCATTTTGCTTATGATTTTGTGTCTATTTTGATGCTTGTTTTGTTTCTTATTGTTATCGACACTGTTCTCCATGTCTACACACACACACCCAACCACACTCTCTCCACACAAATGGAATGTCACAAAGAATGTATCAATCCCTCTGTACCATAAATGATCTATGATCTATTGTCACATTAACAAAAATGGTTATCTATTAATCAATTGCTATTATATGTTCAAATATTTAAATTATATCATATGAAAATATATTGATCAATATTGAATTAAATGTTTAATTTTATTTAAGACATCTATTCAAGTTGCTTGCTTAATTGGTTCACTGATTTTGAGATTGAACAAATATAAATTGAATCACGATTTAAATTCAATATCTTAGATAACTAGTGGCGTCATCTAGTTTAATTTGGCCATAACTGTCTAAATTTTCCGCGTGCATTTAGCAACCATCAAAATATATCAAAACTGCCAAACTAATTAAATACAAAACAATCGTACAGTTTCAAATAATTTATTTTAATTATTTTACTTTCAACATTTTCATCCGAATTCGGCGCTGTGCCTTTGATTAATTTTGAATGGAAACTTCTGCCGCTCGATGTTTAGCAATAATTCATTCGATTTAAACATAATACAAAATGTTGTGGAAAATTTAATGATAGGAATTTTCAAATGGACATATACGATACAACATATGTTCTTGTCGTGATATATGTTCGGCTCTAATTGAATTCTGTGTACTCGTTTGTTTGGTTTATATTTCAATCGATAGATGGCGTTGGTGTGCTAAATTGATTACACCAAATTACTCCAGACATTACCGCGAAATGAATTGCTTTACATTAGTATTATTTATTTCCGTATAACCGGAAATTGCTGTGCACAAGCGCACTTTGGTAGCAAGTTTACCAGAGCATTTCCACTTAACAAATATTATATTAATTTTTTTTATAAAATAAATTGAATTTTAAAATCTTGAGATTTCGGTTTTTTCTTTTATCTCCACTCAACCGTAGAGAATTGCAAAATCCGACGAAATTGAGTTATAATGTGAATTGAATCGAATTGAGAAATGTCCCGATTGAATTGAATCTTACGTTTGTCCAACAGAATGCTGTCTGTTGCTGATGGTGAATTTGAATTTGTTTTATTTGGTCAAGCAAGTGTGCTTGTGCATTCACATTTACGACCAGATTCAAAATGTGTGATTCCATTGGAAATGTATTATTTGAGCGCATACTGAGTAACACTGCATTTACATTAAATTTAGTTTACTAGATTAAATGTAATTATTTGAGTAAGTCCCTGTTTGAACGGATAAAGTGTCACACCGAATTAGCATAAATCTCTAATGAATCTTAACATTCAATTCAATGCAACAATCTACACACAACAGAAGAGCACACAAGTCAGTGCACATTAAGTGACTCAACCAAGTTCTCTTCATAGCACAAAGTTGAGTATCTCCCAACAAGAAGTACAATCGAACATGTCATGTCTTGTTGTTGTTTGTCATATTGAGTAGAACACACATTAAGGATGCATTAATTTGTGCAATCTAATGTTTGTATAATTTAATAATTTAATAATGAGATCAGGAGATAAAAAGAGGAGAAATGCTCTTTTCCTGGAAAATTGAATTAACCGGAAATTAAATTTATAATTGAAATTGAAGTGGAAATTGAATTTATTATAAGGAAAATTGATTGAATAAACAAAATGGTTCTATTTGGCTTCAATAGGCTCTGGTTTAGTTTGAACATATGTAAACAACAAACAATTCCTATGAATTGGCCTAATCGCATAGTGAACACTGCAATGCTTCTCAAGTATCAGAGCTGAATGACACAAATCTCTATTAATTCCCATTTGAGCCAATACTCATTTCACTTGAATGTTCAAGCTAAATTCGAGCGAAAACATCATTTCATGTGTGCGTTGTTGTCCGCATTGTGTCATGATTGGCCAATGCGAGTCAATATTAGCACAAAGCATTGATTTAGTAGTAACACAAACAATGGTCGTTATAATAATAATCCCAACAAGTCATCCACCCACGCACATGCCTCAGTGGATAATGTTCAAGGCAATTGATACTGTTTGTGTGTAAGTGTCAATAATGAATGAGTTGCACTAAACTTAGTAAACAATGTAATTGTCTCAGTCTAATTAAATTGATTCCAATTAGCTCCACTCAGTTTGCTGTGCCAGGAAGTATATGATTGCCTTCTAAAATAACCCTACCAATGCTGTTGCAAGTGGATCTACTTCTGAGCGCATGTTCATATTCGGAGGGTTCAGCACTATTATTTCTTTGTTGGCCTGATTATGCCCATTTTGATAGTTTTATATTTTATATATGATTCTGCGTGCAGAGATCTATCAGGATTTACCTCTATCTAGATTTAGGGTATTTTGCCCAACAGTGGCGCATGCTCTAGCTAGTGCATTTCTTGTGCTCTCGGGATCTCTTTCCTGTCTGTCGCGCTATATTCACTGCTTGTGGAATCGTTCTTCCTGGTTCATTCCACCAATTGATCTGTGGTTGCTCTTCTTCCGATTCTGTGCGCAGTGCAGCTTCAATATTGTGCCTTGTGCGCAGTTCTCCAGGGTGATTGGGCGCACATTGGCAACCCAGAATTGGTTTACAGTGAGCAAATAGTAACCATTTGAGTGATGTTATGTTTGAAGAATGTGTTCTTCAGTTTGCCTCTCCATCTGGTCGAGTGTCAATGCAGTGATCGCCCCACTGCGCACACTTGTCCAATGTTGAACATTCGAACATCGATTAGACCAACACAAACACTCCAAACACAATTGCCACCGCCTCGCAAAACCAACTTTTATTGCCAAGAGTGTGCGCATATGAGTTGCGTGGAGTGTCGTTCAAAGCGGTATCCAATGGCGCATCCAATCAACATTCACTACCAAACAAACGCGCGCGTCGTAAGATAAACCATAGCATTGGAGGTCTCAGTGCGCATGCACAATTTGGTTTCGGTTTTAATTGAACAAAAAGAGGGAAAAGATGAAATTAAAATGAACTGAAGGCATCCAACTGTTTCCAACTAAATTGAAGAAATTACTCTTTTCAACAATATATCGATTTCTAATATGCTAATTTATTTGTTGAATCTTCTATTTTTATTTTTACATCAACTATGGCTTCTCGTGGATTCAACCATTCCATGATTCACAGATATTATAATATTGAATATTGAATTTGATTAAAGGAAATAATGACATTGGAACTAAATATCTTTGTTACGCGCGTGCGCATTGAGTTGAAATTTAAAAACTACGCATGCGTATTAGTAAATAAATAGTTGACACATGCGCATTGTAATTTGTGATGTACCTCGATTGCTGTTAGGCAATGTTGAAGGTTGGTTGTCGCGCACTGTTAGGCACGCACTCCTCTGCCACTTATCGTTTGGTTTCAGCTTTGGCACTTTCGCTTTCATTGAAATCATTTTGTTTGTGTTTTGGTGGTCCGAATCCACCCGGTCACCAGTGGGCTTGATCTAGTTCACCATTATTCAGTCCTCATCTAAAGCTCGCATCAGTTCAATTTTACTTTCTATTTCATTTTCTATTTTATCCTCAATTGACAATTAGTCCCCCTCAAGTGTTGTGGTGTCTTCGAATCGAAATGTAACTGATTCATCATTTACTATTCTCTGGTAAGTCAATGTAGACACACCCTCTAATTGGCTTCACTTCATTGTCCAACCACAGCAAAATTAATGAAGCTCGTAATTTATTTTTAATAATATATCATTTACATTATTTATAGCGTTCAATATTGATTCCACTCGTGGTGCTCTATTCTTCCTGGCTTCTCTCTATATCGCGCAAAATCAACCGAAGGACCAACAGTGCGCATGTTTGCTGCATTGGTGCAATCGACTCTGTTCAATTGAATTCAGTTTCACACGGCACCTCCATAGCACTTCCTTTCTTGAGTAGAAATGAACGCCGACGGGAAGAAGGTGACTCACCTGCTGCTCTACTATCGGTACTTGGCCAAATTGATATTCACCAGTGACCGGTCACCCAAAGATCGTCACTTGAATCTCAAAGAAGAACGAAAGTTATTCGAACAATTGGAATCGACATTCCACCATCTGATTGACAACAAGTCCGACCAAATTCACAAACTCGCTTCTATCACACCTAACTCAGATGATGCTTTTCTTCTGGCCAAATTGCCTGATCAAAGCAACAACTCCGACAAACTTATTTCTGTAACTGAGCTGGTCATACATGTACAGAATTTACTCGGAGAGATCGATGGAGAAAATGAAACTACCAAGGTGAATGGTCATGGAGAGCTGTTGAAAACGAAGGAGAATGAAGTCGAAGCCAAGGAACTTCGAAGTTCGTCTACTACACGAACTGTCCAAGAGATGAAACAAATTATCGAAATGAAAAATGCCCAAGAGTCGGACAATTCATCAAAGAATCGTCCACGAACTCGATCTTCCAGTGCTAGCAGAAACAGAAAACGAAAGGAAATTTCTGCCGAATTTGTGTACAGCGATGATGAAGCGAATGTTGGCACCATTCCAGGCCAAAATGACCCCGAGTTTATGCAACCGTCAAGCAATTCAGATTCAGAGTCGGAAAAGGCCTGGGCTCTGCGAGCTAATCGACCTCGTCGCGCTTGTACTATCAACTCGACTAGTGCAAGTCCCGAAAAGAAAGTGATCGATGTTATTCCAAATAAGAAAACCAAAATTACTACGAACAGCATCGATAAGATAAAAACATTGCTGAAAAGGAAAATTGAAGGCTCGTCCAAGTCTGGTTCCAATGTAGTATTCAAAGAGTTGGAAAAGCTCAACGAATCATCGAACAGTGAGGCCACTGCCCAGTCGAATCGTTCAGTGGAGGAGCTTGTTGTCAACTGTGATCCGTTCAGTCTGTTCAATCACGAGGATTCCATTGACAATTATCCAAAGTCATCGAATTTGGCTAGAGGACCTACACCCACTCCAGTTAGTGGTCATAGGGTCGTCGGCAACAAAGTCATTATTCCAATCAACAATCACAATCAGATCATGAACAAACAGATGGCACCGAGTGTTACCCAGGCAAATGCATCAGTATCCATAATGACCAGTGGCTCAACTCCCATCTCCAGGGTACCTTCCACCAACCTGGCAGGAAAGTCTCTTGGCAAAGTGTTGATGATAAATTCAGTGCCATTCCTCATTCGTAACGGTGACAAACTACACATTCCTATGCTAACCGACGACAACTCAGCCAACCAACTGGTAAGGAATCTGACAATGCGGGCGAATCAATCGAGTGGCGCTCCCACTCTAGTCAACAGCACAATTCAACATGTGGCACCTAATAGTTCACTCCTCAATATTAAAAGCTCAAATAGACTAATCCCTAATTCATCGAATCAAGTTACCTCCACTTTGAGCACTCCTGTAATAAAACGGGAAATGGAATCTGATGAGTATTGCAAAGTAATTCAATTGCATATGAAACAAGCTTCTTTGCCGTTGAAAAAGAGGAGAGGACGACCTCCCAACAGTAGCCGATGTCTACCGCTGCCAGTGGTTCCAACTAGAATTGCCCCTGCCCCTGTTTCATACATGAAGTCTTCAATGAAATCTTCACCTTTGTTACCTGCTCCTGTAGGAATGTCCTCTCCTGTGGCTAGTGGTAGTTGTGGCAAGTTGATGCTTGTTGACAACGTTGGTGCCTTGAGCCAGACCATTTCTTCGTCTCCATCTCTAAACGTAGCTTTACTTTCTGCTCAATCATCAGTGTCGAGTGGTTCAATGGTCAGCATGGTTCGCAACCCAACTGACATCAACATTGGGGCCAATCGAAAGTGGCCATCAGTCAGTATAAACCCTATAGTCTCGAACAATTCACCAAGCGGTCCCAGTGGCAATTCGATTATTTCTAAGAGCACAATTTCGCCAAACATTTTGTCCAAGAAATCACTCTCAATGAGCATGCGAGAACAACTGAAACGATTGCGAATGAAGGCCAATCTTGCGACCAACCAACAGCCCAGCAATGAACTCACTATCAACAAAAACACATCATCATCACCAACATCGAGCCAGGCCACATGCAGCAAGAGTACTAGCCTACCGAAAGCGCCCATCTCTGGTAGCACTTGTTTGTACTAAAGTGATTGAATCAACATTTTAACCAAATAAATGTTTCCCTTCGTTAGAGGCAGAAATTATTGCACTGGCGCGTCGTAAAGGTCTTGGTGGTCGAATAGTGCCTCCACTGCGGCCAGACAACGAGGAGAGCCCTTCAAGGGAATCAGTTTCCACTGAAACTACCAACCAGATGAATTCGCTCAAGTCGGCAATGGACATATCACACTCCAAGTATAAACAGTCAAAGGCAGAACTATACAGCAAACTGAAGAAAGGACGTTACTGTCAGATGATCGATCCCAACAACAAGAATGTTCTCCGTGAGTGACCAATTCTGTTGCCTAATATGACGAGCTTGTTTGTCGCACAGTGTATCGAAACGAGGTGACCAACACTATCATGGGTTACAAATGCAATTTCGAACAGTGTCCTGGCTTTGTATCGCCCCGCAAGGACAAACTGCTTCTTCACATTCGATGTCGCCACACAGGTTCCAAACCATTCATCTGTCCAGACTGTTCCAAGCCATTTGCCATTGCCAACTACCTGGCTCTTCACCGTCGACTAGTGCACAGCGGAGAACGACCATTCCGATGCACCACTCCGGGCTGTCGAAAGAGGTTCAAACTGAGGAAGTCTCTAAAGGGTCACATGGCACGACACTTTTACGAGAAACCATTCGTGTGCAAGCACCCTGGATGTGTGGAACGGTTCATCTACTCGTACGAGTTGAAAGAACACCAGGTGGTGCATCAATACGTGTTCGGGCCAAATGTGGACATTGCACTTCAAGAGAAGTCCAGCTCAAGTTCTGGTTCATCAATGAATGCAAACTCAGCCACTCTTGCATAACCAACAAGTGCAACTTAATGGTGCACTAACTGAAGTACTCATCTTACATTTCTTTAATGTTTTGTTAAGCGAACTTTACTGTAAAGCCATTTATGTTTATGTTTATGAATTATTTATTAAATTAAATTAAATGAGAATTTAGTAAAAAATCACAAATGAAATGGCAATAATTGAAAGGCAACAAAAGAAACAAAGGTATGTACAAAATAAACACATGAATATAACAGAATAATTCAAAACAAAAATAACGAATCAATAAGGAACTAGAGAAAACTGGTGACAATGTCAATTGCAATTGCACGAAAGGCTAAATTGTGGTTAGGCTCTTCTGGGTAAGGTGGTTGTGAGGCTCGCTGTCGGTGTGTGGTTGTTGATCTTTGAAGTCGATCAGCCATTGCTGGTCAATGATGCTCACATTACGCATGTACGACTTGGTGGTGTGCACCAGTTCCACAAAGAGAAGACACTCAGGCTTGACGGAATTGCTGAACAGACAGGACGAGGGATGGATGAAGACAGTGCGCGAATTGGAGTCAGAGTTGGACTTGCGGTTAGACAGGTTGAGCAATCGATAGTCACCTTCTCGTTGGAGAACAGCAATGTTGGCCCCAAGACCAACACCCACTCCGGCGCCTACTGCCAGACATCGACGAATCTGTTCAGTGTTGCTGCAGGCTAACACAGGAATAGACAATTTCTGGCATAATTCTGCCAATTGAGTACGAATCTCCACCGCCATCTTGAGCTGCACCGGTCGAAGAAAGTTCTCATTGCACCATTCTCGTGATTGTTTCGCTTCCTTATATCGTCGATAAACGTTCAACAGCTTGATTAGGTCACCTTCGGAGGAGGCAAACTTTTTGTGCATCTTCAATGCGTGATCACGCTCAGCAGAGGGCACATAAAAAACCGAGTCAACTGACAACATTGAAATGATGATCAAAATTTCGTCTGTACAACGGAATGCTTTTGAGGCGATGATCAGAGCTGCAAAACGAGGGTCTACCGGGAAGGCTACCATCTGACGACCAACATCGGTCAACTTGTAAAGTTCGGGGTTGGCTTCACTCAAAGTCTCAGTTGCTTTCATCTTTTCGATGGCTTTCATGCTGAACAGTGACATAATGGAAACATCAATGTTTTCCTTAGATGGAGGGTCAACGAAATCAAAGTTGGCAACATCACGAATGCCGATAGCCATAAGTTGAAGAAGAACGTTGGATAGATTGCACTTTTGAATTTCTGGAATGGGAAATGGCTTCATTTTCTTAAAGTCCTTCTTGGTATACAATCTGTAGCACTGACCAGGAGCCAAACGACCTGCACGACCACTTCGTTGGCATGCTTGTGCTCGAGATATGTCCTCCACTTGCATTACTTCGAAGCCTGTTTTGGGGGAGAAGATACGAGACTTAACCTTGCCTGTGTCGATGACATAACGAATGTTCGGAATGGTGACCGAGGTCTCCGCGATGTTGGTGGCAAAGATCACTCGACGAAAGCAATCCTCTTGAGTACGGGTGAAGATCTTTTGTTGTTGGGCGTTTGGCAGAGCGGCATACAGAGGATATGCTTTGAGTGTTTTCGGGTGCCCAGTGCGTGTCTTGAACCCATTTAACTGTTGACTCAAATCCTTCACCGTCTTAATCATCGATTCAATCTCTTCTTGTCCAGTGCAGAACACAATAATGTCACCACCAATAGGTTTCTTTGTGGCATAACCGTTCATTATGCCGTTATTGGTTTGATGATTGCTTTCTTCGAGTTCGTCCTCCTGCTGATGAATTTGAAAGATAGTGGACAAGGCAGTGGACACATAATCGGTCTGTTTCTCTTGAGTGTAGAATACTTCGATCGGGTATGTTCGACCCACGATATAGTAAACTGGGGCGTTGTTAAAATACCGAGAGAAGTGGTCAACATCCATGGTGGCCGACATGATAATCAGCTTCAGTGGTCTATTTCGGTGGTTGCTGTTGTTACTGTTACCATTGGTGTTCGACTCTGAATCGACTGCACGTTTAGATTTTCGAAGTCGTTGTGCTTTCTTAACCACACCAAACAACACATCCGTGTGCACTGTTCGTTCGTGGGCTTCGTCTAGGATGATCACTCGATACTTCGATAAAACTGGATCGGATATAGCTTCGCGCAAAAGAATGCCATCGGTCATGTATTTGATGCGAGTGTTTGGAGAGGTGCAATCTTCGAAACGAATTGTGTAGCCCACCAGTTGGCCCAAAGGTGAGTGCATCTCCTGGGCCACACGAGTGGAGATGGATGTAGCTGCCACTCGTCGAGGTTGAGTGATACCAATCAGCCCTGAGAACGGTAAACGATTGTTGGAATCATTGACCATTGGTTGTTGATATTGTCGAGTGCCGTAAAACTCATAAATGAACTTAGGAATTTGAGTAGTCTTGCCGCAACCAGTCTCGCCAATTATTATGATCGAATCGTTCTGTTGAATATTCTTCAACAACTGATTCTTCACATAGCTAATCGGTAGCTGATTGGGCGCCAGTGGAGCAGAGTTGAGCGAGAGGCCGCTCTGTGGTTTGGAAGACATTCCATTACGGAATCCGTTCATTTGGCCGTTCTGCAGGGGACGACTGTGATTGTTTGGATGTGATGTGCCATTATTGGTAGGATTAGGGGTATCCGCGGGGTACAGGCATGAAGAAGTAGATGAAAAGGGTGAAGACGTCGATGAAGATTGCGATTCGGGCGATGGCGTAGGAGAAAATGATGGTGTGTTCGGGGAGTTGGTGGCCGAAGAATCGGTCAAAGGCGATGGAGTGGCAGATGAATCGATCGAGTTGGCCTGTTTTTGACGTTTCTGCAACGCAATGTCGGGCACCATCGCGCAATCGGATACCGAGGATACAAACAAATTGAGCGAAAGGCTGAAAATTGAACAAGAGTGGGAGCTGCCGGTGAGAATCGAGACAGTCAAAACAACAAACACTCACAAACACCGCCAAGCACGTGCTCACATTACCTGCACTAGCGGCTATTTCCACCCAACAAGGGGGATTTACTCACAATTGTCAGAATAGCATTTTGGAAATTGCAACTTGCAAGTTGCATTTAGTGACTCGTTCCTAACCAGCAGTTTGTAAGGTAAAAGAAGAGGAAACCAAACGACACAAGGAAGTAATAATAAAATATAATTGATTTATTTATTCTAAACAGGAAAATAAAATCTGCAGTATACAAAAGTGCCATTCATTGTGTGGTGAGAGTTGAAGTATAAATAAAACCAAAAACAAAATGCAAACCATCTTCATGTTCCGTGGACCAATATACAGAAATGGATATATCTTCTATTAACATGTAGCTCGTTGTTTATATTCCGATTAATGACGTTAGAGACAACTCAAAGGACCCAGAAGTAGAGGAAGATAACCAAGGCGATCACAGCACCAAATGCAATTTTTGCATAGGTGGCACGCAGATTTAGATAACGAGCGTCTTTTTTATATTTCTGCGATAAAGCTGATAAATTGGTGGCTTTATTGTCGAGTTCTGGAGGAGGGAAAAAATAATAATCAGAACATATGTACATTTAACACTCAACCAACCTGATATGGCAAGGCCTCGTTGGAGGACATCGTCGATATTTTGGACCATAATCTTTTGCACATCTTGCAGCTCATTGTTGAGTTGATTCAAATTGCGACGAGCTCGTGAGTCCATAAAATTCTTTTTGGCCTGTTGGATATAGTTGTCTGTTGAGGGAAGACAAAGGACATTAGAATAATGCTACTAGATCATTTACAAAAAGCACTGACCAAATTCAATGAAACTGTATGGCCGAGAGACAGTGTGAACTCGTGGGCCGTACTGCTGTAGGAATTCGTTTTGCACATTCTCGAGATATGCAAATGCTATTCGTTTGGAGAATGACTTTTCAGTTAACACAAGATAACAAACTTGATTGTCGTTGAGTAGACTGGTAATAAAAAGTTATGTAATTAAGATCAGATAAATTGCAAAAATATTGACACACTTACTGAAACATGTATGGACCAGTTTCAATCGTCATTTGTGGCTGTGAGTTGACATTCAATTTACGAAACAACTTTTTTGCTTGATTCTGGTAGTCCAGAATATTTCGGCCAATCTGTTGAAAAGAATAATTCGCATTATTACCAAACATAGTTAATATTAATAAGAATAACACTCACACTTTCGTCATCTTGGACAGACGCGGCAAGTGGTAATCCGTCCGATGTACGGGCGATCATTGTCATTAGAACCATTTTGGAAGAATGTGATTGTGAGAGGACGGTCGTGTCCCGATGAGCAGTGACAAACAAATGTGGTCAAGTGTGAGGTGAGCAGTGTCTTTGGTTGATGCAACACAATTGCACAATGCTTCTCGAGTCACCTGGAACGAGGAAATGACGCAATCGATGGGACGAAGTGATCACTTTGATAATTACGAGACAACTCTGACGTGGATTTGCTCTCTTGCTTGCTTGCTTGCTTGCACAAACACAACACCAACAGCAAAACATTTTCCTCAAACGAGAGAAGGAGAGCACATTCACAGATGACGATGCACGCACCTGTCAGCTATACAGCTGTGTTGTGTTTTGACTTTTGGCCTTTACAAATATATTCTATTGGGAATAATTCTCAGAAAATGAATTTACCTTTAAGTTGTTTGTTTCTTGATCAATCATTCATTACTTGACTCGTCTGTGTTTGTCATTTTTAAGTGCACCTAACTAGTAAGTTCTAAGTGAATTTAGATTAGATTGTACTCTGTTTATTAATTGGATCTTTACCCGTTTATTAACAATCGAGCGTCAATGAATTAGCTTTCAGTGATTCTCACTATTCTGCATGTTGTACATCAGCCCTGATCTGATCACCAGTGATGCATCACTATGTGTGACTTTTACTTGATCAAACTCAAGCAGTTCCACTGACAATTACCAAAAAAGTTTGTTCCAAAATATATTCCACAACATTGGTGTGCACGCCAATTAGCATCGACTAAAATTCAGAATCAACTTTCGTTAATTTTTCATCGATTATCCTCAAGTTACTTCAAATCTGATCTAAAAATTAATAAATATCTTCATGATATTAAAAGGAAGAAAGGAATATTTGTGTTTATTGTGCTCACGAATGATTTTTAATTGGTGGCCTATATAATAAGATTGCTCTTATATTGAATTAATAACCAATTCTAATGTAAAGGTATTCCAAAATATTAGAGTTGACCAATCAATTAACTTAAATATGTTTGCTACTCAAATTAATGATTGAACAATTCAATTGTCGCCAATTGATTTAGTGATATCTGTTGAGCAAAGATCTTGAGCCAACATTCTTGACTAAGGCCATTTAAACCAATGAATGTGAGTATTATAGTCGACTTATCTAATCGACGATTCTGAATCGAGTCAATTTATTCCTGTGACCGCGCGCAAGTCAATTCAAAGCCGGCATTCATGGTAACCTCATCTGCGGCGGGATTCATTCGGCTGTGCTTTGTTGACGTCAGTGTTACTTTATCTCACACCTGGCTTAGTGTCAATTCATTTAAATTGTCTATCTGTGCATGTCTTTTACCTGTACGCCACCGAGAAAGGCATTCCTTTGCCTGTGATTCTAATTCGAGACCAATTTTAATTCAGTCATTGGTAAGTGTCATTTAATAATATTTGTTTACACTTCTCCTAATCATCTTTTGTTATTTTCCACACGTAGTAGTTGTATAGCTCTACTATTAGTAGTTAGGTATTTATATTTATAGTTTGGACTTTGCCGCGCGTTCATTGTTCATTCATTCATTCGTGATTATTCTCTTGTCTCAATTCTCCTTCATGTCCACGGTCTAACTAAGTCATCATTCGGTCGCACGTCTCGTCTCGCAATGTCTCTTGGTCAATATATCAATAAGAAGTTTCTCCTGTATGCGTGTGGCATATTCTTCTGTTACTCGTACTATGGAATTCTACAGGAGAAAATGTAAGTGTTTTGTGTGTCATTTGGAGTGAAATTAATTGACGACCATTGTTTTCAGTACTCGGGCCAAGTACGGAGTGAAACGTGAAGTATTCACCTACTCGATGTCACTGGTCTTTGTGCAGTGCATCGTGAACACACTGTTTGCAGTGGTGCAAATCTTTTTTGTCAACCGAAAGTCCGAAGGAAATAGTCGGGACACGACTACGCACTTCTTCTATGGATTCAGTGCTCTGTCCTATCTCACCGCGATGGTGTCCAGCAACCGAGCCTTGCAGCACGTGTCTTACCCAACCCAGGTGATTGCTAAATCGTGCAAGCCCATTCCCGTGATGCTCATTGGTGTGTTGTATGCTCGCAAGCGGTACTCTCTGCTCAAGTATTTTTTTGTGTTTCTCATCGTTCTCGGAGTGGGCACCTTCATGTACAATCCAAGCAAGATCACCAACTCTCCAAATGCACAATCAGCCGCTTTTGTGGGTGAACTGTTGCTTTTGCTTTCATTGACATGCGATGGCTTTACAGGCGCTTTTCAGGTATGCTCGGTGCATTGTTCTTATTGAATTGCAACATTTGCTTTTGCCTCATAGGACCGTATGAAGACTGAACACGGCACTAAGCCTGGGCACATGATGTTGTGGATGAATGCCTGGTCGACTTTAATTCTGCTGGTAGCTCTCACCTTGACCGGGGAGTTATGGCAGTTTGTCGACTTTGTTTCCCGCTTCCCGTTCGTAATCTCATTCATCTTCCAGTTCTCTGTTATGTCCGCCATCGGACAGTTGTTCATCTTCCTCACCATATCCTCGTTTGGTCCACTGGTCTGCTCACTCATCACGACCACTCGCAAGTTCTTCACCGTACTCTGTTCGGTGCTCTTCTTCGGCAACAGTCTCAGTGGCCAACAATGGATGGGTACCTTGTTGGTCTTTCTTGGTCTCAGTCTTGACATGTTCTACGGCAAACAACCACCAAAGAAGCCACTTCTATAGTTCCATAGTTTGTTGTGCAGTTTGTTTTGAATTGAACCAAGTTACGCATAAATTTCCTTTCCCGGTATTATTAGTAGTAACCATCCCAATTTAGCAATTATGTACATTGTAATTTATTTATATTGTCTTATTAATTAACCAATTGATAAATCTCCTATGCAGTCTCGACCAACTCGACTACGTTTCCTCTCATTTGACGTGTCTTCACATCGAATTTATGACCTACGGGAAACAATAATTATCAATCTGTCTACGAACATTCGCACTCACCTTTACAGTCAAGCACTTCTTCGTGAGTCTTAATCCGGCAACACGTTTTGCAGAAATCAAACTCGCACTTTGCCCCTTTCGGATTGGGACATTGAACACACAGTTCGAGTGGACGTTTGATAGTCATCTTCATGGGGATACAATCCTCCTCGATGTCGCCGATTTTAAGTTTCTTGTTCTGTGCACATTTTTCCATCTTCTTCAACTGTCGTTTCGATATTGGCTGAGGCTGTTGTTGGGGGTGTAATTGCCTACCATGTTCGGCGCTTTCACTATCTGCTTTTGAACCTTCACTTTTGGGGACAACCTTTGAGTTGAATTCAGTCGGTGGTGGTCGATAGTATGGTTTGCAAAAGTAGATTGGCAATGAGTCGGGGTGGGAAGGTGTCTCACTTTTGAGTTCGAGATGACTGGTAATATATTGCTCGTATTCGGGTCGATAATGCTCCTCCAGCTTGTTGGCCACTTCCACCAAGGCTTCAACCAAATGAGTTTTGGCAACTACTCGACGCAATGCTTCATGTTCTTCAAGTGCCAAACAGTGGTGAAGGAATTTGAACACATGACCACGAACGTACGAAAACGGAGGTGGATGTAGACTTACTAGTTCGAGATATTCACGAGTGGCATCCCACACAGTGATTGCTTTCCCGGTAAAAATTGCTGGGTTGTGGAGAATGCCTTCTGCGGACATTACGCCTTCTGCACTTGTCTGATCCAAGCACTTTTCGATATCGTCAAGGCACTGAATATTGCCATTGGCAAACACAGGAACTTTAACCGCATCCTTAACAGCTTTAATGTGCTCCCAACTAGCCATTCCAGTGACAGGACCTTTCTGCTCTCGGTGTCGTCCGTGGACACCCAACAACGAAGCACCGGCACTTTCAATCATCTTTGCGTACTGCACAGTTTTGTCAAGTTCCTCAAAAATTCTAATTTTACAAGTGATTGGTTTGTCAACTTCTTTGGTGGCAAGTTTAACTGTGAATGATAAATTGAACGTTATAAACAAAACAAAAAAAAAACACAATTAACACGAACCCATATTGTGGATCAGTTCCCATTCGTCTTGAAGAAAAGCGCCGTAATGACCTCGTTTGGCAATTGTTTGTGGACAGCCAAGGTTGAGGTCAATTGCTTCGCATAATGGTGCTGCGATTTTGGCTGCTTCCACAAAGGTTTCGGGATTGTTTGCACAAAACTAGCACAAAATAAGAAATTAAAGATATACCCTCGCAAATGCTCCCGCTCGTTCATACCTGAATGATCAATGGTTTGTCCATCTCGGGTAGTACTTGCAAACAGTCACGTCGATATTTGGGATCCTTCACGAAAATACTGGCGTTGAACATGGGAGAATATGTGCACTCCACATTATACCGACGAACCATAAGGCGAAATGCCAACTCGGACTGATCCACCATCGGGGCCAGAATATAACGAGAAGACCGAAGTACGTCCCGCCAAAATTGATGACCATAGTTGGTGCTGATGGGCACTTTGGAAAGGTGAAGTTTAGACACTTCTTGTGATTGTTGTTGTGGGTCAATCAGATTGTTTTCACTCGGTGCAGATGTTTGGTTGTCCCCTACAACCACGTCTCTACTCTTGCAATCAACCATGATGTACCAAGGATTTTATCACATTATTTGGACAATTGGACAAATAAACAAAAATAAACATAAAACAGATAAAACAAATTCAACTGAAATTAATAAAAATAAAACTAATAATAAATTGTTCAGTCAAAACACATCGGGCAAAACACTCCACGTGACAATGCATTGCACTCAAAACATATGGCTGTCAGTAGAGGACGTTACTGTGTTACTGTGGCTGTTTTGCAAACAATAAATATTTATTGCACACCACAACCAAACTAGAATACACGGAAATAACTTATTTCAAATAAGAACCAACAATAAAAATAAGTAATCCAAAACCATGATATGACAGAATTGAACATGTGGAAATGTTACTTCATCACCAACTTGACATAATTGAGAGGAATGAGTCCAATTTGGTTGGTGCCACCTTGTCCAGTTGCAACACAAGCAATTAACCACTTCGATCCAGGGTGCAACGATTCAGGCTTGACAAACAGAATTTGGTTCTTCTCAAAGCTCAATTCATTGGCATTGCGAGCCTTGAAATCGTACAGACCAACAGCCACATAGTGCCGACCGCGTCGTAGCGTCCACTCTGGACAATTGGTTCGTGGAATTGAGCCAGGTGCACCCAATAATCTCCAAATGATATATGGCGTGCCAAGAACCAGAGAGAAAAATACAAATATAGGCCATAGTGGCGAGGAACTACTCGAATCACCGGATTGTTGTTTTAGCAGCATTTGTTTGAGTTCCTCAGTTGTGGAAATGCCACTGGCCAAGGCATCGTTCCAGATCTGTTCGTCGTTTCGTTGGTTCAGTCGGTCCATCAATTTGGTTTGGTCAAGACCAAACAGCTGTAAAAGCCACCGACAAAATCGAACCACAATTTGGACAACACGTGGGAAGAGTGCAATCTCTGCTAAGTGATTTCGCACAAAGATTAGGTGATCCGCAACACCGGTTATCGTCTTAAAGGACCCATGAATTGCCGAATATGTACTATCGAGGATCATATTAACCGAAGAAAAGGCATCAAGAATGGCTTCAATTGAACTAAACGTGGAACGCGTTCGTTCTTCTGCCAATCTCGAAATGATGCCATGAGTAGCAGGGTCATATGCAAGATTGTTTCGACGCAAATAGTTGCTGTTCCAATTGTAGTTATTGTTCGGAGCAGAAGAGTATGGATTGAGGAAATAGTTTTGAGCTGCAAGATTAGGTTGAAATGCTGAAAATGAAGGAATTTTCTGGGTTTGAGGTTGTTGCTGTGGTTGGTGTGCCAATTGAGGAAATTGTTGAAATGCGGGTGGAGGTTGGTGAAGGTACTTTCGAAGGTCTTTCGGGATTGTGTTGGTACTTTGCAAGGAATAATTTGTTGGAGATGTAGTGGCCGGTATGGTTTCTGTTTCGTCACTCGAATTTGTTGTTAGTGGTGGAGGAATTGGAGGAGGCGAAAGAGGCTCAGATTTGGATGATTTGGATTTGGCCATTACGGGAATGAGTTAAGTATGCTCGGTATTGTTGATTGTTGAACAGTTCAACTTGATCGGACGATGAAGAGTGCACTTGCTGGTGACAACGACACGAGCGAGAGGAGGGAAAAACCTGTTGGGGATGAATAATAAAATGTAAGTGATGTACCGAGAGATGATGAACACACGTTTGATGTCGATTTGTGATGAAATGAGTCAGATACCAATGTATAGAGTTTGGCCTAAATGACACTGACTGAAGAAATGATCAAGAACTTGAAAATGCACAAGAGCAAAGTCATTTCAATAAATAAACACGGTCAGCTGATTCGTTTTGTCGATTCGCTGGTATCGCCCTCTGTTTTCATTAACACGCAACAGATGGCTACTGAGAAGTTCATTGCGAACTCGGTTATTTTTAATTTGAAATATTTCATTACTTGTTTGTTCCATTTGTGATACATAAATATGAATCGCATTCTACTGATTTTGGTGTCTCATTTCTACCATGGCCTCACCAAACTATTCGCCCCTTCCAGGCTTGAGCGCCATCAGGCCACTGATGGAATCGAACATCTCCACAGCCGGGTATCGGTCCATCTACGACTGTTTCGTGATGATTGTGCACTGTCCTGCTCATCAAAAGTTTACGCTGTGCAACTCGATCCATTCGGGTCAGCATTTTCGTTGGTTTCCCTTTGCCTACATGTCGCCCAAGATTACTTGGGAGCAGATGCGTAAAAGAACTCTCGAGCTGATTCTCGGTCGATCAGTGAGCCAAGCCATGGTGCAGAATACGACCTGTCTCAACATACTTCGTCTGCAGATGCCACGAACTCAACTATTCGTCACTAGACTCGTATACTACGTCCGGCTAGAGCCAGAACTTATTGATCTTTGTAACATTGATCCCAAGGTGGGTTCGACCTATCTGCAGTGGTACTCAATCGACGAAGCCACCACTGGCTCGATCAACAATCTGTGGGGTCCGGATGTGGTGCACTACATGAACATGATAAAGAATGGAGTAAAAGTCGAGCAACTTTTGGTGGACTACAGCACCAAAGACGCTTTTGCTGAACTGCCAGTTAAACCAAACCAACCATTCAAAGGAAGCAAAGTGACCTACAATGACATAGAACGCCTTTACGATGACTACATCGAACATTGTTTCCCAAGTTTCTTCATGAGCCAGGTGGCATTCCAGTGCTTCATGACGAAACATGCCATCGAGACAGATCAGACACGACTTGATTCGTACTGGAATGCCTTCAGACCTAACAACAAGCCGAAAATGTCGTTCAGAGATTTGGCCTTTGGAATGGTGAACATCGACCGAAAGACCCCGCGAAGCAAGACCAGATTGAAATTTATTTTCAAGTGAGTGCTTTTGGGTGTAAGCTTGAGAACTACAGTTATATACTACAGTTTGCCTTGTAGGTTTTATGATTTAGACTGTGACGAATGTTTGAACATTGAGGAGTTTCGTCGTCTTGTGTCCGATACGGATCCTAACATGACCAATGAACAGGTTCAACAGAAGTGCAACACCATCCTCAACCATGTCAAGTATACCTTACTAAAGCGAACTAACTTGCCTGCACATCCGAAACCCATTAATAATGCATGCCTTGGCTTCAATAGCTTCCTCAAAGCTGTATCAGCGAAGATAATTGTTGGCACCTCTCAACTCTGTCGTTCCAAAGTGTCCGTCTTCCGTTTACTAGCACAGTCTTTGGTAAGTCGCCGAATCCAGCTTGCCTTTGACAAGAAACACTCCTTTCGTAAAGTGATCACTAGCAATTCTTCATCAGACAAGTGTTCTGCTTGTGTGGCTCGCAATCAAAAGACGCCCTATCGAGTGGCTCGTCATTTGGTCCTTTTGACAGATACGAGAAAAATGAAACAAGCCAACCGACGTCACGTGACCGGCGAACAAACAATCCAGAGTCAAGTGCACCTTCACGGTATAAACCACTCAGTAGAAGTGCAGTTCAACAACATGTCTCTGCCCAACCTGTACATCTACATGGTCCGACTGTTGAGTCATAACCACAAAAAAGGTGACATAGCCAGATACAATGGTCTCTTCGCGGTTATTCCCCCGACACAACAACAACAGTTTGTGAAGGACATCGAAAAGATATGCAAAGCCACATGCTCAGTACTCAAACGAGAGCCATTGGTTGTGGACATTCGATCGCCGGTGACTGTGATAGGAGACATTCACGGCAATATCGAGGACCTCCTCACTCTGGAACAGAATCTCTGGCCAACATTGCCATTCTTCAGTGGAAACAGTTTTCTCTTTCTGGGAGATTATGTTGACCGAGGTCGTTGGGGATTTGAATGCGTCCTCTACCTGTTCTGTCTGAAACTATTGGCCCCCGGCAAGTTCACTCTACTTCGAGGCAACCACGAAGACAGGACCATGAACAATGAGTACTCCTACAAGCAAGAAATGTTGGAGAAGTATGGCGAAGATGTTGGCTCTCGATTCTACGAATTGACCAACAAAGTGTTTGACTGTCTGCCCTGCGGTGCCATCGTGGACAACGCCGTGTTTTGTGCCCATGGCGGCATTCCCAACACCAATATCAACGTGCCCATTCGAGACGCTACCAAGAACTTTCCCCGAGAAATCCCCAAACCTGATTTGATCGAGCTGGTGTGGCAATTGCTTTGGTCAGACCCTGTAGACAACAAACAATTTCGAGAAGAATTCTACCTCAAGACTGACCTCGAACACAAGAAGAACAAGGGCACACAGGACGACCTGCTAGCGAGCAAACTGTATCAATTGGGCTTCCAGAACAACCGCAAACGGGGCACTGCTTGCTTGTTCAATGAGGTCGCTTTCGAGATGTTCTGCAAAACCAATTCGTTTAGTCACATGGTCCGAGCTCATGAGGTGCAGATGGAAGGATACCGACTCGACTTCCACCGTCGCTGCATTACCACTTTCTCGTGTTCCAAATACTGTGGTCTGAAGAACGAGTGCTCGGTGGTGAGCCTGCAGGACAATCGCATTCGAATCATCCAGATTGACACCAAAAATAACAATACGGCCACTCCCGAGGAGATGCAATAATCTACAATTAATTTTATGATCAACTTAAGATGTCATTAAAATTACAAATTGCAAACAGCTTGTCGGACATATTAATTCAATTTATTTTGACAGTATTTGTATCTTCACACAAACTGCATTCCCCCATCAATAGTGAGAATACTTCCCGTGATGAATGAAGCCTCATCTGAGACCAAAAATGCTACAGCAGTTGCCACGTCGATTGACTCACCAACGCGCCCAATCGGTTCTCGTTCCTTCAGTGCCTCGTAAAGTTCGTTTACCTTCTCTTCAGTAGCTCCAAGTGCTTTCAAGAAACCAGTTCTAATTGGTCCTGGACTATAATTTGATAATCACCAGTTAGTTAGTTTATCATTGGCAAGCGAATGCACACTTGACTCACTTGACCGAATTGACACGAATCTTCTTTGAAGCCAATTCCAGTGCACAACACTTGGTGAACATGTCCAGTGATGCTTTTGACATGCAATACATGAAGTTGTTTTGAGCCTGCAATGCAATTTCTCAATTACTCAATATCATATGATTCACTATGGATCTAATTCGGTCTTACCGGTTTGGCCGAAAGTATAGTGCTGATGTTGACAATGTTGCCTTGTGTTTTCTCAAGATGTGGAATGGCAATGTGTGTCAAATCTACAATGGATCGCACGTTCAACTTCATGATTCGATCAAAGTGTTCCATCACCTTAGGCTCGGTGACCAGTCCGAGACAACCAGCACCCGCATTATTGATCAGCACATCCAACTTGCCAAACCGTTTCACCGTGAGGCCAATGAGTTTTCTGGCAAATGTCGAATCGGTCACATCTCCGACCAACTGAAACGACTGCAGTGGTTCTTCATTTCGTTTGGTGTAGAACTTTTTACTTTCAATGTCTGCTCGTTGTGCAACCTCCACCACATCACCTTCGTTCAAACCGTTGATCACCACTTGAGCACCGTAACTGGCAAACAAGGTGGCAATCTCGGCCCCAATGCCCGAACTAGAGCCTGTGATGATGGCCACCTTGTGGCTGAAATCTCGATTCACTGGCTTGGTGGAGGACATGATCCACTCAATGGATAATACTCAAACCAAAGAACAAAACAACAATGACGACCAAAATATCCTCGCCACCTAATGGAAACACACCGACTAGATGCACATTGTACAATGCAATGCAGGTATGTCCCTCATTGGAGATAAGAGGCTAAAACGGTCGTATGATGTGTCCATAGATAAATACTTTTATTATTATTGTGCGAACTGACGCTTTGGGGTAATTAATGTCATCCCATTAAGGGCAAAGATTACACGCGAATTGATTTGCTAGTTGTCTCAAATAGATGTCTCGTGTCCGATATGACATCGCCATGGAAAGGCCATATAACACAATTGGGTGCATTTGAGATGATACTTGCTTGTTCACTGTCTGTCTGGAGATATATTGAGAAGTCAGACAAGCATATTTCGAACTTACAATTAATCGATATTTCTAAATTGATTCTCAGTAAGCGAAATTATAATTCTGAATTTTAAAATTTATTTATGGAATTTCCCATTACAATAAATTTTACCACAGAATGACAATAATAGAGTTTTGTATAATAATATTTTTGTTGAAAACTAGTGATTACAATTATGGAACACCCGATAATGCCATTTCGATTGAACTGAAGGGCCACTCGGAAGAGCAAAAAATAAACTCGATTGTTGAATTGTGTTGATTGTAACTTTGGCCCAAATTGATCTCGAGTAGTAGCAATAAATGCATTATTTATTTATGATCATTAAATTAATTGATTTGAAGTTGGTCATGATAGACCAGAGTTGACATTGACTTCATTCAGACATAGACATAAGTTCATTATCAATTGGTTTTGATTGAAATTTCAAGAAAATCACAGAGTCGTTATGACCGAGTTCGGTGTTGCACAATCGGTACAAACTGCTAATGGATTGGTTCGTGAAGTGCACGATTGTTCGGGCAAAGTTAGTCTAGCCGAAAGCATTTGTTGGTCACAGTTCGAATCGAGTCCTACCAAGGGCGACCCTGAAGAACGTACCAATGAATTACAAGATTATGAAACGGGAAAACTATGAGAATGGAGGAGCACCCAATGATTTGACCATCAAAAAGTTGATCATGAGTTTGGACGATGCCACAGGCATTTTGGGCATTCAAATACGAAACAAACACAACTTGGCCATTCTGATGTTGCTCATTACGATCGCTATCGACTGTGTCATCACAATCTATGGCGATTTCTTCGTGTCTCCCTACAACGAAGAGTTGCTTCTCCAGCTGGGCAATATGGCTTACTTCATTCTCAATGAGAAACGTCAGTATCTCGTGTCCAAGATCAATTGCTACCGAATCAATGGAATGTTTCTGCTGTTCAATCATCTCTTCTTTGACGATTACAGCTGGATGGAGGAGGCTAACGAGTTGTTCCTACGAATTAGACCCCGAGTTATTCTCGGCAATCGATTTTACGGCACAATGCGTTCACTCAAGATTGCCAGTGTGGTCAACCAGATCTTCTTTGCCTTCTTCGAGAACACCACCTATGTGCTCACCTACCTGATTGTCTACCCCGAACGGCAGTTTCTTCCCTCGTGCATTGTGTACAACTACGTCTCACAGATCTATTCCTTTGTTCAGATTCGGTTCATCCTGCAGTACTACTTGGTGTGCGACATTTGTGCTGACTTTGTGCGACAGGCAGACGAGCAGATCATGTCGGCCATCGAGTCGGCCAATCCGTACAAGATCCAGGACAGTCTCACCACATTCGGCGAGGTGTGTCAGATCGTGAATCGGTGCAATTTGCACCTCAAGCGCGTCTACATCATCTACCTGACCTGTTCGTTCGCCATCATCGTGCCACTGTTGCACGCCATTCTGTACACAGGCAGCACCTGGATCAATCTGTTCAGTCTGATTGCCTTCCTCACCTATTACATCTTCCTTATTGGCTATCTGTCTCACATTGCCGGCAAAGTAGACCCAATGGCCAACAGTTCGTGCTACTGGCTGTACCGACTGATGGTGTGCGAGAAACGATTACATCTTGAAGAGAAACTTTCTCTTAAATTCAAGGTGAGCACTGCACTACAAATATAATGATACTACGATTATATAGTTGGAACATTTCAATGTACTTTCTTGTCATAGGTCCAGCAGTACTACGACCAGACATTGGCCAACGTGATTGGAATCAGTTTCCTTGGTAATGCAATCAACACTCAGACTTGCGTCAAGGTATGACCATTGCCAGTGCTACCAAACTCACATTTTCATTTGCTTTCTATGTAGCTCATTTCAACATTCTTGACCATGTTGGCCTTGTTAATGAGCAGATACAAGAAGATCGACGAATATTCTTGAAAACAACGAATTGACCTTAAGTAAATTGCAATTCAAACCAATTCAATTGAATTTAATTTAATGTCGATCTAGCATGATTAACGTTTCAGTAGAACACAATAAGATAACTTGATTAAAAGGAATTGATTATGAATTTGAATTTAGTAGATTGTTGTATCAGTACCAAATGAGTGTCTCAAGTGCATTCGCTTTGACCTCTACGGTGACAAATCCATTGATTGGGTCGTGCACTTGCAATTCAACTGAATGTTTGTTTTGGTTGAGAACGACTAGCACTGTTGCTTTGTCTGGTCGTTCGAACACGGTCACATCGACGTTCTTTGTCTCCTTTGAGTGCACATCGGAACGAATTCTCACAGAATCGGGTTGGATGAATTTACTGAAGTGCCCCATTGTGTAGAAGTGTGGTTGCTTGTAGTACTCGTGGCTAGTTGCATTCACAATCAGTGGTGCATTGAAGCTGTATCGTTGGTTTTTGGGCTCATCCCAGTGCGACTGACCCAGTGGGTCAAGTGCCATGTTCCAGTCAGTCCAGCCAGTGGAAAAGTGGTTCAGATCCTGTTGGGATACATTGTTAGTTAATGCAGTTCAATTCACTTATAGGGAGTTGTACCCGAATAATAAATTGGGCATATTTCTCCATGATTGACCATTCTCCTAGTTTGGGTGGTTTGAGTTCACAAGCTTCAGTGCCCAGAATAAAGTGATTTGGGAATTTGACGTGTATTCGCTCGAGTTCTTTGCGATCACTGGCAGCATACCAGTGGTAGGCAATACCGGATACAAACTTTTCCGCGTCCTTGTCGGACAGCACTTGGGTGATAAAGTTTTCCATGGTGCCAACCTGGTCATGAACATTATCATCATAGATCATCACCTTCACTTGTTCATGTCCACTTGCGTGTAGCTCTGGGCCAAGGTCGAGTTTGACAAAGTCTCGCTCGAGTGTACCATTGAATCCCAAACTGTTGAACGCATATTTCCTGTCAAAACCTGCACCAGGTTCATTCTCCACAGTAATGCCCCAAATGTCCACCTTTTGTTTTGTGTATTCCTCAATGAATTTCACAAAATATCGAGCAAATATTTTGTAATACCGTTCACCAGGTTGGCCAATGATGAAGCCACCGTGATTGATTTCATGGTTGGTCTTGATCCAAGTGGGAGCACTCCAAGGACTGCCAAATAAACGAATCTTGTGTGGACTCACTTGTTGAGCCAAGTGAATGAAAGGAATCTGAAAACAACAACAATTGACTGATTAATGAATTCGTAAATGAATATAAAATCACTTTGTAGTTCAAATCTTCAGGTTGCAGTGCGAATTTGGTGAGATTGTCATCGTTGGGAAATTCGTGGTAAGTGTACGGTCGAGGAGAGTAGTCAGTGCCTCCAATGGGAATACGTCCCAAGGTGTACTCCAGTCCATCTTCACCGAAATAGTCCTTAATCAGCCGAGTTTGCATTTCTTTAGGCAGATGAGCAACATTGATTCCGGTTGCATCGGTAAAGGCACCACCAAAACCAATGATTTTCTGGTACTGCTTATTGTGATCTATATTGATCGAAACTAGCGTATCACTAGTGGACGAAGCATTTGGCGCGAAATGCAGTTGACTCTTGTGAAATCGATCTCCACTCAAACTGGTCACATAGGAAGTGATCACTCCCTTCGTGGTCTTCGTTATTGGAGCAATGTTGTCACAATAAGTTGCGTTGCACACACAAACTGTGCCGCCATTTCCATAGCTTCGATGAGCACAATCAAATGCTTAATAGAAATTAAATTGAAGTTTAGTTGGGTAAAACCAAATTGTATTATAAACATACCGAATGTGCTCAAAGCACTGAGCACAATTGCAAACAAAACCAACATTGACTTTGCCATAATTGAGTAATGCTCCAATGTCAATCTAAATATAAGCACGAATGTGTCTTTTATATACAAAATTCCCACCTAATATGAACCTGTTGCCATTCAATTAAAATCAATTAAGGTCAATTAAAATGTTTGTAAAACATAATTGAGATTATGTTGCTATCTGCAGCTTTCGGATAACCGGATGTATGTCGATTGGCACAGTTCCACTCATTAAGTACCGATTTGCATGTGATATGTGCGTGAAGGTAAATGCCAAAATAGATACAAACGGTCGTATTGATAATTTTAATTAACAAAATACATCACCATTACACTAGATTGTTTGATAATGATTTAAGAAATTATTTAGGGAACTGTTGTTCAATTTGTAATTGTCAAGTTAACCATGACGAAAGTTGCTTATTAAAAAAGCCATCACCGTGAGCACGATCGTCAGAACCTATCCAATGAATTACAAACATTAAACACGCTAAACACAATTTGATTGCCACACAAGACAAACCTTAATGGAGCTGCTCGAGTTGATTGCATTGCCCAAAACTTTCATTCCAATGGTTGAACTCCAAATTGACTGAAAGTATCGTTGAATCTATTGAGTGCACAATCTATTGGTTGATTCTCAAAGTTCAATACAAAGTGACAACAAACCTTTGATTTGAAATATCTTGAATATGGATTGTATGGATTGATTATGTACAGATGGTACACCAAATCGGATATTTGCTTGGCTTTTACATCGATTTGACCAATCACTCGAGAGAAGAAAACAATAACTGAAAGTTCCGCAACTGAGAATGCCACGAAAAAACTGGCAAAGACTGTTCCGTTGCTTGCAAATATTCCATTGAACAGAACAAATATGTCCACGATGAGGTTGCACACAAAGTAGATGACATAAGTGGGTCGCACATAGATCATGACCTTGTGCACTAAGATGCATGCCTGACTGAATTGGGCGTAGTACAATGCGAAACGGCCATACTCACGGAGCACAAGAAGATCGTACGCAAATTTGAGGTTGATTTCTTCGAATATTTCAATGCAGATCCGACACAGAAAGTACAGTTCAACCATGAATTGCATGTTAATACTCGTGTACACCACTGCGTAATACACCAAATTGATGTATGAATGGACGAGAAAGTATTTCGAGTCGCGTTCATAGTAGATCATGATTGCCATTGAATGAGCAGATAAGATCATGCTCGCTCGAAAGCAGATAACCACCACTACAGCCATTTGACATCGTTTGCGCAATTTTAATAATTTGTGATACAAATGACGAGTCTTGAGTTGATTGAATATTTCATTAGCTTCGATCAGCCATTTGAAATCACTCCAAACAAAAGAAGTGACCATTGCAGCCGAACTTATTCGGTAGAACATGACCACCGCGTAGAACAAATATCGCTTCTTATCAAACAGCATCAAGGCATGATCGCTCAATTTGAGCAATAATTCCTCCTCATCGGTAGGAATGAATGCCAACAGTGTCACATAGATCGAGTCGAGCCACAAGACAAAAAACAATAAATTCAACCGAATGTTTCGCTCTCCATTGACCTTCCGACGAATGTTCACTCCAAGTGGTCTGGTGACGAAATTGTTTGCATCCACCAAAGAAACAAGGTCGGCCATTTGGGAAAAACCAAAATATTTAATCATTTCAATGATGCTTTCAAATTCAAATTCAAAACACAAATGCCAAGATTTCGAGTTATTTTAGTCACATAGAAATAAAACAATCACAACTAAAACTAGTTTATAACAGAGATTATCGATTTATGAATACAATTGCACAGTGATGGCATATAGTCACATAACAATCGATTCCAATTGAACTTGACTACTCGATTACTGAGCAAAAGAAATAAATTGTTTAAAGTTGATTTGATCATTAATGAACGATTAGAATTCAGATTCGAGCAAGGTACAGATGTGTGTCGACCGGACATGGGGGACCGAAAAGTACTTCTTACGAACACGTATTGCAAGTACTTTGCTTTAGAATATTTGTTTTTGCAAATAACGTGGCATTAGGAATTTTTGACGATTTATGCGAAATGTTTCATGATCATTTACAAGACGAATAATCACTGTAGTAATTAATTAACTTCATTGAGTTAAATTTATTGAGCTTATTTCAAAAGATGAATTTTTAAAATTTATTTTCATTATTTTTAGATGTCGCCTCGTGCACTGCAGTCACGTGCATGGCTAACAAGTTTGGCTGAGTGAGTGAGCTCGATGACTTTGCTCACTTACTGTGACTTACTGTGAGTCACACCTTCTCATCGTAAGTCTACACAACTGCAATTCTGTTTGCGCTCACAAGTTGTGACTCACAACGGGTCCGCGGACAAACGCCAGCTCAACGTGTTTGTGTCGCCTTCAATGCGCATTCCTACTGCCTTAAAATGGTGAACTTTACTGAAAGTTTCAGTGAAACGAGTGTTCACCCGTCTTCCAAGTTCCAAGATGATCTTCAAGGCAAGCTCAATTTGCTTATTGCCAATTATGCTCCTCAGTCGAACGATCAAAAGACCAAGAAATTCATCAAGACTTACTTGGTGACCAAGTTGTGCAAATCCGAGGCGATTCACCGTTTGAGCGAATCGTTGGTTTGTCATTACTCTGCCGAACCTGCCTGTATGAACGATTTCGAAGAATTGGTTATGTTCCCATTATCGTCCACAGTGCCTACTGCTAGTAAGCTGCTGTTTGACATCGTCTCCAAATGGACCCAATTGTTGGAACACTTTATGGACAAAGTTACAGCTGAGCAATTTACTGCAGACCAAGTGCATCTTCGCAATGTTTGCATGTTGCTTCACCTGGTTCTCGACAAGTTTGGTGAACACTTTCAAGCACATTTATTCATGCAAGCTGTCATCAACTTTTTGGCAGGAATTATTTGTCACTGCGATCACTTGGAAGCAATTCAATGGGCTTTGATTACTCTTGATATGACCAACAGCAAAATCAATATTCACCAAATTGAATTCGTCAAGTTGTCTGAGTATTGCAATTCGATTTCGAGTTTGTATCAAGCATCAATCGATTATCTTCGTTATCAAGTTGGCTTCTGTGCCGATTGGTCACTTCGTCGTCTTCAAGTTAGCTCTAAGAAAAAAACTTTGGTCAAACTGTCACTCGATGGATTTATTGCACGAAACGACGATCTCGATTCATGCCCGCTGCGGTCATTGTTTTCAACTAATTCAGCCCACAAACATTACTTCGAAGTAGTGCTCTTCACTGACAAGCAGATGTGCATTGGCTGGAGTATCGACTTGGAAAAGAGTTCGTTTGTTGGTGATGACAAGTTGTCTGTTGGATTCGATGGATTCAATCGATTGATTTGGCACCACAACCGAAGTTACCAGTTGGCCAATGGACCTCGCTGGAAGATTGGCGATGTTGTTGGGTGTCTAATTGACTCGGACAAGCGGGAATTTTTCTTTTATCTCAATGGACGATCGATCTCGTTGAAGAAGAAACCGTGCACAAAATTTCACTTTAGTCCTCAGCCATACTTCAGTGCCATTACTTTGCACAAATACCAGCAATGTTTCGTCAACTTTGGCCAGATTCCATTCAAGTTTGCACCTGAAGGCATTGAGCATATTAATTCGGATAGCCTCAATCGATTACTTGAGCCGTGTTCGGTTGATGATGACTCGTTTTGGTTCAAACAAGATTTGCTCGTTGTTGGTGAACTGCAAAATCAATTTGACCTGTGGATTGCTGATTTGGAATGTGCTGTTGACGGTGGCAATTGTGCTAAGAATTTATTTGAAGACTTGGAATTGAGACTTTTGTGTTTGTTGAGTGACGACGATGGAAAGTGTTGGCTGCGATTGGTTCAGTCACTGATCAAGTTGATGGGCAACAAAGTGGACGATGACAAGATTGATCTCGTTATTGGTTGGATTGACAACTTTTGGTCGGACACCGATGGTTCCTTGTTTCCTTCTCAGGCAAAAATACTCGAAACAATTTATCCTTTTCTAGGTCAAACTGACAATTCTACCATTGAACGCAACATTTGTTTTGTTCTGTCCGTCGTTATGTCAATGTATAATCAGAAGAAGACTAAATTGACTTTATTCTCTGACGATGTTATCGAGTTTTTGCGTCGTTCGATCATTGACAGTGGAGATGAGTGGACTTTGATGTTTGCAGTGATTTGCTTCGACTACTTGGCCATTGACAATAAAGTACGCGACCAAATATTGAAGGACGATGACATTCTGCACGAATTGGCCAACTATGCAGTTCAATTTGACCAATGCAAAGTTCCATCGGACAGTGACCCAATATTCCAATCCCACTGGTATCAAATTGGCTTTTGCTCTCGCTGGTCACTCAACCATTTGCTCAACTCTGATGCCCCAGATCGGTCGTTTCAATTTGTGAAGCAGAAGTACAAATTCAAACTAGACCAACTCGACAAGACCGAATATCTCAAACTATCGTCCGATGGTCTGTCTGCCCGAAGTGACCACGGATGGCAATCTGTTCGTTCCTCGTGTTGTGCTACTTCTGGTGCCTTCTTCTACGAAGTGACCATCATCACTGATGGACCTATGATTTTTGGTTGGGCTACCAAAGAGGTCAAGTTGGAAGATAGTTTTGGCCGTTCATTCGATTCGCTTGGTTATGATGGATACGAGCGGACTATTTTGCATGGAAGTGTCGAACAGAAATTGGCCAACGTGCCCACCTGGAAGCCCAACGACGTGATCGGTTGTTTGATCGATCTGGATAAGGGACAATTTGTTTTCTACCTGAACGGCATTCTGATCGACTATCAAATGAATGAAGTTCATTTGCACCCAAAGTCATACTTTGCCGCCGCCAGCATTTGCACCCACCAGCAATGTTTTTTCAACTTTGGCCAAATCGACTTTAAATTTCCTCCAGAGCATGTTCGCTTTAATAACTTTTATCACTCGATGTAACCTCATTTGTCAATGACTCTCAAAGACTTTGTCACAGCGAATTCTTTTGAAATGCTTTCTACATGTTGTAGCAAATTATTTCCAATTGTTAATTATTAATGGTAAAATCGATATTTGAACTTTAATTAAAAATAATTAATTAATAATGTTGCCTTTTTGAGTTTACTAAAAACTATATTTCATTTAGACTTGCTTTGTCAATTCTTCCAATCTAAATTCAACAATGTCTGCTACATTGCTAAAGATCTTGATCTACTTGAAGGGAATTGTTCAATATCGTTTGATTCCATTCACAGACATGCAGTACATGTCTGATTACATCGAAACGGTGAGGCTAATTAAAGTGAACAAGAGCCCCAAGAGCATTTTGCAATTGCGCACCATCATAGTCCTGCAATTGATGCAAAGTGTACGATTTCTCTTGTTGGTGCTCTTGCCTCTCACTCCCTCGGATCGATTCATCTGGTTCGACTCTTCCCACTTGATGGGCCTCTCGCCACTCTTCAACCTGATGACCACATTTCAATGGCCCATGATTGCCTATTTGTACTATTTGTATTACTTTCGTTACAATTTGTCACAAATTGACTATTTGCATCAAATGTTATTTGAGGGAAAAAATGATTACTACATCGAACCAGTGTACCAGGGCAAACCAGTTTGTCGAATTGTGCAACAATTTGCACTGATAGTTATCAACATTTTTCGGACAATGATACTTATTTCAAGTGAGTTCTCAATTTTAGTTTGTTTTCTAACTTTTATTCATATTTCAGATTCATTTGCAATTGCTTATTTGATTGTAATTGTCGATCATTTCTGTGAGCATCCATTTGAATGGACATTTAGCGATTGGGTCAATATGGCAATTCTTCTGACAAATGTCTTCTTTTTGATTTTCTGCGTCCAATGCTATGCGGACATTTCTATTTTGGCCGGTATCCTCTCCACAGTGTTGACATTTGACTTTTTCTTCATGTTGAAGCAACTGAACCAAGTGCTCACCAATCGTTATCGCCAGTTAACCATTCGAACACTGTGGAAGTATTACCGTAAGCATACTGTCACCATAGTGCGACTCGAACAGGGCAATGAGATCTATGGCAATGCAATTCTGGCTTATTTGAGCGCTTCCATTCCGTTCAACATCTACCTGGTTGTATCACTCATCCTCGACTATAGCCAGTTGAGTGCAATGGGACTGTTTGTGAGCACCTTCATCTGCGGCACTCATTTCATCGCAATATTTGGCTTTCACTACATGGCCATCACTTACACCAAAGCCATTCACCAAGATTGTGTCTGTCTGATTCACATTTTTGTGCACTGCCAGTTGTATTCGCTACACAACCGAGTGAAACTGAGCAATTACATACACAAGTATCACACCTCTAATCGATATGGCATCACTTATGGCAAGATTGGATTGATCACTTTCGATTCGTTTGTCAAGGTAAAGTAAAGTCACAAGGATTTCAACTAATTTGCTAATACTTTCAGTGCCTGATGTTGTATGCTAAATTTATAATGATCACTTGTAAAATGTGGACTCGTTAGAATAATTATTTAGTAAATTAATAATCGATTTATTGTAGATTTTAATAAAATGCTTAATTAACTACTTCGACATTTTGATATTAATTTATGTATTTACAAAGTGTCATATATTAAATTGTAAAGTTGACGAACACAAGTAAAAGTTAATTGATTTTTAAGTTAATAATTAATCATATTTGACATTCGCAATTTTTAATTACGAAATAAAATTGACGAAACAAAAACTATTTCACTATTTAGTAATTGTGTGCGCTTCGAAAGTTGCATTTCATAAAATGAAGTAATTGTGTTTTGTGTTGCTTGGCAAATATTTTCCAGAGCTAAATATTTGCACGTTTTGAAGCGGACATTAAACTTTAACAATTCTCAAAATATTTGCATTTCTTTGTAAATTGTATAAAAACTCACTAGTATTTCAATTGTATGATTCAAAAATTATTAAGAATGAATATAATTTTGCGAGTGCTTTCAAAATGCAAACGAGCATTGCTCAATCGTTTGTTTCCATTCACCAGTTTGGAGTATTTGGCAAACTACTATGAATCAGTAAGACAAATCAAAATCTTTCAAAGCGACAATGTCATTATGTGCTATCGATGTCTAATCTTCAGTCAAATGGTTCAATTTGCTCGATTTTTTCTGCTTTCACTTCTTCCTTTAGGTACAAAGTATCGTTTTGTTTGGTTTGACATTGCCCATTTGATCAACTTCCGTCCAGTGTTCAATCTGATCGGAATGTTTCAGTGGATAATGATTGGCTACTTGTATCATTTGTTTTATTTCGATAATAACTGGTCAATCATTTGGTACTTGCATCAATTGCTGTTTGTGCAATTAAATGAAAAATGTACTAAAAAGCTAAACAAATCAGCTTTGAGACAATTCGTTCTTCACGTAATAAACTCATTTAGAATGTTTAGAATCGTTGCAGGTAAAATCGGTGCAATATTTTTCAAATCACAATTTTATATTTTAGATCTATTAAGTCTATGCTGTTATCTTGTGTTTCTGAACACAATTACATCGGGAGAACACAATGAATTGTTCGAGTTGACATTTTGGAATGTCGTCAACTTTGCAATAGCTCAACTAAACATTTGCTTTCTCGTTGTGTCGATTCAATGTTTTGCGGACATTTGCATTTTGGCTGGAATTCTGTCCACAATAATTTCATTTCAATTTTTCTTACAGTCACACTACATCAGCAGCATTGTATCGAGCCAACAGCTTAACCATATTGGCCGATTGCGAAAGTACTTCTGTGAACACACCAAAAATTTGGTTCGTTTCATCAAGGCCAATTCCATCTTTGGCACAGAAATTTTGGCCTATCTCCTTGCCTCGGTTCCATTCAATATAATTCTGGTTGTGTCCATCATTTCCGATTCGCAAATAACCACAATTGGTCTACTGTGCTGTTCGTTCATTGCGGCAAATCAGTTTGTCACAATATTTGGTTTTCATTTCATGTCAACCATTTTCAGCAAAGAAATTCATCGTGACGCTAAACGATTGATTCGGGTTCTGATTGATGGCAATGTTCGCTCGTTGTGTTACAAATTGAAATTGTTCAATTATATTTGCAAGTTTCACACCAACAAACCGTATGGAGTAACCTATGGCAAATTTAGCCTTATCACTTTGAATGCATTTCTAAAGGTATGCATTTTCACTTTAATGACATTTATTTATTTATGAAATGTCTTGATCAGTACTTGGCGATTTATGCGAAATGCATAATGATTACTTACAAAATGTTCAGAAATTATTAATTAACAAGTATTAATAGAAATGTCGATTCATTCAACGCTGGAGAAGAATTTGTTGATCAAGTCTGCACACGAATTTTGCGTTACTATCACTTGTAGAATTATTTGAGAGTCAAGAATCGAATCCTGTAATTAAAAAAATAAGATTTGTTTATTATGTATGCCACTTATATTCTAGAATTTCTTTTGTAATGGTTTTGTCTTTACCATCAAACCTGGTCTCTATGTGAACTGCTCGAAGAATTCTTTCTTTAGCTTTTTGATCGGGAGTTGTGTCGGTGAATGTTTTGGCGTATAATATTTTCATTATAAACTCAATCAAATGGCCATGCAGTCGATCGCTTTTTAGGTCAATCTGTTTCATAGCTAGCCTTAGATTGATCAGTGCCGCATGGCAAAGAAAGCCTTTTGCACTGCAAACATTTCAAAGTTCATAAATTCTTTGACCATTGCAGTTGCTTATCGAAAATATCGAAAATGCTTCCTGAAAATTTCCTGCTTTAGTACCAGTCAATATCAGTTTGTGTCCACTTGTGCCTCATTGTCTCATTCAAATTTAGCTATCCATCGGTTGATAGGGAAAACGAGATTATAGCCATCGATGTTGGTACGGAAGTTGATGATTCTTCGAATTCGAAGATCCGCTTCGAATGACGTTCGTGTTGGGAAAAAGTGAAGCCACAGTTTCTCCTCGTACAAATCAATCTGCGTCAATATCCCACACTTTGGATACCCCGTCATGTGCATTTAAGCCTAACTTTTGGTATAAATAATTGGTGAATGGTTGCATGTTCACTCCAGCCACAATAGCTTGCTCACACTTGCCAGTGCGCATGTCTGTCACTGCAACATTTAGTACAACTATCGATGAGGAGCAAGCAGTGTCAATAACCATCAATATTGAAGGCGACGAAAGTCAAAGAAGAACGAAACTCGATTGGCGTACAGTGACTTGCATGTGCATTGAATTCAAGACAATCCATTGGTCAAGCAAGTTCGCGAAGTATCGACTGTGACTGGCAAACCATCAGGCATTCCAATCGTTGAATTACTTACATAAACTCTAGTTTGTGAGCCATGGAGTGTTTGTGGCCCACAACTTGACGGCACTGTCACAGATTGCCTCTCCAACAGAATGCGAACCTGTAGAAGAATGTGGTTTAAAAGGAATAAAAGGTAGAAAAAAAGAAAAAAAAAAAAAAAAAATTTATTAAAAAAAAAAAGAAAAAAAAAGAGAAAAAAAAAAAAAAAAAAAAAAAATTAAAAAAAAAAAAAAAAAAGAGGAAAAAAAGGAGAAAAAAAGGAGGGAAAAAAAAAAGAAAAAAAAAAAAAAAAAAAAAAAAAAAAAAAAAAAAAAAAAAAAAAAAATTAAAAAAAAAAAAAAAAAAAAAAAAAAAAAAAAAAAAAAAAAAAAAAAAAAAAAAAAAAAAAAAAAAAAAAAAAAAAAAAAAAAAGAGAGAAATTTTTATTGTAAATTTTTTATTATTTTGTATTATTTGATTTATTTTATATTTTTGATTGTTTTATTTTAAAATTATTTATTAATAAAAAATAAAAAAAAAAAAAAAATAAATAAAAAAAAAATTAAAAAAAAAAAAAAAAAAAAAAAAAAAAAATAAAAAAAAAAAAAAAATTTTATTTTTTAATTTTTAATTATTAAAAAAAAAAAAATTTTATATTAAAAAAAAAATTAAAAAAATAAAAAAAAAAAAAAAAATAAAATTATAAAAAAAAATTTATAAAAATTATAAATTTAAAATTTTTTAAATTTTTAAAAAATTATTATTTATTTTATTTTAAATTAATTATTAAAGTAATTTAATTTTTTATTTTTTTAATTGAAAAATAAAAATTAAATTAAAAAAATTTATTTATGTTTATAAATTGTAATAATTTATTTTTTTTTTATTTTTTTTTGTTAAAAAAAGGATATTTTTTTTTTAAGGTATTGTAAATTTAAATTATTTTAAAAGGTTAATTTATTATTTTTTTTTTAAAATTTATTTTTTTTAAATTTTTTTTAAGTGAAAATTAAATTTATTTTTTTTATAAATTGTTTTTTATTATATATTATTAGTTTGTAGGTAAATATTTAAATTATTTTATTGTGAAAATTAAAAATTTTTTTTTTTTATAAGTATTATAATTTAGAGATTATTTTTTTTTTTTTTTTTTTTTGTTTTTTGGGGGTGATTATATTTATAAAATTATTAATTTAAATTATTAATTTATTTTTTTTTTATTTTTTTTTGATTTTTTTTAAATTTTTATTATATTATTTTTTTTTTTTAATAAAATTTTTTTTTTAAATTATTTTAATTTTTTTTTTTTTTTTTTTAAAATTTTTTTTTTATTTTTTTTTTTTTTTTTTTTTAATTAATATATTTATTTTTTTTTTTTTATTTTTAGATTTTTAAAATTGTTTGGTTTTTTGTAAGATTATTTTTTTTGATTGTTTTTTTTTTTTGGGAGTTTTTGGTTTTTTTATTTTATTAAAAATTAATTTTTTTTTGTAATTATGTAAAATTATATTTTATTTTTTTTTTTTTTTTTTTTATTTTTATTATAATAATTATTATTTTTAAATTATTTTTATTAATGTTTTTTTTTTATATTATTTGGTTTGTTAGAGAGGAAATAGATAAATTATATTATTTTTTTTTTTTAGAGTATAAGTTATAAGATTTTTTTTATTTAAAATTAAATTTTTTTTTTTATTAAATTGTGTGATAGGGTAGAGATTATTTTTTTTTTTAAAATTAAATGGGATGGAGGTTTTTTTTTTTTTTGAAATTATTTTGGTTTTTGGATTGTTTTTTATGTAAAATTATATAATTTATTTTTTTTTTTTTTTTAGTTAGTTTTTTTTTTTTGGTAGAAAAAAAAGGGATGGGGAAGATTAAAAAAGGTATTGGTTATTAAAGTAAAATTTTTTTTTTTTGTAAAAATTATAATTATTGAATTTTTTTTTTTAGTTAGTTTTTTTTTTTTTGGTAAAAGAAATAAAAAGGGAGGAAAGATTAAAAAGGGTATTTGTTATTAGAGTAAAATTTTTTTTTTTTTGGTAAAAATTATAATATATTTTTTTTTTTTTTTTTTTAAGTTGGGGTTTTTTTTTTTTTTTAAAAAATTATGGGGAATATTAAAAAAGGTATTTTTATTAAAGTAAAATTTTTTTTTTTGGTAAAAATTATAATAAATTATTGTTTTTTTTTTTTTTTCCAGTTAGTTTTTTTTTTTTTGTTAGAAAAAAAATTATTTTGAATATTGAAAAGGGTAGAGGAGAGGTTTTTTTATTGGGTTTACAAAATTAAACTTTTTTTTTTTGCTTTTTTATTTTAGTAGGTTTTTTTTGGTTACCCTTTGAAATAAAAAGGGTTTTTTGTTTTATAAAAAAGATTTTTTTTTTTTTTTTTTTTTTATTAATTTTTTTTTTGTATTTTATTTAGTTTTGGGCTTATTTTTTAAAAAAAAAAAATAAAAATTAATTTTATTTTTTAATAAATTGTTTTTTTAAAATTATTTATTTTAATATTTATTAATTAAAAAAATTAAATTTAAATTTTAAATATTAAATATTAATTATAATTTTTTTATTTTAAATTTAAAAATATTAAAAAATGTTTGAGAGAGGGGAAATAAAAAAAAAAAAAAAAAAAAGAAAAAAATAAAAAAAAATTTTTTTATTAAAAAAAAAAAAAAATATAAAAAAAAAAAAAAAAAAAAAAAAATTATAAAAAAAAAAAAAAAAAATAGACATTAAAAGGGAAAAAAAAGATTTTTATAAAAAAAATATAAAAAAAAAAAAAAAAAAAAAAAAAAAAAAAAAAAAAAAAAAAACAGATCTCCGAATCGCTTATTTGATGTCTCCAACCAAAAAGGCACGATCAAACTTGTCAATCTCCTTTAACTTTCCCATTTTTGGTTCATTTCAAACAAGTGAAAATGAATATTAATCGGAAGCCATCAGAAATAATGCAAACCTGACCATCGGTCGAATCAAATTCTAGAAAACGACCGCCGATCAGAGATGGCAACAGAACTACAACTCAACAAGTGATTGGTGAGTGAATTATTAAATTATTCATATTTAAACATCAATCACGCTTTATGTTTGCTAATTCGACATACCTCAATTCAGTATAAGAATATTATTATTTTCGGTTACATCTCGAGATTATCTTTGAAATTAGTGCTGCACTGATAGTTGAGTGCGTTTAGGGAAATTACTTTTAAGTACTATAAATAATTCTTAAAACCGCAAAATGACTGGACTCATAAACTAAATACTGAATTAAGTAACTTTATATTTATTGATCAATTTGTTAGTTAACTCGCTGTTTCATGCCAACTTAAAATGAATTACATTTACTAAAATGTTTTCACCATTTTTAGTCAATCCAAATGAATCAATAACGTTAATTAAATCTTAATTTAATATTTTTGCATTTATTTTTTTAGATTTGATATTAATAAATCATGACCAACAATCTATAAATGGTAAATCGACATTTGATTTTTGTTGCAAATTAACTTAGAATCCTTTTAATTAAAGATTGACAAACATCCTGATCGCCTTATCACGAATCTAAACCAAAATGTAAAATGCGTAATTTAGATGAACGATAAGGTCGATGAATGCCGTTATACATGTGAATAGATGAATGTCAAAATTGAAATCCTTTTTGACGTATTATAATTTAAGCTTTGACTTTTATTCTATTCCAAACAAATCATGCAAAACTTCACTGATGGAGTCAATTTGAATGAGTTGAAGAAATGTGTGATTGATTGTTGGATAGTTCAGACAATGAACTCCGAACATTGGTGGGAATATAGACGAATTCGTTTTTTTAAATATCAACAAGAATTGATCGACAGAGAAATACTGAAGATATTGTTCAGTTTCGAGGTATTTGAACTGACCAAGAATAAGAGCGCTCACTATATGAACTGCTTGTTTAAGAAATTACCTATTTTATCATCGGTTTCTTCTTCCGAAGTACAAAAGGCATTAGTTCATTTAGTTGCCTCACTTATGCATGGATTTGATTTGGGTTCATCGCGATCGTTTCACTGGAATTTACATCGAAATCTGTTAGTTGTAATTGAAAATATATTTTCTGAATATTATCATTATCTAAATGTCGACACAAGTAATCATTTATTTGAATACATCTCGAAGCTGCTTTTCAGACAGACAAATTTGCAACATGTTTGTTTGCTTATGCAAACCTGGGAGAAAGTGTGCTTGAAAGTAAAGCTAAACCAAAACACATTGGATCAACTGAAGAAAGCATTTTGCCATCACTCAACGTACTTTGACCAAGTGGAAAAGATCGGTTTGAGCAAGGTGGAGCGTTTTGACTCGTTTCGATACCAAGTAGGAATGCGTGCCAGTTGGCTTCTCCACAACTGTTTCGATTCACAGTTGTCCATTAATGAAATTCCACCAGTGAAACTATCACTCGACCGAATGTCTATTCAGAGTAACACGAAGCACTGCTTTTCCCCTGTTCGCTCTCAATTCACGGTGACCTCAGAAATTTTCTTTTATGAGGCTATTCTTGTAACTGATGGAAAGATGCGCATTGGATGGGCCACTTGGCAATCGAGAATATGCACCAAGAATGGCCTTGGTGAAGATGAACACTCGATTAGCCTGGAATGGCCTCAAAAATGGGTCCGCCATAACGGCGAGTGGTTCATTGAGCCACATCTAGCTACAAACTATCGTCGTCGACATGTGTGCAACGTGATTGGTTGTCTGCTCGACGTGGCCAACAAAGTTTTTGCCTTTTTCATCAACGGTCAAATGATAGAATGTCCATCGTGGATCAACTTTTCTTCTTCTCCCTACTTTGCCGCAGCAAACATTTCTAATGGTCAACATTGTTATTTCAACTTTGGACAGACCCCCTTCAAGTATCCTCCGAGAGATATTCATTTTCAAACTTTCCATCGAGCCACACGAAAAGATGCTCGCAAATATCATTTGATGGAGAGTGAAACAGTTTGCAGGCAATGGGGAAATTATTATATGTTCAAACATGAAGTGATCGACAACCGAGTTGAACTGCTCTTACGTGACAAAACACAGAACTGTTACGATGAGTGGATGGAATGGATCGAAGACCAAATCATGCACGACAAATGTCCAAAGCTTAATCTTACACAAGTCAACTGTTTTCGATTTGTCCAATCGGCCATTGAAGTGTTGCACATCAAATTGAAGAGTGACGAGACTATTGACCTAGTGACCAGAAGCATCAGAGAATTGATTCGACAAATTCAACACAACAACGATTTCTTAAAGAGCATTAAGCTTTGCGAGTTGATTTACCCATACTTGCAATTGTCGGTCACAAGTGAAAATGTTGTCCAGTGCCACAATGTTTGCTTAATCGTATTGACAACATTCCGAACATATTCCAATCAAATTTTAATCAAAAGTTTTTACCAGCTTTCTTCATTTGTTTGTTTCAATTTTATTAATCCAAAAACATTAGTCACTGACCCTTGGAGTATGGTTAATGTTTTGCTTTTCTTCGAGGAAAATGGACTGATTGATGAAAACAAACACAAATTACTTAACGACCAATCCAACTTGAGTTGGTGTGCTGAATCATTTGGCCAAGTGACCAATGTCTCTCGACTATACCATCCAAGCTGTGACTTTGTACGATTGCAAGTAGGTTTATGTGCAAAGTGGTTTCGTGACCGACTGCTTGAGGACGCAAAATTTAACATAAATTGCACTTTGTCTTGCCAAGCTGTCCTAAACCCAGCTGACAGATCATCCCATCTCAAACTGTCTTTTGATTTACTTTCAGCTCGAAGTGATTCGAGCCACCAAAGTGTTCGGTCATCATGCTCGGTTTCAACTGGAGTCTTCTACTACGAAACAGTTCTACTTACTACTGGATCAATGAGAATTGGCTGGGCAACACAAATGACTGACTTGAATAAAACTGTAATTGGTGGGGATTGTGATTCCATTGGATTCGATGGTTACAATCGAAGCGTTTGGCATGACAATCAATGTCACCATATTAACGTATCTCGGTGGAAAGTTGGCGATGTTGTTGGATGTTTGATTGATGCAAACAAGTACAAATTCAAATTCTACCTCAACGGAAAATTATGTAAATGTTATTCGATTTTGAACAAGGACGGTATGGCTTTCCACACGGCTGTCAGCCTCTCTGTTCACCAGCAATGTTATTTCAATTTGAGACAAGCTTCTTTCAAGTTTCCTCCCAAAGAAAATCACTTTCAAATTTTGTTTAAAGTATTTCCTGATGCTGGTTTAAAATGTAAACAAATTACCCAACGTTTGAGCCAATATTATGAGACAGCACAAGATATAGTTAGTAATCAGATGGAATTGTTCTTTGACGACTTTGAACAAACCAAAATCGACCAAATAGTTCGGCAAATGGGGAAGGACATTTTGAATAGTAAAACTTTTTTGTTTAGATCAGAAAACACTTCACAAGAAGAAAGTCTTCGAATCATTCAATCAGTGATTGAGTTCTACAGAACGAAATCCAGCGAAAATGTTGACCTAATGGCAAATTTGATTGCACAATTCGTCGCCAAATCATTAGAGGCACATGATCACTTTTCAGATCTTGCATGTTACATAGTTTATCCATACTTTTCCGCAAAATTGACCAATTGCACATTAATCAGTCACCGAAATGTGTGCATTGTACTTTCATCTCTGATTGCCCTCACGAAAGATTTTAAATTGCAAGTCAATCTGTACAAACAAGTAATCGAATATTTGGTTCGAGTTGTCATTCAATGTGATCCAATTGATAATGAATGCACTTTGATGTTGTTTGCCTTGGTTGGCTTAGAACATTTGGATTTTACTGTGCAACTCAAACAAACCATTTTGTCAAATGAACAATTTTGCCAAGCATTGAAGTCAAAACTTGATTTCGCTATCAACGCATCATTGTGCATCAATTATTCAACCAAGTGTTGCTATGACCAGTTCATTTTCTGTTGTCAATGGTTTCAGTACCACATCCTCGAATTGAATGGCAAGCCGTATTTTGAAAACACTCCTGCAACACTCAATCATAACGACAAAAGCAAACATTTGAAATTGTCATCTGATAGACTCTCGGCACGCAGTGACTGTAATTGGCAAAGTGTTCGTTCCACATGCTATGCAAGTGCAAGCATTTTCTATTACGAAACAGCTTTACAAACAAATGGACAAATGCGAATTGGGTGGGCTACCAAACGGACTGATATGAATGGAGACAAACCAATTGGCGCTGACAAGTACTCCATTACTGTAGATGGTTTCAATCGTTGTGTGTGGCATTCGACCGTTGGGCATCACTTCAAGAATGTTCCAAGATGGAAAGCAGGTGATGTAGTGGGTTGTTTGATTGATGTTGCCACTGGAAAATTTGTTTTCTCTTTGAACGGTCACCAAATCTATTGTCAGGTAAATTCATACTTTTCAAGTCATCCATACCATGCATCGGTCAGTTTATCTGCTCACCAGCAGTGCCGCTTCAACTTTGGTCAGACCAGTTTTGTCTATCCACCAAAGTGCAATAAATATCTCGACTTTTGTGATTTTCATTCACAAGAACATTTACTGATTAATGCTCTACAGGACAAAAATAACGCCATTGTGATGAACAACACCAAATTGGATCAAGTTTTGATCAACATGGGAGCAACATCAGAATGCACTTATGGCAATATTGCCTTTAACGATAAGTGTTCTAAAAATTAATCTACATTGTTTGTTAACCTAATTTTATTATTACAATATTTAATGTAATAAACATATGATGAATATAATTAATGAGAAAATTATGAAATATAGCTAAACTAGGAATACTAGCTAGTAGGAAACTAGGAATAGTGGTTTGTTTTAATTTGAAAATGGCTGCGGCATTATTTTGAGTTGATGATGTAATCTTGCAAAGCGTTCAGTGCAATATCGGACCGAGTAGTGGCCAGCTCCTTCCAAGCTTGAGTAGCAAACACTTTAGCACCATATCTCGAGATGTGTTGCACACATTGTCTCTTCAAGCTGCTCACATTGTGCATCTCGGACAGCATGAGCACTTCCGCAACAGACTCAATCGAGAGAGTCGAACTCAACTGTTGAGAACACAGTAATTTGAGGGAGTCAATTTGGTACTAAGGAAAAACACAAAGTTAGATTTGGGCGAAATTGGATAAATTTACCTTGTCCGATAACGAAAGTAAATCTCCGTTTAACTTGTTTTTACATGAAACTGTTCCCGTATAGATAAATGACAACAACTCCTTGAACACGTTTTCGTCTACATCGGCGATGACCACTCGATTCTGTTGGTTTTCGAGCAAATTGTACTTAAACATTGCGGCAAATACGGGCGAACGAGCAGACAGGACACACTTGTGCGCACTAAATTCTTGAGCACCAACACTAAGAATGACATCAGCGAAAGAGTCGTTGAGTAGAGTGGCCATGTCTGAGGCCAATTGTTTTGACGCCTGCTCCTCGATCAATTGAGTCTCATTTTGATTGACATTGTGAATAAGCTGAGTGTAGATGTTTACCTGAATTTGTTATATTAAATATTAAATATTAGATTAGTGTCGAACGAAAGCGCAAAGCACTCAACAAATACCTCGCAATAAATGGTCAAGGTTCCGTCTGGTAGAAAGCCATTTGCGTTGTCCAACAATTGATCACGTGACATAAATTTACCCCAACCTCGTCCTGGTTGTGAGTGAGAAAGCATAAATCGCGAAGCTATTTGAACGAAACATAATCAATAGTTAATTGAGGACAACATTAGATAGACATACAAAAATAATGACTATTTCGTTCTCCATTCTTAGTCATGTAAAGTTTGAGCTGAACCCGAATTGGACTCATGTTGCCATCAGCCAAACGACACAGAAATATGCTCATGTAGTCTTTGTATTCGTCTCGGTCCCCTTTCGGGCAAAGTTGCAAATAGAATTGATATTTGTCCTCTGTTGGGGAGGAGAACTTGGGAGAATTGATCTTTGCATGTTGATCATTCTCAGTTTCCAAGTAGAGTTGAAAATCGCAGATGGTCCATTTGAAGGAAATGGTGTGGGTCATGGTTCTGGTCTCGGTACAGAATTGTACTGCACGGGAATGCTTTCCATAGGGATTCATTGTGTCGAGCTTGACTTGACTTGCTGAAGTACTAGTCCAAGTAGAAGTCGAGAGAGAAATAGAAACTTGGTCGAGGGGAAAGACCGTTTTTGTTCGCTAGTGATGAGTCACAAAAATAAAGGCGTGAATATGACTCGTATATTCTATAGATAAGCACTATTTAGAAAATTGATTTTGTTCGAAAAGAAATGAACTATGAGAATAAATCGATTCTTTTGGTCTTTAGTCATCGAAATGATAACAAATTACACTGTACTACTGAACATGTTTTATTTATTTTTGTCATTCTAAAGTGAACGGAATTTTCTGTTTATAGTGAAACTTACTAGTTCGCTCTACTCTAAATTCATTTGTCAATATCAATACAAATGTCTTATATCATCGATTGCACTCTCAGTCCATCTTAATGGTGACCGTCTTAATCTCGCAGTACTCGTGCAGACCATCTTCGCCAAACTCTCGACCAACTCCACTTTGTTTGAATCCGCCAAATGGGCAATTGGCAGACCAGTGGAGGTATGTGTTCACCCACACTGAACCAGCCTGCACAGACTCAGCAAACTTGAGTGCCTGGTTGATGTCGTTGGTGAGGATGCCTGCCGCGAGCCCATACTTGGTGTCGTTGCACCGATCGATCACTTCATCAAGCTCTGTGTACTTGAGTATTTGTTGGACAGGACCAAATATTTCTTCACGTGCAATTCGCATGTTGTCGGTCACGTCAGCAAACACAGTTGGTTCTATGAAGTAGCCAGTCTGGTCGACTCGTTGTCCACCAGTCACCAGTCGAGCACCCTCCTCTTTGCCACTTTCAATTATTTCCAATATTTTTTCCGTCTGAGCCAGATCGATCTGAGGACCTTGAGTGGTGCTTGTCTCTAATGGATTTCCCAGAATTCGTTGCTGAGCAATGATTGCAGATTGGCTCACAAACTCATCGTAGATGGACTCTTGTACATATGTTCTAGTGGCGGCACAACAAACCTGTCCCTGGTTAAGGAAACATCCAAAATGAGCTATTTCGGCCGCTGCAGCAATATCATAATTCTCAGTGACAACCAGTGGAGATTTTCCACCGAGTTCAAGTGAGACTCGTTTCAGTGAATTGCTTGCATTTCTCGAAATCAATTTGCCAATCTCGGTTGAACCAGTGAAGGCAACCTTGTTGACCAGTGGGTGTTCCACCAGAGCAGATCCAGCTGTAGATCCATAACCGGGAACAATGTTCACCACTCCAGGTGGGAAACCTGCCTCCATCACCAAACTTGCAATGTAAAGTGCTGTCAACTGGAAGGTATGTCCATTGATTAGACACATTCAAAAGGGCTCATTCATTTACCGGAGTTTGCTCGGCAGGTTTCAGCACGATGGTGTTGCCTGCAGCCAGTGCTGGAGCAAACTTACAAGCCAACATGACCAATGGGAAATTCCACGGAGTGATCTGTCCACAAACCCCGACAGGCTCTATTTTGGTATAGCTGAATACCTTTCCATCAGCGGGAATTGTCTTGCCATGAATTTTGTCGGCCCAGCCAGCGTAGTAACGGAAAGCTCCGACTACATTGCCCACATCATAGAGTGCCATTTGCACTAGTTTGCCATTGTCGGTTGACTCCAACTCGGCCAAGTACTGTTGGTCTCGTTCGATCAAGTCGGCCAATTTGTTCAAGAGTCGAGCCCGACCAGATGCATCTAGTTCTCGCCATGGTGAGCCAAGTTTGAATGCATTTGCTGCTGCCTGCACTGCTTTGTCAATGTCAGCCTGGCCACATTAGATGTCACAGCTTAATTTGTGCAAAGTGAATCAAGTCAAACTCACCTCATCTCCTTCCTGCACATTAGCAATCTTTTCTTCGGTCGCCGGATTGATTGTTGGGAAGGTGTCTCCACTGACTGAGTCGTGCCATTCGTTATTGATGAAAATCTAATTCAATGGATTATGTAAGTGCACACTTTGCTTGGTCCAATTTGACTTGCCTGAGTATACATCACATTGACCATCTTGATTTGGTTTGTATTACCGCCTGCCCAGAAGTATAGATCCTCTCTGGTCGAGTTTGTGTTTGTGTTTGAATTATGTTTTTATTCTTAGCTTGCTCACCATTGGTTACCGTTTTACGATTATTGCCACCACCAGAGTTGGTGCACCAAAGTCATGGTTTTATTGCCGATACACTGACAAACACAATTGCGCTTTGCCGGTTTGTTTGTCAAGGTCGGAGAGATCATTATAATCTTCTCTGTTTGTCTTTCTATTTGCATTAGTAAGGAAATAATATTTCTTCTAATGATCAAATGGGACACTTGAAAACATTGCAGAATTTGTTGTAAATGAATAATGATCGATTGACATGTCCTATAATGAGTCGTGAATGTACGGGACAGCACATATTGGGCAATGACCAAGAATTGGACTTGGATAAAGGCAACTCAAATGTCAATTTATAATTGTTTTATTATGTTTTGTTTGCAAACTTATCAAATGTATAATTGCCAATGCGAATGTGAATTTGACTTTCAATGCGCCCAATCGATTAATCGACCCCTCAGTCCAACTTGATGGTGACAGTCTTGATTTCGCAATATTCGTGCATCCCTTCTTCGCCACCTTCTCGGCCAAGTCCACTTTGTTTGAATCCACCAAATGGTGCTCCACCCGATGAAGCCAAGTAAGTGTTCACCCACACAGTTCCTGCCTGCACTGCTGCAGTGAACTTAAATGCCTGGTTGATGTCATTGGTGAGAATGCCCGCAGCGAGACCATAGTTGGTGTCATTGCACCGGTCGATCACTTCGTCCAAAGTCTTGTACTTGAGAATCTGTTGGACTGGTCCAAAGATTTCCTCACGAGCAATTCGCATGTTGTCGGTTACATCTGCAAAGACAGTTGGCTCTACAAAGTAGCCCTTTTGGGCGGATCGTTTGCCTCCTGTCACCAGACGAGCACCTTCTTTCTTGCCACTCTCGATCAACTCAAGGATCTTCTCAATTTGAGTTGAATCAATTTGAGGGCCTTGAGTGTTTTTCAGGTCGAGCGGATTGCCTAGAACTCTGCGTTGAGCAATGATTGCTGCTTGCTTGACAAAGTCTTCATATACCGATTCGTGCACATAAGTTCGACTGGCCGCCACACAAACCTGGCCTTGGTGAAAGAAGCAACCTTGGTGGGCGATCTCTGCAGCTGCAGTCAAGTCGTAGTTCTCGGTGACAACCAGTGGTGATTTGCCTCCCAGTTCGAGTGAGACCCGTTTTAGGGTGCTGCTGGCATTTCGCTTAATCAACTTGCCAACATCGGTGGAACCTGTGAATGCAATCTTGCTCACTAGTTCATGCTCGACCAGTGCTGCACCAGCAGTTGGACCATAGCCGGAAACAATGTTGACAACTCCTGGTGGGAATCCTGCTTCCACAATCAAACTGCCGACATAAAGTGCTGTCAACTGTGAAATAAAGTTGATTATATCTCACATGACTCAACATGCACTTACCGGAGTTTGTTCTGCAGGCTTTATTACAACCGTACATCCAGTTGCCAGAGCGGGAGCTATTTTCCATGCAAACATCATAAAAGGGAAATTCCACGGAATGATTTGTCCACACACTCCCACTGGTTCAGCTCGTGTGAAACTGAACACATTGCCATCAGCGGGAATTGTCTTGCCATGAATCTTGTCAGCCCAACCGGCAGCATATCGCAACGAGTTAGCCGCACCAACAATCTCGAACATGGCCACGCCGAGTGATTTGCCATCGTCTGTCGATTCCAATTGAGCCAAGTACTGTTGGTCTCGTTCGATCAGATCAGCCAATTTGTGCAACAATCGAGCACGGGCAGATGCGTCGAGTTGACGCCAAGGTGAGCCAAGTTTGAATGCTTTTGCAGCTGCTTGCACAGCTTTGTCAATGTCAGCCTGCCAAAGGACCAGTTAGATGCAACCAGAGAGGTTGTACAATCTATGGACTTACCTTGTCGCCTTCCTGCACTTCTGCAATCTTCTCTTCGGTGGCCGGATTGATGGTGGGAAAGGTCTTGCCACTGACCGAGTTGACATATTCGTTGTTGATGAAAAGCTGATCAATTCACATTTGTCAATTCAATCCGTTCATATAATCACAGATACAAATCCTTACCTGGGTATACTTGACTTGAGCCATTGCAAGTTTGATTTGTAGATGAGCTTTGAGTTTGTACTTTCACAAACCAGTCACTTCAAGTAAGTCCTGTGTCCTTGTGTATGCTAATTCAGCGCCGATTTTATATTGGCTTTAATTATAGCCACTCGTACACTAACGATTATTGCCATTGCCAATGTACCGCCCTGTCGATAGTAGCACTCTACACAATCACCGTATTGATCGTCGCTTTAGACAGTTCTTGTCGATCTTGTCTTTTTATTGTTGTCTCACTGTGTGTCTCTGGTTATGCGTTATCGCCATAAAACGGACACATGCACGAAGATCAAACCGTGCAATGGACAGTGTGGGGATTGCCTGTATCGCAGTGCCGCCACTTGGTGGATTATCACTCGAGCTGTACTAATCGAGTACTTCAGTAATCAAGTTCGGTCGAATGTGAGATTGGGCGTTAAACCAAACAAATATGTTTACCAATAATTAGTTACTTTTAAAATGTACATATTGTGCCAGTGGATATGGCACATCGATGGTTGGTTGATCATTTAGTTTAATCAGTTTGTTTGGGGACAGATTAAATGCGCGCTGTGTGTCATCTTGGCACTCACTATTGCATGGTGTCTGATATCTTAATTACAATGGAAACTCTCTGTCTCACATTAATCAATTGATTATCTCCTGGTTTCTACAGACAAAGTATCGGGTACAGACCGCTACAGATGTATGACTGAAAATGTATAAAATGCACTTTGTGCACTTTAGGTTATAACTATAGTTGAAAGTTGATCGTTCCACCGATCTGTCAATATTTTGTTTTTATCAATTTGTCATTTTCAGATTGATTGTTGTAATGTTGCCAAATTGGTTTTGTAATTCGTATTTTTATTATTTTAGATTATTTAATTATTTAATAAAGTTTTGTACTTTGGTTTGTTTAGTTTTTTGAGTGCATGTGTTGCTAATTGGAGTGCTGCGAATGTTTGGTTAATTAAAATATAAATTATAATTAATGATATAACATAATAATAATTATTTGCACTTTGACAACTACTGTCATGCATGGTGTCTGACACTTGTTGTATTTGTGCGGTGTTGTTTTAGTCGTGAAATAAACCCTTTCAACACTATTTTGGCCGTGTACAATTCAATACACGATTATTCAATGCTAGATACTGCAATTGCCGTAGGCACATGCCTGTCCACGTGCTTGAATGTAATTACATCATTAAGCTGAGTTATTCATGAAAAGCTGGAGTTATTAAGTAAGCTGATTTGCGAGGAACGGCGAATGAATGTAAACCAATTGACAATTCTAACGATGGATTGATTGATCGATTTGCGGACAGATGTCAATTGCTATGACAAATCAATAAATAATTTAATTCGTAAATTATGATATACATGAGGGATTGCAATAAATAAGATGTGTATGTTGTGTATGTGAGGTTTGTGTGATTAATAATGCATGACTTGAACACAGCGAGCTGTACGTGTGAGTTTGTTTACTTGGCAAAGCCAACACTGCCGGACAGACCACTTCCAACCAGTCCTCCGCCAATGAATCCACCACCAACAGCACCACCACCACCGTTCACACCAACATTTCGGGCAACCACGGTTTGCACCTCTTCCTGGACTGGTTGCACCTGTTGGCGCACAATTCGTTGTGGAGCGATGATTTCGCGCACTTCTTGGATGATTGGCTTGGTGACGGTGTGCACATGTCTGTGGGCTCCGTCAACTGAGGAGGTCTCTCGGAACGAACCGGGCGAGGGAATGTGCACATGGTTAAGACTCACTGGACTGGAGATGGATCGGTACATCAGATTCACTGGACCAGACTGAGACTCGACCAGAACGTTGGTTGGTTGTGCGAAACCAGTGCTTCGTACAGGCACGTAGTTCACTCTTTGACGACTGTGAATTGCGAGGGAGGCTGCGGCACCGTCACAGCCACCACCAGCACAACCACCACCCAAACCAAGATCGAGTCCTCCCATAAGGCCCATATAGTCGCCATAGGCAACTGCGAAAAGAGCGCTCAAAACAAAGACCTGTGAGACGAAAGGAAACTTGAAATCATATCGCAATCATTTGCTTCAACAACTTACCTTTGAATGCATTATGAGTTTTGATAATTTGTGATTAGTCGTTTCACCAAGTTATCCGATTATGACTTGTGTGCTGAGTGATGCATCTCACAGGAATGGCAATCATTTATATACGACAACGTGTGACACTTGCAAGCATATGGGCACGTAAGCACACAGTTGTACTTCAATCCGAACAGACTCGTGGTGATGTTCGTGTGAAATTCGAGTGTTGTGTCCAACAAATCGGTGCTCCTGTGACAAATTCAAACCCATAAGGTCATCGCAAGTGCAATTCAACCGTGTCCGATGGCACTGATCAGTGATGAGTGATGAGTGATCACTCACCAGCAGACTAGTTTCTCTTCGTGTTCTATGTGATTGTCCACACTCAAATAGATCACACATCAGATAGAGAATGTTTATTTTGTGGCAATACACAACTATAATTAGAGCACATTGGCAATGCCATCCCTGTGCCATCTGTGTGATGTTCACTTTATCGCCATGTGAGTGATCCAGTTGCATTGATTAGCAGGACAAATTAGCTTACCTCGATAACGATCGAATCAACTGCGTGTGTTGTCCGTTAATTTGCTTTATTAAATGCACCGATCAGTTTGCCGATTGACGACTAATTGTGAATTGTGCTCTTAGGCAATCGTTTGTCATTAAATTAAATTAGTCCATTATATTTAATTAAACTTTACGTAATAAAATAAAAAATTACTTATATAATTTATATAAATTACTTATAATTCTGAAGAATAATTTCGCTTATCACCAGACCACATGCTCGTTTGCACTCCATTACGGCATTACTGGTTGTATGACTGGTTCGAATTTGCCATCCAAGCTGCCAATCATCATCATCATTTGCTCGACTGGCAATGGAATGCATTCAGATATTCAGATGCTGATAAATGTCCATCTGATAAGTGATATAGACGCTGCAGCCGAAATGATCTGTGATGTGATCGGAATATACTTTGCACATTGATGTCTGTGCAGTGCACATCGTGCAGCCATTTCATGTCAATGCCGTCGATGAACAACGAGACAGACATATGAACATATAACAGTTCGACTGCAGTACTATTGCTTTTATGGAGAGTACATTTGAATTGTTGATTCAGTGTTAACACTCAGTGGTAATTGCCACTGATTCCACAGCTGGCTACTTATCGTAATACAATCTCGATATCATATGAATTTCGCAAAGGTGAGACTTTTGGAGTGTGGACTTTTCTTAAATCCTTATCAGCTATGCGAATTTTACGGTACATCTAGCGTTGGTGGGCACACTAAGCCTCTAGCAGTTTTTAAATTTTCTTTATTGATAAGATGTTATCGAACTGTTATGACTGTGTGCCACTGTACCGAGTAATGCTCCATTCAGTCACATTGTACCGCACTGTTAATCCAAATATGACAAACTCTCGATTGCAAAATGCCTTGAACTTATCATAAGTGATTTGATGATATATTTGGTTACACATTAAATTAAGCAGCCATGAACTTTGCAACTTTTTTAGAACCATTTTGGATGTGTTGTGAAATATTTAAGGTGGTTTTGATGATTTTAGCTTGAAACAATGTTTTGGGATCAATCTCGGAGTGAAGTATTTAAGAGATTAGTGGCTTGGACATTCTCCATAGTCACAACTAATCAATCAACAAACAACTAAAATGTTTCAAAAGGTATTTCTGTAATTATTTGACAATAAAATTAATGTTTGTTCACATTTTAGGTTATCTTGGTGTCTGTTCTCTTTGCCGGTGTCTATGGCAATGGTGGTTATGGTGGTGCTGGTTTGGGTGGCTTAGGTGGTGGTTTCGTTGGCGGTATTGGTGGCGGATTTGGTGGCGGATTTGGTGGTGGCATTGGTCCTGGTCCACTTGCCGTAAACACTCGCCAACGAGTGAACTACATTCCAGTGGCGAGCACTGGTTTCGCCCAACCAACCAATGTTTTGGTCGAGTCTCAGTCTGGTCCAGTGAACCTTCAGTACCGAACCATCTCAAGCCCAGTGAGCCTTAATCACGTGCACATTCCCTCGCCTGGTTCGTTCCGAGAGACCTCATCCGTAGATGGTGCTCATCGTCGTGTGCACACAGTCACCAAGCCAATCATTCAAGAAGTGCGCGAAATTATCACTCCTCAACGAATTGTTCGACAACAGGTGCTACCAGTTCAAGAAGATGTGCAAACTGTGGTGGCCAGAAATGTCGGTGTGAACGGTGGTGCTGCTGGTGGCTTGGTTGGTGGTGCATTCATTGGTGGTGGTTTGGTTCGTGGTGGTGGCCTCGGTGGCTTTGTTTAAATCAACATTAGACACTGCACAATTAATATTGTAATTACTATATATTCATTCATTCATAAAACTAGATATTTATTAATAAATTTTCATTGACAAAATTAGCATTAAGCCTGTCAAATCATTATTTTATAATTGTTAATGAACTTGGTTCGATTGTTTCACTGCTGTTCGTTGAAAATCAACATAAAAAATACACTGATGAAATAAAAGGTCTAATAAAAATGTGAATTAGGTTAATAGGACATATTATTAAATTGTCTAATTGACAATACCAAATGAAATGTATTCGAGTCGATGAGCCAGTTATTGAGAAGATGAAATCCTTCATCAGACAAACGCGGATTTGACACAATCGTGTCGGTCTAAAACAGAACATTTTACAGCAGCCCAACTGAATTTAATCCAAACCTTTAGTAAATATCTCAACATTTTATGATTCCAATTTGTGTCAATAATAAAATAATTGCAAAAGGTCATAATTTTTCTTTCAATTCTGCTATTATTCCTAGCCACAGACGAGCAACTGTGAATAACTTTCAAAAGCAATGCAGAATCGTAGACCAAGAAAACAATGAATACAGCCTTATCGTTGAGAGATCCACTTGTGAACAGAATTCCATAGGCAAAGTAACAAATGCACATGATGAATCCGGAATAGAATACTGACAAATGAACACTCCAGAACTTGTTGTAAGCGTTCATTTCTTCGGAGAATTGAATTTCTCGATGAATCAGAGCGATAAAATTGTGCCATTCAACTTTTGGCTTATGAACATTCTTGTGAATTTGTTTCTCAAATTGAGCGACTTTCTTTAGAATATTCTCTTGCTTAAATTGAAGATATTTGGCCGACATGATGAAGTACAGGTTTATGACAAAACAAGCTATCTATGCTTGAACTAGAAATAGTGGAAGTATAATGAAATAGAAAACAATACTTGACAAACTAAAGAGTGATCGCTGGAACATTTGCTCGACGAAATTCAACTCTGCCACAACGGCAAGACCGAGTAGTGTCAGTTTGATTGTTTTTCTCGATTTACGACGGAAGTCAAATATTTTTTGAATGCTTTGATTGCACCAAACTTAATTATCTAAAATTAAAAACATTTTTTGATATAATCGAAAATACCTTGTCCATTTGCATCGATCATTTTAAGTGGTCGTTTCAAGTCGCTTTGGTACATCACCATGCCGAAATGTTCGTCCATTGAAGGACGGAAAAACAAATTAGTAAATATGATAATTTCCATAAAGAGGGCAATGAATACAATAAAGTCAGCCTGAATCCACAACTTTTGTGGATACATTTTGTGTGTAAACACATCGGGAGATTGAACAAAATGGCGCAATTGAAAATTTCCATCCGATAAGATGAGAATACTCTCTATTAAAAGATAGAATGCTAGTGAAAGTGGAAATAGATAGTGAGGGTTTGGATGTGACGATGCAGATGGTTGTTTGTTGATTGGGAGTGAGATTAAGAATTTGTGCTGGGGTTGATGAGAATTCAAATTTGCAATTGTGATCAACTTAATTGGATCATAATCGTCTAAGAAGACATTGATGTGAGATTTAAGCACTGATTTAATGAAGAGAAACATTTTGAATGCATACAATTAAACATTGCCGATTGTTCATTTGATTTGAAATTCTGTCCATTTATATAATTAAATTTGATAGAGCGAATTACAAACATGTCAAATTAGTAAATGATTAATTACCATGTGTTTTCATTTAAATGCAATCAAACTTATTTTAATTTGTCACAATTGTCAAATACTATTTATCACTTGTCATACATGACTGATACGATGCCAATGAACTTGAATTTGCATTGGGTTAAAATGAGTACAAAATGTACATTCACCATTTCGATCACGTACGACATTTGCAGGATTCTTGATAGTTTGTGTGGTATCATCATGAGATTTACAATTTGTGTGATAATAGACTGTCACAAGATTTGATCTTTATCATACTGAAGTTCTCAATTTGATTGATTGATTTCAATTTAAAACTAGTACACGAGTATGGAAAATTCACATATGTTGGTACATGCATGGTGGTTGTATTGGCTGACTCGCTTTTTTGCTGCGCAGCCTCGATCTAGCTCATGTTGCCTCTTTGGAATTTGACTGTTGTTGACACTTGTGTTGGCAGGTCAAATGCTTGTCATGTTTATGCTTTGGTTGTTTAAGCTTTAATCATTTGTTATGTGCCAAATGCAAATGGGTTTGATTCGGTCGGATATTTTTGCATAATTTACTAAACGATATTTTTGTTCGTCGAAATGGGATCTCACAAGAAAATTGCCCGAACTTGTAAATCGCCTCAATCTTGGTCACATTTGCTTGAAGATGACTCTGAACTCGATGGAATTTATTATTATGATTATTTGCTAGAAGATGACTCTGAGCTCGACGGAATCGACTATGATAGCGCACTTGTATCAACAATTAAACGAAATATAAATGATTTACCCATTGAATTAATGGTAATCATATTGAAGAAATGTCGTCTGGCCAGACAACAAATGATGCCTCTTCGATTGGTTTGCTACCGCTGGCTCATGATCATAGATGCGCAAATGTTTCAATCGAAGCGATCACTCAAGCTGTTTGTTGGTTCTCGAGAAGCAGTGATGCACTACTCTCTTTTTGTGAACGATTTTGATTGGGAATATTTGAAATTGAAACCAGTTGGACGGGACGATGATCTCGTTGTATCCGAAAAATATTTCACTGTGGGTTTCATTCGATGCCTTGGTGAACTGTTTCCTAACTTGCAGGAATTGGTAATCACCACTCGGTACTATAAGGACGCTTTTTCAGCTTATCTCCGATTCTTACTGTCGCGATGGCCCAATCTGAACAGTCTCACTGTTATTCACCCCTTCACCGAAAAAGATAAACAGTACATCTTCAACATGACTACGGCTATCAATAAGTTGGCCTCTCTGAAGCGTCTCGATCTGTCCGTCGGTGGCATTTATGAGAAAGAATTAGCCGAGCAATTGGCACCCACTTTTGGTCGTTTGGAACATCTATCGTACGCTATTCACAGTTCCAAATTTCTTCTTGCATTTGCTCATCTCAATGTAACATCCTTCAAATGTCTTGGTTTAACTTATATCACATCACTTGAGGCAAAATCATTGATATCGATCAATCCTCAGATGGTGGCAAACCTCACTGAACTTTGCCTGTCATCCGTAGCAAACACAAATGAGGTACAAATAATCGTAAAGCATTTTGTATCGTTGAAGCATTTGAGTGTGCACTTTCGTATGTACTTTGATATGGCATATTTTTATGATTATAATTTAGATGGACTTTCTCGAATGAGAAACTATGAAACTGTACGTATCTGTTCGAGTATTAATGATTTACTAATTTCCATTTGTTTATTTAGTGGAATAATAATAATTATGATTTGTTAAACTCTGTCAGTGAGTTGAAACAGCTAGTCGAACTAAAAATTGGCATTTTGGATGCTCGTTCGATACTGTCGCACAAAGAACTCAACTTATACAGAATCAAACCTTCCCCTTCAGTGAAAGTATTGCATCTATTCAATATTCTGATCGATAGTTACCATAGTACTAATGGTGAAGACTATGTCGATGACAATGATGGATGGAACGAGGAATATGGATATGAAGAAGAGGAAGAATATGAGGAAGAATATGAGGAAGAATATGAGGAGGAATATGAAGGGGAATACGAGGAAGAATACGATGAAGGTGTCGATGAAGGTGTCGATGAATTTGACATTGCACTGTACAGTGAACGGTTGTGTCGAATCTTAGCCACTGCTTTTCCCAATTTGGAGAAACTCACCATTCGAAGCAAATATACTATACCACTCATCGAGCCACATTTGGACCTTTTTAAAAACCTTCGCCTTGATCAATGTAAATTCATCAGACCGATCGATGTGTGCTATTCGGATTATTACATCGATTTATTTGGACGGCAGCAAAAGTGGTTCAGAGAATATATTAACCGTAAAATCTACTCTTATAACCCCTATTACTAAACAATTGTTTATTCTACAAAAAAAATTAATATAACTTCACTTTTATGTCATTTCGTTTTCTTTTTGGAGATTAAATTGTTCAAAGCTAAATACGACCAAAATGGCCAACAATTTCAATCACGATTTGCTCAATGTGATCATTGTTTCTTTAAATTCTTTGTAAAATTCTTTTCAGTTAGACTGTTACAGTTTAGTTTGGTGTTGCCATCTAGGGGAGAATAATTTTACTTTCGAGTACTGCTTAGAGGCTCTATTTGAGCTAATTTTGCATTTCACTTTTTTACTGCTTGTGTCATATTGTATAACTCATGATAAAATTGAAATTGATATTATTTTCGATGCTTGATGGTTTTATCTAAGCACCGATCATTGTGGCTTGTGTCTACAACGAATGTTAGTAATCTCCAAGAAGGGTCGATCGTTTTTTTAATGCTTATTAGCAGTGCCCATCTTCATTGAACTTCAATTTGCATCATCTAATTAAATTAACCAATTACTAATAAATCAGGTATGTTTTTTATTTAAATATCTAACTATATTACAGTAAATAAATAATACAAATGAAACATTGTGCGAGTGAAGTATTTAGACAATGCCAGCATCTCTGGCCAGTGAATAGAATATTGACTTGTCGTTGGCAAGTAGGCTTTTGGGTGATTCAAATTCGGCCACATTGCCTGAGTCGAGCACCATCACTCGGTCAGAGTCGAGAATTGTGTGCAGTCGATGTGCAATGGTGAGCACTGTGCAGTGAGAGAATTGAGCTCGAATTGTGGTTTGGATCAGTGAGTCTGTTTCGAGATCAACTGCCGCAGTGGCTTCGTCCAGGACTAGAACGTTTGTGCGTCGAAGTAGTGCTCGGGCAAGGCAGATCAGTTGACGCTGTCCTACTGACAGGTTCTCACCAGCTTCTGCAATTACGTGCTGAAGACCGAGTTCAAGACTTTTGACAAATGACTTCAGGTGAGACAGCTCCAACACGTGCCACAACTGCTCGTCTGTGTACTTGTCGAATGGGTCGAGATTAGTTCGGATTGTGCCACAGAACAGAACTGGGTCTTGAGGGATGATGGTGATTCGTGATCGAAGTGTTTGTAGGCCTAGCGAGGAGATGTCAATGCCGTCCATTGAGATCTTTCCATTAGCTGCTTCGATGATTCGGAACAGAGCCAACGTGAGTGAGGACTTTCCTGCACCGGTTCGGCCAACGATTCCAATCTTCTCGCCACGACCAGTGGCAATGTCTACCTTTCTGAGCACCAAATCGAGACCTGGTCGATATCTGGTTCCATAGCCATCGAAAGTGATCACACCTTGTTCGGGCCAATCAGGCGAAACCCTTGAGTCGTTATCCTTGAACCAGTCAGCCTCGGGTGTCACTTCGGTGTACTCGGAGATTCGTTCAACCGACACTACTTGATTCTCCAACTCGGTCATCATTCGGACACACATGTTCAGTGCAGTGGTGATGTTGAGAGCATATGACAGTGAGAGACCAGTGTCGCCTCCGGAGAGGCCACCTTCACCAGTGGTGTCTTTGCTTAGTGCCACAAAAAACGAGGCGAAAAATATTAATATGTTTGCCATAAACTCGAGTCGAACTTGAAGCCAACAGTTGGCCATTGCACTGGGAAAGAAACAACGCTGGTTGTTATCCACTCGTCGGTCAAATTCAACCATGAATCGTTCGGATGCAGTATAGGCCTTGATGGTGGACACACCATTGATGGTTTCGGAGAAGTGGGTAAAGATTGGCGATCGAGTCACCGATTCTATTCGCTTCAGTTGACGTGAAGTGGCCACATAGAATCGTTGAATGAGATAATAGATCACAACGAAGGGAACAACCACAGCCATGAAGATTGGTGTATTGTAGGACACGGTGAAGAATGTGGCCAACACTTGGAATGTGGTGTTGAGGAACACACTAAAGTAATAATAATTAGTTTGAATTTGCCATTTGCTTTTGTAAAAGCTTACCGAAGAATCAACTGAATGAAAGTATCGAGTACATCAAAGTCTTTGGAGAATCGATTCACAATACGTCCGAGTGGAGTTGTGTCGAAGAAGTGCATTGGAGCATGCACAATGCTCTTCATCAGTCGCCAATGAAGTGTTCTCGAAGCTCGAAGTGTGCCTGTGACCACCGAGATCCATCCAATCACCACGAAACAAGCTTGCGCCAATCCGATGAGGAAATAAATCAACAAATAGTAACCGGAGCTGGCTTCAACATCTGCAGTCCAGGCATTGAGCCAAAAGCTTGATCCAGTATTGGCAACAGTGATCAATAAGTAATTGACCACAATCATGATAGTCCATACAAGCGATAGAGCTCGGAAGAATTTCATGTAGACCGCAAAGGTGACCTGCCCTGTTTCCATGTGCTCGGCCTCGACCAATTTAGACTTTGGTGCCATTTCGGATGGTTTGGTAGCAGTGTGGATTGATGAGAGTTTGCTCGAGATACCAGAGAGAACAGATTGGTGACGCTCCTTGAAAACAATCGTTTTGCGTTTGCTCAAACTTCCCACCGGTGATGGCACATCCAAAAATTCGTCAAGTCCATTGTCGTCCATCTCTTCTTCCACCTCTTCCAATGTAGTTGTCAACACTTCTGTGGCATCCTCAACATCATCAGCAGCAGATTTACTGTAGTTGGCAATGAGATCATAGAAAATGGTGCTCTTTTGCATCAATTCATCGTAACTTCCAACTGCCTCAATGCCTCCCCTCTTGAGCAACACAATTTGATCAACATTGGACAACATGTAGAGTGCATTGGTAACCAGGACTCGAGTTTTGCGCTTGAGAATTCCTTGATTATTGCTGAGCACTTGGTCGAAGATGTGCTTGCCAACATGACTGTCCACTACAAATAGACAAATCAGATGTGTTAGTAGTAATTCTACAATGGTCAATACAATCTTACCTGCAGACAAGGGGTCATCGAACAGATACAAATCAGCATCCGAATAACAAGCCCGTGCAATGCTAACTCTCTGCTTTTGACCACCAGACAGATTAATGCCCTTTTCACCAATTTCGGTCTGATCGCCTGCGGTCAACATGGCCAAATCAGGCTTCAATGCACAAGCCTCGATCACTTGTTGGTACTTTTTCTCGTTAAACTTTGAGCCAAAGACAATGTTGTCTCGCACAGTGGCATTTTGAATCCAAGCCTGCTGTGACACATAGGCCAGTTGGAGTTCTTCACTGATGTTCACTTTGCCGGATATTTTCTCCATTTCACCGAGTAAAGCACCAAGGAAAGAGGACTTGCCTGAGCCAACATTGCCCACAACTGCCACTAGTTTGCCCTTTTGAATATCCAAATTGAGACCAGCTAGCGTGAGTGATGAATCCACATTGAGATTGGCAATCTTTTCATCGGATAAATGTTCCCAGTTGAAGGATGCATCGGATATAGAGATGGCGTTCGCTGGGTCCTGTCTTCGCATCACGTATGGAGTGGTCTCGTCCGAGTTGAGGAATTTGTTCAATCGTTTCACTGAAACCATTGTCTGGTGGACATTGAAAACAAGTTAGCAAATAAACAAACAAGTACAATTGAGAACACTCACCATAATCAAATTGGACATCATGTTAGGAATCATGGTCAACGGAATTCGCAATAGATTGAAATATGCAATAGACACAAAAGCCTTCTCGGCAGTGAGAATGTTGTTCTTATCGATGAGAATGTAGATGGCGAATGTGAGGCAGGACACCATGAATGGTGAACAGGCAGAGATGACGTTGAACACAGTGCTGATGTAACCTGCTTTGCGAATATAGTTCAGCTCCTGTACACGAATTGCCTGAATGTTGTCAATGAATGCTTGTTCCCAGGCATACAACTAGTGATATAAATATTTTAGTAAGTAAGTGACACACAAACTGAATCCGAAGCATACCTTCAACACTTTGATGCCGTTGAGCATTTCATTGATGGCTTTCAATCGTTTGTCCTTCAAGCCCATCTGGCGAGTTTGAATTCCCTTCACAATGCCCGCAATATAACCGTTGATTGGAATGAAGAGAATCATCAAAACGAGTCCGCCCAAAACTGAGATGCCCAATTCGTTCCACAGCAAATAGAGAGCAATGGCAATTTGAATTGGTGCAGTCCAAAGGAAACAAAGCCAAGGCAGAAGATCCACAAATCGTTGCGAGTCCACTGCCATTAGGTTGACAATTTCACCGGTTGTGTAGTCTTTCTTGGAGTGATTTGAGAGCACAAGGGACTTTCGGTACACGGCACCGATGAGGCAGGCACGGATTCGCATTCCCAAAACAGACATTCGGTACTGGTGGTAGGCTGAGGTGATGCTGGTGAACACGTTCACTACCACAAAGATGAGTGTGTAGAAAATGCCTTGCCAAAATGGGGCTGTCGCGTTGGTGGTAAAGGCAATCATGTATCTGGGTGAACAAAGTTGGGTTAAACTCAACAAAATGACACAATTAAAATGACAACTCACTTCATCACGGTTGGATTGGCCAACTGTAGATTGTCGGTGACCAGTCGAGCCAATGATGGCCACAGAAAGTATGGCCAAAACTGACGGGCAATGATTGAGATTGAATTTGTCTTGGGGTGTTGTTGTGTTTGGTCCAGTTTGGGTGTTCCAATGTTGTGTCCATTCGCTTTGTCCTCATGTAAGTTGTTTCGTTCACTGAACGACTTATGACCCCAAAATTCGTTGTATCGTTCGAATAGTTTACGTGCCCGGTCAGTCAGTCGAATCTGCCACAAGTCATCGATGGTGAGTGGTCGTCGGAAACCGATCCAAACGACCCTGTTGAACCACCAGAAAGTGAGTTTTGATGGGAAAGATGCAGTCTCCTTGGGACAAATCCTCTTTCGTTTCTTCTGTATGTCAATTGCCTTTTCATCAGAATCATCAAATTTGAAACCAGCCTTTTCTTGTCCATACAGAGTGTCCGATGCCATCAGTTCTTGCAGATTAGCAACTCGATCGGGGAAAGAGCAAATGAGGAAAAGAATAATTTGAATGGCAAATTCAATGTAGATAAAAGCAAGCTCTGAATTGGACTGGTGATCGGTAAACTGAATGTATGTCGGAATGGATATTCCCGTGCAAAAGATTTGAAACAGCAAATAAAACCAAATGGCACCTCCATTGACGAAGCCAAACATTCGTTGGAAGTGAAGAAAGATGACCAACAACAGATAGGTGATGAAGGATATGATCACTCCGATCACTTCTGCCGAGGTGACCACAACTGTGGGGTCATCCTTGCCCCTGAGCACACCTTCGTAGATGGCGTGCGCAAGACCAACGATGGCCAGCGAAATAGCGGTCAACAGTTTAATAATGTTGAAGTAATTCCATCCAATTGTGGGACGTTTGGCTGTTAGATAGTCCCACAAAGTGTACGGAAAGCAGATCCATAGTAGGATGGCTGGCGCCCAGATTAGAACAGTGTCGGTGAAGCATGGAGTGAAGGCAGGCGTTGGGGTGTCCCAAGTGGCACTATCGTTCTGTTAGAGTTAGAAAAAAGCATTAGCATTCTGGCAATTTGACTACTCAAAAAAATGAACATACCCAAAATGGAGTATTACAAATACCACTGAAGACTTGTGAAGTCATTATTATGCCGTGAGCTTGTCTGATCACTTGAAGAGTTTGTGTTGACTTTTGTTCAGAGAAGAAAATGTTACAATGTTGTTTGGTAGCACTAAGGTGAGTTATATGCACAATTTAATGTCACATGCAAAGTGAGTCTTGCCAGTCCACTGTCTGTCTGGTCTGTTTTATATGCATTCTCCATTCGTACTTGCAACCAACCAAATGAACTCAAGGGTACAATTTATGTTGGTGCCGGCAAGAAGTAACCTGTATTCTCCTCATTGACGGTGAACCACCACCATTGTCGCAACTAATGAAATGTACTAAACTTCAACCAACGGAATGCAGTGACAGTAAGGTGCAATAAAGAAATGTCGCCGCACATTTACTGCGAACACAATAAAAGAAACACAAAATTGATCCTAGTTTAGCGTACAAGCACATTGGACACAGACGTACATTTGGTTGGTAATTTATGACCACAAAGGGACAGACATCAAATTGAGTGATTGTCGTTAGTTTCTTTAACTCACAATTAAACTCATTCACACACAGAAACAAGAAAATTGACAATTTGTAAATTACTTTTGAAATGGACCAAAATGTCTTACAAAGTGCAAAAGAAAAATTGTACTAAGCAATAGGAAAGCCAGTTGAAAGCATCACCATAACTTGTCGAGTACAATCGTAGGACATTTTGGTTCGAGCACGGAACATTGCAATGCTCGAGATTAATGGGCCATCATCGATTATGATCGCAATTATAATTGCTCATTAGAAGGTCACTTGTCTGTACACTAACATTGAGCAGTCCATAAATATATTGTAGGACATTTTATTTCATTTTAAATGCATAACTCAGGTAATAATGATGTTCCGTGCCACAAATAAGTCAATTCGTTAACCCAAAGTACATCTTTCAATGTGCCTTGTCTTATCAGATGTAAAGGTAACACTTTCCACCAAAGTACATCAACTGTTGTTGTTGACATACATATTTGCAAGTGTCAAGTCCATCCTGGGATATACTTTGTGTGGGTTATTATCGTTTTAAAGCACATAAACGGAGATCGTCTTCCTCGCGTCGTGTTGGTGGTGTGCAGTGCACTAATGGAGGACATATTTTATTGTTCAGAAGATAAGCTCACTGGCACAGGCCTGTTTTATTATTCGGTTTACAGCTTATGGCGATGCCTACAATGTGACAAATATCGTGCACTTGCATCGGTCAAATTAGGATCATTTTTATTGTGGCTGGTAGGGTTGTTGTTATTTTTATGCAATTTAAAAATTAGATATGCCTTGGTGCTCACCAGTGTCAGTAGTGTACTTTCAGTACAAATGAACAAGGTAGCTAATGTAAATTAAGAATTGGCAATCACATTTGCATATCTCGAACGGTACAATCCATGCATTTTGTCTTAAAGAGTTAATTTGTAGCTGCAACATAATTGTGCATTTGGGCAATTCGATCACCTATTAATTGTCTTGCTAAAATGGTACATCGATTTGGATTATATTTAGAAAGTGCCCTCCAGCTAGAGTTTGTCATTTAATGTTAAGATCGAAATATTCCAAGCGAGACAATTCAAATGGTCATTGATGCTAGATTTGGTGCATTTTCATGAACTGTACCATTTTTAATTTTTAAACCATTTTTACAACGAAATTTCGAATTTCCTTAATTCCTCTTTTTATTTTCAAACTATTTAAAAATTGATTAATTATTAATTTGTTAATTGTACGTCTGATAGATAAAGATCGGCTATAAATTAATATTTTTTCTATACTAAAGATAGTAAAGCTAATTAGTAATAAACATGTCTTGTTCCGATCATTTGTTGTCTCAAACACTTTTTCCTTGTATTACACTTTTCACATCGCTCGCAATATAAATGGTTTTACACTAGCTTTCACTCCTTGGTGTTTTTGTATACATTTCTAAAAATATCTCCTCGCATTGCAAAGCGATTAGCATAAACCCGAGCCGATGTAAGTAAGCCTCAAACTGGTTTATATCGGCGAACGTGTCTTGTGCCACCGCCATCGCCGCGCGCGACCACTGTCCCTGTTCAATGATTATCGATTTGTCTAGAATTAGCTACTTACTAAATTATTATATCCGCATTTAATTAGTGGTCAATCTGACTGATCATATATAGTTGTGGCCATTCGATTTAGAGCCCATACAGAATATATTGTACAATCGATCATTAATGCACTTCCTAGTCAGTCACAATTAGAGTTCGGTGAAATTGAGATGAAAGTTATCTATTTTTTCAGAAGGCACTTTCAAATGTTGAGAGAATTTTCACAGAAATAGAGATGACGATTCTCTCTGCCACCAAGAATAAGAACTAGAACAACTAGTTGAGCTGTGTGTCTGTTTGTTATCAATCTCGACCGAGTTCATAAAAGTATTAACACTCCATTGGTGTTGGTGTCATTTTCGATTTAGCTTTCGATTCATCATGTGCAATTCTGTTTGATTTGTGCTTCGGCTATATTTGTACTGTTGATTTAACAAATGGAATTATTACTGCAACTAAAAGTATCTGAAGTACCTAAAAGTATTTGAATAAATACTTTATTTAAGTCAATGTGAATTTGTATTGAACTTGTGTTTGTGTCCGAGAAAATGTTGAAATGCAGCAAGTCGCCATTTTATGCGCAAAACATTTTCCATTACCAATCGAGCAAGCAAGCATTTGTGTGCATTCTCGTCACTGTCATTCTGTTTGAATTGATCGCTGTTCCACTGGTAGAAGCACAACTCGAGTATGAATACTACTTTGGCAAAAGAGCACGTAAGCGAAGAGCTAGAAGAATTAAACGAAGACAAAAATCAAGACGAAAAGCGATGAGACGATCTCTTGGTGAGTTGGTTTGGGTTGGCATCTTAATGCATTCTTATTGTTTCTATATATTTTAGGTAAGAGAAACTACCGAAGAATATATGGCAAACGAAGAGGAGCATTTCCTGGTGGTTTCGGACTATTACGGTCTGGTCGTGGTACTATGGGACTAGGTGGTCTGGGTGGTGGTGGCGGCGGGGGAGGGGGAGGACTTGGTGCATTTGGTGCTCTGGGTGCGGCTGCGGGTGGTGGTGGGGGTGGTGGGCTCGGTGGTTTAGGTGGGCTCGGTGGACTCGGTGGAGTCCGAATTGGTCTCAATGTTGCTGGTCGGGCATTTGGTGTGTCTGATCGGCTAGGAAATGATCTGATTGGAAGATATGGCTTGCTCAGTCCGGCGGGCTTGGATGATTTCACTGCTGGATTCCTTGGTGATGCACTCTTCAGTCCTGGAGCTATTCTTGGATTGGGTGCTGGTGGACGTGGTGCTGCTTCTGCATTTGGATTGGCAACAGGTACATACAATATATACAACATTCTAAAATATTTTACTGGAATTCAGAACTTACGTTAAATTCTTTTCATAGGTCCTGCAATTGCTGTTAGTGAACTTGGTGGTGCAATGGGCTTTTCTCAAGCAAGTCTTGGTCCGGCAATGTCTCTCGCATCTTTGGGCGGACTTGGCGTTTTAGGTTTGCACTGAGTTTGCACTAATCTACGTTTTGATAATAATTAATTTATGAATTTAAGGTGGCCTTGGAGTTGGTCTTGGAGCTGCCGCTGGTGGCATGACCGGGGCAGCTGCTGGCGGACCACTTGGTGCTGGACTGGGAATTGGAATTGGTGCTGGTGCCGCTGGCAGTGGTTCTGGTTTGGCTAGTCTTGGTGCTTCCGCTGGTGCAGCGGTCGGTGGTGCTGCTGGTGGTGCAGGTGGTGCTGGTTTGGGTGCAGCTTTCGGTGCCGGACTTGGTGGTGCAGGTGCTGGCGGAACACTCGGTGCTGGTTTTGGTGCTGCTGCTGGTAATGCTGCTGGTGGATTTGGCGGTGGAGTTTTCGGAGGGTAAGAACAATTCAATCCATTCTACATATTTTACTAATTTCCTTAATTTGCCTAAAAACAGCGGCGTTGGTTTGGGCATTGGTGGTGCTGCAGCAGGCGAAGGTGGAGGTGGTTAATCGATCGTATCGCTACATTTCATTCGTTTGGTTCATTTCATTCATTCCATATCGCATCTCCGCACTTCCTAAATGCATTCACTTCAATACTTAACTTGATGTTCTTTCCATTTCCTATTAATTTTCCCATTTCTTTCATTATCATTTTAATCACTAAATTTCCTCATTTCTTGTATTATTCCATATGTGATAAGTCAACTTTTTCTTCTCATTGCAGTAATTCAGTTTAATAAATTCAAATAAAACTAGAAACGTGACACTTTCAGTTGAGTACAAATTGATTGGTAAATCATACTTTAAGAGGATTTAACTGCAATGTAATCGTATTGAATCGCAAGACAAGATTAGATTTAGTGAAGATGAAGAGCCCATTGAGTATGCGAAATTGATCGATTCCGAATGATGTCTCATTGAGGAGGAAGAGAGAAATGCGATCGAGTGAACAAGCAGGAAATAGAAAGTGGGTCAGTGTGTGAGTTATACTCGACAAGTCGCTATCGATTCGTTGCTATACAGAATAGCCTTCAAGTGTTTGCTAATGATTTATTGCAAGATTGCTTTAAAATATTAAAATAATTTAATTTAATTCCATATAGAAATGCAATCAAAATACAAATATTGCTATGATAACTTTCCATATTGTAACTTATGTTGCCGACAACACGAGGCAAATGTCAATCAATGCGATACAAAACAAATGACAATTGAATGGAAAGTTTGTTGCATTTATTGTTATTTGGTCAAATAATAAAATCATGACATTTGCCAAATTTGAAGACATTTGCTTGTCAGCATCTTTTGCGCACTTTGAAACAACTCTACATTTTGTATGATGGACAATTTAACGAAATTGAACAAGCCGAACAATGACATTTACATTCCTATTCCTGGCAACACGGACAAATGGACCATCTTGGTGGAAGAAAGCACAGCAAAAGCAGTGCCCACTTATTCGTACAGTTCGGCAATTTTTACAGCAGCAGTCATAATCACCTTGATTTATTTTGTAATTCCAGCTTGTCTTTACTATTTGTTCATTTTACAGCAACAGGACGATTGTAATTAAAAATGTTTTTCGATTTAATAAAATCATGATTTGAAAAGTTCTAGATTTACATTGGGCACATCAAGATGACTTTTTCGAATTGGCTTGTTCGAACACTTTTGTGTTACTCTTGGTTTAAATGCTGTTTAAAGTGCTAATTGTTTGACACGCTCACTGTTGACTGTTTCCCACTGCCGAGGCTGCTTTTCAAGATGTCCCTGAATTGCTCTTTTGACTTGCACGCTTTTGGTCATGTTTGATTATGCACTCGATCAGTTCGCATTCGAGTACAACTACAACTGACTTAACCTCATCCAAGACTTCCCATTTTACCCGAAGCAAAGCACGCAACTCTGTGTTCAGTGCCACAAGTCCCGTTACTACTACAAGAACTATCCCAACATCTACTGGCAAGACCTCTTCATCAGCCCAAAAGTCGTCCACAATGGGTCATAGTGAAGGCAGTTCCCGTAGTCGTGCACCACCGTTCACCGGAAGCGCAATCGAGAAAGCTTCGAAAGGACCCAACAGCAGTTGTGGTCACACCACAGTGGACATGTGCTTTGTGAGCAACTGTTTCTGTTGTGACTGTTGTGTGTGGTCACCAATCAATTCTCGATTCAACGATCCTCGGCCCAAAGGCAAGCGACAAGTACCTCGTTCGAAGCCACTTTGTGTGCAATTGAAGCAGAATCTCTTCTTCTACATCACAATAATCATTCTGTGCGCAATGAACGGCTGTGTCGTCTATTTCGATGCTCTTTTTCTAGCCAATGAGATTCATATCACGGTGTTGATTATTTCTCAAGTGCTTTTCGCCATGGTCCTTTTCACACTTCTGGTCACTGCTTGCACCGATCCGGGAATATTGCCTCCTGCCACCGATGATGAAGCCGCTCAATTAGAAAAGGAACAACGTAATTATACTTATATTGTCTTTCTTTTAAATAATGACCAATTGAATTTGTTTAGAAATACCTCCAATAGTGCCAGGCCAGAAGTGGGTACCACCGGTACGAGCTCAAGACATTGCCATCAAAGGACAAGCCATGAAACTGAAATACTGTTTCACTTGTCGATACTTCCGTCCACCTCGTGCAACGCACTGTAGCACTTGCAATGTGTGTGTCGACAACTTCGATCACCATTGCCCTTGGATCGGCAACTGCGTGGGCAGACGCAACTATCGAGCTTTCTTCCTGTTCATCAACTCGTTGGCGGCACTCGGAGTCTACGACGGTGCTTTGGTTCTGACGCACATGATACTGTGTATGTATACCCTCTGTGAACTATGTCAACCATTAACAATCACTCCATACACCAATTTAGTATGTCGAGATCACACCGTTGGAGAGGCCATCAAAAAGTCGCCTGCATCGCTGATTGAATTAATCCTGATTGTGCTGGCAATTTGGTCGGTGCTCGGTCTAGCTGGCTTTCACTGCTACCTGGTGATGTCCAATCTGACCACCAACGAGGACATCAAAAGCACCTTCGTCTCGAAACGTCCAACCAACAACAACGTCATACACATAGAGAATCCATTCACTCTCGGATCGGCTTATGGCAACTGTCAGCAAGTGTTGTGCAGTGCACGAGCAAGCAGCCGATTGCGAAAAGCTTAAGTGATGATTAAACATATGTTCAATTAGAAATGTTGATGTCTAATCTATTTGAGACCATCACTAGCTACTTTGTCATGCTTAATCGAGCCTTATTTATCGTCGAAGTGAACAGCGGCGGTGCCTTGGAGAGTAGATCCAATCAATCGGCAAATAATTACCGTGAATGGTGGTGGAAATCATTCGAATTCAGTGGCTTCTTACTGTGCTGTCGAATAGCTTCGAAGCATATAATCTTAATAATATTATTTGGATAATTCTAATTAATTGAATTATTAATTGCTGTATTTGGCAAACTTGATCAAATTAAACTGTAATGGACAAACATTGGAACCTGTTCTTCACACAGCTACTTATCATGCTGTTAATGCATGCTGCATGTGTACTTCTGTCTCAATTAGTCATATCAAATCACATCGGCAACTCTACTCTACAATTCGATCTCTTGGCCTTGATGATTCATAGAATTCTAACTCGAAAGTAATAATAAAATAAGTAAATCACCGACCATTCCATGTTCACCTCGAACGAGTCGTGCAACAATACACTTCCACAGTGACAAAAGTAGCTTCACTTTGCTCTGTTTGGGTCATAAGTTTATTTAAGATTTGATAAAGTCTTCCCCTCTGTGGCATCTCTATCTGCCTAAGTGCCTTGCCAACGAGCTCAATTAATTCAAACTTCGGCCGACATCTCATTGCGCGTGTGCTACCAAGTTCTGTGGACTTTTTACCGAGTGTACGACCCGATCAGACGACAAGCAAGATCACAAGTATGAGTGACAAGCAGTGCACTGCCACCAGCAATGGATGCTTCCGCAAGCTTTTCTTGAAGTGCAAGGATGCGGTCAAGTCTCGGTGCTCTGGTCAGTTTGCCTCTTTGGTGGATCGCGAGTTTCACGCTGTGTTCACCTTCGCGCTGGTGCTGATCGCCAAGTTGTTTTACCTGCGTTGGCTTCTGTCGGGTGGCCCGATTGCCGAGAACAACTTTCTCTCTCGGTACGTCTCATACGTGCACATCGCTCTCTTCCTGATTAGTGGTGCGATGCTCCGCTGTTTGGTTGGTTACTTCCTTGTGGGAGGACACATGGAGCAGGGTGGCACCTTCGACTACTCCGAGAATGGCCACAGCACCACCGACAAGTCCACCGAACGCCCGAACAAGAGCATCAAGTCGGACAAGACGGACAAGTCCAAGTCTAACAAGGAACAAGCAGTCTCGCCAACACTGGACAATGACTCCAGTGATCCAGAAGACGATGCCAAAATGAGCAAGGACTTCAGTGGCAAGACTGCCTTGTGAGATGGACTTCGTCCACTCTTTTTGTGATGGTGCACTTGATTGGTGCTCATTAAATTATATTTAATTAACCAAACCGAGTCATTTTTTGTTTAACTTATGACTAAACAGTGAAGGGAGGAGGAAGTGCCTATACGGGTTAGAGCTAAGAAGACCCACGAGCCTGATGACTCGATGTCCATTGATTTCGATGGAAACATCTCTGACCAGAAACAAAAGCAAAGAGACAAACTTGCGCCTGTAAAATTGGCCTTTTCTTCTGGGGGTGCACAATGCACTGCACATATCCTTTGATCTTTGTCTTCTTTTCTTGGCACCGGTTGGTTTAGATGCACCATGGTTTGTGCCACATTTCGAGACACAATGATCACCGAAGACTGTTGGCAACAGAGGGATGGCCGACTTTCCGCACATTCTCCGTGAGGTGGCACTGTTGCCAGCAGAGTCGACTTGTGCATTTTATAGAACTTTTTTTATCAATGTCAAATTTGTTTAATTATTTTTGTTTGCACAAATGTGTCTTTTATTATCAGCCGAATCAACTAAATGACAATTTTGTGTTTCATATACATAGTCATAGTCCACATGAAATACCCAACATAGGTTAACATAACCTAAATGATGATTATTATTATTGAAATTAAAAATGCACAAACCAAACAATTGATAGTTACCTTCATGGTTGACTTGGAAGTAACCGTTGCCAATGAGCCAATAGTGATTCCATACTTGGGTCCCTTAGACAATCGTTGATATAGTGCATCGTACTTAATTTTGTATCTCATATCACGCCTCTGCAAAGTCATTTGAATGCGCGGAATGATTCTACAGAATTTATGAATCGATTTGCTCAACTTTGATAAAGGATAGAGTGAAGATAGTAAAGCAAATTGGCCCACAATCACCAGCATAAAGTTGAATGTGAACTTCACACTGGTCATCAAGTCGGTCACCATCTTGACCGATACATAAATGTTGATCGGAATGACACAAGCCAATGTCTTCAGGGCAATACTGCCCCAAATTTGATTATTCGAACGCAGTAGAATGCACATGATTCTCAGATGTTCTGATAGAAACAATTCGTGGATAAATCGACACGAGTGCACATTATGTTTGACAGTTTGCTCGAGCAATCGCCTAAGATGAGACATGTGTAGAAGGTAGAATCGTGTTGCGGTGATTGCAATCATAATCAATATCCAAGCAATTCAGCACATCAGAATGACTATACTGTAGTACAGAAGTGCAGAGCCAATGAGCACGACAGGAAAGTACCACCAAGGAAATGGATACAGATACTTGATTATCATTGCAACTATTACTGCAAGTGAGTAAATTACTGAAACAAACAAAAATTAATTATACAATTATCAAGGTACATTGAGATATTTACAATTGGCTGTCTGGATTGATCCAAAAACAATTTCAAGCATTTGAACAGTCTGAATCACTCGAAATCGAACTCGAAGAGTCAAATTTGGAAAAAAACTCAACCGAGTACAGCTCCATTTGAATCTATCAATATGTTCCATGTTGTTCCACATTTAATAACGAGCTTTGATTTCAGCATACTTCATCACGATTAGTTTCGGTAAATATTTTCGAGTTTTATTTGGAAGCTTTTCAATAATATTTAATTGTTTACACTCGAGTATGCATGTATCGTCAAACTATTTTTCTTGCAGGCTTGGTACTGTTCCAAATTGAGCACAACCAAATGGTAGAAGAATTGCCAGGCAGGTGTGTGCACGGGATTAAAGTACAACATTTGCAAACCAAACAAAGCATAGACACAGGCAAGGAGGAAGAATGGATTGAATGTTGGGCGGTTGGCTTCGGTGAAACTGCTAATAAAGTAATCGTGTCCACCAAATGGAACATAACCTTGAATAAATGGAGTTAAATAGAGCGTTCGTACAATAATCAAAACATAAAGAAACATTTCAAACTTGTGACGCAATCTCGAGCGTGGATTGTCGTAATTCTCCACAATGTCCTTCACGTGCATGTAGTAATAATGAAACAGATTATCCCGCAGAGTGTTTATTATTTTTGAACCCATGTTACTATCGAATAAATTAAATTTTTAAATGGGGAATTAAATTCATCCAAGTCAATGTTTGTGTTTAAGACTAATTTAAATTGACAATTCCCATGGAAACATTTAATTAAAATAGAAAATTTATTTTTTTCTTTAATTTTAATTTTTAAATGTGATTAACGTTAAGATTTGGAGATAATTAAATAATTGATTTTCCAAATTGCCAATTATCCAGCGTAGTAGCGAATGTTACAAAATGTGAAGTGTATCATCAAAATGCAATGCGGTAAAGCTAACTGCAGTAGTAACTTACATTTGCATTCATGATCGATAATCTATTGTGGTCGCATTTCACAATACCGACTCATTGTGCCAGTCTCTACTTGTAGTGTACAAATGGATTCTTGTTCGTAAAAATTCAAATAACAGATTGCAATAACAGAATTAATCAGAATTTAATTGTAAAATTATCACAAATTCACTTTTCATTATTTTTCAAAAGAAAGTCTTTATACGGTGCAATTCGAGTGTACAGCGTTGGACTGTTTGGCTTGGCACAATCATCGGTGCGGGTGATAAGGCCTACGGTGGTGTAAACAAGGTCTGTTCGGCCTGGAATAATCAAGGGACAGACTAGTGGTCCGCCATTGTCGTAAAAGCACGGACCAGCTCCACCATCGGGATAACCAGCGCAAATGTGGATGGTCTCGTTGAATGCGGGATACTTGGCCAGACACGCCGAGTTATTCGCCATGGGCATGTCCACCTTCATCAGGTCATTAGAAACAAGAGTTGAAGTGCTGATGCTGCCCCAGCCAAGTGACATACACGCGCTCATGTTGAGTTGGATTTCACTCGGGGACAAAGGCAAACAGGTTCGACTGCAGTTGGAGTGCTCGTCTAAGAACTTGATCGGTCGGTCAAGCTTGATCATGCCAATGTCGTTGAGAAGATCTTTCGCAACGTAATCTGGGTTACTGATTATCTATAAATAATAATTAATTACAAATCAAAACAATACAAACGGCAAATAACCACAAATTACCTTTTTAACTTTGAAGTCATACTTTTCTACGTGCTGTTCAAGATTCAAAACACCAAGAGTAATGTCAACATTGTGAATGTCACCAATCACAGATGGTCTACAACAAAGGTCAATTCAAACAAAACATTAACGCGAATGATCATTGATCAAACACAAATCAATCAACACTTACACAATACATTGTGCGCCAGTGAGAATAGTGTCCTCGGTGATGATCATTCCACCACAGATGAGTTTTCGATTTTTGATGAATATTGCAGCCATAAACTTGAACTCGCCATATTGCACCATAGTTCCGTTGACTATGCGTGGGGTGTTGTGGTCGGCTCTGCCTGAGATGAGGACACTCATCGTAATGCTAAACCATAAAAGTATAACAAATGGAGACATTTGAGCGATTGGCTGAGATTGGCTTGCAAGTTTGAGAAAATAATAAATCTAAAGAAACACAAAGAAAGTAAAATAACACGTTTACTTTTAGAATATACTATTGCGGCAATTAGCTCTGTACATTTCGAATATTATTGGCTCATTTTTTGAATTGAGATTAACGAACGCGCGATCGGTGCCAGTCCTGTTTTACTTCTCTTTAAATAACATTGCAACTGCTTGTGTTGCTCGCTGTGCAATACACAAATTGACTAGATTTTCACATTTATTGTGTTTATAAATTGAATTTGGTCATCTAGTTGAGGGTTGCATCACATTGATGGCTGAATGCAGGAAAAGTTGTAGCGTACAAAGCGAATGTTGTAGTCACTACCGTTAATGAGTGCCACTGCGCCAAAGTTGTTCTGTTTGCCATCATAGTTGGAGCACGAGAACAAGGTCAGACACTGCTGCTTGAATTCGATCTTGTAGCCTTGTGCACAGGCCGAATGGGAGCGAAGCAAAAATTGCAGTTCGCTTGCTTCGAGAAAGTCGCTCAATTCTTCGTGGTCGAATGTGTGTCGTGAGAGTGACAACTTTGCGGGTTTGGCGTCCTTGCCTGACTTCTTGACAGACTTGCCAAGCGCTTGCTTGTCACCGCTGTTCTTGTTGATCTTTCTAGGGTTGGGCCCTTTCACCGAGTTGAGAAACATTGGCTTTCCTTTCGACTTGAGCATACTGGTACCAGGTTTGTACTTGGTGGAGCTTTTCAGTTTTCCACTAGAGTTGCTCTCTGTGCTTTTGGCGCTTACAAGTTTCGATAAAGTCCCAGTGCTGATGATTGAGGAGGTGGTCGATGAAATGCCAGACTTGACTGCACTTTTACTTGACTTGATCGATTCAAACGAGTTCTTGGCTGACTTGATGCTCTTGCAGTTGAGTTTAGATGAGTCTATTTTGAGTGACTTGCTCGGAGACTTGCTTGAACCATTTGATTTGACTGATTTGATCGATTTAGTTGATTTGATGGGACCAGATTTGATACTTGTGCACTTCTTGTCTGATTTGGTTAGTGACTTTTTCCGAGATTCTTTCGAGGATTTGTTGCTTGCAGACCCCTTAGATTTTTCCATGAGAATCACCTTCTTGCCTGACTTGGTGGCTGTGATTGACTTCTTAGATGACTTTTTTGATTTACTAGATGCTGAACTCTTTCGGTTCGATTTGGTAGATTTGATCAACGAGCTTGCCACCGCCGAAGTGCACTTGTCACTACTTTTGATAGCTCTCCCACTCTTGGTGAACTTGGAGATTGGGGTTGACTTGGTGCTGAGATGAAACTTGTTGTCCGTTTTTGCGCCAAACAGAATTTTGCTCACATTGCTCACATTGAGGCTATTCACTGATGGCTTCGAGTTATTGGGGAAACGAGTGATGTACTACAGAGAAGGATGAACAAGAGAAAGTTAGTTTAGCTGCTAGAACGAGTACAATCACTCACCTCAGCGGCCATTGGTTCATCTCTTTCGAGATGCTTCATCTCTTTGGGCAACTTGAACAATGCGTTGAGTCGAGCCGCGGATGGAATTCCCGAATGAGTGCACAAAATGTTGTCTTCTACCACCGAGGCAATTGGCAACCGAGCAAATATGTCCAGCAGCATGTTGTAAATGTTAGTGCCATTCGCCTGACCGTACTTTGCCATGGCTTCTTTCTTAAGTGTCTCCGAGGTTCGGTGGGCCATTTCATTTGCACCCCGCAGCAAAACTACTTTGTTTGGTGAGCAGAGCTTAAGCGCAAATAGGTAGATTAGACATTCAATGCTGTGGCCACGATCGCCTGAGTAATTTCCAAGGAAGATCAAATTTTCCGGAATGACAGGAAAGCTTGTGAAGAAGTGACACTCCAGTTGCATCAGATCGGTCAAATTACCTAACAGATCACCGACCACGATTGCAGGTGCGTTGACTTTGACCAGTTTGCACTCACTCGCCAACAAGCCAAGCAGTTCATTGAGCAGAATCCGAAGATATTTTACAAATGTGCTCCATTCATCGGGTGCAGCCATCAAACCGATTTGATTAGACTTTCGGTGGTAAAAGCCACGAATAAGATCGATGAAGATGTTCGGCACAGAACCGATGGCGAAGACATACTCCAACGAATAACGGGACCGGGCTATTGAATCATTGACACTCTTCTGAGTGGATAAGTCTTTGAGTGCTTGGTTGTTGATGATAGTTGACTCCACACATCTACCAATAGTATCGATGGTCACCAAATGGTTGCCGTACTCGTATTGCTGAACTCGACACGACCAGCAGGTGCCCTTGGTGGTTCGCTTTGATTTGAGCACTTGTTCAGTCACAGCAATTGCTTTGTCCCGTTCCTTAGCTCTGTTTGCTAGTGCAGGCGAAATCTGATTAAAGATGCTCTTTGGTGATCGACAGAGTAGGTTTAACTGGTTATCCAGTTGCGAGTGAAACATTCGGAGAAAATCCTCATAAGACACGTTAGTGGCTGATTTCACTTTAGCACTTTGAAAGAGTCGATTGAGTTCGTTGTTAACAACTGTATCGGTCCATGATGGATTTGCGTCCTTTAGGAGAACAGTAATGCTCTGAGAATTAAGGTAACCCTTGTGCTCCAGGTCGTAGTATCTGTTCAATGAAATAATTAATACATAAGCAATGCCTTACTAAATATCGATTCAATTTACCTGAAGATGAAGTGTGATCTAGCTTCAAGCTTACTGGAACAGGTTGGTTCGAGCACGGCAAGTCCAACGATAAACTCGTGAAAGTCCAGGAAGGAACGTCGAGTGAAAGCAAATGCATAGTACAGACGGGTTAGTCGGGTCTGGTCAGGCACATTGCCGTACTTGGTGAGATAGGCACGAAATGATTCGAGGCACATGTAGAAGGAAGGGTAACAGTGCTCGATGTAATCGGTGTAGATTTCGGACAAGTGGTGAGAGCTGATCTTAGCTGCCTTGAGCACTTTCTGTTCCCAGCTGCCTTGGTGGTTTAGGTAGAACTGGGCGTTACGCATGGTGAACTCGCTGACAATGCGCGGAGAGTTTGGAGATATCAACATGTTGGCGAACATTCTCAATTCAGGACCCCAGACCTTGTTGACTTGGTCGTTGAGCACTTGAGAGGCGGTCAGCCAATTGACACGGTCCGTGTTTCGACAACACAGGAAGCCTTGGTTTGGTTCTAGATGCACAAATCGAGTGAGCCGAAGGACGAACTTGCCAGACGGGAGCTGAATTCGAAGAATTTGGAGGAAGGTCATTTGGTAGACTGGAGGGACCGGTCGGTTCTCTTCTACATCCATCTCTGCTTCAGTTGGACCAATCAGCAGATTGACACCTTCGTCTGAAGCCCTTTGCCAGGTCAGTCCGTCGGGAAGAGCCACGAAGGGAAGCCAGGTGCACTTGCACTTGTCCACGTTGTTCACGGCCACCTTGTCATGTTCGCCACAGTAAATGAGATACACGATGCTGTCGAACACGGGCTCATTCACCACAGAGGCTCCTTCTGGTATGAGATGAGGCACATCGGAAACGGCTGGCTTGGCCACTGGCTTGGTCGGAACAGGAACGCCATCACCGATGCCCATGCTTGCCACACTTCGATTACTTTTTGACTCGTTACTTTGAGAGCTCATTCAAGGGAGAGATTTTGGGAGAAGAAACTTGAAATCACAATCAATGAATAGGCTAGTAGTGGCTCTTATAGCCACTCGGCATTCACTAATCCATTAGATTGTTCGTTCGATTTAAATTAAATCATTTTTTATTTTCATCATTTAACATTCGACTCGAACTGAAGCGATTTGCGAACAGTAAGGAACAGTTGCAACTTGGTTAATATGAAATTCGCAGGCGGCTGAAAATTTTCACCAAAGTTGCAAATAAACAAGCAATATTGCAAATTGTACAGTGACAGGCTCACAAGTCAGCTGCGCAGTACAAAGTTTGTGACACAATGCCTTTGTGACAAAGGCTTGTGCGTCGTGTTTCCGAGCAGAAATACTTTCCCTTTCCAACTACGTGCTTTAGAAAAACAATATTTTCTTGTGCTTTTTGTGCTTTTCATTTATTATTGTTTACGCAATTTTTCACAATTGTTACATTCTATCATCATATCTAAAAGGTTCAGACTGAACCTGGGAATCTTCTCGAAATGCCAGTGGCATAACAAGTGTCATTGTCGGTGTTCAGTGTCTCAAACGTAACCGAGGAAATGGGGCCAACTTGAATTCAGGTGGTGATGATTCAATGCGCATTAAATGTGTTCAATTAGTTCAATGTTTCCTTGTGAAAACTTGAATCCCGACATTTCCTATTCCCCGTTGATTGGTCTCGTTACCGGTGGTGACCGTGTTACATAGGTTCCTGATGAAACATTTGGTCAAGAAAACAAGCTATGCTTCCATTCAGGCTAAAGATCATTCACGAACTTCTAATCCAATCATCTCGAAGGTGACTGTCAAGATGAGTGGGAAATACTACTTGGCGGATGATGCTGAAAAGTTCTCCATTCTCTCTCGAGAAACACTTCTTCAAATACAAGTATGGCGATCTGCTCAAGCAGTACAAAAACAAGCTCGGTGCAATTCGGCGATTGTATAAGAAACCTGAACTTGTAACCCAAATTATCTACAAGTCAATATCAGTTTTATTCAGAATGAAAACTTTTACATAAATTATTGTGTTGCTTTATATCTTTATTTAAATTGATGGGGGCAGTGTAATTTGGAAACTTTGAGCATTTGTCAAAATGACCACATTTATAATTTTCCTTCTGCGGGACCATCGTTAGCTTTGTCTTGCGATCCTTTGTTGCTGTCGTTTTGTGGATGAGATCGATTAGCGTTAGTACTGTTTGCAACTGGCGGAGTCACAATGGGGGATTGTGGACGCTGCCCGTTTTGGATAGATGGTTGTGGAAAAGTGGTAGGTTGGCCAGGGAATGCGAGCCCAGGATACGAATAGTCACAGGGTTGGGGTGAGTTGGTACGGTTGGAATAAGATAAACTTGAAGAAGTGACGATTCCATCCATTGGAGGTAGGTTAGAGGCAGTTGCCGGTCGTGCGGTTACGTGTATGGCTTGTTCGGGTGGCACGATCATGTAAGGATAGCCTTGAAATTGAAGCTGATTGGCTAGTTGATTGGAGAATAGACCGAGCCGAATCATTATAGACTGTCGACAGGAAATGGCCATGTCAGCGATCGTTTGCTCTTGGGGATTAGGACCGTGCGCCGGGTGAAGTCCTACTTGAGCAAGTGTCCCGAAAGTGGTGGTCACTCCGAGACGATCCGATGAGTAACGCACTGGCAAAGTGACCAGTGTACCATTGCTCAGTTGGACAAGCGTGAGAACACCCACTAGATCACCGTTCGAAAGGTTGAGAGTGCCTTGCAGTGGACGATTGAGCAGACGAACAAAGTGAGTGTCGTCAATAATTCCACTCAAGCTTGAAGTGTCTGTCGAAGATTGATAGACCGGCGTGCTGTAGAAGTCAAATTGGCTCACATGGCAACCACTGGGGAAAGCTTTACTTGACGATTCGGTATCTGGAGTTGGTGCCAGATCCATAGCAACCGAAGCCAAACTGGCAAACGACTCCTGTGAGATGGTTCGTCGAACAGGTTGATTGGCGTTAGTGCCGAATCCAGTAGACTTGATCGATGCCTGACTGCGGACTGAGCTGGCACTTCGAGGACGTCGAGACTTGACTGAAGCAGTTCCGCTTGATGGTGGCACGTGCGCCTTCGTTTGTCCTGGGTTGGTCGAAATTGACAGATCGGCAAAGTCCATCGCGTCGTATGTGGATTGATCGAACGAATCCATAGAGCCTTTCGAAATGAGCGATTCGTTTGACTTGACTCGATCTAGTTCAGCCAAATGAATTGAAATGGACGGAGCAGTTGGGCTTGGAGTTGGGTGAGTTGATGTGACACCAGTTGGAGTAGATTCTTGTTGAGAGGTGTTGGAAGCATCGGTCTTGTTTGTGGAGACACTCGACGCATCACCAATCTGATTCGCCTTGGATGAATTGCTTCCTGGTGGCGGCCACATGGCAGGTTGGAAGGAAGTAAAATTCGAAAGTAAATGCTTTAAGACCAATTGGCCCACATTACTAATTCAGAGTATGCAGATCAAGCTTGAAATGCTAAATGCTTTGATATATTAGAGTCGAGTTTACAGTCGAATTCGAATGAGCCAAATAGTAATTTAATAAGTATTTTATTTTCAATAGAATTAGTATTGTGATTACTTGACATTATTAATTCGGAAATTATTTGCTCATTTGAAATGAATGTTTTATGTAGTAAATAGAACAGATTTAATTGGTAATCAAATAAGTCAGACCATAACTTGGGAGTACACTTGCATTTGGTAGTTGTATCTTTTGTTGATATCCGTGGCACGAAGTCAGTGAAACTCCAATCAAATCAGGTACCATGCAAATGCTCTGTAGCTGCCGTACTGATACTTCTTGATCACGAATTCAAATTGAGAGTCGATATTTTCATAAAACATTTAAATTAATTTAAAATTACAATTATTGTCAACATTATAGATTATTGTTCATTTTGTAAGTAATGATCAAGAATTTGAAATAAAGCAACATAAACTTGAAATATATAATAAAATAAAATGATTTTTTAGGGATTACTCAAATATTTACCTTGAGAAACGATTTGAGTGTGACCAAGCCAAACTTGCCATAGGTGATTCCATATCGATTGTCTGTATGCATTGAGGCAATCGAATTGGCAAATCTCAATCGACTTCTTAGATCGCCAATTTTGTGTTGCCTAGCTGCCATCAAGTTCAACAGCATAGTGCTTGACTGGTGAAATCGATTCGAGAAACGCATCAAATAGTAATGAATAGCGAATAGACATATGATCTGCATAGTCGAGTATATGTATGTAATGAACAGTCCAAACAGAGGAATATTGCCTTGGATGATTTCATTGACAAAATATACATTAATTGGACAATTGACCAGTAGAAATACCAAAAAGAGATTGCCATACAATCGATTGTACTCGGTAAAGTATTGCAATGTCTCGATTAAATTGTCTCGATATCGATAGTAATGAATCCAAGTGAAGCCGTGCCGACTTTGTTTGCTCAAATACTTGTACAACTGCTTGAGCTTGAGTATGTGCATAAACAGTTAAATTACTCCGGTGCTAATGGTCAGTGCAAATACATTTGCATACACAATCAAAAAGTTAACTAATGCAACACTGTTCATCAAGGCAATTATCAGGTAATATAATGCCCAGCCAATGGAAATTGTATTGAGTTCATTGTAAAAAGACACTCCAAAGAACAAATACGAAAATACGATTATGATTTCTTGGGACAAATGTTAAATTATGAAACAATGTTCAAGCACTTGTAAACTGGATATCTTACCTATAATCGGCAATAACAGGTGAAATGCATTATGAACAATCACAAAATACGTTCGAACGATAAAACAAATGTGGTTTTTGTCATCTTTAGCAGCGAATTTGATCAAATTGAAGTAATCACCATTGCACTTGAATACAACATCACTCAATAAACGATTGTTTCTCTGTGCAGGATGCAAATAAAAGCTGCACATCACGTAGACCATCATCATACACAAACTTGTGCCAACTAGATTCCAATCAGCATTTTCAAATATCAAATAGATTGCATCGAAATGAATGGCCCTCTTAAAAGGCTTCAGCGGAACATAGTAACAGTAAAAAAGATGAAACAATTGATATGTCATTAGAAAGATTGACAATTTGAATTGCCATTCTGTTCGTTTGTCTTTGTAAATTGTCAATAATTCTACAGTGTTTTGATACTTTCGATAAAATGAAAGATTGTTGCAGAATTTAAAATAGTCAAACACGTCATACTTGCGTCTCATGTTTGCTATTTGTGACAATTTATTTATTTGGCTAAATATAATTAAAACTCAAAATTATTGTTGTTGTTTTTAATCTCAAAAATCATATTATCGCCTCGAAATAATATTATTTTTATGCTTATTTCAAAACAAAGACATTAAAAACGCATTTAAAATCAATTTAAAATTTTAAAGAATTTTAATTTAATTTAATCTTAGAGTATTTTCAAATTTAAATACAATATAATTTAAATTTGGCCTTGGTATTTAACTTGAAAAATAAATAAATAATATAAATAATAAATTCAAATACTATCCTTGAAATAATAATCCCATTAAGTATTATTATTGAAAACATTTAATCTCTCCCTAGTAACATTTGAGTAATTGGACTAATTTGCGTTCATACGGATAATTTGCATTGTTAAAGTAATAAGATAAGACATATTTCAGCAATAGGTACTCCAACTAAAGTGCGTTAAAGTGCTATAGTCTAAATAGATAAAGTGTATTTCCAAGAATCAATGTCAGTTTAGTACGCATATTTAACTAACTATGTAATGGTAATCGACTATTGCCCCAAAGTTATTTTATTTCTTAAGACTCACGTTGGTCAAACAGGGGTCTGAAATAGGTTGGCTACTTAAGGGTTAATAGATTATTCTTTACAGTATTGCACGATTGTTATTCGGATATCAATAAGATTGTTTTTAGTTTAAACTCTTCACAACAAAACTGATAGGTCAAGGCTAAGATTTATTTCAGCAAAGGCAACTAATGCAATATGTTGCTACATGTACTATGCTATATGTACTACTAACGAGGTTTTAAGGTCGACCTGGTCATTCGTACAATCACTCTTATGAAAAATGTACTCATATATGACTATAGTTTGTCTCAATATTAATGTAATGTAATGACATTATTGTATTTCAATAGACTTTCAAAATAATTGTGTTAAAGACATTTTGTTATGTTATGGTATGTCATGTTAAAACAATTTAAAAACACTTTATTATTTAAACATTATTCGTTCAAGTAAATAATTGATTGCGTGTTATCATCAATTGATCAATCGGTATGATGAGAGCAATCATGTGTGCTCTTTCCCCCACAAATAATAGCTTCAAGACAACCTTTCACATTGCGAGCAATTGCGCACTTTAAAGTGTTGCCTGCACAGTGATGAGCCCAGTCGTTGCCCATGCACTTGAGGAAGTTGGTGAACTTGTTATATTCGTCAATCTCCTCCTCTTCAACGGGAAGCGCAGCCACAAAGACCAACATGGCCAAAAGAGCCAAAGCGATCAAAGCTGAAAAATGAACACAATTAAGGTAAGTCATAATACAATAATTATTTACCTTTCATTTTAATGATTTTTGTCTGATTGAAAGTAAAAACAAAATGTCTATTGTGGTTGAGTTTTAATTTGACAGATGTTTATATACGTTTTGTGCATACTTTAGACTAAAGTTTAGTGAAAGGATTGACCAACTTGGAGATGAAACTTTGATCTCATATGACTGATAATATCAATTAAGATCCGTTTAGATAGCCAGCAATCACAAGATCCAACTGTACTGAGAGGACATGTTGAGGTTGATACAAAATTTTTGCATTTTAATCGAATCGCGATGTGATCATGAAATGGATTGACACTATTTTGAAGGCATAATTTGTGGTCATTATCAAAAATTTTCCATTGACAAATACAATTGTTTTTTTTTATTGAAGCGATACTTAATGATCGATTAAGATTTGAGTGGTGTCCCTACAATCAAACTCAACAAACAACTAAAGTTATGCAACGTTATTTGACTGTCATTTGAGATGGCAATCACGATGATTAGACCTCGCACTTAGTTTGACATTTGTGTCTGAAATATTTGCATTGATTAATACATTTTATTGAATATTTTATATGTAATCATAATAAATTTAAAATATAGCAATAAAAACTGCAATTATAAAAGCACATTAGTACAGCAACGTATCTTGAGTTAAACAAAGCAAACCTTTGTGAAAGTCTCCAAAGTGACCAATCCAAAACTTCCATAAGTAATTCCATATCTATTCGTAGTATGAAAGGCAAAAATGCAATTCACCATTTTGAGTCTCGATTGAAAGTCTCCAACTTTGTGTTGATTAGCCACAAACAGGTTCAACAGCAATTTGTTTGGTCTTTGAATGTGTTGAGCGAAATGGACCAAATAGTAGTGAATTGCAAAGATGCACAGACACTGAAATGTCACTGAAATTGTGAATACAAATTTGTTCATCATTGATATTTGACCGAATACAATTTCCATTAGAACGAACACATTGATTGGACATGAGATTGCGAGAATTATGAGAAACAATTTGCCATACATTCGATTGTATTGGTGGAAATGCTCACAAACGCGAATTAAATGCACTCGATAATAGTTAATCTTGAACCAATAGAGTTTGACTGTATTTTGATGCAAAAACTCATACAACTGTGTCAGCTTAATAGTCAACACTTTCAACTGAGCATATCCAGTGCTGATGATCAGAACAATTACGAACGCATAATTGAGTGCAAAACAGTCAAAAAGTAATCCATTCAAAGAGTGAACAAAAACATAGTAAACCATACTTAAATCATAATAAACAAAATATCTAATAAATTGTCTCATTAAAACAAAATGTGTGATTATTATATATAAAACTATAAATAAATAAATTAAATATTTAAATATTTTCATAACATTCATAATTACCGTCAATTACACAGTAAAACTGTAAAACATTTATTGCTTTGAAGAATTTTCTTCGAACTATGAAATCAATGGATTTGCCATCGAAAGTTGGAAAAGTGAAAAACTGGTTGTCCCGCAAGGCCACAATTTCATACAACAATTTATTATTCTTCTGGTTGTCCACAAAATGAAAAACATAATTAATATAAGCGATCATAAGTGCACTGATGGATGCAAGAAAATTGATATTATCATTTGAGTACATAAAATGTATTGAGTCGTATTGAGTGAGTCGTTCAAATTGATTGTAGACAAATGTTGGCAAAAGTGCCAAATAAATTGATTGATACACAAGAATTAAGATGAGTATTTTATATTTCCGTATTGTGCGATTATTTGAGTTGGAAACAATTTCTTCAGAAGACTGAAGATAGCTTTGATACAATCGAATGTTGAGTGAAGAATTGAGCATTTTTATTTTCCTTATGAAATCTTTCATGGTGGTAGAGATCAGAAAACAATTCAGATTGAATGTATAATTTTTTGCTTTAAACGTCGGCTTTAAAGAAACACCAACCTTGTCCAGCTGTCCTAAATAATTTATTATCTACAATTATTTTGGCAGTAAATAATTATTCATGAGAGCATTGCGTGTTTATATTTTGGAAAATTCTTTAATTTATTATTAAAATTTAAAGTTAGTTAAAGTAGATAATAAGTTTATTTTTAAAACATCAAACTTAATTGAAGTTGAATTTAAATTAGTTAAGTTTTGAGTTTCTATTGGTCCAATTGGCAATTTGAATTATATTTAGTAATTTGACATTTTAAAATATTTAAATTAAATTGATTCGTGGAAATTGGACAATTGGAAGTAATAACCAGTTTTGAATTTAAATTTGAATCAATAAATAAATGATCACAATCGATTGATAAGTTTATATGAGATCATCACAAATTTGCAATACAAAAGTAGAAACTGAACCGAAAGGAATATAAATGAATTATTAATTAATATTTGTGTGGATTGATTCAATGAGTAAAACTAACCTTTACGAATGTCTTGAGCGTCACCAGTCCAAAATTTCCATAAGTGATTCCGTATCGATTTCTCGTGTGAAATGCAAATATCGAATTAACCAACGTTAGTCGAGACCGGAAATCTCCTATTTTGTGTTGACTTCGTACCATCAGCTTGAGCAATACTTTACTTGGTCGATGAAAGTGCGCACAGAAATGAATCAAATAGTAGTGAACTGCAAATATCCATAGAATTTGAATTGACGCGTAAGTGAGCAGCCAAATGGTGGTCATTAATGAAAGTTCGTTCTCATATATTACTAGAAGGATCAAGTATGCATTGATTGGACAATTCACCACAAGAAAAGCTAAAAATATTTGTCCGTACAATTTGTTGAATTGAGAGAAATAATTTAAAATTCCAATAATACTTTTGCGAAATTGGCTGAATTTATGCCACGAAAATTGAGCATTACAATTTTTAATAAATCTGTACAGTTGCTTTAGTTTAATTGTGAACGACATTAATTGGGCCATTCCAATGCTAATCACAAGTGCAGTAATGCTGCAATAATTGTACAAATACAAATTGTACAACAATAAACTGGCACAATAAATCGACAAATAATTGAAGTTTGTGAGAAACAAATATAAATGTACAATTTCGATAATTTTACAGAAAAGGATGAAATGTGACCACATTATGAACATCACTAAAAGCAACAATTTTTAGATTAAACGACAAATACATCACACAAATACCTCCAATTAAATTGACAATTTGTGACAAACCAAAAGAAATTGTGAAAAATTTTCTTATTTTAGCACAAATTAATTGACTATTAAGAGTTGGATATGCAATAAAGTGGTTATTTTGATTTACCAAAATACTTTTGATCAACAAATTATTTTTTCGATTATCATAAAAATAGAAAGCATATCTGATGAATGTCAACATGACAGTGTTGGTCCAGGCCACATTGTTGATCATCACTTTGGACAGAATGAAAGTGATTGCGTCGTATTGAATCACTCGTTGATGGACAGTGAACTCGAAGCTGGACAGAACCAGTGGCGTAGCCAGACCAAACTTGGTTTGGGTGCACCACCACACATTTCTGTATCGTGGATTCCAAATGTAGAAGGGTCCCCTCTGTGGCTTCATATGACTTCAAAATCCGTTTGGGTGCATGTGCACCCAAGGCACCCCTTGGCTACCCACTGGACAGAACGAGAAAGTGTACACTTTTGAGCAGAAGCAGCATCAGTACAATCGTGTGTTGGAGAATTATTTTGGAATTTCGCTGTTTGACTATTTGTTCAGTGGTCCCGACATAGTTTGAGTAAATTGAAATGCTTCTCCGTTTGATAACAATTTTTGATAAATTGAATAAATTCATATTTTCTCAATAAATTAAATCATATATTTTATATCAATTATTTTTCTTGTAATTAATTTTGACAGGAATATATCGTAGATTTTAATTTAATTTAATCAAATATATTTCGAACATATTCAGTTATTAATAACTGGATAGTCAAGGCTTCCGTTTCGGAAAATTGAAAAGTAATTAACGTTTTCCATGTAAGAGAGGATCTAGATGACAAACAGCAAACGATCATTAATTATCAATTTGGCTGAATTTTGCAATCAAAAACGAAGAAGAGAAGAAGAAGCAAAACCAAAATGTATTAATTAATCTATTTTAACTGAATATTGCAGTTTAAAGTTGACTTCATAAATATTTGACTACCAAACCAACAACTACGAATAACACGATTGTTCCTGAATATTCTTTTAATTCTTTATAATCAAACTCAAGCATTGATTTGTCATTAAGAAAACAAGTTCAAGTTCACATATACTCAAAAGGTAGTATTGATTTTATAATCCCCGTTTCTAAACTTAAACTTCTAAGAAAACCAAATTATAAGATATCTTAAAATTTTTTAAACTTAAAGTACAGAATAATATATTTTACACAAGTTTATTAATTTTATTACGATAATACATAAATGTCCAGAAGTTAAGAGTATTTTAATGTAAAACTAAGATTTATTGTCAACATTCATTCGGGTCATTGCCATTGCGCCATATGAAAATCTATGATTTATTTCAAAATATTTCCGAAATGCTAGATCAATTTCTATCTGAGAGAATCATCATAAAGAGAATGCTGATGTATGAAAAGATCTATAAATAAATAAAATTCAATGAGATTTGGTTCATTTGGTCGAATTTTACTTACAATTTCAAACACCTTTGAATTGATCCGATAGTTATTGATCAAAGTGAACGAAATTCCGCTTATGTAACGATGATTTGAGGCCAAAGCGTCAATCTATAAAGATAAAATATTCAAAATAATGATGTGATAATATTGTGATAAATACTTTAAACAAATCGAATATTTGAACAGGATAGTAGAGTTGAAAAAGACGACAAAAAGTTTGACTCAGCTTGAAAATGGTCATATTCTTGTAGACAATCATGGAGCACTCGTATGTGACCATCACGAGAATAGTGACAAAGTTTACTGCAAAAAAGAGCAAAAAGTCTGCCATATAGCCGTGATCGGTTTGAATGTAGAAGAATGCATAAGCGAGATAACAGGCCACCATGATATACACCATAAAGTAGATGCTCAAATATTTAGACCAAAATTGATTATGTCCCCGAATTTCACTGTACAATTGAGTCAGCTCCCGATTGCATTGGCCATAATCGCGCCAAAAGTGTTGATTTCGATTCAAAGCGACTTTATTCACAATTCGGTTGTTCAATTGAGCATTCAAGTGTTTGATTTTGTTCAAACTGTTTGCCTGTTTGATTCGAATGTATCGAGTTGTGAGCTCAAAGTAAAACAGCATGAACAAATTGCTGAATCCCACATAGAAGCAAAGCAGTCCAATAGTGACAAACATGAGTTGGTCGCGTCTGGTTCCGGTCCAATTAAGAAACAACACACATCCCTCGTAGAACAGTTCAAGTTGAAGCCAAAGGACAATCATCATCAAAGTAAAGAATTTCTTCATTTTGCGCCTATAAAAATAGATTTTAGTGCAAATGTTCTGATTGTAAATCTTTCCATTTGCGATAATCTTCACCCAACTAAATTTAGTATCCACCCAAAGATACATTCGATATTTGGGATGAATGTTTGGATCAACCAGAAGCAGTCCATAGACGAGCAACATCATCCAAATGGAAATGCCCAGCACTATATCGCCCTCTCTCCAAAATTCTAAAGGAAACATCAAATGGGTAAACAACTTGGCCATTCCCGTGTGAGAGTAGCGAAAATTGTGTTCGCAAAATATTATCAAAGAATCTATTATCACAAAAGCCGTCAAAATAAATGGAAACAAATAGTGACTGTTGAGTTTAGTTTTAGGCTTGATCAAATTTGGAGTCTTTTGAATTTGAATCAAATCGGATGGATTGATTTGGTAAATACGACAGTCTCGCACTGCGTCCAAATCGTGATAAAGCACTCGAGCATGATTGTTGAACATGTGGCTAATCACACGAACAATGTTCGTCAATATTTCGGTGAGTTTGGAGTAAATCATTTTTAAAGATTCAATTTCAAATTGAATCTTTTGAACTTTAAGCACAAACTAAATATGCAAATTTAAAAATTTATAAAAATATAATAATCCAACAAAACACAAATTAAATTAAATACAATTAAAATTATTAATGTTTATTTTAATAATTAATAAAAACTCCGACTTTTAAAGTATTGTTTTTAAGTGTACGCAAAGTATTTCTTAATTAATCTTAATTTACAATTTGAATATTTTTTTAATTCAAGGTTTATGTCATTAATTTCATAATTAATTATTTGCAACATTAATTTGTCAGACACAAACTTTGTTTTATTTGTTTTGCATTTGTTTTAAATTTTAAAATCATTTACTCGAAGCAAGTTTGTACGGAATAATCAAAAATTTGAAATACGTATAACATTAAAACTGTGGAAATAAAATCTTTGTGGTACAAGTTTGGTCCTCAGTATGGTAGACCGCAGTCCTCGTTGAATATGATCTGTGCCAGCTTTCAGGCCCATCTCAACTTGCCTCATAGTTTGCAATGATGCCTTCATCTTGCATCGGTGCATTCAGTAAAACTGTAAAAATAATTATTCACAAAAATAATTTATTGATATTTTATTATTTTGTAAGTAATCATTATAAATTTAAAGTAGAGCATTAGAAACTATTTGAATTGAGAAAATGTTATTTAATCAATAATTGAGTACGTAAGTTTAATTTATACCTTTGCAAATGTTCGTAAGGTGACAAGTCCCAAGCTTCCATAAGTGATTCCATACTGATTGCGTGTGTGTAGCATCGAGATTGTATTGCCCAATTGAATTCGTGATCGCGAAATGCCTCTTTTGGCTCGACTATAAACGGCCATGTTGAGCAGTGCTCTGCTTGGTCTATGAAAGTATTTCGAAAAGTTGACCAGATAAAAGTGAATTGCAAATATACAGATTGCACTGAGCAATGCGTTGAGTGATAGAAAGAGAGTGCTCTTCACTGACAGTTGTCCAACTAGAATCAACATGACCAAATAGGCATTGACCGGACCGTTTACAATAAGAAAGAGCACAAATATGCGTCCATATGCTCGATTGAATGGATGAAAAAATGTGAGCGTTTGAATCAAGCTAAATCGAAAGTATTTTAAATTGATTCTGTTGAATTTATATTTGCGATTGTCATTAATGAGAGCATAAGTTTGTTTGAGCTTAACAATGAGAATCATCAATTGAATCATTCCAGTGGCAGAGACAAACACAATCATGCAAGTGTATGATAGTACAAAACAGTCAAAGCCAATTGCACTTGCCGAGTAAAACATTGACAGTTTCAGCAGATTCAATTTCGATGGAAAAATAAACTCAAGATTTTCAAATAACTTTTCCAATAACACTAAATGTGTAACGATAAGAAATATACAAGCAAACAGTGGGAAAATTTGAATAAAATTGAATGTTCTTAGAAAGTAGATTTGAATGATTTTACTTATTGGCTGGCCTTTATAGTTTGGGCGAATGAAGAATTTGTGATCGTTCAATATTAAGATATTTAGAAGTAATTTATTGTTGACATGATTATCGCTAAAGAAATATAAATACACAACACGAGCCATCATTAGATTGTTCAGTGCGGACACTAAATTGACGTGTGGCAATTTGGTCAATGTAAAATACACCGAATCGTGATGAAGCACTCGATCCAATTGTGAATAATTGCCAAATGACAAACTCATCAGATGCAAACTTTTAAATGTTAACAGTAGAATCACCAATTGAAGCAAATTAATAAATTTTCTATTGCGAATAATCACAATTTGTCTGGTAAGGTCAAAGTAGAATAGGTAAAATGAAAAATCGTTGAACAAAATTAGTTTATGATGAATATTTTTGAAAATCATATTTTCTCGATTAGAATTTGTTGCTTTTTGCTGAATCCAATTGTACTTGTATTTATGAAAATAATAAATGTAATAGATTGAACTTACAAATCTACAGAAAAGTTGTGTTAAGCGGAACATTTTGATAATTTGCATTCAGCATTAATATATTTCCACTTGGGATGACCAAAATAGACACATTCACGATATAATGGAACACTCAATAGTCCTTATATTATACTTTATGATAATGATAAATGGCGGGCAAACTTAAATTTAACAATTAAATTTATTACTTCAAACAAGTTCCAAGAAGTTTGAGACATAAATTGTGTATCCATGTCAAAAAGTATAAAAGTTATCCGGCTGCTTTAAAAAATGTATGCCAACCAACTCAAGTATATACTTCCGAGTAGTAAAAGGCATTTGCAAAACTAATCGATAAAATCTATTAACTTGCTTTTGGATTGGCTCTGCTCGACTCAATGTCTTTAAAGAACTAGAAACAACAAGAATTGTGGATTGTAACTTGTAAATTGTTTTCACAAGTTCAAACCGGTTAGAACACGCATTTGACAATGTTTTATTGTGTTTTGTAATAGATTCATTCTATTTTGGGGTTCATGCATGTTGTTAAATATGAAAAAATAGATAGTTTTGCAATGTGCAAATAATAGGTTAACAATTTAGTAATAACAATAATTACGTAATTATTCGTATCTGAGAAAGTAGTAAATGTCCATTTAATTTAATAATTTTATTCACAAGATTATCGATAATACATTTTGCATGTGATCATCACAATTTTGGAATAGAGCACTAGAAACTAAAATAAAAATGATTGTGATTATTAATATGCAAATATTATAGCCAAACCTGAACAAATGATTTAAGTGTAACAAGGCCAAGTGGGCCATAAGTGATGCCATACATTTTGTCGGTGTGAAGTGCAAAAATTGAATTAGAAATTGAAATTCGCAAGTGTTTGCTCAACTTTTGACCGTCCTGTTGAGCCATTGTTTTGATCAGTAGTTTACTTGGTCGATGGAAATACTTCGAATAGTGCACCATGTAATAGTGAATGGAGAATATGCCAATCGATTGAAGCAATGAATTGCCAATTAAGAATATAGCGCTGGTTTTAGGTACTCGACCAAAGACAACCAACAATATTTGAAAGACATTCGTAGGACAATTCACAACCAGAAATATGACAAACACTTTGCCATACATTCGATTGAATTGGTGGAAATAATTTGAAGCCAAATTTTTTCGGAATCGACGAAATTTAGCAAGAGAAAGAGACTTTTTGATGGCCGAATGTGAAATGTATTTGTTGGTTTGCTTCGTTTTGATCAGTAGAACAATGAACTGAACTGTTCCGCTAGAGATTGAGTGAATCAAAATGTTGACAAATTTCAGAATTAAAGTCTTGAATATATTGTAATTTAGCACAAGTACAATACTTCGGGGAAGTAACATGATTGCTACCAAGATTAACTCTGTGTCCAAATTGATTCGAACGAATTTCTCGAGAAGTATTGCCAAAGCCAAATAGATAAAGAATTCTGTGAAATAAAAATTAATTTAGATATTAAAAAAGACACTTTACCCGAAAGCACAACGAAATTATAGAGAAAGCAATTTATCTTGCAAAAATAACTTTTAACCAATTCATCAATACGAATGCCATTTTGAGTTTGATAAATAAAGAATTTGGGTGTTCTAGATTTTCTCGAATTCAACAACTTTCGAAGTAAATTGTTGTTTTTACTGTTGTCTGAGAAGTAGTAAATGTAGTAGATGCAAGCGATCATCAGTGAATTAATACTCGCGATAAGATTGAATTCAATTTTGCACAGTACAAAATAGAATCCATCAAACTGTAGAACTCTGTTCTCATTAGACCACGGATAAATAGCCAATAGGAGAAAATGAAAACTTTTTAATACGAGAAAGGTCAAAATGCATTCTGCACTTTGAATCGCAATTGAATTCTGATTGATTGTGATTTGCTCATTTGTGTTTGCATATTTCAAGAAATGTGATACATTTCCTATTCGAAATATCAAGTCTTGGAATAGCGCTTTTAAATTCATAACGACGACTCTTGATTGAATGACAATTTTAAGTTTATAATTCAATAATAATCAATTGCAAATGTTCGTAAGTTGTACCTTTTTAAACGAAATTTGACATAGATCAATTAAGAAATTGTCAACGAAATGTGTTTAAAATGGTTAATATCCGGTTTGATCGAGTTGGGTAGATTGGAAATTGTTATTTAGAAACTGAGTTGAATTATTCTTTTATTTTCGACAATTCATAAAGTTAATTTGAGCTTATTAAATTGTTGTTGTATTGCCTTTTTAATTTAGAAGGAATATTAATTTAATGTTGTTTGTTAAAAATAATTAATTGTTTAAGGTCATGGATAATTACTGCAAAAATAAGTTACTCTACTCGTATAAAGTAATCATTGGAATTAAAAATTTATTATTTCAAAGAATTTAAATAGAATATTAACGAAACTAACTTTATTGTCTAGTTGGAATATTTATTTTTAACACTTTTGCAAATAATTAATTTCTAAATACGCCTTTACAAGTTTGTCCTTCAAATTCTCATCAATTAATCAAACAATCAATTAAAATTAAATGAAATTTATATTTAGTTAAAATTACATTCGGTCAGATACAGAACAAAGAGTTCAATTAAAGTGCAAATTAAAGTTATTAATTATTTTGAAAATTGCTTGATTCTTGATCAAACTTATTTGTGAATTTTTATCAAAATAGACTTATTGAGAACAATATATTGAGTGAGTAAGTGATTTATTTATTTATTTATTATTGAATACAATGAGAAATTATTTGGAGTTTGAACCTAAGTCTAATTTATGCAGAAGAAGATTCTTCTCATATTCGCAAATGAATTGGAATACATTGTATGTCATAAGTCAATACTTGTTTAGTTTCATTTATAATAAATTTTATAAGTGATCATAACGATTTTTGAATACAAGACCAAAAACTGCAAGAAATAATTAAAAAAAATTAGTTTTATAACATATTTTTTTAACAAACCGCTGCAAACGACTTGATAGTGACCAAATGGCCCATAAGTGACTCCATAGACCTTATCAGTATGAAGTGCCAGGATTGAGTTGCTAACATGTCGTCTTAGCAAAGGATTCAATTTAAACTTGCCACGATCCTCACTTGTTAAACCGATGAGCAATTTGCTTGGCTTGTGATAGTGTTTGGAGAATTGGAGCAAGTAATAGTGAATGGAGAAGATACATAGAGCCTGGAACAGAGAACTCGCAATGAGGTAAAAGGCACTGGAGCTGGGCACTTGGCCAAACACGATCCACAGAATTTGGGACACGTTGATTGGACAGCTCACCACCAGATAGACCACAAACATTTTGCCATACATTCGATTGAATTGCTCAAAGTAGCCCAAGTTTGCTACCAAATTCTTCTTGAAACGATGAAACTTGACAACCGAAATGTTGCGACGGAATTTGCCTGCAAACTTGTTAGTCTGCTCCACTTTAATGATTAAAGTTGTCAGTTGAATAATTCCGGTAGTTATTGTATGGATTTTCACGTACAAAAATATCCGTACAATTAGCCTGAACATTACCAAATTGGCCAGTAAAACAGCACTTCTTGGAAACAGCAATACAATCATTGTGAATGTACTAGTCTCGTTTTGATTAATTTTGATAAATTCTTTCATTATCATTATACAGGACGAATAGATAAATGATTCTGTAGAATTTAAATTAATAATCAATTTATCAAAAAAAAATATTATTACCGTAATAGACAACAAAGCACTGGAAAAATTTTGAAATTCCGAAGTAATAATTCTGAATAAATTTATTGATAAGAATTCCATTGTGAGTCCGATAGATAAAGAATTTGCTTTTGTATGTATTCCAGAGAAGCAATTGATGTTGAAGTTTGTTGTTCTTGTGATTATCGACAAAATAATAAATGTAATACAGGAAAGCGGTCATTAGGGAATTGAGGAAAGCAATCAAGTTGAGCCCGACTTTGGACGACATAAAGTACATTCCGTCAAATTGAAGAACTCGATTCTTATTCGACCACGGATAAATGGCCAGTGAAAGAAAGTGAATACTTTTGAGCAGCACAAACAGTAGAACATACTGGGCATTGCGAATTGATTTAGGATTCTTGTGAATGGAGATTTGCTCATTTGTTTGAGCGTACTGAACAAAGTGCAGAACATTGCCAAGTTTAGGTTTGAATTTTTGCATAATTAAATTAATGAAAGGTTTCATGATGATGCAGTGGGGTGGGACTGGTGTATCAGGTAAAACTGCGTTGCAAAGTGTTCAGATAGTCTATCCGAAATGGTTCTCAAATAAAATAAAATAAATATAATATAATAAATAAAATATAATTCAGTTGCTCAATTTTCAAACTAAAATTGACAATTATAAATAATAATAAAGTTTGTTACAGTAACTAATTAATTGAAATCGAGTAGAAGTAATATGGCCGAATTGTCACAGAGTATCATTATATCGTTCGATTACGGTTTGGTTAACTGGAAATTGAATTGAATTAAATTCTTTTATTTTATTTTATTATTAATTGTTTCAATGTCAGGATGAAAATATAAAATAGAAATAACAACACAAGAGAAGAACTTGCTTAAAAGTCGATGTAATAATTTAAAAATATATTTATGAATATTAAATTAGTTTAATAAATGTGAATAATGATAATAATCTACACAAAGAAACCAAATTGACCTGTTTTTAAATTAATTAACTTGATTTTTAATAATTTTATAAGTAATAATGATAAATTTAGAATATAATAATAGAAACTGCAAAATCACAATAAAAAACATTATTATAATGTCGTTATAAATATTTAAATCAAACTGATATTACCTTAAGAAAAGTGTTGATGGTAACAAGGCCAAATTTGCCATATGTTACACCATATTGAGTATTGGTATGATTGCAATCGATTAAGGCTGACAATTTAATTTTGGATCTCAATTCTGCAATGCAATTGCGCACATTAAGATGAATCAGCAATTTTCCTGCACGATGAAAGTGCTTCGAGAATGACATCAAATGAAAATGAATCGCGAAAATACACATAATTTGAAGTGACGCATAGATGAACAGAAAGAACGAGGTAATCAGTGAGAGTTCCTTCATCACATTAAGCATCAAGACATAAGCATTGATTGGACAGTTGACAACCAGAAATGCCATAAATATTTGTCCGTACAAACGATTAAAATGAAGGAAATACTCGAGAGTTTGAGTTGAGTGAAATCGATAGAGATGCAATTTGTAACAAGAGAATTGCTTTCCAACCAACAACAGACAAGATTGTTTTAACTTCGTCAACAGAATGACCAATTGGACAAATCCCACCGGAATGACCAATGAAACAAGGAATGTATAAGTCATACAGAAGTATGCAATCGTTGAGCCATTAATTACAAATATAATTCCAAATCCAATGTAATCAAACAGTGAATTGAAATTAGTTGAGTAAACAGTAATGATCAAATGCAATTGAATACACAATGATGTGAGCACAAAAACAACTGATGTATTTTTAAATCATTAATTCATTAATTAATTAAAAACAAATAAATACCTCCAAATATTCTAAACAATTTCAATAAATTGTAAGCCAATTGAAATTTATGTTTTATTGAATAACAAATTGATTTTCCCTTATGCTTAGGCCAAATGAAAAAATTTGAAGCATTTGATGTTAAAATGGCATTTAGCAAACAGTTGTTCTTTTGATTATTGCTAAAGTAAAAGAGAAACTCAATGTAGACAATCATGAATGAACTCAGTGCACCGATAAAATTGATGCTGATCAGTTTGGACATTACAAAGTAGAGCGAATCCACGTTTAGGACTCGTTCAAAGTCGGACAGTGAGACAAATGTTAGAAATAGAAAGTGAATTCCTTTGACAAATACTATCAATAAATTGAGGTAAAGTTTGAATATTGTCTTGGGATGTTTAAATATGAAGATTTGTTCATTTTGACGTAGGTAAAAGTAAAAGTTGAAATCTTTGCTTACAAAGCGATTCAACATAGTTTTAATCATTTTAAAAATATTGAAGCGATGCTCTTGAAAGAAAATTGACAGTGAAAACTGAAAAGAATTAAATGTACAAATAAATTAATTGTTCTATATACAATTTACCCATTTTAACTATTAATACTAAGACATCAATCACTTAAGTGTCAATAACTAATAAATTGTAGATTAATAGGTTATTTATAGAACGATATATTGATTTTATTCAAGAAAATTTTATTTTTAATTGATTGCATTTAAACTTCATTTAAAATGTCAAAAAGAAATTTTCCGAATATTAATTTTGGAATAATTGTTTTCAGATTTTCAAAATTAAAAGAAACTTGAATATTTTTAGATATTTTTCAGGGCTTGTTCACAATACCAGCGAAGAGATTCAACTGATGCTGATTGTCTCGAATAATGAACATAAATGGACGATCGACAACAAATGAAAAGTGGAAACCTGAGCGAAACTCTCCTTTGGCAACTGTGGTAGCTGCTGCTTCCGAGCCTTCTTCATTGACTTCAATGAAAGTCTTGTGAGCCACCTCTGACAAATACAAACTATTAAATTCATCTATTCTACTAAAATCAGCAGCAGATTGGCTAAAAGCATCGGAAATTCCCAACAAATTAAGTGGAGTGTTCAAGGAAAATTCAGAATCGATCTTAAACTTAGGCAAACGGACATCGAATTTAAATGCGCTTTGTTGGTCTAACTCGAGTGATTTAAAGTGAGAGCTAATGGTTTTGTATCCCGAATTGTTGTGAGGCAAATAGACCAACATGCTCAAAGCATCGTTATAAGGCAGTTCAATAAGTTCAATAGATTCCGATCGACTTTTGTTAGAAAATCTAAATTTGAAATCGTCTTCAATGTGCATTGTTTCAGCCATGACCGACTTTTCGGGATGCACATGGAATTGAGCTAGGGTTGTCAATTTCTTATCAAATTTGAGCTTCCAACTCCCTTTGAAGTAAATTGCATTCAACAATAACATCGCAGTGTTTGAACTCAAATCACTAGCGAACAACTTTGCAATCTTTCCATTTGTCTTATCAGCGACCCATTTGTTGATGTCAACTGTTGATTCGTGACTTCTGGTCGCAAAATCATCGAGAAAAACTCTCGAATCAAAACTGTCAGTCACAGTGTCCAGAAAACTTTGAAGAACTTTGAAATTCTTCTGCACTGCAATCGAATTGGCCACTTGCAATTCATTCTTCTTGTCCGATGAGAATTGATTCTTAATGTTACGGAACAAAGTTTTGTAGCTGGAGAAAATCTCAGAATCCGCCTTGAAGTTTGTCAAATTAAATCTAATTGTATTATGATAAATAAATTAGCTTATAAATATTAAATTATAAATACCCACCCAAGAGTATTGAAAATTTGATCGTGTGTTGTATTATTAGCACCAGCCAAAGCCATAGACAAAACAGTACTCACACTAAATGGAGAAATGAGAACATTCTTGGCCTTGTCATGTTTGTCTCCACGGACTTGTCTCTCGTCCAACTCTAATTGATGCAGCAAGTTGAAACCAAAATCGTCGATAGCTTTGCTTAATCTTCGTAGCCGTAAAGTTTCAGCATTGAGTTCTTCTCCAGTCGGCAATGCGACTGCAGAGCCAACTAAAGCGATAAAAGCAATCGCGCAAATCATTTTAATGTTAACTGTTTCTTCGGTTTCTTGCAGACAGTATAATATTGAGATTGAGAAAGTACGCTTTTATAAGGACAAATAACAAAACCACTTGACAAAATAACAAACATCTTATCATCTCGTATCACACACCTGGACTTCATTTAGCGATTTCAGACACATTTTCTTGGTTGCCGGGTGTTAACAATTGTTGTTAGCCAACCAAATTGAAAACACTTGAGTTGAGTTCAAAGTATGATGCAGATTGATTTTGTGATATGATGTACTGATGCTTTGAGCTGGTCATAATTATCGTAATGTCAATTATTATTACTATTATTATTATCATTATTATTTATTAAATTATGAACTCATTTTACGTTTTATATGAATTTAATATTTTAAAATGTAATTTGCAAATTGCTCAGACAACTCCATTGCTTTTAAGTCTATCTGCTTAAGAGGTCAATAAAGAATCATTCAAAAAACTTCACGGTTTATTGACGACGCCAGCAAAGAGAGTCAATTGGTGCAAGTTGTCTCGGATCAAAAACAAAAATGGTCGGTTAAAATTGAACCCAGGCGATTCCGAGCGATTAACAATATCTGCACCTGTAGCAGCCGCTGCTTCAGAGCCTTCTTCGTTCACTTCAATAAAAGCCTTGTGAACCACCTTTGACAAATACAAATCATTAAAACCATCGATTCTACTAAAATCAGCAACAGATTGGTTAAAAGCATCAGTAATGCCCAACAAATTAAGAGGAGTCTTCAAGGAAAAATCGGATTCGATCTTAAACTTAGGCAAATGAATGTACACATTCAATTCTCTTAAGGAAGCCAATCGTTGAGCCAACTTAACTGATCCACTAGCAAATTGCGAACTAATAGTTTTATACTCTTGACTCGATGACTTCTTTCTGGGCATATAAATCAACATGCTCAGGGAACCTTCATAGGGAAGTTCGAGCAAGTAACCATCTTCAAAATACGATTTGAAGCGATCTTCAATGAACATTGTTTGAACCGTGACAGACTTTTCTGGGTCAACATGGAACTGAACTGGAGCTGTATGATTCTTTTCAAATTTGGTTTTCCAGCCTCCTTTGAAGAAGATTGCATTCAATAACACCATCACTGTGTCTGAATCCAAATCATCATTGAACAGCTTTGAAATCTTCCCATTTGTCTTATCAGAGACCCATTTGTTAATGTCAACAGTTGATTCGTGGCTCTTAGTCAAGAAGTCCTCGGCAAAAACTTTTGATTCAAAGCCATCGGTCACAGTATCCAGAAAGCTTTGAAGAACTTTGAAATTCTTCTGCAATGCAATTGAATTGGCCACTTGCAATTCATTCTTCTTGTCTGAGGAAAATTGATTTTTAATGTTACGGAACAAAGTTTTGTAGCTGGAGAAAATCTCAGAATCCGCCTTGAAGTTTGTCGAATTAAAACTAATTTTCTAACAAATAACTAAATTAGCTACACAATATTAACTAATGACAACTTACCCAAGAGACTTTAAAATTTGGTCGTGTGTTGTATTATTTGCTCCTGCCAAAACCATTGACAAAACAGTGCTCACACTAAATGGAGAGATGAGAATGTTCTTTGCTTCATCATGTTTCGTCCCGCGAGTTTGCTTCTCGTCCAACTCTAATTGATGCAGCAAATTTAGACCAAAATCGTCGATTGCTTTGCTCAAAGTGAGTTGCCTTTCATCCCCCACTGGCAATGCGACTGCAAAGCCAACCATGGAAATTAAAACAACAGCATAAATCATTTTGAAATTAGTTTTTCAAGGAATGACTGAAGTAACATTAGTTCGACCGTATTTTAAAATAAGCAATTGCTTATATAAATACAAACTGCAAGCATATCTAATCAAATAGTACCAGGTGAACAGACCTCATTTGGCGATTTAGGTACGCTTTTGTGCACTGTCGCCTGGTTCCGGGTGGTATTGTTTTCGCTAATTAAACTGCAGAAGCAAAACACTCGAGTCGAGTGCAAAGTATAGTGCAGATTGATTTTGTGATATAATTCAATAATGCTTTGAATGGTCAAGAAAATTTATATATAAAAAATACAAGATTTATTCACAATTTATAATTATTAATTACCAAAGTATATTAATATTACCATAGTATATTAATGGCATTCTCAAAAGGTACGATATCAGATTATTAAGGCTTGTTCACAACACCAGTAAAGAGAGTCAATTGGTGCATGTTGTCTCGAATCAAGAACAAGAATGGTCGATCAACGTTGAACTCGATGTGATGAGGCATTGCTCGAACATTAATGACACCACCAGTGGCAGCAGCTGCTTCCGATCCCTCTTCATTGACTTCCAAGAAAGTTTTGTGAACCACTGCAGACAAGTACAGATCCTTAGCTCCATTGATTCGACTGAAATCAGCAGAGGTACTGAATGCATTGGTAATGCCCAACGAGTTGAGAGTAGTCTTCAGGGAAAAGTCAGATTCTATCTTGAATTTGGGCAAACGGACTTCGACCTGTTCACTTCGAAGAGTGGCCAATCGTTCGGCCAATTTGAGTGATCCGTGTTCGACAGATCTGCCGAATTGCGAACTAATGCTTTTAAAGTTCTTAGCCGATGTCTGATCAGGCAAATAGATCAACATGCTGAGAGCATCGTTGTATGGCAGCTCGACCAATTGACCATCCTCAAAAGCACCAAATCGGAATTGACCACGAACGTTCATGGTTTGAGTAGTGACTGACTTTTCGGGGTCAACGTGGAATTGAGCTGCCACAGTCTTTTCTTTCTCAAATCGAGTCTTCCAAGTTCCCTTGAAGTAAATGGCATTCAGCAGAACCATCACGGTGTTTGCATCCAAATCATTATTGAACAACTTTTCAATCTTTCCATTGGTCTTTTCAGCTACCCATTTGTTGATGTCGGCTGTTGATTCGTGGCTCTTTGTCAAGAAGTCCTCGGCAAAAATTTTCGAATCAAAGTTATTGGTTACAGTGTCGAGATAGCTTTGAAGAATTTTGAAATTCTTTTGCAATGCAATTGAATTGGCCACTTGCAATTCATTCTTCTTGTCCGATGAGAATGTGCTTCTAATGTTACTGAATAAAGTTTTGTAGCTAGAGAAAATCTCGGCATCGGTTTTGAAATTGGTTGGGTTGAATCTAAATTTGTTTAAAAATATTATTATTTAAAGGAAATTTAATGAATTTTAGAACTTACCCAAGAGTTTTGAAAATCTGATCGTGAGTCACATTGTTGGCGCCAGCCAAAACCATGGACAAAACAGTGCTCACACTGAATGGAGAGATGAGAATGTTCTTGGCCTCTTCGTGTTTAGCTCCTCGGACTTGTCTCTCGTCCAGCTCCAATTGATTCAACAGATTGAGACCAAAATCGTCATTAGCCTTGCCCAAACTGAGTTGTCGCAAAGCTTCGGCATTGAATTCATCACCAACTGGCAGTGCCACTACAGTGCCAACCAGGGCAATCAATACGAGTGGGCAAATCATTTCGTTCGTAACTGTTTCTTCTTCAGTTTCTCGTAGACAGTTGGACATTTGAGCGAGCACATATTGCTTATATAAAGACAAATGGCAACAGACTACTTGACCTGCCAACAAACAGATCTAATCACATCAGGCACAGGGTGAACAGACCTCATTAGGCGATTAAATGTCACTTTGGTGCACCATTGCTTGGTTGCCGGGTGGTGTGTTGCCTACCACTAAGTCGTTAATTAACCAGCCAAGTGTTTGAAAACACTCAACTCGAGCACAACGTGGGTATAATTGAGATTGTATTTAGCGATATAATATGCAGCAGTAATCCTTTGAGCGTCATATCGCTATCAACACAATCAACCCATTTTAGGACCATAAGATTGACAATGCTCAGTGGAAGACCTCTCATAGTGATTAAACTTGCTCTAAAAATAAGTTGTTTTGTGCAATTATAACCATCGGACATGTCCTTAGTCCTTGTCCTTGGTCGAAAATTAGAGTTGATTGATTGATTTAATAAATCATTTATCCATTGCCATCAATTATTTTATTAATTCACATGTTTGTGATCACTGATCACTGATCATGATCTTATGCACAGAAGTCACAAAAGACATTTCATTAAAGCAAATACTGAGTTTTAATTTTATTATTTATTATTATGAAAAGTACAAATAAATCTCAATTCACACATACTTAAGGCTTATTGATGACACCTGCAAACAAGGTCAATTGGTGCAAATTGTCTCGAATCATAAACAAGAATGGTCTATTAGCATTGAACTCCTCTACAATTTCGACACTTTCGGCAACAACAACTCCACCAGTGACCGCAGCCGCTTCCGAGCCTTCCTCATTGACCTCAATGAATGTCTTGTGCAACACATCGGACACATACAGATCACGTTGACCATCGATCCGACTCAAATCTGCGACCTTGTCCACGAAAGCATTGCTCATTCCGAGCTGAGTCAACGAGCTCTTGAGGGAGTATTTCTGTTCGACCTTAAATTTAGGAATGTGTACATTTACTTTTCGATTGTACAGTTGGGCCAATCGAGTGGACAATTGTTGTGCACCTCGTGTGGTGGACTTGCCCAATAGACCACTGATGGTCTTGTACTGCTTGACCGAGTTGATGTTTGGCAAGAAGACGAGCATACTCAACGATTCGTCATTGTAGGGCAGTTCCAACAGTTGGCCATCGTCGAATTGAGCCAGTTTAAATTTGTGTTCTACATTCATGGTTGGCACTTGAGCGGTTTGATCGTTGGCAGCTTTGAATGCCACATTGGCGGTTTTCTTGGCCTCAAATTTGGTTTTCCACTCGCCCTTGAAATAGATGGCATTCAAGAGCACCAACACAGTAGAAACGTCCAGGTCTTGATCAAATAACTTTTCGATCTTTCCATTTGTTTTCTCCGCTACCCATTTGTTAATATCGACGGTTGCCTGGTGACTGTGGCCGGCAAAGTCTTCACTGAACACTCGCGAGTCAAAGTTGGAAGTAATGCTTTGAAGGAAGGTTTCCTTAATGGCAAAATCCTTTTGGACCGCAATTGAGTTGGCCACTTGCAATTCGTTCTTCTTGTCTGTGCCAGACAGTTTGTTTTTCAACTCGTTGAACAATTGCTTGTAGTTGGAGAATATTTCTGATTCGGAAAAATGTTCTTTGTCGAATCTAAAAAAATGATAACTTTTAAATCGATATTTGACTATTTGGAATATACCCAAGAGTTTGGTGGATTTGGTCATAAGTTTGATTGGACGAACCGGCAAGCAACATTCCAAGGACAGTTCCAATGCTAAACGGTGAAATGAACACATTCTCTGGCTGTGCTTTACGCGCGAGTTGTTCATCGAGTTCCAATCGATGCAACAGTGCCAGACCAAAGTCGTCGTTAGCTGCTGCCAACTTGGACAATTTCTCGTTTACGGGAGCGGCAGTTGACAAGGCAACCATCGATCCAACCAAACAGACCAAGAGAATTGACGAGAAGAGTTTGTGAGAAGTCATTTTGGTAAATAACTCGAGAGTTACGAGTGAATGTATTCTATGGTTTAGGCATCTTTATATAAACACAATATCATGGTAGATCGTTTTGAGCGATATTGCACATATTAATTGATCTAAATAAACTTAAGATTAAATAATAATAAATTGAGATAAAACAATCACTCAAACATATCACAGCTCGATTCCACAAAGATGATCACACTTGGCAGGTGTACATTCCCCCTCAGCGAAACCCTCCACAAGGACCACTTCCAGGTGTACTTCTACTATAACTCAAAGCTCACAACATTTCCATGACGTAACTAACAATTGGGGTAGTAAATGTATTTGTGACTGTGCATTGCAATCGTAATTATAATGGCCTGATTGTAATCTGTTTGTGCACATTTGTGTCATAAAAATCTTGATTTACTTAGATTTAAATTTTGATTTTAGTGGATTGCAACTAGATTTAAACTAAAAGACATATCCTGGTTGATCGACTGATAAATCAATTTTATTATGCACGACACAATTTGTTGCTTCGAGAAGACCCGTTGTCTGTTGATCTGTTGATTGATTGCTGTCTTCCTGCTCTGATGTCAAATGCTAACACGACTTCTATTATTAGATGAAAGATTTATGATTAATCAGTGCTGGTATACAAGAATACATGTAAACTGTGATAATTCGGCCCGAACAAATATCGCAAATATTTAATTATGTTATCACATTGATGCATTTGAATAATCCGAAAATCATTTCAAAGATATCATTACACCTTGTTAACAACACCACTGAACAGCACCAATTGGTACTGTTTGTCATAAATCATAAACATGAAAGGTCGGTTAACGTTGAACTCCACAGGAATTTCAATACTCGGCGGAGCAATCACAACGCCAGTGGCAGCAGCAGCCTCAGATCCTTCTTCGTTGACTTCAATGAAAGCCTTATGTGCCACTTTAGACACAATCAAATCGCGCTTTCCATTAATTCGACTAAAGTCAGCTTTGCCTTGTTCGAATGCATCTTGAATGCCTAGTGATTTGAGTGGTTCGTTCAGTGTGTACTTGGATTCAATCTTGAATTTAGGGAGATGTAGGTTGACTTCTCGTTGACGAATCTGTGCAACTCGTTTGGCCAATCCTTCCTCTTTGATTGATTCAGCGAACAGTGAAGCAATGGTTGTCTGTTCTTTGATTGCTCCTACCTTAGGCAGATAGACCAAAAAGCTCAACGAATCGTTCTGATATGGCACTTCGAGCAAATCACCATCGGCAAATTGAGCCAAACCAAAGTGACCATGAGCGGACATCATGTCCACCAACTCAGCCTCTTTTCCTTCCCGTCCATGATAAATGAATGTGGCCCTCTTAGTGTTCTTTGTCTCGAATGGGTTCTTCCACAAACCCTTAAAATAGATTGCATTCAACAGCACCAAAACAGTGTCTGGCAAAAGATCTTGACCAAACAATTTGGCAATCTTTCCATGAGTTCGTTCAGAAACCCAACTGTTGATGTCCTCGGTTGACTTGTGGGCCTCGGATCGGAAATTCTTTGCCATCAGCAACTCTCCATAGAGAGCGTCTTGGAAAGTACTCAGAATCTGATAACCTTGCTGAATGGCAACAGCATCGGCCACTTCAAGAATGTTTGGAGTGTCTTTCAGTTGTTGGTTGAGTTTCTGCTTCAGATCGGCATAATTTTTCAGCATCTCATTTTCGGATAATTTCTCGTGAGAATATCTAATAATATAATTTGAATTATAAAATGCTTAACAAATGCACATTTACTTACCCAAGGGTGTTGTACAGTTGTGCATGAGTTTCATGATCTGCACCAGCGAGAAGAGTGCTCAGCACCGAACTGATACTAAACGGAGAGATGAGTACATTGGTTGGGTCGGGATTGCGGCCATTTAAATTGAATATTGCTTCCTTTTCCAAATGACTCAACAAGTGCAGTCCAAAATCATCAATTGAATGAGTCAATTTGATCATTTTGTCTGTTGTTTGATTGGTCACTGCAGCGGGCGCCGCAATCGATGAACCAACAAGGGCGAATAGAATTAGTGAAAACATTTTAATTTAATGTTTTGCGTAATAGTGCACAATTATAATAGTGACAAACTTTGAATAATATGATCCAGCTAACATTTTATATGTATATTTTAAGCCAAATTGTACTCAACCTGCCATACTAGGTGATTAACAAATACGATAAAGACAATCAAATGAATGTGCATGTCAATAAACCTCTTTAAAGGCTAACCCCCTCAAAGAACAATTGACTTGTAGGCCAAATCGAGTGTCCATGCAATCGATTTACGATCGTTAATTAATATTGTTTTCGACCTTGAATGACATTGTATTGCGTTATAATCACAGTGACACTGTCAGATCACAAGGAATCACCTTGATAGTACCATAATATAATGGTATTATAATGTTTGATTTAACCCCTTCATGGCCACGTCAAAGAATATCGTTGTCATCAAAATAGGTTTAACAATGTTAAAATTAGATTACAATAAAAAATTTTAATTGTGATATGAGTTATTATACCATTGGTATTCTGGATTAATTTGTTCGGCAAATCTAAACAGTAAGAATATTTTTTAATGGAAGACAGTATATTTGTATCATTTGTATGCAAATCAATTTCTTCTTAAACTACAACAAAATTCTTCTCATCCACCAATCGATAGTTGATGCTTTTGTAGCCAACTGGATCACGTTGTCGAACTCGTGCCACTTCTTCGTACAAGTCGAACAACACTGGTGGTGTTGGTTCAAGTGCCCCATCGGTTTCCAACTTATTCAGATATTCTCTCATTGAGTCTACTTTAAATAAATGTTTATCGGCATCATGGTAGCCAAGTGTTCTTCTTTGAATTAATTCGTCCTTGACTTCATTGATCATATTTTGTTCCGATGGCATTGGAATTTCACCGAGAAGCAGTTTTATGTAGTAAAGTATTTGCTGATGATACAGTTGGAATGGATGTGATGGTCGAGCTATTGAAAGCAATGCCATTGTGGGGTACTGAATGTTGATGAAATGTCGATAAATTCCGTCGAGTGTGTCATCGGCATTCAGTCGAAGACCACAAACACTTTGATCAACAAAGTCCAAATAAATTCGATACCCTGTGGCAAGTATGACCGAATCAATTGAAATAAATTCTTTCAAATCACTTTTTTGAAAGCGAACCACAATTGAGTTACTTTCAAATTCTTCCACTTGACCTTGAATTTGATGAATATTTTGTGGCAATTTATCATATTGCACATTTGTACGATTGATAAAGAACACATCTCTGGCAACAGTAGAAACTTGTTGACAAATGTCAAAACCAGAAGGACCAGCACCGATGACTGCCACTCGTTGACCCGCGAATGCTTCTCTATCTCGATAGTCGTGTGAGTGAATAATTGTGCCACTGAATTGTTTCATTTTTGATTCAATTTCCTGTGGAATCATTGGAATGAAATTACGTCCAGGACACAGTATTAGCACATCAAACTTTTGAATCAATGTTTGATTACTACGAATGTTCCAAATGGTCAATTTCCAGCAGTTTTCAGTACGAGTTACAGCTTTAATGTGATGTTCAAAATTAATGTAGGGCAAAAGATTGAAGTGGTCTGCATAGTCATGGATAAATTCGAGTACTTCTGACTGGTCGGGATATGATTTCGTGTAGTGCCAACCGAAATCGGGAAATTCCATTATTTGGGATGGAGCGTTTGTGCTATAATTAATTGAATTAATTTATTTTAAATTAATATTAATAAAAATATTTTACATACCGCAAACCTCTATACATACTCGTGTGAACAGGCAGTCCATTGTCCTCGAAACCAACCTTGTCGGTATAATTCCATGTACCACCGACCAGTGGCATTTGTTCATAGCACACCACCGGACCAAACTGATCGAGTCGAGCAGTAAAATGTCTCAAGGCACACAATCCAGCCACTCCAGCGCCCATCACACAAACTGATTTTGTCAAAACGCTAGTCATTCTTAATCAAATAAACTATAAATCAAGCCAAAACAATCAACAACAACAACCAGACTGAACTCAAATCAGCTGTTTTGCTATATTGCACAAATATTCCTCACAGTCTGTTTCTCACTTACTGGCTTATTCCAACTATATAACGAGAGATGCGCTTTTAGGGAAGATGCAATTGTGCAACTCCAAGGTCACACTACAAAGTCATCAATACATTACTATATAGTCCATATAATACCATAATCCATAATAATAATAGATTGAGTGCATTTTGACTAGTTTTACTAGTTTGACTTTAAAAGATGATTTTGCAACGTGACATTAAATTGACATATCTCAATATTTATTGCCGTCTGGTACTTTGGCAAATTTTTAGTGCATTTTCTATAATAAATTTGCTAATTTCACTATTTTCCCCCTAAGAAAATAAAATATTTTATTTTTCAAAAGCTGCATTTTAAGTACAATCTCTAATTTAATTTTCATTTAATTTGAAAATTTAATTTCAAATAATAAAATTTTCCTAATTATCATTTTGCACGTTTTTCTAATTATCTCAAATTATAATTGTTTCATTCTATTTTTAATTTTGAATTTAATTGTATCATGACTATTATTTTTTCAATTTAAAATTTTCTTCATTTTTAAATTCAAGTTGAATTGTAGTTTCAAAACTATTATTACATTCAACTAAAAATGAATTTTGATACGATTTTTATCGAGACTTGCATTTCAATCAAGTTGATTTGCGTGTATTTGTTCAAATTGCACAAATGCATGGTTTGTGATTTGTTCGATCCTGTGAAGAGCAGTCTCGAAAATTCAAATTTGGATCACTTGATATTTGAACGGCCATTTGTGTTTCAATTTGTCTTCTTTGTGTTGGCTCAATTGTATGGTTCGTTTGGTTTGGAGGAAAACTATGCATCGATTTATGAATTGTTTAGCATTGAGCACTACCAGTCAAGTCCTTACTGCTTTCTGCACCAGACCTATCATCGAATTATGTGGAAGCAAATTGATGTGTGCATTGCTGTGCTCGGTGTGAGTATGATGATTGGCTTCTATGCCACAATGGCATTCAATCGGCCAGTGAATCCTAAGTATTATTTCTATTTGAGAACTTCTAAACTTAAAGCTCAGAATGTTAATGGTTTGTTCGCAATTTTGGCATTGGCATTTTAATTTTTTAATTTTAACATTTTTGAATAGTTTTGACTCAAGCAGATTCGAGCAAAATAGAGAAATTTCACTACCGAGCCAAACCAATTTTGTATTTAGTTTTGTTTACATTCTGCAGTCTAGTTTTGGTTCATTCTTATTTGATGGTATGGCTCAATCAAGCATTTGTGCCCAACTGGCGTCAAATTATTTATTGGTCATTGGTTTATCCTGTCTATTTGTTCTATTTTGTCTTTGGTAAATGATTATTTGTTGGAAAGATTGAGTTTAAGGCTTACACGTACTTTTGTACATTTTAGCTTACACCACAGGTCTATTCTTCGTTGCTCTCACTGCGCATTACATCGAAATGAAGCAACATTCAGCGATTGACAAACTAAATCGACTAAACAGAAGCATTCGAAAGCGAAAATTGAGGAAACATGCCACTTTCCGTAAGAATCGATTCTATTTCTCGATTATTTGGGCCAACTATATGAGTGTCAATTCAACTGTACAGCGCATTAGCACTGAAATTGACGAGTACAGCCGTCACTGGAGTCCATATTTGAGTATTCTCATTTTGGGCAACATTGCCGCTGTTTGTTATCTCATCTACGTTTGTCTCTTCATCACCTACTCTCAGGTGTATTTCGTTTCAATCACCTGCAATACCTTGATTGCTATATTTCTGGTTACGGCACGGTGTGCACTGGTCGTCAAGAACAATCACAAAATTACCAACCAAAATCGTTTGTTTTATTTGCAATTTCGTGAATTGCTAAGTCAAAATATTTCCTGCTTGTTGAAGGTATAATAATTATTACGATTTGAATACATTTTAAATTATAAAATTTCAGGCCGAATCGTTTCATCACTCTCGACAATTGCACCAATACGCATTTCGTATGTTTGGCAAATACCGAATTACATCGAAAACGTTTCATATGGTAAGTTAATTTATTAGACAGTCATGTGATTATTTAATAATTAAACATTTAATTAACCGAACAGATCATTTCATACATTAGCATATTCTTTATGCTTGTGTTTAAAAAGCAAACTGGCATTTAAATGTTTTAATTATTTGTTTAAAAAACATTCATCACGAGAGTTCATACTTTAGGAGTTGATATGTCACTATAGTAGTTCTTGGGACCAAGCAAGTCGGTCAAACGGATGAGCCCAACAAACCAAAAACCCCGAAAGCCAATAGCATCCCTTCTGATGCTCCCACCGTTCTGGTGACGCAACTCAAGAAGGAGGACGACAAAAAGAAAAAAGTGACCAAAAATGGCAATGACACCGAGAAGACCAGCCCTACTCAGCTATGAAAGATTGGTTGTCATTGTAAGTACGTGTTGACGACGACTAACTTGTTAGATGTTCTGTTCTACATGTTTGTTGGTAGCAATCACCCAATTCTGATCGAATCTAGCCTAACAACAATTGATCCAACCCGACTTGATTAATGCCACTTCACAATGCACAGTTGTAGCAACTTGTGAGCAACTTTCAGTTGTATAACTTTCTTTGTGCAAATGTCTTCTTTGGTTTCTTCGAGTACTTCCAAGTGTGGCGAAGCAACTGCAACTATCTGCATCAACGACTATTTGCACGACTATTGCTTGCTGGACGTGTTCGACCATTTGCCTTTGGCCGAATTGACTCGAATCGATCAAGTGTGCGCTCGCTGGAAAGCACTTCGATGGAGTTCTCTGTGTCGACATAAGAAGCTAACTTTGATTGTAAAAAACGATTCATGCCACGACATGCAACACTTACGCTTTACTATTCCTTACTCCAATGAACTGCGCAATGTCATTCCGGGATGGAAAACATTAAAGATTACCAATGAAGCTAAAGATGACAGTCCAAAGACTGGCGACAAGGAGACTTCAATTGACTGGTCTCAGCTGAAGCTTCCGAAAATCAATTTTGAAACTACTAAGTGGCTATTCATGAATTTCCGAAACATAAATTCTCTGACCATTTTGGTGAGCGAACTACAGCCTTTCAGCACCCAATCAATTAAATGGCTTCTGGATAAATGGTCATCTAACTTGGTGTCTCTCAAATTGTACTTAGGCGACATTTACTGGGCTAACATGTCCCGAATTTATGAGTCCATCAACGCAATGGAAGTGCTACGACAATTAACTTTGGTGGCAAGTAGTTTTCTCCAATTAAAGCCATCAACAAGTATGCAAATTTTATCGCAACTCGACGAATTATACATTTTCTCGTATGACCCGACTAGCCTCATTCTTGATCTGCTCAAGAACAATGCTTCCAACAATTGTCGACTGAAGCGAATTGGTATGAACAATTCACGCTATGATTGGACTGAGCCTATTGGCTCTTTACTTTCTTTGGACACCAACTTAGCAGCTCAATTCGTTTACCTCGGTTGGAACTTAACCATGTCGTCATATCAACTACATCTTTTTTGCAACCAATTCTCATCACTGGAGTCAATTCAACTGACCATTAAAGTTGGCCAGTCGTATGCTCGTTTGCTCAACTGCTTAGCACAATTGAAGCGGTTGGTCTATTTGCAATTAACCCTCAAAGACAATTACAAGTTACCACTGTTTGTGCACAATGAAGACGATGACGACAAGTCTGCCAAACTGGCTCAGTTACACTCGGTGAAAGCATTCACGCTAGATGCCTCAATAGAATCACACAAAGAAATTGTTAAAATGGAGCTACATTGGACCATTCCAAATGTGCAAGTAATTCAAATTAGCAAGCATCAAATTGGCTGCTCTATTTGCAAATACACAGATGAAGAAACTGACGATTCCTTGAAATATTTTCTTAATAACGAGAAATTAGTGTTTGAATGTGCACATCTTCTTGCACAAAATCTCACCACGTGTGATCTTATCCACACTGTTTATGTTGACCGTTTAGGATTTATTGTAACTTGTTCGCACCGACGATTTTACTAATGCACGAGTTATGATTAATAATCAATCATTGATTATTCTCATAATAATAAATTGATGTACTTTGCAAGTGTGCTTTTCATTTGACAATGTCCATTTTGTGTACGCATTCAGCAATAGAGGAGAATCCAACAGCCTTCACTTTTACGTTCGTTAGAATAATTTAAGAATTGAAAATAAAATGTGAAGTAGTGGTCAAGACTTCGTAGTCTGTGGGTACCTAAGTTGTCCTACTTGCAAGGATGGCTCATTTTGTAACATCTTCACCAAGTGCTATCTTGGCCACGATAAATGTGCCAATGAGCCGCGTACTGAATGCTGATAAGATTGCATGCCTCAATTCGACGATCAGGTTCGAGGCAACAGGACAGCGCCAACAGAAGGACCAAGAATAGGAGTACCAACAAGAGGTTGACCTTGAAGCTTGGCATAAAAGCATGTACCGCTTGACCTGCACCGGTGAGAAGCAGCCATCCACATAGGCCACTTTGGTATCATCACAGAGGTCGTTCTCGGTAGTGATGGTGTGGTTGTCTTCCGCGCCTCCAGACCACCATTTCATGGAGCAGAAACTTGTTAAAATTGAATTCAATCCTTCTGCATCAGTTTGATTGGTCCATGTCTGGTTGTGCAGAAAGGAATGCTCGAGCTCGGCGATCGCCACAGCAGTAGGTAAAGTAGCAAGGACTGTACTACCTGCACCATGTTCATAGCATCGGTGTCTTGGCTTGAGTTCACGACCAATTGATGAAAGTATTTGGCGGCTTTGCCGAAAAGGGCGCCAGAGAAGAACCAGAAGGAAACATTGCCCACCATCACGATGGCACAGAACACGACGAGAAGGTACACATATAAGTTGAGCATTGTTGATGCATCACACAGAGCGGCACTCAGACCAAAAGTAGCCACCAGGAAGATGGCCACACCAGTGATCATAAGAGTGAGGTAAAGAGTGCGCCAGCTGACCAAGTCCAGAATGAGTTCTTTCGGAGAGGAGACACCGGTCGGTCCAGACTCGTGCATGCGAAAGGCCATCAGAATGGCCACCATATGGTCTGCAGACCGAATAAGATGCACACCATGTTGACCACCAGCACCAACTTGGCAAGAGTGCTTTGACAGGAAGTCATTGGCAGTGATGAAGAAAGTAGGGAGAGAAACAGAAGAGTGACTTACTATACTGAAACTCAAAAGTAAATTCGAAGCGTAACTGACCAAACATGTCCAGTTTGGAACAACTTATAAATGCGCCTTTCGAAAAAGGACAATATTCAACAATTTCGTGTTAACATTGCATCGAATAAGCTCAAATCGTTTTCGGTGCTTTCACTTATCTCTAAATCACAAAAATAAATGAAAACATTTTAATTAATGTAAATCTGATTGCCCATTTTGGCTTGAGAGATGCCAACTGATGGGGCCAGTTTTGACCTATCGTGGCCTTGAAATATTGTACTGAGAAACGGACTTGACCTTCATTTGTTTCATCAGTGCCGCATAGTATCCCGATCCGGTGGACTTGATCGAACTGACAGTGTCTTTAATACTGTCTTGTTCAGAAGACAGAGCCAGCCCAGGTTTGGGGGTTGCCATTTCCTTGGAAGCAAGAGTCTGAGTGCCACCAACGTTTTTCACCACCACAAATTTCGCGTGAACTGAGCCGCCATCTGCTGGTTGTTTCTTCTTCTTTTGAACTGGCGATAAAGTTGGTTGCTGGTTGGCCAACGGAATTCGCTCTTGACGTGACTTGTTCGATCGTTGATGGCCACTGCGACCACCTCTGGTTCGTTTCTCGGTAATCACTACGGGAGAGTCTGGCTTGGATCCACAGGAGGCACAGGTAACTGTGATTAAGGCGACGATAGCGGCCAGCATAACCAGCAAGAGCACAAAGCCAAGCATGTCACTCTAAGACAAAATGTAAACCAAGGCAAATGATTTGATGCAAGATTTTCTTGGTTTATATGTTAAAAGCTTTGTTCGATTAGAAAGTAAATTGAACTTACTTAAAGTATTTAGTACACAGCTTATCGAATGCTCTTATTTGCAACTCTAGTTTGTGTTGTACCTTCATCAAGTTCAATCCAGAGTTTAATCTTTCTTGTCTCATCATATTTGATAGCTCAAGTCTTTCTCCACTGGTGGTTACGTCACTGTCCTGTATGCCATACCTTCAAGCAAATTGGATTCAATTACTTCGTGCATCGAAAGGTGATTCTCCTGCTTCGGAGCCCCAAGGTCACAATCACTCGGCGGGTGGTGGTAACAAGGTACTTCGCACTGTTCCACATGACAAAGCCAACAAAGGTGCCCATAAAGGAGGTGGTGTCGTCTCAGATGAACAGGAACAGCCTTCCAAAATGGATGTGACACGAATGCAGTGCATCTGCAACATCGTCAAGAGTCAGATTGAGGAGATGCGATCGAGTGGGCCACCGCTGACCACAGACGACGAAGCCTTCTACCGGTACACCATCACAGTGGAGATGGTCGTGTTTAGTGGCCTTTTCTCCAACATCTATCTCGCCCACCACCAGGACCAACCCGAGTACCCACTAATTGGACGTATCTTCGAACCAAGTGCCAAGATCGATCCTAGACGGTCAATGTATATAAAGATATTGAAACACCTCGGTGAGTGACCAATTGAAGTCAGCTAACAATGACCACTTTGCACTCTTGCATAGGCAAACGGCACCACTCGCTAATCGGTATTTGGGACATCTTCTTCGACGGAAACGGACGTGTGGTCATCTTTCAAGAGTTCGCCTTGCACGGCAACATGCAGGAGTACATCAAGACGAACAACGTGTTCGTGCCAGAGGCTCAGATGGTTGAGTGGGCCAAGCAGATTTACCGTGGCATGGACTTTCTCGGCGATGCAGGCATTTGTCACCGAGCCATTAACCCGAAGCACATTATGCTCACGCCCAACCACGAGGACTCCGACAAAACACTTGCAAAGTTGGGCTCATTCCGAGACGCGGTGGTGTACTATGATCCCAAGGAGAGATGCATTCGCAATCAAAGATGCCGACCACTGGACAAACGTTCTGGCTCACCTTATCACGCTCCCGAAGTGTTTGGTGACCCTCTCACCGAAGAGTTTGATCCACTCACTGCCGATATCTGGTCTTTCGGTGCAACCTTCTTTGTGGCCTCTGCTCGGGTCTATCCATGTCGATACAAGTCTTGTCCTGATAACATCTCACAAGGGATACAAAAGACGATTAACAATGCACATAATCTGTCGGTCGAAGCAAAACATTGGTTCTCTGGACTACTGCGGGGCGATGCCACTCACAGGACTACCTTCGACAAAATTGAAGCTGACCCATGGTACAAAGCATTCAATTAGTTGGCACACAGTTGGAATCATTTGTTCAATTAAGCCCTTACGTTGATTTATAATATAAAATAGCATAATTTAAAATAAACTAAATTGAACAATTGAACCGTTGTCCATTTATAGATTTATAAATGAGAATGCATGTTTACATTAGTCGTCTGTCGTGTGGCATGCAATCAACTTTAGTGTGCATCACTTAGACAACCAAGATTGCGATCTCAATAATCACACGTAATCAAAGTGGCTCAATTGACTTGTGCTGACGGTTTTTGCAGTGCTGTGCCACACATTACTTGTCAATAGGAATATTATGTAACTGTACATCAATCAACCAAAATGTCAATCTCACATGCAGTTGAACTGCTCAAGCTGATCACACAGTTGTTCTACGTCCACACTCGCATAATACTTCTACTGATCGAATGGATTTTCGTTGATATAATCATTGAGTTTGTGTGTCAATTGGCCATTGCCACTAAACTATTCTATCTCGATTTGTGCAGTGGCTTTTCACAATTTAGCCAATTTATCAAATCCTTCCCAACTGCTGTGAGCAATATTTATTCACTTTGTCTGCATTTTTCTTTATTATCAATTGAACATTTAGACCAATTTTATAATTACATCCATCCACTTATCAACCCTTATCACGTGACATCAACTCTCACCTTTTCTACACTATTAGCGGCAATATGTTTCCTCATCATAAGCTATTTGATCAAAGTTGTGCCAATAGCATTGCACAATGAGCCTCTTTCAAGGGAAGTTCAACCCGAGGACGACCTGTGCAGCGTGTGTCAGGAACATGTCCTACAAAAGCCTATTTATCTACATCGACGATTTGCCACACTGCAACACTGTTTGCACACGTTCTGCATTAAATGTATCGAGCAGTGGAAGAATCAACACCACAAGAACGATTGTCCACTCTGTAGACGAGTGTTCCACAACTATAAAGTTCATTCTCGAGTGATCACCAACAGGGAGGACAAAGAACAGTTGTTTCACATGCCCAATTAAATGATCCACAATTGTCTGTATAGTTATTCCGATAAATCATGTATAATAAAGTTCATAAGCACATATGTGCAATATAACGATGCATTGTTTCATTGCGATTGTATAGTGCATAAGCAAGCTAGGAAATGTGTTAATAAATTATTAGCAACTACTCAAAATCAACTAAATTCTTAACTCACCAACTCTTAGTGATCACCTCAAGTCTAACGACATTGTTCATACTGCACAGTTAGTGCCACCACCGCAATCTTTCCTTAGGATAAATTGTAAACAGATTGCTCACTCCAACCAATCCACCCGAGAGTCACAGGAATTATGATGCGATTGGGTGCTCTTGTTGTCTCATTTGGGTGATTGCTCAAGATGAACCAAACCAAACCGAATGGAATTCAGGTTGACGTGTACCATGTGACATGTGTTCCGATGTGGGTGTGCCTCCTGTTCAATGCCTTTCAGGTCAATGGTGTGAGGTGTTCATATTTTTTGACTATCAGTCTCGCCCGAGAGAAATTTCGCCCATTGTCTGTGCAACGTATAGCAATTAGCAGCTATGTAAATGCTCATGCGCATGGTTATATGGTTCCGGTTGCTTCTATTTCAGTTTGGCTGATAGAACTAAGCCAACTTCGAATCGACTGTGCCAATTATCAGGTTGGCAATGATTTCTGGCAATGCAGTCCACTTTGTTGTATGTAAGCAAATCCTTTAATAGTAATCTATATATTAATTGAAAAGTCGTGTCATCACTGACTTACCGATTTGATCCGATTGAGTAATTACAAGCATACGAAACAATGTTGTTGATGGTGTTCATAAGTGCAACATAATAGCAAATTGTATTGTGCAATTGTGCTAATCCAAACTTGTGACATTCATTCTAAACAGATGCACAAATTCGCTTGCTTTTTGATTAGTGCCCTATTTGGCAATTTCCTATTGGACAATTTGCAAAGGTAACCGCCTTCTGAGTCAAATAATAATTGAAGGAAAAGGTGCACACACAAAAATGAACTATTTACGATGTGATGATGTGATACATGTAGAGAATGGCACTGAAATAGAATATAATGTCAAGTTCAAGTTCAAGTTGGTTTCAGTTTGCTTCTGGAAAGTTCCACGGACTGGTCAGGTTTGGCTATTCTCAATATTCATTGTGCATCTTAACTCAACTTAATGAAACTTTGCTAAATCCATATTTTTGCAGTATTTGCCATCATGCCCAATTTAGATATCCATTTATCATCAAAGCAGAAAGATGTATCAGTGGTTTCCTTTAATCGTGGAAGTGGAAGTTGCAGAGAACCCGTTGGTCATGGAGACAGATCACTGAACATGGGCAAAACCAAGGTGAAGAGTGGCTCATTCCACGGATCGAAGAGTGAACCACCACGGGACAGATCGAGTGACCAATTCAATTCACTTGCATTTGTGCAGTCAAATAGCTCATTCAAACTTGCAATCCTAAACGAAATGCACACAAGATATGCAACAGAAAAAAGTATATTGTCCGTATGAGGTTGATTTGATTTATTAATTTTGTATCTTTTGTAGAGGTGCACTTTGCAGATGATGTCGATGTGACTGACCTCGAATCACTGATTGTCTCAGAAGTACGCACCTGGCAACGTGTGTGCACAGTAGTGACCAGTGTGCTGTGTTGTGTCCGTCTCAGAAGACACAAATCACGAGATTAGAGAAACATCCAAATTGGAAAGTCATTGAAGAAGATTATCAATGAATTATAATTTTTACTGAGAAGGTAAAAAATAACCTAATAATATACCATGACCAAGTAATATACCTCGAATATGTTCTCATCTGACATGCACTAACTGGATAGTACACTGCACTTCACATTGCAATACATTCGGCACTGTTAAACATTTTTGTAAGAACAATAGCTTTTGCACCTGGCAATTACTAAAGTATTCTGTTGAACCAACCAATGTAGATGATCATTGACAATAATAAATGACAATATATTTGCTACTTCGTATTGCATTGTTGTAACACAAATTACATTGCTCAACGTGTTGAGCAAAAACTAGTCCAGCTGGACCAAGGCAAACAAGTGCATTCTATCGTACACCGACCAATTAGGGCTTATATCTATTGACCATGGGGACCACTCATTGGACATTTATCGAGAGAGATTGTGCACAATGGGCACTAGCAGTCGATGATCTCTCTAGTTCGCTGAGTAGCTGTAATGAAGGTTGCAGCCCGGTCCCATAGTGGTCAAGTTGGACGAGATAGGTAAGAAAAAGCATGCCCAACAATCAACCAGACTGACAGTTGTGTGACTCATAGCTTGTGACGCCTTCTCAGTGTACGCGTGCGTATTGCAAACAAGAATTTCTTATCTTTGATCGAACACACAAACACGACATTTCTATTTTCTACTTGTGCACATTGTGTGATTGTCCCTCCAACCTTATATTCTACATGTTATGCATAACTGTCTGCCTCATTACTGGACTCACTCGCAAGTCGAACACATCTACAGCCATTCCATGTTCGGTATGTTTCAAAATCTATTCTACTTGTATTATACAATTTCTTATTGTTTAGATTGAAGCTGTCACATTAGCGAAACGAAATGCCTCGAAAAAAAGACAAATTGGTTCAACTTGACGAGGACGTTTTCGAAGTGGAACGACTTCTCAATCAACGCATCATAAATCAGCGAACCGAATATCTGGTCAAATGGCGGGGCTATCCAAATGAGAACAACACCTGGGAGCCAGAGGACAACATTTACGATCAAAGTTTGATTACCGATTTTAATCGATTTTTAGAGAAACAATTCGCTAGAAAATTCAGAAGTGGCAATATCGATTCTGATGACGGTAATTCCGAGGAGGAAGAGGAAGCTGGCAAGAGAGAACATCGTGCCAAACGAAAGAAATCGAAATTACGCCATCAAGCAAATTCTTCAAGTGGCGACAATAAAACGGACAGTGGTCATTCGTCCAGAAAGAAGCGCAAAATCATCGAAGACTCTCCGAGAGAGGAGTATAAAAAGTTCAAACTTGCTATGAAGCCGCCTACAAATGACTTTTCCCCTAAATCTCGCAAAGCAAAGGGCCACAGTCACAAACACAAGCATCGTTCTGACCGTCATGGCAAACATCGTCGCACATCTTCCAAGTCATCCGGAGGCGGTCCTTGCAGTTCGGCCACTGATAAAAAGAAAAAGAAGAAGCATAAAAAATCACTATGATCGTGTTATCAACCCTCCTCGAATGTAAACTTCTTCGTGAGCAATATTCATATTAGAGCATATTCAACAAGGTGGCATATTATCAGAAGTAAATGTCTGAGAATGATTTTAAAGAACAATTTTAAAAACCGCTTAAGAAGTGAATTCACTTAAGCCACAAGTTTCCATTCTGACTAACATCACCATAACTGAAGTTTAGACATTAATATAATATTGTTTTTAATTTTAATTTTATATACTACAATGTAACTAGTAACTGTGTGTGTGTGTGTGTGTGTGTGTGTGTGTATGTGTTAACTGTTATCTATAAATCTGTAATAAATAGTTTATATCTTTTTGCTATCTTGGTTGTATCTGTAACGCTTTTTGAATATGTAAATGGCTGTAGCATGCTTAATGCAGAAAATAAATTTGAATTGCATATTTACCATTTTTTGTGGCAAGAATGAGTGTAATCGGTTCAGACGAATTGAACAGCTAGTGTTATGACACTACTAAACAACCGGCTTGGTACTAAGGTGCTTTTCGGTACTAGAGAATGTTCCTGCCATCCACCAATGCTGTCGACCAATGATAACTAATTTGTTAGTGGCTCTTCGTGTAAAAGATCAGCAGTTTGTTGTACAAAATCAAAGTCAATCTATAAAGAAAACAAGTTGATTAGTTTCGGTGATATTGTTTATTTATTAAAAATAGCTTACCTCGACGGACAACATAACAAAACAAAACATAATTCAACTAGAGATGTAAACATTGACCGTAGGCATTCTTCATAATAGGCATCAGGCAACTTTGAAGTTAGAAATGGCTGCAACAGTAGGTTCTGCGTTGCGGGAAGGCATTAACTTAGGATGAGTGACACTTTTACAAAAATAAGAGAATTTACAGCTTTGCCGGAATTTATTTTGGTGGTCAGTGATGGCCCTGATGGGAATTCCGAATGTCTTCAATCAAGCTTCAGCAGGATCGGATTTGTTCAACACAGTGGTCGACAAACCATTCTTCAATAGTTTCTGCTTTTGATGAGCAACTTTCTGTGCCAAACTGGCACGACCAGATTTGCGAGTGGAAGTGCGTTTATTGGCCTAACACATGTCACATCGATATACTTGCTTGCTGTTCTCATAAGTGCACACAGTGCACATCCTGCAAGAATTGTCCGTACTGTAAGTGGGTGTGGAGGCACGAGAATTTGCTTCCAATTCGACTGAAACCATTTCAAAAGATAAGGAATGTACAAAATACCAAGTGAACGCAAGTAATTTGATTTGACTGCTCAGTGAGTGTTCACAAACGTGAAACGAAGTCAACTGAAATGCGTTCCGAAGCGCGTGCTTTCAGTGGTCAATAAGTATGGCCATACTTATATGACGTTAACCAAGAAGAGGTACGAAATTGAAATTTGAAATACATTTTAATAATGATTAATTATTAAACACAATTTTATTACAACAGAACCAACTCGGCATCTTGTTGAACAAATGCAATAATTCGTGAATGTGCATGGCGTGTTTCAGTGTTGACCAGTTCGGCGAAATCGTCCTATTCGACGTCCCATATATCGAGCAGGGAAAACCCACACCAAATCAGCCAATCAATGATGTGGCCGATGCCTTCAAATGCAGCGTTTCGATAGTCTTCATTGTAGTACAGCTTTGTATGTGTCCAAAGTTTATTTGTGGAGCAGCACTCGGCCAGACGTGTCAAACAAACCAATTGGAGAATCCGTATCCGAGAATAGACCACCGAGAGACAGGTTGTAGGGTAGCAGTAGAACACCAGATTGATTACTTTATCGAATTGAGACAGATCTTTTCCAGCCGGAGAGTCGCCGAATTTTTCTTGGGTTTGAACTAGCATGCTGCAGGTCAAGATTATGTCTGGTCGCATTGCACCGCCATTTCGGCCGCATACTTTAAGCGATTGCTTGCTACGAAAAATGGTGCCAATGTTCGAGTTCCACCAGTGGCAGACGATCCGTAGAGAGACAAGTTCTGCCAAAGCAAACAAGATGGATCAGGCAGTTGTCAGGAAAGCAGTTAAGTCCACTGTTTGCCCCTTTAGAGTAGCAAGTCGATGGTGCTTGAAACTTTAGCTAGAAGATGGAAATGAAAATGGCACAAAATAGAGAACACAAAACAATGGCAAAGTCGCAAGCTCAAATGAAACAGAGTGTCTTGACAGAACAATATAAATACTAAAGAATTCGACTTTTTGGTTTTCTATTCGGCTATGATCAAAAGGATCAAATTCAGGTTTGCGTTGATTTGAAATACAAACAAATAAAGAAAAGCTTTAAAGCTGTAAATTTACTAAAGTATAAATTTAAATTAAAAGTTAAAGTTAATATTTGTGATTACATCGAATCGTCAATAAATGTGCTAGTGGAATTAAATATAGGTAAATGTCAAATTGTAGGCAGTAAAGCTTAGGTTGGCCTTCGTACTAACCATATTAAGTGATCATAGCTAAGGCTATTGATATTGTTCAAAGTGCATTGGCTGCAGATCATGATCGGTGTGGCCATTGCTGAGATCGTTGTAGAAAGGCACTGACTCGACAAAGTACTGTTGATTGAATGCAGTAGAGTTGAATGCTTGGTCGTGGTCGGTGTAAAAGATGGTCGATGATGATGGTGAAGGAACAGCTTCAAAAACTTGAGCATCCATTTGTTTGGATTTAGTCTGGTTGGGTTGATTTTGAGACCCGTAAAATCGACGAACCATCTTCACTAGATCGAAACGATCTCGCTGGAAGTGTCCAGCTTGGTACTCAGAAAAATAATCGGTTCGATCCAATACTTCTCTGTCGTTTTGATTGTGACGAGATCGACTTCTAGTAACTTTCCGAAAGCCGTAGAGATGTAATTGTCGTAAGAAAGAGGAAAATTTTTTCGAGCGGAAAAATTCTCCCAGGATAGGTTCCAAAGTTAGCTCGTTAAACATTATGGACGATCCATCTTGCGACCAGTTGATGGGGAGAAACTCATCGTCACTGGCGAGATTCCACAGCTTGATGGGAAATCGTTGGTGGGTGTATCTGGCATTGATTTGTCGCATTGCTTCGATATTCTGTAAATCTTCAACCAGAAGATTCTTCTCATCGACATTAGCTTCCACCGACATAGTGCAATACTGATGATCGCTGACAAAAGATCTATTGCTGTTCAGCTCCGATGACTCGTCGCTAACATGCTTGTAATTGGTGTAATGCGGAGAATAATTCTGGCTTTGTTGATCAAATAAAGTTTGACATGAGCCACCGTCAACATGTTCGGACTTGATTAGAGGCTGTTGCTCGATTTGATAAGACACCGTCTGGTCAGCGTTATTTGAAGGCATATATTTCTCGGTAAAGTTGTATGCAGGATCATACTGCTGAGTTGGCCAACTGCCTTCGGACGAATACGAGTAATAGTCATTCGGATAATAAAATGAACTATTCGGTAGTGAATTGTCATTGTCCTAAAAGAAAATAATTATAATCAAAGGTAAGTTAGAAAAATAATTACCGTCGAGTAGCGATACATTTCGAACTGTTCACCTCCATTGATGTTATGGCCAAAATTGACAATCGAACCGAACGGCTGTAGTTCGTAGAATGATGAATTGTCCGGTAAGTCTTCGACCGGAAGATTGTTCTCATTCGGGACGACTCCATCAGTCAACTTTGAGACCACTCCTCCACTCACCACATCGAAGTCCGAACTAAGAATTTCTTCTTTAACGAATGTGTCAAATTTTCGTATTTGCTCTTCCCGTCTTGTCTGCTCGTCAATGGCAATAGCAACACCAACTTCATCGTTATCTGGCTCTTCTTTGATGTTAATCGGCTCCACTTGGGTCGAGTCGTATTCGTTGTATCCTGAGTCGAGCACTACGCCATCGGGCTTGTTTTGTTCGGCAGCAAGAAAGTTGGCTGCTTGGCGCTCTTCGCTGTTTGAATCTGCTGGGCTCGATGCGCTCAATGGTGAGGCGTGGTCTTGAGCCATTGTTGCGATGATAAGAAACAAGCGATAACAAATAAGATAAGATAAAAGTTTCGTGTGCTTTAGAACAGCGACAAGTAGAAAGTGACAAAGTGTGTCGTGTGTTTGCGTCTGTGTCAGACCGCTCACTTTAGTCGCAGTAATGTAGCTACATCACCACTAGCTACTAATGTTTCGATTTCTATTTGTGTTGCATCATTGGATGCACACGTCTGCCTTAAGCAAAATAATTACTAGCACATTCATGCTGTTTGCTATGAATTGGTGGCGAACCAATTCTTCATAAAGGTGAAATGTCACAATGCCCAAGTGCGCTATGTACAAACAGGCAAAATCCCAATTCGCTTGATTTGAATTAGAATGCTTTCTTTTCTCCAGTTCAATTTAAATACATTAGTTTTAACTAATTAGACCGGTTCTCTTGTTTTTTTGCTAATTACACTCACCGTTTAGTTTTCCGACCATATGGAAAGCCGAAGTACTGCCTTGGAATCATGAGGTAACTATAATTCGAGGTGCCGTTTAAAATGCTTGTTAGGCGAGAACGGTTCATCTTTGATATTAAATAAAAAAACCATCATTCGAAAACGAGGTTAAAGTTTGCAAGTCCTGAATGTTGATGATTCTGCATCTTCGGGTGCGATCAAGACGAAAATTGTTAACCATTGACATCATTGGAGCTATCCTGAGGGTCAGAATCTTCACCGAATTCAAAAATGCCGGCGAACCTTGAAAGGATGTCCAGGAATTATCCATTTTGGCAAAACAAAAATCCTCAATACAATGTTATAAAAGTCAATGTTATAACATTATGCTAAAGATGACCACGGACAATAATATTGCAATTACCGCGATCAGGTTAACGTTATCCAATTATCGGTATAATTGAGATTCTTGAAGTTGAACACATTTCGCTTGGAATTATAGTGTCTATAAAATAATAATAAAATAAATTTTTACATGACTGCATCAAGTAAGAATACCTTACCTTAAGGCTTATGGACATGTCTTTCGGGTCTTGAGTGTTGGCAATGTTGGTTTGATGCTTTTGAGCAAATAGAAAAAGTGTAACATGTTGAATAACTTAAAGCAAAAAGTATTCAAATACATTTCAATAAGGACACATTTGGTTCGTTTCAAAGATGGTCGTTGACAGTATAGTGCCAACTTGAGACACTGTCAAGTATAGTTGATAAATTTCTTTTGTTTTGGTTTTGTTACAGCAATCGAACCAAATGGCGATGTTCACCAGAATGCACTTTTTGATACATTTTCGTTCTCATCGTCTTCGGATTCTTACTTAAGAAGACAGTGACGGCAGTAACTGGCTACCCATTTCCAGAAATATATATACAGTATCCAATCATAAATTCTACATCCATTTTGTTAGTTTTGTTATTCGACATCCATACGGAATTGAGAATAATGCCTATAGGACTGCGCCGTTGCGAAAAGAACTTGTCGTGGTGACAATGTTGGAAAAGTCCTAAGATTGCAGAATGAGATTATTGTGAGAAACAACAAAAAAACAAAAGTTCATGTAGTGTTAAATTTTAACTTAAAATGAATAAATTCAAAACACAAATTCTGATTGTTTGTCTCAGTGTCACGGGATCTGTGAATGGCCACCTTGTTTATTTATTTATCCGCAAAATTCTCTTTTTAACCGTTTGAACGACAAACTTTGTCATTCTGTCTCATTTCGGCAACATTTGACATACCACAACACAAACTACAAACTCGAATCACGTGCTGGCAACTGGTAAAGTGGAAAAGTCGAATGGATCAATATTTATCGTCATCATTCAACTAATCGTGAAATTGCAATGTTATATTTTGAAGAACAACGAACTCATTGTCTTTGGAATAGAAGGTCTAATAATAATAAGGTTTAATAAATTATATTGCAAAATTCTAAAATTGATTTAAATATTTGTTGTATGCTACTTGCAACATGTGAAGTAATGGCCATTCAAAAAGTAGTAATGTTCATGTTTATGCTAATAACTTTGTTCGAACTCCATGATCACCGCGAGTCATCATTGCCTATTACTGATCGTGGATCGAGCTAAATGTAAATATTGACCAATAGTTTTTTATTAGAAGACTGTTGGTCATTCATCGTCAACTCAAATGAAGTGAATATCGAACACTGTAGTACCACTGGTATATTTAATCAGACAAGTCTCTCTCGATCAAGCTGTTCGTAATTTGACTTTCCTCTTTTCACCTTCTCCAAAGTGCTTCCCTCCTAGTCTGCAATGAGTGACAACAACCACCCAGCAAAGCCCAAGAAAGAGGAATCGTCCAGCACCGGTCCAAGTACTCCTGACCAGACTTCCAAGACTTGTGCAGAAACAACCCATGCGAATCAAAATGACGAACCTAACCCTACTACAAATGTGGATAAGTCATCCGAACCTCGTGCAGAGTCAACTCAGCAGAAACCAGATGAAAATGGCGAACATGACCATCAGGCCGATCCGAAAAAGCCTCAATCCGCAGGATTCGATGCTGTGGTGAAAGAAGATCGCGAAAAGCGAAAACTAACTTTCGGCCCGAACAGCAAGAAGATTGTCAAGCCCGCCACCATTTTGATCGACATTTACGGTGTCATCTCGTCCTGGTCCTTTAGTTCCGTTCTCAAAGTCTTTGCCAAGGAGAACATGGAATCCTATCTTAAGGAGAACTGGAGCTCGACGTTGGTCAAGAACATTGTGTTTCGTCTTCGAGAGCAAGCTATTCCTGACCGCTCGGCTGGGGCGGAAGTGCCTCTCATTGCTGAGCCAACCGAAAGTGTACAAACTCAAGTGGAGTCCGCTGTGAAGAACATTCTCTGGCAAATGGAGAAGAAGATCAGGACAACCAAGGTGAGTGATTTGTCCACAAAGTACCTTTAATCTAATTTCATTCTAATTAAGCCGTTCATTGACCGTCTGTGCACTGACCTGTGGTCGAAATCGTACGATAGTGGCAAACTGAAGACTCATGCCTACGAGGAGGTGGTGGACGTGTTCAAGTACTGGCGATTCGAAGAGTTCATCAAGATCTACTCGTACGCTTCAGGCTCTATCGATGGACAGCGACTCTTTCTGAAGGCCTCTGCTGTGGGCGACCTTAATCCATACATTGCCAACGGGCTCAATGCTTCCGGTGGATACAAGTACGATTCGGACAAGTACAAAAGTGTCGCCTCAGCTCTGCGTGAATCGAACCTTCAGCAGCTGATGTACATCACCGATTGCCCAAAGAAGGCTCGAAATGCGATAAAGGCTGGCATGAGAGCCATTGTGGTGAACCGTAATGAGGGTAAACAACATGGCAACAAGTACAGCACCCAAGAGACTGAAGGTCTTGTGGTGGTCAACAATTTGGCTGACATCCAGTGGGTGGATGGTCCTAATGGTCAAGCCCAAGGCAATTGCTGCTAATGCCACTAGCCAACACTGTGACACTTTTGTCCATTTAATATCAATTCAATTAAACTTTATTTCGAACTACTTAACCAACGGAAAAGAGAAAATGTGCACGTGCAAGTACTTGCCACTTGCTCTCCAACCAAAGTCAATGATGGCTAGTTTAGAAGAAGTGCTTGGTTTGGGTTGTTGGTTCGAACCTTGGTGATTGTTCTGTTTTGGTTTTTATGCTTGAAAGTTGTAATCAGCAAAATCCACCGAATTCGATCATTAATTGAAGACAAAGTTCAATTACTTCAAAAGTTCATTAATGAAATGTGTTCAACATCGAACCAATGTAAACAATATTATAAAACTCGACATCGGCTTGCATTTGGGCTTGTGTAACAGACTTTCATTAATTGTGTAACAATGTCTGACAAGTCCAAGAAAAGCAAAAAGTCTAAAGACAAATCAAGTCAATCCAAGAAAGATTCCAATAAAGTGATTCCCACCCCCGAGTGTCTCAAGACGGATGGCTATCAACTACACGAGATGCTCGGAGAAGGATCCTACTCGAACGTGTATCGGGCGACCAACTTGAACCAACCGGGAGTGAACTATGCGTGCAAGGTGTACAAGGTAAATCCGAAGACCATCAAATGGGTGGAACGGTGCCTTCATCGAGAATTGAACTTGGCTATGAAGGTTCGCCATCGAAGCATCGTGCAGGCGCACTTTGCCATCAAAGCAGGTGACAATGCTTACCTCATCATACAGTTCGCTCCAAATGGAAGTATTCGTGACTACCTTCGCAAAAAGTTGCCTACCAACGTATACCTCACCGAAAGCAAGGTTCGTCTCTGGATGGTGGACATCTTCTCCGCGGTGGCTTACTTGCACGCACAAGAGATTGCCCATAGAGACATCAAGACGGACAACTTTCTGCTCACCGAGGAGATGAAACCACTGCTGGCCGATTTCTCGTTCGCCTGCATCTCGGACAAGGCTGACACTCGATTCGAGTGTATGGTGAACACCGTCTGTGGCACGCCCTCCTACCTGGCACCCGAAGTGCACACACTCGAACGAGGTCAGAAGTACGATGGCAAACTGTCCGATGTGTTCGGACTAGGAATCTGTCTGTACGAGATGCACGTCAAGGCGGTGCCATACAAAGGCAAAGACTTCAAGTTGGGCAGCGAAAAGCTGGTGGAACTAGAGATGTCTCGCGACTACAGCTACCCTCCACATGTCCGTGTCAGTGAACAGTGCCGTGACTTGATCTATCTGCTGTTGGAACCGAATCCTCGTAAGCGTATCTCTGTCAACCAAGCACTGACAACTCATGCCTGGTTCACCGAACACAAGGTGGTCTCAAGCAAGAAGAGCACCAAACAAGTGGATTCATCCGAGAATTTCCGCAAGCAAACTGAAGAGTGCAAGTCGACCAAGTCTAAAAAGTCAACTAACTCGAGCAAGTCACGCAAATCGAGTATATCGGACAAATCGACCAAATCGAAAAAGTCCACTAAAAAGAAGGAGACCAAACCTGAAGAAGACAAACCGGTAGACAAGAATGATGAATCCGAAGATTCAGACTAGAGAAAACAAACCAAACGCTACTCTTGCCTCTTGTGGGCATTGATCTATTTCTGTGCCAATCAAACAGCAATAAAACTCATTTGTGCACAAGTGTTACTGTTTGATTCTAGTTGAGTTTGCTCTCCTTTGTGTTGACATGTGCTATTGTCTAAAGTGAATTTTTATTTCAAATTTGAGTTGCAACACAATTACAGTTTTATTCGATGGCACACGTGTGCACTCAGTGGACAGTGTCGGGCCCAGTGCACTATAGTGATCTCTGCACAATCGGTCGATAGTGTTACTGCCAATATTGGCAATTATTTGTAATTAAAAAATGCTTTTCCAATAGAACTTACGACAGATTTCGCTTATTTTGGTCAAAGTAATGTAAATTCGATCGTTGCCTTTGACATTTTGATATTTTTATAAATAAAGCCTTTCTTGCTTACATTTGTTCTGTACTAGAATTACTGCCATGACTTCTGAGACTCCACCGTCGGAATCAATGTCATTGATTTCTGCCTTCCCTGACATTCTCAAGCACTTTGAAGTGGCCAAGAAACGTAACCCGAATCGTCGAGAAGACATTCGCCATAAGCTTAAGTTCGTAAACCGAAGTATGGAGCCACATGCGGAGATCGAGGACGATCTGTCAGAGTACTTGGGCGTGTACATGGACCAGTCAGACTACGATCAACTGGTGAATCGAATCAATGATTTGACAGACGAAAGCCGCATCTGTGAGCTGATGCTTGAAATTATTCGCATCACCGAGAAGCAACTCGACCAACAAGGTGAACTATTCGACGATGTGGTCAGCATTATGAAAGACATCTCCAAGATGAATTCGGCTGAAGAGCATGACTTCAAAGTGGAAGCCACCATCAAGTGTTCTCTCTTGGTGTATGACTCCTTTGTGGTGCTTCGTGCCTTGCGCAAAAATGTGACCGAAATAGCACGAACTTATCATGTGCCTTACTTCTACGACACCGAGGAGGATAGCTTTCGCATCCGTGACTCCCTGCTCACTACGTACAAGAACATTTGTCAAGTGATGGACGATTTCTCTGTTTTGTCTGAAGCCTTATGCTTTGTTCGCAGCGTCGAAAATTCAGTGCAAAAGCCAATCAAGGATTCCCAAAGTGTTGCTAGTGCTCCACAAGTGGTCTCAAGTGCACCTCAAGCATCTGTAGAACTAGTTGTTACTGAACAACCTATTCAAGCCAGCGGTGGTTTGTAAGATGACACTGGCGAAAAGGGCATTTTTGCACTTGAATCCACAAAAATTTAAAACATTAAATGTCTTTAATTATTATTATTATTATTATTTATGCTAGTGGACTGCTTGCATCAAACTATTGGCACAGATTGCAATTGCACAGGCAAACCAAAATAGACTTGGCTGAGGAGGTTGAGCAAGAGGACGAGTCTCAGGTGGCCGAAAATGCTGCTTCCGAAGAAGCCAAAGATGAAGCTCAGCCGATGAAACTGTTGCAGAGGAAGTCCAAGAGGAAGAAGAAGGAGAAGAGACCGAAACAGAGACTTAAGGTGAGGGCGACACCGACGAAAACGAAGGATAGTCCCGAGTCACTATAATTCGACGTAACCTAATTTGGTTAACTTAAGTCGACATTTGATCGATCAAATTATTGGTCAATTATTTGAATTATTAACATTATTTTAAAACAATGTTTATTACAATTTATTGTAAACTACATTGGCACATTGGAAAACATGAGTCATTTTACATAAGCCTACTCAAAATGCAAAACGTGAGATACGAACATTCGGTTAAGTTTTGGTTAAAGTCAGACTCATTTTCAGTATATACACTTACTTTATGCCTAATATTGTATGAACCAGTTGGCATGTCGGGCTCCATTGACGCACTGAGGCGACATTGTTGGTCGCAAGGTCATCATCACTCATCAAGGTTGCAAATAACGATCCTATCGGTTTGTCTGGAGCATTTGTGTCAACTAGCGCACCGCATTTGATAAAATAGTCCAAACTGAACACAAATGGTGTTTAATGGTGTAATGGAGTTAGTGCAAAATTGCTTAATGAAAAGATGCATTGGCTTTGAGTGATCAATGATCACTGATCATTGCGATGCCATGGCAATGGATTGTCTAGTTTGGCGACAGTCGCGCCTTGAGTTTCTCCATGTCCATGGCAAGCATCTCATCCGATTTGGTGACACGTGGCACCGTCAGCGCTTTGTCGATCACGTCAATGGCCTCGGCAACCTTCTTGCACTTGATCATGAGATAGACCAAAGTGATGTAAGTGTCGAGCAGATTTGGGCTGAGTTCGATTGACTTGCGAAGCTTGGACTCAGCAGTGGCAAAGTCGAACACTGGCACTGGCAAATTGTGCGCATTCAAGTGCTGCTCCATGGCGGCTTTCTCCTCGGGGCTGAGCAAAATCAAAGCCAGGTGCAAGCGACCTTCCATGAACAAGACCAAATGATCTTGCGCATTCAATTTGGCACAAACAGACAAGTGCTTGATGAAGGTGGCATAGGACCTAAAAAGGAACAAGTGCTATAACTAAAAGGTAAAAGCAAGTGAAAACTTACTTGAGTTTCAGCTGCAAGTCACTTTCTAAGAGAGCCAGTTTGCCAAGTGCCGTGGCCAGCCACAAATTCGCTTGGAAGTGACTTTCGTCCAGGTTGACTGCCTTCTCCGCGTAGACGATCATTTCTTGGGTCTTTTCTTTGATCGCCTTCTGGTCAAGTGCATTTAGACTGGCCATGTAAGTCACTTTGGCCAGGCGCCAAAGAATGTCCACGTTCTCCGCCGGCGACTCCTTGTTGGCTTTGAGCATCTCCTGATAGAGCTTCTCGTAATCGGCATTGGTTGAGGCCAACTCGTCATCCCAGGCTTGCAAGTTAATCGGAGATGCACTTTGGGCCATTTGCAGTTGAATGTGAAAGGAAGCTGGCAATAGCAAATCAAGAGGCAAGTCAAATCACAATCACAAATCACTGGCATACGGCTTTGTGTGAGCTCTCTTATATGGTCACTGAGGGCAAACCAAATGTTCCTCATGAGCATTTCGAAATTCAAAATCAATGAACGATTGAATCAGCCAAAATTTAAATTGGTTTGTCTCCAAATGCCTACTAATAGTTACAAATCGATCTCAACGCGCCGATTTGGAAAAAAATTGTTCATCTCAGTTCAAATAATGGCTATTTAGTGCTTCAGTGCACTCCTCCTTCATGAACAGCATTTGTCAGCATTTGGTCATTAACTGAGTACACCTCTCCAAATGCCAACAGCAAATGTAACCTTTGTGCTTGCTTATTACTGAGTTTTTTTATGTGTTTAATGGCAGATTACTCTAACTTTTGAGTGGACTTAACTCACTAAAGTTAACTTCACTTCACTTCTCTGGATACATCCATGACAAAAGCTTATTAACCTTCAGAACGATTTATGGGGCTTTGGGGCACCAGTTTAAACGGATGTGCCGGGCTTAATGTCCACATATCTGCTACACACGGTCAACACTTTTGTGTAGTCTATAAAATGTTAATACATTTATTGATCAATTATTGATAATTAATATAAAGAACAAAATTTAAATCAACCTTAATTAAATTTGATTTTGTACCATTGCCGTACTGAGAACAAAAATCATCTCACTCAGGTGCTCGGACACTAGAAACAGAAATAGTAACTCAAACAAGAAGAACATAATCGAAGCAGCCAATAAAAGTACACAAAATATCAAGACATGATCGATGCGAATTAGAGAACGAGATTCTGTGCGTGTTGCGACAGTGGTTGGCTTGCCATTTCTCAAATGAACATTCTGAGAGTTGTCATTTTCGTTTTGCGTGACAATTCGCGAATCTGTGAGTTGATTTATAAAATAATCATCAGAATAAATAATGAGACAAAATAATATTTACCCTTCACAGAAATGATTGCTCTTAAAGAAGCACATTCAACACATTGACTAAATACACTGAGAAGGTAAATAACTAAAAAAGCAAACAATCGAATTGACTTCATTTGACAGTTTGGCATAACAACAAAAAATGTACATTCACACAAACCAATTGAACAACGAATTGTGACTTAATTTGGTGATACACACAAATAATAAACAAAATTCTCAATTGATTCGATTGGACAATGTGCATTCGGGACAAAAGCTCAAACAAAAATGAACAGAAAGACAAACAAACAAGCCAATTCATCTATTCTTAATTGATCGCTCATTTGATGACTTATTTGACAATGAGGAAAAAGCGCGTATTGCACACTAGAAATTAAATTCATTCGAATTGTCTTTATTATTTTGCTGTGTGCAGTGCAAATAAAACTAGATCTGTATCTATGTTACAATCCTTAGCAGTCGCACTCCCTCAATAGGTCAAATAGTGCATTCATTCGCCTCTCTCTTTAATCCTTTGCACTCGCCTCTTTCATGTGTCCCTTTACTTAATTTTGTTTTAATCTCCTTTGATTGAGAATACATCGATAACGATCGATGGGTCGAACTTTATTATCTTAAGATGCCTGCACTGACCATACCACCCAAGCCGCACTTGATTGTGATAGTTAAGCTCGCAAGCAATAAAAAAGTCATTAATCAATTCGATTCAACAAGTTACTTTCAATCATGTTTATGTGAGCACACTAAAAAAGGTAGTGCACACAGAATATTGAACAATACAATAGAGGTGAGGGAGTTGGCAAAACCTCCGACCCTCACCCTTATCCCTAGGGTAGGGTCAAATAAGGTCGTAGTGGGGTAGGGTCAAAGTAAGATAAATTTTCTAAACCAAAATAAGTATTCCAATTGTCCCCCAACTTAAAATTGCATTTCCAAATCTTCCCAAACCCACAATTGTTTTCTCAATATCTCCAAGCTCAAAATTGCCTTCCCCAATTGTCCTAAAACCCCAAAATGTCATTCCAGATTGTCCCATAACTAAAACTTGGCTAGGGTAGTGTAGGGTAGGGCCGGAGGGTCAGTAGGTTCGGCAAAACTCATCTCTACAATGCAAAAAAGAGTTGTGCTTTAGTGTCGACAATGTCGACTCGACATGTCCAATGGACATTGTCCGTATGATCATATGCTTTTTGGTTCACTTTGAGTCACAACCGCACAAGCTTGCAATAAGAGCATTAAATGGAGCGTTGACTTGATGAGCTGTGGCCTTAATGAGATGTACAAAAAATTTGTTAAATTGATTAACGAAATATTCTCACACCTTCGAACACAGCACTCATATGGTTCTAGTCTACCAACATTATTCATATGACATATGTTACACAGTGTAACTTACACTGCACAATTTGTACAGCTGTAGTGCCAGCAAGAAAATATGGTAACACATTTGTCGCCAAAGAGTAACATTAATTAATCCGCGGGGAGGGACTCGCACTTGCACTGTTTGCACTGTTTGACTTCATTAGACATTCGTGCATGATGCAATGCCAAGCATAAGACAAGTTTGAATTAATAGCAGTTTAATGAAAAGTCCACTTAAGGACAAATTGATTTAAGAGTCGCATAAGGCCAATTAAGCAAGCGGCTTTAGTGAGTAGGTCCGGAGACGAGCTTGAGCACCGAATCTTTGGCCTTGGAAGCCAAGTTGACCACCGACTCTTGCAGCTTGTCAATGTGAGGCTTAGCTCGAGCGAATCCTTCCTGGCCAACATCCTGAGCAACACTGGCTAAACGGAGAGCGAGCTCTTGAATATCGCCGTGGGCCACCGCTTTAAAGGTGTGGAAGAGAAATATGCGCAGACCTTCCCACACAGTGAAGCACACGGCCACGTACAACATCATGACAATCTTGAGCACCGAATTGTAGCCATTCCAGTCGGTGTAGTTCATCATGTTGGCAATGTGCACCCACTGGAGTGGAGCCACCAGAAGATACACAATCAACTGGTTCCAGTAACGGTCCAGGAGGAAGTGGCCAGTGGTGCCCACAGTCAACTGAGCCAACAGGTAACGCTTTGCTTGCTCGTCGAGGGAGAACATTGCCTGAGAAAGCGAGAGGCCTTGCAGGAGAAGATCAGAGGAACTTTGACTTTGACAGTTTAAGCACTTGTCAATCAATATTTCACTAAATAATATGACCTAATGTCAGCCCAATGTAAATCACTTAATGGTCACAAGTTAGTATTGTTTTGCATTAGATGAATTCGAATGGGAATGTTCAGAGCGAATAGAACAATGCTCAATTGACGAATTGTGTCACTAGATGACATTGAACACACAGGTAAAATTCATTACGGCAATTAACATTAAAAGCATTCATTAGATTAGTCGCATAGATTACAACTTTGACTTGGTCACTTTGAATAATATCTAAATTGTAAGCAAATAATAAATGCTTAACTGACTAATTGGATGAATTTTAAAGCAAAATTTTGATTGTTGATTTCAAAAAAGAATGTTTGGGCCTTTCAAGGCCAACTCAATTTTGGGAAATTTTCATTGGGAAATTCTTTGACAGATGCCGACTCGGTCGGAAGCTCTTGCTCGGGGTAATATGGGTGGCAAATGGTTAAGCCACTACAAGTAACATTACTGAACTGCTGGTTTGTTAGTTTCCATCTTGCGATACAACTCTGGAGTCATGTAATCATTGGTCACATTGCGCATTGTGAGTTTTGCGTAATATTCTCGCACAATCTCGGTCTGGTCAGAATAAAGAGAAAATTGTGTCAAGTTGAGATCTCGATGGGCAATGATGAGTGCATGTACTGCAATCCTTTGAATCACTTTTTGGCCTCATCTTCCTTATGAGCCGACAGGTGCTGTCGTGCTTGATCGAACCATTTGACGCCACTGCCATCTTATCATGAATCCTTAATCTGATTCAACAACAAGCAAAACAACATGTAAATTATTGTGTCAACTTTAATTTGAACATTTTATTTAGTAAACATCACCAAAGCCAACATAGGAATCGTGCCATTACATAGCAAGGGATATAGATCAGTGTCTTGACCACAATAAGTTCCCATGCCCAGTCGCTCAAGAGTCTGTCCGAGTGGGGCACTTGCATGCCTTCAATTTGGACAAACCATTCCGCCAGTTGGAGTCGAGTCTTTTGGCAGATGACCTCTTCGGGCCAGGGAAATAACACTGATGAGGAAACTTTACAGATGTCACATTCGAGTGGAGCTCGAACCCGCCATTCGGCCATGCATTCGGCACAGTACGTGTGAGCACACTTTTCTAGGATTGCCAGTGCCCCAAGCTCTTGGTGACTTTGCTTGCATTTGCGTGTCTTGGACGAGGTATGGCTGCTGATTGGACTAGGGTCGCTAGTCGTGGTCGTGGGAGCTGTTTGCTCTTCAGTCTCAGATTCAGGAGTCCGATGGCTCGTTGGAGTTTTCTTTTTCTTCTTGCGATATCTTCTTTTCTTCTTTTTCTTGGGCTCCTTTTCTGATCCGGGTGGAGTGAGAACCACTACATGAACAAAAGGTCCCACCACTTCGAGGTTCAATCTCTGTTGTAACTCTTCTAAGGTGAAGTGAGTGCCCTTGGAACAGCAGTTGCCAGCCGAAGCATCCTTCTGGTTGTTACATCGTTTCAGCAGATAATCCACACAGGTTCCTTCCGGCAACTGAGCCAATGGTTTGGGAGATATTAATGGTGTCACTGGAGGTGGGTGCTTGTTTGCCTGTTTAGAGGTTTGCACTGGAGGAGGTTCACTTATTGGCTGCATTCGATGGCCAAATAGACAACCGGTACGAGATGCCATCTCGGGACAAAAGTACTGAGAACCACTGGCGGACTTGCCTTGGAAGGGACACTGCACTTGACGTAAAATCCATTGAGCTTGCTGAGGAGGTGGACTTTGTGGTGTAGAGCTGGGTGATGGGTTGAAGGACATTTTGGCACTTAGCCAATCGCAATTTGAACAGATTGAACTCGTTTAAATATAGCTGATAAGACTAGTTCTTTTGCTCGAGTTAAACGAACCGAACGAACAGAACAAACAAGTCTAACAAGTAAGAACAATTTATTTAGTATTCGTTTTGGTTCGAAAGTAAACAAACAGACATGTGCACACAGGCTAGTTGACACCACCAGCACCATCATCAGAACCTGCATCGGACTGGGACCGATTGGACATGCCTTTCAAGTCTTCCTCCTTCTTTGGTTTGTTCGACTTTTGACTGGAGGACTGGTCGGTGGTCACACCTCCAGTGCTGCTGCTACCAAACGAACTGCTGGTGGACTTGGATTTACTTTTAGGTTTACTGGAAGTGGATGAGCTAATTCCACCAGTGCTTGACGATGATGATGAGCTTCCCTTAACACTTTTGGGCTTTTTCGAAGTACTTTTGATACTCGAGCGACTCGACGGTTTTTTCACGCTTTTAGATTTGGATTTGGATTTCTTGCTGGTTGATGATTTCATGGTCGTGCTTGCCTTGCTAGTTCGACTAGTTGACTTGGCGCTACCTCCTTGTTTGCTTGATTTAGCTCCGGTTTTGCTTGATATCGATGAGGAAATGCCACCAGTGCTGGAACTGTTTCCTGTAGAGCCACTTGTTGGGCCAGACTTGTTCGATATGCTGAGAGTGATCGATCCTGATGTCGATTCAGTGGAGGAACCACTACTAGCTGTGCCACTCTTTGAGTTGCTAGATTTACTCGTAGAGTTGGGGTTGATGCTCGCAGAAGTGGAACTCGCCGAAACAGATTTAGAGCCACTGGTAGATCCAGATTGAGCTGAAGTGATACCACCAGTGGACGAACTGGCTGAACTTGATCCTGATTTAATGCTACCAGAGGTCGTACTAGTGCCAGAGGTCGTACTAGTGCCGCTTGTTGATCCAGATTTGCTTGAACTTTCTGTGGTACTGTTGCTTTTAGCAGTCTTAGAAGAAGCCTTGCTCGTAGAGTTCGGGTTGATGCTTGCCGAAGTGGAACTCGCCGAAACTGAACTTGAGCCACTGGTCGATCCAGATTGAGCTGAAGTGATACCACCAGTAGACGAACTGGCTGAGCTTGACCCTGATTTAATGCTACCAGAGGTCGTACTAGTGCCGCTTGTGGATCCAGATTTGCTTGAACTTCCTGTGGTACTGTTGCCACTCGTAGAAGAAGCCTTGCTCGTAGAGTTGGGGTTGATGCTTGCCGAAGTGGAACTCGCCGAAACTGAACTTGAGCCACTGCTCGATCCAGATTGAGCTGAAGTGATGCCACCAGTGGACGAACTGGCTGAGCTTGACCCTGATTTAATGCTACCAGAGGTCGTACTAGTGCCGCTTGTGGATCCAGATTTGCTTGAACTTCCTGTGGTACTGTTGCCACTCGTAGAAGAAGCCTTGCTCGTAGAGTTGGGGTTGATGCTTGCCGAAGTGGAACTCGCCGAAACTGAACTTGAGCCACTGCTCGATCCAGATTGAGCTGAAGTGATGCCACCAGTGGACGAACTGGCCGAGCTTGACCCTGATTTAGTGCTGCTAGTAGTCCCACTACTACTGGTGCCACTTGTTGATCCAGATTTGCTTGAACTTCCTGTGGTACTGCTGCCACTCGCAGAAGAAGCCTTGCTCGTAGAGTTCGGGTTGATGCTTGCCGAAGTGGAACTCGCCGAAACTGAACTTGAACCACTGCTCGATCCAGATTCGGCTGAGCTGATACCACCAGTGGACGAACTGGCCGAGCTTGACCCTGATTTCGTGCTGCTAGTGGCGGCACTAGTGCCAGAGGTCGTACTAGTGCCGCTTGTTGATCCAGATTTGCTTGAACTTTCTGTGGTACTGCTTCCACTCGTAGAAGAAGCCTTACTCGTTGAGTTGGAGTTGATGCTTGCCGAATTGGAACTTGTTGATTCCGAGCTTGAACCACTTCCACTGCTCGATCCAGATTCGGTTGAGCTGATACCACCCGTGGATGAACTGGCCGAGCTTGGTCCTGATTTCGTGCTGCTAGTGGTTGCACTACTACTGGTGCCACTTGATGATCCAGATTTGCTTGAACTTCCTGTGGTACTGCTGCCACTTGTAGAAGAAGCCTTGCTCGTAGAGTTGGAGTTGATACTTGCCGAATTGGAACTTGCCGATTCCGAGCTTGAACCACTTCCACTGCTCGATCCAGATTCGGTTGAGCTGATACCACCCGTGGATGAACTGGCCGAGCTTGGTCCTGATTTCGTGCTGCTAGTGGTTGCACTACCAGTGTCACTTGTTGATCCAGATTCGCTTGAACTTTCTATGGTACTGCTGCCACTCGTAGAAGAAGCCTTGCTCGTAGAGTTGGAGTTGATACTTGCCGAATTGGAACTTGCCGATTCCGAGCTTGAACTACTTGCACTGCTCGAACCAGATTCGGTTGAACTGATGCCACCAGTAGAGGAACTCTCAGAACTCTCAGAACTGGAAGGCTCTTCAGTAGATGAATTTGCGGAAGTACTTTCGGTGCCACTTGTAGAGCTGCTCTTGCTCTTAGAATTGGAGTTAATACTTGCTGATGTTCCCGAGGTTGAGCTAGAGCTTCCAGAACCAGAACTCGTGGAACCACTTTGAGAAGTACTGATGCCACCAGAAGACGAACCATCAGAACTGGACGATTCTGCAGTGGATGATGATTTCGACTTGCTCTTAGAGTTGGAGTTAATGCTTGCTGATGTTCCTGAGGTTGAGCTAGAGCTTCCAGTACCAGAACTCGTGGAACCACTTTGAGAAGTACTGATACCACCAGAGGACGAACCACCAGAACTGGACGATTCTGCAGTGGAAGATGATTTCGACTTGCTCTTAGATTTGCTCTTAGACTTGCTTTTAGATTTACTCTTTGACTTGCTCTTAGATTTACTCTTGGAACTGCTGGCAGTACTACTTGTGGGGCCACTTTGAGATGTACTAATTCCACCAGAGGATGAAGCCTCAAAACTGGACGATTCTGAAGTGGAACTCCCCGAAGATGAACTTGCATTCACAGTGGCACTGACAGCTGAACCGGACGAGGAAGACTTTCTACTTTTCTTAGACTTAGACTTGGACTTCGAGGAGACAACCTTTAAGTTGAGTGCAACTTCACGATATTGGGCTGGATTCTTAAATTCTTTCGAAGTTAAAAAGTCAGCATAAACTTCTTCTCGCTTGTTTGTTCCCATTGATTCCACAGTAATGATTACTTGGATCTGTTTGCAATATTGGAAAAAATAAGATTGACAATAAGAAAAGCAAAATAAAATTATGCAAACCTTTTTGGCCAGATTAAACCACGGATGTCGTTCTATGAATCCAATTGGAATTCGTTCGCCTGCATTTGTCATCAACATGTCAGCCAGCAGCTCTTTCCCGTGATCGGACAGTGGTGTCTTGACCACATTTCCCTGAATCACCATCTCGAGATCGTCCACCTGCTGTTTGGGCTCATAAGGATAACGCTTGGTGGCCATGTAGTAGATCACCGCACCATAGGACCAGGTGTCTGCCGCAATTGGATCAAAGTCCTCATTTGCTGGGTCACCATAGGTTTCGGGTGCGGCATAGTTGTACCCATGTGAGGCTTGCTGTTCCGCCGGTAGACACGACAGAAAGGTGATATCGTTTGCATCCACATCCCAGTACACGATTGCTTTGCGAAAGTTGGTTATCTTCAGTTGGTTGTACTCGGAGGCCTCACGCAGGACCAAATTCTTGGGATGAATCTCACGGTGAGCGATGCCAATGTCGCCAAGAAAGTCCATTCCACGCATTAGTTGCCAGGCATACAGTGCTGCCTCCTTCTCGTCGAGATGACTTTGCTTCGATTCGACATATTTAAGCAAGTTGCCATTGGCACAGTACTCTTGGAATATCTCAATATTGTGGCCGTCATCGGAGAACAGCTCCCAGGTGTGCACAATTGAGGCATGCTTCTTGCCAAGGTGACGCAGAAACTTGAGATAGAGTGCAGTTCTCGAGTCAATACCAACACTCGCTGCATAGAATCGACAAGTCACCGGATGGTTTGGATTAGGAACGTACTTCGCTTGCAATAACTTCGAATGTGAGCATGTAGCTAGAACTTTGTTACGATCCACACTGTACACTGAGTAGAGTTTCTTCGATTCGGCCACTGGCAAAGCACCTTTCAGGTTGTTGAGATTCTTGATCTGAAATAGAAACACAAAATGATTAGATTGAGTCCAAAGAGGGACAAGTGGAAAGCCTACCTCGGCCTTAAGCAGATTCCTCATGAACATCAACTTTCGCATATCGACATCGAGTTTGTATTTGTTGGTAATATTCGAATTGGCGGGCACATTGGCATGTTCAGAAGTCTTGGAGCAGGCAGTTGAGGGCACATTGCGAACGACCTTGCCGTTAGTGCGTGTGGCAGCGCTAACTTCGGTCTCTTCGTCCACCATCGATGAGGCCATACTGTGGTCAATGTAAACCATGATGACGATGACGAAATGGTATGGACCACGATGATGACGATCACCACTTGAGATGGGGGGAAAAGCCTGACGTAATCAGTAGAACTTGAGGCAAAGTGGGAAGAGGTCGTTGTTTGGAGACAAAAAAAGAGAGAAATGCAATACATTTTGGTCTGAACGGCAATAGACCACTTTTATAGTGACAGGTCGCGGTTTGGTTAAATTTTTAGAATTCTTGAAAGATTAAGGACAAAATAGTTCCACATAATAATAACTGCAGCATCATCATAATCAAGTTCCAACAACTAAATAAATAAATAAATAAAGCAAAGTAAACTTCTTCAGCCGCATGTTGATTGAATGCAAATGTAATGTAAACAAAAACTCTCACACTGTCAGCTAACAATTGTTACAATACGTTTTTGCTTGTTCCTCTCGTATACGACGTGGACGTCCAACAACTTCAAGTGGTAACAAGACATCAAAAGTTTCACTACGCTCAATTTGCTCAATATATTTCTTTCACACGGTTGACAAATTAACTTGAGTTCCGGATCTTTTCTTTACCTTCTCGTGCCACCTTAACTTAGGCGACTCATTGCAATGTGGCCGTCTATCGCAGGATTTGTTCGTCACGGCTGGCCGTCTCTAGTTTGATTACGTCAACAGTGACAATTTGAATGTTTAACTGGTCAAGTTCTGGACTCATTTCTGAAGTGGTTGAGCAACTTCGTCAATTCTCCTGACACGTTTAATTACACGATCAGCAATTGCTATTCGAAATACAAGCCGCAACAAGTGCAGGTTGATGACGATTTCGAAACAAACTTAAACTGCTCACATACCAACTAAATCCAAGGTGCGGACAGAAATTATTAATGTTAAAGTCTTTAATAAAGACAATCGGAAATATTTAATAAATTTAATGGCAAAGTATAGCTGTGCATATTGACGAAATTGAGCGTCCACTTAGGTGTCGAGAGACATAATTTTGATAAGCCCATCTTCGTCGTGAGCCTCTACCATAATTGCAGCAGCTTTGTTCACGCCACCACAATAGCGCGAACACGAGAATATAGTCAACACTTGACCATGGTGGTTGAAACGATAGCCTTCATTGATCACTTCGTGGGCACGGATCACATGGCTCAGGTTGTTGCGCTTCAGGAAGTTGCTTGTGGCCTTCTCCGAGTAGTAGTTGGCAGTGGCTCGTTTCATGTTTGGCAAGAAGCCAGTATCGTCTCGCTTGTTCATGAACAAAGCCAATCGCTTGTAATCAGCGTCGGTAATTGGGTCCGACCAGAGAATCTAAGTCAATAAATCAAGTGTCAACATTTCCCAACAATTGAAAATGTAACTTACCTCCCATACAGCCGGCGCTTCATACTCTGGATCGGAAATGCTAGTCGGCAATCGTTTCAACTCTTCGACCGTTTCCAGTGAGAAGGGAATGCCACCGTGAGCGCAAAAGATTGACCCATCAATCACTGCAGCAAAGGGCAACTGGTCGAACACTTGATTGAGTCGTTCCCATATGTCAGCGCCAAGTTTGTCTCCATACTTGTGTTTGCACTCTTTCTCGAAAGTAAATGCTCTCTGCAGGTTTCTCACTTCGTGATTGCCTCGAAGCAGAAAAAACTTGTTCGGTGCGAGCACTTTCATTGCAAACAGGTAGCACACAACCTCCAGTCCAAATTCGCCCCTGTCCACATAGTCACCAAGAAAGAGGAAGTTGGTCGAGATGGCGCTCGGTGCCATTTGCCACAGTTGCGATTCGAAGATGAGCAAATCGTGTATGTTTCCGTGGGTGTCACCCAACACCACAGTAGGAGTGCTCAGTTCCAAAACTCGCGACTCAAACGAGAGCAGTTGACTCACTTGATCGAGCAAGGTGTAGATGACGTTCGGAGACAGAGCACTGGTAACTTCATTGCGAACTTCTTGTTTCTCTGGCTCGGCAAGTTTGGTGAGGTTGGCCAGTTTTCGCACTTTGTCAAGGACATAGTTGGCGCTGCAAGTAGACTTGAAGACATATTCGAGAGAGTGCTGTCGCTGGATGATTGTCTCTTTCGTATCAGCACGATCAACATTGACCACCACTTTTGGATCAATCACTCGACCAGACTGGAGCAACTTGACCGAGTGTGTGCCGAGAATAAACTTGCGCGGACAACATCTCTCACAGGTGGCCATCATCTCTTCAAATGGCTTATCACCTTTGTTGCTAATGAGATCGTAAACTTTTGCTTCGTTAATCAATCGCAAGATCGATCGGCCAGAACGGCACAAGTTAGCTGTTCCTTTGAGTTGATCAGAGTCGATTGCCTGGGTAAACTGGTCGAAATCGAGACTGGACAAATCGGAATTGTTGCTGTTCTTAGGCAAGTCGGCCTTCAGCTGTATGATGTCGTCCACGTCTAGTGATCCATCCGAATCCGAGTCAAAGTAGCGAAATACGAAAGTATAACGAGGCTTCTGATGTACCGAGTCAGGATCTAGGGCGACTATTCCCAGCAGAAATTCGTTGAAGCCAATGAAGTTCTTCACTTTATAGTTCATTGCACGAAATATACGAGCCAGTTTACCAACATCCAACCATTTTGTGAGGTTAATCTTGCAGCAGTAATTCAAAAATGAAGTGTAACTCATGTCAATGGACGGATAGCAGTGCTGCAAGAAGTCACTGTACACCTTGGCAACATCACTTTCGGTGAACTTGGCACTGTCCACAAAATCCATGTACATCTTGATGTCAGGACTTGGTGGATCGTCATCTTGAGTGAGTGGCCGCTTAACATACTTAAGAACTTGATCGTTTGACTGTTCGATGTACAGAAAGGAACTGAAGGTCATTCGGTCAAGTTGAGTGGCATTCAGAAGACAAGCATAGCCGGTCACCTCTGAGCCCCAAATTCGATCTAGCATAGCTTTCTGCTGCTTGGTGCCTTTCGACCAATCGAGGATGACATCAATTGGAAGCCAAGTAAGATTGCGAGTGTCCTTGCAGCAATTGTCGTCTGTATCCTTCCAACGGGCCATACAAATGATCCGAGTTATCATTTTTCCGTCGGGAGCGCGAATCCGAGCCAAAGTGTGCAGCATCACATTTTCGAATGAAAGTGATCCGCCTTGTAACAGTTTTTCTCTGTCATACGGCAATCTAGATAACGAAAAGCATGAGTTATATTGACATAACATAAATAATGATAATCTCACTGCACTTACCCGAACTCGCGAAGAAAGAACTCTCCCACCAAGGCATGCAACTGACTGTGGTTGTAGCACTGCTTGACGGCCACATAAGGCAACCAGAGTCCATCGGACCGAGAAGACGAGTGAAGACAACTGAGAGGCATTGCATTGTGCTTGCACTTGATTGCCATGCCACACACCTCGTACAGGGCAAGCTGATTCGATGGTGGGCCACTGGTACTACTAGGCCAAAACAGAAAGGGGCTCGAGTCTTTGGGCACATCGTCATCGTCGAAAGATGAATTCATCGTGGAGACTTGACTAAAAGAGCAAATCAAACACATACACAATACATCCTAGGTTGAGCTGCTTTGCACTTATATCATTGCATAAGCCAGTTGAGTGAACATTTTTCGATTGATTGACAAAAGATTCGATCGAATGGTAATTTGTGCACGATGACTTGCACTAAAAAAGTATAGTCACAGAACACTATAGTGGACTGTATACAGTAACAATTCATTTCTAACCAATTGCAATTGCAACCGTGGTCCTTTACCAGCCGCACTCAACATAAAGAGTAAATGACTCCTCAGTGGATGTTGCTTGCCAGTTGCAACTGTTGGTTAGCTCAATCGCCCATTGGCTCTTGCCAGCTGGCAAGAGTGAATTAGTCACAATTCGTTAGACACAAATTGTTCACTTAACTGTTAAGATAAACAACACAAAGTTCTATATTTGCCGAGCCACAAGTTCATTGAGATATGCACTTGATATATGTAACACATGTTCTTTCTTATGGGGAGATCGCCAAATCGGTGCTAGTCGGACCGAATAAATCAAACTTTTCTTTTTGCAAGTGGCATGACACTCCTAGACAAGTCTCCAATTATGTTAAAGCACCTGTAGACTAGCGAAATTGTGAGGTACAATTCTCAATATCACAAGTCTCTGGTCAACGTTTATATTAAACTGATCGGAGACTTTGATCGTTAGACAACAAGACTTGAACAAGTGTTATAAGTGTTCGGTGGTCTATCTACAAAACAATCTAATCCGCATTGTGCAAATGCAATCCCACCACTGACTAAATCGTCTCATACACTGGTAACACAGTAACCAGTAATTGCTGAAAGTAATGAAATAAATACCATTTTGATTAACCAAATATAGCGTGTCAATGGATTATAATCGAAGCGAATAGGCAATACAAAGATCTTTGGCAGTGCGCTGCATAGTACTGATGGGGTTTAGGTGTCCGACTAGGCCTGATCTGCCTGTCCGAACCGGGCCCGACCGACCAAATGGTAATTGCACAGTACAAATTTCGCTTTCAAGACTTGAACTTGAAGTGTTTGTCTATTTATATTTGAAGTGTTTGTGCTAGTCAGTAGTACAAATGCATGCAGCACACTTTTCACTTGTGTGACTGAGTCAGATCAGACCGTGGACAGATCGTGATATAAATGTTCGTTTAGTTCACTGGTGCCTACTGATCGTCACTGATAAGGTTGGTAACACTGCCGTGACAAGTCACATTTTAGTGTATGTACTGTTGACCTGATCAACAGTTTATTCTCTTCCTTAGGATTTCTTTAATCCGCCACCATGCTCAACTCACTTCCCGACGACTGTCTCTTGCCAATCTTTGACCGAGTGCCATTGGTAGACCTTTTGCTTTTGGATCAAGTTTGCCATCGATGGGCCTCGTTGCAGCCAAGTGCACTCTGTCGACGTCATTCGTTGACACTGCTATTACCCGACGAATCATGTTCTGGGGTGAATTACGAATATTTCCGAATTCCATTCACCACCAAAGTGGTTCTCGATGCAATGCCGCCAATCTTCGTGCCTCCAGCTTGTGAACAAGTATCCGCACTGGAGCTGCGTAATCTGTGTGTCACCGAGCCACTTGACTGGTCTGAACAGTACATGGATTGCCTCGATATGTCCGTTGGTTATCTGGCTGGGCTATTCGATGCTTCTCCTTTGGACGATGTTGCACCTGCTGATTTGTTTACCGAAATGGCTCGTCTTAAGCACGCTCGTATCTCTGGCCAGCTACCACAATGGTTCATGTCACACTTTCTCGAAATACACTCACTTGCCATTGTGCATCCTTCCTGTAGCGAAAAGGAATTGCTTCAACTGATCGATCTTCTTACATTTTGGCGTCTTACTTTGGTCGGCAGTCTTAAATTATGGCTTCGAATTTGTATTGACAATATCGACCGTTTCAAATTGGAAGGAAAACTTGCCTCTCACCCAGCTCTGCTTTTATTCAAAGTTATTGGCCAACTTTCTTCTTTGAAATATCAATTGACACTGGACATTTCAAGTGTTTACGCTTACGATGAAGCTATTCTTGGATTGGAATTACCTCGAGATATATTTGCAAATGTTTCATCGCAGCTTAGCATTGTGGAACTTTATCTTGGAACCTATGATGTCGATTCGAGTCGATTAAATGATCTGGTGAATCGATTGCTCTCTTCGACCAATCCACATTTGCGTCAGATTGGATTTGGTGATTCATACGATTTTGCTGCCCTTCATGAACAACTGTCTACTTATGCACCACAAGCATCTTATCGTCATATTTGCTTTCCACATTGTCCCAATTTGAGTTGGATAGTCAATTGTGGCCGGTTTGATTCATTGAACTTGCTTCAAATTGATTGGGAAGCAGAAATTTCATTTGCTCAATTGGTCTCTAATTTGGCAATGTTGTCCCAATTGAGTCATCTCGTGTTGAATGTATCTTTTCCATCTCTTCCCCCAAAGCCATTTGATCTATCAAACAACGATCAAATCATTTCGTTACCCCAAATCAAAGTACTTTCTCTTCTAAACATAGAACTGTACTCTCACCTGGACTTTCAATCTCTTTCTCCTTTGGTGTTTCCATCGGTGTCGGTGACTTTCGTGATTATTGATTCATCGCTTATGACAACACCATGTCAGGTGTGTAGACGTTATATTGGATCGGATTTGACTTTCGATCAGAAGAAGAGATGCCGTCAACTGTTGATCCGTTCTCTCAACACCAAACTTCCCGCATTGCGTCGATTGTACTGCAAGTTCAAATATGGAGAAGACAACTTTGTCGACCGGCTCAGTAGAGGACAAGTTGTGATTGACGATGATGATGGCTTGTCTCAGATTGTCGATGATTTGAAGGCTCAAATCCCCCGTATGTATTCTCCATTTTTAATGGATTCATCACAGATGGAACAGTTACAAGAGTTTATTAAAGAGTTGAATGAATTGCAATGAGTTGCAATGAAGTTACCGAATAACATATATCATGATACATCACACAGCTTATTGCTTGTTGTACTTTCAATTCCTTATTAAACGCTGTCGTCTTTATTTGTAGAATAATTTCGTATTTATGTGGCTGCGCACATGCGGAACAGTAAAAAGGCTTGCATATTTTGGTCAAAACGAGTCAAATGAATTCAGAGTCTTTTTGGTAGTACAATGCGGATAAGCTGACAAAGCCACACCAAGACGCACCGGAACGGTTTGGTGTCCTGATGAGATGCATGGCGAGAATAGCTCCAATTGAATTAAACGGCAAATGCCAATGGTTCTGAGTTACTCAATAAAACTATTCCATCCAAAGTTCTAGAATGTAGCATGCCATATTAACCTCGGTGATAGGAAAAGTAGTATGTTACTCCGAAGGAAACGAGCCGATAGACAAGGGCCAGATCACATTCTAAGATAAGATTCCACTGAATAAAGAAGATTCGAGCGCGTCTGTACTTCAGACATATCACCATATATTCACATACTTCATGCAAACCTAATTCGACAGAGTATACCAACACGAATGATTAGTGGTAATTACTTTTTTTCTAGTTAAATGCCTCAAATAGACCGAATTATTATGACATTAAAGTTTAAATTTAATTGCTGCCTTTTCTAATTTTCTAATTAAATTGCGATCGATTCGCGACAATTGTAATCATTATTTAAATTGATAATTTAAATCATACAAAAAAATATAATTATACAATTCATCCGTGAATTCGAGTGAAAGTTTCTTTGTAGTTGGCAAGAAAGTCCTGCATAAACACGAGCATGTCAAGGGTGAGCTCAATCTGAGACTTCTGGGCCAGATTGACCACTCTGTCCTGTTGATTCAACTTGAGAATGGCAACATTGTAATCGCGTTCAATCTCGACAATGGCACTGGTCGAATTAGCAATCATTTCGTCCAAATTCTTGTGCACCTTCGCCTGGGTTGGTTTGTCGATTGGAGTGAACTTGTGTTCGTTGAGCAAATCTCGAAGTTGAACCGAATGCAAAACAATTCCAATTAGTTTAGCTTCTAATAGTTGAAAACCAGTTTGAACGGATTCGGAGAAATGGTAAGAAGGAAAATCAGAAATACCATTCTGGTAACCCAAAATTTCCAGAGCATAATTCTTGAATGTATTTCGCAGATTACGAACTCGGATGAGCAAAAATTCGAGCTCAATTCGCTGGAACAAATCCTTATCAATACCATTGGAGATTTCACTGTTCACGTCGGAAACCAATTGAATCAAAAGTGTTTTTTGTTCCTTTACTTCGTTGATAATTTTGCCAAACAAAGTCGCATTCTTGGTTGCAATTGCCAGTTGATAATCCTTGTCAAGTGCCTTGACTTTCGTGTCAAACGGTGCAGATTGTTGGTTAAGCTTGTCAATTCGTTCCTGGTTAGGATCGACTGGTTTGACTGGTTGTGGCGTTGGTACAGCCAAAACTACATTCAAAAGTAAAACAGCAAATGTTAATTCATTAAAGTCAATTCAACAGCTTTACTAACCCAAAAGACCAAAACTGGCCACAGTCAAGGTGAACAACATTTGCTTCATTTTGATGTTTGCTTATTTGCTAATTAGTGAGAAAGTTTGCAATAATAATGAATGACTAAACTGTGTCGATTTATATATACCTTAAATGTACACTAAACATTAATGAATGAATAATCACAAAACATCTTCAAAATATTTCACAATATCTCCCATTGAGCGACCACCATCAATGCAAAATTGCAATACAACATGAAATTTAATCATGACTCAATTCGTGCTCAACTATATCTCTGTATTATCAACCACTTTGGGTTAATTAAAAATGAGCTACTTATTAAGCATTTTATTATCATTTAAAATATTTTAAGATTGCAAGAGGCAAATTGGTGTGCAATTAGCACATTCATGCACAATCAAATAGAACACTTGCAGATATTTTCAAGTTGTGGCGATAAGACTGATGAGTCAACCAACCACAAATTTGTAAGTAATACGTATTTGGCTGATTCTTTTGGTATCAATTGTGATTGCAGGATAAATAATCAATTAATAATTAATCTATAAAATTATTAATTTTATTGATCAATAAGATAAACTGAATTCACAAATGGACTTATTAAGTCTCAACCTAAATTGACTTTCCAACAATATACAATGCAAAATATACTAAAAGAAAGCGGGAACACTAGCCGCGAGAGCATATCCAATTTGTTTGTCTTTGCAGGCAGCCGAGAAAGCAGTCGATTGTGCCATCGATATGTTTGGCCATCATCTTTCACTGAATTTTCCTCCCCAATGAGAGCCGAATTTACAAGAACAAACTCAATCAATGCACCAAACATGAAGATGTAACAAGCGGCGATCCATTGGTTGATCAACATCGTATAGCTCACGGGCGGTAACTTAAAGTTGGTTAGTACGAAAAGCATTAGAAGTGTGCCAATGCCGATTAGGGTGGCTCGTGCAATGGTTGCTTTGGGATGTAGCCAAAAAGAGAGCCAAGAGGAGATGACGAGTGCTATGCTGGGCAGATAGAGTTGCCACACAAATTGGCTTGTTTCGAGTTGCAAGTTCATGTCTACTGCCAGACAACTGTATTCACCTGTGAATTGACAAAATCAACTTTTTAGATGACTACAACACTTGAATGCACTGGGACTAATTACCTGTATTTGTTCGTGTTGTACAATACTTGGTGAGGTAAGAGGTCAAATAATATCGAGGCATATGCAAGTATTTGCTAATCTGGACAGGATCACTCTCTTTCAACAAATAAGTGACATCATCAGTACTATATGCATCTGTGTGTGCAAACAGTCTTCGAACAGTTGAACAGATCTGTGATGTATGAGGATAGCGCATGTGATCCATTGGACAGGCGAGTGTAAGCGAAAGTCGAATTGAGTAGAGCACATTCCCATTTGGATAGATTCGCATCAGCACATTTGGTTTGATCATATCGTGGAAGTGACCTTGCAGTTCTTTGGAGAAGAATGTGCCTGGTGTCCAAATGCGATTGACATCAGTCAGGACAAGATAACGAATTTGACCGTTCATGTCGTCAAACTTGAGACGAGCATCGTTCCATTCTTGACGGAAAGTGATTTGTGGCGAAAATTGCTGATTGACGAGACAGAAATTCACTTTGAGATGTGACAAAACAAAACAGATTTTAACTTACCATCTTAACCTCATCAATGTCCGGAATGGTGCGTACAAACATATTTACAGTGACAATGACAGGAGAATCTACATGTGCATAATTCATATCAATTAAAAAGTGTTCAAATCAGTGAATTATTGTATTACCTTTACCTTGATTTGAAGAGGCATTTGTGAACGTTGGCACAACCATTGGGTCATATTTAGTGCTATCAAGAAGTTGTCCCAATATTTTGTGAGCCTTTTCTCCTAGTTCACTTGCTTGCACACTCCTAAATTGAGAACAATCAAATTAATGCAATATTTATTTAAATCAACACACTTTTCAAATAGAACTACAATTGATATCACAAGCAAAGGCACAATTTGCTTGAAAAAGATCATTTTGCTGTTGTTGCGTAAGTCTACGTTGAAAACCAAATCAATAATGAAAGCTCATCAAAAGTACATTTTGATCTATTCATTCGATCATTAAATAGACACCAGGTCTAGTAATTACCCAATTCTAAGTTTGTAAACAAGTAATAAACATATTAATTAAATTGCAAACAGGTTATAAATTGATTACATTGATTTGACCATGAATTGAACACTTTCGAGTATTACCTGATAAAGCTAAATTATAATGATTCGACCACATCATCTTACGAAACATCAAACGAAAGACTCGCTTTTTCCATTGATTGGAATTTTCCACAATCAACCAGCAAAAACGAAATTGTCAATCAATCAAGAAAGCAAACAATGCCAACAGAAATTTGAATTAGAAAATATAATTAAACCCCATTTATCAATTCAATTGATTATTAAACCCAATTGTCAATTTACGAATATATTTTCTCCATTTCTATAGATATTCAACTTAATTTGACAAAAATACTCCAGAGTCATAAATAATATTTCAAAAATGGCCAAAAATCGTTAAATTACCAGTAAATTAAAGTACATGACATGTACCATTTAAAAGTTTGTATTTAATTATTAATGAGTACATTAAAGCAATATTGCTTCTACTGATAACTTATTTTTATTTGTTTTTATGAATATCTAAATATATTTAAAAAGGTATCAAGAATAGTATATATAATAATAATCTAAATTCAAATATTCAGCAAAAATGACTCGATTACTCGCAAGTCTGCTTGTTCACCTAAGTCCTTGCCAAACCCTGGAATACTATCGAGACTATCTTCGTTTGTCAAATGACATTTCAATTCTGAAGTGCACTCAATCACAGACACAAATTTACTTTCTTGTCAGTGTAATGTTATTTAAATGTGTCCATTACATCTACCTCATACTATCTCCAAGCAATTTCACCTTTGAATCAATTGTCTGTCATTATGATGTGTTCTTCATGATAACTCAATTGAAAATATCCAACATTCCACTTCTGTCCATAAGTGTAATGAGCATTTATTATTATTATAAAATGTATTTCGATTTTGATCGAAAGTTGAATCAAACATTGTACGAGATATTGTTTCGCTGTGATCAGGTTAGAGTTCTCTCGTGGTACAAGTGGAACAATGTATCACACTTCAAAGTGATGCAAAAGCATTCGTTTATTATTCTCAACTCGTGTAATGTATTCTTTGCTTTCTCGGGTATGTCTGATTCGACATTGTTAATTGAACCAACTTTGTGTAAACATTTGCATTGTTTAGAATCATTTCTGGTGAGCGTTGAATGTCTCTTTATTATGCAAATTCTCGAACGACATGAATCGCTGTTTTGTACGTTAGGAAATTGTCTTTCAATTGTGTCACTTCATCTGGTCAATTCATTAATATTTGTTTTGCATTTTCTTGCCTTTGCTCGAATCGTCATACTTGCAGGATCTATTTCGTTAATTGTTCTCGCCATTCTATTCATAAAGTCACGACAAAATTATCAAATAATATGGCGAGCATGTTACAGTTATGGTTGGCGCAATGTTTGGACATTTAGATTGTCTGCGGTGCAATCACTGCAATTCATGCACGATGCCAATCGAATGCATTGTAAATTGTTCTTCGCTTTTCTGCTTCTTCAATGTCCGAGCAATGCACTCATTGTGGCATTCACAATTGTGAGACGGATGAATTCACTTCAATTGGCTTTTGCATGTGGTTTCGCTTGTGCCCAGTTGTTCTGCACAGTGGCCATTCACTTTGCCTTGGCTTACTTTGAGCGACACTACAAACGACCAAATCGATTGTTGCATCGATTCAATGTGCGAAATATGCATCGAGTTGGCCACTTTCGAGACAGATTTAAGCTGTCCAATTTGATTCAGGCACTGCACTGTACAAGATCGTATGGATTTACTTATAGCAAATTTGGTTCCATTTCAATGATGGCATTCACAAAGGTGAGAATTTCAAATTGTTTTTTATTATTTTTTAATTTATTGATAAAAATTTCAATCAAATCAGTATCTACTTTTGTATGGGAAATATTTAATGTCAACGTATTCCTATTTTAAGAACTCGGCTTATTAAAAGCATTAATCTAGTTATCATCTCTACTACAGTTTGTCCTTCACTTCAGACAGACCACAATCAGTCGAACGACAATCAAAATCAAAACGAACAAAGCCGAAGTGAACAGTCCGAGACACCAGTCCACCACTGTCATGGTCATACTTTTGTACGCATGATCGAGTGGATCATATGAATTGTCTCCAGATTTCTCTATTCGTGCAACAACGCTTTGTTGAGTTGGTTTGCGCAGATCATATGCGAGTCCCAGTTTGGCAGCCAAGTCAATCACCATTGTGGTGACATTGTAGTTTGCAGTGGAACCAAACTCCGATGCCGAATAGTCCCAGGGGAAAGTGTGGTGATAGTTGTGGTAACCTGTGTGATTGATTTAAACCATTATTTTAAAAACTAATCAAGTCGATCATACATTACCTTCTCCGTACGTAATGTAGGTAATGGCTTGATTCTCCCTCGGTCTAATATTGCGATTGTATGGCTGATTGCCAAACATGTGTGCAAAACTGTTCACATTCCAGGTGACATGCAGCATGTAGACATAGCGAAATGCCACACAGAACAGAAACGAATTGCCCAGTGATTCATCCCAGCAATAATACGGAACAATAGTCGGAATCAAGCCCCAGCAGAGAATCACCAATGGAGTGTAATGTCGACGTTGAAACCGAACAGTCGGATCGGCCCACACATCTGACATGTCTATTTTGCTGCCCTTCTCAAGCACCTCTGGATGCTTCTTCAGCATCAACCAGCCCATGTGAGCAAAGAAGAATCCTCGATTCGAATTGTGTGGATCGGCATTTGTCTCCGAGTACTTGTGATGCACTCGATGGTCTCGACACCAGTTGTAGATGTCACGCTCATGAGCCATCGTATTGCATAGTACCAGAAACAATCTGAAATTGTCAGGACAAAGTCAAATATATTTTCCACCCCAAGAACCTATAATTTGACTTACCTGAAAGGTAATTTAGCCTTGTACGAACGATGAGACCAAAGTCGATGTGCACCAGCAGTCACACCAATGCCCGAGAGTGCCGCAAAGAGATAACACGCAATTGCACTCTGCCACTTGATTGAGCCAATGATGTAGAGATATGCACCGTAGAGTGCGAGCAAGTGAAACACAATCAACCAGAACACATTGTTCCACTTGATTTCGTTCACAGTGTACGAATGAGCAGTGTTGTCTTTCGATTCATCTGCATTGTGATCAAATTGGTCTTCATTTACCTTTGTTAAGCATTCATTGGACATCTTCGGATTAGCGACGTTTCTCTTCATTTTAAAGCTAAACTTTAAACTTTCCAAATGACGACTCACTCTTACGAAAATAATACAAATTAAACTAACACAGTAATTTCAAAAGCACCCATGCATTCGGGCAAATGAACTATTTCCAAAAAGAGAAACAATCGATTTTGTTGGCCACTTTTTACATTAGTCGTCATGACAGTCGAGTCGTACTTGTGTGTTTGAGTTCAAAACAAAAGTTTATAATAATATTTTGCCATAGATCAAAATTTGTAATTTATTAATAACAAAAATAAAAGTACATTTAATAATTTAATAATCAAGATTATTAAATTTATATTTTGAACGAGCTAAAATGCACAGCCACAACGATTCCATGCTACGATTTGCTATATAGGATGGAGGATGTATGTACAACGTACATGACAAGACTTGCTAAGAAGTGCTCTTTCAAGGAACACAGTTGGCATTTGGAATTAATGACAAGTGGCAATTGGCAAAGACAATTTTTTTTGATAAATTTATAGATCCATTACTTGAAATCACAGTGAAATTCTCTGGTTGGGCCATTGAGCACAATATCCCGCCGCAATCTCAATGTCAAATGATCATGTTGGTCAAATATTTACGGTACCATCATGCATATGCAAGGTGTTTTCCGAAAGTGATCACATATTGTACAAATTATATTTTTGATTAAATAACTCATATCATAATAATATTATTATTCAGACTAATAATTCAGATCCAAGATTGTGCATTAGTTCAAATCAAGTGTCCAAGCCAAGAATTAAATACATTCGAGTCAAGCTGCCACTGCACTGAAAATAGGTTAGCTCTGTCAAAGAAACTAAATTTCAATCCATTGAGGAAAGTGTACATTGGTTTAGCCAAATTCGATGCATTTAACACAATTAATTTGAGCCATCATTGGTGATAAATGAGTGCTTTAATTAAGAAAGTTTTAGACTTATATTGCAAGTATGCGTGCCAAATATCACGGATGGCGAGTGACTAAAGAGAACAACAAAAAGAGGTATGAGCATGTCGCTAATATTAGCTATATCTCTCTATCTCTCTCAAGAGTCTTGAGTCAAGACTGAGTACATCACTATATTTATGAATAAATAAGATGTCAATTCGTTTTCAAATTATGTTTTATTAAACAATAAAGTCGGTTGTAAATTTTATATTCTAAATTCCAGAATGTGATTACTCGCTTGATTTTGGATTTTATTGCCGTGGTGGTGGTGGTGGTGGTGGTGGTTGCTGCTGTTGCCTTTGGTACTGTTGAATGGCAGATCGCATCATAATCTCGACCTCCTGAAACACGACGGGCATCCATCTATGGGCACAGACCTGTTCAATGTTGGGCCGTGTGGTCGGGTCCGGATCGAGCAACAGCTGCACCAGATCTTTTAATGCGGTTTTCGTCGCTTGATCGATGGCGAACTCCTCTCGGTAGACGTAATCTTGGTTGAGCTGCTTCTGCAACATCCCCTCCTCGTTCGCCTTGTTAAAGGGATAGTAATGATTGATCATGGTGAACAATGTCACACCCAAACACCAGATGTCGATCTTGAATGGATTGTGGGCTTGTGATTGAAGTAGCTCAGGTGAAAAGTAGGAGCGCGTGCCACAGATCGAGTCTGTTAGGATCACTTGACCAGTTTCGGAGTGTGATTTCACATAGCGCGCCATACCAAAGTCGGACACAACTGGGTTCCATTGAGCGTCTAGTAGCATGTTTTCCAGTTTGAGATCGCTTTTGAGATATCAAATGAATTAGTAGAAAGTTAAGTGCACATTAGAACATTACCGATGAGCAATATTGTGAGTGTGCAAGTATCTCACTACTTGGACAATCGGGGGAAACCACGCGACAATGTTCCAATAAGAGAGAGGCCCATTCTTAAGAAGCGCCATCTTGATGGTACCATTGGGCATGTAGTCCATCACCAGGTAGACCCTCGATTTAGTGCGGAAAATTTCTTCTACTTTAATGCAGTTGGGATGACTAACAGCGTTGGTGATTTGCAATTCTTGTCGTAGGATATGTTCAAGACTTTTCTGATCTTTAGGATCGACTCTGGTGACCTTGATGGCAAACTGTTTGTCACCTTTCTTGGAGAGGAACACGTTCGCTTGACCACCGGTTCCAATTAAAATAAAGCCAGAATAACCTCGACGTTCTAATTGCTCCATTCGGGTGGAAGGGCTAGGCTCAGACATTGAGGTGGATGTTGAAGGCAGAGGCGAACTTTTTTGCTTTCCAGCGCATAGCACAAGAGACCTTACAAATGTAACTAAGCGAAAGAGGGACCTTAAATGCTCGATAATGAGTTGTAGTTTCGAATTTGGCAAAATAAAGATATTTTCTATGCATACCTATCCTTTTTCTGTTTAGTGAACTTCTTAATAACGAACTAACTCAATTAGGTGCGCAATGGCTCAATTCCATTCTATGGTATTCAATCTTTTGGCGTCGATTTTGATTAGATAGTTGTCCAGCAATCACATTGTCATATTTTTGGAAACTCATCAACAATTATCTTAATCAGATTATGCAATATACAAACAGAGCATTTTCATAATATGAATCATTATTTGAATTGCTATTTTAACTCACACGATGGTTGAGTCGAAATAGAAATTGACTGAATATGTTATAATAGAAAATTAGTCATTAGATTGATTGCACTTGAAATATACTTTAAAGCAGCCATCTTTAGTATAAGTCGTTAGAGTCAAGACAAAATAGTGATGTGGTACGAGTTGAATGTATTCGATGCAAACAATAAACAAAATAACATAGGATGAATATAGGCGTAGAGAATTGCCGACTGTACTGCACGATCACCATTGCTATATCAGACCAGCTGAATCACACGAACAGTGCAAATAAATTAAAGAATCATAAGAGAACGTTAATAGTTGACTACAGGTGCACATACCAAAGGGAACATTAAAAAGGCAAGATTGTACCCAACCAGTGTAAATGTCCGATTGTAGAGAGCAAACCCAATCGCTAAACAATTCAACATTAGAACTAAATGTCCATAAAGTTCGGCGAAAAATCTATTTGCAATAGAGGGCCATGATCAAGAAAATGGTGTCAAGTCGATCTGTTTATATTTATTTATTTAAAGTAGATTAGATTTAGCCAACTCTACTGCGCTGATCTAATGAAACGACTTACCGAGGTGAGTATGGCAAAGGTCATCACAACCAAGAAGCAGAACATTGACATAACAAATGCACAAACAAAAGAGGTGAATCAGTTACCTCAACTTCGCCCAGTCCCCTTTAATTCCAAAAATACGTTCGTCTATTTTTTTTCATTTTTTTTTTATTACTTTCTTTTTTTTTTTAAGGTTTTTTCCCACTTGAGGGATTTTTTTGATTTTTTTTTAAATTAAAAACAACTCATTTTTTTTTTAATTTTTTTTAAAGTTTTGCTTCAAAACAAAAGAAAACAAAAGAAAACATGTTTGATTAGGACAAAAGATACTGGCGCAGTAGTAGTGGCATTGGCAATTGTACTGTCATTAATGACAGTACTGCACTGTACTACCGCAAAATACCAAGCAAATTGGTCACCCGTCAGGCAAGCCTTCGAAGCTTCATTTGCAGTGCCAAACATTTAGGCATTCGATCATGAAAGTTTCATGTGCAACAAAACATTGTACATAATCAATTCATTTTTAAAATGGATTCAAATAAAACAAAACCTGTGTACATTAATTACTATAAAGCATTAATTAATTATTAGTTTATTAATAATTTATTACTGAGTTGTCGTTTATGCCCGTTATTTGGTTTAGACTTGGTCTGGCCTGTCAACATGCGATTCTTTTGATATATCGTTTACAGATTGGTGTCAACATTTGATGGTAAATTTTATGGAGCCGTCACTTATTATTGTGCTCATATGTAGATTAGCACTTTATCATTGCACAAGAAAGAATCGAAAAGCTCATGCTAACCGAAAAGTTTCGTCTCTTGAAGCGTCAAGAGAAGCCCAACAAGAAAACAATACAACTCGAATGAACTCGAAAGTACAAACACTCAAGTGGAAACTGTCTCGTGCCCCACCTCGGATATGGCTTAGTATGGCCCCATCAATGCTATCAACATAGTTTGCAGTCAAATCAAGCGATTTATGTACTACCGCAGGTGAAGGTTAATTACTTGGAGAAATTCACACCAGACTTACCCTAGTAGAGGATCAATTGTAGTAGCAGATAAAACAAAACGAGCATCCAAGTCATCCATGCAGTCTACTCAATGTAACATTCAAATCGGTGCTTGCCAAATGACAAAGAGACTTAACTCAAATCGAATAAATAAAATACAATAAACTCGCTTTCAACCCATTCAGATTTGAGCTGTTTGCTGTATGCCCGAAAAACTAGACACAACTGTTTGATATTTGTGTTTTATTTACTAAATCAAGTCAGAGAGACAAGCAAACAGTCTTTGCTGTCATGGTCAGTCATCATTGTCCTGGCCGCCCAGCCACTCGTGCTCGAAGACTTCGATCATGCTGACACGGGTTGACTGATTCGGATTGAGATGGGCGCTGATGAGATCTTTGCACTGCGAAGAGAGACCTTTGTGAAAGACATAGTTTCGTGTGAGCAGGGCTTGAAGCAACGCTTTGGTGTCACGATCACTAAACGGGAGACGATTTTGCACCAATACGTACAACACTACGCCCATGCTCCACACGTCCGAGATGGTTGGGTTGTAAGGCTTGCCACTGAGCACTTCGGGAGCGAGATAAGCCTTCGTGCCACAGTAGGTTTCAGACAGTTGCCGCTGGCCAGATTGACGCTCGAAGCACGATCGTGTGAAACCAAAGTCAGTCATCTTGGACTGGGTGCGGTCCTTGTTAAGTAGGATGTTCTCGCATTTGATGTCGCGATGGGCGAATCCAATGTCGTGCATGTATCGAAGGGCATCGCCAAATTGAAGGTAGTAATAGCGAGCACGTCGCTCAGACAACGCTCCGGTCTCGTTGAGCAGGTCAAGAAAGTCACCTCCATCGGCAAGCTCCATAAAGACGAGCACTCGATTGCCAACCACGTAGACATCGATAATCTTTACCAGGTAGCGATGACGGAGCTTCTTCATAGTGTACAGCTCTCGAGGCAGAAATTTGATACGATAATCGTCTGATGTCTTCTCCAGGTCAATCACTTTGACCGCTGCTGGCTTGCCTTTGTAGGTGGCCTTGCACACACAAGCGAAACTGCCACTGTTGAGTGGAGTGCCCACCGTGAAACCCTTGATGGCCAGCAATTTGACATCGTTCGAGGCAAGTGGAATTGGCTTCACAGGCTGTACCATCGAATGAGGCCGTTTAGAACAAGTGACAAGTAACACAAATTTAGCTTTAAACTAGCAGACTGCATACAAGAACGAACCAGTAAGGTCGCGACTTTTATGTTGGTTGGCTCGAGCGGTAAACATTCGAATTTAGTAATTTAGTTTTAGAGAAAATGAAGACTGTCAAATTGGTCTCTTCTAATGCCTCTAATACAGTTCGAAAGGGATCGGTCACCATTCACAATGGACACTAGCCAGTTGCATGGAACGCAACAAGCAATTAATGTGCTTTGCTAAACATAAAAATCAGTTGACTTTCGTGTATGTTTGTTCGAGAATTCAATTATTTGCATATTAAGAAAAATCATCACTCCTTCAAATTATATTATATATGGCTTAAAAATATGAGACATATTGAACACCATTCCAATAATATTAGAGGATCGGTGACCGAAGCATACACTTAGTTGGTCCACCAGTAAAACAGCGACCTCGTTGGCGTTGCAACTTGCAACAAGAAGATTGTGATGCACTTTTGTCAAAGTCAATATTGCCACCAGAAAGTAACAGGATTGATTGTTGGTAATGGATCCATCTGTCGACAGATTCGACACTTGAATTGCGGTTATTGCGAACACATGTCCAAAACTCTTCACTAGCGATCATCGGTGATTTTAATAATCCATTATAAGACTAAAAATTTTACTAAAATAGAATCAATTTATTGAATTTAAGGAAATATGTCACTTTCGAACTTTCATTAGCCAACACATAGACAATAGATCGAATCGATTAAACAATTCGAATACAAATTCGACTCATTTTTTAATCTACTTTAAAAGACTCTAGTTTGCCAATGTGAAATGTGTCAATGTGTCTCTGCCTTTAATCTTTACTTCTCCACTTTGACAAATCTATGGGCGAAAAAGACAAAGATAAAGACAAGGACAAGCAACAGCAAGCGGCGGAACCGAAGAAGACAAAGAGTAAGAGTAAGCCTAACTCCAAGCCCAAACCGAAAACCTTGCCCCAAGTGTCCTCCACTCCAAGTACCACTGTCGAATGTAGTGAGGATCGCTCCAAGAAAGACAAGAACAAGAACAATCGTAATGGTGAGCAGCAGGAGAAGAAAGCGAACAAACCTCGACGAGTGCGCTACTCAGAGAAAGACACTAAAGTGGACAACAAGAACATCCCGAGAGAGGCTCGATTAACCATAGTCGAGGACAAGGATGAAGAGGCCGACAAGTGCGACTTTGAATCGTTGTTCACCGAACAGGTATGATCGAACACAAGACATTCTGATCTAATTTAATCATTAATCTTTTATTCTTAGGTTCGCCAACAGTTTACATACGAGAATTTGAAGCCACTTGCAGGAACGCCATATGACCCGGAACAGTTTCTCAAGGCTGCCAAAGACAAGGTTCCCTATTTGGAACGAGAGATTGACGCTCAAAAGCTGTACAACTACATGGTCAACTATATGAACAGTTACTACGACATGTCCAGAGACAAGGACCCGAACAGTACAGAGAGACAAACCATGGACGATCTACTGTGGGACACTCTCGCCTACATAATTCCATTGCTCTGTCGACAGGTGATCACAGAATCGCTAAGCAAAGAACCACTGATTGTCACCACGCATCCAAGCGTGGTCGTCTTTGGAGACATTCATGGCAATCTCAACGACATCTGGTACATCTACAAGCACTTTCTCGCAAAAACTGAGTTTGATGACTACCGATTTCTATTTCTCGGCGATTACGTAGACCGTGGACCTAAGAGCACAGAGGTGGTCACTTTTTTGCTTGTCTGTAAACTATTGAACCCTCATCGATTTGTGCTGTTGCGTGGCAATCACGAGGTGGAGAAAGTGAACAAAAAGTATGGCTTTATGACCTTGGTGGGCTTTATCTTCCAGGACAGTTGCATCAAGAACATTAACATGGCCAAGTTGATCTACCAATCTTTCAACACTGCCTTCAGCCATTTGCCAGTGGGAGCGGTGATCAAACAAGGCGACCAGCGAGGTATTTTCTGCTGTCACGGCGGAATACCGAGCAGCTCACTCAAGGACACCGAACAACGCAAGGCCTGGAGCATTGCACAGTTGAACGCACTGTCACCCAAGTTGAAGCCACACCCACTGGTGCCATCAAAGAAAGCATCCAAGTCTGTGTTGGCACTGAATGAAATTCTGTGGAACGATCCACTGCCTCGACGGGTGCGCAACGACGAAAAGTTGAAACGCAAACTATTCTACCGAAACGTGAAACGCGGCGGTCACTGTCACTGGTTCACCGTATCGGCATTGACCATCTTCCTAGAAGAGAACAATCTCCGACTGGTGATCCGTGGCCATCAGTACAAGTACAGCAAAGCCAAAGGATTTGGGGTCGACTGTGACGGTCGCTTATTGACACTGTTCTCCAGTTCAAACTATTGTGGCACCGAACGGAATGTGACCGGCTATGCTGTGGTCACCACAAACTTTAAAGTCGTGCCACGATCATTGCGGACACTCGACGAATCAGGGCCATATCGCAAGTTCAACTTCTTCGAAATCAAAGTCGACGAGACAACCGACCAGGTGACCGATGTCTACATGTAGCCATGTAGTGATGAGCTCACCACAATAAAACCAATTCGACATTTAATTGCATTTTATTGTTGTTGTTCGTCGGTGATGATCGGAAGGACTGCAGTTTAGTGATTTGTCTTTAACATTAACATTAACATGTTTCATAGTGTATGGCCATGATTTGTGTTTGCCTGGCTTTGTTGTTGTGTGATTGGCTTTCTGACACTGTCAGTTTCGTTTAATTTGAATTTAAATAGAAAATAGTTTGGGCAAAAGTGCTCAATCATTGTGGCATTTATACAGTGGACAACTGTCTTCGCTGCAATGCATTAATTCAATGCTATTGTCAAAGTCAGTCAAGAACTGTTAACCATATAACCAAGTTGTTTTCATAAGAATCCAGATGACTTAGTCGTTTATTCACTTGGCGGACATCGTCAGCCGTGAGTTTGCATTCGTATTTGTCAATGACAAATTGTGCATGAGCATGAGTACGTTGGAGCATGGTGGAGCTGGCCGAGCCATTCAGACAATATATAGCCATTAGGACCTGTGTGTGGTCGACATGTACATTGTACAACGTAATCACACTGAAGGCAGGCCACAGTCACCGATTCGTGTCATGTGATGATCACTGACCGTCCAAAAATGAAAAACAAAGTCTAATAGTTTCTCGAGTCTATTAGATATGATTCATAATCATAGTGTATGCTATGGCATGCATGCTCAATATCAAACGATAGTAATTTGCAATGCTCACAACAGTGTTATTGTCTGATTGAGTAACTTTGCAAGCAATGCACTGTGTCCGGCGTCCATGATCTGTCAATTGACATGACTGTAGTGTCGATCCTTGCCGCCTTCGCCATCAACCTGTTTGCACCATTTCTTGGTTCGCCTTGACCGACATTTCATTGTTATTGCCTTCAATTAATGAACTTTAGTTTTGTGGTGCTTGTATTTTAATTTGGAAGACTCATGACCACCGCCTTTTTATCACCAAAACGAATAAGTCAAAAACAGTATTACTAGAGGTGTTCTTGTAGTCTTTCTCTGGGAGATAGCCCGGCCGGCCGTGCTTTACTTTAGCTTCAGCTTCCTTAAACAAATTGTCCAAAATTCGAGTTTGCATATTTCGAGCACTGGCAATTAATATGGTGAAGTCATCTTTGTTGATCGTATTCGTATTTTCATTCTTGACCAGACCAAGTCAAAATCCGAATATTTTTTCTATAGTCTCCTTAGCACTTTTTGAGAATCCATACTTGTGAATTGTCAAAAGAATTGCATCAGAAGTGCACGGAATGCAGCCCTTGGGAACCGACTGAGACTTCGGACTATCAAGGAGAAGGTCGTGTGTTGTTGATTAGGTTGATGTGTTCGTGTTCTTGTCGAGTAAAAACCAACTTTTCAATCAACGCTTTTTTATCAGCTTCGATATACGTGACTTTCTTTGTAGTTGATGTACCAGGACCAACAGCAACAGCACTAATTCTTGTTGCGAAAATAGAGTTCGGTTAGGACAAGGGAGCAATTTAATTCGAACAATAACTTGAAGACGTTGAGGTGAGAGAAATGACCAAATCAAGCAGACACAGTGCACAACCGAACCGATCGAAAGTGAAGTGAAGAACATCTCGATATTTATAGGCTCAAATTGACTGGCCATCACCGATCATTGTTCAGTGTTAACTTACAACTTGACAATGTGACATGACAAAGTAATATGTGGCGCCGTTTGAGGAGACAATGAACATTTGGTGTCACTCACAAGTTGTGTGACTCACACATTTGTAAGTCATTTACGATTTCGTATTATCAAATAACAAGCTGGTGGTGCTTTCCCAAAGCGCACGAAATCCAAGCTGTCTTTTGATTTGGTTGTGCTTTCTTGTTTAGTTTTGTTTTGTTTTGTGGTCACAAGCTGTACAACCAACAACTTTGAACTGTAAAAGCTTTTAACCCGTTCCCTGTGCCAACTTGGCCACACCGTGGAGGGAGCTACATAATGTCTGGAAGGCTGAAACTTTACCAGGGCATCCCTTAGGTCCGTCGGACCGCCGCTAGGTACCCAAAGTTCCACTAGGATTCTATTCGCCGGATTTGCTCCGATTAACCCGATCTTGATCTAGATCGATTCTGCTCGTCTTCCTGAGCATTTTGATGTATAACTTGCCATAGTATCCATTTTGGAACCCTAGAATCCTGGAACCAGGTACCAGATAATGCCATTTTGGAACAGATTTAGCATCAAAAACGGATTCTACGGAAAAAATCATGCGGAATAGACACCTCAACCATAAAAATCCATGCAAGCAAAGCAAAGATACACACTTTCAAAAAATGTCTATTTGGGACCCGGGATGTCTGTCTGTCCATTCTAGGTCCCAATAATTTTTTCTTAAAATAATGATTAATATAGTCAAGTTATATATCAAAATGCTCAGAATTATGAGTAGATTACATTTCTGACATTTTATTGTACTATTTGTGCAATTTGTTTGACTTGGGTCAGGGCCTAGGATCCGGTTCCAGGAAATCCATTTTTCAAACCAAACGATTAGACTATTGCATTCTACTAACTCTCCTGAAGAAAATGGTACCGGTTTCATTAAAATCCATGCACGGGAACATATTCAAAATTAAAATTTAGTCTGGCCCTAGAACGGACAGACAGACATCCCGGGTCCCAAATAGACATTTTTTGAGAATGTGTATCTTTGCTTTGACTGCATGGATTTTTATGGTTGAGGTGTCTATTCCGCATGATTTTTTCCGTAGAATCCGTTTTTGATGCTAAATCTGTTCCAAAATATCATTATCTGGTACTTGGTTCCAGGATTCTTGTGTTCCAAAATGGATACTATATCAAGCTATACATCAAAATGCTCAGGAAGACGAGCAGAATCGATCTAGATCAAGATCGGGTTGATCGGAGCAAATCCGGCGAATAGAATCCTAGTGTAACTTTGGGTACCTAGCGGCGGTCCGACGGACCTAAGGGATGCTCTGGTAAAGTTTCAGCCTTCTAGGCATTATGTAGCTCCCTCCACAGTGTGGCCAAGTTGGCACAGGGAACGGGTTAATAAATGCGAATGTTTGATCATTGTTACTCAGGTTTGACTTTGACTTTTGAAATTATCGGCGAACACAAAGATGGCATCTAGATAAGGCACTAACACAATATACTTATAAATTCGAACTTTTGTTATGCCTCTAATGCAAGTTTGATAGGAAAGGTCCCGTCTGCTTAAGAGAGCCATATACTTTTGATGTGCATTGTGCAATGCCAAATTTTAAATTGGCAATTTGAATGGAATAAATTATCACAAATTGAATTCGAATTGAAAAATTGAATATTTGAGTCTTTGTGTCTGAGTGTTCGTGGTTTGTGAGCTTCGAAATGAAAGTTGACTCCAAGCCTCAAGCGGTGTTGTTCGACGTTCACGGGACTGTGTACAAGCCACACTTTATCTCAGCGATACTTCTGCCATACATCGATCGAAACGTTTGTCAGTTCTTTGAAGAGAACTTTGCCCATTTGTACATTCATCAGCTGATTGATTATCTTAGAATGGATGCAAGTTTGGACTCGAACGGACCTCAAATCCCGAGAAGTGATGACCGAGCGACATTGATCGATTCCACTGTCAAAGTCGTAAAGCACTGTTTGGACCACAACAAGGTAACACTCAAGTCAATCATATTGCTTAGATTCCATATGTGGTTCGATGGATATAAACGAAACCGCCTCGAAACACCTGTCTATTCGGAAGTGGTTTCAAAACTTCGAAAATGGCACCTGGAAGAGGGCGTCAAGTTGTATGTGTTGAGCAATGGCTGGGCCAAGGCAAACAAGACATTTCTCTCGAAAACGAACCAAGGTAATTTGAACGAATTGATCGATGACCACTTTGACTCTTCGATGGGACCACTTTCTGAGTCGGACACTTTCATGAAGGTTCTCAACAAGTTAACTCTGAGATCGAGTCAAGTCATTTTTCTGACTCGATCTTCCAAAAAGTACAATGCCGCCACTAAAGCAGGACTTGTTGTCCAACGTAGCGATGACGATTTAAAGTTCGATGAGACACTACTTCAAAAATCTGAAGAACATATTAAACCACCATCTGGACACTGTGATCATCTCTCACAACTGGTCGAACAAATCGTTAGTCTCAATGGTGAATTGGCCAAAGTGCGCAAACAAGAGTCAAAAGCAATCAAATGTCGCAACAAGTTTGAGAACAAATGTCACGAGTTGCATGCTCAACTAATGGCAGAAAAGTCGTTGAACGTCGAAACACTTCAACAGTATCGCGAGTTTGAAGCAAAAGCTGAGGAATTTGAGCGATTGATTAAAGAGTTAGAGGCGAGTAATGAAAAGCTTAAATCTCAAATACGAGATCAATCAATTGACAGGTAAGAGTTTTTTGTTTGTCGCAAAATTGGATTAATACATTTGATTTCAGTTTATTCAACAGTTTGTCCCAAGTGGAACAAGACCTATTTCAGAGTGAGCGCAAAAGACGTGCCAGTGAAGTTTGTCGAGATGAGCTCGCTCAAGAGGTGGCCATTTTGGAACATCACATAATGGACGAACAAAATCGTATCAGTGCAAGTGTCAAACTGCAAAATCAGCTAATTTGTGAGCAGACTGCTTTACACTCTGAATCAGACGCACATCTCGAACGTGCTCGCCAAATTCAGATCCAATTAAATGAGATCAATTCCGAGTTGGCTATGGAGCAAGATTTGCGTGCCAAAAGTGACACTTACCATGCTTCCATCGAAGAAGAGAATTCAGTACTGAGATTGCGAACGCACCAGTTGGAACAGATCCAACAATCTGAACGAAAACAAATAATGGACCGAATGAATCTGATTAGAGATGAATTGGCCAAGGAGGAAAGCGAACAATATTTGGCCCAAATTGCTAAAGATGAAGCCGAGGAGGAAGCTGAAAAACTAGTGGCTCAACTTGAAATAGAAAAGAAATTGAGAAATTCCGAGAATTACAAACTTGAACGAATCAAAGCCCGCGAGAGAAATGCTAAAGTAGAAATTGAAGAACTTCAAGAGAAATTGGAAGCTGAAAAGTATCAAAGACAATCGATCGAGAGACAACTTGAGAATGTGCTCGAGGAGAATGAAGCGATGCGTAAAGAAATAGTGATGCTTAAAAATTCGTAATGCCAATAAAAATGATAACATGATGATAATTAATTGTAAATATTAATCAATCCATTAAGGCGGTTGGGGTTCTTTTGAAATTGTATTTGCTTACATTGTCAGACAAACAAATTATACATAAAGCTTGATTGAAATAATATTAGCAAAGTATCACTGAAACAAAATCATATCCTCCCAGAAAGATGGCACCACCAATTGAAATCCACAAAACCATAGGACCAGCACCAGCGAATAGACCTCGAATTCCTTTTTGCTGGTACACGCAAATGATAGTTCGGAAATAGTTGGTACGTGTCGAGGTGATTGATTGTTTGTCATTAAACGGAAAGTCTTGAAGCATTGTTCTAGTTTTGGCAACATCGAGTGGTGTGGTGAGAAATGCTGAGACCGCTCCAGCGATTGAACCACAAATCATCGATTGGTGCGGATGAATTGGCGATGCTTGCCGATCGCAACAAAGCAATTTCCGATGTTCCCAGAGTGGAAATTGAATCAATGCAAAAGGAATTTCACGGTAAATGGTGCTGAGATAACCACGGTACAAACCTATGTAACCAAATTCGGTAATGGTTTGACGAACACAACCACACTATGCAGATGATAAGCTTGAGAACGTTGTTTGACCACTTCCACTGGCACCCGAACCAAACAGGCCACACTTTCCGCAAAACCAGCAGCAATAATATTTTCTGGTACATTTCCAGAGTGCTCTAAGTTGCAAGAAAGTGAACGTTTTGTAGATTCGTAAGCCAGAAAAAATAATGCCGCACCAGGAGCAGAGCCAGAAAGGGTGGATCCAATTCCGAGATAAAGTCTGGAGAATCCACCTGATTTGATGAAACCTTGTGAACTTTGAAGTCGCGTTTTGATGGAATCAAGTGGAAATAGAGTGAGATCTACGGCAAGACCAGCACAAGCACCGGATAGGAATGGCTTGAGTAAAGATTGGTGAGAGATAAGCTTTGGATTGTCCGTGGTAGAGCCCATCTAAAGATAGGAACTTGAGTTGTTGAAGAAATTACAACTAAATAGAATTAGTAATTAGTAGTCGAGCCTTTGCCTCAACTCCTGTTGATTGTTATTGTATTGTAATGTCAATTTGAGTCGATAGATGGCAAACAGGCTTTGTAAAGATGATTGATTATGAAACAAATGCATAATTCTACATGTCCAAGGACAAATTGTTAAACACAGAAAGATCTTAAGAATTCAAAGTGATTTGATTTATGTTTATGTTTTAATAGCTAATAATGTTGTATAATATAAATAATATAATATAAATAAAATTGAATATGAATTAATAATAAATGTAAATTATGTGATTATATTGTGGATTGTATGATTTGTGAATGTTTAAATTATGTATGTTTTGTATAAATTGGGTATTAGCTAAATCTAATTGAAGAGATCCTCTTGACCACTCATCATCTCACTAACGTATTGCGACAGGATAGGATCCTTGTTAATCATGACAGGCTCGGGATCGATAAGCAGATCCAAATTGGTCCCTTGTGAAGGTTGGTCACAATCGTAAGTGGTCACAGTGAGTGGAACAAGTTTTCTTCCATTATTTTGATTATTGACGTTAGGAAAAGAAGAGTGAAAACTTGAATTGAGATGCGCGGTTGAGTCGCGAACATTGTTTGAAGTTGGCAGCAGAAAAGCAGTTTCGGAAGACATCTTCACTCTTTGAACTGGACCGTGTGGTGAGGTAGTTTGAGAGTGCACGTGATATGTCCTGATTTAATGTAAACAATGAGACACAAAATGAAAACAAGATAAAACTCACTGAAGATGATCAATCAGTTCAACGGAACTGGCAAATGCAGGGATGATTGGACAAGCGGTACACGTGAATTCGGGTGTCAATTCAGGAGAGATTATAGACTCATTCAATGGCTGTTGATTGAGTTCATCATCATCGTCGTCGCTGCTTGATGAAGAAAGTGTTACCTCCATTATATTGAGATTAGCTTTAAAAAGTAAAATTACATTACAAATTGATAGCTATAAAAAGAATGAAATAGTACGTTTGCAAATGGATTCATCTCCAGTGTCATTGACCATTCGTGGTGTCTTCTTATGTCCCCATGTTTCGATATGTTGTTCTAAAGCGATATTAAGTGAGAAAAGAAGCATTTCCCATTGTCCCAAATACCTAAATAATCTTTGGTAGTGAAAAGTCGATTACACAGCTCACACTTGTGAGTCCACAAATTGGCCGAAGTCGATGTTAACTTAGTGAAAGTGTTTGACTTTCGGGCAATACGCAAAAATGAGTCATCAGATGAACACTCCTCCTTTACATGACTTTTCATGTGATTTTCTGCAATGAGAATACAATGTTAATTGAAAATTGTTAATCACAAATCAATCAATACTTACTCAAATACCCTGAAATAGGATAACGTTTATTACAGGTAGGACAGACAAACTTCCAGTTTTGTGGGTCTAGTGTAGGAGAATAATAAGAGATGATGGATATGTAAGTATTTGAACAAACATACCTGAATGTTTGCTCATCGTATGGCGAACAAGGTTACCAAATCGAAGTATCTTATCGCAATGGTGACACTTGACCCTTTCAGATCTTTTACGTATATCCCCTAGACAACAATTGGTAAACAATGGGAAACATTATCCAAAAATTACCGAGCTTTGCATTCACATTAGAAGATATGGTCATAGTTGAAGAAGAAGGTGCAAGTGACGATTTCGAATGGTTGTCAATTTTCATTCGGGGATAAAAGGTAGTTCCAGACTCTTTTGCCAAACTTTTGCCAGTTTTTCCATTAGAATCTCGATGCTGTTTCTCATTGTGGCGACGCAAATTGTTCTGCTGAAGAAATTGACCACACTGAGGACACTCAACCAGCGCAGTTTGTGTACGATTATCAATAACAGGTTGGACGCCATTCGCTATTGAATCTTTGATTTTGGTCAATACTTCTTTGTCATTGGTCACTTTATGAAATGAAACAAAATGGCTTCCTAAAAACCAACAAACAAATAATTATAGTAAACTGCAATCACAGTGAGACACATACGTAGGTAATTCCATACAGGAAACATCTTATCACAAATATGGCAACTAAATTTCCATTTACTTGGATCTATTGGGTAAATTGCATAGAATAAAAATTGATAAACCATTGACAAAACGAAAGCCTACCCGTGTGTTTCATCGTCACATGATCATCCAAATATCTGTAATGCAGACTCTTATCGCAATGAGGACATTGAGCACGAGTTGCGCATGTGCTAGGTTGAATTAAGACCTTGGTTGTCGACAATTTCGTCAATTGACATTTTCCTTGTCGATATATTTTGGTGCGCAGGTGTTGTGCTGTGGGACAAATACAAAGTACATTTGTGAAAAAAATATATTGATAAAAGGTTGACGTACTCAAATTGTGTCTATTTGAAAAACGTTTTCCACATTTGTCGCACTGGTGCTTCCAAGTTTCGGGATCTGAAACCAAAAAGAAGTAAACAACCAATAAGTAGTGAAATATGAAATTTACTTTACCTGTATGACTTCTCAAATAATGTTGGTCAAAGGAATCCTTTCTTGAGTATACTTTTTCACATATTGAACATTGAATTTGATTGTTTTGATTAATGACATATTTACGACCATCTAATAAAAACACAATTTAAAAAATAATCAAATATGCAAAACAAATTTAAAATGATTACTTGAGGAAGTTGAAGCAATAGATTTCGTGTGTGGTTTAAATGTATAAGAAGACGACGAATTGGACCGACGAATGGTTAAACTTGAAGACGCTTTGTTTCCTAAGACATTTGACACTTTGTCGTCTGAAAAAAAACAATAGAAAAAATCAATCAATCACTCAACCCATTTACTAACCAATATGAAATTTCATAAAATGTCGATTGAAATTTGTCTTCTGCATCACATGATCACATCTGGGACAGGTGACCATTTGAATGTTCGATTTGTGGGAAGCAGAATCAATGGTTCCGAGAGGTTTGTCCAAAGAGGTTTGAATGTGAGAAGGTTCAAGATTATTATTCTTCTTCAACGATTTATCCACTTTACTATTCTTTGGGACTATTTAAAAAATATTTAATACCTTTGAATATTTATTAAACTTTTATATTAAGTACCTTGATTATGCACAGTAACATTTGAATGGGTCGATTTTCGGATTTTCCGAAAATGACAAACACTTCTCGAAGAAATCGAAGTTGAGCATGACGAATCAGACGGAATTGAGCTTGAGAAAGACTCAGAAAAGGATGTTGTTGAAGAGTACCTTTGTATTCCTAAAACAATAAATTGTTTGATTCAGAATAACATAGAAAAATTAAATTAAAATCACATACCACAAGAACGAGGACGTTTCTGTTTGAATTTTTTTCGCGGTTTCATTCGTTCCACTTTAAAGCGGATACTACTGTTGGAACCTTTCTTGAGTTTCATTTTCATTCTGAAATAAGAAAAGAAACATAAGCATCAAATAGAAATATAGACATCAAACAATAAATAAAACACAGAACAAGTCTCTATAGAATTCGGAGACTAGATTCACGATAACTTACCCATTCATGGAATGTACTTTCATTTACTGGTCTAAATCGTTGTCTCATGAGGTCAAACCAGACAAACGATCTAAATGGAAATTTGTTGTGAATGTCAGCAATTTGAATCGCGAACATGAGATAACTGTAGAAATATGTGTGAACAGAAACCTCGAAAAAGAAATAGAAATCGAAACAAACTTGTCGATCTCTTCTTATCGCAAGCTTATTTACAAATGCCATCTGTCTATCTATTGAAATCGACATATGTTCAAGATAAGAATATGAAGAGAACAAAAACAACTGTTGATTCTGTTTGCTCAGCTGATAGTGGTAGTAACGTTAAATTTTCTCTTCTAGTAACTATGTCTATGAATGGCCTAACACGATGTTTTGAAATGTTGCAATATATCATAATGGAGATTTGCTACGTGGAATCGGTATTATGAGAGTAATTTGTGACTTCTTTTATCATATTTGGTTGCATAACAAACATCATGATGACAAACCTTCTTGTTCGTCCTCTGATTTCTAAAGCAACCGAATTGAACAAACGATCAGAGCAGAGTAAACATGGAACTTTTTCACAATATGAAATCATTCAAATTTCAACCAGCTCAGGTAAGCTTTCACTTCTTGTCTATATATCTTTATTATTACACGATATTATGTTCAGATGAATCCGATGATGAGAGTGTAAATCAATCCAACTCGAATCTTTTGATAGATTATTCACCAATATTATCAATCAAGTACAACTTTACCGCTTGGGTTGGCACTGAACTCAAGAACTATACCTCGTAAGTTGCGAATGTTAACCGCATGAATTACATCTACTATATTATTGTTGATTTTTAAATTAGCAATCTTAATATCTCGACACTCTACTCTCTGCCGAACAATATCAACCTGTGGACCACATCAGATGTACATCTATTTTTGCGCACTCTTGGATTCTGTAAAACTGCTGATCGATTTGCTGAAGAAAACATTGATGGAATTGCACTGCTTCTGTTGAGACGTGAAGATCTGCTCGATCGATTGGCACTCAAAATTGGAATTGCGCTCAAATTGGGGTCCATTGTGGAGAAACTGAGAGATTATCTTAATGATGCATTTTGAGAATGTATCGAAGTAGTAAACTTTGGTATATTCGATGCTTGTTGGTTAGAATGATGTATTTTCAATTTATAAGTGAAATATTGCTTTAACGAATAAATTAGTTTATTCGTTAAATTTATTTACAATATTTTATTATAATTTTAATGCTTGTGATTCGATCAAATCAAATCAAATCTACAAATTATCATAAGCAGCACAAATCGTCTCATTGGCCAGTTCGGTGTAATTTTTCATTAGATTCTTAAAGCTTTCTAAATTTATAATTGACGATCCTTCACTATAATGAAATTATCGGTAAATAATTTAAAATATCAATTCATTGTTGATAACTATCACCTGATGATGAATTCAATAGCTTTCGCTTTCAACTTTTTAGCTCTGTGTAAATCGGCGAGTAAAAGAAAATCGACAACATTCTCAAGAGATAGTGATGAGAGAAGTGCTGCTTCACAGATGGATTTCAGAGAGTCCATTTGATACTAAACAAACAAATTAAAAATTTAACCAAATTACTAACAAACCCAAACTAACCTTATCAGAAACCATCAAAAGCTGTTGGCCAAATTGATCCAACTTGTCCACTTTTCCAGTGTAGACGAAGTGCAAAAATTCTTCAAACACCTCTGGCTCGATGTCGACAATCTCCACTCGATTCTCCTTGCACTCCACCAAATCGTGTTCAAACATCTTGGTAAACACAACAGAACGCGCAATGAGAAACGACTTGTGAGCAACAAGTTCTTTATTGCCAATCACAAAGGTGACATCACTTTGAATGCGATTCTTGAGCAGATTGTTGAAGTCATTAGACGCCTTTTCGATTGCCTGTTGAGAAAGGTTGAGTTGAAGTTGCACTTGAGTTGCAGTTGATGATGCGACAGTTTTGATTCCAAGAAAATTGGTGATCTTTAATTTAAAATGAGTCATCAGAAATTATCTAAATAAACAAAAGTCCATATACTTCACAATAAATGGTCAACTTGTCGTCTTGCAAAAGTTTGTTGGAAGATTCAAATAAATCTTTATGTGATATAAATGTAAACCAACCCCAATTTGGATCTTCTGTATCAAGTCTTTTTATATCAGATAAAATATTAAAAATTATGTTTAAGAATTTTCAAAAAATAAAATCTGATAATTACATAATGAATTAAATTCATTGCCTTGATCATCCAACAAAGCCAATTTAAATAAAATTCTTACTGATTGTGAATCACTATTTGACAATTGCAAAAACATTGAAATATTATTCTTGTATTCTTCTTTCCATCCATTCGGCTTCAACTTCAAATAAAATTTTTCATTTTCATTTCGACAAGATGCAAATTCTTTAGAGTTGATTAACAGAAATTCTTTTTTATTACCAACGGATAATTTACTGAAATTATCAATTGTCCAAATATGAGAAAACTTGTCGACTTGCCATAATGTGTTGGTCCAACTATCTGAGTATGAATTCAAACTTTGAGTTTTGAGAGAATGCTTAACCTTCCCATCTTCAGTCAATTTATTTCCTATAGATTTGCTGCTTAAAGTCTTTCCAATAATATCAACCTACAAAATATAAAATACATCACGAGATCATGAAAGAATACTTGCGCATATAAATACCTTACAGGATATTTTCAATTGACCATCAGTCAACAATCCATTTGCAGAATCGAGCAAATTTCTTTTGAACATAATCAGACCATCCCCATTTGCCATCATTGAACAGTTCTTTGGTCTCCTCTGCAAAATAAAGATTTGTTTGAGCTACTAAACTAATCAAAGATAAAGAAGTTACCTTTAGTATGAGACTTTTCACCAGAAGGCTTCACAATTGAAATATTAATTTGAACATTAACACCCGAAGAGTCGTTCGACTCCATATGCAGATAGATTGGCACATTTTCCTTGGTGGCTTCATCATCTTTATCACCACGTGGATGTACTCGAAGGAAGAATCTCAATCTTTCGGAATTGAATTCATATGGAGAAAATTTTGAAGAATCCAAAAATGCCTGCTCGCTTAGTTCTTCGTTACAGTGATAATCAAAATGATCGATAGTCCAGGTGTGCACCAATTGGATCATTTTTGATCGAGTATGAGAGGCACTTTGTTGTAAATACCATTGATACTTTGATGAACTTGATGAGGAGGAAGCCATCATGGAATGGTCCTCCGAAGTCGTCAAATATGAACGGACGAGAAGGATATTTAACAATGTTGAGGTGACACAAAGTTATGATTGCTTCACAAACGACATACAGTAATTCAAAACAACATTTAGTGACATTAAATTAAATTAATTAAGTATCATAATGCGAATTGTATATTAACTTTCATGAGAAAATTTACCACATCATGTGATTCACTTGACCAACATGGTTTATTTAAATTAATCCTTGAAATGGAAAATTACTAATCTTTTTTATTACCAACTAATAATACAATGAAATTCAAATTCGTTCAAAGTAAAGAATACTTTTAAAAATTATAGTTGACAACGCCGACAAATCAAATTACTTGAAATTGATCTTTTGCAATGAATCCAAAAGCAAATGAGCTTGGTTTGTGGCAAAGAGCGCTTTGATAGTGTCCTGGACTGTGGTGCAGCTTCAAAAGAAATCAAACAAAAGAGTTAATAATTTGAGTTTTGCGCCATTATTGAAACAAACGCTTACTTGGCAATGAAATCAAGTGTCTTTTCTTTCAATTTTGGTGCACTGTACATGTCGGCGAGCTTAAGAAGTGAAATCATCGATTCGGTGGAAAGTTGAGCACAAAGATAAGTCTCATAGATTGCCTTCAGTGGGTCCAATTGGTACTATAGGATTGTACAAATTTTAGTGACTAATAGAAATAATATTCACTTGGAATACCTTGTCGGAAGCAATAAACAAATCAGCCAAATTCTCATCACCCTTCGGTATAATTCCCGTGTAGATATAACGCAAAAGTTGACTGAAGACATTATAACTGACATCAGTGATCTCGACACGATTTTCCTGAGCTTCTTTAGTCTCAGCATGTGCGAACATTGCTTCAAAAACTGGAGATCGAGCAGCTAGTATTGCCTTGTGGGCATTCAACTCTTTGTCTCCAAAAACCAATGTCACATCAGACAATATACCATCGCTTAGTAAATAATTAAAATCCTGAGTAAATTTGGTTGCACACTCTTTCACCAATTTTGTAGTTTCAACTTGAAGTGGTTCGACGACTTGCTGGCGGTTGCTGCCAAACGAATAAGTGAGCTAAAATATGCATCAAATTAAAGTTCAAATTAAATGATTTTAATGTTGATAATAAACAAACCTCACAATGAAGAGTCAAAGTATCGTTCTTCAAAAGAGCTGTTCCATTTTGATTTAACAAAACGCTTCGGTCTTTTACAAGCAAATCAATTTCTGAATATGAGCTATTTAAACAACTAATATTAAAAATCTTCTTAATTTCTGTAAAAATAAATACATTAATTCACTTGTTTATTATTGGTATTTAATCTTAATCAAACCATTAGTATGACAGTAATTTCCAACAGAATCGATTATCGATGTCTTTGCTTCCAAATATAATTCATTTCGATGCATTGAGACAACTTTCAGTCTGATTGAGACAGGATACTTTTGCTCGCGTGAATACGAATTGGAATTATTAGCCTTTTCTTTTTCTTCATCGACATAATTAGGACGTATGAGCAAGCAAAACTTTGACTTATCCGTCTCTGGAGAGGAGAAGACCGATTCGATTGTACATCTGCGTTTGCTGAACTGCTCCACAATTGTGCGATACTCAAAGTTGATTGTGTCCAAACTGTTATGGTTGATTATTTGTGACGATGATGACAGCCAAGGTGGGGACAGATGATGAGACTTGGTGGACATCGTGGAGCAAATCTAGATACAACCGAAAAGTAAAGACGATTTTGGCTGCTGAAGAAACGATTCTCACGTTTGAGCAGTTCAAACTTATTACAGCATTACAGCTCACTAGTGAACTTCAGAAGAGGAACAGACCTAAACAAAACAGCTGTTTACTTATTTAGCTTGCGTCTTTAATTTTTAAAAAATGACTTGTGCTGCCATCTGTTAGCAGCCCATAAACACATTGCACACTGCACAGTGCTTTAGACAAAATCAAGTGTAACAATGTTTTGGGAGTTCGATTTTGAAATGTCAGGATATTATTTTAAAGCTGTCGATAAAGTCTAGTTCGACTATTCTGTGGGTTTATTTTTTTACCTGCTTTTTTTTGCAATGTCTCGAAAGTCAACTTCTAGATCTCGATCAAGACACTCGAAAAGCAGTGGCTCGGCCAACAGTTCTGACTCTGGATCATCAAGTTTGGTCTTGGATGACAATTTGTCCGACCTGACCGTCACCGTGTATGACAATACTTGCTTTGTGATAGTGTGTGAGAAGCACAACCGAATTTTGCTCACCAAAGGCACCATGAAGTTTTTCCCGCACGTCCCGCTTGATTCTGTCAAAACGTGGTACCAAAACTCGGTGGAAGGAGTCCTTCAATTCCTCCTGGAACGAGTCACCAAAGAAGACATCGAACGTGTCAAGAACAAGATGCCATTCACTCAGTTCATGTTGATTCATATATTTCGTTTCCAACTGCCCCAATCTCAGCGCTTTATTACTCGTCTCATTTACCTGGTCAGGCTCGATCCCAAAGCGGATGATTTCAAGTGCTGTCATGATCGTCCACGTGTGAAGTGGTTTGATCTTGAAGAAGCAAAGCTCTCCAAGATTGTCAATTTGTGGGGACCAGAAGTGAGCTATTTCAGCAATGCTTTCTGCAAGACCATCTGGAATACAGTAGAAGAGTACACCCTGCCTATTGCCATCATGAACATCAACAATGGTATGCCACAGATATCCTCTTTGTTGTCTCAGTTAACTGTGCACAATGTTGAACGAGTTTACGCGGACTTTATCGTCCATACCTTTCCGAGTTTCTTCCTCACCCGAGACTCTTTCCGAGCTTATATGGCGCGTCACGAGATCGAGAATAAGACTAAAGTGGTTCATCGTTACTTTGCGGCCTTTAGAATGTGTGGCAAAATGTACATGCAATTCACCGAACTACTTCTCGGTCTGGTGGCCATCGATTTACGTACTCCGCACAGCGATGCTCGTGCAAAGTTTGTCTTTCGGTACTATGATTACGACAAAGATGACCACCTCAACTTTACTGAATTTCGTCGAATGTTACGTCATATCGTGTCGAATCCTTCCGACAGAGTGGTGAAAAATGAAATGACCAAGATTGGCGCTGTTAAGAAAAATGGTAAATTGCTTCTCTCATACGACCAGTTCAAAGTAGCGGTGGGCACTCACGCTTTTCGTGGTACATCTCGTCTTTGCAGAGTGTCTATGTCTCCATTTGAGCGAATCATCAAAACAATTTCAACGAGGAAAGTGTACCATTCCATGGCAGACTATCATCCCAAGGAATTACTTCTCAATCGACAGTACCAAGACAAGTGTGCTTCGTGCAAGTCGAAACAACCGTATGGCATTGCCTCTACATTGGTGTTTCTCGGTGAGGATGGCAATTGTACCAATTTTCAACCAATTGTACCACAACAGTGTCAGCAAGGATTGAGTTCACTAGAAATAACCTTCAATCCACAATCGATATGTCACTTTATGATTGACCAGATTCGCCAATTTTGCAATAACAAAGGCACTCCCGAGGACTTCAAGGGTCTCTTCTCCACTTCATCGTCACGCCAAAAAGAGATCTTTTTCTCCGACGTGCAGCGAATGTGCAATCAATTGGCCGAACTGGTGGAGAATGAGGATCGAGTGCTCAAGGTGGCTGAACCAACTTGCATCATTGGCGATATTCACGGAAATATCGAGGACCTTCTCTCACTGGAGCAATCATTATGGCGAAGTATGCCCATGCTCACCAACAACTATCTCTTCCTGGGCGACTTTGTCGATCGAGGCAGATGGGGTTTCGAGTGTTTCCTCTACCTGATGGCGCTTAAATTGCTCTGCCCTACAAAGATATTTCTGCTAAGAGGCAACCATGAGGTGCGACCTATTCAAATCAAGTACTCGTTCCACGAAGAGCTGCTCCGCAAGTATGGCAAACAGTATGGCCAGGCCTTCTTTGACTTGTACAACTTCGTATTTGACCGATTGCCTTTCTGTGCGGTGGTCAACCAGTCAGTGTACTGTGCACACGGTGGCATTTCAGCCAAGGCCATCGATCTGGAGATTATGAACAATTCCACTGCAAGGTGTCTGCCAAATCCGGAACATGAGGCACCTTGGGTATGGGAAACCTTATGGAGCGATCCGATGGAGTTTGCTCAATTCGAAGAAGCCGCGGCCATTCTGGGCCAAGCCATCATCCCCGGAACCGACTCGTACATGTTCCTAGAAAACCGAAAACGAGGCGCCTCTGTCCTGTTCAATGATATCGCCGCGTTTGAATTCCTCAAGTTCAACCATCTGCAGTACATCATACGAGCCCATGAGGTGCCTGCCGATGGATTCAAGTTCAACTTTGGCCGACTCTGCACCACAATCTTCTCTTGCTCACATTACTGTCACAACCACAACGAAGCGGCCGTCATTCGAATAGGCCGAGAAGCTCGCATTCGTGTGATTCGCATCGACACTTCCAACAACGAGTGCGCCATGGAAAAAAAATAATATTTTCACTCTGATTGCCAATAAATGAGTGAAACATGATGAGACATTATGTGCTTTTCTCTTTCATCGTCATCGACATAATTTGGATGTATGAGCAAAGGAAATGGTGACTTGTCTGTCTCTAGCCAAAGAAAAGAATTCTTCGATGGTCAATTTGATTGAACAGTTGCGTTTGCTGAACTGCTCCACAATGTGCGATGTACTCAAAGTGGTTTGTGCCATAACTGATGCATCGATTATTGATAGGCAACTGATTGTGCAATCTGCGTCAACACATTCCTTTGTTATTGCTCGGATTAGAAAATAAGATTGCTTAGTCTCCATGAGTATTAAATGTCACTTTGTTTGCTTTATGCTTGACCAGATGTGCTACCCGGCTTCGCTCCGACATTCTAGAAGTTTCTAGAACATTTCATGGATATATCCCTCACAGGGAGGTACATTCTAGAAGTTTCTAGAACATTCCATGGATATATCCCTCACAGGGAGGTACATTCTAGAAGTTTCTAGAACATTCCATGGACATGTCCATGTTTGTATCCTGCAAGGAAAGATCATTTCTAGAAATTTCCATGGATTTCTCGATTACACAACATACATTTTGCATCAATAGCTTTGTTATTACTCATACTTGTCATTATTGCACGCGTGTAATAGCCACAATGCATTAAAATCCTTAGAATCCAAATATCTTTGGATCCATTGGATATTATGATTCGGGACATAGCCTGTCATCTGACGGTGAGTGATAAGGGTATTCTGGAAAAATTTCATCAAAATCAGTCCAGTGGTATCCGAATCCATAAAGAACAAACTTTCAATTTTATGTATATAGATTTATGAATCTGCACAAGGCCTATGTGCATGTTTAAGTCGTTATGCATTGATTTATCCAAATATAGCTGCTGTCGAATAGTCAATAAATAGGAGAGTAAATCAATTGTAAATAGTGCATTTATCTTTTGTCCATTGAGCAAATTGTTCAATTCAAAATGCGTTTATTTCTAGGTGTTGTGTGTTTGGTTGGTTTGGCTCACTGTTTTGTGCCTTGTTCTGATCCATCCTCACACGTTGACCATTGGGTCGGTCGCAACCAGGAGTGTGCCGCACTGGTGCAAACCACCTGTCACCGTCAGCCAGGCGATGGACAGATTGGTCTCACTCGTACCTGGCAGAAGGGATTGCATGTGAAGGAGAACTGTGACAAAATTCCTAAATTCACCGCAATCGCCACCTTCCTCGGACCGAACGGAACGTACAACGAGCCTCATCTGCACCAGCACACTGCCATCTTTGTCAAATGCGAAACATTGGGCATTGGCGTGTACGACCAGTGGAATGGCACTCCCATTGCCTATCGAATCATTCGATGGACCGCAGGAAAGAGTTTGCAGTATACTGGCGATAACTTCTGGACTGTTGCTTGATTTCGATGATCGATGATTTCAAATAATGTTTTAATTAATACGAGAACAATTTCAATAAATTGCTTCTGTTTAAATCGAATAAGTATTTCAAGTTTATTCAAAGAACGACGACCGTGATGCTGTTTGTTGCTTTGCCAACGATAGAATATGTGCTTATTTGTACACTCGACAGCAATTGTTGTGTCTGTTTACAACCAATCTATCATTATTCAGAACAGCTCGAGAAAGTACTAGCAATAGTGGATCCACTTGACAGTCGGCGCCAGTTAGAATTGCTGAACACGGCGAGCAAACACTGGTCAAAGTCATACTTGAAGCCATCGTCTCTGTACTACAAAGTTTGTAGTGACGAAACACTGCCTCTGGTTGAATGACTTCTGAAAGAATAAAAAAGCATGTCATTTAACCACAGGATAATCAGGTGGAACAAGTTCTATGCTTTCTTCCATTTGCGGACCGTCACCCAAATTTATGTCTATTTCCTGCTGTTCAAATAAATTTTAAAACATAATTTTAGTACGTGAACATATTTAATAAATATTATTTATTGCACAAGTATATAACTGTTGCTTGCTTGTTAATTCACTTGTTTTTTTCTGTTTGCAGCACTGCTTTTGCGATAGGCAGTAATATTTTGGTCTGAGTCTCTTTGTTTGATAATTATCGTAGCATTTGTTGGTTTGGGAGACAACTTTAAATTAGCATGAGAACTTTGCTTTCGACTACTAGCACCTTGGTTGTCGTTCTTGACGAGCGAGTGGATGCAATGAACATAGATGATCAACGAGTAGATGAACAACAGAGTGATACAAATATTAATGAGCCATGCATCGGTGAACCATTTCATGACATCTAAGGAATTGAGTGAGTTGGGGCGAGCAAGAAACATTAATAAGCACTTAAGTAATTACTATTGGAAGTGCCCAAGCGGCCACATACAAAGAAATCTTTTAATTCCACTTTGTGTCCACTGACCCACTTGCCAGTGATGACGGTTGAATGTTCAAAGATATAAACCGAACTGTCCATAAACAGGTAAAACTGCTGTCCATCGGTGAAGCCACTATGGAAGGTCACATTGCTTGCGCACACAGTATGTTCGGATGGCATTGCAGAAAGCATTGCTGTCTTCATTTATGCAAAGAAAGACACTCGATTCTATCTTGCCAGTTGTCCCGTTAATCTCAGCGGATCCAGTGAGGTTGCAAATGTGCACTTGAATTTGCTTGTTTGCAGATTGACTAATGGCAATTTGCACACTGTAGAAGATCAGTTTCTCTGAGGATGAAATAGATTGATTGTTGTATGGCAGTTTGGTGGATGTGGTAAACATTGTATCATTGTCGATGTTGTAAGCGTACAAGGAAGTTTTCTTGTCAGAATGTTTCATGGTGAGAATGTAGTCATGTTCAGCGTCGCTTAGTGCCACAACCGATTGATTCGACTAAATGTACTTGTCCAGCAGTGGCCACTTGTCTTTGAGCAGTACATCGTCAGACAAGTAGAGCACACAGTCAGATGGATGAAATACATTGGAGGGCAAGTTGTACACATAACCTTGATTAGTTAGGAGCACAAATCGTCTTGTGAGCAGTCCAATAGCCTGAATATACTGCTTGCCTAACTGTAGTTCGAGACAAACGCGGTCAGATCGAATGACACAAGTGATGAGTGACATTTGAAAACATAACAAGAGCACCAAGGTGTTGCTCACAGTATAGGAGGCCATAAAATTGAATTGCTCGAACAAAATCACAATTAAAATTCACTTGACGAGAGAGATTATATTGAGGCATTTTAAGTGAAATCGAATTGTAGAGCAATTGTGCCCTCTAATAAATAAGTCGAATGAATTGAGTTAGGGTTTTTGGAAAATTTTCTACTATGTCCCCTTTTCTACAGTTCGCACACAAGGTGCATGTGTCCTTTGTCTGTTTAATTCGCAGAATGGATTTTATTCGATGGAACGCCAGAACGTGGCCAATTAACTCGAGCACTATTTCAAGCTAATTTGTTCATTCGAATTCGAGTGTGGTTTGTTGGAACAGTCGAACGGAACATCTCAAAATTCACTTCATTTCTCTATAAAAGAACATCTCGCGTTTGACCTAAGCTGCTGGAGCAAATCACCAATGTGCTGGTCTGACGCCAGCATAGGCAATCGTGGTTGCACCAACTGGCAAACAAGCTACTCCTCAACTTAGCAACTACAAGTTTTTTGAAAAGAACGGAAAAGGGTGCAAGTAAGATCCGAACTTACATGCACTCACTCAATTTGAAGTGATCCGACAAACTTTATTAAAATATAAAATAAAAAAAAGAACATTGTTTCGATTTCAATTTCAACAACGAATTACTAGCTAGTTCTTGAGAATTTCATCTAGACGCTTTAGCTCTTGCTTGCATTCTGAAATGTCATTTTGATGAAGAAGCTTAATAACGGTCATATACTCAGCTCGTTCAAAACGTTTTCCTCTGTCAAGAATTAAATCGAGTATTTCTGTTGGTGTCTTCAGAAATAGATTGAAATACTCTCGAGCATAATCGAACGCCACTTGACGACTATTGGTGACAATAGTGAGATAGTGCTGCATGTCATGAATTGCCCTACAAGTTCGGTAAATGCCCTCCTGTTTGATTCGCCGTACTTGCCGAATGGAGAGAATGAAGATGGCCACAATGAGCTGGTCGATGCCTTCAAAAAGGTACGCCATAATTGAGGGCTGTAAAGAAGTTCCTTTCAAAGTGTCATGCATTCGAGTTAGATCCAACAACAAGGGTTCGATGGCACTATCGTTTGAAGAGTTCATTTTAGATGATAAATTGAAATATTCAGAATCCACTGGAGAAGTAGTGAAAAAGAGTGCATTTAAAGATTTGAGATAGTAGAAACAGTGCACGCGAATCTCGAGGTGCATCACCAAAACACAAGTGTTTGATAGGAGAGATAATTCACTGACCAAGTTGGTGAGTGAAGCATTGCTCCTTCCGGGCAGGGTAGATAAGTTCATATTGGAACACCGAGTGAAGATCCATCGAATTGAATTTTGCAATAAAGCCATTCGACCAAGTTGGCTCGCATCGAGAAGATCTTCTTTGGCCAACTTTTGAGTCATTAAATCTCTTGTGAGTATTTCAACCTCGGGTACTGTTTGACGACGAATCTCTTCAGGCCACTTATAGAAAGGCGAATTCAGTTGCTTCTCGTCTAGATTGTTTTCCTGAGAGAAAGGCCAATTAGGCAGCGAACGCAATAGACGTCCAATGTCTTGGTCATCAACTCCCCAGTGAGCAGAAAAGGCACGATTTCTCAAATCAGACTGAACAATTTGTTTGTATGCCTGAGTTGACACTTCCTTGAAGGCACACAACACTTGAACGATGTAAGCGAGGAAAATATTACTGTGTTCAGGCATTGCTTGCATTAGAGCAAACAAATTACGAATAGCCAAGTCAATAGGAAATACACACTCACACAGTTGCTCATTGGCTCGGCCAGAAATGGTCCAAATGTTTCCATTGAGATGTTCAGTAAATTCGACAATAAGCTTGTCAACTTGTGGTTTGAGATGAGATGAGAACTTACTCACTGCTTCGACTAAATAAGTTAGTAGAATGTTGCTTCCTGGATTGCACAATTGTGATGCTGATTCGATTTGGCTTGACATTCCATGTTGGGCATACTTCGCCAAGAAACCATAGACGGCAACCAAATTGTCCAAAGAAGGATTCACCACTGAACTTAAGGCTTGATGTAGAACACTTTTAGGATCATAATTATAGTGTAGTTCACTGTTTGACAATGATGTTTCAAAAGTAAATAAAGAAGGAGCAACATTTTGATTTGTGTCTACATTCAAATTGTCTTGCGATGAAATGGCCGAATTACTTTCGACATCCAAAGTGTCTAAACTGGAAATGGTCGTGTTGAACACTGAATTGATTGCATTCACTGCATCGTCGAGAACTGTTCGTTTAGTAAAATAAACAGAATAATCCAAAGGTAATTGTGATGTTGATGGTGGACAGTTGTCGCCAATTTGGTCACCAATGTACTCGTTTAAATTAATGCCAAGTATGTAATCGAGTAATAAGGTTACAAAATTGTAAACATTGCACCAAAATTCAGAAGAGAGCAATTCAATTTCTTTCTTTAGGTCATCTTCCGCCAAATGGTTTTGTCTCAAAATAACTTCCAACATTAATTCGTGCAATGATATTTCCGATTGACATTCGAGAAGAAAGTGGACAAAATAGTCCTTTAGTTGGTGAGATATTCGAGACAGATTAAGAGTTCCATCCAAGCATGGTCCGAGATGAGAAGCACATGTAAACACTTGTTCTTGGGATTGCCAATCGAGAGGCAATGAGGAAAAGAATTCATCTCCATAAAGTGAATCGAAGCTGTCTTCGATGGCAGTTACAGCAAAGTATTCCAATTTGCGCACAAATCGTTCTTTGAATGCATCAACAAATGTACCACTTAGCAGTGCTAGACATTTGATCACAATAGCAATCGAAGTGACAATGTCACTCTCATTGTAAAACACTTCTTCAGCTTCCATTGTGCATTCGAGTTTTCTGATGGCTGTCGAAATCTCGCGATAGAATTGTTCATTTGGCTTGATTGAGTGCAAATGCCGATAAAGTTCTCGATACATCAGTTCAATCATTTGCTCCTTGCGAGTTGTCAATTCGATTTGCACATTTTCCAGTGCTCCTATTGCGTCAAGTGGTCCATACTCAAATCCCTGACTGAATTGTCTCAAACCTTCGATGCAACATTTGGTGGCGCAAACATATTTCTTCATCGCCAGATAGTCATCCACACGAGCCGGTAATGCACGCGAATATTGCACCTGTGACAACAATTCGTGGACAAGTATATCTTGCCTAAGATCGATCCACAATTCTTTTGAAACATCACATTTTGCAGTAAGAGAATCTCGGCACTGTTGTAGAACGCCACGAAAGTGTAAAAGACCTTCTTTGGCTCGGCTAAGTCGATCCGACAACTTACTGGCAGTGTCCATCATGCAGAACAGATCATCGTGATGCTTTTCCAAATGATCTTCCAGCTTTTGATCATATTTGGTGAGAATCTGCTCCAATTCCAGGCGGACACGTTCATGATTGGTTTCGGCATCGCAAAAAGTATTGCCCCTTTCAGCAAGGGAAAAAATCTTTTGCCAAATGTTTTGCTCATTGATTTGATTGAGATAATTCGACATTTTCGATGGGTAAGAGTTTGATGACAATGAGAATTAATTTTGACAGAAAATATAAACAAGAAATAGGTAAATGATTTCGTTACAGCAAACTAACAAAGCAAAATAAAACTGACTGTGACATGCCGGCAGCCGGCACCCAATTTGACTCACATAGTTTCACATGTGTAAAACGGCTATTTTGCAATAAAACAACAAAACTACAATCCACCTTCTGTATTTTGTCAATCATTGACACTGTCAATGACTGTCAATGTTTTGAGCACAAACAAATATCATGATATATAATATATATGACATTTGTGCATACCTATTTCTCTTGATTTTTGTTTGCGCAATTTGCAAATGATTGTTAAATTGATACAGTTATTATTAATCTGAGGCCGCCACTCTTTACCGTCAAGTTTACAACACAGAAATGATGTCATCATATTTAAGCCGCCTAGGCCCTAGGCGCTCTGCTAAGTTAACAAATGTCTCATGCCTGTCAATGTAAATATCGTTTTTAAGTTTATACTTTCTAATGAAATTGTTTGATTTAGTGAAAATGTATGAAAGGCAATAGCGTGAAAATGTCAACAAAAACAGCCTTTACTATGTATCGATATCGTGAACAACCATTGGCAATGATTCATTGCAATATAATATTATGCCAATGAACACCAAGCCAAAGATAACGCCTGTTGTGATCATCACCAGATGTCGGAAGATGAGAATGCTTTTCATTGCTTGTTGCATTACTCGTGTTCAACAGGATGCAGGGAGCCACATAACAAATTGCCAATATTGTGGCCACTTCTCCACCGACGGCATCGTCGTCCATTTCATCATTTGTATTTAGCACGACGCGATTTTGCACTGTTTTGCAGGCTGTCATGTTCAATCAAATAAGCTTCAGCTTTAAAATTCAGGTCAATTTTTTCGAGGTCCGTAAAGCAATTGGCCAATTTGCACCACAACACCATTTTAACAAGATGTTCCATCAGCATTAACAGAATGACGATGAATTGATTTGGCACTTGCACTGTCACATGTACAATTTAGGACAAGACCGCGTGAATTAGTGCACTAATCGAGAGAACCTTGAGGGACGAGCAGTCTTTGATGTCCCAGTCTAACAGGCCTCCACAGTATCAATATAATTTGTTGTTGCCGATATTACTCGATTGGTCGAGGCACTCCAGAGACATGCAAAGTAGAATGATGTCACTTGAATTTTATTGTTTTGTGTGAACAAAATGTTCTCCGGTCGAATGAATCGATGTGAGTCACACCAGCGAGGTTTATCATTTTGGCAGCCTTGGTCAATTGTTAGTGGCACTATTCTACTCTATTGATCTCTCTTCGGGCCATATTGTTTTGCGCCTACAATTTAGCCTTTTGAGAGATAATCATCACAATTGATGTTTTGCCACGATCACCATTGACCCGCAACTGTACTTCATTCATGAATCATTTTTGTTTTTTAAAGATCGTTTGTAGAAATGTTCGAGAGTATGCAGAATATGTTACTTAATTGGTATGCAGTTGAAAGACAAAGTGGTAAAGCATTGCAGGCAAGTGATCTGTTATGTTGGCAGGCTAACAGGCTCGAATGATAACTTGTCAGGTGGCTTTTAAAACTCGCCTCCAGTGGTACCACAAGCTTCATTAATAATTATAATTATGACTCAGGTAAGTTGACAAATCGGTTATACGAAACAACTAGAAATGTAATATCGAACTAAACTTGAGCTATTCGATTAGAAAAGAGAGTTTACTACTTTTCTCCACGAAATGGCCAAATTACTATAAATAACTCAAACCCTTGCGGGCGAATGTGTCAATTGGCTAGTGTAGCTGCTCTTTTAATTGCCATTTGTCCTCCCAACAAGGTCTCGCTTTGTCAAGTTTATTTCCCACTTCGAATTGTGACTTCACTTCTATGGGCAGTTGTTGCTCAGGTTCAAAGAAGAAGAAGAAAGACCGCCGTCGAGATGAAGATGAAGACAACGATGAGTCTGTGAGTACTGATTCCCAAGACGATAAATTTGATTGTGTCACACCACCGGACGAAATCGATATTAAAGGGAACAGTGAAGAAGAAGAAGTCAAGAACGAGAAGGTTACCGAAGTAAAGACTAAAGTCATCGATAAAATCGAACAAGCTCAAGTAAAGCAAGTTCATAATTCAACTGAAACCAAAATGGAATCAAGTTCCAACGAGCATCCAGCAGCAACACCACTCAACCAAGCTCATCTACAACCAACATCAGCAACAAGCGATAAATTGTCCCAAGAAGAGCCGAAGGTTAAATCACCACTGCAGTCTTTGCACCATTCACTTCCACCAGCAAGTACTGGATGTGGCCGGCCAAAACCGGACAAAGAAGTGACCACTGACGAAAAGAAAGCTGAAGTTCTCGAAATAGCAAAGCATATAGAAAGTGCTGTTCCAGTGTTGCCTGCTTCAACTGGATCCAAGAGAGCCGAGCTAAAAAGTCCTGTCCCAAAGGCGACAATCACATCGGACGACAAAGCTGATAGAGAAATGACAACTGGTGACAAGAAAGAAAATGTTACCGAAATGCCAAAACCCCTTGCAAGTGCTGCACCAGTGTTGCCTGCTTCTACTGGATTCAAAAGAAACGAACTAAAAAATTCTGCCTCAGAAATGGCAAGCACTACGAATGACCACAAGAAAATGACTATTGGTGACAAGAAAGCAAATGTTATCGAAGTACCAAAGCCTATTGCAAGTCCAGTACCAGTGTTGCTGCCAACTCCAACTGAATTCAAGAGAACTGAATTAGAAGGTCATGCACCAAAGGCGACAGGTATCTCGAATGACACCAAAGAACGTAAATCGGATAAAGAAGTGACCACCGGTGATAAAAAGACCAACGTTCTCGAGACATCAAAACCCGAAGTAGCTTTGCCTGTGCCAAGTGCTCTACCCAAGACGAGCATCTCGAGTAGTCATGATAAAAGCGAACACAATGGCAACGCAAAACCAAAACTCAAAGCAAGTCCAGCACCAGTGTTGTTGGCCATCCCAACTGGATTCAAACCAACAGAACACAAAAATCCTGCACCAAAGATCGCAAGCACTTTGAATGAGAATAAAGAAGTGACCACCGGTGATAAAAAGACCAACGTTCTCGAGACATCAAAACCCGAAGTAACTTTGCCTGTGCCAAGTGCTCTACCCAAGACGAGCATCTCGAGTAGTCATGATAAAAGCGAACACAATGGCAACGCAAAACCAAAACCCAAAGCTAGTCCAGAAGAAGAAGAAGTGACCACCGGTGATAAAAAGGTCATTCTTCTCGAAATTCCTAAAGCTGCGCCAGTGTTGTCTTCTCCAACTGGATTCAAGAGAACCCAACTAAAAAGTCCTGTACCAAAGACGACAATCACTTCGGACGTCAAAGCGGATAGAGAAATGACCACTGGTGAAAAGGAGGCCAATCATCACCAAGTATCAAAACCAATGTCAAGTGATTTGCCTGTACCAAGTGCTTCTCAAAGATTTCTTTCACCCAAGACGAACATCTCGAGTAATGAGACAAGCGAAACCATTAATGACGAAGCAAAACCAAAGCCCAGAGAAAGTCCCGCACCAGCATTGCTGCCAACCCCAACTGGTTTCAAGTCAACCGAACTACAAAGTATTGTGCCAAAGATGACATGCACCTCGAATGACAGCAAAGAACGTAAATCGGATAAAGAAGTGACCACTGATGGCAAAAAGGCCAACGTTCTCGAGACATCAAAACCCAAAGCATCTTTGCCTGTGCCAATTGTTCCACCTAAGAAGAACATCTCGAGTAATCATGAAACAAACGAAGTCAATGACGAATCAAAAAAATCAAAAAATGTTTCCGAGATCGAAACTGACAAGACTGCTTTGAGTGATACCCAAGTGGAGAAGTCGATCAACATGGTTAAGTCCATTCCAGAGCCAAGTTCTTCAACGCCTGCACTTACTGGTCCACCAATATCACTGGCAACTCCTCGACCAAAAAGTGCCGGCATAAAGACTTCCCCAAGTAAACCTAAGAGTTTACCTCGACCTCGAAGTATTCTTCCAACTCGTGGAATGCAAATTCATAAAAGTCCTGCTCCAACTAATGCTCTTAAAAGTCTTATGGAGAAATCAAAAGTCATGATCAATGCCCCAAAAAGTGCAGGACACAGGTCTACTACTACTGCTCCGCCAACTTTGCATCCAGAATCAAAGTCCAAGAGTATTGAACAAGAAATTCTTATTCCAAATGTCCCTAGTAACGAGAGAACAGATAAATTGGTCATTGAAACTAAATCCGATGTTGTCGATAGTCCCGGTGCAAAGACAAGTGGTACGAAATTGGATGAGTCAAACAACACGGTCGAGGTTGCTGACGAAGACAAAGTCGAGAGTCCTGAGCAGAAAGAAACTGACGAATGTGCTTCCAAACTGGCGCCAAAGTTGCCTTCACCAGAAAACCCCAAAAGTCCAGTGCCCAAGAGTAACGCTTCCGAATTACCATGCCCTGGACAGAAATCTTTTCTGCCATCACCGAATCGTTCAAAATTGTTCATACCAATCAAACCCAAATGTCCTATATCGAATGCAAATGCATTGTCCGAACTTGACAAGAAGGAAGACAATGATGACGAGAAGTGTCAAGATGCCAAGACAAGTTCTTCACCTGTGTTGCTTCCAGCATCGAGGACTTCAAATGTTGCATCTAAGTCAAAGGCCACAGGTGCTTTGCCACACTTGTCAATGTTACCGTCGTCTTTTAGTGTCACTATCCCTTCGCCAAAATCAAGTACAGCCTCACAATTGTTGCCACTACCAACTAAAGTCAATAAGCCAACGTCGACTGGTTTACCTGTCCCACTCAAGCCTCCAACATTTTTGCCGAAAAGTTCCAAGACTCAGAATGCATTGAGCGATCTACAAAGTGCGGTCAATGATGAGCACAAAACTGGCACTTTGCCTAAACCAAATCGTGCTCCAGTGTTGCTTCCCTCTACTGCCGGACCTAAAAGTTCATTGCCATTACCTGCTTCTACTGGTTTACCTTGTCCACCAATGGCGCTTCCAAGTGTTGGCTCTGGTGGTTCGAAAACTGGTCCAAAGGCTACAGAGTTGCCTCAATCTAAAGAAAGCTCAGGTGAATCAGATCCGGCACAAAATGACGATGTGGTCAAAGACTATAAGCTGAAATCTAAAAAGCCCCAAAAGAAGCCTAGCTCCAAGTCTAGCACCAAGTCTAGTTCCAAGAAAAACAAGGCGACTAAGCCAAGTTCCAAGTCAAGCACCAAAAGCAAAAAACCAAAAAGTTCCAAAACTCAAAGCAAGAAACCCACCTCAAAGTCATCAGTGAAAAGTCACAAAGCTGACAAAAGCGCACTTACCACCAAGAAACCAAGTTCTAAGTCAAGTGAGCGCAAGTCTAAGACCAAATCAAAATCAGCTTGCAGCAATGGCAGTCAGAAGGCAAAGCCACGGTCCAAGCCAAAGGAGACCACCGAACAGAAGTGCAAATCGAGTTCAAACAAAGGTGGCAACCAGAGTGATGAAATGCATTGAGAGGCAATATCGGCCTGGTCTGTAGTATAATTGCAATTTAACATTAAAATTCTTTTATCAAACCACAAATCAATTGACTATTATTTTGTTGAGTCTAAACAAATAGCACTGCCAACGGTAAGCAACCATGGTTAGGCCTAGACAAAGCTGAACTACACCGCTTCAATATCGAGCTGTATTATGCAGCACGTCTACTACGTCTGCATCGCACTTGACGAGATCATGTACATTGCTATTATGTAAACACTAACATCCTGTATAATATCATATTCATTTAATGTATGTTGAATTGATTGTTACTCACGTATTGGCGAGCAACCGAACAAGACTCGCTATCTAGACTCTGTAACGACAAGTCTGAAATAAAGTATTCAAAAGCAAAGATGTGCTGTTTGGCTTATTTCTTTATTGCATCAAGAATGTGGATCTAATTCTGTGTGATAGATCTTCTCTTGCTGCAATTAATTAAAACTATTTATTTAAATCTCGAGTTTAGTTTATTACAAAACAACTACACTTTTCACTTTTCGTGAGTTATGGCGACAGTCCTTATGATCCCTTATGGTCTCACTGATGAACCTAGTGTGACCAAGTCTATAGGTGGCCAATGAACCGAGTCATAGACCTTCAACCACAACAGCAAGCGACATAAAATAAACGCTCTTAACAAACATGTCCAACTGAGTGATTTGAACAGGTCACTTTAGTTATAGTTTAATATCACACACACGGCCAATGCGGCAGCTCATAATTGACAATGAGGCTCATGCGACCAACTTAACTGATGGCTCATTCTGTGCCTAGCCTCATCAGACCGCACCTAAGTGTGTGACATGTTTCTTCCATGCCGGCTGGGAAAACTCCATCATAAACAGCCGTAAGTTCATGGCCAAATGATAAATTCGCTTATTAATTTGACAGCACCAGTCTCCAAATTGAGCATTCAGCAAGTGAGTTGTTTAAAACGGTTTCCTGACAAGTTGTCAATTGACTTCACTGGCAAATCGCCGGGCAAGTCATTCAAACGGGCACACAAGTCTCCAAAATTGTAGAGCAAGTGTAACATGTATTACAAAACAAACCACAAAAAGTCTCAAAGAAATTATACATTGATAAATAACTTTAATTAATCGAGACATTTAATTCTTTAGTAAAATATCAAAAAGCTTCCTGGACTACATCAAGATAATCAATTGGATCACGATAATCGACAATATGACGAATGTCTTGTTCCTTCTTGGTTGTGGGCAAGCCAAAGTGAACACACCGAATGTGCGTTATCACGGATCGTTTATATTTGCTCTTCATCGTACAATTTGGCAATTTACAGTGGAACGACTTTACAGTTGTGTCAACATGAGTTTGCTCCTGATTGGTCAGCCCTTGCTTGCAGCTCAACATTCGGCTACACTCTTGCACTGGACAGTTGTAAGGTGTCGATTTGTCCTGTCCTGCCAATACCTCCGAATGGACAATGCTGCAGTGCTGATTCACTTCGGCAAGACTCACGCTAACAAAGTGGCAGTTCGAGTTGATGCACTTGTACTCGTACTGGCTATGGACGAGTTTGGTGTGCTCGTTCAGGTCGCTCCTGTGGGAGATAAATCAATTTGAGCCATCAATAAGTAACAAAGTGTTTCCTTTATTACCACAAATTGAACGAATAACCACAATCAACCTGGGAGCATTGAAATGAAAAGTCACCGCTCACTTGATTATCGGGCATTTCGCATTCGGTCTGTAATAGTTGTTGTTGGTCTGCTCTGCTCCATTCTTCTATGTCTTCAAGACAGACAACGCTTTGGTTAGTAATGTCAGCTCCTTCTCCTCCAACACATTCCGAACATTGCCAATCGTAATCATTTATATTGACTCGACTGGAAGGAGTCTCACAGTAGTTGGCATCATTCCATGTTTGTTGGTTCACATTAGATTGATTGTTTTCCATATAAACTCCATTCGCCTCGGTTGACATTACCGGTGAAAGAACTTGATTTTCAACTTGCAAAGTTGACTCTATTTGGGCAATTGGAATAATAAGAGAAATGAGGCAATAAGTAAATTATTATTTTATCAAATTAAATTACTTACTACAAGCAAAACTGTTGCCAAAATCGGAAAATTGGTTGACTTGAGCTTGGTGATTAGAAGCACTCAAATGGTGACCAAATTGAGAATAGATAGGAACAGTGTTTTGGTGAACCATTTTGTTGAACACGGTTGAGCACGTAAATGCATTGAACTGACTCGGCGGGGCTGAGAACATGCCGAAGTGTGCACACTGGCTGGTGAAGTTGAACTGACTGGAAGAAGCCAACGAGATTTGCTTTGTGGTTTCACTTTTGAACCAGACAAACAGTTCATCGATGACATTGTGGGTTTCGTTGTTAAATCGCTGCTTGGTCCAGTTCTTCATTAGTTCAATCTCGGTGAGAAAAGAGTTAAAGCAATCCATCACGACAAAAGCGCGTTGCGTGAACGCCAATCTGGAAAGGGAAATACACAGAATGGCAATTGGCATGCAACCGCGTTCACATGCTCACACAACTTCAATGGAATATATTGATAAGCTTATCTTGTAGAATCGCTAGCTTGGCTCGGTTGCGAACATAGTTTATTAGACTCGATGGCGACGGGATCGTAAGAGGCACAGGTGACTGCGATCACCTGTGGTGATCGAGGCAATGGAAAGGAACGAGTGAGTGATCGAGAGTTGGAGAGTCATTGACCAAGTTGATCGGAGTGGCATATTTGAGGACTATCGCGTTCGATAGTGATTCAGCAGTTATTGTGAGTGTTCGTTCTGGTGAACGTTACAAGCAACGTGTGATTAGATTAAATGAGATTAACTCATTAACGAATAAGCGGTAACGACCGGCAATGCTACAATCTAGACCAATCAAATAACTTGCAGATAAAAATTCTTATCGATAAGTGATAAGCAGCTCGCCCTGACGTGAAATGTAAGGAAACCTTGTGTACGTTGAATGTTCATATATAACTGAAAGGGCTAATTAGAAAGTGTGCATTTATTGTTAAAACTTCTCCGCATACTAATAATGCTAATGATAGTGGTGGTGGTGTACAAACGTTTTAGGGAGACGAGGACAGGCCAACTAGTTGAATTCGATCTCAGCTAGTGTGCGAGCAATCGGGACTTGCATGTAATCGAGGATCTTCTTGGCCTCCTGAGCCCGGAAAGCAGTGTTCAGCTGAATGACTACATCCATGGTCGTCTCCTTGGCGGCTCGTGCTGCGTGGGCGGAACGAGTGATAAACAGAACCGTTTCGGCAGGCATGTGGAGCTTCTGTTGAAGGATTCGATCGTAGGTCGCCTTTAGGTTCCATGATCCACCCACAGTTTGTTCGTCGTACACGTCCGCGAAGAGATCTGTCAGGTTGGAGTTGTTCAGACTGGTGCGACTAATGAACCTGCGCATTGCCGTATCCCAGCCCCCGTTGGTGGACACTAGGATGAGCCGAACACCTTGCTGGTTCCAGGCTAGCAGTTGCTCGTACGCTGTACTGTAGATGGGCGTTTGAAGTTGTCCCTTAGCGTAGCCGTCGAACCACACATGATAGCGCAGTTCCAGAAGTTGAGCAGGCCACGGTTTACTCGATCGAATACAGTACTCGATATAGGCGGCCAGTTGATCCAACACTCCCTTGTCAGGGTTCGGTCCAACACTGTCAAAGTGTCCCTCAAATTCTGGATCGTTATCACCCACTTGAACCAGATCTTTAACGTACTTCTTTACCGATTCGGATTGCCAATTGTCGGAGAGGAATTGCTTGTATGAGCTTGGAAAGTATGTCGCTAGTGTACGGTCAAAGGATTCACGCACAATCACATCTGACATTTCGACCAAAATCACAAAAGGACGTCGCACTTTGACAGGCATGACACGAGTGATGGAAGAGGCGGTTTTGTGAAAGTCAAGAAAAGATCACACGTAAGAAAAAAGAAAAAAGAAACACAAAAAGCACAAGCAGGAATGCGTCCAACACGATGGAGACATGAATGATTTTGATATATTGCACATGGCTCAAGTCGAATTCGATCAAGCTATATTCGATAGTCCATTTATGCACAATCAGTTGGACTGTCAAACAAATTCGTTTAAGTTAACTTACGGAATAACTTTCTTTAGATTATTAGTTGAATACATATTTCACTTTCTTTTTTGGTGGTACTTCTTTCTATTCTGGTAATATTGATGCTGGTGCGATGTAGATGAAAGAGTAGAAACATAATAAACTTTATAATATAAAAGTTTATAACAAAACAAAAAGTCCTTGTGTTTATTGCACTTCATAAGTGACTTCAAAATGAGCGAACGCATTTGATTAAGGCCATTTGTTTATTTAGGTTAAAGGATTTCTATAGCCACTATATAGTGGTTTACAGTAATCGACAGCAGAACATTTGCATTTCGTTCGACTCGAATTGAAACGAAGTCATTTCAAATTCAATTTATTAATTCTAAATGAAGATAAAGTCATAGAATTCACAAAATGTGAGAATCTCGATCAACTAGTCTTCTTGATCGGTGGGCAAACTAGACACGAAATGTTTCATCTGGACCACCATGTCAGGCATTTCAAGCATTGATTCGAAATATCTGTGATGATGTAAAACAAAATTAGGTTGATCTGATTAGAAGACGCGCACTCAGATGCACTTACATGTGCAGCAATTTGACCACTTTGGCCTTCAACTTGGGTGCATCGTGCAGATTGGCCAGTTGGAGGAGATCGAATAGAGCAGATCCGTTGTTATGACAGATACAGCTTGAGGACAGGAACTCATCGCAAATGGACTTGAGTGGATCCAGTTGGTACTGAGGGGCATGGTGTCTTACAATCTAAGATCATTCATACATTAGGTATTCATACCTTATCGGCACAGATAAGTAGATCCTGGGCAATATCGTCGAGTAAAGCTACTTTGCCCGTGTAGATGAAGTGAAGTGCCTGCTTAAACACTTCCATTCGAGTCTCGACGATCTCCACTCGATTGGTCTCGCTCTCGGCCATCTTCGATTCGAACATGTCAGCAAAGACACGAGATCGAGTGACGAGGATTGCTTTGTGAGCACGAAGTTCTTGTCCACCGTCATCTACCAGCACCAAGGTAACATCCGCGTAGGTGCCACTGTCCAGTAGATTTCCCATAGATTTAGTAACCATTTCGGGTTGACTGTACTTGGCCTGCAGTTCACACAGGTCGGGCTTAACATTGCCCATAATAATGTTCACTTCACAGTGAATGGTGAGGCTGTCATTGAACACAAATCCGTTGGCCGGATCGTACAGTTCATCACGACGCATGGCTTGGCTGGTGCCCGACGACTTGTAGCCGTCAGATTCTAACTTGTAGATTGAACTTAAATAAAAAATGCTATAATTCATTAATAATCATCATAACACAACTTACCCGACACATAATGCTTTTCACAGTTTGCCATGAGCACCGAGTGAATGTACATAATATCCAAACCAGGGTGATTCTTCAGTTCCAAGTACATGCCCACAAAGTCTTCTGTTTCGTCGCCGTAGCCTTTTGGACAGAAACTGAGCTGAAACTCCACTGGCTTTTTGTCCTCAGTGGTGATCTTGTCGGGTGGGGCGATGAATATTGGCGAGTAGAGCACGGGCTGTCCCACAATCTGTTCACTGCTCAGTCGATTGATGTTCTTGATTGTCCAAGTGTGCTCGAAGGTGATCAGGTCCGAGGAACTACTCGAGACTGGACAGTAGCGGACGGACATTGCACGATTGTCTTGATCGAGCTTGGCAGCTATATCTTGGGAGGTGGAAGGATTAAGGCAAAAGAAGTACAAAGGAAAACTTGAAAATTGTCAGCTTTCATATACTCAAAAGAAGAAACAATTTTGGAATATTGCAATTAGAACAATCCATCAATGAGTCGTTTTGAATAATCGATTTATTGATTCGAAAAAACATGAAGGTATAATACAGAGAACATTGTAAGGTGTAGTATTACCGTCGAAGCCAGCACATGCCAGTCTCGTTGTCAATGACATCGGGTCGAGATATTAAGTACATATCGAGATGGCAAAATATTGAGAGGCGAGAGATTTCAAAGCTCGGATTGAATGGATATACCATGGTAGAAACGAAAATCGACCTTTCCCGAGTTGGTCATTGGCTATTTGCCGCAATGAGCCTATAGGCGGAGAATGTTGGCAAACGAAGAATCAAATGCAATTTTTTCTCATCAGAATGCAGAATATCATATACTATAGTTGCATGCGCAAGAGTTGAATTGCTTTGAACAACCAATCAAATTGACGAGCTCAGCCAAAATCTTACATTCGTCGTGACATGATTGCAATCTAAAGCCACTTTAATTATGCCGGCAATTGAATTCAACAGTGCGAGGAAGCCTTTCCCTTTTGTTCGAGTTTCTGTATATGAAATGATCGAACACCATTTACAGTGAAGTTATTGCAATATGTTCTGTAATCATGGAGATAATGTACACACTAGAGAACGAATCGAATGTTTGTTCTCTCTATAAATTAGTCTCACTATTGAATCATTATTGCCTTTTGTGATTGACACAACCAGTGTCTCCTATATTTTCCCCTCAGTGTCGCTTCCACTTGCACATCATGCCCTACTTGGACCACACAATGGCGTCGAGCATTTCGAAGAGTGAAAGTGGCAGCGGGTCATCCTCCTCAAAGTCAACCAAGATGACAACTCGCACTATGCCATCTGCAAGTTGTTCAAAGAGTTCAGCCGAAGCTTCCTCCCAGACTGGCCAAAGTGACTCCAGTAAATACAAGGTCGATCTCGACATGAAAAAATTGGTGTTCATGCGAAATCTTCTCAAGACCGAAGTATGTGTATTGATGAACTAACTATCCTATAGCCAAATTATGTTTTCTTTGAATAGATCCAAAATCTTAAAAAGGAACGAGGCCCACTATCGACCAAAGATTGCAAACAAGCTTATGAAAAGTTCAGTGTAGATCGAAATAAGTTACTGGCTCGTGGCACCCAATCACTACTGTATGAAGGCAAGAACAAGGATTACCCCAATCACCCGGTGGTATGCAAAGTCTACAATGCCAACATGGGCATCGATCCCAAAAGCTCTATGTTCCTCAAGTTCGTGCGACATCTTGGCAAGAAGCACCCATCAATTGTGCACACCTGGGAGTTGTTTGTGGACGAAGAGATGAACATTGAGGTATACCAAGAGTATTGCCTCAACGGTGATTTGCAAAAGTATGTCGAGAAGAAGAAGACTCTCAGTGAGAAGGAAAACTCACTCTACGCTTGGCAACTGCTGAGGGGAATGGATTTTTTGGGCGACATTGGCATTGCACACCGGGACATCCATCCAACGAATCTAGTGCTTCGTGAGGCGGTCGAATTCAACCAACTTAAATTGACCAATTTCCGAAAGGCAATCGTATACTGGGGCGTTGAAGACAATGACATCGCCTTTGTGCCTTGTCTTCCGGAAGAGCAGCAAACCATTGATGGCGCAAACTATCAAGCACCGGAGGTGTATGGTGACCCGAGCAAAGAGCAGTTTGATCCAATCGTTGCTGACACCTGGTCGTACGGAGGGGTGATCTACTTTATGGCAACCAACAAGTATCCGTACGATACAACAAAACAATCGGACAACCTCGAGATGCAAATCCAGGATAATGTCAAGAAAGTAAAGAGTCTGTCTTCGTCTGGCCAAGAATTGGTTGGCAACATCTTGAGGACCAATGCTGCCGAACGGATGCCGATTGGTTTCATTGACAAAAGTGCCTGGTTTAATAAGGCCAAAAAGGTTCGGGTTGCCTTGCCAATTGGCCAACAGTTGCACTAATCGAGACCACATTTGTTAACAGATCAAAATAGCTCTCACTCTTGAGGCGTCATCCAATTCGAAATCGAGTGTTGACGAGCCAGTAGCGAAAGAGTATGTACCTCCTCTCACATCGAAAGTGTTCAAAAATCCCAACGAGTATCCAGATGTTGGTGGTGCAGTTGGCCTCGTGGCATCATCGTCCAGTTCTGGCACTAATGAGAGCTCAACCGGTGGAATTAGCGAAAGTTCTCCATCAGCAAGTTCATCTTCAAATGCTACTTCGACTTCGGCCTCAGACGAATCAAGCACAGGTGGATGCACTATTGCAAGCGATTCTGATTCATCCAAGGTAGATGGCCCCTTATCGATCAAAGCTTCATCTGCCAAGGGAGAAATTAGGGTTAATAAAGGCAGCAGCAGTAGCTCTGGTTCAAGTCCTTTATCTGAAAGCTCAACTGGCGGTTTAACCGCGACCGATAGTGATGGTGATGGTTCAACCACTGAGAATTCTGTATCTGGCACATCGAGTAAAGGTGGCTGTTCTGTTGACAACAATTCATCTGCAGCAAAAAGCAAGACAATTTCTTCGTCCATCAAGAAGAGTACTGTAGCTAAATCCTGTAAGACAAAAGCCAAAGGTCCCCTTTCTGGTGCAAACTGTTCTAGAAGTGCCACCAACACAGACCCTGCAAACAATTCACTTGCCCAATCTGGAACTTCGAGCGATGGTGCATGTTTGGTTGCAACCAGTTCCGCTAGTAGAACAATGAAGAAAAGTAAAGTTAAGTCATCAGTGATTAAAAATGCTGCCTCTTCAAAAGCCAACAGTCAAGCCAGTTCGTCCTTATCGAAGAGTACGTCCATTTCACAATCACAAAGCAAAGGTGGTAGTACTGTGATAAACAAGTCTGGTTCAGACAGTTCCGCCGAAGCACCTCTTTCCCTTGGTTCAATCAGCAAGAACACTGTGAGTTCCAAATCAGAGCCAGCAACAAACACCAAATCTGGAGGTTCCGAACCGTCAGCTGGTGGCACAATCTCGGAAACAGCAAATCAGACAGATTTGGTTGATGAATCCAATAAAGAAGATGATTCGGTCAATTTGGTTGCTTCAAGTGACGGGGGCACTGTTGATGCAAGTTCAAAAAGCCAAACAAAAAGTGCCTCAGTGGGTCTGTCGACTACCGGTGGCGTTTCAGTGTCCGGCACCAGTTCCAAAAGTTTAAAAAGTGCATCAGATGCCAGTGATGGGGGTATTTCGAGTACATCTACAAAGTCAGCAACGGCAAAGAGTGGTTCCGGCATCGACGAGCCTGATGATTTGAGTGAAGGTAACAACACTTTTATGGAAAACTCTGCGTCTGGGGCATCCAAATGTCAAGCGAAAAGCACCCCTGCATCAAGCACTAGTGGCGTCTCAGGGAAAAATGCCAAAAACGGCTCTGGCATTGACGAACCTGCTGAATCAAGTAGCGATGGTTGCACTGTTCCACTAAGTACAAAAGTCCCTAAAAGCAAAAATGCCTCTGTCATTATTGGAAATTCAGGAGTATCCAAAAGTCAAGCAAAAAGCGCCCCTGCATCAAGCACTAGTGGGGTGTCCGGGAAAATTTCCAAAAATGCCAAAAGTGGCTCTGGCATTGACGAACCTACTGGATCAAGTAGCGATGGTTGCACTGTTCCACCAAGTGCTAAAGTCCCTAAAAGCAAAAATGCCTCTGGCATTGACGAACCTGCTGGATCAAGTAGCGATGGTTGCAAAGTTCCACCAAGTGCTAAAGTACCTAAAGCCCCTAAAAGCAAAAATGCCTCTGGCATTGACGAACCTGCTGGATCAAGTAGCGATGGTTGCAAAGTTCCACCAAGTGCTAAAGTTCCTAAAAGCAAAAATGCCTCTGGCATTGATGAACCTGCTGGATCAAGTAGCGATGGTAGCAAAGTTCCGCCAAGTGCTAAAGTTCCTAAAAGCAAAAATGCCTCTGTCGTTATTGGAAATTCTGGAATATCCAAAAATTCGACAACTGTTAAGAGTGGTTCTGGCATCGACGAGCCCGGCGAATCAAGTGAAGGTAACAGCACTGCTTTAGGAAACTCTGCGTCTGGGGTATCCAAAAGTCAAGCGAAAAGTACCCCTGCATCAAGCACTAGTGGGGTGTCCGGGAAAAATGCCAAAAGTGGCTCTGGCATTGACGAACCTGCTGAATCAAGTAGCGATGGTTGCAAAGTTCCACCAAGTGCTAAAGTTCCTAAAAGCAAAAAATGCCTCTGGCATTGACGAACCTGCTGAATCAAGTAGCGATGGTTGCACTGTTCCACTAAGTACAAAAGTCCCTAAAAGAAAAAATGCCTCGGTCGTTATCGTAAATTCTGGAGTATCCAAAAAGTCGACAACTGTTAAGAGTGGTTCTGGCATCGACGAGCCCGATAAATCGAGTGAAGGTGGCAGCACTGCTTTAGGAAACTCTCCGTCTGGAACATCCAAAAGTCAAGGGAAAAGTTCTGCTGCTGGATTGTCGAGTGATGGTGGTGCGTCAATCTCGGGAAAAGGTGCTAAAAGTGTCAAAAGCTCTCTCGATGAATCTGGAAAACCAAGCGATGGCGATTTGATTTCTGTTAAATCAAATGATGCTAAGAATGACTCTGACATAGACCAGACAAGTAAAGATGCCTCTGACAGTACAGGGGCCGCAAAGAGCCAAACCAAAAGTAGTTCAGCAGTTTCGTTGAGCAAAAGCTCTTCAGGCCAAGAGCAGCCAGCAAGCAATGACGGCACTGAGACTGAAATGGAATGTGTTACAGAGCCATCAAAAGAAGATAATCCCAAGTCAAGCAATGCTAGTGGCAAGACCGACAGCTCAATAGAGAAAAGTGTTAGTGCCAAGAAGAGTTCAGATTCAGGCGAATCAGTGCCAGAAAGTGTCAATAAGAGCTCAGGCTCAGAAGAATCCAAAGCTGCCAGTTCCAAAGAAAACTCCGTGTCAGCAGAATTGAGCAAAGGTGCGACTGGCAGTACTGAAACATCAGATGAAGGCAATTGCGATTTGGCCAGTAACAAGTCTACTTCTGCACCGACTATCACAAGTGACTTTGGTTCAGATGAGGCAAAGCCGGACAGCTCGGGAAAGTCGATTCCTTCAGATAAAATTGGGGCCTCAACCCAGTCAACAAAACCTAAATCTGCTGCTAAGTCTTCGAGTAGTATAAGCAGCCCTGAGTGTATCAAGTGTTCTAGCGACGGCACTGATTCGGCAAAGTCAAACGCCAATTCATCGCAATCGGGAATTTCCAAAAGCAAACCGAAAAACAAGGTTTCGAGCAAGGCTGAAAGTTGTTCTGTTTCGGCAAAGTCCAAATCCAAATCGAGTGCCGACAACAACAGCAGTAATAAATTGACCTCAACCTTGAAGACCTGTAATCACTGTGGTTCTGTTATCCAAACATCGATAAACTCTTCAGTAAAGTCATCGAAAGCAAGTGCCCAAGGCAAAGGGTTGGGAAAATCGGCCAGCAAGACGTTTTCCAAATCTTCAAGCGACAATGACTCGACTAGTTTGGCATCAAAGGGAAAATCTAAGAAATCAAAAAGTGCCATTTCCTCAAAGTCTCGATCGAAGTCAAAGTCAAAGGCAAAGTCGAAGAAGTCTAAATCAGTCTCTTCAATTTCATCATCTAAATCGAGAAAATCTCTTTCCAAGTTATCGAGTAAAAGCTCTAAATCGGCATCATCAGTCAAATCGAAATCAAGGTCTAAATCAAAGTCAATGAAGCCTAAGTCAGTCTCATCAGTATCCTCAAAGTCAAGCAAATCGTTATCTAAGAAAAAGTCCACAAAATGTGTCTCCAAGTCGGATTCTGCGTTCGTAGGAAAGGAAACTTCTCATTCGTCCCTAAAGGCCGACCTCAGTGCCAATGTGTCCAGTGAGAACAATGACAGTGGTAATAGTAAGTCCACTTCGGGTGGCACTAGCATTGACTCCTCCACCAAGCCATCGTCAGACATCTCCGCGAAATCGTCTGGTTTGGACTTGGTCAAAGTTGCAGGTGACAAAAGCAGCGAGGAGGGCAAGACAAACAAATGTGACCCGATTGGTATCTCTAACAGGTCCAAATCTTCGAATGAGCAATAATAAGTGTCAAAATACACAACCAAACAGAAAAGTTCAATTGTTCATTCAATAAATCAACTTTGCTTAAATTGTGTCTTCACTTTATTATGACTAAATTTTGCTTTATACATTCATGTTATCGTAGAATGTGCGAGCGACCAAAGCTGTTGAACATAACTTATTGCATTATTAAACCCATGTTTACTTACATAGTTTACCAGTTTGCGGATATTTTTATTCGAAAATTGCTCGAGTGTGCTGTGCGCGGTTACTGCCGGGGTGAACCTGAGTCTTGTGTAGAAATGACTTTGATGTCCTCAGTGACCGTTATTCCATACTTTTACACTACATTGTATATGCACTACTCGAGTAAAACAGATACTTGATGAGATTTTATAAAATGTGTCCATGTCAGGATTTTCATGTTGTTTGGTGGTTGCATTTGCACTTTGACCTGTCCAGTGTCCACACGAGTACAGTTTATTTTATGGTACACATTATTGTGAACCAATAAATCGCACTTACAGAGTTTGCTGTAGTTGGAGTTGCAATATGTACGAAGGGCATGCCCAAGTGCGCACTCTAGTAAAAATGTATTCATGATGAATTTCATCAAGTTTGCTCAAACGTCGCTCAAATATCACAAAATACTTTATCTAGCTTCGCTGTTGTTAAACAAGTTAAACAAACTTGCCAAGTCTACGGCAGATCGGTTCAAAGTTTGAACTTCAAACAGTCAAACTTTACTCGCATCTCAATGTGGTCAGTTGTGTGAATGAGTGATGTGCACTGCCATTCGCCACCCCCACTATAGGCTTAAGTCACACCTCGTTTCTTATGCTTCTTTGTCATACAGTCGTGATAGTTGCTTTAGTGTTGTGTGCGTCACCCACTGTGCGAGTCTCGTCACGGCTCGTGGCCCATTTATTTTGTTGTGACTGATTTATTGACGCTACGAACTTCAATTGTACAAACATCACTGGTTTTGACACACTTTGTGTTGCAGGACAGAAGTAATTCCATAGAAGTGCTCAAACACTTACATGTGGTAAATAGCTTTTTATCTTCTATCTATTTTAACCGATCCTCTAATTTTTTTCGTTTTGTTTAATTATTTCAGATAAACAGGCCTTAACAAACGAACAATTCTACAATGCTTGTGTCACATTATTTCTTGCTGTCGTTTGCCAAAGCCAAAGCATATTACTTTTTTGTGTTCACTCTTCGCCTTTTGATCGAAATGGCTGTTTTCAGATTGATTCTACTTAGCTATGCTGTTGGTCTATTCATGACCAGTGTCAAATGGCAATGTCATTGATGACACGGTGAGTGGTATCACTGAGACTACCTGTATTATTTCCAGTAAAAGTGAATTGACCAGTGCTACCGTGAGGTTAAGCCTGTCAAGTAGAATATCGACAAAGTTGAACAGGACGATATTAATATATTAATTAAGGTTCGTGTTTGCATACATTAAATCTCGTTGATTTTTTACTTTGATTAAAAATTAGCAATTATAATCGATGATTTAGTCTAAATTTAATGTCTATTGTATTCTTACATTTGATTACAGGCCGAAAGCCATTGCTGTTCATTTACGTAACCTTCAAATTCAACCAAATCGTGAGGCAGTTTTTGATGGCAAGTCGCCATTGCAATGCCATCGTCATGGCAACACACAATAAGTTCCTTCATTTTGCCCTGCACATATTAATGTTATAACCGGCGAGCAATAATTATCGACTTGTAATGGATTGTGCCTCCACCTCAGATAGATTTGATGAGAATGTTAAATAATTTAGATTAAATATGAATTTTCTCAAGTTGCATCATATTTTCAATGGAAAAAGACTGATTTGGAGTAAATGTGCCTCGCAAATGAGCATCTTGTGAGTGTGAAATTACGGACTCAATAATTTTTTATACAATAAAAATCATTGAACTCAAAAAGCAATTATACATTGGACTCAAATGATTCGAGTAACTCCATCAAAAGTAGGCTCAGTGGTAGTGTTCGAATAGCGCACCAATATGTTAAAATATATGTTGTTTGTCGTGTTGTGTTCTCTCATTTGTAGAATTATTTTTGTAAGGTTTCGCCTTCCTTCAAGTTAGTGTTCGTTTTGGATTTGTCCTGTTATTTTTTCAGGTAGAAATGGACAAGCTTTCGCCTACTGAGACACAGGTAAGTGCTACTCGTAAGATACTCGTAGTAGTAACACTGGATCGATCTATATTTGAATACTTTGAAAGTATTACTTGCGACATGTGATGTTCTTAATCTCAATCTTTTGTATACTATTAGGCAGTAGTGGACTTTCTCGCGGTGGCCAACAGCTCTCGAGAGCTCGAGCACGATCGTGATGGTGTGCAGAACAGTGTCGAACCCAAAACTGCTTTAAAATTTCTGATTGCCCGCAAATTTGATGTTACCCGAGCTGTCCAGTTGTACGATTCTCATGAGACTGTTCGGGCACGTGAGAGTGTGGGCAATATACAGTGTCCAAACCTTCAACAGGTGGAGTCACTCAAACGTGAGCTTCAGTCGGGCAAGTTTAAGATTTTCGTATGTTTTTGTACTTGAGATTGGCTAGTTTCTATACCTGTCTCTAGTCTACCTTGCAGCCATTGATAATTGATTTGTGTCCATTTAGCCAATGCCCGCCGACTGCACTGGTGTCCGTATTGCTATGTTCACTGCCTCGAAACACATTCCCTCCTTGACCACTCACCAAGCAACACTTCAGGGTGTACTGTTCCAACTGGATGCAGTACTCGAGTCATACGATCCGGCAACCGCAATCAAACAGGGCGGAAGTTTCATCTTTATCTGCAATTTCGTTGGATCAGACTATTCAAACTTTGACAATGAACTAGCTGTCAAAATGGTGAATGCACTGAAAGGGGCTTATCCGGTTCAACTCAAGGTGGCACTGATTGTGGATGAACCACTGTGGTTTGTTGAACCGCTGCGAATGTTCAAGTTACAGTTTCTGCAAGAGAAGTTACGCGATAGAGTGCATTCGGTGAGCGTTTCTCAGTTGCAGTTGTATATGCCGAGTACTATTCTACCCGAAGAGTTGGGTGGTGAACTTAAGTTTGACAACCAATCAAGTGCTGCATTGGTGGACCAATTGCTCGAGCGTTCAAAGAATACAACTTCGGTGGCCTACGTCACCCAGGAGGCGGACGAACTCGAAAATAGCTCACTTCCACTGAGGAATTTTGTACAAAACGTGAATTCGAACAGACTAAATGCCGAATATCGATCGTTTGACTTCATTCCTCACAGTGGCACTTTCAATAGTTTCTTCTTGCCCGAGAATATAGGCAAGAATCGTTACAACAATATAGGTTGTTATGATCACTCGAGGGTGATATTGCCACTGATTGATGGCGTACACTGTCAGAATAAGCATGCGCTCATAAGGTCATATTGGCAAAAATGATCTCGTGAGATTAGACATGACTTCGTAAAGTCATTTTTTTAATGAAATGATCTCATGAGATCAGACTTGAGTTCGTAAAGTCATTCTTTTCACTGACATGATCTTATGAGAACACTTTTGTGGAAATGACCTTGTAAAGCCAAGCAGAAATAAAGTTATGACCATAGGATCACATAGCAAATTAAAATGCTTTAAAGACAAATTAAAATGACCAATAAAGCAACAATTTATGTAATTGAAACCAGAGAAAATGTATTTTAATTACAAAATTCCATTAATAAGAATGTTAGAATTATTAATTACATCAATGAAATCATTAACATGATAGAGTTCTTCGAAGTTTACATATTTACAATCATGAATTTTTAACATAATACAAAAGGTAGTTTCAACTAGCTCAGATTTCTCAAAGACTTGACCTTGAACATAGATTTTATTCTCAACTATCCAGAATTTCTCGACTTCGATCCAAAGGTTAGAATTTCCAATTCGTCTTGCAACACCTAAATAAAAAGTAAATTATAAATTGTCGATGAAAGTTAGATAAAAAATACGTTTGTTTAATTTGAAAGGCCTTTGGCCAGATGGAAGAATGCTGGAAAATTGTAGAGAAGGCAGTAAAGAAGCAAAACCACCAATTAGAATCTGCCCAAATTCGAATTTGCGTTTCTGAAAGGATTTCGCTTTGAACGAAAGGACCATATAATATTGATGCCGAATTGCGAGTGACAAAGCCGGGTTAATGTGATTATTCATTACTTTTGCCCATCGTTTGAAAAACATATGTTTTCTTTCATATGCTAAAGTTGAGTAGTTAATCAAAGGACCAAATTTTCGAATGAGTTGAGCGTAATGAGTGAGGTTATGCATTTTTGGCGTTATCGTAAAATCGGCCTTAATCTCTTTTGCCAGCTTAATGATAAGTTTTGAGTTTTGATCAATCTCTTCGACTTCCTTTTTGGTAATCGAAACCTTAAAACTGAGAATGCTTACAGTCTTCAAAGCAAGATAGAGTTTGAAAATTTTTTTATTTTCAATCATTGGGAAATTGTTCAAAAGTATTTGTTGTAGTCTGATATAGAGTTCCGCTTTCTAAAATAAAATTATTTTAAAATATTTAACTTAGCAATAAACATGAAACACTAACCTGTACCGCATCACCACCAATACTAAAGCCATCAGCGCTGCTTGAGATTGAAAATTTTACATCATAATATTGATATGAATTGATCATATTGACGATATTTTGCTTTGAGATGTGGTACATTAGTGCAATTTCAGATAGAATTAAACTGAGAATTCTGGGAATCACTCCTTCACATAAATCATGTAAAATGTCACAAGGACATATATCCCAGATGGCATCGACTGATGGAAGAGAGTGAAAAATAAAAAGTCTCTTCAGGCCAAAAGAGTTAGGAGGCAAATCGATACCAACAGCCTTTTTGACCAAAGCGCAATAATGTAATTTATCTTCGGCTGTTCCAAAAAATCGTTTATTCAAGTCTGAACATTGAATGTCTTCAAAGGTAGCAGCGCACATTCGACAACAGAAATATGCTCCAAAGTGAATGGGACATCCCAATAATTGATAGTGCGCGAGATTGTCTGCAACGAGCGAAGATAGCACACAAGGAATATTGAGCGTGTTGCCATTTGCGAGCTTTATATCAATTCCATTGAGTTCCAGGTCCACCAAATCAATAAAGAGTCTTTCGAATACATCATTAAGTACTTGACAATCAATCTCTTTATGATTTGCGATTAAAACCAGGAATCTATCATCGCGTTTCATTCGATCTTTGAGAGGTAGATTTGTAAAACAACAGTAAACAGCTAAATATTTGTGTTCATGACTTGATGCTCCAATTGGGTTAACAATCACAAATTCGTCAGAATATATTTGGATTCTTAATTTTCCTTTAATAAGAAGCCATCGAAAGTAGTCGCATGTAAGTTCAGACGAGTAATCTTCAAAATCGAAACGAAAATTTGGTGATTGTTCTCGTAGAATTTCATTAATAAGAGATTGGTTTTTCAATACCAATTTAGCAATATCTTTAATAGGAATATATTGATAAGTTAAATCATTATTTAAAAGAGAAATAGCAACTGGTTCGATGACATTGCCCAGTGTTTTGAGATACTTTTTCTGGAGATAAAGACTTGAAACAAATCGGTCGCAAAGTAGAACAATCTCGGGGTATTCGTCTTTGAACAATTCCTCCACAAGACCAATTGTGGCCTTAAAAACTCCATAAGCGATTCTTTGATAAACTGTTTCAGGCACAACTTCATGCCAACGTAACTCGACAATTTCATTAAAAAACGTAAAAATCCTCTTTTGATTTTCGGTTGAAAACATTTCAACTTTTTGTAAAAATGTAGAATTGTATTCAGGATCATCGTCCACAATTTGAAAATCGTCATAAAAATCAAACGTTTCAGTATTAGTGGAAACAAAAACATAGAAATTTTCCATATTGGACTGTTCTTCTGTCAAATCGATTGATATGCGTTCAAATCCATTACTATCCATCGGAGTAATGTATGCATTCATAAATTCGTCAGTAAATGTTCTTCCGTTACTATTGAGAAAATAGATAAGTAAGCTAAGCAAGATATGGAAACAATAAACAAAATTACCTCTGTGAATTATATTCTCTCGTATGAAGATCTCGTACATGCGTTCGAAAAGTACTTAGTTTTCTACCCTTCCAAGGGCATCCTTCGAATTTGCACTTGGCCACTTTCAACGACATCATTTTGTTTTCTTTTTCAAAGTTTTCAATATCTTTCAGTTCGTTATAAGTTTCTTCGAAGATTGAATTCTCAAAAATATTCGCTCTTTTTCCCACGTGAGAAGTAAGTTTCGAGAGTGACATTGCCACAAATAACAACAAGTTGAATGACCCAATGTAAAGTCAAAGAAAAATAGAAAAGAACCACTTTGGTCAAGGTTGTGATTGTTTATTGATTGGTGGTGGTTGAGCCAACAGTCTATAATTGGTTGATTAATAAAATGACATCAGAAGACATCACATACACTAATAAGCAGCATATTAAATGCTAGCAGCACAGAATGTACTAGCACGTGTTCGTGTGATGTGACACTTGTGCGCGTGCGTAAATTAATACCTTTTACTTTGAGCTTAACCACTACCTATCGAATGACGACATAATTAGCACATTCATTAATTGAACACGAGGAGTGCTTCACAGTCTCGCTTTTTGCAGTTCCTAACGGACCGAATTTTATTGTCCGACTATACCTTTTATTCGATCGGTTTATTATTTCGGTATTTTGTATACTAATCGGTACAGCACGGATGGATATTCAAGCTAATCCTTTGGCGACATTTTGTCGGGCATTCGGACCTGGTTTTGAGCCTTACTTTTTGGGTAATTTGCTATTTTGCCAGTCGTACTTTTTCTCATAACAATTTATTTATTTTTGTTGTAGACAACAAGTACAGTTCAATCGAAGAATTTCTTTTGAGTGAGACTAACAAAGAAATGTTTTATTTGTATCATTCTGATATTGACATTTCAATGTGTATTCGTTTTATTAAGAATCTAAAGTTGTATTTTGAATCAAAAACCCGAAAAGTGGTTGCTTCTCAAACCAAAAACGCTCAATGCTCTGATGTCAAACCCTGGCCTGTTGATGTCTCAAATATTTCATTTAGTGATGTTTCAAAAACTTTAGACGATGACGATTTATCATCAATGTCACATATATTGCAAGGAAATTCTACTGTTGAAGTAAATCAAATTTATTCTTCATCTACTTTGCACAATTCTGATGACTCTACAGTTTCCCAATCTCAAAATTTGGCTGATGTAATTACCGAACCGAAGAAGGTAACAAAGACAAAGAAAACTACCATGTTCAGTCTAAAGCAAAATCAAAATAGCAACTTCATTAACAATGGTCGTTTTGACATTGACAAGTTTGTTTTTCCTGAGTTAGGACAAAGTTTTATTCGACTAAACTCTAATCTGACGTCGGAGGAGTTGCTTCAATATGACTATCAAAGTATAAGTTCTATTTTTAGGAATATTTGTCAAAAAATTAGACCAACGTTCTTTGCCCCTTACCGAGAAATTCCTCCCCCAGAAGATGTTAAAAAAGTATGTGAAGAATTTTACAAGAAATTTCCTATTGCCCAAAAAAACTTTGAAATCATTAAACAAAATGAAGGAATGCCCGAACATTTTGTCAAGTTGGACTATATTTCGGTAAGTGAAAATTATTATTATTATGGTTATCTAACAAGTATATTCTACAGGAATTTTTGTTTGTCAAGCTTTGCAATGCTAGAAAAGGTCGAACCGAATCGTTCAAGAACAACGACGAGCATTTGTATCGAAAAGGAGAAAATACGAAAATTGATTTTGAATCTATGCGAAAGACGAAAAATCAAACAAAGAAGTATTGTAATACAGGAAGAGTTTCATTAAAAGAACAACTATCATCTGCATTGAGTAAGTTAGAAGAAACCAAGCGATTTGCTCACTTTGAGAAAGAAACGTTACAATCCGAAATTGATCAACTGAAACTAACAAACGATGGACTCAAAGTTGAAATTGAAGAACTCAAGACTAGAATTACTACTGCTTCTCCTACTAGTAATTCAACAGCTGTTGATGCTAACTCGGCCGATTATTATCAAAACATTATTCAAGAAAAAGAGAAACAATTCAATGAAGAGGTGGAATTTTGGAGAACAGCAGCACAGAAGGACAAAGAAACTGGAAAACGAAAATTAGCAATGCCAATTGACAATATACGTCCAAGAAAAAGTTCCAGAACTCATATTAAGAAAATCAATACCGATTTCGTTCAATAATTTTTTCTTATTTATTTAAATTTTTGTATTACTATTTATATGTTTTATATGTTATTATAGTTTATTTACCGTAATTATTAATAATAAAATGAGTTAATTAATCCCAAAACTGCATTGCTAAAGTCAATACTTTTGATCTTCTGAGCGCATTTTTTATGCTTTCACGTAGTCATTTATCTGTAAAAATGACCTTGTAAGCGCATTTTTATGACCTTACGAAGTCATACTTTTCCTGATCTCATAAGCTCAAACAACGAAGAAATGCGCTTGTGAAGTCATGTTTCTTTTGAGAGTGTACCCCATAGTGACTACATCCATGCCAACTATGTCGATGGCTACATGCAAAAGGGAGCGTTCATTTGTACTCAAGGTAAGTAAAAATACATTAATTAATTATAACCCTTTCAATCCCTCATATCCTGTCTTCATTTAGGTCCATTAATAGTGACATTATACGATTTCTGGCGTATGGTCTGGCAGAACCAATGTTTAGTGATCGTGATGACTACTCAGCTGCAGGAGGGATGGCGTGACAAGTGTTACCCATACTGGCCCGCTGATGAGAAAACTTCACATCCAATTGGCAACTTCAGCATTACAAACGATCGTGTGGAGAAGTGTCCCAACTGGACGATTAGTCATCTCACTCTGGAAAACAATGACACTAATGAAAAGCGAAGTGTAGTGCATTTGCTTTTCACCAGTTGGCCTGACTTTGGTGTTCCAAGCTCGCCGACTCAAATGTTGCACTTTCGTGACCAAGTCCGCCACTATCAGAAAGAACTACTAAAGGGCATTCAGTGGACCGGTCACCCAGCGGGACCACCCATCATTGTCCACTGCAGTGCTGGTGTTGGACGTTCTGGTTTGTAAAAAGGAAGATTTGTTATCTTATCAAATAATCGATTGCTTTACCTCAATCTTTGTAGGAACGTTCATCACCATCGATACCTCCATCCAACGACTGCAAGCAACTGGTCGGGTGGACATTAAAGGCACCGTCGCAAAGATTCGTTCTCAGCGTGCCTTGGCCATCCAAACGGACGAACAGTATCGCTTCTGCTATTGGGCACTGATCAAGTTTGCTCACGCGAATGGAATGCTATCCATTGATGATATAGCCCAAATTATACAGTGATGATGATTGTCAAATTGTCAGATCAAACAACATTTGACCGAAATATTTATTGAAAGAATAAACGAACGAACAATGGACAATGAGTTGACAATTGACAGTGGGTGGTTGCAGCGTTCAAAAATGCATTAACATATTTAGAACAAGCACCGGAGAATGGTTGACGCACTATCACGATTCTACTGGACTATACTATAGAGTGTCACACGCCATTGTCAAACATGCATGATTTAGCACCTGCACCTAAATTAGCCCCAATCAATCAACATAAATTATGTTTGCATAAGTATTAGATTGTACGGAAAAAAGTACATCCTGGATTAACATTAAATTTAATGAATCAAACGAGTGCAAACCACGAAATTCTAAGCCTCATCATCATATTTCAACTTAGCCCACCATCGATTGCAAAGCATTTTAAACTGCAAGTGTTTTCCATACTCATCCATGGCATGTTGCAATTGGTTGTGCCACTTGTCCTCAATGTAGATGGCCTTTTGATCGTGCATTTGGTTACCAATGTCCAGTGAGCGGATTGATTGCTGCAATTGTTGCACTCGATAATGATAGCTAAACATTGAATTCCACAGTGCGACCACTTCTTTTGGGGAATTAATTGCAGAGCAACTAGTGAATTGGCCAATGATGCAAAGTGCTGAACGAAGCCAGAATTGCATGTTGGAAAGACTGAAAAGAAGATAATGAAAGCTTTAGTTAGGTATTGAAACAAATTGTGCAACAAGACTCACATTTTTCCATCGACCAAATCTGGTGGGAATTGGATGGGCAAGTGTCGATCGAAGAATACAATCAAGTCCACTTGTTCAGGCAAAGTGCATTGCTCTAGTTGAATGGCCAATCGTTGCACAGTCTGTGAACTGGTCACTATGCACGAAATGATGGAGTCACTTTGTGTCAGACTTAAATCTACAATCTTTCTCGCTTGTTCGATGATCACCTCGAAAAAATCCCTTTTTGGCAACATCAAAGTGAGACTGCCAATCGATTTGATTGAATTCTTAGTGGCACACAGTTCGGCGATCGACTGCTCAAAGTGTTCGTACTTGACATAACACAGAAGACACTTTCCGTTCAGTTTGTTTTGTAAGTTCAGTGGCGAATTGAAGACAACCGGACCTGAACAGTTGCGGCATCGAAGATTGTCTCCCTTGCAAGCATCCGAACAGCAAATGTCACACTTGCAGCCAAAAGAGTAATAGTTGAGAAATGTCTGCCTTTTTCGATACGACCAGTTTTTGTTCGGTCCGTACAAAATGGTGATCTCCTCGTCCTTGTTGATTGGTCTGGGAATAAAGAAGAGAATTTACATTTGGCATTACAAATTGAAACAATGTTCACAAACCTTTTGGTAACGAATGCCACTTGACCATCAATCACGTCCCAGATGGTGTTTGGGTCACAGCTGTGGTTGACTAAGGAGCCCACCAAACACTGACAACTGCCAAACTTGATGATTTGCTTACTGGTTGGATCGCGCTCATTCCAGCTAAACGAGTTGAACTTTATTCGATAGACGGCACCAAGCAACAGTTCGATAAAACTAAGCAGAAACTGTGACTCTGGCAGGCGCATTGAGTGTACCAGCTCGAGCAAGATAGCGGTCTCAATTGCGGTCACTATGAAGTAACTGTTGAGCTCAGTGTTTTGCTTGTCGTCACAGTGCCACAGTATGGAAGACATCTTATAGGCACGATTCTTCTCGTCGCGGCTCTTTTCATTTTCTGGAACATTTTGTTGATTTGACTCGGCCAAATAGTCATCGATTGAGTAGTGTGAAAGCGATTTTTCCGTCTTGAGCGCTTCAAGTGGACCGACCCGAGAGAGCATTCGAAAGGTGTGCAGTGCGGGCATTAACATGTCGTTCATCAAACTGAGTATACCACACTCGAATCGGTGAAAGGTTTCGTACGCTTGGCGGAAACATTTACGGTCACAAAAAGCGAGATCGGTGCAGTACGAGCACGGGTAGAACTTGTGTCCGAGATCGTGATAGCAGTTGCTGCACTTGGTGAGCAGAATGTTTGACTCTAACACCAAGCTGTATGGTTTCTCCAGCAAAAGAGGCACATCACTGGCAATGTCTTGCTTGGCCACATAGTGGCGGCCCACCACTGGTGATTGCTCAATTCTACATTCACGATAAAGCATATACGAAAAGAACGGTAATGACAGCTCGTCTTTTGAATCACTCTTTTCAGCCTTTTCTTGCTCTTGATCGAACATCAAATCACGCAGAAGTTTGTCTTGAAGCTCTTCGAATTGTGGCTCACTGCTCAGTGTGGTGATCATCTCGATTGCCTCCAGGTATCGACCTAACATCTTGAGACAATTGATCTTGAAGAATGAGCATTTCACTTTGTCAGTGTGCGACACGTCCATCTCAATGGCCATATCAATCGAGTACAGTGCAGCATCGTACTCGTTCTTCTCATAGTGAGCCTCTGACTTGTGGGTGTAAAGTTTGGCCAGCAACTTGACTTTGTCCCGAGGAGTGAATCGAATAGCCTATTAAAAAAGCTTTACTCGATATATCTAGATTTATATAAATCTGCTCAGTGCTTAGTCGTACCTTAACATACGCTTCCAGTGCTGAATCCCAAGCTTGTCCACTTTGAATCTTGTTGTTCATCAGTTTAGCCGCACTGTGGAACGTTTTACCTTCTGTCAAGTAATTGTTCGCCATCAATAAACTCTTGGCACTTTTGCGTCTGGCTGTCTCCACGTTGATCTTCACTTCACTGGTCAGCTGTTGATAGTGCACAAGCCCACTTTGGAGCAAGTACTCGATTCGGTCGCGATGGTTTGCAAGACTGGCAAAGTGAACATCTTTAAGTATTCGTCGTATGATCTTGAGTCGGGCAGATTTGTCCATCTGGTCGGTGTGTGCGCTCACAAATAAACTGCCAAATTGTGAATACAACTTGTTCAACGAATTACATTTTTAAAATGGACTAACAAGCTTAACTATTTATTCGAATAGTTCTCATTTCGATTATTGGGTAATGTTGTTGGTGCAATTTCGAGAGTATTGCAGCAAAAATATTTTCTTTCTTTGGTTTTGAGATCGAGCGAACGAACATTGAAAATGTTTGCCACCAGCAAGACGGGTCGTTAGGCGAAACAGTTGCATCACTAATTGGCTGAGAATTTTGGTGAAATACGCAATGACGAACCACAATAGATGATTGCGCGTACTAAGTGAATGAAGCACTGAATTACTCTAAATGATTTAATGTGCAACGCTCAAACTTTGTTCAGTGTTATTTGGCAAAGTAACATTTTGTAACCGACTTGACTGATCATAACGACTTGAGGATATTCTTGTAGAAGTCCACACTCTCCGCGTACACCTTCGTGTGTAACGTGCTATCCTGTTGACGGCTACCGCTACCGCTGTTGTCTTTTTTCTCCTGTGCACAGTTGAACAATTTGGGTCCAGCAACACGGGTCATATTAATATTAACAATTGTTTGCAGTGGAGCAGTGACGCAGTATCGAACGCAAATTGGTAAATTGTGCGAAACATTAATAAATTAATATGAATCTGTTGTCTACGAAATAAAAAATATTTAAGCATTTTAATGACAATTAATAAATAACCCTTTAGCGCGAGACATCTTAAGCTTATTCGTCAATATTATCAATGTTGAGTGTATCTTTGTCACAACCTCTACATTGAATCTGTTTCGATGCACATTTAGTGCACAGTCTCGAATGGTCACAATCGAGTGGTCGGACAGTTGCTGGAGCAATCTTACAAAAAGAACAAACATCAAATTGGCGTTTGCTTGTAAAGTAAAATGTTTCATATTCAACTCGTTTTGGCCGGTGCTTGAATGGCACTTGTCCCAAATTAAAATAACATTGCTGAAATAAGGCCAGTGTGGTCGCAGCGTGATAAGGCTGTTTGGAAAAGTTAATTTGCATTTGAAATTGAATTGATTTGCCGTTGTGGTAAAAAGTGAAACTGCTTTTCGGTACGTCAATCAAGCAGCCAATCACATCACCAACTTTCCATTGAGCATATTTCCCTTCAATTTGAGCCATTTTGCCTGCATACCAAATCACTCCGCGAAATCCGTCGAATGCAATTGAGTGCTCATCCGAACCAAGAGTGTTGCCATCTTTCATGTAAAATTTGCTAGTAGCCCAACCAATTCTCATGTCACCACTCGTGAGAAGAATAACCTCGTAAAGGTACACCCCGGTCTGTACACTCATTGTCGATCGAACACTTTGAAATCGAGCTTCACTTCGGGCTGAAAATCGATCTGAGGATATCAACATTTGTTCAGTTTTGTCATTTTCATTTAAAGTGGCTTTATTTTTTTCTGGGTTCTTCAATTGTAGTGTCCAAAGGTCACAAATTGCATTGATCACAAATGCAAATTGGCAATGAAGATTGTCGAAAGTTTGGTTTAACTTGTATAAATAATTACAGTTATATTTCTCAATTCTTTCTGCTTCTTCTTTTATGAAATCTTGCAATTTTATGAATTTTGAAATATTTCTCGAATTGAGACAAAATTTATAAACCAAAATTAAAGCAAACAATCGAAGTGACTCAACAAGAAATTGCCGTTTGTCGAGAAGAATTCGTTCAATAAAATCGATCACTTCCTGTGTGAGCAAACAGCTTGTGCCATCATCGTTGAATTCATTTTCTCCCACATGAATCGATAGAATGAGACAGACATTGCGCAACTTGACGCACTCTTCATAATCTTGAGGATCATTCTGAACCAAATATGGATAGACCATCTCGAGAATTTTCGAATAAAATGGAAAAAACGGATTGATCTGTCGAAATATAATTGAGTGATGTCGCAATGCATAGGTCACTTCACGAGCGTTGACATCACATCTGTGGTCACCATTGATCAGGCCAGTCATTTCAATCATCGATTGATAAAACCGAAGCCATCCATTTGGATTGGTGTGAAGTAGTGCTTTGAATGCACCAATATGTTCATGTTGATTGTCATCAAAATTGAACATCAAATCGTACTGATGATCATTGACGGCACACTCCAACTCGAGAAGCAATTGGTCAAATTGAAATTGAATTGCATCTCGATAAAAAGGAATGGCTTGATTGGGCATTCTAAACCAATAGAGAGGAGATTTGTTTGGACCGATCAAATTCGGTTCTACAAGTTTGCAGCTACTTTCATTTGTAGAATAGAAACTTTGGTATTGCACATCATTTGGTGCAAACTTGAATGGAATTTGACCGAAATTAAAGTGACAATGTTGGTGAGTGGATAAATTTGCAGCCACAAAATAAGGTTGAGTGGAAAAATAAATTTGTTCAGTTGCAAATGAGATTTGTTTTCCGTTTAGATAAAATTTGAATTCGTGCTTTTCAAAGTCAATTAAACATCCAACTACATCGTTTTCAGACCAATATGGCTCTGCATTATTGTCAAAAGACAATTGATCTCCATTGTGATGCACATTTTTGGTGTAGCCATCAAGCGCAATCGAATATCGATCCGATCCAACTCCATTTGCACAAGCATAAACGAGCCGCCCTTTTGACAAGTCGATCGACTGATCATCCTGAGACAGAGTTTGAATATGTTCGAGAATGTATTTGGGCTTAGTGTTGAAAAGGTTTGCAGTCTCCACAATTGCAATTGAATGCTTGAATTTGCTTTTCACTTTGAACTTGCAATTGTGTTTGAATTCGCACTCTCCAGTTGCCCAGCCGAATCGCATCTCTCCTCCAGTTAGCAAGCGAACTTCGTAGTACCAAACTCCGGAAGTGACTTCAAATTGTGATCTGACTGGTGGAAAGGTATGCGGATTGGGATTGAGCACAAAATCATGTTTGGGTGAAAGAAAGATTTGAGGTTTGTGGTTGATGTGTGAATTGATTTGATTCAGACACAATTGAGCAAGGAGTGCCGTTTGATTTGTCAGTGTTTGTATTTGATTGAATTCGCCAAAGTTTTCCAAATCTGTCAACGAACCAATCAATTTACTGTGTTTGATCAATTCTTCTTTACAGTCATTCACTTCAGCCAAACTCGCCAAACAAATTAACACAAACACACTCGAGTGTTGATCTTTTTCTTCCATAATTTGAATTAAAAAATCCACAACTTTTGAGGTAATTAAACTTTTCTTTTTTGTTGCGTCATAAAGGTAAGCTAAAATCGACAAAATGATGCAAACATTTCTTATTTTCGCTTGAGTTTGTTTGTCTTTTGAGCCAATTCTCAAAAAATATGGTTCAATGATATCGAATATTAGTGTCAGAGATGGAATCTTTGCTTCAATTTGTCCCATGTCAAATTTTTTATTTGATCGTTCGAAATTGAAGAAAAAATTGTAATACAAATTCCAGATTTCGTATAGAGTAGTGATAGAGTTGTCTGTAATATTTCCCATTTGACTGACCATCGACTGGATCAATCGAAGCAACTTCAAATCGGTTGGTTTTAAAGGATCGTGTTTCAGCAAGTCTTCAAACTTGCCTTCAACCGTTGCATGAACACAATCCCATTCGTAGTGTTTGTCCAAAAAATCTCTCTCCATTTCAATCAGAGCTTCATCAAACTGGATTTGAATTTTGTCCTGATAGAATGCGTCATAATCTGTTTGTGGTGCGCCAAATCGATTCGAGTCTGCAAGTTCAACTGGTTCAATCATGTGATAATGTTCGACATTGCCATTTGTTGACGAGTGAATATCACCAAATATTCCATCGAAAAATGCCAACTTTCCAGAATCGAATGGTTCGGGCTTATAACGAAAAGGCGCCTGACCAAAATTAAATTCACACTGCTGGTGAGCTGACAGACTTACTGTCGGATAAAGAGGAAGGCCGATGAATGATCTAGGCCAAGTAAGATTAGACTTAACCACAACAAGTTCGCCATTGTGGTAAAAGATCATCAAAGATGATTCCATGTGGAACAGTAGTCCAATCACATCGCCAGCTTGCCATTTAGGAAAATGCTTTACAGGCAAAAGCACTTTGAGATATTCCCGAGTCTGTCCATTGAACCAAATTTTGCACGTTTTTGAGATGTCAATTCCCACCGAGTAGGCATCATCTCCAATGTTCTTGCTTGCACTGAACACTGCCTCTGGACTTGCCCAACCGAATCTCATTGGACCACTACTCAAGAGGGTCACTTCATAATAGTAGACACCGCTTGTGACCAAATAGGCAGATCGAATTGTGGTGAATGAATTTGGCTTATCATTTCGAGTAGATAGTTTAGTTGGTGATAGCTTCATTAGAGGCATTGTAAAATGTGATTTGCTTGCTGATTCGTTTCGAATTGACCAATCCATGACAAATTCAATTTGCTTGTGGAAGTAAGTAAAGTCGGGTTTGTCTGGATAATTTCTGTTTAAAGCTATTTTATCAAAGGCATTTTTGAGTTTGTGTTTCATTTGTTGGCTCAGTTCATATTGATGCGATCTGAGCACATCCACGCCCAACATTGCCCAGAGAACTCCTTCCATTTGAGTGCATTCATCGATCAGCCTCAACAAGTAATCCATAATCATGCCTTTTGCTTTTTCACTAATTTGATGAGCGCAATTTTCGAGCAAAATCATGACTACCAAGCACACAATTCGTTGCTTGTCCCAATTGTATGCAAACGAGTCCAGCTGAGCATTCACAAATGGATCGAGTAGAACAAAAATTTGTTCAATTGAAAATGAATTTCGCGAATACTTGAGGAAAAGTCTGAATATTTCATTGAATTGTTCGTAGAGATTTGTATGCTCGCCATTGACCAAATTGACGGTGGACTGAATCAGTCGACAGAGAGCTTCATCTTTCTCCAACCAAGTGAAACACTGCTCAAATTCGTCCACACTTGCCACCTCTCTATTTAATTGACTTTGAACCCATTTGTCCATTTCAGCTTGCTTGTAGTCTTCCTCTTCCACTTCTTCACCATGTCCATTTATATTTCGAGTTATATCGAAATATTTAATCACAACTTCTTCGTCTACTGATTGATTCATGTTGTTTAATTTGTAAAACTTAAGCACACGATTTTTGACTGCCAGTTGGCAATGCAACTTAGCATTTGTAAATTCTCAACCACAATTGGTGCATTCATGACAATGTACATTGTTTAGTCGTTTCTCGGAGCCTATCTGTAGATAGAGGTAAGACATGAACGGCAAACTCAAGTGCTAATGTCATAAAAAAAGAAATGCGTCATGTGCTACATATTTATTGCCTTGTGCCATCAATTTGTGTGTTGCATTAATGATCCCTAGAATACTTATCACAATTAGGACAAGAAACAAGTTTGGTGGCACAGACTGTGCACACTTTCCAGTGATCACATGTGTGGAATCTTACATTAGCAGGCAATGATTGACAAAGCTGACAAAGGTTGCTGTGGTTGCTATGGATGATTGAGTAAAAATCGTTAAAATCAATGAATTTTGGTCTAAATCTGAATGGCGCTTGTCCGAAGTTGACATAACATTGTTGGTACGCGCCAAGATTGATACTGGCAAAGTAGGGAATGCTGGAGAAATAAATGTCCATTGAATCGGCTTGTTCAAGTTGACGACCGTTTAGGTAAAAGGTAAATTTTTGATTGTTACAATCAATCATGAAACCCACTATATCGCCTGCCTTCCATTTGGGAATGTCCTCTGTGCTGTTGTTGACATCTTCATGAACGATACTCTGCTCCCAACCATTGAATCCAATTGAATATTCGTCACTTCCAATTTTGTCTACTAAATTCATTTTTCTAGTTGACCATCCAATACTCATCGATCCATCTGTGAGAAGAACTACTTCGTAGAAGAATATTCCTGATGTAACTGGATAGACAGATCGAACTGCTTGTGATCCCCAATCACTTCGAGGCGATAATCTGTCTGGTGAGAGTTTAAGATCTTCAGTTCGGTCTTGAGAGTCGAGTGCAGCTTTGAACTGATTTTCGTTCGAAGTTGCTTCAGAATTGAAATAATTTTCCTCGTGAGCAAAATCTACTACTAGAGGAGGAACAACCAACTTTTTCCAGTAGCTCTCAAAAGTAATCTCTTTTGGAAGAGAAATCTTCAATACATTGTCCACAAACCATCGAGCACAAAATGTAATTTGATACCGATAAAATGAACCTTTTACGGACGAGTAAAAATATTCATAACCAAATTGGTTTCCATTGATTTCTTGAGAAATTTCAATCAAATTTCTCAATGTAAATTGTTGTGCAATGATTCGCGAGCGGTTTTGTTCAATCCCGACCGAACACGCCTCAATGTAAAGAGGAATAAACAGTTCGATTGGATTCATTTCGAGGACTATTGCTAAGTCTTTTCGTGTTGAGATGTCTTTCACCAAAGAGTTGAATAGTTCATTGAACAGTATTGTACGGTCTTGATCGTTTCGGTATAATTTGGTAATCAGTGACAGAATAAACAAAATGTTGTGATGGCGAATTCGATGTTTGGTTCCACTGGAAGGTTCAATCAATTTGAAAATATTGATGTCACTTAAATTCGATTTGTTTAATCGAATCTGTTGAATGTATGGATAGAGAAGTTCAATGACCTTTGCTGGCGGCAACATGGGAAAGTCTAAATCATACAACTTTCTGAACACACCATTCACGACACCAGCGGCGAACATATAGCTTTCTCGTTGGCCAACAGAACCCATCAATTGAACAATCGATTGAGTTAAACGCAAAACTGTTTGAGGTTTCGAAATGATTACTGCGGTCAATTCTTGTTCACAGTTTGTGATTTGACTCTCCAAATTGATTATAAATTGATCAAATTGATTTTGAGTAAAATCGCAATAAAACGGCTGTACTTGATTGTCTGGCAGCAATTCATGCTTGTACCAATAGAAATCGCCAGACAAGTTTGGTTTCATCAATTTGATTTCTTTGTCTGAAAGTTCTTGAGTAATTTTGCCAAGAGGAAATTCAAAGGGCTTTTGGCCAAAATTGAGCAAACAATGCTGATGCTTTGCTAAACTGACAGCAGCAAAATAAGGTTGATTGATATACATGAATTCAATTTTGTTCTCAATCAATTTTCCATTAATATAAAATTGAAATGTGCGCTTGTCCAAGTGAATGGCACACCCAATCACATCTCCCACTTTCCATCGAGGCATACTCTCCACTAAATGTTCCTGTCCACAATGCCAAATCGAACATCTTGAGCCATCAATTCCAATTGAGTGTAAATCATCGCCCACACCAAATTGACGCAGGAACATTGCCTCATTGGTGCACCAACCAATTTGCATGATTTGATCGGTTAAAAGAGTGACTTCATAAAATTTAATTTCTGAACATGACAAGCGAACAGTGGGAAACCCGATTCGGTCACATCGCACTGAAAATACATCTTCAGTGGATTGTTTGATCAAATCATACTGCTGATCGTTCACTCTTATTCGCATCGATTGGCTAGTGAAAATATTTTCAATAAAATTTCGAGCACAAAAACTTGTTTGATATTGCAATGAAGCATATTCACAATCTTCGAAAGCGCTTGGTTCAAATTGCTTTGTATTGTTTGCAATTGTTATCAGTGATTCTTTGATATAATCTCGTTTTTGAATATTTTTTCTGGCTTCACTTGAAAGTTCAATCACATTTTGCAAGCATATTATTGCAAACAATAAACTCGATTCATTTCTTTTGGCCACAATGATTTGACCGAGAAATTGAATAACTTCATCACTGAATAGAAGGCAATCACTGTTCGATTTGTCAGGAAGTAAAGTCGCCATTGAAAGAATCAAACAAACGTTTCGCTGCTTGACATGAAGACGCAAATTTGATTTGTCAGTTTCATTGATTGATATAATTGGATAGACCATTTCAAGTAATTTTACGGGCGATAGAACAAGTTTTTGTAATATGGCAAAAGACGAAAACAGAGAATGAACTGTCAAAATGTAATGATCCGGCAAATTATTTGTTGCCATATGAATCATTGTTTGAATCAACCGATAGAATGCCAACATTTCCGAGTTTGTCTCTTCGAGCAGTTTTTTAAATTGGTTTGAAATTTTACCGTAAAAATAACACAATGAAACATGTGGATAAAGTTGCATCAATTCATTTTCAAACTCAGCAAACCATTGATTCAATTCTAGTTGTGTTTGATCGACAATCAGTGGTTCCATACTTTCATGCTTAAACCAAAGTATATTTGATGACTTGCATGTTGTGAGTAATCGATACTTTTGCACGTTTCCGTTGGTTATTGAATGAAATGAATTGTCCAATTTAAATCCTTCGGGTTGGTATTTGAATGGAGTTTGGCCTAAATTAATAAAACACTGTTCATTTGTGGAGAGTGTTACAGCGGCAAAGTATGGTCCCGAGGAAAAGTGAATTTGTTCCGAAATGCTGAACAATTGACCATTCAAGTAGAACTTAAATGTCCGATTAGTCATATCAATTAAGCAACCAATTACATCTCCTTCACTCCAATTATGTTTCACTTCATCCAAGAAGAATGTTTGGTTATCATAACAAATGCATTTGCGATATCCATCAAAGCCAACCGAATGTTGATCATCGCCCACACCATTCCACGAGCGAAATTCACTTTCAATGTTTGCCCAGCCAATTTGGATCATTCCACCGGTGAGTATGACTGTCTCGTAGTAGTAAATGCCATCACTTGTGCCATCAATTGAAAATGCTGATCTAACAGTAATGCATTGATTTGGTTCATCAGATCGAACCATGAATCTATCTTGAGATAATTTTACACTAGACTCAAGTTCATTCTCTCTGTCGCGAGTTGCACACAAACCAATTTGATACTTCAAATGATCGTCATCGAATAGTTCGTAAATATTTTCTGCGTTTTTCAGTTGAAAAGATTGTTCGAACAATTTCACTCGATCACTGAAAATGCACTTGACTTGCTCATTCGACCAATCTTTGTTTCGTACACTCATTTGCTCTACATTGAGCAGTGCCAATAAAACAGCTTCCATGTGATCACTTTCGTTGATAATTTTAACTAAATAATCACAAACAAGCGAATTTTTGAATGCCACATAACTTTTATATGGCGATTCGAATCGTTTGACCAAATTCATCCACACGAAACAAGCATTTCGGTCTTTAATCCAGCTGTTGCCAAGCGAATCCATTTGTGGATCTACAAGTGGATCAATTATATCGGCAAGTTGTTGGATCAAATCTTTTTTGACTTCAAATGTATCAAGATCATCCGGTTCGGGTTTCATGTTTGTTTTATTTGCGCAAAATACATCAAATAATAATTCGACCGAGTTTCGACATTTGCTTGAGAGGAGAGCATCCTCAATCAGATTGATTAGCGATTGGCAAAGCCGAAGAATTCCTTCAGTTCCGATTAGATGTGAATTGACTTGGAGATATTGTTCAATTTCTTCTGTGGATTTTGAGTTCTCCAAATGTTCTCCTATCCACTTGTCGATTTCCCTTTGATTGAAATCATCAAAGAACACAAGCTTGTTTGTTTTATCCATGTTTTTTTTTTGTTTGGTCTGGTTTCACTTTTAGCTTCACATTGCCATTGCAAAGTAACAATAGGTTGTTGTTGTTTGTACATTGTACATGAGCGTCAAAAACTTTATCTATTAGACGGAATTTTATTGTGACATGTAAAGGCAAAATGTCTGTCATTTATTATAAGTTTTATGCCATAAAATTTATGGACCATAAATTAAAATCCACTTGCTGGTTTGACTCAGTCAAAGTGTACATAAGAGAATGGTTGAGAATGAATTTTAGTTTCTCATTCACTCTTCATTTAGTCTCTCACTTTATCCGCTTTGGTATGGTAAGCTGTACCTGTGCAACACTAGATTGTTGTTAATGTCGTCTAGTGCTTAGTCTCTCACTTTAGATTCTCATATTAGTCTCTCAACTGTATTATAAACGACAACCCGCATGAGAAGTTTGTTTTATTTTTTTACAAATTTTAAATGCCATAAATAAATAAATAAGAGAATGGTCAACCAGATTTTTCGATTGAATAAGTAGATAGTGTTATGAGTGACTGCCAACGCTATAGCGTAAGGTCGCTAGCTCTGCCGAATAAATCTGTTCTCATTTCTATTCTCGGTGGCACATTCAGGCAGACGAGTTGATTTGTAAAAAACAAAATGAAGATAGAGGAAGGTAGAAATGAATAAGAGGTAAATTAAGGTGAAACTCGATTTGACCGACATGCAAATAGCGTCAACCAAATAGTCCAAAAAACACTGGCCAGTTTTCATACCCATTACATCGGCACCAAATATCACCAAGAATCTTGGTCCAAGATCAATTTCAGTAAATCTAAAAATCAGCAGCATACAAAAAACACGAAATCAACTATTGAACATCATTGATGTAATTTCCACGGTCACTCAATAATTAGTCATCAGCATTCGGATTGAAGGGAGACGAAATTGCTTCCACTAATTGAAAAGACTTGTTATATCGAAATTGACACTCTTCAAATAGTTGGCAGATGCATTGAAGGTAGTGTTGGAATTGTCTGTTTAGCCCAACATTCATCATATTGATGATCGATATGATGATAAAAAAGATGGCATCTTGAAACTTTTACCACATGTAGTGGTTAAATTTTAGCGGCTAAAACGTTCTTGGTGTAACAAGATTCAAGGAAAGAGGTTTGCAGTGAAATCAAAATAAGAGCAAAAACAAACAAACCCACATATTGCACATAAGTTATAAATTCTTACATAAGTCTTATGATGGTGGCCACGGTTGGCGAGGACATTTAATTGGATCCATAAGGTTTGAGTATTATGAACCAAAAAGTCATATGCCAACGCTGAGCACAAGCTTGTCAGTGACATGCGTAGATTCGTAACAACTCGAGTTTTCCTTCTCAAATTGAGAATCTCAATGAGCAATAGCGGCGCTGTCTGCATGTCTTTGTGAACAGTGCACGCCCATTACTTGCCAACGAGCATGGTCTTGATTTGCGTTCACAAGTTCACTCGTTCAATACGCTTTCGTTTTGTGCTAATCAAGGTAAGTAAAATCCAAATTTCACTAAAAGTTAATATAATGTTTTCTACATACCAATGCAGACTGTATCAACTTACAGAATTTATTCGCTAAAATGAGTATCACCGGCCTTCCCAACGAGCTTTTGATGAAGTACATCTTGGACAGTTTTGTCATTCAAGAACTAATTCCTCTTCGGCTTGTGTCGCCTCATTGGTGCTCCTGTATTGAACAAATTTGTGGACAGAAGAAAACTTTGAAGATATTCGACTGTCGTCGTGATATCTCACTCTATTTGAATCGACTCTTTCATCTTGCACCCGAAAATATCGACTATTGGGCAGTGAAGAATCTCAAAAACGGAGATCACAATTCTGAATTGATCGTATTGAATGGTCGTTACCAGGAATCGATGTACATCGTATTTTTCCTAATGTTCAACACCTGATGATTTATTCTCGATCAAATGTCACTTTCGATCGTATGCCTAATCTATTGCGTCTCTATGATGGTTCCCTTATTGGCCTGTCTCTGATGGGTCGCTTTGAACCCATCAGATCTAAATCTGATTACTGGTGGGAGAAGCCGCTGAAGCATTCCAAGAGAGACTATGTTCAAATTGGCATTCTCAAGGCAATTGGCGAGATGAACTCCCTGAGACGTCTTCATTTTTTGGTGAACAACTTTTTCTTTGAAATGGCCGAGAGTGGCTATATACTCGAGATATCTCTCACTGAATTTATCGAACGTCATCTCAGCAGAGTGCTTCCTAATTTGGAGCATTTTTCTCTTTCCGACCAGTACAAGTTAAAAAATAACCCAGACGAAGGAATGACTCCATTCTTATTAGGAGAAGGCGAAGATTACAATGCCATCTCCGAGCTTGGTCCAAATCTAACTCATATCACACTGGTCAAGCTTCCATTGGGCTGTATTGCTTGGAACAAACTGGTCAATTTGCGTTCTCTCAACTTGGACTTCGCATATGGTTCCTGGGTAAAATAGAAATTTTGTTTTAAAAAGATTTAATTGATTAAGTAATATATTTTAGGCTTCTCCGAAAGTTATTGTTCAGGATCTAAACAAGCACATTCAACATTTGCCCAATCTGACTGAACTCACTTTGCATGACATTGACCATGACTTGGGTTGTTCTCGATATGAAGGAACTGATCGTCCAATTGAATCTATCACTCATTTGAATCTATGCGAAGTGAACGTTCTATCACTAAATTCTGATTTGGAGGGCAAAAACTTTTGTACGCAATTGTCTACTTGGTTTCCAAACGTTCAGCATCTCACCGTTAAGTATTATATTCCAATTGATAAAGTTCATGATGATGAAGAGGACGATGAAGAGGACATTGTGAAAGCACTGATCGAGCCACACTTGGGTCTGTTCTTGCATTTGCGTTCGCATAAATTCAATGTAATGTGCCAATACTTACATTACTTTGTTGCTCAACACCTGGAGCGACTTGACTGGAAGCGTTTTGCCAATTAGTATATTATTGTCTGTGTAATTGATTAGTGTGAGGTTTATGTAGCCTTTTGTTTACTTTTAATCGCTATTTTGTATTTTGTCACGCATATTAATGATTAATTACACACAATATACATTAAACTTTGTATTTACTAATTGGTAATAATAAACACGATTTATATTTTTCGAAAAAACAATCACTGAATCTATTGTTCAAACTTTATTATAAGCTCTTCATGTTTGTCTTAGTGATGAATTCTTGGGCAGAGTAAACAGCGTGAGGTGATTCAGTAATGGTGATCGTCGTTGAGACAGAAAGATGAGAACGACTTCAATACAAAACTTACAGTGAATGAAAGTGACCAAGGCAAAGGACTTTTATATGATTTGTGGCTTACAATTATGTTCATTCAAGAACTCTCGGCTAAGAAAGAAGGAGAAAATTCATTTCTAAACTCGTTGCTCATCATCAACTAACTTTCGACATATTTATTTTATTTATTTATTGCTCGATTCATTGAATCATGCGGGGCCGTTTATTTTACAGTAAAGAGTTTGAATTATGTGTTTCGACATATCATTTCTATAGAATATTAATGTTAATATTAATGAATAATTATTATATGTATGAATTATAATTACAATGCGAACAAAGTATTCGTTTGTTGTTGCTATGATTTAATGTTCTCTACTCTTGTATTGTTCTATCTGTTGTAATTCAGTTTGTCTATAAAAGTAGTCCCTCTGTGAGCGAACGCTCGTTGTATTATGACAATCTAGTTGTTCTGTCTTTCACCTATGGCGAATAGTCCTCATTTTCCTTCAAGTGGTTCTCGGGCTCACGAGCGCAAGTCAAACTCGTCGCAATCTTCGCAAAGATCGTTCAGTGTAATCAAGTTGCGAGCGGAAGGCGATGTGCACAGTAGCTCGGGCAAGTTCGACTCTTGTGCCTTCGTGGTGCACTGTGGCAAGCACAACACTGTCCTGGTGAACCGACGAGAAGATGCCATTTGGATGCCGTTCACACAACTACCTCCGAGTGTGTCCTGGGTAGAAGGCGCACTGTATGGCCTGTTCGTGGTGCTGCACTCATCCGATCCGGACAAGTTGGCTCTCTTCAAGGACAGTCCCCCGTACGAATCGTTCAAGTGCCTCCAAGTACTTCGTGTTCAAATGCCACAGACGCAAAAGTTCATCACTCGTCTGATCTACTATTTCAAGCTGAAGCCAAACTCCGATTGCTGCAAACCAATCAGCACAAATCTCGAGTGGCTCTCACTGGATGAGATCAAGCAAGGCGAGATGGCCATGTGGGGCCCTGAACTGTCTGAGTACTGCAGTCAAATTGGCAAACCTCCATCTAAGACTCTGGTCACCGAGTTCAGCCTTGAAGAAGCTTTTCTGTACGTTCCTCGTGCTCCGCCTCGCAATGAGGAGGAGAAATTGCTCAAGTCGTTGCACATCACCGAAATGGTGGTCGAGCGCATGTACGGTCACTTCCTGGAGCACGTCTACCCCAGCTTCTACCAATGTCTCGACTCATTCAAGTCATACATGACCAAATTCGCACTCGAGAATGACCACACCCGACTAGCAAGATTGTTCAATTCCTTCGATTACACCAACAAAGGCTTTCTTTCCTTCCACGAGTTTCTCCTCGGACTAGCATGCATGGAGCCAAGCATGGAGCATAGTGAATTTCGTATTAAATTCCTATTTCGCTACTACGATGTGGACAAGTCTGGTATGCTCTCTTCAGAAGAACTCCGCTCCCTACTGGCCGACCTCAATCCTGACCAACAAGTGGACAAAGTCAAACTGGACGAAGCAATTCGAACATTGAACGCCACCTCAAGCGACTGCCAAATAAGTCAGAAAGACTTTATCACCGCAATCAAAACTCAAAAGTTATGTGGCACGTCAGTGTTGTGTCGTTCATCAAAGTCCATCTTCAATGAGGTGACTCGGTCGATTGCCAAGAACAAGTACAATCACCGCCCTATCGACAAGTTCTATCAACAAGTGTTCAGCAGTTTATCGCTCAAGCGAACCAAAGTAGACGGTAAGTGATTTGATCATTAAATAGCTTAATGCTTTAATAATTATTTTTGTCTCTAGATTCAATTTGTGCTAACTGCGTCACTCGAGAGTACGAAGTAGGCTCTCATCTGGTTCGATTCCACCCAGACGATCACATCACCAGCAAACGACTGACCCAAGTGACCAAACCGACCGATCAGAGACTTGTGCATCAGTTCACCTACTCCAAGGAATGGATCTTCGACATTAACTCAGAGGCGAACACTGTTCTTAATGCAATCCGCGAATTCAACAACTTCAAGAAAAAGCCAAACTCCCGACAACCATTTGGCTTCATGGAGCATGACCCAGAAGAACTGGTTCGTTTGGTGCACAGACTTTACATCCAGATGGACCAATTGCTGGATAGCGAATTGAAGTGTCACCGTGTCTATTCGCCCTGTTACGTCATGGGCGATATTCATGGAAATCTTGGCGACTTGTTGTCCATGGAAAAGGCCCTCTGGAAGCAATTACCCTGCGTCAGTGCCAATTACCTCTTCTTGGGCGATTACGTTGACCGAGGTCGGTGGAGTTTGGAGTGCGTTCTCTATTTGATTTGCTTCAAAATCCTTTGCCCCACCAAAGTGACCCTGCTCAGAGGCAACCACGAGGTGCGCAGTCTACAAGAACGGTACACTTACCTGAATGAGTTGCACTACAAGTATGACAAATTGTGCGCTCAAGAAATCTTCGAGTGCACCAACAAGATATTCGACAAATTGCCCGTGTGCGCTTTGCTGGACGACACAATCTACTGTGCTCACGGTGGCATTCCCCACAGCATGGAACGGATCGAACAAGTCGAGAAGTTGCCCATCGAAGTGGCCAACCCAGAGAAGGATTCTTCAACCATTTGGGAAATTCTCTGGTCCGACCCTGCCTACCAGGACGAATTCATCGATGCGGCGGACAAGTTGTTCATCGAACCTCTAACCGCTGGTGGATTTGTGCCAAACCTCAAGCGACACGCTGGTTTTATGTTCAACGAAGAAGGCGCCACCAAGTTTCTCAAGCTGAACAACCTGACCCATATTGTGCGTGCACACGAAGTGATTCCACTAGGCTATCGCTTCCACTTTGACACCAAATGCCTGACTTTGTTCTCGTGCTCCCACTACTGTGGCTACAGCAACATTTGTGCCTGCATCCTGGTGGAGGACGGTCGCATTCGGGTCATCCAGGTGGACACCACCAATAATGACTCTGCCACTGACGGATTCAAATTTCCCAACAGAGACTGATACCATTTAAATGTATCAAACAAACATTCAATAAAATGCTTCAATGCAATTTTGTGAGTTGTTTAGAGGACGCCAATTAAGAAAAAAACCGAATCTACATTTCTATTAAAAATTTCAATTCGATCGATTCGAATCTTTCAATTGCTTTGCAGAGACGATTTGCGATCAGTCGAAATGGTGGAGACAAAGTTTTGTTAAGTGAATTCTCGCTGGCAATGTTTGCTCAATACACCGAAGCTGCCTCTAGCATTAAATAATTCAAAACAAAAACTCATTCGAATTTGTGCATAAATGATTAGCTTTATTAATCATAAGTGGTTTGCAGCATTTGACCATCTTGAAGGATCATAGTGTCCATCCCAGAGTCGCCTTATTTAGGTCGAATGTATTGAGAGACTGATGCCACCTTGTTTTTCTTCTTCAGCTCTTGGTAATAACCAGCTCCGATTGTTTCCTGCTCGGGATCGTCTTCGGTGATCGTTTTCTCGGTGCCTTGCTCCGGGTCATCGTCTCGATCTTTGCGGTGTTGCTTGCGATGGACTTGTTTCTTATCCTTCCTCTTCTTCTTGGTATTGGCTTCTTCTTCCTTCTCTTTCTTGTCTCCACAGAGAGCCACAATGAACACTGACACAATCAACATCATGCATAGCAACACACAAAACGTCCACATTGAGGGCTGAAGAGTTTCGGTCTATAAGGGATAACTCAGTAAGTGTCTGTTGCCGGCAATATTTTGGGAGATGTGGATTTAGAGGAAATATACTCAACTCGGACATTGTTTTAATTATTAATAATAATAATTCATTTCGAATGTAAATTTGAACATAAACTTTACAGTGTACACAATTTATCAAATTCGAAAAAATAGGAAATTAAAGTTCCAACTTGATAGTAACTTTAATCCTTTATATGATTTAATTTGAAAAAAGCATTTTCTAATTACCTAAATTAATTGGTAGTTAGTTTGTTCCGACTTAACGCCAATCGCATTATGCCTTTACATTAAACATTTTAACAGAACGAATATTTACGATAACACGAGCTTTTTAGGCTTATTGTCGAAGAAAATTGATAAATGTTCAGTGGTGCACTGGCAAAAAATGCAAGGCAGTGAAGTTCACTTTTATTGTAACTAATGTATCTTATTTGCAATTATTTATACTCAACCGAGTTTAAGCAGAGTGTACAATTTCTTTTTTGGGTAAATTTTAATAGTACCAAAAGAAGATTAATAACTACACTCTAGAGTAGCTACTGCGGTTTCGATCAACGAGTCAATCACATTCGTGTAATTCGAAAATAGATCTACAAGTAATAAAAATACTAGTGCTTTTAAGCTTAGGAATTTATTTGGATTTATATATAATGTATTGTTTTCATCACACCGAAACGGTTCAATCAATCGCTGATCACATGCAATCGTCGATGTTAAAATGGAAATTTTGGAAATTGAGTTTGAAGATTTGTGAAGTGAATGGTAATATGTGGATTTTTTGGTAGAAAATAATCTGACAATTGTAAACAACAATTTCAGACAACCAATCTACATCAAACATGATTGAACTTTCTGGATTTATAGAATAATAAAATCGATATGTCTGCAAAGACATGTTGAATGTTCGATTTGAAAATTTCCATCAAAATGTGTCAACGCACCGCAGTACACAATAATTTGAATGATATTGTGCATTTGGGGCAATCGATTATTTGGACCAGCACAAATGCAGAATCCAACCAAGCGGCCATCTTCCCACAGTTGTCACTTCAATCTCATTCAAATTATCGTTTTTTTAAATTTAAAATATATTTCAGAGAAACCATTTACATCAAACATTATTTGCCAGAATTAAGGAAATAATAAAGTCGATATGATCACTGGTTTAAATGATGAGTGCTGTAATTGAACATTGCTAATGATCCGTGGAACAAACTCCCTGAGCAATTCATTGACACATTATTATGTCATCATCACAGCCGACAAATTGAAGTGCTCGGCTTGCAATTGCATTCAAAGGCACATTAGGTTGCTCGCATCATCGCACACACAAGTTGTCGTCATCATTCTGTAGATACAGATCACACAATAGTATTCCCAGCACAATAGATGTGAAGTAAAGTATTCTTTGTGCTGTTGTACGGTCAACGATGTCACTCATAGAAAGGATAGAAATGAAATAGCTTTTTTAGGTTGAATACAAACAAAAAAACATGATAAAGTCATACAAGGAACTAATCGTTTTGCAATTGCCAAATGTTGAGTAATAGTCTTTGTTGACGCCCAGACAAATTGTTTTCAATTCTGTGAGTGGTGGAATTGTCCTTTTGGAACATTAAAAATGTATTCTATAGTGCTAACAATAATTATTATAGCACAAGTCACTGGGCTGTGAAAAATGCTAAAATTGGGCGAATTAACGATTTTGGTCATTATGGGCGTTAAAACAATTTAGGAAAAAGCATGCTGAATCTTAAATTCTTGTAATCATTTATAACAAATGTGCATCTAATTGTACTTTGTTATTGTGGTCAGATTGACAAATTGTACACAACTCAATTTATCATGCAATTCAATTGTGGCACAATTTTGTTATTAAGGATTAAGTTCGCTTTTGAAATACCACATATTTTCTAGTTTTCTAGACAATTTCTGCTCACTTGGGCATTTCGTATTCTACAATATAGACAGTTGATGAAAATTGGGCACCCTTGAGACAACTAAAGTAACATTGAATATATTCGTTGATTATTCTATTCTTTTTTCTTCATTCAACAAAAAAACAAATCAAGAAATAACCCATTTTGTTACAAAATTGTCATTTGAGTGCAATTAATTTGTTTATCAAATCATGCAAATGTGCTGGTCCAAACATAAAGTTCAAATGTTGTCCATAGGATGTTGTCACGTACATTCCATTGAACATTTGTAATCAGAATACATTTATTGATTGTATTGATATCTAATACTAGTGCGCACATAAAAGCCGTAGTTAGTTACATATGCGATATTTCAAGTGCCTCGATGCTCTCATTAAATTCTTTTTCTAATATCATTAGTAATAAATACATAATAAAATAAATCTCCATATGTAAAATAGTCATTTTCAATTATCAGTAACAGCAAAAAAATCCTTTACTATGGTCGCGCCCGAGAAAATTTTTCATCCCAATCATTGCAATAAATCCAAACGATTTGCACAATTAAGAATGGGAAGTTAATTCATAATTATGGACAAATCAATTATCAATTCGATCATTCTGAACTACATGAGCATCTCATGTCTCGGTTGTTTCCATTGAGCATTTCAATCATAAGTCCAACTTAGCACTTATTCGCCTCTGGAATGTTCCTTCTTGACCATTTACGGTGTTTGGTCTTTAATTTGCATTTCAATTGAGCTGAGCAATGTCGAACTGGAATCATGTCCCACATTAATGACCTTTCTGTAATCCTCGTATCGATACCATTTGTTTATAGCATAATTTACAACTGAATTTTCTTGTGCAAATTAGGTCCAAATCAATTAGAAGCGGATTTTGACATTTTCAATGTTGAAATTCATAATGTCCCATATATTTTATGTGCTAGCTTCAAGTTGGCAACAATCAATAGTTTTGCATTGATGTTTGCTTGTTTGAGTTTCAACAATTTTAGACATCAAGAATTTAATTTGACTAAAGCTGTGAAGAATTTGTTTGTTGAGAAGATTGATGATTATTTCTCTGTAATGTTTTGTGATAAATCTTCCGGAAGTCTTTCTGAAATAAATTAAATTGTAAAAATAAAATCACCGACAAATGCAGTAGTAAGTTTTAAAATGCCGCAAATTTAAAAGAAGTTATCTACAGAGTTATGTCATGCATTACCCTCAAAGTACTTTACATAATGTTACCTCACTGGTAATGTTCAAAAATAGCAACACGAAAACCACAACTAGTTTATGCAAGTGTGCGAGGATAATTTGAAAATTAACGATAAATTAAACTTACACGAAAACTTTTACTCATAAAGGAGTACACAATTGGGTTGACAAAACTACTGGCCATGGCAGTCCAGTGGCACACAAAATAGCCCGTGACCATCAAGTTGAATGAAGCTTCGGTGCAAAAGTGGATCAGCGAATAGTCTAGCAGAAATTGATACAACTTGATCGGCATCCAACAAATGCCAAACAACAGAATGACAGTGAACATCATTTTGATTGTCTGTGAAAAGAATTTTTAACTGAATCTTTAAACATTGTCGTACAACTTTTACCTTTGAATTATGATTAACGGGAAAAGATGGTCGAGGCCGAAATATGTTCTCACTCACAGTACTATCGCTGCTGCTGTATGTGACTTGTGATTTTCTAATCTCTTGTTGCTGATCGCTCAACAATTTTCTCATTATTGTCGAGTATGTGCTGATAAGAACCACAAGTGGAAGCAAAAATGTAAGGATAAAGTTTGAGGATATGAAGAATCGTCGTTTCACTGTACTGAGGTCGTTGCCGTAATGGCAGTAGTAATAGGTCTTATTGTCAAAGGGGAGTTCTTTGGTATATGTATTCTCTAATGGAATCAAAGCATAGGAAGCACCGAATATCCAGGTAGAGATGAGCATAAGGTGAGTGTTGGATTCTAACCAATGGTGAAAGTTCGAAAATGGATGTAAAATGGCCATGTAACTGTGAGATAATCACATTTTAGTTTTGTGATAAATTCACCAGTTTCACACTAACCGTTCAATCCCAATGATGGTCAATGTGATGGATGTGACAAAGACACTAAGCAGTTGAACATAGGAAGCAGTAGGACAAAGCCAATGTGGGAACATCCAATGACCCAACATGAAGCTAGTGTAAGTAAAGGGCACTGTGAGCACACTGATAATAATGTCCGATATGGCCAGATTGATGAGGTATCTTCGAATGTTCTGTGCAGACTCACAGCCGTACAGTTCCACCACAATCACAATCACATTTCCCAGTAAGGCGCCCAACGATGTCAACGAGTAGAGAAGTACCCAAAACAATTTACCGCTGGTGGACGAAACTAGTTCCATGCTGGTCGGCTTGAAACAGACAATAGTCGACAGATTCGGCGTTGTCGAGTTGATCAATCTGTCGAGTTCAATTTCCATGCCAAAATTGCTTTCGAATGAATTGTTCATTTTAAATCAATATTTTTCAACTCCTCACTTTGTTGGTTGAACATGATCAAATTATATAATAAAACCGTTAATATTTCAACTTTGCCGATGTGACTCTACCCTGCGACCACCCGATTACAACTACCGCATCTCTCCAATGTTCTCTCTTATTTAGCATCTCTCTTCTTCCAGTAACGCACTAAAACAGCCATTTGTCAGACGCGCCATAAAACTAAAAGCACAGTTCCGAAGAACGTTATATAGCCAATCAAAGTGCAATATGTAGCATTGCAGCTTAGATGTACAGCCGGAAAGTCCATTTCAATTTGATTCTTTACGGTAATATTATTATTATTATTATATAACAAACTTTGTTCAATTTGTTATGAACTGGTCTTTCATTAAAACTAAATCAGTTTTGCGAGTTTCAATTCTTTACATTAAACTCACTGAACCGATTCATTTGCCGATAATATTGAACTGTCTTATAAGACTGGTTCTAATTGGATTAGATGTTGATCAATTGGGTGATGAAGTTTGTATGCATTCTCGATGTCCGAGATTAATGACTTGTTTTCATCGAAAAGGATTATTGCATTGAACGTTTCACATAATTAATTAATAGATCAATCAAAATAAGGAATATATTTGATTTTATTGGGAATATTCCTAATGGTTAAGCACTCTGTGATATTCCAATTAATTATAAGCCACTTGACAGATTGGTAATTATTTTTATTTGATTAAAAATATATTTATTACTATTTTATTAATATTTGCGAAAGTTACTAAAGCAGTTATTATTTTGATAAGTCTAAAATAAACATTTCCGTAGATTTTAAATTTAGTTTGATAAGATTATAAAACACAACGTCAAACCAGGAACACAACTCACAGAGGATAAGTGAGAGCTTTGTTGGCAGGGCCTAAACGGTTCGTTAAGCTTTAAATGGAATACAATGATGACAATGAATAATAGCACAATCCCCTAGTTGTTAACGTCAATTTTAATTCAGTTAAAAGCATTTTCAAGTTTAATTCAATTTACTTTTCATGTGCACATTATAACGCCTTAATACGCTCTGTAATGAACGTGTTCCGGATCAAGTTTGTAGAAAAAAATGTTATGCTTTTTCTACCTGAATTCTTGTGCACTTTTTAAATACACACATGTGAACGGAATGAATTTAAAGAATTTGGAATTTTTGTACTACTAAACCTTGTTGTTAGTATAACAACAATACAGTAACACAATGTTGGTTTGGTTAATAATTTTCAGACATTGCTGACATTGCTTTTTACATTGTTTGTTGGTCGAACCGAGAAGAGATTCCTCTAAGGAATTTTTAAATAGATTGTCTGTGCGTTTACCGCAAAAATGTTCAACAACCTCAACAGAGTTTAATTAAAAGAATAGAATATTTAGTTTATTCAAAACCTATTTCCGAAAATATCCTCCATGCTTTGAACCATAATGAAATTATTAAATTGAAAAACAAAACATTGCCAACTTTTACTTAGTAACTTTGTTGCAGCAAATTCAGATTGAATTGGTTAAAATATGTTTTATATTAATATCAGTATTTTTCCATTAATTAATTAATCTTAACGTATTCTGTGGAATACTATTATGCGGTTCAAAATCACTACACGAATATTAAAGCAGATGGAACAGTTTAGCTATTTTAAAATTTTAAAAATATAAATTGCTTAACTCTTTGTTGCCTCTCGAGACATTTATGTTCCAGATGTTTGGAAATATTGAACGTTTGAACTCTTGAAAGTGCAAATTAGTATATTCAAACATCTGGAACATAAATATCCCGAGAGGCTGCTAAGAGCTAAAGTGCACTTGTTTAGTACGAAACCTAAAACTAACTTTGTAATTATCATAATTATTATGTAAACTCCTGCTAGATTAAACTAGACCAAATTTTGTTATTTCAAAAATTCAAAACTATAATTTTCGAATTAGTGTATTTTCAAATGAACATCAAAATTCATGTTCGCGTAAATCATTTTTAATTTTAATAAATGTTAAATCTACAAATGTCTTTAATATATGAAATGGACATATATTTGTTACATTGTACAGTAGACAGGAACAATACGTTATTCCACTTCCCGGATCTGTCTATCGGTTCAACTACGTAACGTGAAATAGCAACAAAAAATGTTTCGTTCGATAAATATTACATTTTACATTTTGCTATTTGGGCTTTAAATGAATGTTTGTGAATTTTATGAATGAAATATTTTTACTCGAGCACGTCACTGTCACGTAAATTGTTAACAAATTTGTGACGCTGGGTAATACGTAATCAAGTCATTACAATTTAAAACAATTCCTAAGAGAAAACAATTTCTCCTATTTCATTTCTACCGGCTAACACATTCCTTAGGCAAATCAAAACTATCCCTTTTAGAATATATAAATACGAGATTGATTTTTTAAATATGGAGAGCGATTTGCAAACAAACTAACAAACATTAAATATCGTGCAAACGTTCAAAAGACATGTATTTGAAAATCAAACTTATAATATTTTTTGTCATTATTAGCCTGTTTTATTTCTATTCTGTCGAAGGTACTTAAAATTTATATTTTTAAAAATATATTTATATATTTAGTTTTAATTTTTTAGCCAAACAAGTCGAGTCTTCCACGAGCTCTTCACGAAATCTGAACCATTTCATGCCCGGAAGAACGATGCTCAAAAGAAGTGTTGCACAGATTCTTCTCGGACACAAATTAATGCAGCGAAATATATAATTTTGTGAAACTGAATAATCCCGCTCTGTGCACTTACGAACCAATTGTAATATTCCTCAGCCAAAACACGCGATCCACCTAATTTTGTATGGCACCAGATCTCTCAAAACTAGTCAAACTCTTTTGGATTATATGATCGAAAATGAACTATTGTGTGGCATTATTATTTATTATCCTAAATAAATCATTTCTAAATCACAAAAGGCTTCAATTCATTTTATAGAAAATAATGTCTGCTTTTATTCTTATTCTGTTTATCTTTATTTTTTTATTTTTTGTTCTGTGTGGCTTACTATGGCAATACTGACGGAGAAGACATTGTCAGTAGATATCTTTTGTAGAATAACTAGTTTAATTGATTTATTCTTTTGTTTTTGTATGGAAAAATCTAACTTTGGCAATTTTTGACAAAATTGTACAGTAACTTTCAGATAATTCTTGGAGATTGCATTTTGTGTGTGATTTATATGGAAAAGTGCCAGAAATAGTTGGGGATTATATTCTTCTTTGTGGACATATATACTGTTATATATATGACCGGATAATTGCGAATTCTTCATTTTAGTTCTGCAATTTACATGTGTGCACTCCAAATGCACTCCAAAAAACACGATAACAGAACATTTGTATTGCTCCAAAATGACACAAAATTGACCTCTCTCACAAGACAAGTTTCCAATTGCGCCTTTCTTGTTTTACTGATTTTTATATTTTTTTTGTATTTCGTTATTGCAACTGTGTTCTATGCGTAAAAGCATCCCCCATTCTCACTCCCTCGAGCCACCCTACTCGCATTATTTATTTCCTCTCTATCCATTAGATCGATATTATTTGTTGTATCTATTCTTCAATCGACCCATTCATTTCACCAAACTTCCTTCTCGAGTCACTCTTAGCATATTCATTTGACCACATGCAATTCGAATGTATTGAAAAATAAGATTTGTAGTACTCCAATAAAATTGCAGAATAAAATAAAATGGCTTCAGAATCAGACAAGTGGGATTGATGAAAGCAAAGTTAAAATAAATCTGTCTGCCATGCAAAAAACGATACCCTACGTAAATTGTGTTGAGAAAATGGTGTCATGAATATGTCACAATGAATTATTTAATGTCTGTTTGCGATTCAAAAGAAAATTATGAAAACATGTATTCTAAAAAGTCCCATATTTTTTTTACTTATAAGAAACAATTTCAAATTAATTCATTGAAATAATAAAATGTCATTCCTATATGAGCAAAATTATTTAGCTCAAGACATTTTCATATTGAAAATTGCACAAATTAGGCGAAAGTTGTTGTGGCGAGGTAGTTGACAGTCAAACAAACACTCGCTCGCCAGCCTTCGAGGTGTAAGCACCTCTCTGTCTGTCTTGTCTGTCTCGCGAGTGTTTGTTTGACTGTCAACTACCTCGCCACAACAACTTTCGCCTGTTTGTGTTTTCACCCACCCTGTATGTTGTGTTTTTGTGCATATGACTCATACTGTGCAATATCTCCTCTAACTTCTAGACAACCAGTTCCTATCATCCTTCCTGGAACAGTTCCAACAATCCGCTCGTTCGGTGCGTAAACCGTTCAGCGTGACATCATTTAACGTGGTATGGTCACCAGTTTTTGCTTTCCCTAATTCCAGTTTTTTCTCACGAGTTACGTAACCGATATACCTGGCTTTCGCACCGAGTACTCGGTTCTGGGTTGGCTTGTCACCCTCAATGATGGACGAAGACGACGACGACATTCCCATGATAGCAAGAGCGTTCTTTCGTGAGCACCGATCTGCAAGACTCGCTACCCCTCTAACTGAACAGTGCGATGCGAGATCACTCCTTCTCGAGATCATCAAATGCACCGTGGATAAAAGAGCAACATTGCTAACAAGGCCAAGGTAGTCAACAATGTCCTGCGTCTTTTAAAGCTTGTTGATCGTGGCCAGCTTACTAAGGACTCAGTCAATCCCGACCTGCATCCGCCGCCCATCCCGTACTGCTGCAGAATCTCACTCGTACCTGAATGAATCCGTTGAATTTCTGCTCACCAAGAATCGATTTGAGGCACTCAGGCCTGAAGTTGGACTAGAAGAAATAATCGATTCAAATCTGAACCAAAGTAGCCTCGATCTTGTTAATGTCGATTTCTCAAAGTTGTCCTCAGATTCTGCCTCTTCAGAAGTTCTGTCAATTTTGGATGATCAATCCAAGGCCACTTATGTTCAAGTTCACAGACTTTTACTGTTACGATTAGGCGAACTTCTACTACATGATGACACACCGAAAGTTCTCAGCAGCTGCATTATTTGCAAGAAATCCAGGTTGTCAAAATCCTCATCTACCAAACCTGCAACACCCTCCAGCGATTACATGACTCAAGGTGACTTCGATAAAGCTGGCTTCACCCCTTCACTTCAATACCCAGAATTCAACATTCTCAACAATTTGGCCAATAACCAAATGTCAATCCTTGAAAACCTAGCATCCAAACTGACCAGAATCGAATCCCAAAATGATTCCTTGAAGGAAGACATACATCGTCTGACTGGCCAGCTGACCACAAATATTGTTGAGTCTGAGTGTTCTCCACCTACACAAATGATCTCCACAACTAGGCCAAAACTGGATCCAAAGCGTCCGAATGCAAGAGTCCAGCTCGATGGAAAGCGAACCTCACAACAACTCTCTCCATCCGTTGAACTAGTCCAACCAAAAGTGCAACCGACTGCTCGCACTGAACATGGCCAGAGACAAAATCGAAAGATCCGAATCGACTTGAGCGCTTCCACCAAACAACAGGCTCGAACAGTCAATCAACCAACGAAGCAGAGTTCTTCAGTCAAAGCTAAACAGCCTGCCAACTTCAAGCCTGCATCAAGTTTCGCAAAACCAAAGTCGAATATGACCTCCACATTTGTTCCCCGTTCGGTTACTATCAAATCAACTGGAGCTGGCAACAAACAGACTTCTACCAAATCCTCGATCGTCTCAAGTCAGGACCGAGCCGAACGTGATGACACTTCGAAGATGTGGGAAGTACGAGTCCGTTATCGAGTTACCAACTCGAACACCCTGGTGGAACTGAATAAAGTCGAGTGTCCTGTATTTGTGCCAGTATCGTATACCAACAGAATCGGCGAACAAGTCCTGAAAGTATCCACTAAGGAGGGAGGCAAATTTACTCAAGACTCACCTTGAGGAACGAAACTTCTCGGTCAAGCTTGTAACAAAACTCAAACCTGTCATACGCATCATCAGTGTTCCAAACGCTTACCACGATGACTACGTTAAAGGCATTCTTGGTCCGTCAAGACTAGTGAAGAGGTTCGATAAGAACGATATCTGTCGCGACATAGTGGCAATTGTCGAAACTAGTCGATACCAAGAGATAATGGAGAACGGTGGCCTGTTGAATCTCTCCGCGTGGTCAACATGTAAGTGCGTAGAGTACAAGGATGTCCAAATGTGTGGCAAATGTGGCAAGCCCGGTCATGGCACGACTAAGTGTCGCTCTGCTCAAGTTCGATGTGCCCACTGTGGAAGTTCTGGTCATCTGAGAGAAGCGTGTCCCAATCAAAGTGATGCTGCAGTATGTGGCAACTGTGTAGACAGTGGGGAGCAAAACAAACATCATCACATGTTTGATCGCAAGTGCCCTACTCGCAAAGCCTTCCTCATCAAGAGTCGATCCAAAACGATTTACAGGCGCGATGGTTGAGCAAGCAAGTCTGTCCTCCCCATCTTCTTCTACTTCCTCAAGCATCAACCCAGTGATTGTCTCTTTCCGAATAGTCAACTTCACAGCTTATGCACAATGTTATCACCGTTGTTCGAGCTTAAAGGATTGCACTCACTTCTCTCATCTCACTCTCGTCCCTTTTCCTTTCGACACTGAGAGAAGATACAAGCAGATGCTATGTCTGAGATGCAACAAACGTCGGAACAGTGCCAAGCTTCTAGTCTCCCACCTCCTCAACGAGCACCAAATCACCACTAACTTTGAGTGTTACTTCCACTGTGGTCGCTTTTCCTCTTCTTTGGGTCAAATGTCCTCCCACATGAAAATTTGTGAAGGAAGAACCTCTCAAATGCTTTCCCTAGTATCTTCCCATGCTCGGTCAAATCACCCCTCTCATCGACATGATATGCAACCTGCAATCCCATCTGTTGACTTATTTCGAAAACAGCTTTTAACTGACGTTTTTAGTCTCCAAACCTCTGACTTCAAATTGAAATGTATCGACTTAATGGGTGAATTGTCCAACTTGACAGCACTCGCAGCTCAGTTTGTGAATATGCTTCCTGCAAAGAAAAGGAAACGAGGAAAGAAGAAAAAGAAGAAAGGGAATAGACAAGCTTCTCACAGCACCTTCGATGATAGTGTCAACAGTGGCAATCCAAGCAGAGTCAGTACCAACGATGGTAACTCAAATAGTGCCACTCCAGTTAGTGAAAGTACCATTTTCGACAACAACCACCAACGAGCAAGTGAGTACGCCAAGAACCAAGATCTTTGGCTTAAGGACAAGAGACTTCTCTGGGACCTAATCAAGAACGGCCCAACTCGATCTAACACCCTTGGAAACGAGCAACGGTTCTTTGATTTCTACCGAAACATATTTACTCAGGTGAAGGAGTGCTCGATTCCGGCGGATGAATCAGTTCCTGCAGCTACTATCTCGATCACTCGCTACATTGTTCGAGAAGAAGTGGAGAGGTTCATTCGTGCAAAGCTTAAGTCAAGTCCTGGTCCTGATGGTCTAATGGCGAACCAACTCCTTGAGCACATCGACGAGTTTGTGGTTTTACTCAACTGTTGCATCTACATCGGTGACATTCCCGATCAGTGGCGAGACTCGAAGACCATTCTGATCGCCAAGAAGGACAATGCAGCAGAACCTACAGACTTCCGTCCAATTACCATCGGATCCATTCTGTATCGGTGTCTAAGTGCAGTTCTCGCTGATCGCATCAATTCGACTGTCAAACTGAGCGACAACCAGAAAGGCTTCAGGAAGGGTGATGGAATCCACGAAGGAATCTCAACCCTGCGATTCCTGCTGAAGCACCGTAAATGCACACGGGTTGCAGCGCTGGATGTGAGCAAGGCCTTCGACTCTGTCAGTCAAGAAGCTATCTTTGTTGCTTGCAAGCGAAAGGGTCTTGACGATACGAGTATCCACCTACTGCGCAATCTCTATCGCGACTGTAACACCATGATCACCCTCAATGGTATCGATAGCGAGTCCATTCGTCTCTCCTCGGGCGTCAAACAAGGAGATCCGTTGTCCCCAGTCCTGTTCAACATCGTCATGGACTATCTCCTCGAGAAATTAAACCATTCTGGTCTCGGAGTTAAACTTGGCGACACGACCTTGGCTGTGCTGGCTTATGCGGACGACCTTGCACTTGCAGCTGAAAACGATGAGGATCTTCAATGTCTACTCGATATCACTTGTTCGACTCTTGGAAAAGTAGGGCTAGAGCTGAATCGCAACAAGTCCGTGGTCATGGGCACCAAAAGTGCAATTCTAGTCTCTGGAACAGAATTGGAATGTGTAGAATCGATCAAGTACCTTGGTGTCCAGATCAGTCACGAAGACAAACCAACTTCTAGCTCAAGTGATTTCCAGCCACTGCTTGACAAGCTGACCAAAGCGTGCTTGAAGCCGATCCAGAAACTTTACTTTCTGCGACATCACCCTAATCCCAATGTTCACTCATCGATTGGTGCACGAAAGTTTTCTGGGTATTGCCCTAGAAAAGATCGACTTAGCAATACGGAAAACGGCGAAAACTTTCCTTCACCAAGTGGATGGTCTGCCTAACTTTTTTGTTCACTTGAAGGTCCGGAAACGGTGGCTTGGGAATTACTCAACATCGTTGGGTCATTCCAACTCTCGCTTTCAAACGGCTTAGTAGACTAACAACCTCAAAATGTGAGTTCCTCAAGTACTTGACTGTGACACCGGAGTTCAAGAAAGAAATGACCAGAATCTGTGTACTTGCGCCTCACAATCTTGATTATGAACAAAGGCTATTGCGAGAGGTAACGACGAATCCTGCAAACCGAGGACATCTATGCTTCAGTATTGGCGGTAGTATAGTGAATAGACACTTCTCAGGATGGACTGGAATCGCTGGACGGAAACTTGTGAGTCTGATTCGACTTCGTAGCGGAACGCTAGGGTCCATTTATGGATGTGATGATCAACCTTCATGTCATCGCTGCCTGACGAACGTCCCAGAATCACTTCCCCACATCCTGAACCAATGCAGTGTGATGGGCGGCTTGCACACAATTCGGCACGACAAAGTCCGAGACATGATCTACGACACACTGGTGGAGAAGAAATGGTGCGTCTGGCGAGAGTACCGAATCCCAGTGACACGTACGCAATACATCAAGCCCGACCTGATCGCAATCACGCCAGATCAATCGACAGCTTACTGCTTCGATGTCCGTGTCAGCTATGAATACAACAAGGACACCCTTCCAAGTCGGGACATCGAAAAGCGGTCTAAATATCAAAGGTATGATAAGCCTATTCGAGAGTACGTTGGTCTCTTCTTTCCGAATGTCACGAAAGTTGAGTATTATGGGTTGATTTTCGGGTCAAGAGGATCAATTCACAATGTCACTCTAAACCTACTGAAAGAGGCAAAATTCAGCGACCTTAGGATTGGTGCTATTATTGACAAGATTTGCTACGAGTCCTTACGGATCTATAAAACATTCCACATGACTTCGGCATCTACTGTAACTACTTAACTATTTAATTAGTATCACTTGTTTTTAGAGTATCTTATTTTGTCTTATAACTATCTATTTCAACTACCTATCTGTATGATTTTACTTTATTGTATTTCTTGTACAATTATTCATTAATTTTGTATCTCTTTTACTCATGTCAATTTGTTAACATCTCATTTGAAATAAATTGATTCTATATTTAATGTCTGTTTGCGATTCAAAAGAAAATTATGAAAAAATGTATTCTAAAAAGTCCCATATTTTTTTTACTTATAGGAAACAATTTCAAATTAATTCATTGAAATAATAAAATGTCATTCCTATATGAGCAAAATTATTTAGTTCAAGACATTTTCATATTGAAAATTGCACAAATTAGGCAAATTTTAGCCAAGTTATTTTTTTTAACGAACAAGTTTTCTATTTGCCGAGTATACAAATTTTTTTAAACATAAATAAAGCATTACGCAATTTCTCATCCCGGAAGACTACGTAATTGTCAAACTACATATCATGGCGCAATAAAATAGAGGCAACGAGTGTATCTCCGAAATTTATGAATTGAAATTTTTCAAATACTCAAAATACGTCACAGTGTCCGCTAGCAAAAGACGATTGCTCCAATTGCATCGCTACCGGCAAACATTGTTTAGGCTTTAGAGTTATTTACAATTGTGATCATATATAAAGTGGAATATTTTTTAAAATAGACATTAAAGCAGATTCAATTGCTACTGACATACTAACTAATAAATCAGTAAAACGCTCAAAGCGCACAAATTATGAACTCAATCAACTGTTTGGTTATTCTTCTTGTTATTACTCTGATTTCGTTGTGCTCTATTGAAGGTATGTATTAATGAATATATTTTATAAATTAATTATTAATATTTATTTAATTTACAGCCGCAATTGAGACTTCAACTTCTTCTCAAAATCTAAACGATCATCTTAGGGGCAGAACGATGCTTAAGAGGAGTGTTGGACAAATTCTTTTTGGAAGAAAAATATAAAACAATTCGAAACAGATTTGTTGGAACATTATTTGCATAACCAATGCATAATTTTATGCATTAAGACACATTACTGCCTCAATTTGTGGTGCCAAAGTTGTCTAATCTAGTCTTTTTACAATTTCATTTATCCTGCATTATAATCAAAATGAATCATTATTTCCCGTTATTTAAAGTTTGCTTAAATCATTTACCAAAATATTCAAATAAAGCATTAATTTATTTATGCAAATATTGTTTAGTATTATTTTAGATTCGAACAAAGTTTATATTTCATATACCATTGTATGTTGCAAATGTAATTACATTTGTTTTTTGCTCTATCATGTGTAAAGTTAATTGAGACTCTAATCAATCAGCTTGTTTTCAGTATTTTTGTAATACTTGACAATAGCAAAGCTTGTTGCAAAATTCCAAACCAGTAAAACGAAAATTACTTCATAACTAGTTGAAAATTTGGTATTTGTTCATAAAATTGTAAATGCGATATATTTACAAATGACAAATGAGAGAAAAGAAGAGACATTAATGAGAAAGACAAAAGAAGAACGATGACACACTTGTCACAGAGACAATCTCGGTTAGCACAGGACAATACCTAGAGGAATGACAAAGGACAGAAAGACGAGTTAATGCTAGGGTACATCCATAACGGCTGATTGACTTACAAAGAAACAAGTCAATCACTCTGTGCGCTAGTGACTAGTCTAGTTCTTTTATAGCTTCGATCAGTCGTCGATTTGGTACAAATGGCCACAGAGCATTCGGTGTCATGTTAGGGTCATGATGACGGATCGATCGAGCACGTCCCACATTCGGTGAGCGTCTGTGTGGGTGTTCTTCAGTGTGTTCGCAACTGCAGTCAGTCTATTGCGATTAGCTTTTGTAACAAAGGCGAACGGCCTTGAAAAAAAAAGTTTCTTTTGTGTTGCACAGCACTTCTGGTACCTCAATAAAATCGATATATTGAATTAAATGCAAAACTAATTTACTTGAACCACCATACCATTTCCCAAGTTGTTGTTCTAACCGTTTTTTAATATATCTAAAGAAGAAAAGTTTTTGTTTAAATAATTTTAATATAAGAGAGATTTATTACAATAAATTAAGTACCCAAATTCATCAATCTCAATTATAAATAGTTCAAACATTTAACAAGTAAGGTTTCTTGACATTAAACGTCAAAACATTTAGAGTAAAAAGCACTTTTTGAAAAATTAAGATAGTTACAACTTAAAGAATATTATAAAATCAAAAATATCACGGAGTTTTGCGTCTTGATCGATCATTCCTTGTCTTCATTTTTCCATTTTCTTCTGCTTTTGTTCTCAATTTATCTTGTCTTCGTTTTTTTTGTTATTTATTCTACAAACGTTTTTTTTAGTTCAGTTGTCTTTTTCTTGCTTAATTTGATTTACTTCTCTAAACTTACATTATAAAGATTGAATCAATATCACGTTTTCAATTTTCTGAATGATTTTCTTGTTTATTTTCATTGGGGTTTGCTGTTGTTGTGGTTTCAAATATGTTGCCTCCACCTACTGTATTTACCCTAGAATTGTTCCATCACTACATCTGCCGGTCACGTACTCTTCGACTAATGGTTCCAAATTCTGACAAAGTGAAATAAAATGAAATGAAATAAACCAAAAACGGATTTTGTGAAAACAAAACAAGTGAGAATGTGTGCACTTCAGTCACTGTGCAGTGAGATTCAATTATATTTTGCAGTGTTTTAAATAGAAGGACAATTAGAGGGTAGAAGGATGTTTGTATTTATTTTTTGGTATACTTGGCTTTTGACACTACCAAAAAAGCGTATGTTTTATAATATAAAATATTTTATGTCTTGTTATATAATAATATCTCTTATTATTCTTAACAAATCACATTATTATATTTTAAATGAAAACAATGAAGTTTCATTAACCCAAATCATTCTTCTGAACAAACAAACAGATGATAAATTCGATGTATTGAACATTAATTAAGCGTTGTGTTATTTATCTTCCCGGAAACGTACATATTTTTTGTTCAATATTGCGTATACGTTGCATAACAATGTGAGTGTTGCTATTACACATTCGTTCATTTGTTCGAATTAATTCATGATTTTTATGAATTGATGGTAGATATTTTGGTGTGTGATTTGTTAATTAATTAATATTTGAATTTTTGTTTAAAATAGCCAAACCAGTTGAGACTGCAGCTCTGTCTCGAGATTTAAAGGATTTGATGCCTGGAAGAACTCTCTTTAAACGAAGTGTTGTTTCTTTTGAATAACAATTAATGCAGAAAATATACTTTTTGTACAACAGAATAAGCACAAGGACTCATTGATGGGATAATCTAAATATCTCAATGAGCGAATATTTTTTGAAGAAAAATTCTTTCAAATCTATGCAGTCATTCAAAACACTCACATTTTACACAATAAAATGTATTGTTGGGCAGAGTTATTTATTAGATCAAATAAATCATTTTTCAAACACAAAAGCTTTAACTTAATTTTATGTAAAAATAACATCTATTTTTATTAAGACTCGGAAGAGTCAGTTAACTTATGCTATATACTCATCGTGTCTGCTTGTAAACCAAAGGCGCGGAAACTTTTCAATAGAAAGTCCACTCTGCTACTTTGGTAGTTTAGATATTAAGTCCCAGGTGGTCCAGGTTCTCAGCACCAATTTTGCAGAGTCTTTGACCATAATCTGAGAGATTCTTTAAATATAGAATTGCCAAATTTCACACTAACATATACATTAGGGCGAATATCTAATTGAATAGCAAAACCATAAATGCAATGCACCATGTCGCCTATTTTAGTGACGCAAATTGATCAACACAATCAATAAGATCATGAGTCCTGACATAAGGTTCTCAACACTATTTTTGTTTCAAGACTTGGGCTCTTGATAATCGACTATTGATGGCAGTGTTACTGATTCGAATGAATCGACTAAGGTCGTAAAATAATTTTATTTAATTAAAACAGATTCTTGTCACTTACTTGGTTTAATTCAGACAAATTTATTTCTGTACTTAAATCATATTACCCCAATAGATAATAAAGAAAACAAAAAATGAGAAATGTCAGTTTTTGTTGTTAGATCTCTATGCGTTCATTCGATTTTGGCTTCACTGCACAACTAACGATCTGATAAGCGTTAAGAGTTATTGGAAAAAATCAGTTAGCCAAAAACACAATGAAATTCTTCCAGGAATTGGCGAAATATGATTAAAAGAATTAGCTGTGGATCGGATCAGACCTACGTATTTCAGTATCTCCACTATTATACGAAATCATTCTTGTGAACATAACATCGTATAATAATTGATTATGTATTGAACATAAATAAAGCATTGTGTTATTTGTCTTCCCGTATGTATGAGCGTATATATTTTGTGCAACATAACAATTCGTTAACAATGCGTTACGTAAAAAGTATAACTGCTCTTACACATGTTTCGTTGTGTAAATGACATTATTTCATTTGTTCGTAATTTGTTCATAATTTTTATGAGCCAAATTTTACAAGCTACTCAATTCTCACCCTGGGTAATTTGTACGAGATACATACACATACATGAGCGTCACAATCAATGCAACTTCTCAATTTTATTTGCTAACATTAACATGCTGCGTGGTATGCATTCCAGTTATTTCTCTACTTATGATTTGCTCTCATATATAAATCATGGATTTTTTTTAAAAGTATCATTCAGTAAAATTGTCTTTTGAGTTATATTCTACAAAACACCAATGAAGTCTCAAAACATTCAAGAGCTAAACATTAGTTTGACCAAATTGATCTTAATTCTTGTTATTATTAGTTTGTTTTCGCTTTGCGATATCGAAGGTAGATATTTGTGTTTAATTTGTTGGTTGATCAATTAATATTTTTGTTTTTGTTTTAAATAGTCAAATTCACTGGTTAACTTGAGACAGCTACATCATCTCGAGATTTAAAGGATTTTATGCATGGAAGAACGCTCTTTAAGCGAAGTGTTACTTCTTTTGAACAAAAATTAATGGAGAAAATATATTTTTTTGTTCAACCAAATAAACACACGGACTCATTGATGGAATAATCTTAATATCTTATACGAGTAGTCAAATTGAAATCTACCTTATTTAGAGTCCATCATATTTCTCAAATATATGCAGCCATTTAAAACATTTTCACATTAAATATAACAAAAATGTATTGTTTTGTGGAGTTATCTATTAGACTAAATAAAGCATTTCTCAAACACAAAAGGCTTTATTTCTATAAAAATATTGTTTGTTGTTGAGATTTATTAGTTTTGCTTTGTTTATCTTATTGAATTTTGTTTGTACCAAATGTAGATACCAAATGTAAACATGTTTTGTCCAATGTTGTGAATATTTTACTGATTCTGAAAGCTTAGTGCGAGATTTTTTATAATGCATACTTACTTTTAAAATTTTTCTCAGAAAAAAATTGTTAAATTGTTAAATTCAAGTGACTTTTAAATAATACTTAAAGATAAGAAATACTGTGCAGGGTGATAAATGAATTTGTTCAACAAAATACAGTTGAAACTAGACTCGATTTATTGTTCTCTGCGTGATAAATGGTTTATGTGTGTATGTTTGTGCAAAGAATTTTTGGTACTCGAATTAATTGATTGTACAAACGGACAAGCTGCTCAAATGTCTCATTTGAGTCAATTGGAGTGCTTCAATCATTAATCTTGTTCTTTGTCAGTGTTGCACAATCAATTTAATTTGGCTTCTCTCGTGACGCCATCAGCTCAATTAATTTAACATCAATTATTCCAGAGGCATTTTTTCTTCTGTTGCCTTTTATGCACATTTCTCAAAACGTTTCTCGCAGTTCAATGTATTTTTGTTGTTTAATCTAGTTTCGTTCTCGAGAATCATAGTCAGACTGTGATAATGATTTCGTTAACGTAATGAATTCTGGCCGATAATTAAATCAAATTGTGGTTCAATTTGTGTACATTTTATTCTCAATAAATTTCCTTCCGCCAATCACAGTTCAGTTTGTCACGTGCGAAAATGAACAAAATGACTATCAGAACCAGATGGAATGGATGGCGATAGTAAAAAAATACAATGATAATTAAAAATATTATATACAATTTAAGAAACGGAGGTTTGAAACAAATGAAAGTTGATATATTTCAAAAAAGCAGCACTCAATATTGGTTAAACCAATTAGAATTTTTTAAAATTAAAGCTCGCATATTTTTTTCATTATTTACAATTAGCAACAAATTACGCAAACGAATTTAATTTCATTAACCTAAGATATTTTTTCTGAACGCACGACATTCTCTCTTTCATTGAATATACACAATTGAATATAAACAAAGTGTTACGTAATTCTTCATCCCGGATGACTACGTAATTGTCAAACTACGTATCATGACGTAACAAAATAGAGCCAATGTATCGTTTTGACATTTTATTTTTTGATGGATTTCATGAATTAAAATTTTACAAATATACAAAACTACATGAATTGCGTCACAATTCAGCTAAAAACAATCGCTCTAATTGCATCGCTACCGGCAGGCATTGTTTATGCATTAGAGTTATTTACAATTGTGGTCATATATAAAGTGGAATATTTTTTCAAATAGACATTTAAAAGATTCGATTCTAATTGACATACTAAAACACGAACCATTAAAACTAGTGACAAATATGAACTCAATCAATTTTTTTATTATACTTCTTATTATTACATTGATTTCCGTGTGTTCTATTGAAGGTATTTATTAATGAATATATTAAATATTAATTTTAATATTAATCTTGGGTTTTTAATAGGAGCAATTGAGACTTCAACTTCATCTCAAAAATCTAAACGATCATCTTAGGGGCAGAACGATGCTCAAGCGGAGTGTTGGACAAATTCTTTTTGGATTGAAAATACGTTAAAACAATTTTTATGGAACATTATTTATGTGACTAATGCACAATAGTACATAAAGTCACGTAACTGCTTCAATTTGACGTGCCAAAGTTAGTAATTCTAGTCTTTTTGCAATTTTATATTTCGAAATTGCCATGAGTTATTACGGAACGTTATTTAATATTTGTTTAAATCATTTCCCAAAATATTCAAATAAAACACTAATTTATTTATGCAAATGTTGTTTAATTTGAATTCAAGCACAGTTTTCATTTGTATGTTCAAGATATAATTACATTTGCTTTTAATCTGCCATGTGCAAAGAGCACTGAAACTGTTATAAAAAAACAGCTTCAATTTTTAGTTCAATCGTACAGCAAAGCTAATAGCAAATTTTCAAGTCAGAAACAATATTTTGTCTAGAAACGAAAAATAAGATCAAATATGTTCTTTGGCAAATTAATAACTAATGTATACTTATAAGATGAAGTAACTTGGTCTAGATGCATACAATGTAAATTGCTTTTCGAAATGTCATGATTTATTGTTTATTTGTTGCCATAGATTCAATCTAAAAAATGTGTAAAACATTTATGGATTAATGTTTTAATTTTCCATGATTTACAAGTTTCTAGTCAATTCAATGGAATAAACAATTTCATGCATTTATAAATATAAATATAAAGTTTAAAACAATTTAATGTATTAATAAATTTATTGCTATAATTTAGCCCACAGAATTCTCACATTGTGAATTATACAAATAGATTTAAACTTTAATTTTACCCATTGTTATTCTCATTTTATTTTCAATCAATTTTTTAAATTGTCCTTCATCGAATACACAATTTGTATTGAACTTAAGCAAAACATTACATATCCCGGAAGACTACGTAATTGTCAAACATATCGATCATGTCGTAATAAAATAGTGACAACGAGTTTGTCGTTTTGAAAATGGCATTTCTTCATTCGTCGATAATTTTTATGAATGAAATTTAACTCATATATAAAACCTACGTCATTATGCGTAACTTTGCAAATGTAGTTTCATGTTTACGTAAATTCGCCTAGTGGGTATCCTAAAAGATAATTTCACTTCTCTCGGCTAATATTTAGACATCACAGTTAATATATAAATTGCAAATGTTTGTACACAAATTAATCTTCAATTTTATAAAACAAAACAACAATTAATTCGTTTAAAATATGAGTTCAATTAAATTAAATTTTATAATAATTCTGGTGGTCATTGGTTTGTTTTGCATTTATTTCATAAACGGTAAATATTTTAATATTTGTGTCCAAATTATTAATTTTACATATTTTGTTCATTAGCAACAACTACTGTCACTCCCACCGGAGGTACCACACGTCGAAATCTTAATGGTTACCGCAGGGGTAGAACGTTGGTTGCACAATAATTGCGTGGGACAAATGAAAAAAAAAATATAATTTTGGAACATTAAAACAATTTAAAACATATTTGTGTATAATTCCATTATTCACAGATGCAGAGGAAAAGTTTGAAATCACTTCTATTGAATGTTGCACAAATCTTTCCGAATGCAGCGAAAAAATATTTGTGCACAAAAACAATATTCAAACAATCAATCTAACTAATGTGCTAACTGTCAAAATCAAACACATTTACTCTACCCAAATGTACCCATAATATATTTGCACATTGAAATAATTCCAATCATTATTTATTTGGTTAAATAAATCATTTCTTTTGATTTTTCCCAAAACTAGCATTAATCTATTTTGCATATATTTTTATTTTATTTTTGCGGTTTTTGTGTTTCTATGCATTCTTTGTTCATGGTTTACAAATTCTGTTTACAGTTTGGATTTTTTTTGCTTTTTTGAAAACAATTGTTTGACAATAATCAATCAAATGTTATCAGGTCTAAACATATGCATTGAAAAGTTGAGCTGTTTATTCGCTAATTATCGTTATCATGACCGCGTTTTGGTGCATTTTCTAATGCTACTAATGAAATTTTGAATACAATTCATTAAAATTTATTACCAAAGCCAGCCCAAAGCTAAATTGGGGGAGATAAATTAAGTTTTGAAAAATATTTATCTTTTCCATATTTTTGTGGCTTAATATAATCAAATTAAAATTCCATTTTAAAACAATTATGTCATCTTTATTATTAATAAATAAGTTTCTTGTTTGACATTCAAAATTATGAAAGACAAATTAAATGAAAAATGTTGAACTTAGAAATGTTGAAAAGTCAATAATCCGAGGGTTTAAAATATTTTTTTAATAAAATAAACAACTGTATAATTAATATTATTTTCCCATACTTGTTCATGAATACTCATTAAAATTGAATTTTACTGTTTTGTTTTATTTATTTTATCTCTATGATTTAAGAATACAAAAGAAAGCAAAAAGAGTACAATATAAAATCTATATATTTTTGGCTGAACTCTATTTGAATTTCATTAAACCTCTAGTCTATTCGCATTACAATGTTTGTGCAGAAGAATTATTATTTCAGTAACAATAAAACAAATTTCAAATGTAAAATCCCGCAATATTGTTTATTTCAATTTTGCATTTTACTTTGCACTTATTTCACTGGAATCACTGGACTGCATCTTGAGTTGTTGAATTCAAGTTTAAATTTATTGGATTTGCAATCAATTTTACTCAACAGTCCATTCATATTTGTGCGCCAAATCTTTCCAGCCCATTTAAGGCAAACAACCGATTTTGTAGCATAATGCATGTGTGAATTTGCTTCAACTGACATTGGGCTCACATTATCATAATACTGCAGTCCACTGTCCTCAATCTACAAAAAAAATTGTTGTCTATTGTTTGATGACTGTTTTCGCTTGATGGAAGCATTCGAAAAAATCGATTGAAATTAGACGAAAAGCTTAGGACCTGAAAATTCACGAAAGATCTTTCATAAGAGAACGAAATTAGCTCAAAATATTGAAAGCAGTTTTCCCTGCAGTACATTTTGACATTTCAATCAATTCATTGACCTATTGGTTGTATTTCTATTCTGTGTGTTCGACATGGTGCATGGTATGCCATAAAATGGTATCTCATTTTTATAAATAAAAGACCATATTGAAAATTGAGTTTTGCAAAATATTTATCTTTTCCATTTGAATTTGCAAGGAAAGTCTATTTGCTAAACTTTTGAATTAAATTCGCAGACGAATAATTCCCAAAATGCTTCAAGGAAGATTCAAGGTGGATTTTTCTGGTTGGAAACAATCCAGCTCAAAGTGTTAGATGACGACGACAAGCAAACGAAGCGGTCTGATGTGCCTTCAACGAGAGCAAGAAACGAAATGTCATTCAATTTCCAATCGAGCGAAGATGGGGGAAGAGGAAACAAACGATGAAGAACTATGACCATTTGAGTTGAAAATGATTTGACCACCAGTGCAACCCCCACCGCAGAAAACCGAATAGCATTAAAATTTACTCATGGAAAAACATAAAAATTAAATTAAATTAACATTTACGAAATAGTAAATGTCATCATACTGGGAAAATTATGAATTAGCAGTACATTTGAATGTAAATACTTTTATTTTATCAAAATCACAAAGTCCAAACAATGCTTCAATTTACAACTGCATTAACTCCTCATTAATCCATTTGTCCGCACCTGGAAACATCTTCACACGTGACTCTTTGAAACGATTAACCACCTTTTGTGCACGTTTGCGCAGTTTGTTCGCATCGATCACGGCCCCAGTCGCGATTGGTTCAACAAACATTTTCATCATCTTGCTCAGTTGACCGTGAGTGATTCCATGTTGAGGACCAAATACTTTCGAGTACATCTCCAGCGACTCTTCCGCAGCCTTGAACGCAGCTTTAAACTTGCCTTGAGTGTTGCGAAATTCGGTAAGTTTGTCAAACAGTCCTACCAATCGATGCGAAGCACTGCGACAGAGCAACTTGGCCAATGAATCACGTAATTGAATTTCGAATAAATCCACCTGTGCACCCAAGTCTCCACCATCACCACCATTTCCAATCGACGCAATCAATCGATCAATTTGCTCCAAAAGTGCTTCCACTTCTCGATACTTTTGCACCATCTCCCGCGTACTCAGTCGGTGTCCATTCTCACAAAGATAAAATCCCATTCCACTTCCTGGAGCGGTCATCAACTTGGCACAATCGGGACAAGCAATGGCGTAGTATCTGTTCAATCCATCCGGAGTGTCTCGTTCTTCAAGCAAACATCGTTCGCAAGCACAGTTGAAAAAGTAACAATTCCATAGATAACGTTTCCTCTGTTCAAGCTTATCTTCATGAATGAAATCGATTCCATAATTGATCAACACACCTTCGCCAGCCTTGATTGGACGCATCGCTTGTATCAGATTGAACGAATGTCCATACCTGACTGCATCACCAGTGAGAAAAGCATTCTGATCGCATGCGTGATTGAGTAGAGAACAATTGAGATAAATGGGCGTGGAGAAGTCATCGGTTTTCGGATCGTACGTTGCAGGAGCTTGATCGCTGATATTTCCACTGTTCATGTACACCTGGAAAGTATGACGAAGTATGATGCCAGCCACAAATACTTCCTGGTCGCGATTGGTTTCCTAGAAAAGTATATAAAAAGAACAAATTAGAATGAAGAAATAAATGATTGAACTTCTAATTGGAATTTGAAATAAACTATTAAATAAACCTTATAGAATCCACATTTCTTTGCCACCAAAGCCAGCAAGCAAGCAGTGAAAATACGTTCCAGAAAATCTTCATCATCTTGCATTTTATCCGAGTGATGTGTCAATCTGTAGACATGCGAATAATCCTCAGGATCGCACAGACTCAGTGGATCATCAAAGTGGTCAGGTTTGTCCTTCACCTGTTTGATTACTGCTTGGATTGAGTCAACTCCAGCACGGAAAAGCATTCGAAGTGCGAGACGAGATCTATTGGATTAGGAAAAAGTAAAAAAACAATGGAGAAGATCATCGTCATTTACCCTTTAGTTGGATACAACAGCGGAAGAAATCCACACTCGAATCGGTGATACTGAACCCAGGAATCGGTTCGACACTGTTCGGAACAGTAGAGCACAGAGACACAATGACCACACGGAATGGGACGATTGAAGGGAGACGAGGATGGGTAAGGAGCTGCTGGCTGATGGAATGGCTTCAAGGAACGACAACAATGGTGACACAGTCGCAATTCATGTGATTCGCGAAGAATTACCGCGTATGGTTGCGCAAACATGATGACCTCACCAAAATCGAGATCTTCCAGGGCAACCAGATGGCGACCTAGAAAAACAATTTGATTAATCTCATAAAGGAATAAAATCAATCATTTTACCTTTAGTAGGATGGTAACGTAGTTCAACTTTCGAGGACACAGTTGACATCTTCGTGCTCGGAGTAAAACGTCCTTTATTTTTTATCTTCTCAATGGCCATCTTTGGATCAAATGGACTGCCATATTCATCGGACATGGGCTTCTTGTATGGATTCTTTTGAGCTGACTTTGAAAGCATTTCCCATCGTTTGAAATCTGCTTCACCGCTATTCTCTGGTTTGTTGATCTCATTAAGCAGCTGTTTCGCTTCGTCTGTTCGTTCAAGATGAAGAAGTGAATCCACTTTTCGGAGCTGTAGCTTTATCACAGGTTTGTACTGTGCATAGCGAAGTGAGAGAGCCATATCAATATCGAGCAAAGCATTCTCGTGTTCATCAAGTTTAAAGTAAGCTGCAGAACGATTTCCGTATGCAAGAGAAGCTTCTGCACAATCTTCAGGAGCGTAGAGCAGTGCTTTCGAGTACAAAACAACCGAGTCCTGATAGCGTCCATCAGAGAAAGCAGTATTTCCTACGTTTCGAAACTTTTCGGCTCGTGTCGCACTCTTGGTGCACATTCGTTCCAGTGGGCCAGAAGTCCATTCTTCGATGAACGAATCCAGTGTTGAACGAACCGAAGGAGCAGCAAATACAAAGCGAACTCGATCAAAATTGTCCCTGAGATTCATCAAAACGAGATTAAATTCACGTTTGTCTGTAACGGAATTGAGACGGGCTAAAACGGTTGACCATTTTTTAAGCTTCGGGTCAGAGTGGCGAAGATTGATGAAATCCCTCAAAAGTCCTTCAACGGCATGAGAATCCATTTTGATTGGAAGATTCTATGGGAAATAAAAAATATTTAAACTCTGATTGGATGAATAACTCAAAAATGAATCAAAATAAAGACATACTCAAAAGAAGCTTCGAGAAAAATATAAGTACAACAGCAGACTGCTGTCAACAATCCAAAAGTGAGCCACACAATTCGCCTCGCAATGCACATGGGGACGTATTCAGAAAATCGGTTTCGATTAGAGGCTAGAACCCTCGAGTCAACTGTTCATAAATAAAGTTACTTCACCGCATTAGAATACAAATTGAAGACTTGGAGCATACAGCCCAAAACGCCACTGAATCCGATTAAATCACATTTTGAAATAATTCAGGAAATAAAAGTAGTAAATTTCTTGATTTAAGTTAATTGTTGGCAATGTATATTTATTGCACCAGCAGATAAGAAAAAATCAGTAAAATAAAATAAAAATAAAAAATCAATAACAAACACACAAGAATATTATCAAGCGACTAATGCAAATTATGCAATAAAAACATCAAAAATCCAAACACCACTTTTTCTTAACAATTTGTTCAAGCAGTTGAACAGCAAATTCCGGTCGAGCTTGTTTGAATATTTTCTATGCTTCTGTATTAATGACTTGACTAACGTTCTCACAGATAAAGTCGAAACAGTTTCGTTTGAGATAATCGGCTTCATTCGAATCTGCTAAGAGGAATTTGTTCATCACTGAATCCAAGTCGATTGAAGAGCTGAGAAATTCTTCACAAATTACTTTGAGATGATTCAATTGATACTGTAAAATAATAGTTTAGGCCATTTTATATAGGCACAATACCGTACCATGTTAGAAGCTTCCAATAACTGAGGAGCAAATTCATTCCCATTCGAGCCAACTTGACCAGTGTAAATATAGCGAAGCAACTCTTTACAGGCTTCAACTGAAATGTTGTCCACTTGCACTCGAGTTTGCGTTTCGAATAAGTCTGCAAACACTTTCGACCTAGCACTGAGAATGTTGCGATGGATCGAAAGCTCTTCATCGACGACTATTAAAAATGCATCACTAAATTTTCCATTGTCAAGGAGAGATACAATTTTCATATCAAACAAGTTCTCGGCCAATTGTAATTTGTTAGGGGTGTGTTCGAAGAACACAACAATGAGCTGAGCCAGACTCATAGCAAGGCTCCCTGTCCCCATTAAACCATCGTTGGCAGCCCTCTACCCATTGTCCCTTGCCTTCCGCTCGCGCTCACGCCAATAAATTCTAATTTTATCTCATCATTCAAATTTTGAGAAGACAATTTTTCAGAAATTCTAGATGTCAGTTTCAAGTTGGATTGTGGAGCCCCAAGCTGCTTTTAAAAGATTGATAATTATTAAAAACATTTCGATGACCAAATACCTTTAACAGAGCTCGTTTCTTAAGTATTTTTATATCAATTTCAAGCAATCTAACCTTTAATTTAAAAAATCCTTCTTCAGCTTTATTATCGTTATTATTATATATTAAAATTACCTTTTCGTCATGTTTATCAACCATTTTTGAAAGCCATTCCGCCATCAAGTCAGATTTTGTGAGCAACACTTTCCAACCATCAGTACATAAAACTTGTTTGACATTTTTGCTGATGTACGCCATGCATTTTGTTTTCAAGTCATGGGCTTGGTGCATGTCTGAGATTAAAAGAATGTTTGCAGCCGAACTCGATGTCAGATTGTTCATTAAATGATTTTCACATGATTTTCTTAGAATATTGAGTTGGTACTGCAATTATTGAATGTTAAAAGTCCATGTGGATCATTTAAAAATCAACATACTTTGTCAGCGGCAACAAACAATTCAGCGGCATATTCACGCAGTCTTGGAATTTTTCCAGTATAGATAGTAACCAAGCATCAGCTCAAACACCTCCACCAAAACATCAGTAATCTGCACACGGTTAGTTTTCTTCTCCTCCAAATCGTGATCAAACATTGCCTCAAACACCTCCGAGCGAGAAGCCAGGATATTCTTGTGCACAAACAAGGATTTTCCATCAATCAGCAAGACTGCATCACTGAACTTTCCACTTTCGAGTAGTGATCGAAAGTCATCCAATTTTGGATTGACTGGAATCGGCAGGCTTTTCTTGAGACAATTGTCATCGACCTAACCGAAAATACATTTCTTATTAATTAATAAGCTCATTCATTGTAATAAAATATTCAAAATATTACCTCACAGTAAATAGTAAGCTTGTCATTGATGAGCAAACCATTCGCTTGGTCAAGCAAATAATCGCGTTTGATCTGACAACCACCAATGACACCAAATGGATTATTGTAAGGATAAATAAACTTATTTTGACATTCTGATGCAAAAAAAACAATAAAATCAAACTCAAAATTTCAAAATACAAATGGATCTACCTTGTGAAAAATACTTTATACCATTTATAGCTAAAATTGTGATTCTGTATCGAACCCAAGGTTTGGCAAACAAATCAAAACGTCCATATCGGTTAAGGGGATCAAAGCACAAATCAAATACAACAAACTTTTCGACTTTGCCTGCTATCTCAACATTGGGAGAACATTCAAGCATGAACTGGCATTTACTATTTTCAGGAAAATAAAATTTCGCAGATCGTTGAATATTGGTAGTTGAGAAATCTTTCCAGGTGAGTTTTGCAGGACCATGGTTAATGTTAGTCGATGTTGGTGAATCACTACCAGAAGACGACATCCTAAGGTAGATACCACAATGGATTCGAGGATAAGAAAATAACAAGACGCGAATGCAAAGTAAATGAAAACAAGAGAGACATTGTTCTATTAGAACAGTTCTAATAAGTCAGTGGCACATGTGACATGTGCAATTGTGAAGAAAGCTCGCAAAGAGTCGTAAACAGAGCTACGTATACTCGTGAGGGTGTACACTGTAAGTACACGTGCTTCTCAGTGTGAAAGAAGCAGTTGAGCTTTTCTTTGTTTGTGAAGAACACGAAACGTCGATCTCAGACGATATTATCGATTATTTAAAAAGTATTTATAAATTAACATTAATTAATTTATAATTCTACTACTTTCGTCAATATGATGGTCATGTCAATAATTAATATAATAAATATTGACTCCATGTTTTATCACTATGAAATGAAAATGGAAATTACAAAACATTTGAGCACTTAGCGTGCACGCTGATGTCACTTCATCAATAGCCTAGGTGCCTGAGTAGAGCCACTTTGTGCCTCAGTTGTGTCTGTTTCTTTCTCCGTGTGGAATGCTGACTGAAATATTACTGGAAATCATCTTAGGGCGCTACACAAAGAATAATGAAATTGAAGTTTCAACATAACCGAAATTGCGTTGCAACAGTTCTGGTATGTTTTTTGTATGAACACTATTCGAAATAACATCATTTTATGACTCTTTGCCATGCTGCGGTTTTCATCTGTCGATGTTGCAAATTGATCTAATCGACTTTAATCTCATCCCTTGACATGTCACTTCATTTATTGTTGACTCCTCACTTGTCAGTGCAATGCAATCTGCCGAAAATTGGATTCCATTTGGGGACATATCACTTGTTTTCGTTTAGTTTTGTTTAACATGCAGCGAAATGCCACAACAACAACAACAAATGGAACTCCCATGTGAAATGGAAAATGCTAAAAAGGTGTTATATAACACTGCAATTAAAATGGAGATAAATTGTTGTTGTATTAATCCTAAAAGACTATGTAGGAACTTGTCAGTACAAGGAATATTCAAGGAATTTATCTTGTTCTGTCCATATTTGTGAATGAAATGGTCAATCTTGGTCACCATTAAATAATTTGTTAAAACAATCATTCAGTTCCATGTTATAGTACAGGAAATTGACCCAAAATATGTTAAAAATCAAAACACCCAAATGGTTATGAGTAATAATTAATAAGAGGAGTTGTTTGTTAAATTAATTAACCAAAAGTGTTGATAGCCATTTTTACACTTGCCGATTTAGATAAACTGGATACTATTAATGTCGTCATTTTGGTTTGTTGCTTTATTCTTTGATCAGCACTTTGCAATCTACCAATGGTAAATTGTCAGCTGCACACTTTTTTAAATTTATTTATGTTCACACCAGTGATTCAAGCTTGAGATTTCAAAAGGAAAAGAAAATTTGTCCCACATTGCCTAATAATGGGACATTTTTTGAACTGGACGCCAACTTTGGTGCAAGTTGGTGTCTTGTTGTCAATTCTGTTTTCTTCATTTCCTTCACAATCGAATGCTATCGTAAAGCCAGCAGTGCTTCCTCTGGGTCCACCAGTATTTCGGTCTACAATTCGAGTGCCCATTTCGCCATTTCTCTTACCACTTCGTACTACTGTTTTTAGTCCACCCAATCTAATAAGTAGTTTGTCCATTTGAATGTTTCATAACATTTTAAACTAATATATTTATCTATAGGTCATTTGGGATGTCTATTTTCGAGCAAAAGCTGTACCTGGGAAAATGTGAACAAATGGACTTGGGTGAGACCGTCTTTCACTTCTACCAAAATCAACTCTCCGATGCCTCCTCCATTGAGTAATTTTTTAAAATTATGATTTCAAATTATTATTGACTCAGTTTTGTTTATTCATTAGACTCGTACATTTTACAAGTGAACTTTAACGCGCCTTCTCAATATGACATGACATCGCCTCAGTTTACACTTCCCGGCAATGTCGCCTGCTTCTCATTTGACTATTACTTTTATGTGGACTCGAATCATCAAAATTTTTTGAGTATATTCCTGATCGATCCAAGTAAAAACGCCCCAAAACTAATCTGGTCAACCTCGGAGACTAATGCTGATGCTTGGGTAAAAGGTCAAGTTCAGATTGATCAGCCTGGAGCTTATAAGGTAATTTGGTGCTTAAAATTAATTAATTACGATTTAAAGTTTGTACTCTAGCTAAAAGTGCACACAGTTGGACAACGAGGATTTATTGCAGTGAGCAATTTCCTGTTGCGAAATCGAGAATGCCCTACTCGTGTATGTAACTTTGAATTGGGCAATTGTGATGGTTGGACAACCGACGGAACACCAAGCAACTACATGTTCAATGTGAAATCAGCCAATATTAACGCAGGCAAACTCAAGAATGACCACACTTCTCGATCACCATACGGCAATGTGCTGTATCTCACCAACATTGCACAAACACAAGCACAATCAGTTGCACATTTTAAAAGTCCACCAATGGCTTCCTTGCAATCACAGTGTTTCACTTTTTGGTTTGCACGTAGTGGCACAGGGGTGGATCTGAAACTGTACAAATATCACATCAGCACCAAAGTGTACGATCTAATCTGGCAAAACAATCGAACACATGTCACTGATGAGTGGGTTCGAGTGCAGAATAGCCTACAAATTACCGATCAGGTCAATCTAGTCTTTGAGGCTAAAAGAACAGGTAAATTGATTGAATTATTGTTAACATGATTTGTAACAATGATTGACCTTATAGATGCAACAAGCACTCTTATGCTTGACGACATTGGATTGATCCCGTTCGCTTGTAATCCACCAATAAATTGCTTATTTTCTGATGGTTTTTGTGGCTGGAAAGAAGAGACCACAAAGAGCAACCTATTGTGGTCAATTGGACATGGTCGGGTTCGAGATCCGACTAGGCTCACAGATCAAAATGTAATGTCTACATCAGATGTGCTCTACACTGATTTTACCGCAAGTGGTGTTGGTCAAGCGAGCATGGAATTGTTGAGTGAATTTGTGGATTCACCTGCTCAGGGAGGTGCTTGTGTTACTATGAATTATCATGTCAAATCGTTTTCACTCAACTCTGATGTCTTCCAATTGGTGCAAATCGATGTGAATGGTACGTTATTGACCAAAAATTACATTTCTCTCTATTTTTCTTTATTTACTTAGGAATTCGAACGGTGGTGTGGAATTACAACGCTACCAAGCTGTCCAATTTCTGGCAAACTTTACAGTTGTATGTTCCAAATTCAGCCAACAATTTGCCATATCGCTTGTCTTTGTATGTCAAATCTACCAACCCAGGCCCTTACATTGGCGTCCGTTCATTGTATTACATCACTAATTTATTCGTCTGTGATCATGGCGCCAAAACGGTAGCTCCCACAACAGCAACCGTACCAACAATTAGTCCATCCAAAAGTCTCACTTGTGACTTTGAACAAAATAATCTATGTAATTGGCTCTCTCCAAGTGGAACTTTTCAAGTAGGAACGCCTCTCGACTCTAAAATTCCCAACCTGTATCTGCCGCCATATGACAATACGAGAAACTCAAGATTTGGCCACTTTGCTCTCACGTATGGAAATAAGATTTACCTTCCAACCCAGGGATCACTTCAAGCAAATAATCCTTTTCCTAACCAACAAATATGCTTCGGCTTTTATTATTACTTCTATGCCTATGGCACTTCGAACTTTGTGTTGAGCATGGATTTTCAGTCAAAACCTCTGCCAATTTATCGAGTAAATGCAGCAAATGAAATCAAATGGAGAAGAGCTGTGTTTGCTATATCGCCCAATTCAACTTATGGCAAATTCACCTTTAGCTCTAGTGTTAAACAAGGTGTTTTGGCAATCGACGATATCAACGTTCGTCCTGGAGCATGTCCAATTGTGGACAACGAAAGACATTGTGACTTTGAACTGGGCACAACCTGCATCTTTGAGCCTGTGTTCAATCCAGCCGGAATGTGGAAAGTGTTGTTTGCATATTCTGAGGCTGTCTACGATCACACAACTCACAGTCGAGATGGACACTACTATGGAATAGTGTTCCGAGAATTGCCAAAAAGTTTAATCAAACGAAGATTTCTGATTGAGTCAAGACAAATTGATGGCATGAAAATGCGTTGTTTGCGATTTTCGTACTATTTGGACAATGTTCTACCGAGTACAACTTTGTTTTATGAAATTGAACGAAGTGGTCCAGTGTTTGGTGGGTGGACACCATTCTTAACCAAATGGAAAACAGCTGGCAGTACTGTTGGAATGTGGTTTACACATAGAACACCTTTGCCAAAGTCTTCTCAAATGGACATCAGGATGGGCATTGAAATTGTAGGTGATGTTGATGGCAAAGTGCTGGTGGATGACATTTTTATCGATTCGACAAACTGCGTTGACCAACATAACTGTGATTTTGAGGTAGACTTTGGTGCTTTCCAGTGATTCAATTCTTAAATAATTCTATTTTACTATTAGAACGGAGATGTCTGCGCTTTGGAAACTGTTCTCATTACTGGAAATACACTTGCACCTTTTGTCAAAACACGTTTGATCAATAATGCAAACTTTACCGCAATAACAACCAGATACCTAGCCGACTATGTTACTCTTACTTGGCACGTCTTCACACCATTGCAATCGACAAAGTTTGTTTCATTCGACAACACGTATGGAAGAATGTCGGGAAAATATCTTCTATTGACGAGTGTCAACTCGAATGATCGGGGAATTATGGTCACAGAAAGATATTCACTTGCCGAACATGGTGGACATATTTGTTTCAGTTTTGCAGCTTACAAATCAAGTGCTCAAAGTGTGTTGGAAATTTATCAGGGAGAGTCATTTAACGATAAATTGGCAGTGAAAGTGTGGGATCTTCATCGAACGACCAAAAATTGGGAAATGTTTGAAATTCTGGCGACACCTCAAAGGAACGACTCTGTGGATATTTATTTCTACATTGTTGGTACACTGATTGACTTGAACACATTTATTGCATTGGACGACATTACGATCAAACCCAAGTGCAACTATCCATCGAACATTTTGCCTCCAACAGTGAAACCAACGGGCAGTTCAGCAGTAAGCGTTCCAACACCTGACCCTACATCGAACGGCGCTTATTTCGTATGCCAAACTGGAAAGACAATTCCAAGTGCAAAGGCCTGTGATTGGGTCAAGGATTGTCCCAATGGAGAAGATGAAAAGGACTGTGGCATTTGTCAATTTGAGAATCATAACATATGTCGATATAAGATTCAAAGAAATTGTAAGTATACTTAGTTTTGAAGCTAATTATTATGCAAATTTTAATACAAATTTTAATGCAGCTTTTCGCGACTTTGCTTTTGAATTTCGAGATGCGGTCCAATCGATTGGACCACTGAATGGTCCTAACGGAAATGCTCTGTTTATGATTGCCAGTGGAAATTCGGGCAGATCGAGTATGACTTCTCCCATCATTCATCAAACTTATCTTAGTATGTCGACGAATGTTTAAATTATTTAATATTTATTAATGATTTCATATTTTTTTAAATAGCTTGTAAGCTTACATTTTATTACTATTACTCCTCAAATGAAGTCACCAACAATCAGACAAGTTCAGACTTAAAAGTATCGGTTGAGCTGACTGATTTGAACAGAAGAACCAACATTTGGCAAAGTTCATTTGAGCCAATAGCAAAATCTCAATGGGAAAGGGTGACATTGAAACTGGATCGAATCAAGCATCCATTCAGAATTATTTTTAGTGCATCCAACAGTGATTTGACACCACAAAAGTATCACGCCATTGGCGACATTAGCACGAGAAATTGTCAACCAGAAAAGCCCTCATTAACATGTGACCAAAATGAATTTAAATGTGACAACAATGTGTGCGTTGATTTGACTGATTTGTGTGATTTTGAAGATGACTGTGATGATGGCTCAGACGAACGAAATTGTGACCAAAATCATATGACCAGTTTTGAAAATGGACAAGGTCAATGGGGTGCGAGTATTTTCAAGGGTTGGACTGTTACCAATGCAAATAGCTTTGAAGATTTGAGAATTGGTCCAACTTATGATCACACTTCAGGTTATGTTGCTGGTTCATATCTTTTGGCAAAGGCTCGTTATTATGTTGCGAATCGAACAGTTATTGCCGAAATTGACAGTGCTCCTTTCACAGCCAACGATAAATGTAACATGCGCTATTTCGTGTTCAAGAATACTGGACATAGCACGTTTTTAGCTGTTCTCGAAAATATGAGCACAGGCAAAAGATATGAACTCAACGAAATTAGTGATTACGACAATAAGTGGATTCAATACACTCGTCGATTGAGTGGTTACCCGGCTGGAGTGTATCGAGTGATATTCACTGCCACTTTGAACGCAACCAGTGGCGTCTTTGTAGATCCGTACATTGCCGTGGATGACATCAGTTTTACTACTCAGTGTAGCTTTACCAAGGGTCCAGTTACTCCTCCGAACAACAGTACAATGTCCACACCTCCACCCGACAATTGTCCAACCATCTCATGTCTCGATTCACAAGCAAAGAAAGTTTGTCTTCGAGCAAATCAATTCTGTGACTTTGTTGCTGACTGTAAGGATGGAACGGACGAACAGAACTGTGGAGATTGCAACTTTGAGAATGGACAGTGCGGCTGGTCAACATTCTCTAATCTTATCAAGAGATGGTTTCTACTGAAACCGGCTTCTATTGCACCTGGTTCATTGCCCAAATTCGATGCTGATGGGAAAAGCACCGGTGGTTACCTCACAGTTCGTTCCAATAGCTTTTCCACAATGATATGTAAGTGATGAAATTAATTTGCTTTTGATACAATTACAACAATTTTTTCCATAGCGTATGCACGTTTGCGAGGTCCTCAAATCAATGCCCAATCAGCACCATCTTGTAAGATTCAATTTTCCTTTATGTCTTCCAAAGGTGCCACTCTCAATGTGCGAAGAACGGCACTTGGAATGGTTAGCGTCTTGAATAATTTGCGAACTGCTTCTCAATGGCAATCTTATCGAGTTCAAGTTGGTAGACAAAATGCAGGATTCAATTTGGAATTTGCAGGCTATTCCACATACAGAATTGGTGTTTATGAAGATATTGCTCTGGATAACATTAAGATGGTAGACTGCAATCCCTCTATAACGCCTCCCACCGTTAGTCCTGGAACTCCTGGTGCATCAGTGAGTTGTGATTTCGAGCAAGATTTGTGCGGTTGGCGCGTTATTGGAATTACCCAACGAAGTAACTGGATACGAATCAACAATCCTGCGATGGAACCAGGCAATGATCACACTAGTCTTAAGAAGCCACTTCCTGTGAGATATGGCACGTGGCTGACAACACAGGCCAGCCTGGGATTTGATACGGACTATCTGGTCACTGTGCTACCACTGAAAGCGGGCAAAACTTATTGTCTCACGTTTTGGTATTACTTTTTAGGAATTTATCTCGATTCAAAAATGGCTTTGTATGCTTCAAAATCGGGCAAAGCATCAACCACTCCAGAAAATGATCTCGATTATCAACAACTTTGGTTTACAAACACACCACAGAGTCGAAATTGGAATCAAAGATATGTAGAAGTTGGTTCACAGCCAAATGACTTTTACCTGGTGTTTGTTGCTAATGTGGACATTACCTCTATCATTGGTCTCGATGATATTGAACTGTCCGATGGCAATTGTCCAGTGGTGAGCAGTGAGTTCTGTGATTTTGAACTGAACACGTGCGATTGGCAACTGCAGAACAATGGATGGCAACGAAATACAGCCAAATACATAGACCACACTACGGGCACTATCAATGGTCACTTCATGCAGGACACAGTGCAAAGTCAATCAGTGGCCATGACCAAGTCCATGTCAACAATGCCAATCTTCAACAACACTCAAACCATCAATCGTCAGCAGTTTTGCCTCCAATTCTATTATTACATGACCACAGATTTCGTTGAAAACCAAATGTTGGACAATTCTTCTACGTTGTCTGTGAAAATCAAAAATGGCGGTGATACTTTCACTCAAAACATTACTATTTTGAACTCTTTTAATGATGGCCTATTGAGCACCTGGACATTGTTTAGTATGACCTTTGTTGCTTACCGAACTAGTACAATCGAAATTGATGGTGTCAATATGTTGCCATCGACAATGCTGTTGGTTGATGACATTCGTTTCACTCAAAGATATTGTCAAGTACGAGGCAATTGCGATTTCGAAGCGGGTAAGTGTGCACATTCAGTTTTACGTATATGATTCAAAACGATTCTCTCCCGTTTAGACATGTGTGGCTGGAGCAATGCACAAACTTCATCCAATGGAAAACGTGTTTTATGGATGCGAATTCAGCCAAACTCTCTATTCGTCAAAGGCACCTTGCTCAAGTACGACCACACCACAATGAGCTCCAATGGCAACTACATCATAATGCCACTTGCAATGAGCACAAATGCATATTCCGCACTTCGAAGTCCATTGTTGCGCAAAAGCAACAAAGTTATATGTTTCAGTATGTGGTACTTTGCACGATCATCGAACAACTCGGTGGTGGCACTCACAGTTCGTCTTGTTGACATTACACGACAAAAGACCACTGAAGTGAAGGTCAACACAAATTCTGCCTTTGTATGGAAACAATTCTCCACTGAGTTCACCAATCTACCAACTGCTTTCGTAATTCAAATCGAAGGAAACTACATTCAGGACATTCAAAGTGACATTGGAATTGATGACATCCAAATTGTGCCTTATGGCTGTGGTGGAGGTGTGCAACCTACAACTACAACCCAAGTGCCATCGACTGAGAAAGTGTTGGATTGCAATTTTGACAATGACCAGTGTAATTGGAGTTACGATCAAAATGCTTGGAAAGTAGGACGATTTGTTGATCGTAAGTGAGATTTATTGTCGTTAAATGTTTTCATACTTTTTTTTGTCAAAAGAACAAAACAATTATGCACCAAAGATGGATCACACCATTCAGTCCACTGGTGGCAAGTATTTGATGTTCCAACAGAAAACAAATGCTGCCACTGGCAGTGCACAAGCTGTTTTCAAGTTGTCATCCACACAAAATTTGACTTTTGACAAGGATCACTGTGTCACTCTGTGGTACTACGAAGATGGAGAAGTGCCATTCACTCTCGATGTCTTCATAGTTTTGCCCACAAACATTATGCCTGTGAATAGATTTTCTTCGGCTATTGAAAATAGACGACGATGGAACTTGTTGAAGGCAGACATTTCATACAGTCCAAATTATAACGCTAAATGTGAGTACATTTATCAAATCTATATCAATTTACCTATAAGTACAATTCTCTTTATAGCTATTCAAGTGCAATTTCGCTTTTCGACTGGTTCAAGTCAATTTTTCATCTTTGCATTGGACGACATCATGGTAAGACCCGGAAAGTGCCAACACAAACACGATTACGTTTACACATTCACGAATGGTTTCGAAGACTTGGAATTGGAATTCATACAGCCAATTCAGAGGGGAATTGGACAATTGTTCACACATTCTTCGGATCACCAGTCGGTGGCACCATCAGTGGACCATACCACTAACACTGAGAATGGACATTATTTCTTGTTCATGAACCAAAAGAATTTCGCACCAACCACATACATCGATTCACTTTCATTGACAGACTTGGCAAGAGACACACTAACAGCAAGTTGCATTCGTTTTGCATATCAAATATCTGGCAACGTTTCTCTCAAGGTTATGGTTGCACCAGCAAATTCTGATACTTATTCCTACAGTGTTTTGTGGCAACCAAAATTGTAAGTGACTTTGTGAGTCAAACGTTGTCTTTAGCAATTTGTTATTTTCAGTGACAAAACTACCTGGACAATAATGGAGATCAACAAACGCGTTCTATTTGATCACAAAGTAATGTTCTACATGCAGAAAGGACCAGATAAGACTTCATTCGTGGCACTTGACGATCTCACTGTTCTTGGTCATCGATGTCAAGATGTGATCAATTGTGACTTTGAAGATGGCCGAGTTTGCTCATATTCTCCTTTTAGCGATAAAACTTCAAGTCAGTACAACTTTGGTCTTTTCCAAGGTAAGTTTTGGTACAATTCTTGGCAATGTACTAAACTCAACAATCGTTTTCAGCTCCTCCTCAAGATCCGAACTGGCCAGGACCCAAATACGACCACACTACCAAAAATTATGGCAGTGGATATCTCTACCTCACTGCATATCGCTCAACTGGAACCTTTACCAAACCATTGCTTTCAAAGGTCATCTCAGGTCCTCGAACTGTTGATCCCACCCAAAAGTATTGTCTTACTGTTTGGACTCGAATGACAACCAATGATCTCGGTTTGCGGTTGTATTTGGTTCGGTTTGGACAATATTGGACTGATGCTAATCGAACCACTACTATTGGATCAATGTCTAATTTGGCTCAGCCCGATTGGACACGAGTGGCAGTGACTTTAGATCAAAACATTTTTGTGAACACATTCGAAGTGCAACTTCTCATTGAAGGGCGAATCAATGCCAATTCGAAAGGACTAATCGCCATTGATGACATTGTTCTTATTCAGGGTCAGTGTCAGATGGATGGTGTGCTTTGCGAGAATGGAGTACAACTTACCCGGGATAAAATATGCAACTTTGTCAAAGACTGTCCAAGTGGAATTGATGAAGTCAACTGTGGCACCTGTGACTTTGAGTCGGGCACGTGTGGTTGGATGAATATGACAACATATGACCAGAAGTGGCTTCTCACCAATGCGAAAGAGTCTCGAAAAGCGAATGCGCCAGCATTCGATGGAAATGCTAATCCAAATGGCCACTACCTGATGATGAGTGCTCCAGTTTGGGGAATATTGAGCAATTCTGAAACTGCACTCAACTACCAAACTCCGAGCATGTACCTGAAGAATGCCTTCAAGTCGTGTGTAATGCAATTTGACTATTTCATTCGAACCACCGCAAACTATAGACTTCAAGTTCGTATTGGCAGAGATGGTGGCGACTGGGCAACGATTTACACCATCAACCAACCAACCGATGGTGGATGGCGTAAGGCTTATGCGCACATTGGTGAACGATACAGTCAGTTTATGGTGGACATTGTGGCCCATCAAGATTCGGGCCGAACTGGAATCATCGCAATTGACAATGTACAATTCGTCAATTGTTCAGTGCCCAAACCACTCGGTCCCAATCAGCAATGTTCGGTCAGTCAGATAATGTGCAGTACGAATCGATTCTGTGTGAGCAAAGATGACGTCTGTGATTATGTCAACGACTGTGGCGATGGAACTGATGAAATGGGATGCGTCCGAAAGTGGGTGAGATGCAACTTTGAGTACTCGTTGGCAAGTTGTGGCATCAAGACCGATGTCATGCTCAATAATGGCCCAACTGGGGCCAATGTTGCATGGATTATCAAACGAGGCCGCCTTAACCAGGACGCTTTTGAGCCAACTGTGGATAACACTCAGTAAGTTTTATTCATTTTGCCCAATTTATTGATCCATTTCTCTTCCAAAAGGCACGATGGCTATGGCCATTATTTAGCATTGGAAATAGCACAAATATCTAGCAAGCAGACAGTTAAAATGACCAACACTGCCGACTTTTACTCTCCCATGCTGACGTCTCAAGATCAACAGAACTGCCGAATGCGTTTCTTTTATTTCATCAACGGCGAACCAGCAAGCATATCTCAAAGTCATCTGGACATTTACATTCAATATGCCAACAAGCTTCAACCAGAAGCACAATCAATAAGTCGACAGTCAATGAACATTCAAGGCGATCTACAACAACGTTGGAACAAAGCTGTTACCCAGTTTCAGTCGGCACAGCCTTTCCAGTTTGTCTTCAGAGGTTACATTGGAACGAATCAGTCTCGCATTGCAGTGGATGACATCAGCTTTGACCTCAACTGTGTACCATCATCGGTGCAGCCACTCACCACAACTACTCCGCCTCCACCTACGAATACAAATACTGGCAGCACTAATGGCAATCCTGTCACATTCACCAACATGCCCACAATCACTCGACAAAAGGACAAAAGTTCTGGTAATGTTGTTTAGAAAGAATTTCAAATTTTTAAACTTTATTATCTTATAGGAGGAAAAGTAGCAGCGGGAATTTTGATTCCGCTATTCTTCGTGTTGGCCGCTGTTGGAAGTTTTTTTGCATATCGAAAGTATCAAGAATCTCACCGAAGAAGCGACAACATTGTTCTTTCAATGAAGGACATTCATGATGACCACCAATGAGATTCATTTTAGGATTTATATTATATGGAATTGTTTTCTCTTCTTTAATTAGACTATTAAATTTTAATTAAATGTTAATTAATTAATATAAATTAATTAGACAACAAAATCATATACATTCAGAGCCATTCTATTCATGATTTCATCAAGTCCATCCACATTTCCCTTGTTGGTCATTGCCACTACTGCAATGTCCTCTTTAGGAAAAGTGCCCAAGATTGTGGTCAATCCAGCCAGTCCTCCATCGTGCCAGATTGCAGTTTTTATTTTTGATTTGGCATCAATCGCATCAAACTTGGTGATGGCCCAGCCATATCCATAGAAGAGTACATTTGGCACAGCATTCACCTTTGGAGTCCACATTTGCTGAATAGTCGCATGTGTAAGAATACTTGCATTTCTGCCTTTGTACGAATCAATCATCAATTGACCAAACTTTATCAAATCTCCCACAGTGGAAATCAATCCTCCCGCAGGCCAATAACCTTCAGCAATGAGAATTTCATCAGACACATCAGTGCGAATGTTCACTTTGGTCGAGTTCTTATTCAATGCCTTATAATAGTAAGCTCTGTTTTGAATCATCAAATCTTGTGTTTCTGCATAGCTCGAATCGAGTCGGTGTTGACCAAAGAATTCTTTGATTGCTTGTTGGAATGTCTTACCAGTGATCGATTCTATAACCGCACCGAGCAATTGGTAGCCATAGTTGGAGTATGCCATTTTAGTTCCCGGTTGGTAGCTCAAAGGTTTATTTTTCAATTTGTGAATCATTTGAGTACAATTGGTTGCAACGACCACTGGACCAAAGTCGAGCTGTTCATCCATTACGTGCACACCCCCAGTGTGAGACAACAACTGTCCAATGGTGATGTTGACAGGTTTATTGTGCCATGTCTTCTGCGGATAAATAGACTCGCTCAGATATTGACTCAAATTATCGTCAAAGTGCACCACTCCACGGTCAACCAACGAACCAATCAGTGCAGAAGTGACACTTTTCGAAATTGAACCAATTCGGTACTTGCTTTCCAGTGTTGCCGAAACAGAATTCTCTAAATCAATATATCCATAGGCTTTTTGGAACAATACTTTTCCCTTCACCGAAATGCCACAAACCAGTGATGGAAGATTGTGGTCGGCAATGAGTTTGGTGAGCTCATTTTCCGATGCATTCAATGCTTCGTGAAGTGAAGAGAATTTGATTACATTTTCAGTACTTTGAGCAAATGTGTTGCAATAGAAGAACCAAATACAAATTACAAACAACATTTTGATACTTAAAATCACTGTTGAATTCAATTTGTAAATCTAAGGGAACATATTTATAGTGTCGTTGTCTGTTGATTCAGTTGACCAATTTTAAAGTTGCTTCTCTATTAATCAATGCCTAAGCACTATTCCTTAGTATGTTTGATGCAACGATTAAAAGCGCACTATTAGTGAACCCAACAACTGCAGAAATCATTAGTTTATCGAGACTTAATGTGACAATTAATTGAGACATTTTTTGTGGTATTTCAATTAATCCCTCGACCTCATTTGATTTGTGTTATCACTGCAAACTGTTGCATACCAAATTAAAATACTCATAATGATTTCTAATTTCAATTTTCGCATTTTCTTATCTTAACAATAAGGCAGTAATCAGTTGTCTAACAAAAAAATTATTCTTGAGACACTTGTCTATGTACATGTCTAATATGTTTGATGTTACGATTAAAAGCGCACTTTTATTAAACCCAAAAACAGTAGAAATCATTTGCTTATCAAGTCCTCATTTGACAATGCATGATAAAATTGAGACATTTGTGCAATTTCAATTAATCTCTCGACCTCACACAATGCATTTGATTTTATCATTTATTAATTTGATCATAGCACTCCAGTACAAGCTAATAATTGGTATATGCACACTAAATTACAAATACTTATAATGATTACTAATTTAAATTTTATCATTTCAAAGGTCATTGTTCTTATCTCATTGCTATTTTATTATCTACATCGATCTAGATTTTCTCTTAGATAAGAGAGATGTCGTAAATCAGAAGTTGATAGATTACTCCTACCGAGTGTGACATTGATCGGTCGGGAAATTTTAAATTTTTGAATGACTAGTTTGTAAATTAGTGAGATGCAATTCCATTAATTCAATTGAATCAAACTCAATCTCAACGTTTAAACCCATTTTATTATGATTTCAATAAGTCAATAAACAAATGTCATTTGAGCACAACCAAATCGAAAACATTTTCAACCATTCGAATGATCATTTCTTCTAGAGCAAATTGAACATTGCCTTTGTTTGTCATTGCAACAGCGACCACTTCTTCCTGTGGATAGATGTACAGCATTGTACTCGCACCAGCCATTCCACCATTGTGCCAAACAATGTTTCGATGTCGTACTGTTGGATATTCGGTGGCATTGAGACGACGAATTGCCCATCCATAAGCTAAACGACAAATCAATCAATTAGTAATTCTTCCACCATTACAAACCAATTCTGTACTGACCGTAATCATATTCAGGATGAAAATTCACTTTGAGATGATCAGTTTTGGGTGCCCACATGTCTTTGATCGTCTTTTGTGAGAGTACCGAGTTTGATTGTCCTTTGAATGAGTCCAACATTAGATTTCCATATGCCAACATGTCAGCCACATTCGAGAGTACCGATCCAGCAGGCCAGTAGCCCTGTGCAGCGAAAAATTCATCATACAAAGCGGTGGGAATGTTGACGGTGACGTGCTTCTCATCCACAGCTCGATAGTGACGAGCTCGATCTTTGATCATTAAATCGAGTGTTTCAACGTAGCTCGAGTTGAGACGCAACTTTTGATGAATGAATTCGCTCATAACCAAAGGAAATGGTTGTTTAGTTAGTGACTCGATCACAGCGCCCAACAGAATGTAACCGTAATTCGAGTAAATATGACTGGTTCCTGGTTTGAACTTGAGAGGGGAATTTCTAATTTTAGGCAAAGCCTCAGTACAATTGTTGACTTTAACAAAATTTAAGAAATCACTTTCTTCATCCGAACGAATTCCGCCAGTGTGCGACAACAGTTGACCAATGGTAATGTCCACCGGCTGGTGATTCCAAGTTTTTGCGGGATAATCAGAATCATTCACAAACTTACTCACCGGATCGTTGTAATGTATCAAGCCTCGGTCAACCATACTTCCAATCAGTGCAGAGGTGAATGACTTTGAAATGGAACACATCCGATATTTAGTGTCCAACTTGGCTTTCACTTCATTCTGCAAATCAGCATATCCCCAGGCATTGTTCCAAACTGTTTTTCCCTTAATCGAAAGCCCCCCAACCAGTGACGGCAAATTGAGTTTGTCTTTGAGCGATTCAATGAATTTCTCAGCATCCTTGATGGCGTCCGTCAATTTGGTAAAGTTATTCGATGATGAATTGCTTTCGTAATATTGCTCCGAAAGTAAAGAATCGCCATTGAAGTGAGTAAATGTTGAACCAATGAAAGCAAAAAGAAATATCAATTTGAAATACATTTTGACCGATTGTAAATTAAACATAAAGTATTTAGCCAAGATTTTTATACTTAAATAACTGTTCTTAAAACGATTGTTTACTAAGTTGAGTAAAATTTGTGCTTTTATCATACAATATACTCAAGTGTCTCAACTAGTTGCAAAATTTCACTTATTGCAATTAATATATTATCTATAGATAATATAAAGCGCGCTGGTAACATACTCTTGAGTATTGTCAAGTGTTGTCTGCAACAAATTATTTGACAAGAGAGCAATCAAAAGTATTACTCATCAATATCAATGACCAACTAACATAATCTAACCAAATGAATGTACTCGATGTATGTACTGCTAATTTAGGAGCAATTAAAATCGTTCGCGTATTTAACATTATATTCACATCATCAATAAAATCGGAATAAATTTTGTAAAATCGTTCGGTTTGGTCAAATTGAACTCAATAATTGAGTCTCAATTGATTCAATTTGAAGAGTATGACGAATTAATGTAATTACCTTTAAAGGTCACACTGGTATTTGAGGTGTTGCCCTTGTTGCAAATATGGTAAATATGTCTATAAACAAAAACATTAAGAAGCCATGACAATGTCTCAAGGCCCAAATGACAATAACAAGTTGATGAGGAGGGAGCTAAAATAATGGTTTCACGCTCAATTGATGACATTGCACGTTATTTAAGGACGGTTTGTATGGCTCAAATCTGAGCTTTTGTTGGTTTATCGTTGTGTCAACGTTTCTCTGTGGTTCACTTGAACTCGACTGCAATCGTCTTGTCTTGTTGTACTAGACTCGAACTCGATTTCTGATCCAAATGAATCTAGAATCCAACCAATCTGCGTCTGTGAATGTCATGGACGGATCAGTCAGCTCACTTGTCACATCTTTGGGTCAACTCAAATTGAATCCTTCGACTGGTGGACTGCCGCCGATCAACCGCCTTCCCATCGAACTTGTGCACTTGATTTTTGCTAAATTGAAACTGGCTGAGGTGCCCAAGTTGGCTCGTTTGCGATTGGTGTGCAAACATTGGCAAGCACTGGTCGAGGACTTTTGCTCGCAAAAGACGTGCCTGTTTTTGAGTGAATCTCCCTTTCGAGTTCATTATGCTGAAAATAACTTTTTTGGCAATGTCAATCTGGACAAATTTATGCGTCTAGTGATGAATCGACTAATTCTGGACAAATATAATCCAGAATTGGCTCAAATTGCTCACTTTTTTGAGATTTTACTTAAACTATTTCCTAACATTCAACAATTGTCAATTTATTGTGATTTTGGGCACACTCCAGGCAGTAAGCCGGTGCACAAAACTCATTAAAATAGCCGTCAATGCCAAACACTTTTGGTAGCTATAGTTGCCATCTGGGTAGACCCACAAGGTGGGTCGAGCAAAACCTTCCAGACAGTCCAAGACCTTCCAAGTAGTCCAAAAGCGGTCCTTCCAAACAGACCAGGACTCACCCTATCTGCCCGGTGCAAGCTACTGTATGACGGTGCAAGCACACCTGGGTTGCTCGCAAACCATAACCTAATCTTTCCGGCCCGCAGCAGGCTGCGGACCGGAAACATTAGGTTAGGTTTGCTCGTCCCACCCCCGCCCCACCCCTAACCTAACCTAACCTAACCTAACTAACCCCAGACACAATAGAATCCCAGCGTTAGCTATTTAGTCAAATCCAGTTGCATCTCGCACATAAATTGACTTCATAATTCAATGTGCCTGCAATACCATCCAATTGGCCCAACTGCCTTCCAGACAGTCCAACGCCTTCCAAGTAGCCCAAAAGCGGTCCTTCCAAACAGTCCAATTCGTTTGTCTGTTTATTTTATAATACCTTCCAAATAGTCCAACACAATACCTTCCAAATAGTCCAACAATACCTTCCAAACAGTCCAACACAATATCTTCCAAATAGTCCAAAGATACCTTCCAAACAGTCCAACACAATATCTTTCAAAACTTTCGTTTATTCTCAATGTTTGCTCGAACCCTTCCAAATGGTCCAACATAATATCTTCCAAACAGTCCAATTCGTTTGTCTGTTTATTTTATAATACCTTCCAAATAGTCCAACACAATACCTTCCAAATAGTCCAACAATACCTTCCAAACAGTCCAACACAATATCTTCCAAAACTTTCGTTTATTCTCAATGTTTGCTCGAACCCTTCCAAATGGTCCAACAGGGAAAACGCCCATCCTGCCACACCCACCATTATGCCGGTGATTTCAAATCCATTTTCGCGCTTCTAGCGTGGGTATTTGCTGGGTGGCATCCTTTCAAATAGTCCACTGCTTTCCCTTTGCTGTCGGACGACATCCTTCCAAACAGTCCAGAGTGGGGTCTACCCTTTAAAAGTAATGCCATCTGTTGGTCTGCTTTCGCATGCTCCGCTCGCTTTCACCGGCATAGTGGCTGGAGTGCACCTGATTTTGCCACCACTGGTAATGTTAAGTTATTTGAGTTTTTTGTTTGTGTTTAATAGTATTGTTTTGCTTTGCATAGCCTCCGCTCACTTTGCTTTCTACATCAATTCGTTGGAATATTTAAAGAAACTCGATCTTGATGGACCGTTTGCTCCAGCCCTCTCCTCACTGTCTCCAACTTTGTCCAATTTGGAGTATTTAGCGGTCTATCCTACTGTCCATTTGGCCTGTATAAATAATGATTATAATAATTATGTACAGAAAATTGTCAGCCAACTTAGTCCAACTTGTGTCCGTTTCTATCTTGACGGTTTTATCCCTGTGAGCTATCATCAGGTTTGTCAATGGCTCCAAATCAATCCTAACTGGCTGATCAATGTGACTCATTTGCGAATTGAGACCAATACTGAGCCTGACCGTGTTGTGCACTTTCTTGGTCAACATGTAACCTCGCTCAAAGTTTTGTACATTACTGTTCGTTGGGTAAGTCTTTTATTAATTTTTTCTCAATTTGTAACATAAAATTACACTGCAGTTTATTGTACTGACTCCCTCTCTAATTGATGATCTTGGAAATCTGAAACACTTGACCAAACTTCAACTTGGCGACATTGAGATGGATTACACTGCGTTAGAGCGATCAGCCGTCCAACTTAATCTCACTTCTCTGGGCTCCATTTTGTCTTGCTCACTTCGAATCAATCGTTTTTATGGCCATGTCAATGCTGATGGATTCACTCGAGTTTTGTCGGTCATATTTCCCAACGTGTTGCACTTGAATATTTATTTGTCATCTCGTATTAACGTGCATCCGTCTCAACATGTGTTTCGATTTGAATTGCAGCCAAAGCTGAATCGACGATTTCCCAACTTACGAAATAGTCAGCTCCTCTGAAGACTCATAATGACTCACTTGTCAGTGGTACTGACACAGTACTGACGTTGAGATTTGACAAATTGCGTTTTTCTTAATTTTATTTTTACTCTATTCTGTGAGTTGTCACTTTTATTGCCAGCATTTTCAATTCATTTTCATTCGGATTCTGGTAACATTTGAATCGATTTTCTTACAAGCTTATTTGCCAAATTAATCTATGCAATTTGTCCTCGATTATCTATGATCTCTGTTAACTATATTAATTGCTATCAGCTGCACAGACATATGCTTTGGAAGTAAGCAAAAGAAAGGTATCGTTGTGGTACACCGGTGTTTTACTCAAAGCCCTGTGCTGCTATAATGTCTGGGAAGCTTATTGCCAATAATATTGGTATATATCATATATCATTAATCATTAATGCTTATAGAGTATAGTTTTCTGATGTTATTTTTTAAAAATAAAAATTATATTCATCACTACACGTACATCATTAAAATTTTAAAAGTCAAAATGTTTTCAATATTAACTCATTCGGATGCATAGGATCAATTAGCAATAATTCATGTATGAATATAAAAATAATACAAAGTCCGTGAAAGTGATAAAATAATGTTTGAGATCGATGAAATTAGTTAACCAGTTCAGTCCCATCACACATTTTTGCCCGTTCCATTCATAAAGTTGAAGCTTCTCTTGTCACAGTGGTACTCACACCAGGCTTGTTTGTAGTTCTGCATGAGAAAATCCTCCGTGACAATGACCTTGCGACTTTGAGTGTCGAGCACGAGATAGAGTGCCTTGACACCTTTGAGTGAGACATTGGCCAGAATGGAGTGCAGCTCACACTGGTGGACAATCATCTTGGTGGTCTTGACGTACTGCTGATAGGGCAGTGGAGTACCGTACTGCTCGTGCTCCTCAACCGACACCGGCCCACCATCGTTCACATCGTCAAACTGGAGACCACCTCGGGTCCGTTCGAGGTACTCCTTCAGTGCCACTGGTGCATTGAACCGTAGTGCGTGCACGAGCCTATAGTCGGGCATGTCATCACCGATGAGGAGATAGTACAGGTCGTGCTTGATCACTACTTCGCCCATAATGTGGTGAACATTCTTTACGACTGCTTGTCTTCGAGTTCGAGTTGGCTGGCCATGTTGGTACTGTAGGCCTAGGATACTTGGGTCCGGATTGCGCAGAGAGTGGGCCCCTGGGGAGGGCAATCCACGGGCGGTGGATTGTGGCAGCTTCTGTTTGGTTGGTGTAAAAGACATTGTGAGGATGGATCAGTTGATGCTGATCAAATCAGTAGAGATTCTATAAACAAAACAATACATTCAGATCACATCAACACAAAACAAACAATACTTACAAGAATCCTTTGTTCAACTTCTTTATCCCAAAATTAAAGAAAATTCAACTCAAACTAGAGAACACACACGACACAACAACCACATGAGACAGCAACAGCCAAAACAATGACAAGTGGCGTACTCAGAAGATTATAATTTTGACAGCCCAATGCACGGTACATCCCATGGAAATGTCATTCATAAACAGCGGTACTCTATATATTACAATTGAATACGAAATTTATTAAGTGTGTTGTGGTGCCCAATGTTATGATATAAATTGAAAACGCTACTGCACTGCTATATTGACAGTTGATATACTTTTGAGTGGGTATTAAACGAATCAAACGAATGAAATGGTTTGTTGAAGATAATAAGACTCTTCTATCTTTTACTGTACAATACAGTTCGATGACTCAAACGTAACTACCCTTGAGAATCTCAAGTTGAGATATTATATAAAATTGGTTTGTTTTGCGTATCTCTAAAAAGTTCTTTCAACCATTTCATTAGACACTGATCATTTTTTAATTTAGTCTGGTTACACCAGTTCAGTATTGGTTGGATTGTGATCGTCGCAGGCTGATTATTTTAAAAGTGAAAATCTATACAATTCTGGTACAATTCCGCACATTTCAATTTTGAATCACAAAACTTGAATTTAGTCTGTGAGTTAGATGCAACTTGCAGATATGGATAAACCGGTTGTTCGCTGCAGTGGTGCAAGCGGTTTAAATTCTGCTTGCCATTCAGTACATACCAAACATGCAATACTCACTGAGTAATACTCAGTCTGCATGTACACTGTATCTACGTATTGTACAGTGTACGTGCGTGTTTGTGTGTGACGTAATTGTCAACATTATTAACTGGTACTAGGAAAGACATTCATGACATGAATTTCATGTTGTAACTTCCTTTCACTAAAAACCAAAAATGTTTTTAATTTTGATTTGTTCTTACCAAATCATAACTGTACTTTGAGCTTGGTATGTGCATCAATAATTTACATCTATCATTGTAATTTGTGACTGAATCAGTCGGACAGTTATTCGCGATTTCAAACCAAAAGGAAATTCATATTTTGTGCAACTCAAGGACACTTCCTTTGTATTGTGTTATTTAGTGAATTATTGAAGTGGGTTGTACGAGCTTGTTGTTCAATCATTTTTCATAATTTGATTTTTGTAAAAATGAGTCGAATTTTTAATTTTTTCTTGATAAGAATGTTTTGTACAAAGAAGAACAATAAAGAAGAAGATTCTTATTTGGTTGAAAATATTTATTGCGAAGAAGTAAACGACCATGCATTGGTGCACAAACCTTCTTCACTGATACCAACAATTGATGCGCCTATTGCTCTATTGCCCAACGAATTAGTTCGATCCATTTTGGCCAACTTGAACATACAACATTTGCTCCAACTTCGATTGGTGTGCACTCGTTGGCGAGAACTGATTGATGACATGTGCAAACGTACAAAGTTTTTGATTTTTCATGACTCAAATTTTTCGCAACTATATTTTGAAGATCGATTCTTTCATCAGTCGAATTTGAACCATTTTGTAGGCCTTCGTTTGTATGTGCAAAATGTCGATTTTTACGAGCCATTACTGAAAGTATTTCCCAATGTCGAGCAATTGTCTATTTGTTTTGAAGAATTAAGTAAGTGTTTCATTTGGTTTTATAAAACAATATTAAAACCAGTTTTTTTTGCAGAATATTCTCAAGTTTGTGACTTTGCCTTATACATCAACTCGTTGGACACACTCAAAAGACTCGACATACATGGACAGCATTCTCTGGCACTGCACTTTCTTTCTCCAGCTTTGTCCAAATTGGAGCATTTTTCAATCCATAAATCAAATTGCAACATGAACGATGACATACAGTTACTTGTATTTCATCTTGGATCACATTGTGTCCGTTTCTACACTCAAAATATTCCCGTTAAATATCATCAAGTACATCAATGGGCAGAAATCAACCCTCACTGGTTGGCCAATCTCACTCATTTAAGACTTTCAATCATCAACGAGCCTGACCGAGTTGTGCAGTTTCTAAGTGAACATGCAACTTCGCTTAAAGTATTGAACATTTGGGCTTTGGTATGATCAACTATGCTAATTTCATTTTATTTATTAAATTTTATTATATTTTTAGCCAATTTCAATGACGCCCAATCTGGTTGATCATCTCGGTAAACTGATTCACTTGAGCAAGCTAGAATTGAACAGTATCGAAATGCATTTCTCCGATCTCGAACAAGCAGCTTTTCAACTCATGCTCACATCGCTTGTGTCCATCACGACGTGTAAACTTTCTTTCTCTACTTTTGATCCTCCAATCAATGGTGATCAATTCACTCGACTTTTATCGGTCATTTTTCCCAACATGGTTGACATGACTATTTATTTATTTTTCAATTCTTCCGATTTACTTCGACTTCAAATAGAGAATCACTTGAATAGATTCACAAAGTTATGTAGACATGTCATTTCTTAATGTCATCTATGTGTACGACGGCTTTAAGAACTTCTACACCGGCAAATCATTGAGAATTTCCGGCCCACAACCCTTCTCAGTCCCACCTTGCAAATCGAGGTCGATGGTCGAATGGCTGACTTTATCATCAAGATTAAGATGGTGGATCGAGTCTTGCTGAAAGACGTGCTTGAGTTCTACTCGGGCAAGAAGCAGGACCTGTCCGGGCGAACTGTCTCCATCTTCGAGATCGTCTTCCGCTTCATCATGGACAAAGAATATGAATCATTCCAACCAAAGTTCTTTGACATCAGCACTGTTCACTCGTCACCAAAAGTACAATTGGCCGATTTCGTTTATGGCTTCACCAGTGCAGTTCGAATGTGCGAGTTTGGTTTCGCCCTTAACCTGCACCTCAAGACCTCCTGCACCATATCACGCAACTTAGTCAGGCTTGCCGATCTGGTCAATGCTGTAGGCCGCATTGGAGTGGACAGCCGCCCGAGTCGAAGCCAAATTCAGGAGGTGAACAAATTTGTGCGTCATCTCAAGATGTTCTGTTTTGTTCACCAACCACTCAAACAAGAAGATCAGTTACACCATCCAAGACCGAACTGCCCTTGATTCAAGCGGCTATCAACAAGGTTGGCAAACCAATGAAGATTACTCTCATAGTCACACAGAAGCACCACAACACTCGAATCGCACCGACCCTGGTGAACAACACTGGACGCAAGCCAACCTGGAATGTGCCTAGTGGCACTGTAGTGGACAACACCATCATAGAACCGCTGCACAAGATGTTCTATCTGAACAGTCACTTCTCCCCATTGGGTACCTCGAAGCCCACCAAGTAAAATTTACTTAGTAAATCATCCGGCGAGACTATCTCAACATGTCGGCCGACACTGTGCAGAGGATGTGCTTCCTGGTGTGCTACAATTCCATCCTGACCCGTGGTGTGCTAGCCATCCCAACCCCGGTCCGTTATTCCGATCTGTGCGCCTATCAATCCAAGTTACACGTTGAAGCACAACGAGATACTGTGGACGCGGCTCAGGACAAAGACAAGGCTGAATACCTAGAAGCCGAGATGATTGCTCGTCTCAACGAACTGGTCAAGGTAAACGATGGTGTCTACAACCGGCTATACTACGTAGTACAGTGCAGTACTGTTAGATCCTAAAAGTTTTCAATTTTTAGTATTAGTTTAGTTACTAACTTTAGTATTCATTTATTATTATTGATATTAGTATTTAGTAATCGTACAGGACAGACAAACCCACACATGCGCATACAGATTTCTGATAATCACCAACATATTATATTATTAGTTAACATAAAGTTATTATAAAGGAATTATACAGGTACCACACACACTCACAGGACACCTATATACAGGACACCCTGTAGGGTTGGATTAATTAATTAATATAATTATAACTCATTAATTATTAATTATATTCATAATCTTAATAAAAAAAAGATTCTTAGGATCGTATCTCGTTCTTTGTCAATTCCTTACCTATCGTGTTTGTTTCCAAAATGTAGGTTTGAATTTCTTATTGCAATAAATCTCTCAATCTTCAATTTAATCAAGTTGTTTCAAGTATAATGAAAGTCTTTGAAAGAAATGGTCTAAGTAAGTAAGCCAATCAAGGAGAAAATAGGGACCAATTGTTGACAATAGATGGCGGTCCAATCGTTTTTGAATTTTGCTATTATAAAAAGGCGGAAAATTTATTTGATTTTGAAATACCCTTGATTACAACCAAAATTTAATGATTTGATAATAAATTCTTTAAGGCATAAATTTTAATCTCAAAATTGAAATTCTATTCTATTTCTAATCTTTATTTAATGAACTTTATTTATTTATTCTTTAAAAATTTAATTAATTTTGAAAATAAAGCAAAAACTTTAGAAATCTTATTGATTCTTAGAAAAACAAAATAAATAAAAATAATAATAATAATAATTTGACGAATTTATCAAAACAAAATAATTCCAACGATTCCATAGTCACGAATTTTGATTAAACCAAAGATAATTTGTAATCAATTAAACAAATCAATACAACCGCGAACATCTTTGATCAAATCATATTTCGAGGGAACACACAAAGTGAATGTGACATTTTGAACTTGATTTCGGTTGTGCAACTTGAAGACAAAGCTAAAAAACAATTAATTTGTTTTAATAACGAACATTTTTTGTTTTATTTAAAGCATATAAATGGGAATTTGTTGTGATTATTATTTTCGAATCTCGTGCCTCTTTTTCCTTGTTTAAAATTATATAAAAGAAGCGAATTGTCATTTCTTAAATTATAAACATTTATTTGAATTATTCATTAAATAAATATTGAGAAAATTTAAAATGATCAAAGTATTTTACTTCATTTTTGAAAAATATGAATTCCAGTTAATTTTAATTTTGTTTATAGATTTTGTTTCTAGTTGCTTTCACCGTTTCGGTTGCCAGTGCCGGTGGCTATGGAGGCTCTGGTCGGGCTTCTGGTGGTTATGGTGGTTCGTATGGTGGGGGCGGTTCAATTTCCATTGGCGGTAGAGGTGGAGGTGGTCTTGGTTTGAGCGCTGGTGGAGGCTTCACTTCTGGCGCAACTTTAAGTGCAGGTGAAATAATTCCAGCTGCCATAAGTTCGGTTCACCGAATCGAGTTCAAGGATGTGCCCCTGTCACGAGACATCAAAGCAGCCACCATCGAAGTGGGCGCCAGCCCAATTCCGATCAACATAATCTTCAAATCTGCTTCGTCCAACTTGAACGTTCTCCAACAACACGAGGGTGGTCGAGGCGACACTCAGGAGACCACTTCCGAGGATGAGCCCACCCGTCTGTTGCACACAGTCACTAAACCAATCGTGCAAGAAGTGCGCGAAGTGATCACTCCTTTCCGAAAGATCACACAGGAGATTCAGCCGGTTCAAGAGGAGATTCAAACTATTGTTGCACGTGGCACTGAGATTGGTAGATCGACTTCGCTGGGTGGACTGGCACTGGGTGGTGGCTCGAGAGCACTTGTGGAAAAGACCACCAAAACACTGAAGAATATCGATTTCGATGCATTGGTGGAGAAGGCTGAGCTGGCCGCAAAGGGAACTGGACTGGGACTGGGACTGGTGGGCAAAAGTGCCAGTAGTTATCGAGCTAGAGCAAGAGCTTGAAAGTACATTAATTGATTGAGACATGAGCACATGCAAACACATACACACGCACACACATTGATCGATTATTTATTTATATTATAGATTTTTTGTTTATTTTCGCTCGGGAACTGACGCTTTTTTAATGTATTTTCCCATTGGGCGCTACGACACCTAAAAATTATTTATTTTTATTTATTTATTTAATAAATTATTTTTAATTGAAACTGGACGTGAAAAATAAATTAGATTAAAGATTAAAAACCCAATTTTACTGAATTTTATTGCAATTAATTTTAATTACTGAACACAAAAATGAACAAAGCTGAAAGTGTCATTGACAAAATAGCAGACGAAGTGACAGCGAAACTGTTGTTGTACGGATCGGTTGCGTTCCATATGTTTGAGTACTGAGTGTCGCCAGTATTGTACGCATAGTAGGCACACTGGTACTGACCTATTGCATTCTTTCCGGTGGGTGATGCGAGGGCGGTAAAAGTTGGATACTCTCCAATGCCTTCGGTTAATGTGAGATCGGCAATTTTTGTTTGAAACTCCCAGAAGGGCTTCTTATTGACTGAAGATATACAAAATTGTTATTAGAATCAAGTTATGCTTCAATGCACACATACACACGACCGTGTACTGGCCCAATGTAATGTTGTCTATTCGAAACTCGATTGCATAATTAACACTCGGAGGTGATGCAAAGGTGAGTGAACATTTGGCCGTGAATTTGTGACCAATTTTGAATTGACTTGGAATTGCTTCGAATTGCACTGTTTGGGCACTAATTTGTGAAATAAATATTGTACAATTAAATATTATTAATAACTTAATCATTTTTAGTATATAAATTCGGTTTCGAAAACAAAATATGAATTTGATTAATTTAGGAGTTTTATATATAATAAAGAAATACTTGCACAATCTACAGGTATTTGATTTCCAGAAAATCTAGATTTACTAACCCAGAAAGCATGTTTGTTTCGATAGTTTCCAAGTAACAACTTGCAACTATTGACTTAATGGTTAGAATAGCTCAATAACTAGTCATAATCACATTGGCAGACTGTGTCATGTTTGTCCATATGGCACACATAATCTCGAGTGTCCTCTACTATAGCTAAATGCAGTACGACACGAGTACATTGCACAATTTGTTGTCACGTCTCCGGTGTTGCATATTGTTTTGTGTTGAATTTGTAATTTCAATTATTAGTTCTTGACTTTCTAATAAGTTCATAGCTAGTTCTTGAAATCAATCACGCAATCTTGCACACAATTTTACCTCATTTCAAGTGCACTCAAAAGTGTTTCTCTCATTCAATTCATTAAAATAGTAAAAATACATATCCAAATATGCAATATCACGAGTTTGTGTGCATAACAAACTAAATCAGAAAAATGAATTCAAATAAGTTCAATTTGAGGTCAAACAAGTTTGAATAAATAAATAAGATAATGTAATCGAATTGCACTTTTATTGGGATTTTTTCCTTAATTAATATTCAATTCAGTTAATTTGATTATATTTCATTTATATTTAATTAATTAAATTCAAATATCCATAAATATTATGTTGATTAGTAATTGGATATGACATTTTGAGTTTTTAGCTTTAGAGAATTATAACTTGAGAACAGAATCTGCTCCAGTTGACTATCTTTGGAATGACATGTGACACTTTGGTTTTTTTGTGATATCTATTTTTGTATTAATTTGAGAATAAGTGGAGATATGTACAAAGTTATATAAAAGCAGTTGACTATTTGGATTCATATTTTTGTTTCATTACAAATGATCGAGGTTTGTGGGATTTAGTTTACTTATTTTGTTCTGAGTTTAATTTGTTTAGATTCTCAAAACAATATTTTTGTGTTCCATTTCTGTGACTGTGGTTGTTGGTGGAGGTGCTGGTGGTTATAGAGCAGGATGGATGCGTCCAAATATGATGCTCTCGAGGGAAGATGGTGCAGCTTTCTTTGGGCCAATGCGAAGTAACCGAGGCATGATGATGATGATGATGCCTCCAGCCGAAGGAATAACCACTGGTGGATTCATGTCTGGTGAACTGGCTTCGGGCAGTCCAATCCCAGTGGCAGTTAATACAAATCAACGCATTGAGTTCCGTGACTCTCCCACTACCAAAAACATTCAACCAGCCACGGTTCAAATTGGTTCGAGTGAAATACCACTCAACATAATCTTCACATCCACTTCGTCCAATTTGAATGTTCTTCAACAGCATCGAGCCGGGCGGGGTGACCCACAGGAGACCTTCTCGGAGGAGGAACCCTACCGACTGTTCCACACTGTTCGTAGACCGGTTATTCAAATGGTGCGAGAAATTATCACTCCCTTCAGGAGAGTTAGTCAGGAGATTCATCCTGTTCAGGAAGAGATTGAAACTTTGATTGCTCGGGACAATGGAGAACAAAGTCCTGGTGGAGATCAGGGAGGTGACTCGGGTGGTGATCCGGGCCGTGGTCCTAGCGGTGATACTGGCGGCGATTCTGGTGGAGAGCCTGGAGGTGACCCTGGACGTGGGCCAAGTCAAGATTCTGGAGGTGACCCAAGTCGAGGTTCTGGTGGTTCCCCTGGGCCTGATCAAGATCAAGAGGGTGAGCCTGGTCCTGAAGCAGGCAATGGCTCCCGTCGGAGTCAAGGTCAAGGCCCAGCAGGCCGTGATTCTGCCAGACCTGAGATGATTTCTTCCAATGGCATGCAAGGACAAATGATGAATAGAAGAATGAGATCAAACGGCAAACGAACAAATGGATTTGGTTCATCTCAAGCATTTTCAGCAAATGGCCAATCAAATGGAATGCGTATGAATGGGTTTCAATCTCAAGGAATGCGTAAGAATGGACTGAGAATGAACGACTTTCGAATGAATCAAATGCAAAGTGATGGTCCAAGAAGAAATGTGCTGCGATCAGCATCGACTCGAATGGAATGGTTTCGTTCGGACGGTTTAAGCAAGAATGGCAGACCAATGGATGGCAATAGACCGAATGGTTTCGCACCTTTACCAAAGCAATTCATGACAAGTAAAAATCTACTCGAAAAATTGTCAAAAGAAAATGTTCCAAATGGAACGGAAATGAAATTGTTACGGCCTGATGAAGGACAGTCAAATGGAGAACCCAAAAATGATCAACCAATGGCGAGTTCAATTGAATCAAAACCAAACGACATTGCACCTGAATCGATGAATGCAAACGAAATGCCTAGAAGCGAAATGCAACCGAAACTCACAGAAGAACTACCCAAAATGCAATCAAATGTGCAACAAATGAATTGGATCTTGTCGAGTGCATCAATCCAAGGAAATAACATACCTACAACTGCCCAACTGAACCCATTTCCAATGACCCAACCTATTGGCACTAATCCAATTCAAATGTACCGTTCTCAACTATCCCCATCGACTTCAGAACCATTGAGCAAACCTCAGACCAATGTACTGTTCCTAGATGGACTACGAATTGAAGGGCTAAGAGCTGATGGATCGAGTAATGAAGAAACAATGACAAGTCTACCTGTTGATGATGACAAGTCAGTGTCGCCCATTGTTCCTAGTTCTGCTGATAATGAGTCCACAAAGTCTGAAAACGATTCTATAAGTGATTGAGAGAAAGAACGATTAACTATTTTTGATAAATCAATTAATGAATAAAAATTTATTTAATTCAATGACTGACAAATGAGTTGACAAACATATGAGAATAATTACATGATGAATGAACAATGAAAGCAAACAAACAAATAAATAAATGTTGATGAGAGGACACGAATGGATCATCAATATCCATCACCCTCATGAACGGTATAATAACCTGGGGAGCCCTTTCCGCCAGCTCCACCTCCTTGACCGGCGCCTCCTTTGCCTCCAGCACCACCGGGACCACCTTTGCCGCCAGGCTTGCCAGAACCGCCTGGACCTCCATGACCACCAGGTCCGCCATAGCCCATTCCACCAGGTTCGCCTTTGTGGCCGTCACCGCCATATCCACCACCGTAGCTTTCTTCATGACCACCATCATAATCGTCGTGGTACATTTCTCCGCCACCGTGACCACCGCCGTAACCTTCTTCATGACCGCCGCCATATCCACCGCCTCCATGACCGCCACCACCATAACCGCCACCATGTCCACCACCGCCATAACCTCCATGACCACCGCCGTAACCACCGCCGCCATGACCACCATATCCACCTCCGTGACCACCACCACCATAACCGCCATGACCGCCTCCATAACCTCCACCACCATGTCCTCCACCGCCATATCCACCGCCTCCATGTCCACCGCCACCATACCCACCACCACCATGTCCCCCACCACCATAACCGCCACCACCATGCATCATGGAATATTTTCCGACGCCACCCTTTCCACCATGACCACCGTGACCACCTTGGCTGTGACCACCATGGCCACCACCACCACCATAACCGCCATGTCCACCACCTCCACCATAGCCTCCATGACCGCCATAACCTCCACCACCACCCATTCCACCGTAACCACCATGTCCACCACGACCACCATAAACGTTAATAACGGTTGGCTTCGAGTGGCCCGATGGGAAATGGATCGGAATCACTTCGGTATGTTCATGGACATGCATTCCACCACCTCCTCCGCCTCCACCCATATGAATCGGAATTGGAATTGGAATGGGGACTTTAAAAAACAATTAATAAACCAATTCCGAAATTGAAACATGCAAACTTACCAATTTTGGCATTAACCACTCCATTCACTATGGCAACACAGAGGAATGTCAAAGTGCAAAGATGACGACGCATTGTGTATTATGCAATGCAACACAATTTGAATATACAATGTTGTCAACCAAATATCATAAAACTAAAGATAAGATAAGAAATGGAATGGAATGATCGAAACGGTGATCGATTCTCTTTATATACCAAATCCTTAACGCACATTGTCTCCTTCTCGCCATAATCGATCAATCTCTATCACCAAAATAATGCATAACAATAATTAATTGTGCATTATGACTAATTAGATTACATTATATTACTTTGAGAGCACTAGTGTCACAGTGTTAACGTGTCGCCTCAATGTCGACTTGAGCTATTGTTCTAGACACTCTCTTCTATTGGCCTAAGATCAAGAGTGGAAATCACTGGATCGGAAAAGTGTAATCACAAGCACACAATCTATATTTCCCCTTTAAGGTCAAACCCAATGTCTATGTATGTACCTCACATTGAAATGTAGTGAAAGGAGTACTTTTGCTTTTGTTTGACTCGACTTCACTCACATTCACGCTCACTCATTCATAGTGCCAATTACTTAATGGACGTTGCACTTGATGAACTGAGTGAGCAGTCAACAGTGAGTGCTGATCCAGTTCGCCATTGCCCAACAAGTTCACACGGTGTCACACAACAAGCCGAAAGAGGAAACAGGTTCAGACGAACAGCTTTATTATTATTAACAGTCACTAATAATCAATGTTTGTGTGTTGTGTTCACTTTCGATTGCTCTCTCATTAGCAGTGCAATCAATTAGATCAATGGGCCTGTGGTATCATTTAGAATGCATTTAAATTAGACTCATTTGACTAATTAGGCTAAATATGATCGCAAATATTAAAAACATTTATTTGAAAGTTTACGAAATTTTCAAAGCAGAGAAAAAATTACTGATTTAATATTATTAAATCTTACTCAATCCATCCAAAAACTCCTTCGCCTGTAAGGCTTGCTTTCGATCAGCAATCAGTCCCATTTCGACTGCCCAATGTTCGAATCCTGGTGCTTCAGCTGGAGCTATCCGAAAGCTTTTTTCACATGTCCCACCCAAAAAATGAGGCAAATTTTCTCGTTCAATGAATTCTGAAATATTTTCGCGTGTTGCAAATCTGATACGGCGACGAATTTCTTCACTCAACCAACTTCGAATGAGGTACCAAACTTTGTTCAAAAGCCATGGCATTTCAAAGAGACATCCCCAGATTACGACATCTATGAATCGCAACTTTGTAAGTGAAAATTCAGACAATCAATTTCTAATAATTACCGTAATAATAATTGGACAAGACCGAAGTCATAAATCTGGCAATCTTCAGATCGGCATTCGCAAATGTGGCACTCTGAAAATCAATAATCAATCCAATTTTTCGATTTGGATTTTCGTTCAACACTTTCTCGATTAAATGAATTATGAACTTCTTGGTAAAATCTTCTCCTTGTGAGCTGTTTGGTATTGTCGGATGCTTTTGGTTGAGACGAATTCGCATGACAAACATAATGTTGCCCTCTTTGTCGGGCATGTACGGGAAAAGACCGCCAAGTTTGTAATATTCCGCTGGAAACATTGAGTCTTGTCTGAATTATGTAAGTTTATATTTATTTTTAAAATTATTGTAAATTCTTTAATAAATACGAATACTCACAATTGACTGACACCAAATTTTTTCCTCCAAGTCAGACAATCATGCAACTTCTTGACCGCAACATCAACACTAGTACTCGGCTTCTCAACCAAAAATCGTCTAATGAACCAATCATCAATTTTCACTTTTTCCACATCTTCCGAATCATACAACAAATCATTTGAGCATTTTATCTTGTTGTTGTTCAAATCTACACAATCGACTTTAGTTAAGAAACGCGTTCGAACTTGTTGCACAAATTCATTAGAGAAATAATTTTTCAATTCTTGACTTTCGTGTGATGGTTTCATGATTTTGGCGTGAGCTTGCTTGGATTTTTACGATGTTATATAAGATATGAGTTAGTATCGATGCAAATTGCGACGTATTTTATCGGAGATTTCCTTATGATGATTGACAATGATTGCACAATTGATATAAATATGGAAAAGTTATATTGGAAATTACATAAAATATAAAGACTTTGATATATCACAAATATCAAAGTCGACACAGTCTTATCATCTATTGTACAACTCGCACACAACAAAATGCCTACAGACTGTAAAAGTCACTTCTGTTCGCTGTTTGGTTTTGTTCAATTTTATCCACAACTTTTTGGCAGTGAAGCAAATACAATTTAACAATGACAATTAAAACATAAAACAAACAATTTGCTTCAAAGTGATATTCTACGTCAATGTGCACCGCACGCGCCATTATATTTTGTATAACAAGTCGGTGCCAAAGTCTAATTTTAGCTCGTGTTTAGTGTCGTTTGAGTGTTTCACAATGAAAATCTGTGGAATGCTTTACAGCTGACAGTGCAGCTTTGCATAATTAATAAGTATTATTTTATTTTAATATTTTAAAAATAATTTTTTGACTCGCATAAATGTTAATAAATGAATCATATGAATAATCTTTGCACCGTACTTAAACTTGTGAAATTTAATGCGAAATATGACACAAAGGTCACTTGATTGGTGCAAAACGATTATACACAATTTATAAACCTAAAACACTATCATTTAGCAAAAGTATTTTCTATTTTTGTTTGTCTTTGGTAATTTGTGTGACTTCGGTGAATAGATTTAAACTACAATAGTTTGTGAACCGTACACAGAGCATTCTTCGGACAAAACGCATTGAGGCATGAGCTGTCTGTTTGTTTGTTTCTACTTGTTGAAAGTGATTGATTGAGTAATCAATTGAGTCTTTGACTAAACGGCTGGGAAAATCTGTCACTCAATTCTCGGACAGATGTACTCGCGAGAAAGTGTAATTGATGGCTTTATTATTATGCAAACCCCACAATTGGACACTTTTTGTTGTCTCGAAAGGAGCTTATTTGTCGCAACCAAAGGAAATGGACAATTTGCAATCTCGATATATCGTGCAAATTGCGAACACTAAACGGTGTTGTCACAGGTTTGTCGTTTGAACACAAAACGCTATTCGAATGAAAATGGCTTAAACGTTTGTGTTAATTGATTAGATGATTATAATGTTGGCAAAGCACAGGAAATGATTTTCGTTAAAAGAAGATAAAATCTTACTGAATACAATTACTAAAATACCTCGAAAGCTTTCAAATTCAAATTATAAATGCAAAGTAAACTTATTATTCAATCATAATCCACAAACAAATCTAAATGGTTTAGTTTATGCAAATTCAAATATGTAATACTAAATTTCGACACTAGATGACAGGTCAATTCATAAAAACAACGTTTTAAAACATTCTTAAAAAACGTATGAAATTCATTTATTTTGACAGCAAACAGTTTGCTGTCAATATATGCACAGACTGTTGTCGATTCACTCGATATCGTAAATGGGCTTCCATTTCAATTTAACAATGAATTTCTGTTGTGCTTTGTTGATTACTATTCTTTTCTGTTTGTTTTATGGTGATTTCGTTCAGGTAAGAGTGCACTTTCTTGTGTTTATAATACGCAATTTTATTTTTGTATTTTCTCTTAGGCATTTCCTCGCTTGTGTCATGATTTTCTAGAAGGCAACGATCAACAAGACAAGATCGACGGTGCGGCCATCACTTCAACTCATATCTTTTTGGTCATTCACCACGAGATGTATCGTTTGCCTGTGTCCGCATTGAGCAATCAAACCACCAAGAAGAAGTTGCTACTCAACGAGGCTGATTCACAGTTTGAAAAGGTCAATCTTATTGACAAGTTTGGCCGTCACCTTCATGTCAGGAACATGTTTGTGGTCAGTCGGCCCGATATTGAGTACAGATGCTTTATCGATGAAGAATTGGTATGTTTTGTTTGCTTGTTTTGTGTGTAATTATTTCTATTTACAGAGATTGAATTGTTACAACAACCAAAGTGACATTCGCATAAACAAAGACAATTTCGCTTCTTCTGAGCATGAATTTATGTGGTTGGATGCTTTCAATGCTGGATACAAGGTTATGTTCAATTCGAACGATCGTTCGGAAATGATTTTCAACAAAGGCAAACTTAACTTCTCGCCAGAAGGTGAAATTGGCTTCAAGACCGAAAAGCAATACAAACTGTACCGTTCAGGTACGGCTTACTGGTTGTTTGTTCTCATTGAAAGTAGTAAAAGTCCAGGTGATTTCGCTGGTCGCACTGTCAAATATACACAAGATGGAAAGCCGATGGAATATGTGGTCGAGTCAAAAAAGTTGATACTCGACAATTCCATAAAGCCATTGAACGGGTTCTTTGTAAACCGAAGTGCGATTGCATTCGATCCGATGCTGAATTTTGTGTTCACTTTTGGCTTAAATTATGAACTGAATGATGACATTATGGTGGCTCCAATGACATTTCAAGCACCGGACCAGTTCTTTGTGTGTGACATGACTGCTTTTGATGACCGAAAGTATCGTAAGTACTTATTTGAATTTACTTTATTTTACATTTTCCCCAAACAGAATTAAAAATTCGCTTTGCCATGACCGTCTTTGCAATGATTTTTCTCTTCTTCTTAATTGGAATCTTTAATAAGGCATTGACCACCAAGCCCAAGCGCAGCACCAATCTTGTGGTATCTGATGAGAAGCGAAGAGCGAAAAGTGCTGGTGGTCAGAAAGATAGATCTTCAGATGGGTCCTCTTCCAGCATGACACCACCGACCAAAACGGACACTAAGAGTATGCATCCATCAAGTAGTGCCAGAAGCAACACTTTGGACCAAATTGGTGTCAAAATATCATCAAAGGAAGACACTTCAAAGCCCAAGAAAGGCAACAAAAGTTCGACTTTGCCTGGCACTTCATTGAGCAAATCTGGTTCTAGGGTTGTTTCTCCTAAATTGTCTTCTAAAACTAAATAGATTCTTGTATTTGAATGGATCTATAAACTTTGGTAACTAAACAATATTTTGATTTTATTCACTAATTTGACTTAACCAATTTTTTCCTAAGCGACACTACTTTTGGGATACAACAAACAGGGTTTGATGAAGACAACACAAAAATGATGGATTTGACCGAATACAATAAAACTTGTACACAAAATGACTTATAATTTAATCTTTGACTAATATATAAAAACACATTTGTGCCTAAACTCATCGTCTAAATCCATCAATTATTTCGGTCGATTACGTTTTGCATTACAACCAAAATATATTAATCCTCCTAAGTCAAAGTTAATAAACCAATGTTAATTTGCTCATAATAACGTAATAATAAATTGTATTGTCACTAAGGGTTTCCTCTTTTTTGTTTAAGTTTGAATGTGCAAAGATCACTAAGATCACTTTAAGATGGTTGCAATTGCTAATCAAATGAATTAAAATCCTTAATATTTCCATTTTTTAAAGGTAAAGTTTAAATCAAATATTAAAAAGAGGTTAACTTTAATAGCTTATTAGCTTGTTCGGACAGTTTCACTTATACTTATACCAACAAAAATGTGCATTACTAATGTTGGGTATAGGTTAATCGAACGATAGCTTCCCAATTATGCGGTGACCAGTCTGCTGACCAATTTGGCCAATGTCTGCTCATGTCTCACCAGCAACTGTTCTGCCTGTGACAAGTTGGGATTGATGTTGAAGATAAGTTTGAATATCAATACAGTGATCTGTACTTTCTCGTTTTGGACACTTCTCACTACCACATTTGTGCGTGGCAATCCTTGATTGAGCGCACCGTTTGCAACTTTCAGCAACTTGTTAGCGTTGGCAATCAATTTCAATCGGGAGAGTCCTTGTGACTGGGATCCAGCAGCCGTTTCGATGCTTTGTAACTCTTCGATCACCAAAATTTCCAAAGTCCACAATTGCAACTCCACGGCGTGCTGTTGTTCGGGAGATTGAACTGGATTTTCGCGCAAATCTGCAATCAACTCTTCGATGAGCACTATTTTGTACTCGAGTGCGCCCAGAAGACTCTCTCGGCCTTCTTGTCTCTGCAAGTACAGGTTCTTCTCAACCAATTGCTCCAAGATCATTCCACGACGAATCAAATTGTCAGTTGGTGTTGGTCCTTGTCCGGGGCCTTGTGCTGTAAAGTAATTTAAAAATAAATTATTTAATTAAAACGAAAAAAACTATTTACCGCTGATTGCACAAACCAGTGCAACTAATGTAGCGATTGCAAACAATAGCTTCATGATTGATTTTGGTTAATTCAAAATGTTAAAAGTTTCAAGTTTCGAAATTATAGTTTTAATGGTGTTGGTTTGTGTGTTTATATACAATCCAAATTGCAATATACCCATAAAATGCCAACATCTCTATGACATTGTGCCAATTTTGATTAATTTGCATAATACGAGTATGCAACCGTGTGGAATTGATCTACAGAGCAAGGAGATCATTTGTTGCAGAGGCCCCTGTTCGACCGTTGATCTGTACCGAACTTGACTTCTCTGTAATCAGTGCTTTGAAAAGTACAACTCACAAACATTGCATTAAAGTTTGTGTTGTTGCACATACACGTACAGAAATCCTTTCCTACCAAATAATTTAGACTTTAAGCCTTTTTAGTGGCGATTTAACTTTATTAATTTTGATATTGCGGAAAGTTTTCATTTGGGTACACGTGACGCTGATACACCAGTACAATTTTAGTTTGGATGCATGACTCATGCTTAGCTGAATCGCACTGAGGAAGTTTTAACCTTAACCTTAACTTTAACTTAACAAATTAAATTAAATATTTTCGACAATTTTATAAGTAAACATCAGAATTTCTCCATTAGTGCACCCTATAATGAAAAGTGTCAGCTTCATTAAAAAATGCTCTTAAATACCTTTGCAAATGAGGCAATCGTAACCAGACCCACACTACCATAGGTAATACCATACTTTTTCCTACAATTGAGTCGCATAATTGCTAATGAAAGTCGAAATCGAGTACGAAAATCGCCAATCTTGTGCTGCCGATGCACCATTAGATAGGTGAGATCGCTCACTGAGCGATGAAGTTTACTCGTGAAACGGGCAATGGCTAAATGGAATCCAATAATGCACAGCAACTGCATTGCCATCACAACCGCGATCATTATGTTGGTGGTTAGTAGAGGAATCTTGCCAAGTGCAAGCACAATAGCCAGATAAGCATTGATTGGAACATTGACCATTAGAAAGCACAACAGCGAACGAGCTATGATGCTGTCCACAAGGAAGACCAATTCAAATGTTCGAATGTCGTTACGAATGAATTGGTTCAGAGTGCTCAGACTGTGATTGCGATTAGACTTTTCAATTGCACTCGACAAGAGATTGTGATTTTGCACTGTAAGAATGTTCAAATATGCCAGTCCAATCATTGCGAGCGATGCTGTCAGTATGTGCACGTGGGCAAATGCATTCACTGCTATGTCTTGCACTATCAAATTGAACCAATGATAAGCATAGAACCAAACACTCAATGCCCAATTTGATGCGAAATTATTGTAAAGTGTACATGTTTCTATTACCAAAACAACGTGCAAATAAAGCAATGCCAATTCTGTAAGACAAATTCAAATTAATCTTATGCTTGATAATTTTGTCGCAAATTACCAGTGGCAAGCACAAACGATTGCAACACATTTACAAAAATATATGAGAATTTCCTCATAAATTGGTCTACTGGTTTGTTGTGATAAAATGGCTCAAACGGTTCATATTTCGAAACACCAATTTTTCGTCCACCAAACATTGTCGCAAACAGACAAAGATGTTGGTAATCAAGTTTGAAATAAACACACCAGTACAGATAGACAGTCTCCAAGCCGAGCAGTATGTAGCAAACATACATTTCCTTCAGTCCCATTCGAAAGTAAAACACCAAATCACCGTAAACATAATGATCGAAGCGATTTAAATCATGTGAAACGAATAAAAACGAATAAATTGTAGTAAAATATAAAACAGCAATTTGAATCATAATAATTGCACATTGTAATTGAAATGCTTTGCCAAATGAGTACTGAATTTGAGTTTGACCACAAAATTAAAGTAATCGTAGTAATAATTCAAATTCTTGTATGGAACTATTGTTTTGATAACAAATTTGACTGCTTTTTGAATCATTGTAGATATTTGTTGAATAAATAACTTTTTTGTTTTTTAATTTTTTAAATGTTATAAATTCAAGATTCAAAATTTAAGCATTAATAATAATAAAAAAGTAATTAACAAACTGAACTATTTTAATTTGAGAATTTGGTCGATATTTTTGCTTCGTGTAATTACTGTATTATCAAATGTCAGATAACCAATGACACTAAAATGTAAATAAATTTTTGATTACAATTTTGAATATTTTTAGAACTGTTTGTATACTATAGTATACTATATGGAAATCCAGGAAATCTACCTGAAATTTATTCAAAAGAAATAATATTTACGCAGATGAAAACGAATTGCTATATGTTGAATTAAGAATTTCTTCGCAAATTAATTAATTTGTAATTATTTGAAAGATATTTACCAGGACGACTGAATATGAGAATGGTAAATTTCCGGTAATTAATAAATGTTCACTCATTTGAATTAATCCTATCATTTGCACGATAAGCAAGAGAACTGTAAGCCATAAATGCATACATTTGACTCTTTTGCTTATCAGTACATTGTACACATAAAAATAAACATACAACTACTAAACAACCAACGAGTCTGTCTCCATCTGTAAGGCGTGATCGAACGATGATTTGATGAACTAGCACTGATAAATGGTATTTTATGCACTTGTTGTACAGTTGGTGAATCTGCAGATGCGAGATGCAGTTGGGTGCACTGGTTTGTTTATCACTGATTTAAATTATCAGGTCGAAAATATTGCCGATTGGTGACAATTTGCGTCGAACCATATATGTCTCAGACATAATGTCTGGTCCGATCAGTGAAATATGTCTTGTGTGAGCGGGCCAATTGTGTCGAGACATTTTGATCGAATCGAATGATTGCAATGCAAACCTTGGCAACAAGCAACATGCAAGGTTAAAGGTATACACAACGTCGATCATATCTTGGTTATAACCTGATCGTTTCATACCGATTTACATGTAGAAAAGACATTGGCAGACAGTAGCAACATATATGTCGTATCTTGTTAGTCAAGTAGTGCCAATCTGATAACCAACTTTCAACTGTCCCACACCCTCCCTTATATGACGCACATCTGTGCTGTACATTGAGATTGTACATGATGTTTATATAATATATTTGGAAACAATCAAGCAGTATTGCTATTCGGGTTATTTTTGAGTTATTTTCCACATCGCGCTTTCTCATTTACCAGCTGATTGAAACATCTCCCACAATGGACTACGATCCTGCATTGTACAAGAAAACTGCAGCTGACACCAGTGGACCAGCACAACAGTTGATTGCTATTTTGCGTAAGCATTTTAACACAGTTGGAATTCCACTTGAAAAGACTGTCAACAAGAATGGGTTCGTATATTTGAACTTAACAATTAAGCAACGCGCCATTTCAAAATGGCGATATGGCAAGACGCATTTGGTAATTATATGTTTGTCTTGATCAATCTAGCCAAATTGTTCCTCGTGTACCATTGATTGTGGATCTGGGCTGTGGTCCAGGCAACACAGCCCTGGCACTGTCTGAAGCTTTTCCCAAGGCGGACATAATCGGCTTGGACATTGACTCGAACATGGTGAATTATGCGAATGAGTTCAGTACATTCACATTGGATTCGAATGACAATCCAATGGCGAACAAATGTCAATTCTATCAACAAGACATTAGTGCCAGTTGGAGCAAAGGCTGGTGCGATGAATTGAAGCAAATGTTGGCTGGCAAGGTGGATGCAATCTTCTCGAGTTATGCTCTCTGTTGGATGGATGACTTCACTCAGTTGGCACAGAATGTGTCACATATGCTCAGGTCAAATGGACGATCTGTTCTGGTGGGCAATCTGCTGTACGATGGAGATATTGCCACAAAGGCTGAGTCGGACGAGGAACGACAAATGATTGAATCGGTTGTTCGATATCCAAAAGAGCAACAATTTGTGTCCGATTTAATGTTTGCTTTTCGGAATGCTCGTTTCGGTCAATTCATTGTTGATTACTCGGAGCCTTTGTCAATCTTTCCGGAAAATTACTATCGAAATAGTAAGTTATTGTTGTATAAACTCCCAATAACAATAATTAACATTTGTATTAGATTACGCCAACATACCACTGAAATGGTACAAAAAGTTTGTCGATTGGTCACAATTGAAACAACTTGGCTACAATGAAACTCATCTCGACAAAGTCATCAAAAAGTTGATATGCGCCGATCGAATCAATCGAGTGATCTTGCCCACTTGGCCAAGCACCCAAAGAATGCAATTCTCCTCATCTGGAAGCTCTTTGTCCTCAAGTTCGTTTTCATCTTCTGATGAAGACTCTGAGACACAACCAGAAAATCAAGTTGAAATTCGTGATCAGTTATGGACATTTACAATTATTAAATTGTGAATGTTAAATGTTTAATTGAATAAATTTATCAATGAAAATAAAAAATCTATAACCATCCAAAAAGTATGCAAATCTAAACTTTGTCACAATCAAATTTAACTCGAATTATTATTACCAGATGACTTCATTCTTCTGGTATTTGATCAAATTATCATTAAATATAATATAACGATATCCTTCTAAAACTCGAATGACAATAAACAGAACATAATGGAATTTGATTTCAACTCATTGATCGAGCTGGCCAGTTGAACTAGTTGCCTTCCGGATAAATCCGGATTGTTGCAAAGCAGTGAGTTCGCTCAGAGTTAGCCAAAGAGAAAGTAGACTTGAGAGGTCGTCGAGGTCTACATGCAAATTTAAGAGAGGACCATAACCGTAAGACGCTCTACGTTCGGAAACAAATTAGCCAGAGCTTGAACCGAGTCTTTGGTAACCAGTAGGTCGTAGGTGGACCGATTCAGGTCTTCTTTCAGGAAGAAAACACTTTTCAACTCACACAAATACAAATTGAAAATGCTCAATTGAATCGGTTTCATTGCAATTGCAGTGGATCACGACCAAATGCCAACGACTTAAAACGCCAAATTGATATCAAATGTAGATTGCTACCAAAGGCTTATTTTCTATGTTCTTCCGCATGCAGTGATTAAATGAAAAGTAACATTTGTTGTCATTTTTAATTATCCACAAGTGTGGCAAAATGAACTACTGAAGGAAGGATGTGTCAATGCTTCGGGTTGACCTTGGATTTGGTCACTTTACTTTTGTTGGCCCTTTGATTTATTCTTTTTAAATTTAGAGCAGAGGCGTTTGGATCTTTTGGATTGGCTCTTCTTGTGATAATTCTTTGTTTTGGATTGGCATTTAGGACTTTGCATCTTTAATTTGATCGCTTTAGTGGTAAAGTCGTTTTTGGAAGATCGCTTTCTTGATGCTCGTTTCTTTGATGATCGCTTTTTGCAAGAGCGTTTCCTGGCTGATGAACTTTTTCTCGATGAACCTTTGGTGGACGATCCTTTAAGTGCCGACTGTTTACACGATGACCGTTCCTCGGTTGTATCATTCGAATGTAAAGTCATTTGACTCGTCGGCTTGTCTGGCTGTGAATCCACTTCGCTCTTGAGACTAGGTAGTAGAGACGCATTGTCCAACGAGACGGGCAAGAAGTCGCAGGCTTTGAGTTTCGCTTTTTGTTTTGGCTTTGCTTTCCCACTAAATGTCTTTATGAGTGCTTTACTTTGATTTGGTTTCCTATTACCCTTGATAAGAACATCCTTTTTCAAACCGTTCATAATTGTCGCATCTTTGGGTGTGTAACAGCAATTCCACAGGATTGCTCCCCAGAGAATCATTATAAAGGCTACGAGTGCAATGATGATAATCATCAAAGTACTAAACAATTCTGTGGATAAAAACATTAGAACACGTGTAAGGCGCAAGGTGTTCGCATACCTTTAGAGCTCGCAGAGGAAATATTGTAATCAGTCGAATGGGAAGAGTAGCGCCAAATGATTTGACTGTATGACTTATTGACCATTGACAAACTTGGAAAGGTCACGTGACTCACGTCAGATGAAGTGCCAAAGTGCTGGCTAATAGTCAGCAAGACCAGTAACACAGAAACTACTTGCACAAATGCAAATGCACATTGGCCTCGAGTGGTCATTGCTCGGTGGACTGGATCGAGTAGAATCAACAACAACAAACAAAGGGAAATAGGGCGAGATTTTAAATGACTTGTGATAGAACACAAATGAGACGAAACATTTAATTGATTCTAATCGATTGACTCAATAGGAACATTTGGTAAGAGATCGTGTCAGGCCACATGATTAGAGCATTTAGAGTCTAGACTAAAGCTTTAGACGCTTTCTATTACGATCAGCAACTTATTGAACAACTTATTGCATATGCATTGACTTCCAATCGGTAGAGTTTTTGAATAAACGAGCTTTAAGTGAGAATGCTACATCAAAGTCGAGATATTGTGTCCTCGGCTGCTCAACTCCGACTAACTAATTACAGAGCGTAATGAGTCATTACATAGAATGTCGGTGTTGATAATTAGTGTGCTCGGTTAACTTGGTTTGAACTCGATGCAAACCCAGGCAGGCAGATAATAGCCTGGTCGAGATCCGTTTGTTGTTGTTGTGTGAATGTTCATGCCTGGATCGGACAGGCACCACAATGATAATGTTTCTCGAATAACCTTTTACTAAAAATTTATTGTAAGTTTTACTTGACAATCAGTTTAACAAAGCATTCAAACTTCAATCATTATATTATTAAAGAAATGTTTATCAATAAACAAAGTAATCATTACAAAGTGAAATCAAACCTCTTCAATGTCCCATTTCTTTTGAACTGGAAAGTCAGTGTAGATTCGACGTAAACTGGGACACTGCTTGAAGGTGTGCAAAAGGCCACGAATACTTTGGGTCAGCTGATCTTGAGAAATTAAGTCCGAGTTTGCGTTCTTAAGAACATCACAATTGTTTAATTTGCAATTATGTTTAATATCCATCACTTGAACATTCGGAAAAATCCATCCCCAGTGACGCGATTCGATATCGGAATGACGATGAATGGTGAGATTAAGTGACAATACCTTCACGGAAGACAGTTGAGCAATTTGTTTCGAAGGAATTTGATCATAATCAGACAAAGAGGGCGATTCAATTTCTGAATAAAAGTCTAATTCCAAATCAATCAATTTGTTTAGCGGAGCCAAAATATTTATAAATAGATCGAGTGGTATAGGAACATAATGAAATTTAAGAGATGTCAATGAATTAAATTTTGAAAAAATATTATCAATGTCATCTTCGTGTATGAAATAATTGGTCCAATCATTTAACGATAACACAGTAACTTTGTTGGCAACGAGTGAATCTTTGTATAAATTCAACAAATAAGACCATCTGTCGACGTTGCCAAAACCAATTCGTTCAAATTTAGTTGCCAGACCACTCATTAATTCTTCCAACCATTCCAAAAAATCCGGATTCTCCAACATGTCATAATTTGAAATAAAAAATTCACTTAAACGAGATAAATTAGGAAAATTCGTGATTTCATTTGTTTCAAAAATTTTGTGTTTTATATCCAACGTAAGGTGTTTCAAAATAGGTAAAGTATTGATAAATTGGAGTAAAATAAGCAATTGTGAATTAAGAAAATTTTCATTTTCCACAGAAAAGTCACACCACATTTTCAAAGTGACCAATTTAGTAGACCACAATTTGAGAAGACGAATCACGTGATCAATAACTGAGGGTCCGATGCCATTGATAGCAATGTAGAGAGTGTTTACATTTGGTAATGCTTCCACCAATGCATACACAGAGGACAAGTCAAAATTAGAATAGGCAAGGTGACTCGATTCAGGACCAAATTGGGGTGGAAACATTGGTAGACCATTCTCGGTGAGTAGTTCATCACGATAAGGAATAGTGAACCAGGATCGATTCATCAGATTAAAAGGACTTGAATAAAAAGGAGAATCATTGCCTATCAATAGAGTGATAGAATCAACCTTGTCAGTGATCATTTGTTGGTAAGTTCGCCACAGTCTGCAAACACGTCCCGTTTGGATTACATCGAGAAGAGGCACTTTGCTAAAGATAGTACGCAGAACGAGGTCAGGCAAATGGTTGACCTTCATGATGACAATCAAACTCGTTCAAGGTCCAGAAAATAATTCTATAGATAATAATAAAAGTTATTTTGGAAAGAAAAAATAACTTACTGCAGCTTACTTACAAAAACGGAAAAACAGAATTAAGGAAGTGAAACCAAACAGTGGTACGAGGCAATAACTGTTAGAATCAACTATGACTCAAATCATTGAATAAAATGGCTTAAAACCCAAGTAAAGAGGCAAAGAATTCGTGAAACAGGAACGTTCCCGTGCACACAGTCTACAGCAATTTCAACAAGTAACAAGAAAGCAAAGTCATTTTAATTGAGTATTCAGAAAATATTTTTGTGGGGTAGCAGAGCACCATTAATTTCATTTTAGGTCATAAATAAACAAAATTATATGCGTTATATCTCATCATCTGTGGTATTGAGGGGCAGTGAAGCCCCAGATTGTGTGTTGAGCACCGATAACGCCACTGTTCTTTGTTCTCTATTTTGCTCGAGCGCGCTCTTTTTGTTCGACTCTTTAGCACAAGGTTGCGTCAGACGCATTGCGGAATGTGTCTGTTTGTGTCAGTTCCTTTGCTTCTTGTTGTTTTGTCTTGTCGATTTCAACCAATCCAAAATGGCGAACACTTGGATCAAAACAACTTTATTGAAAATCTTTTCCACTGTTACAACTCAAAATCCAAGCTTTGAGTCTGAATTTTCCGCTTTGACCACCAATGCTGATCGTGTACAATTTTGTCTATCCGAAGAAGTCATCCAAGGTTGGATTTGTCTGTTTGTGAGGAAATTCGAGACAAACAAGAGCAGTTTAAAGTGCTCGAAAACTGCTGCAAAACACCGAGAAAAAGGAAATGACTGCTTTCGAGTCGGGAACTACCAACAAGCTATTGAACTCTACAGTACGGCTATTCGTTTTGCCCCACAAAGCATGGACATTACATCTGAGGTGGCATTGGCATATGGAAATCGTTCTGCCGCATATTTTCAGGCTGGTCAGCACGATAATGCTTTGAAGGATATTGATGCTGCATTGGCATTTGGTTATGCTCGATTCAAGCCCGTGATCAAATTACAACTTCGCAAATGTGACTGCCTCATTCGTCTTGGACGAGCCAGTGAAGCAAAAGAATTTCTTATGTTTATGCAGCAACCAACAGAAGAAGAAAATGACAGCAACCGTTGGATTGAGCTTTTCGATCGAATCAGTTTGAATGAGAAGAAGAACGAGTCTTCAAAGGAAAAAATTTCCTTGGTGGAAAAACTAACCCAAAATGGGTTTTTCAAGTCTAACGATAAAATGAAATTGCTCAGTGCCAAAGTGGCTGTGTGTTATGATGCCGAGAAAGGTAGCATGTTTTTTATATTATTTATGTCTTAATAAGACAGTAATTTCTTTTGTTATCGATTCCTTAGGTCGTCATCTTGTTGCTCAAGAAAATATCCAATTTGGTGACATTCTTGGAATTTCACGTCCTTATGTCACTGTATTTGATTCTAAGGATGATGCCGGCAAATGTCATCACTGTTGTCGTGATTTATTTCTGGGAGATATTATGGTGGCTGCTTCACTTCGTCCAGTTCCTTGTAACAGCTGCTCGAGTGTTATGTACTGTTCCGAAGAATGTCGTGCTGAATCAAGCAACTCGTACCACTGTTATGAATGCGGACAACACGGCTTGTTATCTCAATTGCCTAAATATGTTCAATTTGCCCTTCGTATTTTGTACCGTGCTGGTATGGACCAGATTCGTTCGGTTGTTTCTGACGAGCAGGCGAAAGATTCAAGTTACTTTTCTGAACAGCCAGAAGATCATTATTCTCATGTGTATCATTTGGTTCATCACTCGGATGGACTGTTGAAGAATCTGAGCCTTTCGTTCACAGAAATGTTAGATTCGTCAATTTTTGCGTGTTTGTTGCTTCAGTTGGTCAAGCTTGGAAATGGTCACTTTCCAATGAACACTAAAGAAGACCAAAAGTTGGTCGGTGGTTTATTGCTTCGCCATCTCCATCAATTGCGTTGCAACGTTTTCGAGTATTATCCCTTAAACAGAGCTTCCTCTTCATCATTCCCAATTTTATTGGATCTTTATCCAGTGTACGCTTCTACCCTGAATCACTCCTGTCGGGCTAATTCTCGCCTTGAATCACGCCCAAATGAATATGTTTGTTTTCTGCAAGCTGCTCAGCCAATTTCTGCCGGAACTGAAATTACTATTTCATATTTTAATGATACTGCTGATGATTATATCGGAAATCAAGGCGTTTCTTCTGTAATCGAACTTGCTAATAAGTTGAGTCGATATGGTTTCCATTGCAACTGTGCTCAATGCAAATATCACCTTCGCAATATGCCATTTGGTGTTTTTGGATATGTTCCTCTAAGCTGCAGTGATTGTGGCCACTTGATTGAACATTTTTCCGAACAAAGTTCCGAATCTGAAGTTTTCCGTTGCACTAACTGCCCATTGGAGATGACGAATGCCGAGGTGAAACGACGCTATCATCAGCATGATCAATTACGAAGCTTGATTCGACCATTGATAGATCAAATCGACGCCTTGCTTATTTGTGAACAGAAATCGCTTTTTAGACAACTCGAATCGACCACCGAACGACTTGAATCTTTGCTCCATCATGATTCGGCGATGATGATTGGCTTTATTCGTTATACGATCTCGATGCACTATCTGGTTAACGGTCAATTGGACAAGTGGTGGGCCTGCATTGAACAATTTTTCTCTGTGATTGAACATCTCTTTGGGGCTGAAAGCGTACGCTTTATTCAAGAATTTGACCGAATTCAAGAATCACAGGTTGAACCTATGGATAAAGCGCAATCATATATGATGATGGAATACTTCAAACAAGAGAACAACAAGTCGTATGAGCGCTATTTGGCTAGAGTTGAGCAATGGAAGCAGTTGAAGCTTAAATACTACGCTGGTTACTGATATATTGGATTTTTTAATCTACATCAATTGTGTGAATTAGTTTGTTTGGATAACATGAACATTACTCTAAAAATATTTGATTCGATTTTTATTACTCTTTATGACATAAATCATTTTGTACCAATAAACCTTTTTTCAGTATTGAATTTCTGAATCAACTCTATGGAAACTAAAAACAACAATGACAATGTTTATACCGGGAATATTACCAGTAATACTGACAGTATTATTACACATTTAGGCCAAATTTTTGAGTATTCAGAAAAAAAATATTTTTGTGGTAAGCAGTACACCTATAATTGCATTAATAAACAAAGTTATATGCATTTTTGTTTTATTGCCTGTGATTGAGGGGGAGAGAAACACCAGAATGTGTGTTGGCGCACTAGTGCAGCTGCAATGAGCAGTGCACTATCTCAGTATAATCATAACGCAACTGTTCTTTGTTTTCTTGTTTTGCGCCGTACTTTTGCACAAGAAGGTTGCGTTCGTTTACTCTGTCTCATCCAAAATGGCGAGCACTTGGATCATATCAACTCTACCAAAAATATTTTGCTCGTTGAAAACACAGCATCCAAGCTTTGAGTCTGAATTTTCCTCGTTGACCACCAACGCAGATCGGGTACAATTTTGTCTTGACAAAAAAGTCATCCAACATTGGATTAGTCTGTTTGTGAATAAATTTGAGTCAAATCAGAACGATTTAAAGTGCTCGAAAACTGCTGCCAAACATCGAAATAATGGAAATGACTACTTTCGAACTAAGAGCTATCAACAAGCTATTCAACTTTACAGTGCCGCAATTCGTTTTGCCCCTCAAAGTATGGACACTGCTTCCGAGGTTTCATTAGCATATGCAAATCGTTCAGCAGCTTATTTGCAATTAGGTCAACACGAAAATGCGTTGAAGGACATTGATGCTGCATTGGCATTTGGCTATTCTCGATTCAAGTCAGTGATCAAATTACAACTTCGCAAATGTGACTGTCTCATTCAACTTGGACGATCTCGGGAAGCAAAAGAATTTCTTTTGTTTATGCAACAACCAATAGAAGAGCAAAATGACAGTAACCGTTGGCTTGAGCTTTTCGATCGAATCAGTTTGGATAACAAAAAGAACGAATCATCAAAGACCAAAATTTCTTTTAGTGAAAAATTAACACAAAAAGGCTTGTTTCATGCTAATGCGAAAATACCACTCCTTAGTACCAAAGTGGCTGTGTGTTATGATGCTGAGAAAGGTTATTTATTTATTTATATTTTATTTCCCGATTCCTTTTTTATTATAATAATTATTTATTTCTTAGGTCGTCATCTTGTCGCACAAAAAAATATTCAATTTGGCGACATTCTTGCAGTTTCCCGTCCATATGCCGCTCTGTTTGATTCTAAAGATGATTCCGTCAAGTGTCATCACTGTTGCCGTGATTTCTTTCAGGGAGATATTAAGGTTGCTGCTTCACTTCGACCAGTTCCTTGTACTAGTTGCTCCAGTGTTATGTACTGTTCCGAAGAATGTCGTGCTAAATCAAGTGATTCTTACCATCGTTATGAATGCGGGCAACACACTTTGTTGGTTCAATTTCTTGAAAAGTATCGAATTGCCCTTCGAATTGTGTACAGTGCTGGCATGGACCAGATTCGTTGGGTTGTTTCTAATGAACAGGAGAAGCATTCAAGTTACTTTTCTGAACAACCAGAAGACCATTATTCCCATGTGTATCATTTGGTTCATAACTCCGACGGACCGTTGATAGATTTGGATATTCCGTACATGGAAATGTTGGAATCGTCACTCTTGGCTTGTATTCTTCTTCAGTTGGCAAAACTTGGACACTTTCCGATGAACACCAAAGAAGATGAAAAATTGATTGGTAGTTTATTATTGCGTCACCTCCAGCAATTGTTTTTAAACGCTTTGGAGTATTGTCCTCTAAACAAAGTATCCTCATCACCTGTTACCTTGGATCTTTTTTCTGTGTACGCTTCAATCTTGAATCACTCTTGCAAAGCTAATGCTCGTCTTGAAGCACCCACTAACGAATATGTTTGTCTTCTTCAAGCAACTCGACCAATTTCCGCTGGAACGGAAATTACTATTTCTTATTTGAAGGATAGATATTCTGATCATGAATTTATTTGGAAATTTCGTCGACAATTGTCGAGTCTGTATCGTTTCCAATGCAAATGTGCCCAATGCACTTATGAAATTCGCAATATGCCATTTGGAGATGTTGCATATAATCCATTGGGCTGTAGCGATTGTGGCCATTTGATAGAACGAACTACCGAGCAAAGCTCACAATTTGAAGTTTTCCGTTGTACCAATTGCCCACTAGAGTTGACTCATACTGAGGTGAAACAACGATATCATCAACTTGATCAATTACGAATCTTGGGTAAACAATTGATTGATCAACTGAATCGACGGTTTGTGGTTGGACAGAACTTACTTTTGCAACGGTTCGAATCTAACATTGGTCAATTTGAAGCATTGCTCCACCGTGATTCAGCTATGGTGGTTGGCATGAGCCGTAATATAATGGCTTGCTACTATATGAACCAGGGTCGAGTGGACAAGTGGTGGGCTTGCAACGAACAATTTCTCTCTGCCATTGAACACCGTTTTGGATCTGAAAGTTTGCAATTCATCAACGAATTTGACAGGATTCAAAAATCACAAGTGTTACCAATGGCAATGATTCGACCGAGTGTCGAAATGAGATTGCTGCAACAAGACAACAAGTTGTACGAGCGCTATTTGGCTAGAATTGAGCAATGGAAGCAATTGAAGCTTAAATACTGCGCTGGTTACTGATCTATTGAATTATCAATTATCAATAATTAATTGTTTTAATAACACGAATATTTCTTTACAAACATTTCATTCAATTTTGATTTTTCATTACATCGATGTATGATATCATATTGTATCGCTATCAATAAGACAACAAGTGTACCTTTTGTGTGTGGATCAGCAAAAGCAAGAGTCATTATCATCGACACTGCCACCAATCCGCTGATAACTTCAACTGGCCATCAAATGGTTTTGGGCCTAAAATGACCGCAGTTTATTAAAGTAAGAACCTAAATTTTGCTTTTGGATTAGTAATTAACCTTGGTAGTAAGCTTAAGGTATTAGAAATCATAATGACTTAATAAATCTTGTGCAAATTTAATGCACAGATTCAGTACATATCAGAAGCACTATTTTGTATACACAAAATTGCAACTGGATTTACAATGTGTTTTGGCTAGTGAAATTTAAAATTGTGATGCGCGTTAAGTACGTCTACTGTAAATGTGCACCTGTTCCAATATTTACTTATACACAGTTAACTGTCAATATGATTCATTAGACTCAATTATAATCTCCACTTATCCTCATTAGAGAAATGGCATTAATTGATCAGATTGATTATGCAAATAGATTGCAATTTCAATATACAATTCATTACTATTGCTACTGGTTTACTGGTCACTATCATGATATATCAGGAAATAGCTAATATAAATGATTGAAATGGTTTTGTTTCTAAATTTTATTGGATTTATTTTTCAATTTCAAATTTGCAATGTTTTTCTACAAAATGTTTGCTCAACTGAAAGAACAAAATTATTTTATTTTTGAACTTTTGTTAGCATTTAGACTGGTGGCCTACATCTCGCCGACCATTTCTGGTGGTATTTTGGTGCAAGACAAAATATGTTACGTCCAGCATCGCCAAAGTGTCTCCTTCTGTCAGAATATTCAAAAGTCTGCCAATTCAACCGAACAACAACACATTAAGGATGAAATTCTAGCTGATAGTGCTAAATTCGGCAATTACAAGTGAGTTCACTAATCCATAATATATTTGGAGTATAAATGACATTTTTGCAGACCATTACTTGAGACTGTTCCAGTGGTTCTATGGTGTCTATTTCTAGGTCCATTTTTGGACAATTTCGAATCGGGAACATATGTTATCTTTCTGATTAACATTATCGGTGACATGTGTTCGGCTTTGATCAATTTGGTGTTGATTTATTTCTATGATTCAAGTTTGTATCAAACAGTTGTGCAAATAAATTTGAATTAATTTCAATTTGAACAGGTCCATATTATTTATTGCTACCATCGCTGACCATTTGGTTCTCTGGTGGTCTCAATGCCTTCACCACTACTTCGGCGCTCTACATCACAGTGAATACCTCGGAGAAAGCAAGAGCGTTCAAATTTGTGGCTTTGGAAATTATCATTTTTGCTGGTATACTTGAAAATGTGAAATTATTTGTGTTGAAATTAATTTTATTACTAACTTTAGGAATTGCATTTGCGACTTTTCTTGGTGGACAATTTTTGAAAACCAAAGATGACGCTCCACCATTGCGAACATATCACTTCAACTATATATTCACCGTTTTACTCGATTTAATGTGTCTGGTTTTTCTATTTTTGCTCTTCATCATGGATAAGACAAAAAGGAAGAATAGCAAGAAAGAAGCTCGCGAAAATTGTCAATTGGATCAAATCAACAACAACAACTCGGAAGATGCAAAGAACAAAACTTTATCCAACGAAACAGAATTACAAACCAAACAAAAGCAAAGTATAGTAAAAGTACTTTTCAATCTGGACAACATTCGTCAAACACTCCATTGTTTCTTTAAACGCCGTCCCAATCACGTTCGATTGCAAATATTTCTGCTCTGTTTCATCCAGTACGGTCAATTGTTGATCACTCAAGGATTGAGTCCCCTGATGGTACAATTCGCCCAAAAGTTGTACCACTGGTCTCCAACCACCTACTCGTCATACTCGGCATTGAAGCAGGTTGCAGATGTGGTGACTCTGTCAATTTTCTCAGCAATTTTAATTAAAAAATTCAAATTGGACGATTCTACATTGATTTGTTTGGCTCAGATCTCCAACTTTCTTGCTGACTTGGTGAGAGGAACGTTTCTCAGTCCACTTGCCTTCTTTGTCTCAATTCCAATTGGTAAATTGATAATATTTATTCAATCAATCAAAATAATATCTAATCATTCACAGGCGGTTTATCCTGGTTCGGAATCGTATCAGCCAAAAGCAAATTCTCCAAAATTATTCCAAAAGATGAAGTAGGCAAAATATTCAGTCTGAACGCAGTGGTCGAATCGATCGTGCCACTGGCCGCCTCACTCATCTATTCAAATCTGTTTGCACTGAGCATCAGCAACTATCCAGGACTGATCTATCACTTCAGTTGTCTCCTCATGGTGTTCACCATTGGCATCTTGACTATAGAACTACTCTACTGTCCGGTCAAGTCACACCAACAACAGCAATTGGACAGTGAAATGAAAACTATTTGAATGCGACTTCTATTCAGAGATCCAACGTTGTTCGACAATGTCGAGTCGACATGTTTGATACAAGCTAATGTTGGAATTGTAAAATAAAATTATTCTTCCAACAATTTCGAAATTAAATGACGAATTAATTTCAATCCATACATTCTATGTTTCCCCGATTTTCGACTTTTTCCTTTCAACGTACAATTCGTAAAATTCAAGTACAAACATAATTGCTAATTTATCAAGATGACGTTTCTCAGTAAAAAACAATTAAAATATATATTTTCAAAATTGCTAATTGCTTTTTCGAATTCACCAAGATGATCAAACAAACTGAAAACTGCAACTGAAAAGGAAAGCATTTTGGTAATGAATCATCATCATCAATCATCGAATGCCAATAATTTTTATAAAGTTATTTCCATATAAAATTAAAAGTTTGAAAACCGAATCGAAGAATATTCTTTTTGTTCAAAATTTATAACGACTTCTTAAAAGTACAAACTCGAACAGAATGGATCTAACTTTAAAGCAAATAATCCCATTTAAGCGTTTGTCATTCATTACAAACTATTTGACCACTGTACAACAAATTGATCATCCAAATTATCGTCAAAACATTGTGAAGCAATTCAAATACATTTTCATAATTTCAATCATTGAAGCTGTTCATTTCACGCATCTCTATTTAGTTCCTCAATCGGCAGATCGAATGATATTTCAATTTGATATGGTACAGATATCTAATTTACCAGTGGAATGCAATCTCTGCTTTGTTGCAGTACTTTGGTTGGCTTGCTATTTTCTGTACATTCTCTATTGGTGCAATCATGGTCCTACCAATTCAATACTTTATGATATTTTGGTATGCAGAAAAAGTGAACACATTTTCATCTATTCTTACAATCAAAACAAATCCATTTGTGAACATATGAGGTTATTCTCGTTTGCATTCATCAATCTATTTCAAGTATTCATTGTTGTTATAGGTATTTTAATAAACCGTTTGCCAATTTAGTAATTTTCAAATTAATTTTAGACATTTTCTTGATAACATCTCAAACGTATGTCTTCACTACAATATTTACCGACAATTCATTTGATATAACCAACTTTGCTGATTGGATTGAGTTCGTTTTCGGTGAACTCAACTTACTGTTCACATATCTTGGTTTACTCATATTTTCCTATGCCAACATTTTGATGGCCGTCCACGCAATCACCATGTTTCGAATCATTCAAATTCAATTGACTCAAATCAAGTCACTAATCGAGCAAAAACGCAAATACACTAGTTTTTACTTGAACAAATTCATTCGAGAAAACATTAAAATTCTTCAAACAATATTACAATCCAACCGAATGTACTCAAAAGTGTTTGCGGCCTTTCTCCTAGTGAATTGTCCATTCAACTGTCTGTTGGTCAGTTCAATGCTGAACGGTCTCAACCTGAATATAACATTTTTCGTGGCCACAGTTTCATTGCAGCAATTTGTGTGTAATTTTGGCATTCATCTAATGATCGCCACAATCAACAACAAATTCCACAAGTCGAGCAAACTGTTCATTCGGTTGAACATGCACAACAAGCACAGCAATCACAAGTACAAAATACGATTGGACAGCTTCATTCATGCATTTCACACTAAGAAAAAGTATGGATTCACTTATTATAAAGTAGCGCTCATTTCGATGCTCGCTTTTACAAAGGTAAAAGGTTTAATGTCTAATTTATTATAAATTAATAATTTTAATTCATAGTATTTATTGCTTTATTCCGAATTGCTCATGTTTGTGTATAAATTAGTTTCAATTTATGATAACTTTTAATTTGTAAATTATTTAATCAAAATTAATTAAAATTATTTCAATCGCTGAAAAGTTCTCAGAAATATTACGATTATTCCAGAAATGATCTAAACAAATTTTATAAATTGAATTGTATATTCTTTAGGTTAAAAACGTTACCATTTCAAACATTCTCGAATTGATCTGTTGAGAATTGGTCAATTTGAAGGATATTTTGCCGACATATTTGCGATCTGCAGCAAAGGTGTCAATCTAGAATTTAAATACTAATTAAATGTTGCTAACTTTACATCAATTTACCTTTAAATTATTGTGAAGTGTTAATGGCGAAGCAATTCTTTTATAGATTCTATAGAATTTACAATTTTCTTTATAGATTTTCATATTCCCAGCGACAAGCATCGTGCATTCATAAGTGACTGCAATTAAAATGGCCAAAAAGTCCAACTCAAAAAAGACAAATATTTCCTTTTCCCAGCAATTTTCCGTTTGCACAAAGAACGTCTGATAGATCAAGTAGCTAATCACCAGAATGTATGCCGCAAAGTAAATGGTCAGATATTTACTCCAAAATGAGTTATTTTCCTGTATTTCTCGATAATGATTGAACAAATCTTTTTGGTTTTGTTTGAATTTCCGTAAAATGTTTATTCGCTTTCGGCTGCTTTTCGAATGAGTCACTTTACTTGTGAACAATTTGAATTGTCTTAATTTGGTTTCTTGTTTGAAGCGAATGTAACGAATTGTGAGCAGGAAGAAGAAGAGCATGAAAAGATTGCCTTAAGTGAATAACGTAAATTTAGTTTATAAAATATACTTCCAACATTACTTACTAAAACTCAAGTAGAAAAAGAACACAGGAATGAGCAGTGACATAAGCCAATCGTGCAGTGCTCCTGTCCAATGAAGAAGAAAATTTCCACCGAAAAATATTTGCTGCTGCAATATTAAAGTGATCATCAATATTCTAAAGTAGAATTTAGCTTTATTTCGGAAATTGAAAATGTGTCTTGTTTCACTTCTCTTCAATTGTTTTCCGTTTGACGTGAAAATGTTGACTACAAAATTCTGATCAATCGCCATAAACATGATGAATTTGTGGCTCAACATTGGATCGAGCGTCAGGCAGAGATAGACAGTGAAACTCATCAGCACAGACAGACCAATGACCACATCTCCGGTGGACCAGAATTCTTTCGGATAAATCAAGTGAGTAAACAGTCGAGGCATTCCTGTGTAGGAATAGTGAAAATTCTCACTGAACAGCACATACACGTAGTGCAGGATGACCAGTGAACTTATGCCGAATGGAATCAAATAGTGTAAATTGAGTTTGTTTCGCAAGATTTTCGTTTGCGTATGGCGATTTATGGGCCAATTGTCATCATCAGTAATTGACACATCCTTGATTGGGTCAAGATTGTGACAGAGCACATTGAAGTGCATAACTAGAATGGCATATACGTTGACAATTGCTTGATTGATTCGAACAAATACTATTCGGTACAAAACCATCGTAATAATTTTGTAAATTTTAATAAACTTATCAGGATTAAATAATTTAAAAAACAAATTTAAAAATGCCATTTTAAGCACAAATTACCAAGGCCAATTGGCAACACATGACATTCTCCGAAATTAGCATTTTAAATGTAAATTTAATTTGGCAAAGTTTGGTTAGGTTGCTAATTACAAATTTGCGTGAATGTCTAAATTAAATTATTTTACATTTGAAATAATTTGTTATATTAATTTATCAAACATTCAGTAAAGTACATTTTAAGAACAGTTTTCCATCTAAAAATAGAATTAATAGCAACGTTAGAATGCATGAGCAATTTAATTAAATTATTTCGAGTATTACAAATCTATTTCCAAATTCATTGAAGGTCATTGAACACACGTGGCTTGAGTTCATATTGATTTGCATTGGAAATATATTTATAAATATATAGCCTCAACTGAAATTATATTAGAATTAATTCAATTGTGAAGTAAAAAGCTTTAGCTTTGATCGAAATCACTTTAATTTTAACAGACTTAATGACTAATTCATGAAGATAAAAACGATTCGAGTTCTCCTTCCATTGCATACTCAGCAATGTTTGTTTTCCGTTTGCATGCCACCGAGAATGGCATTATGTCATATTATGTCATATGTGTGACCGAGGGGAAATAAGTTCAATTGGAAGTTATGCATTCGAGAGGCAAGTGGAAAGTCCTTTATTTGTTCTGTCCGACTTGCACCGACATTGTGAGCACAAAAAATATTAAAAGTGCATATCACAATGGACTTGTGATCCGACAAAGTTGGAATTGGATGTATTTTATTTGCCTTAACGGAACGATCATACTAGTGAATGCTTTATTTTAGTTTGTTCGAACAAGCCAAATCGAATTTAATTTTCTCTTTGCTATATGTCATCAAGTTTGAAGAACTCTCCGTTATTATTGTGTTTTTGGATTGTCTTGTGCTGAACTTGCAAGTGAACGTAACACGAACACCCTGGCCTTTTTCGCACTTAAGTACAACAAGAAAAGTTATAGTTACTGCTCACAAGAAGTACCTATCCTTGAGACAAGATATGAAGTTCCGAATCGTCCTAATGGCATCATTGACGATGCTTAAACTGCTGCCTCTGGTGATTGCCTCCGATTCAGCCAAACCACCCAACCGTGAGAGCGAGCCTGCAGACCCGACCAAGACCGAGACTCACGGCATTCCACCTGCATTGATCTATCCAAGATTACCAACATTTGAACAGAGCAGCAGCAATGTCGAACAGCAACCGTCAAACGACAATCCTCTCATACAGTCAGGTTTGGCTCACCTTACTTTATATTTGACAGAAAGAACTAATCGACTTACGTTCTACACAGATCACGTTGCCCACCTTTGGAAGAATGCACAAGCTGTCGCGCATGATCATGAGGAAAAATATAATATGCTATTGGATTTTGTTACTCAAATGCAAAAGCAATTTGAATTTACAAAGAATGCTCAAATACCGCTTTGTCAAACCTTGAAGCAACTACACGAACAAGTGACAATAAATCGCAGAACTCTTGATGATATTAAAGATTCTTTGTCGCGAATGGATATTTCGCTTGCGATTCGAGTTGCAAGTTGCGAACAGTGACGAAATTGAACAGAAAATGAATGAAATTAAAAATTACAATCAATTGATCAATGAAATACTTGGCATCTAGCAATTGCTTAAGTGACTACACTCAAACCAGAAAATGTTACACCATGGACACATCTCACCACTGAAGCAAACAACAGTAATACAATCCTGCTGCTTTGCTCAATTCTGATTTGTCTTATTGTGAATATTTCTCTCGCGTATTACTGGTCTATCGTAACTTCCAGTACTAGTACTACAGACGTTGAAGCTTCTGATTTAAATTCTGGCTCAGATGATGGCGATAGACAAGGCGACAATCTAGAAGCAATGCATGATCCAGAATCGAGTGATAAAGATTCGCATACTCTGAATGAAAAGTCTAAGTCTAAGTACAAGTTCGACTGACACTTTGGTGATTCCAGACGGAAAGTCTAAGCCAAAGTCTAAATTTGTTTCTAAGTTTCTAAGAAACCAGTCCCACCGACACTTCGAAGACTCCAAGTGAAAAGTCCAAATCCAAGTCAAAGTCGAATAGAGCAAAAGTCAACTTCAATTCTACCAGTCCTACCGGCACTAATGACATTCCAACCAATGACAACCTCGAAAAAATTCAATGCCTCACTACTTAAGCAGAATTATATTGAAACCCAATAAAGCTTCTTATGTCACTTCTCTTAAGAACGATGTGAAGTTCACATGCTCAATCTCTTCTTGAACGTTTTATTAAAATTGATAGCTTCAAAAGCTCTTGATCCATGTTTGTGTATCATTTTTCCTTGTGAATTCAAAGCGCGTGTCATTCTGCCATTCATCGAATTGACCTAATTTTGTATGAGTTCAACTTATATGAAATGCTATTTACTATTTGCTGCCATCTTGGATCCTTCTTCAATGATCTTGTCCATTTCAGGACCAAACAGGCGGCAATCTGCCTAGAACGCCACAATTCGTTTGCCCATTTCTAATTGTTGTTCAAATTCGATATTCCCGCCAAAAATGCTCTAATGAATTAATTTGCTAATGAATGTTAAACTAATTTAAATTTCGTTTTGAGCATCAAGACTGAAAAGAGCGAATTTGAAAATGTTCGAATCAAACCAAACTCGAACTACTGAAACACTTGAATGTATAAAGGCTGAGTGTTGCTTGTTCTTGATTCGACTTGACCAGTTTCGTTTTAACACTTATCACAACACGACAACCTTCAAGCGATACTTTACCAAGATGAACCTCTCATGGTTGACGCACCGTTGGTCTATGGTCGTTCTGCTTGTCGCAATGTGCTGTCTGTTCACTTTGATGGCTTCAAGTGATCAAGGTCTCAAACATGTAAGCGTTTCTTTCTATCTTCCTAAACGCATAACCACATTTTTCGTTCTCTCCCCTTGTAGCCAGTCTGCACGAATCTAATCAAGAATCATCCCACCGAGAATATTCGCATGATTAGCATCACCAAGAATCTGCTGGCGGTGCTCACATTCTCCGACTCTCTATTCATCATGAACCATGATAAGATCAAGAAAACCCATAGCCAAGACATAGAACAAGACATCATCAACCATCTGGTCATGGATCAAACTCCACTCGATGTGTCTTCCTTATCACGCGGTCATCTCAAAAAGAAAAATAGTTTGTTCCAACCCAACTTCAAAAATTCAGAAAGTGTGATTACATTCTGGAAGATACAGAACACCTCCTATCTGATGATGCTGACCACTAACAAAAAAGTAAACCACTGCATCAACTGGTGGAAGCTTGAGGGACAGGAGTTCACGAAGTTGAGCAAGGAGAATTGCTCAGATAAGGCTGGCGCAGAGATCGTTCACCACTGGGTGGTGGACTATCCCAGCGACGACATTTCCACTGTTTTCATGTGGGTTAATCACACGCAACAGGTGTGCGAAGTATTCAAGGTCAAGGTCATTGTGAATTCTGACGGAGAGCTCGAATTTGAATTTGCTTCTATACCAAGGTATGGAATGTTCACTTATTCTGTTCGATTCTAATTTACATTCAAATTTTCTAGTCCTTTTTGTTACCAAATCAAGCCACCACCAAAAAACATGTTCCACATGTTCCACATGTCGCAACACATTTATTTACTCAAGTCAGTTAAACATTTATTGGTGTACAAAGAGAAGGCGGAAATACAATCCGCCTTCATCTCTGGGAATATTATCGAATGTGAAGATCGGTCTTACTTACCAACCGATGGCGACAACAACCCCAACTTCTTTAACCGGTTTTCCAGCTTCGAGATATTTCTCATTGTGCTTGCGTTTGCGGTAGTAGCCTGTGCTATCTATTGGTATATAGCTCGTTGGTGGCATCAGCACAAAAAGGGAGAAAAGAAGGGGACTGAGACAAAAAGTGGCAAAAAGAAGATCAAAAAGGCCAGCAGCGGAACTTCACTTGGCGGATCGACGTCACCACTGACGTCACAGCAAAGCACAGATGTGCCAACCACCATCAGTTCGACCAACATCGACCCCACGAGAAACACGACCACACTCGGGTCGAATGCAAGCAAACCAAGTCCTTCGAGCAGCCCTACCCAAAAGTCCAATAACAAAAGTTTTATCCAAAGAATGACCAATGCATTTACCTTGCGAAAGAAAGACAAGAAAAATAAAACGAAAAAGGACAACAAGGATAGTAAAGCCAAGTGAGCGGAATCGATTGTTCTATTCAAGCCACTATCGCACATTTTCATTATACACAATTATTAAACACAATTAATTTAATAATAAAAACATTTAATTCCACACAACCCTGTATTATTATAATCGACACTTTCATTGTACAAATATCGATATAGACAATAAATATCATGTTTATTACTTAAAAAATTATATTATTTGACAATAAATAAATTATTAACGTTTAGTTCAAGGCGGGCAAATTAATACTAAAACAACAGAATACATCTGAAGCACATTTGTCTGTGATTTTGGTCAGTTTCAGTACTTTTGCTTAACCCAAAATGTACTTTCAATCAATAAAAATGAATTTCCGCTCATTCTGGGAAGTTACTGTTGCACGTGTCGGAAATTATCGATTGATTAATTTGTTGGTGGCGTGCTTGAATACTTTTAGATTCTTCAATATCTTGCGAAATGGAATTGAGCAAATCAGTGACATTTAAAGTGTTCGCCATTATCAATCAACTATGTTGACCAAAAATCAACTTTGTCATTTATTTTACCATTCCATCCAACAAATTGTGCACAAACGTCAAACGATCGAACGCAAAGTGACAACCAAATTAAAATTGTCCATATTCGTCTACTTGGCTGTCCGTGCAGTGTTCATATCGTGGACACTACTCAATGGCTTCGATGACAGTCCCTACTGGCACTATGAATATATTCTCTGCTTCGCACGGACTAATCCTCATTTGTACGACATTTTACTGTCCATTTCCATCACCATGATTGGGATATTTTTCTATATTGCTAAAATTGGTTTTGTGCTAAGTCCGCTGAAGATTTGGAAGTACTTCAATGTGCTGGTGGTAAGAAACATGTATTTGTACAATGAGAGTGCAAAAAGTGAATTGAAAATTGCTAAATTGAGAAGAATTAAAGAAAAATTGTTGATTGACAAAATTTACCAAAACAATACACTGATTCGATTTGTGCCAAAGAGATTGGTGACACTTTACTGCAAAACCAAGTCTCAATTTATCATTTGGTTTCACATGGACCATGTGGATTTGGCTAAAATGCAGAGTCAACCTTTGATCATCTTTCAGAGTGATGCTTCACTTGAGTTGCGCATCCTTTTGGTCATTGCTGTGACTGCAATAGATAAAGTGTGCTTCGTCATTCAATTGTTCATCCGTAAGTTGTCGTGTTTTGCCTTTTGTTCTTATTAATAATGTTTTACTTTAAATCAAACCAGATGGAATTACTTTAGTATTCTGTGCCACTTATGGACCCGCTTTTGTAAATAGCATCATGCAGCTGGTACCAAACCGTCTCAATCCTACTCAATTCTCTATGTACATTTCTCAATCTCCTTAGGGAGCTCTGTATATATTTATGTAAATGAACAGAGTAATAAAAGTATTAACTAACTAACTAAGCAGCTGGTACCAGCTTGTGCCAATAATGTTCGACCTAATTGGAATTCTACACTCATTCCCTCGAATGATCCAACACGGCTGCATCTACTGCGTATGTTCATTCATTTCGAACCTCGTCTATACACACAAGCTTAAAGCCTGCAATCGGTCGATTCAAAAGTCAATTCAAAGCCATCGATTTGCGACTATTCGATGCAGACAGACCAACAGCCAAACTGCAGTTAGTCCAACAATTGTGCACGCATTTAGTCAATTCTACATTGAGCACACTCGAATCTGTACTCATGTGTTGTATGGCAACAGTAAAATATGGAGTAAAATGATGTGCGCATTTATGCTCACTAACATTCCCGTCAATGTTTATTTTATCACTCATTTACTGTTTGACCATTTGCCCATCTTCGAGAAGCTATTCTTCACGGTCATTTTGATTGTCCAAATGTTTGCCGCTACATTCATTCTGCTTCGGTTGGCTAAAAACTCCAAACTAATTCATCAATTTCATCATTACATTCCGGCCATACAGAAACTGCTCAGGGGCGAACAGTACATGAGCATGAAACTCAAGTTTGATCAACTTTTGCATCGACTCACCACTGGACCAAAGTACGGAATGACGGTTGGACCTATATTTCATGTTACATATGAGTCAGTTTTGAAGGTTTGAGCAATCACGATTTTATTGTTGATCTCAACTAATTTTTGTATTCACCGTTTCAGATTATGCTTGTTTACATTTATTATTTGATGTTTGCTTTCATTTTTCGACGTCAACGTAGCTTTTTGTAATGTACTCATTAATCCTACATGTGCGATAATAAAGGAATCGACTTGATCAGCAATATGGCCAAAAATATGACTAATTTTGACAATAAGAGTCGGTGGTTCACTTAATTTTAAAGGCCACAGATTTTGTGCACAAGCTAGTCTTTAGACAATTTGTCTTTGTACAGACTCACAAATGAACTTTTACGCTTGTCTTTTAAACTTGTCTTGTTAATTGATTGAATTAAATGAGTCAACCTTAAACTTTTGCTCCATTTCTTAATTATATTTCCAAATTACAAATTTCCGTTGCCGTGAATGCGCATGTTATTTGACCGGCCCAAAATAGCACTCCTAACTCGTATATCGAACCAGTTGGTCTAAAAAACATTTCAAATACAAAACACATTCGAAATATAATCTTTCAATTCATTCAATACAATTTGGGACATTAATTATTGATAAACATGTTTATGTTGCGGTGTTGATTAATTATTTATAGAAAGTGGGTGGGTGCATGTGCGGTTCAAAAGTTCACGGAACAATTCAATAACACGAAAACAGTTTGTTTCCGTTTGGTGTTTCGAAACGTTTCGAACGCACTTGGGAAATAGTATTAGTGAGTGGTTTGGTTCGTGTGTTGTATTTGTCGTTGTTAATAATTATTAAAGATTAATCTAGAGAGTTATGAATGAATATAAGTTTTTGCAACTTTGAAAACGTAAATTATATTACTATTTGCTGAAGTATTTTGAACTCTTGAAAAAATGGCCAAACTACTTCGAAACAGTCGCATCTGTCATCTTTTCTACAATTCAATCAAACAAATTGTGGAGCACCGTGAGTCCGGTCGATCACAGTTGATGAACAAACTGGGAACACCAATTGTGGTTGCATACTCACTTCGAGCTGCTTTCATTGTGTGGACAATGCTGAAGGACTATCGAAATGCCTATTGGCAGTTGGACTATTTGCTTTGCTTTGCTCACACCAACACTCACCTGTACGACATTCTACTGGCAACTTCTGTCATATTCGTTGGCATATTCATTAATATAGCCAAAGGTGGACTGGTCACAAGTCCGCTGCGAATATGGAAATATTTCTACAGTTTGGTGGTGCTCAACATGGACATTTACAAAGGTGCAATCAAAAGTCGAGAAGAAATTGCTCTTTTGAGAGCGCGCAAACAAAGACAACGGCAAGTGAAATTCACCGATCACTGTTGGACTAGTCGATTGATGCACAGGAAAGTGCTCAAGTTGTACTGTAAAATCAAAGCGAACTGGACCGTTTGGATCAATATGGACCATGTGAATCTGTCCAAAATGATGCGTCACAAGGTGGTCATCTTTGAGAGTGATGCTCCGCTTGAGTTGAGAATTAAGCTCATTTTGGCTGTGACAATTATCGACAAAGTCTGCTTTGTGATTCAAATCTTTATTTGTGAGTTCGATTGTTTTTTTATTATTTCTAAATAATTGTTTTTCTTTATTAGACTGTCTATTCTTTGTATTCTGCACCACATACGGTCCAGCATTTTACCAAGCTTCCTCCTGGTGCCATTTGCCGATGATTGTCATTGATCAAATAGGAATATTCTACATATTTCCATTGCTAATTCGGTGTGCATGCATCTACAGTGTGTGTTCGTTCACATCGAATTTGGTCTATGTTTACAAGTTGACAAAATGTGACTTCCTCATACGACGAATGTTGCAGAACAGTCGGCATCTAAGTCGACGGCACTCGATTGGTCAGTCCACTGTGAGCAACGTGATTGCCACCTTTGATCACGTCTACACAGAGCACACACGAATCTGTGCCCACGTGCTGTTTGGGGACAGGAAGATCTGGAGTATGATGATGTTCTCATTTCTCACCACAAATGTGCCCGCCAATGTGTACTTTATCACTCATCTACTGTTTGATCGGTTGCCAGTGTTTGAGCGACTCTTCTATTCGGTCATTATGGCAGTGCAGCTAGTGGCAGCAGTGTTTGTCCTACTTCGACTTGCCAAGAATTCCAAACTCATTCACGCATTCCATCGATACATTCCCGCAATGCAGCAACTCATCGTGGGACATCAGTTCATGTATTGCAAGCTCAAGTTTGATCAACTATTGCACCGACTCACCACGGGCAAATATGGCATGACCGTTGGACCTGTCTTTCTGGTCACATACGAATCGGTGGTTAAGGTTTGTCAAATGAGAAAGAAATTTTCACAGATTAATTCTTTGTTTATCCTGCATAATAGATTATGTTTGTATACGTTTATTACTTGATGTTTGCCTTCCACTTTCGATATCATCAATTGATTTTGTGAATATACAAATCAAAGCTAAACTTAAGCAACCTAATTAACACATTTACAAAGCAAAATAATAATTCACCAATCTTGACTAGCTTGACTCTAGAGTAGATACATTCGAACGTAATCTCATCGGCACCATTTTCACTCTTATCACAGTGTCTGTAAGTCACATGCTCACATTCAATATCATATTTCAAATCATATAGCTATTTATGAAAGTGGATTGACTTGTTTGGTAACTTTGAATAAAACTATCATCAAGCTCATTCGATTTGTTGGCATGACTGTTAAGGTGATAAGTCTTGTGAATGTTGATGATTTCTTTATGTATCCTTTGCTATTTAATATGATGAATTTATCTTTTTTATCAAACGACCGAACAATTTTAGAGTTGTAAGTTGCTGTTGTGCTTCTAAAATGGATTTCTGGATTATAATTTTGATTCCTCTTCCGGCATACTTATTGCTGCTATATTAGTGAGTTTTGTGATTAAATTGTGCTAACAATTATTTTAAATTATTTGTTAATATTTTCAGTTACATTGAACATAAATATAGTTACTGGACAAGGCAAGGCATTCCCGGACCGAAACCAAGTCTACTATCGTTTGGTAACATTTGGTCAATGTTTGCACGAGACCCGTATGAGCATGAACGCGATTCGCTTACCAAGTATGGCAAAGTGTACGGCACATATCAAGGCCTTCGACCAGTGTTGGCTGTTGCCGATGCGGAGTTGATCAAGCTGGTGATGGTCAAAGATTTCCACTTGTTTGTGGATCAACATGAGGTGCACACGAGTCATCCCATTGTGAATCGAATTGTTTTCCTTGAAAGCAGTCCTAATTGGAAACGACTGCGAACCATCACTACACCTTGCTTCAGTTCAGGCAAATTGAAGCTCATGTTCGGCAGAATGGATAAATCGGTTGACGAGTTGGTGGCACATCTCGATGAAATGATTCGGACAAAGAATGGACTAATCAAAGATGTGAGACAAATGATGGTCAGTTTTGCACTAGATGTGATTGCATCCAATGTGTTTGGCCTGCAAACAAATTCCATGAAAGATCTTGGGCACAGCAATGTGTCGAATCCATTTCTTCATAATGCGCTCAAAGTGTTTGATTTAAGTTCGTTCAAATTTTTTGGTACTCTTGCCTTTCCGACTTGGCTAAATGATATTTTGGGAATTCGTCACAATTTCAATGATGAATCGTGGAATTTCTTTGAAAAATTAAGTAAAGAAATATTGCGTCAACGAAGAGAAACCCAAGAACAAAGTGGCAAGCGTAATGATTTAATCGAACTATTGATCAATGCACAAATGGACGAAAGCAAATTCAAAGACGACAATTCAAGTTATGACAAATTGAACTCCGATTTTAATAATCAAGAAGGTGGTGAGTCTGCTACTTTTGAAACCAAAAATACCAAATCGGTCTTATCAGAAGAGGAGATCATTGCCCAAGCAATTGGATTTATGATTGGTGGCTTGGAATCGGTAGTGACAACACTCACCTTTTGTGTTTACGAACTTGCGCTCAATCCAATGGTACAAGCACGACTGCACGATGAACTGAGTCAAATGTTGTCCGACAAAGCGCCTAACTCGGTGGCATACAACGAGACAGTGATGCAGCTTCCATATCTCGATGCGGTTATCAAAGAAACACTTCGAAAGTATCCATCATTTACTCGCTGGGGAAGACGTTTCGGTGGTTCGCTTCTTCACCAATCCACATACAAACTCGGGGACACAGGTGTTGTGCTGCAGAAAGGCATGCTAGTCGAATTTCCTTCTTTTTCACTTCATTACAATCCCGAGTATTTTCCCGAGCCAAATCGATTCGAGCCGGACCGCTTTCTGCCCGAAAACAAAGACAAACTTGTGCCATACAGTTACATTCCATTTGGTCATGGTCCGCGCAACTGCATAGGAATGCGATTCGCCAATCAAACAATGAAACTCTGCTTGGCTAAAATTTTCAGACATTTTTGCTTTTGTCCAACTGCAAAAACGCCAACAAGTGCAATTCCATTTTTGCCATTCAAAATTACTTTGGGAACTTCAGTTCAAATTGAAGTCAAAGTTGTCAGAGAGATGTGTAATTTTAATTAGATAAAAGCCACTCCCTAATTCGTGTACCTCATTTGTGTATGAACATTTTCCCTGGAAATTGCTTACTCACTCTTTCTAGGTTCTAGCTGTGGTACGATTCTCTACGGTGTAGTCTACAGCAATGTAACAGCATACCACTACAACAACGTACATTGTAGTTTGACTCGCAAAACTCAATCTTTGTTTTCGTTATTGTCTCCTACTTGATTGGACCAGATTGTATCCACAATGGTTTCTAATTTATTTTTACTGCTGAAGCGAGCTCTACTTGGCCTGCTCATGCTTCAGTCTCTAATTGTGTTTATGGCTAGTGTCTACATAATTGAGCAGCACAAATATATCAATTTAAACATCTTTAGTTTATTTTCGGTCACTCTGTGTTTCATTTTGCTTTATGGCTTTCAAGTGATGGCTGTCCTCGGAGAACACTTCCACAAAGTGACCATCTCCTTGATGCTCAATGTGGGGGTTACAGTGCCGTACATTGTTGGCATTATTGCTTTTCTTCTATCCAACCAGAATCGCAATAATTTTATTCTGGTTGTTCATGTTGCCGTTTTGTTGTTGAGTTTGATTGTGATTGGTACTATGGTGGCCTTTTTCTGGAACCTTCGGGCCAACCGTTTGGCTGGATTCAACCGATTCGACACTCAACCCAATCTCCCTGACAGTTGTGATGCTGAATATGAAATGGTTGTCTTTGGTGAACGTTCTCAACCTGATCAACTTTATCCTGAAATTCGCCATTTAGATATATAAATAAAACCCTTTTCTCACTGTTAATCTCAAATATTTTACTTGTAATCACTATACGAAATACTAATGTAAACAAACTTCATTTATTGACATAATTAAAACTATAATTTCAGATCTATTAATCATTACTTGATGACAATGAATTTTATTGTGCCATTTCAGAATTAGATTCAAAAAGTACGAGCAGTCACTTGAGGAAAGTTCGTCAATCGAGATTAGTATATTGATGAGTATAATTAATGTACAAGTCTGTTCATACAACTTCAAAAAAGTTTACAAGTGTGCCATTGATAAGTTATTTACAGACAGACAATATTGATAATTGGTATTTAAGTTAATAATAATGTAATGCATCCAACCTGTATTTAAGTTAGTGGTCCATCAAGTTGGCTCCTTCATTAGCGCTCGAGTGCTCAGTGGTCCCTTCGGTGCTGTTTGCCACTGTTTTCATGGTTGTCGAATCGATGGGCACGTTTGCTGTGCTCGATGCTACTTCAGTGTCGGGAGCATTGAGGGTGGCGTTCAGTTGGTTGATTTGTTGCTGCAAATCAATCTCCACTTGCTTCAACCATTCTGCCATGTTCTCACCGAGTTGTTGGACGTCCTGAGCAGCGTTCGTGAATGAGGCGCCGACGTTCGACATTTGCTGACCGACATGATTCGTAGTACTGTTCACGGCATTCAAGGTCATGTTCGTCAGAGCCGTGTTCACTTGACCAAACCAGGCGACAGGGCGAGCTAGGGCTGGTTGGACGTACTTCGATGCCGAGGTGATTGTGTTGTTCACTTGAGAGACCATTTGATTAGCAGTTGAGGCACCAGACTGGATTGGCCATGCAATCGCGGAGCCAAGTTCTAAGAAAAGACAATAACAAATCAATAAGTTTCCATACTGACAAACTTAACTTACGTTCAGCATTTTGGCTAAGCAGTTTGGGCAAGCCACCGGCAGCTTGTGACAGTTGGTTGTTGAAATCAACCAATGGACGTAAGATGAGGTAGTTGGTGAGTGCGGGCAACATTGGCTCACTCAAATTGAACGAAGCTAACAGAGTGGTCTGGTTAGTTGGGTTCACAGCTGTGGTAGGTGGAGAAACACTTTCGAGAAAAGTTGTAGTCGGTGCCCATGACGAAAGCAAAGAAGGCGAAAGTGTAGTCGGGATAGTAGCTCCATACAAAGAAGACCATTGACCGGCGAAGACCAACACCAGGAAAGCTGTCTTCTTGAAGGTGGTGAAAGACATTGTTACTCGGATGGGGTGATGGACAAATTCGCAAGGTAAAATCGAAAGCAAGCAGAGTGAAATAAAATCAGAGAAGAGGCAAAAACAATCGACCACGAGCGAAGACAAATGGAGAATGAATGATTGACCAGTGGCGGAATGAGGGCTTTTATATGCGAAATGGTAAAGACACTAAAGACCGTACGACACAATGCCAACTCATAGTGCACAAATGACGAGATGAGAGAGTTCAAACTTTGCATGAGTCTAACCTTAAACCATGACAAGTCTTGTACGACAAATATAGAGTTCATAAATCTATTACATTAATTTACGCGACAGGGGTCGTTAGTTTCAATGTAGTTCTTCTTCTAATATCACTGATACTATCAGGAATGACTATTTATAAAGTATCCAATATCCTTAAAGTAACTTTAATCGAAACAAAATTCGATACTGAAACACTGAAATAAATGACTTTATGTGAGTGAGATTTTCTTTACTTTGGTCTAACAATCAGAATTGAACAAAAAGTCTCAATTCAAACAAACATCTCATTTTGAATTAAACTGGGTTACGAAAATTCTTGCCCGCATATTTTGCCGCCTGTCCCAGTTCCTGTTCAATTCTCAGCAGCTGATTATACTTGGCCAATCGTTCCGAACGACAGGGAGCGCCAGCTTTGATTTGGCCCGTGCCCAGACCGACAACCAAGTCTGCAATAAAGTCATCTTCCGTATCGCCAGATCGGTGTGACACCATAGTACCCCAGCCTTGAGATTTCACAAGTTTGAATCTAAAAATAATATATATTTTTTTCATTAACACAAATATTACACACAAATATCGCCAAATCTTACGCATTGATTGCCTCGGTGATAGTTCCAATTTGATTAATCTTCAAAAGCAGTCCATTGCAAGCCTTCTTTTCGATTGCAGTCTTAATGAGCTTTGGATTGGTAACCGTAAGGTCGTCTCTGAAATGGGAATACATTCAATACTAAATAATTAATGTATAATAATAAAAATACCCAACAATTTGAACATTGACACTTTTGGTTAGTTCAGCCCACGAATTCCACTGATCCTCCTGATTGAGTGGATCTTCAATCGAAACGATCGGATACTTTTGAACGAGCTGTTTATACAGTTCAATCAACTGAGACGGTGCTAGCCATTTGGACGGATCCGAATTGGGATTTTTGAAATCGAGATCATACTTTCCGTCGTTGTACATCTCCGAAGCAGCAGAATCCATAGCAATTACCACTTTGCCCACCAGTCCAGCGAGTGCAATCGATTGATTGATCAATTCGAGCGCTTCAGCAGTATCACTAATGTTTGGTGCAAATCCGCCCTCATCACCAACACAGGTCGCATCCAGTCCGTATTTCTTCTTGATGACAGCTTTCAAGTGGTGATACACTTCGGTACCCATTTGCATTGCCTCCGAAAACGATCGTGCTCCGGTGGGCAGAATCATAAACTCTTGCACTGCCATGCGATTGCCCGCGTGTTGTCCTCCGTTGATAACATTGAAACCGGGAACGGGTAGAATCAGATTTGAATTTCCAGCCAAATCAGCCAAATGTCGATACAATGGCACTCCCTTCTTAGCGGCACCAGCCTTAGCAACAGCAGTCGATATGCCCAAAATTGCATTAGCGCCGAGCTTGCTCTTGAAATCCGTTCCATCAAGTTTGATCATAAAATCATCAATAACTGACTGTTGGATTTCGTCGAAATTCTGAATTTTAAAGTTACAAAAATATGCGTTAAAAATAGAATTAGAAATCCAAATTACCTTGGCAATCAATTGTGGTCCAATGATGTCATTGATGTTCGAGATGGCCTTGTACACAGATTTTCCATGATATTTACTTTTGTCACCATCACGCAGTTCGAGAGCTTCATATGTACCGGTTGAGGCTCCACTTGGAACAGCGGCTCGGAAAATACCTAAAAAATTATTACAAATTAAACATATTAATCAACAAAATAGTGATCGAACCTAATTCAGTGGTGACATCGACCTCAACTGTGGGATTACCACGGGAGTCAAATATTTGACGAGCAAAGATTCGTTTGATTGGCATGTTGTGAGGCTTTTGAAGTCTAACTAGACAATGACAGAACAAAGTCAGCAACAAATTGACGGTTAGTTAGTAAGTTAGTTTTATTGAAATGGAAAATTACCTGATCCCGCCTAGTCGATTTATCGAATCGATGCACATACGTATCCACAGACACAAACAGCCATCGCCGCACAATCAATATTAAATCATGACACTTGATTGAGCCCGGAGGGTGCAACATGTTCTGATAAATCACATAGTAAATCATATAAAATGTCATTCGATGTGCGAAACAATCAAACACAGCTGATATCATTACGAAACCAAATGAGATGATTCCATGGAGTGATTAGCACGAATGTGCATTATGAAACTATTCATCATTTGATGCAATATTCGAGAAAGTCAACTTTACTCGATCAACATGAGCAAAACAAGTGAAGACATATTCATCTAGCCACCACTACATTGAGGCAATGATTGAGCATACAAAAAATATTACCATCAGACATGCGCACAAGATAAAATTGCATTAACCAATGAATTGCACTTACTGAAGAATGCAGCAACTTTTGAAAATTGCATCATTTTTTCCATTAATTAATTTGGCTCAGCACAGCGTAGCGAGACACTGTACGGCCTGTTGCTTGCATTGGCCACCAGATGGCACCACTGTACATCTAGCCCGGGTGTACCCACATGCTCTGGAACTGAAGGACTGAGGAATGCATTGGAACTGAAGGAGTGAGGAATCCACAGGGACTGAAGGAGTGAGGAATCCACTGGGACTGAAGGAGTGAGGAATGCATTGAGATTGAAGGACTGAGGAATGCTCTGAAACTGAAGGATTGAGGATTGTAATGTTGCTTGCACCGTCATACAGTAGCTTGCGAAATTCGGTTAGGTCCGACGCGAAGCGGTTGCGGCAGCAACCGCCGCGTCGGGTACGGGTGGGGTAGGGCAGATAGAGTGAGTGCATACAAATGAGGCACGAAGCCCGATCGCAATCTGACCAATTCAATACTACTCATGAAAATGCACTGGGACTGAAGGAGTGAGGAATGCACTGGAATAGAAAAATGAAAGATTTTTACATTGAGACTGAATGAGTGAGGAATCCACTGAGACTGAAGGATTGAGGAATGCACTGAGACTGAAGGAGTGAGGAATGCACTGAGACTGAAGGAGTGAGGAATGCACTGAGACTGAAAGATTGAGGAATGCATTGGAACTGAAGAACTGAGGAATGTTATGACCTTTATGAACAGTTTTGCTCACAAGTTTGATTGGTGAGCTGCACTCACTCACTCGACCAGTCAGTTGACTGTTGGCAGCCAGGCTGTTCACGTCGATTCTCGCTCTGTGAATCTTCGCCATCTGACTGTTCCCAGAATCCCACTGCTGTACCAGTTTGACCGATTTCTGCAACATCCGGACTGGCTAATATGCGTTTTAACAGTTATCCATTCCTCTGCCATAATGTTTGGTACTTTATTAGAATATTAGTATTACACCTGGCTCACAGTGGAGAGCTGCCCTGTGGGTAGACCCAGGGCGGCTATTTACACCCAAATTTGGCGACTATTTAGATACACACCTTCACGCAGAAGAGTGCCATTTATTTATAAATAGATCATTAAAAAAATGAAATTATTCGCGGTCAGTAGGATTCGAACCTACGCGGGGAGACCCCAACAGATTTCTAGTCTGTCGCCTTAACCACTCGGCCATGACCGCATCTGATGATGTGTAAGTTGCTTATCTCCAATTAATAAGCTAATCATAAAACATGAAATCGTGTTCAACAAGAAATTAGTTCGATGAAATGACACTGAATTGAGGGCTAGTAAACCTTCTTAACAATATCTCGGATTTAAGCAAAGATTTGTTTTGCTTGAATAAATACGAGAACATGCATTTCTCGTGAATGAATTGTGTATTGTGTTGCGATACGATACCAAGTCCCAAGTGTTACCATTGGTTACATCCAGGCTCTACAAACTGAACCATCAAAGTTTATTATGTAAAACTGTAAATGTGATCGATTCCATCACGTTCGACACATTTATAATGTTCAATGAACATTGTTCATCCTCAAGGGCCGAATAGAATTGGTGATTGATAAGTCCAATTGATAGCTAACTGTAAAACTTATGATGTAATTTGTAACTGAATAAAATCGTATTTATATTTCATTGGCGTCTGCCTATTATTGATGATTAATCTCACTTGTTAACCAATAGTGATAGTAATTAGTAATAATTGTGAATAGTACCTGAATATATAATGTTTGGAAATGCGCCGCAATGTCCTCAAGTAACTTGACACTCATCAAAGTAGTATTTCTTCTTCCTGATCCCATGACTCAAAGAACAGCAGATTCACTTCTCTATGCGCACAAGAAGATGTACTTTATGTGAATGTGCACGTGAGTACTGCAAGCACTTCAATGTACATCAAATGGAAAGATTATCCTTCCAGTACAACAGACTAAACAACTGCACCAACAACAACAACATGCAGCCTGACAGTGTCCAAAGGCGAAATCATCATTTCCGTATAAAATTGTTTATTTAAAATACATTTCAATTGTGTCCATACAAGAACATAAGGAACTTTCAAAATAATTACATTAAAAATCATCCTAAATGATAATTGGTTGTGTTGGCCAGTGGCAGAACTGCCCAGTCAGGGAATCGATTCAGATCATAGACAAACCTTCCAAAAGTGTTGATAAAGAATAGCTGAATGGCGATGGCGATTATGTTCATCCACACTCCTGGTTTAGCCATTTCAATCACATTCATTCGAAGATGCTCGTACACGAGTGCGTTCGATGGCTGTTTTTGAATAGCAAATCAATCGATCAATCAGCACTTTGCCTTGTACGAAAACTCACCGATGAAACAGGAAACATAAAGGCGAATGAGATTGCAATTGTGACCGGCACGATAAACATCAAAGGGTTAACGTGCATCTGGACTGCCTGCATTTGAACACATAAAGAGTCAACAAACAAAATTAATCAATTCAGGATATGTTGATAATGCACACATTACCATTTCACTAATCACTGGTAAAATGACATTTGCAGTAGCAACATTGCTGGTGATTTGAGTGACCAGTGCACTGATCACCACCAGGGTAACAGTGGTCAGGGCTGGATGAAGAGTTATCCTTGTGAGCAAATCGGCAAATAGCTTCGCAAGGCCGGATTTCTGTTTTACATTTTTGATTGATAAATCGAACTAAATCAATAAAATAACAATAAACTAACCTGAATGCCATAAGCCAAAGCAAAACCACCGCCCAACAGGAAGACCACTCCCCAGGTGATGCCAGTCTGAACGACCCTCCAGTTGAGTAACCTTTTTATGTCGGACTTGGCTTTCGAGTCATCTTTGGTGGTGAAGAATTGGTGAAAATTGGCAGGAAATATGAACATGGAAATGGCGATTGCGATGGCGGGTGTAGCATCTTTGATTTGCTGTATTTTGGATATTATTTTTAAAAAATTATTAGATCAAATTAGCCAATCAATTTACATGTTTATCATCGGTGATCCAATTAGTCCAACCGGGATAGCGGAAGAACCAAAGTAAAACCAACACAAGAAAATGAATCAAAACGCCAATTTCATGAGAACTAAAAATATTATTTTTAAGAACATTATTTGTTTCTGTTAGATAAAAACTCACGTCAACGATCCAAGTTCTTTATACTTTTTCACCGCTGATAGTCGAATGATTTTAGCTGTCTCGGGAGTTTCATCACTAAAAGGAAAAAATACATTTTAAAATATTCAGATTAAAATCAGTTTATCAAATCCTCACTTATTTGAGATAAAATAGAAAGATAAATATAACCATGAAAATAGAATGGTGACCAATGCAGTCGGGAATGCATAGATCATCCAGGTGGTGAAAGTTAGGGCGGTACTATTGGGAAATTCACTAAAAAATAAACATTAGATTAATTATTTATGAATTTAAATTTAAATGTTCAAATTCACATAAGAAATACTTCTTGTAGAACCAAATTGGTTCCAGTGCCAGTCAGACTGGCGGTTCCACCAATGTTGGCAGCGTACACAATTGAGAGCAACATTGCTTTGCGTAATATTTTCTGGGTTGATTTTATTGTAAAATTAATTGAAATTAATTTGAAAAAATGTCAAAAAATCACTTACAATGCTTTCTTCCCTTCTCATGTTCAACTCTTCGGTTGAGGACTCGTCGGAATGAGTTTCAATCTCCAACTTGGCTTGATCATTGTCGAGTGGAACTGCAGTTCCGTAATTTCCTGTTAGAAGACGGTCGCGTTTGTTGGCATTCGAATTGGCGTTATCTTATAAATAAATTTATAATTTCAATAATCTTCAAAACAGATTTTTGTGAACTCTTACTCATTTCCACCAGAATCGAGTCTACAATTGGTATCATCATTGCGGTGGTGGCAGTGTTGTTTATCCACATTGACTGAAACATGGTGGCCAACATAATGCCGGCCATGAGACTAATTTAGAGTATATTAAGCAATTTTCACAATTTAAAAATATAAAATACTTTTTATAACTTGAACCAAAAAATATGATAATCTTCAGTGCAACTCGTCGATGCAAATTGGAATGCTCCAGCGCTATGCCCATGATGAGTCCACCAAGAAACATCATCACGGTTCCCTTTGAACAATTGTGAACAATTTAGTAAATAATTTTGAACTAGAATCTAAATATTACTTTCATGTAATTGAAGCATACTTCATCGGTTCTAAATTGGTTGATAATTTTCATAGTTTAAAAATGATGATTTTAAAATATGTTATTTAATGTAACTTACGAAGCAATTCCAAAGAGCGGAAATAGTGCAATCGGGATTAAGGCTATTTTGGTATGTTTTCGATTTGTTAGTTAATCGATTAAATTAGTCAATTTAGTTTCCTTACAAGTGATGTAGAGGTTGACTGGCTCGAACATCCAGTAAAGTGCCATCACAGCCAGCACATAGCAACATAGGTATGGCTTTGGTTTTTCAATGAAAATTTCAGTGAAATTGTTTGTTTGTTTGTAAATTCAAACTCACCTTATTCTGGTAATCGCTTAGTAAAGGTGAGAATAGAATAGGCACGGCAATGGCGAACCAGAACCTCCATGTGCGGCTCAGGAAGTTGAGATAGATGGTTGAACTCTTTGAGGTGTTCATACTGACCAACCGAGACGTGACACATCGAGTATTGACAGTAATAAGGCTAAATGGTTGACTTGATTTAGTTTATACAATTGATTGGTTTTATTTAGTAGTTGAGTATTGTCGTTGACGTAGACAAGGCTCGACCGGTAAATTTAAACGACATCAAAATAGGGAAATTTCAAAGTTGAAATTGAAAGTTGAAATTGAACAACAAAACTGAACGAAACACAATTGAGAACAACAATCGAACTGGTCGAACCAATCGATCACTAATATAGTTGGCTAATAACACTATATGTGTTGAGCACCACAGCATCATCAACACCAGCCTCGGTCATTAATCACAAGCTTCACTTCTTCTTCCTCTCTGTTGTGTCATAACCAATTAATATATGCACCGAGTGATAAACTTTTTTTTGTGTTCTTGTTCAACCGAAACACACTCGATGACGTATGTCGAGTGAGTGTAATGTAATAATAATTTCAAACCGCACCAACTTTTATCTGCAATCTATTCACACAGACAAACACTCGACTGGGGACTGGAACTGTTGCACTGGCAAATTGATTAGATGAAATGTTGATTGATGTTTATGACCACCAGCACACAGTACGGCACACAACTTCACGGGTAGATCGTAATCTTGTGGGTGCATCTGATCTTATATGATCTGTTCGGATCGTTTGCGCACACTTAATTTCACTTAACTTTACAGTGTTCAATTGCTGTTTCAGTGAAGTTCTTCACAATTCACTGCGTTTTACACACTCGGTGACATTGACATAGGAAGTACATTCGTGTTGGTTTGTATGTGCTTGGTCTGATGACGCTATGATGAAGTTATAACCTTACACACTCACTTTCATTGAATGGACAAATAATAATACAAAGTTAACGACCCAATATGATCGTTTTGTTTGATCAAATGGTTTCTTATGTTACATTCTCGCAGCACACGCTTGGAGATAGAGACACCAAACAATATTATCAAATCAAAATCAAAAGTGGGAAACTACATCTTAGATGCACATCTTTCGTCATAGGACACTTGAAACGTTTGTTTGCAAATAAGCGCCCAATGAATCATTTGAAATGTCGCCATTTTGGAACAATTTGACTTAGTGATGTTATTTGCAATTTATTTGATTTAAATTACTTTTCATGCTGTGTATAAAGTAATTCAAAAATATCGACAACAAAACTTAAACAAGTCTGTGCGGCGCCTATTTGTGTGCAACCAAAATATATTTGCTCACATTGCAATATTGAAGGAAGCAACTATTAAAAATAGGACAAGTTCTGTTTACAGATTGAGCGAATATAAAGGCAAAGTCTCGTTTGGGTCATTCGCGTTATCATTCAGCTGATAGTATCACTTTCAAGTGACGATAATGTCGAGTCTGTGTGCTTATACTTCACAGTCGGGTCAATCATTGCTTGGTTTCTGTTGCAGTTTGGTGTGTTTTCCCACATTTACATTTGACCGTCACATATCCGGTCTGCCAAAAGTGTTTACTCTAGTGCTACCAATGACTGCGTAGGCAGTAAATGCAACAGCAGAAGCAATCATTTCATTTACGCAAATCAAAATGTGTTGATATGGCAGCACTGTTTGAATTACTACGAGATACCATTCATATTGATGTCAATGCGATAGTGTCAACTCGAAAGGGGATGAATGGATTTATTTTTAAGTTCGCACTCTAATGAATCGATTGTTTACCAAACCGACAAACAAATTAAAATTGTTGAGATTGGCCGATTCATTTGAATTTCTAACAAGTGGTAAGCTATTTAGGATCTCATTATCTACTAGTTGATCTGCGAGATCAAAATCATTGTAATGAGTTTGTTTTGAAATTAAATTTATTCACTGGAACACTGTTTGCAACATTATTATTTATACAAAATGATTAAATCAATTCACAAGTGACAAGATTGATTTATTTTATCTTATAAAAACTCGGTAATAAAATATATTTGAAAATGCAAATTAAAATTGATTATTTAGCAACTAGAGTTATTTACAAAATTCCTATTTAGTGTGATGCTAAACAATGTAGGAATTTTACTTTGATCAGTTCAGAAAAAAATACCCAAAGAGTTATTCACCTCGCAGATCACTTTCACGAAAGAGCTTCACCACACAACATCTCCAATTAGCCAATCGGCAGGTGTTTCGGTTTCTCTCTTGATCGCAATTGTTTGGTTTGACTTGTCTGAGTATTAACTATTGAGTATTGTGTTTAGCATTTCACTCATTAGTATCACAACTTCAATCACGACTTGCTAATTTATGTCTATCATAACAATATTATTTCAACACCAATCAACTTTGCTAGAATTGCGATTCTACATTGTATTACATTATTATTACAAAGCTGAATGTGTATTATTGCTTACAAATTTAGATTTATACACATGTGTGTTGATTATATAGTTTGATTTCAAAAAAGTGGAATTCAGCGCTCATTTACTGGTTTTCTTTGTTTTGGATCTTTTTTAGTCATTAAACATTTTATTTTTCATCCATATTTGATATTGATCTCGTGAGAGAGGAACTACTACTAGTTATACTACTGAACAGACAAACGTCAATTAGTGAAGTAGTATGCCGCATCAGCATGCATCTCCACTCTACTCCAGTATCACCATAAATGGACATAATTGCATGCATGCCAGTGAGTGAGTGAGTGTAGCATCTAAGAACATTGAATTTGTCTGCTACCGGACACACAACACAACAACCTCCATATCGAATCAATAAACATACGAAACGTCTTCCTATACCTGAACCTTAATTGACCTTGAGGCACACACGCTTGTGAAAGTCACGGCCGAGTAATCGATTCGATCGGGAGAAAGCCAATCGAGGAATCGGACAAAATAGCTTCAAAATAGAATTATGCTTTTAGCACATGGATGCATCCAATTCTCAAGTACCCATTTTACCCATAAATTGTTTTATTGGTATCGTAAAGTCATTTTGAACGAACGTTGTTCTGTTCGGTTTGGTCTACAAAATAATTTAATTCATACTTTTGATTGAACGACTACTCGCTGTCATTTATATTATTCATAGTGCATCTGTCCATTTAGCACAACTGCAAACATTACACCTACGTATTAATTGAGCCATTCAGTGAGCCAACAAACACAAGTCACAAGTTGTGTCTGTGTGCCTTTCGACTTACTGTTAAGTCTCAAATAAGAGTCGCATCAATACTAACAAAGAAGAAAGAAAGCTTATTTACGGATTTAGTGAAGTACTGTTTAGGCGAAAACACAAATTAATTTAATTTTAAAATATAAATTCCTATTGAAAGATCGTTCGTATCATCTTCAATGACATTTGAATGATTGTCCGTTTGAATTGACTGACATCTGCAACCAATTATCGTCTCACTCACTCAGTCACTGAGAGTCTCTGCCTCATGTAAACAATTAACCTAAAGGTGCAATACACCTCATGACTGTGTTGATGAATGTGTTTCGATGATTTATGGCTTCAACTTTCGTTTTTCAAGATCATTTCAAATTGAATCTTACAAGTTCAACTCCACTCGCTACAATCTCGCTCCGACTGATTCAATATTTGATCATGATGAATGTTTGTTCGAATGTAATATTACTTTGGTCAGCATTACTCGACACACTACACACGCACATTATCACACTAGACAATCAAAAGGGGTGTTTGACCCCCGAGACATTTTTGTTAATGTTTATTCAGACACACTCCATTTTGGTTGTTGTTTCTAAGCAGAATTTAATGAGAAAATGTTAAGGAGGGAAAGTGACTCGACTGGTTTTGGGTGCACCTTTGTTCAATGTGCTGTACAATGTGTCGATTACAATACAATACAATTGGATGCAACAATGTCGGAGATATATCGGAGACAATTAAGGAGGAGGATGGGGGAGGAGGAGTGCAGACAGGATTGAATGTCAATTGGCCAATTAAAGACAAGTGTCTAATTGATGTGCTATTAATTAATTAGAAGGTTTGCATTGCACTAGACGGCGAGAGCTTTATTATACTATACTAGGCGACATTATATTTGGGCAATTAGACTGAATGATCACTGAATGAGTAGCCGAGTCTCGCCTTGGTGCTCGATTGTTCTATGCCGAGGAAATCACCCAAGCACCAACCACCAAAGAAGCATCTCTTTTTTTCTTCTTCTTGTTCGTTCGTTCGTGTTTGTCCGTGTCCACGGTGAAGTGCAACCAACTCCTCCGCATCCTGAGCATCACACCGACAGTACCACTAAACAAGAAGAAGAAGGGGGACGAATGTGGACGAATCTACTCGAATGGCCAAGATGGCGACAAGACGATTGCATGCTTCGAGTGGTCGTGGTCGGCATGGAGTTGGTTGGTGCTTGGTGGCGATCGCGATCGCGGGTGGAAGTGTTCGTGGTCAAGTCGTTCTCAGGTTGTGTGGCCATCGCTGAGTGAGCCAAACCGATTGCAACCGAGAGCACCATCCACAGTTAGTGGTGCACTCTTCCACAACACGTCGCGTGTTCTGTTCTTGTCAAATTGAGTCAATCTCGAGTGCCTCACTTCTGTCTCTTCGGAATTCAACTCTCATCTTATCTCAAGGGTCATTCACGAATTCAGTGAATTGTTCCAATTGATTCCACCTCTCTTGAAAACAACAATAACGACGACAGTGCTAATTATAATATACAACGTGATTTTCCATTCAATAAATCGTTCATCAATTCAACATTTCCTCAACACAATGACGTCATTCATTCATTCATAAATTCATTCGTGATTTATAGTGATTATTTATTTGACCATAATCAACAAATAATAATAATAAATAATAATAATGGCAAAATGTGTTCAATTTGGGACAATAGTCCATCGAACATTGTTTCTAGTATTGACGCCATTTCTGTTTTGGTTGTCCTCATCACCTAGTTTTGTCACCTCTGAAACACTTCATGGAACAACCATTTTGGTATGTCCATGAGAATGTTTAATCTTTTCAAAATGCATTAATTGTACTTTTCAGAATTGGCCATATGTAAATCGATTACCAAATGGACAGTTTGAAGGCTTTTGCATTGATTTGCTTAATGAGTTGGCGCCTTTGATGGAAATGGCCTACACATTGAAGCCTGTGGCTGATGGACAGTATGGTGGTTGGGTGGGCAAAAATGGTTCCGTTAATGGATTGATTGGAGAAGTGATGCGAGGGGTAAGTCCTTTTTGGATTAACTTTCGTCGATATATTTTTGCCAGAGCAAAAGATGAACGAATGAGTGAAGTGAGTGGGTGATCGTAGTTAGTGAAATGTTCAATAGAAGAACAAAATAGAATCTACAAGTCTCGGTGAGTATGAATTATGTCAATAATTCTTGCGTGGGTGTAAATGAGATAGAAGTGAGAAAGTGCATTTGAACAATATTCTCTTGCTCCGACCTTATACATTTAATACCTATTATTACATTATTATATATGAATACAAATGAATTTAAAAACTCAAAAATTAAAGTTTTATTGCGATTGACTTGCAGGAAGCTGATTTCGCCATTGGCGACATCACCGTTCTCACCACTCGAGTACGATTCGTGGATTTTTCCGCTCCATTTCTGGAATACGGTTTGAGTGCACTAGTCCGGAAAGACGTGATCGCCAACTCGGGCATACGCAACTTCAAGGATCTCTCCGAGCAGACGGACATTCGGTATGGAGTGAAAAAGATTGGCTCCAATTTGCCACTGTTCCACAACAGTCCCGTGGTGGCCAAGATGTACTCATTCATGGACACTCATGCCTCGGTGTTTGTGGCCGGAGAGCGGGAGGGAGTCGAGAAGGTGAAACGGGACAAGTATGCCTTCATTGCTGAGTCGCCATTTGTGGAGTATGTCGTACAGCGGGACTGTTCACTCGCAGCGATCGATGACCGACGGAAGCATTTCCAGTTTGAGTACGCAATTGCAGTGCCACTCAATTCACCGCTCAAAAATCGATTCTCCAAAGCAATTAGACAACTGAGAAAGTCGGGTCGATTGCAAGAACTGAAGGACAAGTACTGGCGTTCTGACAAGTGCATTGCGGGTGGTGGGGACTCGGTGCTGGCCAAGCCAAGCGACAAACCCAGCACTGGCACTGATTCCGTCAATTTCGCATCCGACAAAAGTAAACCAAAAAACGAAATAGACATTCGAAACGATAAAATCATCACCAACCAAGATGAGCGCAATCAGAAGCAACAATCTGGTTCGGTTCGAATGAACGATAAAGCGCGATTTCCACATGACGAAGTCGATGAAGAGGAGGTGGAGTTGCTCAAGCCGAGACCAGACAGACGTGACAGAAGACCTGTCAATAGACGAGACAAAAGTGCAACCAACAATTTGACTTCGTCACATGTTGTGTGTTGGACTGTGATTGGACTTGGCTGGTCGTTGATGAGCTTGTGGAGTGGACATCTATTACGCAATTGACCAAACTAAAAAGTATTAAACAACCCATCGAAGAGTTTTCCAATGATTGAAGCCAATACTTCAATGTTGGATTTGTCTGTATTATTTAATTAAAACCTGTAAATTATTAAGTTTAAATAAAATTCCTCACCTATAAAATGTCAATAATTTAATTTTACATTACATAATTTTAAAATGATTTCCAAAAATACTGTGAATTGATTTCCAGTAATTGACGACTTCATTTTTTCGATCAGCAGCATAAATGTCCCAGCAGTAGCACGATTCAACAATCGCTTTGTCGCTCACACAGTGAGACTGGTCGCCAACAGCGTTAACTCGTGTGAAGAATTGCACATTGACCACTCGGTCCTGGTCATCGAGACGAACCATTCCTTTATAGTGTCCTTTGTTTGGCTTGGTGTGAAAGTACATCTGACAGAATGACTCGTTTCGATCGGTTCGAATGAGTGACTTGTAGGCTTGATAGGTGGCAACGTGATGTAGTGGTACACAATGATTGCCACTTGCCGCATTGAGTTTGTTCATGTTAGTGACCACTTGGCGAGAGTAGTTGACCACTTCGGGTGTGACTTTGATCGGGTCATACATGTTGCATAGACAGAACTGTGGTGGAATGCCAGCCATGTCACATGTTCGGTTGGGTGGAATAGGTTCCAGAAGTGAACGACCATATGGTTCGGATTGAGGCACTTGGCCGTTGAGCAGATGCAACATGGTTGCGTGCAGATCAAAGTGACTGGTCAGTTGGTTCTGATTGGCTCGAACTATGTCGCGCAATTGACTCGCGTTGTGACCCGACAAGGTCAAAGAGTCGGGCACATACAAATACAGCACAGGCAATGACTCCTCGTACAGGTGAGCTGTGGTGTTCATAGATTTGCCATAACGAATGTGATGATCGGAATAGATGAAGATGACAGTGTTGTGCTGATGACCAGCCGAGAAGAGTCGCTTGAGCAAGTGGTGAAATGGCTTGTCCACAAAACCAACGTTGTTGAGGTAGTCGTGTGTGAGAGTGCTCGTCTGCATAATGGTCCAGTGCGACTGGTTGCCTCGAGCTCGAAATGCCTCTAGCGAGTCAAATAAATAATCCCAATAGAACTACAAATAAGAAGCACAAATCAGTTATACTATCCATCGAGACTCATACAGTACCTCACACTCCGATAGTTCCTGGTAGCACGCAGAATATAGTTCGCTTGTTATGGCCAAGTTGGTTGGTCGCAAATAATAGTCGGTGGGCTGTTGTTTGATAAAACTGCCACCTCTAGAAAAGAAGCCCCAAGCGGGCATATCTTCAATGAAAGTGGTCAGATAGCCTTTGTTTCGATAGTGCTTGAACACAAAATCCAAGTGATCGAACGTAAAGCCCCGAGCTGAGCAATGCAAATTAGAGATGTTGCAGTACTGGTCCATGTTGTGGCCAGTCAAAATAGGCAATATGTTAGGGAAAGAGTTGATTCCCACTTTGTGGTAGCCATTCAAGGGGATGAAGTCATGCTCATCCAGGAATGGCACTGTCTTGGCCATATGTCTCATAAAGTTGAGTCGCGAAGTGGAGTCAATGCCGAGCAGTATCACATTCACTTGTGCCTGTTGGTCTTTGGTTTGGTTTGCTTCTTCTCGTCGGTAATGTTGCACGAGTGGCACAATCCGAGAGAATTTCCACATCAATTGGTCATGCAAGCAAGTCACTTTGACCGAGTCCAATCTCACCACAGTGCCATTCAGTTTTCGCACAATCACGTTGTAGGCAAAATTGTTCATCTTTTTCAGTGGACCAAACCAAGGACCAAATCTGCAACTGTCCTTGCTAGTTCGAATAATCTCCGAGGCGTAGCACTCCCATCTAGAATTGAATATAGAAGATCTCGCTGGAATGTCAATCTGCACCCAGGTAAAGTTGACTCGACGAATCGCAAATGGTGGACGATTTTGATTACATCTTGGTCTATCCTCGCACTCAGTACATTCGTAGAGCGGTCGAGTTTCATTGTCAAACAATGGCCAATCTATCAGGCGACAAGTGGGAGTGTCTATCAGATAAGATTGAGGTTGGAGAGACCACAATTCGGTGGCAATAGAACTTTCAGTTGACTCAAACAAGTTGTTGAGAGTTGATTCTTTAGTGCTTGCGTTGAAAGTTGTTTCAAAAATGCTCTTCGGAATAGTTGCATTCACAACCATCTTGATAGCACTTGAAGCTTGAGCTTTACTGGCTTGATGGGCTATACTTGTCAAATTCGCGAAAATATATATCATCACAATAATCACCACAAATGCAATCGATAAAGCAAACCAAATCTTGGGTTCGGTCCAGAAGTGATAAGACTTGGACGAGATTGAACTCTGAACCTTTACCTGGACGTTCCCCTTGTTTGTCAATTGGGTTTTGGCTTGTAGATTCATCGTTAAGTCTTTTCTTGCACTTGAATTTCGAAAATAATTTTAGTAATAACAAAATTGCCAAAATGGTAACACTAAAGTAGATACGAAGTTTCGATTTAGTAGAACGAAACCGCAAAATAGAATGCAATAGAGTAAAATAATATTTGTTTTTGGCCTATACGGAAGAAAATATTTAATTTCACAAATTTCGAACATAAATGTCCCAGCAATAGCACGACTCAATAAGCATTTTGTCATTAACACAGTGAGATTGGTCGTCAATCACGTTAACTCGTGTGAAAAATTCCACATTGACCACTCGGTCCTGGTCATCGAGACGAACCATTCCTTTAAAGAGTCCATTGTTTGGTTTGGTGCGAAAGTACATCTGACAAAATGACTCGTTCTGTTCAGTTCGAATGAGCGACTTGTAGGCTTGAGTGGTGTCAACGTGATCGAGTGGCACACAGGAGTTGCCTTGTGCCGCCATAAGTTTGTTCATGTAAGTGACCAATTCGCGTGAGTAGTTGATCACTTTGGGAGTGACTTCGATGGGGTCATACATGTTGCATAGACAGAACTGTGGTGGAATGCCTGCAGCGTCACATGTTCGGTTCAGCGGAATAGGTTCGAGCAGTGAATGGCCATATGGCTCGGATTGAGGTACTTCGCCATTGAGCAGATGCAGCATGGTTGCGTGCAGATCAAAGTGATTGGTCAGTCGGTGCTGGTTGGCTCGAACTATGTCTCGCAATTGACTCGCCATTTTACCGGACAAAGTTAGTGAATCAGGCACATACAAATACAGCACAGGCAATGACTCCTCGTACAGGTGAGCTTTGGTGAACATAGATTCGCCAAAACGAATGTGATGATCAGAATAGATGAAGATGACAGTGTTGTGCTGATGACCTGATGCGAAGATTCGTTCGAGCAAGTGATGGAATGGTTTGTCCAAATAGCCAATGTCGTTGAGGTAGTCGTGTGAGAGAGCAGCCTCTTGAACAAAAGTCATGTGCGACTGGTTGCCTCGAGCTCGGAATGCTTCAAGCAAATCAAACAAGTAATCCCAGTAGAGCTAAAAGTAAACAACGGATTTAATATATTATTACTTAGTCAAACAAACTTACCTCACACTCATTTATTTCCTGGTAACAAGTATTGCTGGAATATAGTTCCGGCAATATGGCCAAGTTTGTTGGGCGCAAATAATAGTCGGTGGGCTGTTTGGTAAAGCCATCACCCGAAGCAAACAATCCCCACTTGGGCATATCTTCAATGAACGTGGTCATGTAATTTTTGCTTTGAAAATGTTTAAATATTAAATCAAAGTGATCGAAAGTAAAGCCAGAAGACGAGCAATGTTCGTTTGAGTTGTTGCAGTAATAATCCACGTGGTGGCCAGTAAAGATGGACATTACGTTGGGAAAAGAGTTGATGCCCACTTTGTGGTAACCGTACAGTGGAATAAAGTCGTGCTCAACCAAGAATTGTTTGGTCTTGGGCATATGTCTCAGAAAGTTGAGTCGTGAGACCGAATCGATGTGAAGTAGAACAACATTCACTTGAGTTTGATTGCCCGTTTGATTGGCCTCATTTCGTCGATAATGTTGCACGAGTGGCACGATCCGAGAGTATGTCAACTGGCCATCTTTGCAAGTCACTTTGACCGAGTCCCATCTCGCCACTGTCTCATTCGCCTTCCATTCAGTCACATTGTGGGCAAAATTATTCATTGCTCCCAGAGGTCCAACCTCTGCACCAAGTTCATAATCGTCCTTGTTGGTCCGAATAATTTCCGAAGCGTAACACTGCCATCCATGGTCCGTTATGGAGGCTTTGGCAGGAAAGTCAATCTGTACCCAGGTGAAGTTGACTCGACGAATTGAAAATGGTGGCAGATTTTTGCCGCATCTTTGCCCTTCTTCACATTCCGTGCATTTGTAAAGCAGCTGAGTTTCGTCGTCAAACAATGGCCAATCCTTCAAACGACAAGTGGGAGTGTCGATCAGACAAGGTAGAGTTTCGCTAGACCATTCGGTGGTCGTAAAGCATTCACGTGGAGTGGTTGACAAGTTTGTTGAAGCTTGCGTGACGCGATAAGCCAAGTAGTTCACACTGTACATAGCAACCACAATGATGCTCACCACAAACGGAATAGACAGGACAAAGTATATCTTGCGTTCGGTCCAGAAGTGACAAAACATGGTGACAATCGATTTCTCTTGAACCTTTTCCTCGACTACCTCTTTGGAAGTCAATTCGGCTTGTAGACTCATAGTTAATGCTTTGGCGTGACTTGAAATCCACAAAGTGATTTTAATAGTAATAAGAAATACAAGAAACTTTCAAACCAATGTGGAGTGATGGTTTCGTTTTTGGCTCTATCAAATGCGTGACACAAAATAGAAAATATGACTGAAAGCAATAGACTTCTATGAGTTAAATGAGGCAGTTGCAACAGCGCTGACACAAGCAATCGAACTCGCGACCACCGAATCATCTGCACAATCTAATTATCTCAAATATTGAAATGGTCATATCGAGACAAACAAATGTAACATTCAAATAGAGCTAAAAGAGAAGAAACAATTAAGTCACATTCTTTGTAATAGAACTTTGATACCTAATGTGTGCACACTATGAGAATATTCCATTAAACACGATGCACGATATGTAATTTAGTTCTGGAGAAATAGGTTGTTACTTGCAAACAATAGTCGACTTATCTGATCAGTTGATTATTCGACTAAACCACTGTCTCAGTCAAACAAGTTATGCCAATACATAATAAAAAAAGCGATTTAGCTTTTTTGTTCCGATAGTGCATGAATACAAAATCAAAATGATCATGGAAGAAATTGAAAGCAGTTTAGTGGGGTTTTGAGTCGTTGTCATATGCTGACTGTTTTGATGAGTCAAAATGCGAACTACTGTATGTACTTGAAAGTGTCGGAGTGGCACTACTTTGTGGCCCAACTTGCCTCAGAAAGTAGAATCGAGAGGCCGAGTGTTCTCCAAGAACATTCATCACCAGTATCAGTAGAAGTGGACAAATTGCGCCTTTGAAAGAGACCAGTACTACGAAGTACGAATAGTTAAGTTATAAATCAAAATGAAAAATTCATCGACTTTTTGAACTGTCAAAAGAGAAATTTATAGGAATCTGGAAAGAGATTTTATTTAAAGGATCTCGTTTAACTCTCTTTACTTACTTTTGTATCCATAGATTCATTCGCCGTACCTCTGGAAACTCGAACTGGAAAAAGAAGAAAATTAATAAGCCTGAACTGTTGGATTTATGTTCGCTCAATTCGATTAAAACATTTCTGAGTGAGTCAAGCTCGACATAATTTCTTTATTAACCAAGATTTCCGTTAATTATAAAATCTGGACTTGAACAATTTGATAGAATCTGACAATAATATCAAAATGGAATAATTTTAGTAGGAAAAATAAAGTTCTACAATTTAGGCCCAAATCATCACATTCTTCGTTGTCCTATTCGGACACCTTGATCACCACCTTCATACCAGCACCGGACTTGGCAGTCTCGAATGCTTTGATACAGTCCTTGAAGTCGAATCGATGACTTGCCAGCTTCTTCAGTTGCAATTTGCCAGAAGCGGCCAAGTCGATTGCAGTTGGGAAGCAGTCCTTGTATCGGAATGCACCCAGAATGGTGACCTCACGAATGGCGGCATCGGAAATGGGCAAGGAAACATCAGCAGGACCCATGCCCACTAAAACGGCAACACCGCCAGACTGAGTGGCCAACAGCACAAGTCGTGAACTGGACGGGGCACCGGAACACTCGATGCTAATGTTGGGCAGTTGGTCCCCGAATGCTTTGCGAACACGTTCCACCAAGTCTGCCTCAGACATGTCCTTGGTCACCAGAATGGTCTCATCAGCACCGACCTCCTTGCCCAGATTCAGTCGTTCTTGGTTGATGTCTGTGAGCACCACTTTGGTCGCACCGAACGCTTTGGCAGCCATCAAAGTGTAAATGCCAATCGGACCGGCGCCAGTGATCAACACTCGAGAGCCAACAGTGACATTGGATCGTTTGCAAGAATGCACCGCAACCGAGAGTGGCTCAATCATGGCAGCCTCTTCATTGGAAATACTATCCGGAATCTTGAAGGTATAACCAGCGTGGTGCACAAAGTAATTGGCCAAAGTGCCGTGATAAGGGGGAGTAGCGTGGCACTTGATATCGAGACAAAGATTGTACTTGCCACCGCGACAGTAGTTGCACGATTCGCATGGCACCGCCGGTTCGGTCACCACTCGGTCACCCACTTTGAGGTGTTTCACTTTGGATCCAACGGCCTCCACCACAGCCGAAGTCTCATGTCCCAGAATCATTGGCTCCTTCACCACAAAAGTGCCACAACGTCCGGTGTGCCAGTAGTGAATGTCCGAACCACAAATGCCCACATTCAAAGTGCGGCAAAGAACCTCTAAATAAATATAAAATTATTAAAAATACACATTTCATAGAGCAAACCATTCGGTCCTGGTGAAGGTGGCATTGGAACTTTCTCCACAGCGGCATCGTCAGGCCCTTTCATGATGAAAGCCTCGTTGGTGGTCATTTTGAGTTATTCTTCTGTTTTGGTTCAGTGTTGCACAGAGAATACAAAACCCTCACTCAAATTTTCAAGTAGAAAAATACACTTCACTTCGGACACACAATTCACTTCGAGTACTTCACTCAAATGACACACAAGAAACAATAAGGCAAACACAAAGGCGAGTTGACCAGCACTGTAAAAATGTTTTGCACGTAAACGAAAACAACACAAGTTACACAACACGACAGCAGGACAACAACAAACTGAACAACACACCGGCGGAGAGAGCGAAATGTGCTGGCATGGCAAATGTTTATATAGCCACGGGCGGACAGATCGACACCAGGCGAACACAACCAGTTTTCGTGTTAAAGAAGAGTGGAGAAAGAAACTGAAATTGACACACAATGTACAGCAATGGATATAATAATTCGAGGTGAAATCTGTGGGTGAAGATGTCGTACGAGATGGTATTCCCTCACGGGTACCTTTCCACATGATTGGCATATTTGAACAGGTGAGAAGATTCATTCATGCAGATTAGTGCATTCACCGTACGTACACTGCTATTCCAATTGACCTTGAATTCAAAGAAGCAAAAAAACTATGATAAAACATTACGTACTTTCTTATTTAGGCCATCGAAACACGAAAAAAAGAAAGATAAGGAAATTGCAATTTGGTAATAATTTTGTTATATTTATTATTTACTCGTTAATTTTTTTTTCATTTGATTTATAATATATAGTAATAGACTTATTGCCAATTGGTTTAAACGAACTGTTTGATCGGGCAATGCAAATGTTTAAATTGTGAGCAGTGTTACTCAACTTTTGCAGCCAAACTGACCAACGGCAGATCTGTGAAAGTTTTCTTTACTAAATTGCGTTGGTTACAATCTACTTGAATCTTTCATTATATTTAGAACAATTTATTTATTTATAATTCATTATAATTTGAAAATAAATGTACAGACGCCAAATAAGCACATCCATGTGTGTATCTATTTATAATTGCATTTGCCACAGCAGTGGGCAAGACGGATATACATTGCATTGCAGTGTCTGTTGGTATTATAAAATAGTTCATCGACCTAGATTGCCATTTATGGTCGAGCACAATACAGGGACACTGAACAAAACAACTGATTAAATGTTGCAAGTTGCAACTAATCTAGTGATCCACACAATTGGGTAGATTAGCACACATTGGTACATTGATTTAGTTGGAATTGCTGATTTTCGTATGACAATTTGAGAAACAAAACTAGAACTATTGTATCATGATATACTGGATTATATTTGCGGAAAGTTTTCCATGATAACAAATGATGCTTTGTAATACATTCGAGCGAAGGTCAATCTAATCACAATGATGCAGAGTAATGATTAAAGTTGAGTACAAGAGATCAAAATTTGTGTTGGAATTTGTACTCATTTTGGGGTCAGTACAATTCGATTGCCTGATTGATCGATCAACGAGAACATTTTCAAAATGTCAGACATCAAACACAACAGTCGAATCGACTCGATTACAATGCATTGGTGATCATCGTAGTAGCTAAATGACAACAAAATATATTTCGTTGAAAAACAAGAGCATTGGTATAATCAATTGCTTCCGAATGTACATTACACAATTACACAATTATAAATTACACAAACTAAACTTTGGCAGTTCAATAAATGATTCAACATGGTGAACGTAACATGTTTGTGGGGCCGCCATTTTACAGCAGTTTTGTTCAAGTGATAGTTTACACTTGAAATTATAAAGAATCAATTTTCACTAAATGCACTTTGAATCTGTTGAAAGCATGCCGATTGGAAACAAATGCCAGAGAATAGCAGTTTTGGTTCTCGAATGAACTAAGTTGGATTAACTGTGCAACTGAGTTAGAAACTGTGTACTCGGTACACGTGTATACACGTATATCCGTATACCTTTTGGGACTTTAGTAATTAATTAAGTAATTACATCATATTTTACCATTTTGACCGGTCACCACCTAGTGTCCATTAAGAAGAGTTCCTAGAATAGACACATAATGATAATGATTATGTCATAATCGCTGTAGCCTAATGGCATGCCCAATGCCGCACTTGTCCACGAATTGGTCGTGAGGTCGTAGGATCAGGAAGAAGGTCCAAGTTCCATGTTGCTACCGACAGCCAAGATTTACACTTCCACAGTTGAAAGACGCCCTCCATGTTTCACCAGCCACATAAATCAGCTCGCCGTGAACAGTGGCAGAGGTGAGAGAACGATCATAGTTGAGTGGAGCAAATTCGGTCCAGACAGAGCTGCTTTGGTCATACTGTTCGCAGTTAACCAGATGAGTGGAATGGACTCGTCACAAGGCAAACCATTACCGTCGATTGGCTTGTGAGTTCATCGGGCTTCTTCCAAAACTCGAGTGATGAGTTCACTTTGCTTCCTGACTTCGATGGGCTGGTAAAAAAAACAAATCGGTTGAAAGAATGGACTGCTGAATATTGAACGAACTTGGCAGACGACCAAAGCGAAGAGAATGACGACTCACTCGATCATGACCAATCCAGGCCTCGATGACTTGCCAGACGGTGCATTGACGGCTTGACGTTGAGCCTATCAGAAGTGAGCAGTTGAGCCAACGTTTCATAGGGCAGACTCAAGATGTCATGTCGATTGGTAAGTCAAATCTTAAGTTAATAATAAAATGAGTTTATTGAAATAACACACGAAAGAAATTCAAACCTGTTCAAAGTGGTCCTCGACGTACTCCAGAACGAATTGTTTTAACGGTGCCGAAGTGATGACAGAAAGTTCGAATGCTTGAACGGCAATGCCAACACGAATGTGGTTACGCACTAATATCATGGTATAGTCGAGAAGGGAAGAGATGCCAAACTCGTGGGCACACTGCAAGCGACATGGCATACTCTTCGTTCAACTCACAACTCATGTTGTAAGCGAAGACAATCGGAGTGAGCAGATTGAATGGAATGGCCTGATCCATGTGGTACATTCCCAGGTTGTCTTCGGACTTGTTTGGGCACTTCTCGTAGACAGGCACCACGTCTTTGTCCATGCTTCGAATCATGTCCATGTGCATGGCAATGAAAGTGCTAATCGAATGCTTGTCACTCTCCTGTACGTACCTAGTGGTGTCCATAATCGGGACAAACTAGAACCGAGTCCAGCCACTGTTTGTCCATCTTCATCTGCCACAATCGATCTTGTCTGGTCTGCTCGAATCGAATGACCGTGTAATCAGTGGTACGCTCATTTGCAGACCAAGCTCTCTCAGTATCACGAATTCGTTAACCGCTTCCTCCAATTGAGCCTCATAACGTTTCATAGGGTCACTCATGGTAACGGACAAGCGTGTTACAACTAACAACTTGTAAATCAATCATACACAATCTGCACAAATTAACGTTATTCGACTGTGTATTTCCAAAATATTTTGATAAACAAAGTAAGCTTGTGTTATAATTTAACAAAATAACAAAATACATTAAACTTATTGATCAAACCACAATTTGGTTTGTTTCGTTGGAACTCGCAACCGACCCTTAGTGATTGCATAAGGTGTTTCCTAAAAGCTTTCTAGAGAGCAAATCTAAACCAAATGACTGCCTGTCTGTCATTTCATCTGCGATACAGCCTATACCTCTTCCGCGACTGTCCTGTAAATGTTTACAAAACAAAGCATCGGTGGCACCAATTCGGTGTCGAGTCGGGCACTGCCGTGTAACGTTGACAAGCATGGCAAGTTGCATTGGAAACGTACATTACATGGTGGTCCACTGGTGAGCAATCTTGTTTTGCTGTTCAATAATTTCTGTTGATTGTTTGCATACCAATGTTTGTGCACTAATTGATACTGTTTGCTGTCTGGTTAATTAGTGGTGAAAGTATTTGTATAATCTCAACTTGTAGAAAGTACATTACTTGCAAGTAGACATCATTAAGCTTTCGAGTGAATGTGTATTGCATTTGGCCAACCTGGAATGCGTTCGGTGAACCACTTTGACTCGAGTCATGTGAGACAAATGTTTTGTCTGCTTCAATTGAGTGCAGTGCAATGCAACCAATCCCGAACGTTAGTCTGTCGTGATCATCTACTATAAATGTATGTGCTTGTTCACTTGGTTGAGCATTCATTTCACTTGTCCCACTGTGAAATTATCAATTTGATTTTCTATTTCAACTTCAACTCTTGAATCTTCTCATCGTGATGTCCCAACTCGTCAATCCAGCGAATCGTAGCGGGCCTCCTTTCCTTGCTCCGTGGCCACCGTCTCCAATGGACATTGAGCTGGTCAATTCACTGTACGACTTGTTCCTGGCGATGACTCCAACCGAGTGGTTGAAGTTGGAGAAGAGTACTCTCAAATTCGCCAAACGGCCATCGAACCGCGTGACAAAGGCTCGTGTCCGTGTTATTCGAGATGGAAGCGCATCGGTCGAATCGGTCGACACACACCGCACTTTGGTGTTTAAAGCAACTTTGCTCGAACGACAGGCCAGGGAAATTCTTACCGCTAAACGTTTGCATTACAGGCCAGCTGCGTTTCTGGTCAAGCCTGATCAAATGCGTTGGTTCAATCAAAATCAGACTGGTTTTGATTTTCCTCCGTCTACAGCTACGTCTGCAACACCCAATCTTCGACGAGTCGCTCAACGATTGGCTTCGACTCTTTCTCGTATTCCGCAACAGGTTCCCTGTGGCTCGCGTGCTTCTGCACCAGTTTGTCTTGAAACTTTTAGTATTGCAGCTACTGGTCCTGCCACTGGTGGTCCTGGAATTGCTGTTCCTGTTACTGCTGGTTCTGCAACTGATCGTCTTGCCACATCTGGTTCTGGCACAGCTGGTACAGCAGCTGCTGGTCCTGCCACTGGTGGTCCTGGAATTGCTGTTCCTGTAACTGCTGGTTCTGCTACATCTGGTTCAAGTGCAGTTAGTGCTGTAATTGCTGGTCCTGGAACTGCTCGTCTTGCTACATCTAGTTCTGGCACAGCTAGTACTGCTACAGGTGGTCCTGGAATTGTTGTTCCTGGAGTTTTTGGTCTTTCGACTACTGGTCCTGTTGCTGGTGGCACTTCGACGGCTCGATCTTCAACTGGTGGTTCTTCAATAGCCTACCCTGCCGGCCCTCAGGCATCAGCAGCTGCTGCTCGAGCATACGAATCGCTCCTTTGGTATCCGATGGATTATTACCGCGATTATTTTCATGACATGTATGATGATAACGATTATTACTATTAGTGATTTGCATTTGTAGCGTCATTTCGTCACATTTGTAAAGTCGATTCGTTTGTAAAACGTTTACATAATACTTGATTCGAGTCTATACTTGAAATTTTGAAATAAAACGATTTAAAAACAATTTGTGGTTGTACGTCTTGATTGAAAAGAGAAGTGGACTTTTTGATACGGTCCAATAGATTTGAATATGAATTGATGCACACTGTCAATCACTAATGAAAATTAATCTAACTCATAATGTATCAAAGCAAACTTACGTTTCAGTAAATTATATTCTTGCGATCAAATCAAGCTCATTGGCACAGTTGCTCTCTGAAAGGCACATAATGCAAATTGGTCGAGTGAGAGTGAGTTGTACACAAAATATGTTCTGAACACTTTTGTTTATGTCTACTTTGTCTGACAAATGACAAAACAATTGCAAGATGATTTGTGTTCGAAGAATACACTAATGCAAATTGCACTCAATTAGATATTATATATAGCATTTATACGGACTTTGAACTACACGGAATCTTTATTCACTGACAGAATAATCGATTTCTCCTATTAAATCAAACAATCAACATTTAATCGCTTTAGATAAATAAAAATGCATTTACTAATAATTGGAATGCAATTTTGCATATTTTACTTGAAAATACAAATGTATTGCAAAATGTTTGTATTTCTAAACTAAATTTCGCATTGATAAATTAATTTTACATTCAAAAAGTTTAAGTAAACAATTTGATGATACAAATCGAGTTGAATCGATTTTTATCGTCATTACTTCTTGTCCAAATGAGCATATTCCTTTCTTTGAGCACTTACTTGACCATCTGTTGATGGATTAAATGAGAAATGGATTTGCATCGAATATAATTTTCGATTCATTATCGCTCAATATATCAGGTAAAATTTATTGCTTTTCTAAAACTGTACTGAGCCTATCGCCATCTAGTGGCAGCGAATAGTATATTAGGCACTAGTCGATTAGTGCAAATAAGACTTTCAACTTGAAACCGAATTTGCATGTCAATTATATTGTTGTGTTTTTAAATTTCAACCACAAATACGGATGTACTCATGACACTTTTGGGTTAATGTCATACTTATGTTCTTCGTTGAGATAAACACGAGCAGACTGAATTTCGAATTCAATGGATTTTTTTGTATTAATCCATAGTTCATTCTCTTCAATGCTTTCAATTGTTAACTGTACTGGCATTTGTTGATGCAGATATTATTAAAATGCGGGTTTAAAATTCCAATTACTCTCAATTGAGTCACAAAAATAACTCGATATCGATGTATGTATGAATAATTCTCAAACAATCACTAACGATGTGATTGTACAAAAATGTTGTGATGCTTCATAAACTCTCTACTCTAGTTGGTCACCAACTGTTGGTGCCTATGCTACGCAATATGCAATTAACTCAGTAATTACTTATAAACATATGCTATATAACCTGTTTTTGCTGTCAACTATATCCGTGATAGTGACAGAAAATGATAGTTTGTTTCATTGTTACAGTAGGGATAATTACAGATGACATTAAAGCCTTCCGCTACAAGTTGATGGAATTGAATTAAAGTTAATATTGCACACCAGTGCACGAATGTCATTCAATTGTGCTTTTCCATTGAATATCGAACGGACACTGCAATATATAGTGCAAACAGATGATAGCTGTAATAGCCTATTAAATAGGTAATAATGAAAGAGGGTCTATCGGATAGACTCTACCCCTATTTGCATGTAAACATATTTTCATTCCTTTCGATCGAATGACTCATGGTGATTTATTTATGCAATATTCAATCACCATCACCAGCAACATTATATCTTTAGTCATAACATTCATTTGTACGATCGTAGTTTGTCATAGACCAGTAGTTTCACTTTCAATCCGACCAACATTACATCGTCTATGAACGACAATCGCCATTCAGTAAGTTTGATTGTTTGTTTATGTTTAGGCCAGAGCTGCCAGACAATCCAACGCGTGAAATTTCACGCGTCCGGACGGAACATACAGATATGACGTTACTCTACTGCTGGAAGGTACGAGGCCGCTTCTAGGCTATGACCGGCCAGTTGTTGGAGAACGAATGTGTTTTTGCTGGACAAAACTCAACAAAACTGGTATTATACTCCCAAAAATATACATTTTCGGTAAATAAACTATTCAAACCCACAATTTGTATGTCCCAATACCAAAATATCCCAAATCCAGTCAAAAAAAATCGGGCCCACGATTAAAGGGAAATTATTTCGGCCTCACTGAACTTTGCATACTGGTGGCTTAGTGGTCAAGGCGTTTGCTTTGCAAGCGTAATGTCCCAGGTTCGACTCCCGGTTACGGAATATTTTTTCGGTTTATTTTTAATTTCTTTTAGACTAGAAATGATCACAACTACTTAAAATCAAGTTAAAAACATCAAATTGTTCAAATTAGTTTAGTTTTGGTGACTTTTATTCGAATTGTATCTTACCTTCGAAGTGCTTACAAATTGAGTCATAAATGTGAAAATAATAATAAATTGCATTGGAAAACATTCCAAAATGGCTTAAATATCAATTATATAAGTGTTTCAGCTAAAAAAAACTCAAAGTAATTCAAAAAAATATTTCGTAACCGGGAATCGAACCTGGGACCTTACGCTTGCAAAGCAAACGCCTTGACCACTAAGCCACCAGTATGCAAAGTTCAGTGAGGCCGAAATAATTTCCCTTTAATCGTGGGCCCGATTTTTTTGACTGGATTTGGGATATTTTGGTATTGGGACATACAAATTGTGGGTCTGAATAGTTTATTTACCGAAAATATATATTTTCCGTAAACTGGCAGCAATTCGTCTAACTTTGATCGAGGTTTTGTTTACGTTTTGTGTGTCAACTGCGCAACCGCAGATAGCTAAAAAGAGTTACCAACACGCGAAAACACACGAACGTGGTATGTCTACTCTCACTTTAGAGTAACGTCTGAGGATAGTGCACCACGCGATTACGCGATGCGCGTTTCGAGCGACGCGTTGGATTGTCTGGCAGCTCTGGTTTAGGCTCACATTGTGAGCGCTTGCTTTCGAGTGCGTATTGCGATTTTGACTCGTTCCCTCAATTATTCTGAGTAGTATTATAGAGTTCATCTCTCCTCAACTCTGCAATAATCTAACCAGAACTCAAATAGTCTCGAATCCGAAACACCACTCCAGATAGAATGCTGGAAGAAATCAAGGCAGCAGTGGACTTTCTGGTGGATCTGGTCACCAAGCGGGCAAACGTCATCGAGACTCGTGCCCAAGCGGCCGTCAACATGTTTGCTCTACCACATTTTCGTAATTTGCCTTCTGCGCTGCAGAACATTTTCTCAGGTGAACGAGCAACACCATCGAAACACACCAACAGTATTAACCAAATGCAGATTGCCAATTTTGGCAAAAATTTGGAACAAATTTTGGCGAAACGCTACGAAAAGGTTTGGTATCCAAGCATGCCCTCACGTGGCCAGGCTTTTCGTTGCATCCGAATCAATGGCAACAGTCCAGTGGACCCGAACATCAAGGAGGCGGCCGATCTGGTGGGCATTTCCTATGATGATCTCAACTTTCGTGATCTGGAACTATCGGTTTGGATCGACCCCAAATTGGTTTGTGCACGCGTTGGAGAGGATGGATATCCCTTTGAGGTGGCAAAGTTTGATGAATGATTTCATGCGTGACACCGTTTGCTTGATTTAATTAATTGAATGCTACATTTACTTATGACATTTCGACTTGTGTATGCTTTTCGGAGATTTATATTCGGTTTATATTTAAATTACATTAAAACATACAAATTCTTGATCGGCCAAGTAAATAAATGACAATTGACATTAACTTTTATAATTACAATCAATCTAAATTGTTATCGTAAAAAGAATGTTCTTTAGTAATTAGTTTTTTACACAAAAACAAGTTGTCAATGATAACAAATAAACAAACAAACCACAACAGGCAGTTTATGTCACATGTGCTTCTACAAGTTGTTCTTTGGTTAACTTATAAATATATTGTATTTTCTATCTTCTTTAGACACAAGAATTCGAGTCTAAATCGAGTGCGGTGTCTTCTCCTCGATCGAAGAAACATGAACAGAAAGATTAAACGGTTGGGAAGAACTTTTGATTGGCGAATTACTTGGCGAGCAAAAATATCGAATATGGCAAGTGATATATCCAGATAGAACACCACACCATCCATACCAGATTAGCCATCACATTAAATAATATTCTGAAAACTGTAATTTTTGAAGAAATATCTGCATATTGTCTTCATAAGTTCATGGTTCACAATTTCTGAGTTTGGTCACCTATAGGTCATATATGATCGAAAAGGGTAAAAATGTTAATCCACTTGTACATCCATTTCAATCACTCACAATCGAATTGCAATTATCTTTGGAATTAATCCAGGAGCGAGGTGAAACGGTGGATAGAGGAAATAGCCATTTTGTTGCTGATTAGGATCGAAACGATTTCGATACAAAACGCGTGAACGCCGTTGGTAAACAGCTGATTTTTTTTGCTATTCGGTGGAGGCCGCATATCACGAGCACTGAAATATTTGATATCATCTAGTAATCACAGGCTGTGATTCACAACAACACGTCAATTTAATTGTTTTCACCAATTTTGTTTTGTCAACCTCAAGTGAGTCATATGAATGAACTTGTACACTAGTCTAACAAGATACCTATAACTTGTCTATATGACTTTGCACGGTATTCGCACTTCTCACCCTTGTGAGCTCACTTGTATCGAAGAAAACCACCGAGCTGCATTTGTTTCTTTTAAGCGTCAACTGATTCACTCTAATCCGAAAATGTCAAGCCCGAACGAGTACTCGGAACAAAGCTCTTTTATGGATTTACTCCCGAATGATTCTCCTTTCACTGATTTATTAATCAAATCTTTTGACCAGAATGGAATTGGTCTGTCGAGCTCGTACGCGTCTGATGTGGATCGCAGTGAAGAAGGCACTCACATCGACCATCTACCCAACGAGTGTTTGGTGTTGATACTGAAACGTTTGGAACTGAAATTGCCTGGAATGATTGCACTTCGGATTGTGTCGCGACGATGGCAACTGCTGATCGAAACATTGTTCCACTCGAATCGGTCTTTGATTTTATATAAATATCATTCCGATAAATATGAAATTAAAGAACACTTTTGTGACAACCTTGACTTGCAAGATTTCATCGAACTCAAACTGAAGCACAAATCTTCAATCAAAATTGATCTCTGTCATTTCTTGGTGCGAATGTTTCCTCAAGTTGAGGAACTTTTGTTCGGTTGTGATTTTGAAACCTATTGTTACCCTGGCGTATTCTTTTTACTCGATAAATGGCCACAACTATCAACTCTTTATGCAAACTATAAAATATTGAAAGCCATTCAGACGGATGAACCTTTTGAGAAGATCAACTCTTTGGGCTCGTTAAGACGACTCGTTCTTTGGGGTGGTGACATTTCTGACTATGCCCCCAAGTTGACACCGACATTTGCTCGCTTGCATCACTTTATGTTTCGGTTTGAGTATTACAACGAAGATGAGGATTTCAACTATCTGGATAATGTGCTCACCCATATTGGAAACAACTGCATTAGTATCAATCTTTGTAGTGAAATCAAACTGCCACTCATTCGTCGATGGCTCAACACCAATCCCGAGTTGGCTCGCAATCTCACTCGTCTATATTTATCCGAAGTTTGGGACACCAATGTGGTGAATCTGATTGGTCAATATTTCACTTCATTGCAAGTGTTGCAAATTGAATACAAATCCTATGTGGTATGTCTTTTACCGTGTGGTATTATTAATTAACATTGTCACGATAACTTTCTTCCACTAGAATGCACTCACCGCTCCGGCTATTTCTCATCTTGCACAATTGGCTCATTTGACAGAGCTTCATCTTAGAGGTTACGATGATAATTTTCTGTTTCAACTGGAACAAGCCAGTCACACACCACTCGTCAATGTCAAAACATTTTCCATCTTTAATTTTTCCGGCACCAGTGAACAAGACATTGATGATAAGTATTGTTCGAATTTTGACGGAGAAAGATTTTGTCGATCATTTTTCGTGATCTTTCCAAACTTGGATAATTTGACCATTATCACTGTCTATGGAGAAATATTTGACAAGATTTTCTATGCCTTTGAAGATACTGCAAAGTTGCCTCAATTTTGTCTAGAGTGGAGCGGTCCTTGTCCTTCACACATTCTCACCAACAAGGATTTGAGATCTTGAATATTTTATCTTTCTTTTAAAATGGTTTTACTTTTACTGTATTTGAAAATTTTTTAATTAACTCAATCTTAGTCTTGTGGATATTAACTCAAATTAATAAAAGTTGTCCATTTGTCCACATACCGAACAAATTGGCTTTACGTACATCACACAGTCAGACAACTGGTTGTTAATTATTAACTTAATAACAATGTTATTCCTCTACCCAGACATCTCGATAAACCAACTTAAACCGACCTTTTGTTCATTTACTGAGCGAGATTCAGAATGAGAGTGCACAGAGTCTAATATATTGTTCACCTCGAATGAGTTCATAGTCTCAACCATTTGCGTGGATAGAAAAGAATAAGAATCGAGAAATGATTGTCGTTGTGGTGACTCTGTTACTGATCAGTCATGACAGTAGGCAAAAGAAGTACTAAAGGCCGAGTGGAGTGACCGAAAACATCCCTCAATCGGTCAAATCCAAACTTGGCAGAATCGAAATTGATATCTGATTAATTTGGCAGACACTATAGTGTTCTGGTGAGGATGGTCAAATTCACTCATTTCGATAACTAATAGTTATTACGATCTATCATATACCTAGTCTGTTGTGAGGTCAACTACAACGGTAAGTGCCGGTCAATTTAGAGATATCGATTCGATATAGAGTTGAATTTGTGAATGGTTTTTATTGATCATCAATAAATGTAATGCAATGTAAGAATAATAGACTCGAACGCATTGCATCATCATATGAAATAGAAAAGAACGTCGAAGTAGATAAGGAGATTGACAAGGCATTCGTGCAAGAGCTGTTGTACAGCACAGTCAGCATACTGTGAGAAGTGAATTGTGCGGACCCTCCACATCAGTTTCATCACTGGAAGCAATGTGGGCCAACTTGAACGAGACAACTGTATGAAGGTGATAAGATGACAACAGATAGAATCTATCTGATATCTATGATATCTATCTATCTGATAGATAGCCCAACAATACAGCAGTGATAATCTATTGGCGCGAAACTGTACGAGCATGATTGCATCATTGGAGTAAAGAAGTAACTTGCTATGTTCAGTGTGCTTGTCCATGTGTGCATCCCCCTTCGTAACTTCCCCCTGCACACTCATATTTTTGTACAGCAGAAGAAGAAATCGACTAACCAAACCGTCACTATGCATGAACCAATCAGATTTGATTGGCCACCTGATGGCGCTCATGCGTGACTCTGCCATCTCAGCTGCACACTCACGTCTCGCTTCTTCCTCATTTATAACAGAAAAGCAACGGTCTTCGCAGCACTTTCATTTTGTTGCAAGCCTCTTCTCCTTTTTACTTCTCGGTTTTTTTTTCTCTACTTGAAATATCCTCTTGAATCTCTTTGGTACTCTCTAAGCCACACCTTCTTTTCTTCATATACCTTAATCATCAAAGATGAGTTCCGACAACGGTAAGCCTTCCGTATATTATGATCACAGCAATATCTTAAAATTCCATTTTTTAGAATTTGAACGTGAACGTTCTCGAGAACGCTTACGCGGCAGATCTTCATCTGGCCGGGGTGGACAATCTCAAGCAAGCGGTGGTCAACCTATCCCACGGTCACGCTCACGAAGTCGTGGGTCGCCGACTGGTTATGGTCGTACTCGCGGGTCGTCCAGCGAACAACATGGCTTCCAACTGCCTATGCCGCCTTCTGAAACTTATCCATCATTAGTACAGGTGGAAAACTTTAACGCAGGCAAAGTTGGCACGCGTATAAATTTAATTGCTAACTATTTCAAGCTTAATTTGACTGATGTTACTGTCCTTCACTACGATGTTGCTATTGTGAAAGAGAGACGCATCAGTGCCACAGGAGACAGACCCGGAATTATTCCCACCAAAAAACGCAAAACTCCCAGCCCAACAGAAGCCGAAGAAGTCGCTAATAGTCTCGAGCGCTTCATCAAGAAGTTCTCCCCCCGAATTCTCGAACGCTTTGTGATTGCAAACCCCACTGTTTTTGCTGGCATTCAATATGTTTATGACGGTTTCAAAAGTATTTATTCTGTCAAGTCTCTCAACTTTCCTAAGGGAGCGAAGGAATTTTCAGACAAAGTGTCTATGGACATTGACGGTCGAATGACTGACTTTTCGATCAAGATCAAACTGGTGGGCGAAGTTGACCTCAGTGAGGTTCAAAAGTATTACAGTCGCCAACAGAAGACTGTTCTGTCCGATCGGGTTGTGTCCATCTACGAGCATGTCATTCGTTTTATCATGGCCAAACACTATGCAGTGTTTCAGCGCAAGTTCTTCGACATGTCAACCCAGGCTAGCTCGTCCAAGGTGGCTCTTTGTGACTTTGTGTCTGGTTTTACTTCCGCAGTTCGCATGACAGAGTTTGGCTTGGCATTGAATCTTCATCTCAAGACTTCATGTGTGGTCGCACAGAACTTTACCAGAGTACTCGACCTGGTCAAGACGTTGTTGCCCATTCAAGATGAACGACCAACTCGAGCTCAGCTCGCAGAGGCTTCTCGCTTCCTGCGACATCTTAAGGTGTGCACAAATCACTCGGACCGTACCATCACTTACACGATCGACTCGTTGGTGGACAAAACTCCGTATGAGTTGAAGTTCAAAGGCAAGGACGGAAGAGATGTATTGATTTCTGACTACTTTCGTCAGCAATACGGCATCAGACTTGCAGAGTGGCCACTCATAAAGACAACCGGACGGCAAGCTCGATTTATTCCGACAGAATTGTGTTCTTTACTTCCAAGCCAATTTACTGCTGCGAACAAGGTCAACTCGAGTATTCAACGGGAGCTGCTATTCAAGTCTACGCATACTCCTAATGCTTACTTTAGAAGGCTCACTACTGTGGCTGAAAAAGTCTATACTCTCAGTCCTGAAATTCAAAAAGAGTTCGGGATCCAAATTTCTCCAAAACCTACCTCACTCCAGGGCCGAGTCCTTCCTACACCCGAACAGTTGAATGCGGATAATCGCAGTCCATTCTATAAGGTGAAAGCACCACTCGTAAAGTGGTCCGTCTTCTGCTTTGAAACTGCGGTTACTAACAAAGATTTGAAGGATTTTGTGACCCGCATGATGGAGAGATCGAGTCAGTTAGGCTTGGAACTTGGCACGCCGTGCCCAGTCACTAAAGTGGACGTAAAGGACCAAAATACGATCCATAACGTATTTTATAACCTTTTTAAGAAGAAGAACGCCGAGATTGTTTTTGTTGGCTTGCCCTTTCGTAAGTATTTATATTGATATATTATTTGCGTTCTATATATAATTTAACCCTATTTAGGACATCTGCTAATTCAGCCTGCCTTAATGTATTCGATGGTCAAACATTTTTGTGACCAAAAATATGGCATTATCTCACAATGTTTTAAAGCGGAATACATCCAAAAGACCCCTACTGGCTACTTCGATAACTTCTTGCTTAAAGTAAATGGGAAATTAGGCGGTTTGAACGCAATTCTCTCCCCAGCCAGCTTTGAAACATTGCCATTCCGAATTACAGGAACAATGATTGTTGGCATTGATGTGAACCACCCCGGTGAAACTGAACAGGTGTCCTCGTCGATTGCCGCTGCTGTCGGTTCCTTGGACCCAATGTTCACCACTTACACCGCTTCCATTCGAGTGCAGAAGAAGGAACGAGAAGAGGTTATCAACTGCTTGGATGAGATGATTGAGGAACTATTATTAGAGTACCGCAAGGCAAATCGACTTCTTCCTGAAAATCTTATTATTTTTCGTGACGGCGTATCCGATGGCGAATTTGACATAGTACGTCGTGTGGAAATACTGAAGATCCAGCAAGGCATCAACAAGGCAGGTAAACCTATGAAAATCACCTTTATAATTACCCAGAAGAATCACAACACTCGATTTGCACTGGCGGAGCTGAATAGGATTCCTCGACGTCAAACCTGGAACGTACCCAGCGGCACTGTGGTCGATACCATCATTGTCAATCCTGCTTACAAGATGTTTTATCTTAACAGCCACTTTTCTCCATTGGTGAGTTGTGCTGATTATTTATTGAAATATTTTCTTAACCTTCTACTACAGGGCACATCTCGTCCTACAAAGTATACCATCCTACGGGACGATCTGAACATGGACGCGGATACCGTTCAACGTCTTTGCTTTTTAGTTTGCTTCAACAGTATTCGCACCCGCACTGTCATCTCTCTACCAACACCGGTGCGATATGCTGACCTGTGTGCCTACCGTTCAAAGCTTCACCTTGAGGCCCAACGTGAACTGAGTGGAACGGATGTTGATGAAGCCCTTGCCAGAGTTGAAGATGTCGAGAAGGACATTATTGAAAAACTCAACGATATGGTCAAGATCAATGATGAAATGAAGCATGTATTGTATTACTCTTAAAGTGATGTCCAGTGGCGGTAGTGCGCAAGTACATCACTTATCAATTAGATAACTAATTAGACAAACTACACACATTTTTTTAGTTTTATAATTTTTATTTCAGTTTAATTAGATTAGATTTCACAAAGTGTTCTCACGTTTTTTTAATTTGATCTAGTTTAAATTTACAATGTGTGAACAAATACACACATGTGACAGATTATTTATTATTGAGATTCATTCTACACTAATAGCAGTAATCCACAATCGAAATTAACGAAAAGCTATCCATGCTAATTGGGAAACGAACTTGATTTATAGCTTCAATTAATGTAGTTAGATATTTTAGGGCTAAGTAGATAGAAGAAACTTTGAAAACGACTTTCTTCAATGTACTCACTGTCGATTTTCGAGTTGTTGACTGTTTTATTTAATTTCACATTATACTCATACATTTTTAATATTTTGTTAACATACTATTTCGCGTGCTTATCTATAATCTATTTTAACTAACTATAGCTGTAGTAAGACACAAAGACAAATATTATATAATATTTCAAGGAGAAATGAAGCAAATAGTGGATGTGATCATAGCAAATTTTCGAACCTGCAGCAACTTTTTTGTCTTCGCCTTCATATTTCTCCGAAATCATAAACGATATTTGAATGTCCTACAAACGATCTCTACTGTTTCTCTTTCATGTAACATTTTCTTTTGTTTATCATATAACAATGTGTCTTTTTTCTTATAATAATTTAATAAAACAATTACACAAAAATAAATTATATTGTCTGCATTCGTTTATAACTTAACTTTACTTATAAATTATTATAAGCAAATTTCTGGTTCATATACCATAGTATGTGCAGTGAACACGAACAAAGGTGAATGGCTTAATTGGAATCTTTGGCAACGATATATTATATCTGTGAAGAAACTTGGCCATTTTTACCATAAAAGTTTTTAGCGCAAAATTGGGCAGCATTGACCCAATTGAGATGCATTCACAATATGGTATTGATATCAATTGCTTCGTTTAGCGCCATAATTACGCTCTCAACTGTGCAAAGAACATGTACAGAGAACAGTTACTCCATCGTGAATTGGTAGTGCCAAATTGGCACTCCACTTAACTCATCACCGAAAGAACAATTTCATTGTTAGTTGGCCAATTAGAGTGGCCTCCAAATGATCTCGTCACTGTACTAACAATAGTATAAAACTAACAAAACTATTCTTTAAAAATATATACAAAACAATAAAACTTGTCTTATACTTTATTCATCGAATGTTTGTTCCATTATGAAAGCTAAATACAAACATGACAACACCAATGTGAATGACCACAATCTGTAAATAAATAAAGATCGATTAGAAAAATATAATTTCAAATATGGACAAATATTACTTCAAAAACAACTTTGAATGTGATCGCATTCAGTGGACCAATACTGATACCATATTTGGGACCACTGGAAAGCCGTTGTAGGACATTGTCCATTTTGAATTTGTACACAATCGAGTGTGGCAATAATTGGTGTTGAATTCGTGGGATTATTCTCGATGGTCTATGTACCGTTTTGCTGAGTCTGGCCAATGGTAGAAGTACAATGAATAGTGCAACTATTTGAAGCACAAACACAGCACAAATGACCACAACCTCATTGAGTAGATTGTCCTTCTTGAAATACATTCTCCTCAACATGTCCACATTCACCGGCATTTGACTCATTATAAAGCCAAGCAGTACTGTTCCAAACACATCTCGATTCGAATTGATAATTTGCATACAGACAATCATATGATCGTGGTAGAAATTGTTGATTTCAAATAGTTTCGAGTAGTAAGTAGAGCATCTCGGTTTGATGAGCGTATTTGACAATGCGCGCAAATCGTAATTGATTTGTGATCGATATACAAATGTGATGAACATTGCAAAATGAGCGAAAAATAATGTCGATTGAAAGAAACGAATTTGAGCATAAGAAAACAGTGAGATTTCCAGTAAAATTTGATAGGGATAATACCAACGAAATGGTTGAGATAAAGTTGGAGAGAATTTCAGTGCTACTGTGGTAAATATTAGAACTAGTTGGAAAGAAATATTAGGTAATTTAAAATGCATTATTGATGACTTACAAACTATCACTTGAGCGACGAAACAAATTCGGTCAATCACAATCAAGCACAAAACCATTTTCAATTGAAGTTTTGCTGACATGTTCGGAAAAATTGAATGCCGAAAGTGGATCAATTGGCGCTTGTTAATATTTTCCATATTCACGAAAATCTCAAATTGAACTTTCAATTTAATATAAGATTTGACCATTATTTTCGGTAATATTAACATTTTCGTGTTGAATATTTTCTTCAATTCTTTCTTTTGTTTTTGTTTTGAAATTTTGTCAATTTCATTTTGATTTTTTCTGCTTTGATTGTAAATGTCCTGTGTGATTACGACTACTTTGTAGAACCAAATCCATGTTACTGAACGACCAGGAATGTGAAAAATGCCACGTTTAAAAATATAATAAAACACAACGAAGAAATCGAATGTGACAATCCACATTAGATCGAGTGAGGCTTCGTGTTGATGGAAATACCACGCAAAGGCGTCCACCTGCCAAAGTTGCCATTGGTCAGTGCAAATCACAACGAACGAGAGTGAGCGAACGAGGAAATAGATGCTGAGTAGAATGTCCATGATAAACTTGACTTTCATAAAGCGATATTTGTGATACTTGATGGCATACTTCATTGTCACATAAAAGCATCGGAATATTTTCTGTATGTCCGTTTCGATTATTTTGTGAATACAATTTAGTAATTTTGCTATGCGATTCATTATGATTAGAATTTTCATCAGACAAATTTCGTCGAGTTAACCAGAATACTAAAATAGAAGCTTTCAAAGGTAACGACCATTCAAGATGCCAAAATGGAATGGTCTCATTCATCACCACCAGAAATAATGTGAAAATGGAGTTTGCAAAAGTAGAGTTGGCCTTTCTAATCGGTTAAGGTTAATTGGTATAAAGTTGTATTAGTGTTTGGTAGCTACTCACGATTGTGTGGCAAAGGCGAAACTGTTTGGCAAAATAAGTTAACAAATTGTAAATGAAATTAATGTCTTCTTTTTTGGCAATTACGAGTTTGTACAATTGTGTATCAGTGTATGTGTATTGTGCATTCAGAACCACATAATGCCATACCATATGATGGCCCATATGGTGCTGTGCCGCGGTTGGTAACAGGTTTGTACAGTGTCATTACTACTGATTACTCTCATGAAATGTCGAATCGATTGTCGATTGGTCTTGAAATTAGAAAATAAGTTGCACAAATGTCACTTATGCTCATCAACTGTCTTATTATTTGTCTTTCAAACTTGTACAAAAATAAATACTTTTATTAAATTGGCGATCTTTATAAAACTGAATTTCTGCTGTTAATTATATTTGTGTGCATAACCAAATTTTTGTGTTATTCCGTGCAATTAGTTACTATTTAACATTAAATGACATTAAACATTCATCTTAAGGTTGAAAGTTAATTGCTAATATAGTTCCAATTAAACTTCAAAGTCATATTTTTCGCTCAACTGGACTGATCACGGAGATCAGAATTGTGGTTACAACGTATTTCGTGATCATATGAACTACATAAAGAGTAAGTGTGTCATACTAAACCGAACGTGAGATCACTTATCTCTTTTCCCCATACTATAGTGTCGAAAATATACAAGAGAAAGCAATTCGGCAAGACTTGGTGTTCTACTCAATCAGTGACAAGTTGACAATCACCTTCTCTTATCACCAGGTGGCAGTGCAACCAGGTTGACCAATGGTCAACTTGACCAACGAAAGTCGTGTCGATGTGCCACTCGAGCCACACAACTTTGAGAACAAATTCCTTTTTGTGTACTACTTGTGAACAGATGTCCGAGATGATGATCCCGACTATAACTCGGTGTACACTGTACACCGATGACCGACGCATGTTTGACGAGGTCTACCGCCGTACTGAGGCATTCATCACAAGGAACTTCTTCTGCAAAACCATTGCTTCGACAGTGACACCGGAGATTTTGCAGGTAGGTTCACTTTAATGATGTCTTCTTAATTGACTAATTATCTGTTATCATATTTATCGGGTAATCTACTGTACTTCATGAATGACATATGGCGTCCTTAGCTGGCTGATCTCAATGCCAGCCCTTAAGCCCTAAATGGAACTCTGAAATTAAACTCTGAATAGAACTATCTTCGGAAAAGGTCTCTTTTTGACGAGAACCTGCTTCTCTATGTTGCGAATCAACTATCCCGCTCAATTCGATTCACTGTCGGATGATATAAATCTGTTCATTGTTCAAATCTGCACTACGGTCTATAACAAAGGTGACCTGTTGAAAGCCTCGTAGACATATATGCGTGATGCTCAAATACCAAGCGGACAAAATCGATTAATAATAGTTTTGCAAATAGTTTTGTTTAGAAATTGTGTAATCATTTCAGAAATGTAATTTTGAATTGCTTACTCTGGTCAGTCAAGCCAGACTTGAATGGTTTGCGCGTTTGTACTAGTTGGAACAGTGAAGCTTGAGGAAGGCGCCATTGGCACAGTGCTTTTTGTGGCAGAGCAGTTATTGCAAACTTGACCAATCAAAGTTGCCCACCTCGAAGGTCACTTGAAATGCATTTGGAAGAAGGCGTCAAATGTAACAACTTTGTAAGGGTCCAATGGAGCACTAAAAGGTGACTCGATGACCGATTTGAGCAGAGAAACGGAATTGGACATTTTCCTTTGACTGTTTTCAGATTTTGAGATCATTTTGGTAAAAATTAAAAATATATTGAAACAATACTACAGTACACCTTGCTATAAATCCTGCATATAATCACAATTTGCCTGAGGGCACTTTCTTAAGTTACATTCTTATCATCTTCATTTCCAGGAAAAAGGCGCCATAAGAAATATTCAGAACATCGTTACAGTACAACACACGGCTATATTACACTTGTTTTGCAACATGTTACAGCTCTCGATAACAAACAAGTTTTGTAAGTATGTTTACATATAGAAGTTAGTGCTGAATGTAAACCGAAAGTGAGATTGGATGCACACGTGGCAGATAACATATCCCGAGTTTCATCAAATCATTTTACAAACTATAAATAAATCGATAGAATAGATTCTCACTCGCGAACACACTTTTGATATTAACAGAATTCTACAAATATGAAAAATAATTCAATCTACTAACGAAAGAACACGAATATCAACATGATGTAGCTCAAAACACATATTTCAAAACAATTGACAGCGATAAGGATTTTATTTGTGAAATTCAATTTTAAAGTATACAAATAATACTTTTGTCACTTTGAGCACTCGTCAATATTTTCTGACACTGCTGCTTGCTTCATCTTGGCCGCCATCCTTAGCAAATCCGCTGGTATCATCCGAAGCCTGATTTTCGCCACCCTTGCTTGCATAACCAGATGTTTCGTCGCTGGTTTGATCAGTGCCATAATTTGATGTGCCATTATTGCTGCTTGTTTCAGAAGTTCCTTGGCTACTTGGCTCGTTGCCCATTTTGGAAATAATATATTTTCTTTCAACAAGTTCAATTAATATTATTTGAAAGATTATATTCTTGAATGATTGACAAACTTTAATATTATTTCGTTTTCAATTTATATAGAAATTACATCGGCACATCAAGCAAACAGATGCAACACCGAGGCAGATGCTATTCGAGAGTTATGATGCTGAAAACACGCCTTTAATCACGTGGATATTTGAGTATTACAGTGAACAGGTAGATTTAGCAGAAATTGCTTGCCAAGAAAATTAACAAGAAGTTGGTTGATTTGGATCTTGCTAGTTAACCTTGAAAGTAAGCAAACTTTGTCAGAATGATAATAAAATTACATGGAATTAGTCAAAATAAAATTTAATACAAACAAATACAATTAAGCTCAATACAGCAATTAAAATTGTCATCCAATTTTGGTGGACAAATTGTTGTGTGACTTTAATACTACCACTTGTGCTGGTTAGACCCAGTGCGAGTGATGAATTTTTAATTTTAGATTTCGAAAAATCGTACAAATGTTGAATTGCTTTTTTATCTTCAAAAAATTTAATCTTATTTTAATTAAATTAAAAATTAGTTTACTATTTTTGTTGCATTAGTACATTTACCTGGCACAATAATCTCAATTGTTTATCTTGTAGCAAATTTGTTCCTTCAAGGTCTTTATGCGAAATATATTTAAGCCAACCAAAGCCATGGCTGTTTAGCAGAAATTTGACTTTTTTGGTTTCTAATATTAATATATAATAAAAATCAAATTGAAACAAATTTATATTAGCAAACAAGTATTCAAACCATTTGTATTGAATTTCTGTCCTTTCTGGTCAATGATCGACAATTTAAAGATCGCTTTGACACCGTCCGGTTGGCCGTCACACGAGTTCAGTCGTAAATAAGCAGAAATATGTTTTTTCTGTTCGGGACTTTTACCATTTGGATAAAAATCAATGTGAAACTGCACATTTTCCTTATTAGTCAAACAAAACGTTTCGGATTCGATGCATTTGCCATTGGGCTGAGCAGTGTCGAAATTATCAATTGTCCAGCTAAAGTATGTGTAGTGTTGAGCGGTTCGATTTGATCGAACTGATATGTCGTCGTTTTCATAAATAAAAACTTGAAGCAGTAGGTGCACTTTGTCATTTATAATTAGCCCATTTTTTGGATCCATCAAAAAGTCGTGCGATATGAATTGGTCAAATCCACACCCATTCCTACAATGTTCAAACAGATGTTCATTCTTTGGTTCTGTAATTATTATGTCAATTATTATACCAGTAAAGACATTTATATCTCTAGAATGTTATAATACAAACTTCTTGGAAAGAGTTCTTCTCCTTGCTCATTGAGTATTGAAGCACGATATTTAGCAACCACTTGTGTAGTCTCACAGGTGGCCAGCCAAAAATACAACGAAACAAACCGCTCTTCTTTAGCATTAATGTTGGGATTGATTTCGACAAAAAATCTAATGTCCCCTTTGGGTGGAAAGGCTTCTGTTGATATAAGTTTAGGATACTTTGGCGCTGGTTCAATCCGCTGATTGATGTACGACGATATGTTGTCGATAGTCTTCTTGTATTCGATCGTATGTGTGATATCCATTTTGCATAATGAAATTATTGTTGATTTGTTTTGATTAAGGAGATTAATAAGAATTCATAAGAGTCACATGTTAAACGTATGCTTGATATGTATCGTGCCTACGTACGTACAAAAGGTATAAAAGGAAAATGTGTCATCTCAGATGTCATGACTCATCTGTCAATGGTATCATGTACATTTACACTGTCTAGTGCAGAGTGCAGTGTTTCAATAAATATTTTGAGTGAAATACTCACACTGAAATCAGAAAGCAGTCAAGGTAGTCTAGCTGGTTATTACTTACAGGATGGCATCGAGTGATGCACTGTACTGTACAGAATCTGTACTACAGATAGCGACATCTATTATTTGATATGATTATTATAATTAACTTGCGTGAATTAAAACAAAAGTCTTTTTTAAAATTATAATTGATTTAGGGTTTGATTCATGCTCAAACCGTTTAAGCATGCCATTCTTTGGTGAAATGGATGTGAAACGTGATTTTTGTCTATTTCACACTTAGTAATATTCATTGTAAAGTGTTTCCGCAATAGAATCACTTTTATGCTACATTTCCTAAATTAGAACAACTCATCTCCTTCTAAGAACCTTCTTTGTGAAATGTTCTCTCTTTGTGGCTATAGACTATCACTCTATCATTGAGTGTTCAACTGAACTTTAGTTACTGAAAGCAAGTGCAAAATCAGCAAGTTTCCCACAATGCCAAATGCATCGTTTTTTCGTCAAATTGATACGACTCGATTTGTGTGGAAATTTTTATTGAATTCCCAAACTTATGTTTCGGGGAAATCTAGATGAACCGTCTGTCCAATACAACTACATTTCTACATTTACACTTACATTTGATCTTGATTGAATCATTCAACAACAGACTCCTCTTTTGGAACACACTTCAAACAGATTTGTTAAAGTTAAACAAAAAGTATAAGTTTGAATTTCTTCTTTATCCTTCTGTCAATTTAAATACAATAAAACGCAAAACGTGTAGCTAGCTAGCTAGACGTATTAACAATAGATGCATAATTCTATTCTGGAGCGGCCAAATCGATTAAAGCATTGAGAAAAAGTGAACAAAATGATGCAAATGATCTCGAAACTGTTATAATACTTCCATGTATTACCACACCATGATACACAAAATAACTCATTCTTCCAAGTTTGGAAATTGAGCAGCAAGAGTGCGATAGAACAGATCTCCATCAAATAAGTCAAATGATCCACCACAATGGCGACGAACAAACTCGCAAGTGAGCTGTCGGTGACATAATATATTATACTTAAAGTTTCTTCGCCATTGGTAAATTAGGTTCGGCAGCATCACCACCAGGGAAAGACTTGAATAATGAATCTGTCATCAATTTCAAGGGAAATGTGTCAATTCAGTTTGATTGTAGTTGAATAAATTTGAGTTGCCGAAATGTTTCACAAATAGCTTGCAAACTGGTGAAAGTTGAAATGTCTGAGAGCAGTAAGTTGAGTCGATCGAAATTGCATTTGGTCGAGAAAGTTGTTTGTTGACAAAAAATGTGAAATTATGACAATTGATACAAAGATAAGCCAAATTATGTACCAAAGTGTGAAACAAAGTACAAAGTTCGGCAATGTCCAGGCGTGACAAACATTTTCTTTTCAATTTTCAAACATTTCTCACTTTATTTTAATTCAGTCAAAAACTTGTCGAAATACGACTGATAAAATGGTATTACAAAAAATATATTTTATTTCGTGTGGTGTATAAAATGTATATAAAATTAAGATACCCTAATACACATATAAACCAGTTTGTGCAACATTATTTAGTCATTTGAAAGGCATTTGTAAAACTAACGCGCGTAATGTAGATAGGTGATTTAAATGATCTTACTTTTTGATAAGAAACATGAATCGCATTGTATAAAATGTATATAATAAGATGTAAAAGAATACGTCGGCCATCATTCGCACAAGTGGCGCCATTTCGTGTGTGCGTCTTAAAGTGCATTTTCATACAGTCCAGGCAAGTCCACAAACCGAATTGGCTCACGCAACATCTGATTATGTCGAACCTCGATCCACTTGTCCAACTCTTTGCGCTCGTTCATCGTACCCGGATGTGGTAACTTCAAGTGTTGAATCTCAATGTGACGATAGATGGCGTCCGAGCGGGTGCACTCCTGATGACAACATTCCCACAGGCACTTGTACGGCTTATAGGTGAGATGGTGATACTGATGATAGATGAGTTGAGTGTTGGAGACACACTGGCGTGCACAGTTGGGATAGTCGCAAACGTACTGACGGTTCACTTCACGGTGCAGTTGGACATAATGATCGCAGATGCATTTACGATTCTTGGCGGTGAATTCACAGCCTGGGAAGACGCACTGGAAGAGGCCAAATTCGTGTTCGTACCGGAGATGGGTGATCAGGCGGGGGTAGCCTTTGTACGCCTTCTTGCACAGGTTACAGGGCCATTCGGTGAGGTGAACGTGGGCGGAGCGGAAGTGGGCACCAAGTTCGGCATGTTTCACAAAGCTTGCCCCACAACCTGCAATGGTGCACCGATAGGGCTTCACATTATGTCCCAGCAGATGCATATCATAGTCGCCTCGCTTGCTCAACTTGGCAATACAGCCCGGATAGGGACAGCTCATATAGACCGTACGCGAATAACACTGAGTCGATATATCCTTCCAACGGGCTGGAAGTGACCGCTGATGGCGCACATTTCGAGGCGCATTACCATTACCATTGCTATTATCCACATAATCACCATTGAAGTTCATTGAATCATCACTGAAGGTGGTCTCAATCAAGCGCTTCCGTTCAATACGTCCCGATCGATGAATTGGTGAAGCTTCAAAAGATTTGGCGGAAGTTCTGGGTGAAGCATGCTTCAAACTCGAAGATTTTGATGTCGGTGGACTCACAACTTCCACCGCACTCACAACTTGCATTCTCACATTCGTACCATTCAACATGAGTTGCTTCGTATTCGGACTTGGACCGTTCACAATCACCAAATCCAACTTCTTCAATTCTTCCATTTTACTACTCTTCGTCGGCAATTCTTCCAACAGTTGGTCACTAGTCTTTGCAATACTCGCCAACATTGAAGCATTACGATCAATCGGTATTTCATCCTCGAAAATCACAGATGAAGAGTCCGATTCATAATCATCGCCATTCATCAAGTTTTGGGAATCCTCAAAGTCTAGTGGTGAGATAGTTTCAGTGATGCACAGATTCTCGTTATTTTCGTTTGTGGCAAAACCATTTGAGGTAGACTGTTGGTACAAAGCTTCATGGCTATTCAGACTAGTACTGTTTTGTTTAGTGCTGTTCGTGGTAGAACTGTTCAGCTTAGTACTACTAACATTAAGGCTGAAACTATTCATACTAGTACGAATAGTGTTAGTACCATTCAGATTCTTGCTGTTCAGACCATTACTATTCTGTCCATTCAGTACAAAGTCATTCACTTGAACAGCAGAAGAGCTTGCTGGAATGATCGGTACTTCAACTGGCATACTCTCCTGTATGACCAATTGCTGTTTATCCATCACTGATACATCGGACAGCTTGACACGTGCCGAAATGTCGCACATCATCTGGCGGAATCTCGCCTTCATCTTGTCCAGTGTACCGTTCATCTGATAGTCAATCTGTAGTTTCAATTCTTGCTTTTCCGCCTCAAATTCTGTTTCGAGATTGTGGAGTGCCTTTGCGAGTTCCTCCTCCATTACTGTTGATGCTGTTGGGTCATTCATTTTCTTAACTCGGAGAATAGGAAGATTTGTAGATGATTAAATGATATAATAAGTTTCAAGGATATCGGCAGCACGAAGGGTAAAATACGGTTGAATGTTGGTATTAAATAATTAAAGGCGCTTCAAGGTAAGCAAGGCAAGTTGTATTCTGTATGTAAATATGTTATAATTTGAGGTAGAAAATCATTTAGTAAAACGCGGAATATCGTCAGATTCAAAATCAAAAGTGAGAACCAAGAATTTCGTGAAAAATACGATCAAATACATGTCAACATTCGGTTTCGATGGTATCAACAGACGACCTTTGATACATCAAGACATCATCATTTTGAGCCGGTTGAGAACAAACAAACTAGTTGATATCAAGCACGAAAGAATTTGCCCGATGTAAGAATCGTGATGACAAGGAATGAATGTGATTTGACAGAGCAATCAGTGAATCATACGAATTTTCACACGAACAAAGAAATGTTGACTCGAAACAGGCACAGAATGTACAGGCGAGTGAGGCACACAATGTCATTGTCTGAGTCAGTCACGTGTCGAGTGCATATCAGTTTTTACTGAGTTATAAAACTTGTGCTGCCATCTATTCAACAGAACAAAAAACATATTAATTAATTTTAAGTTTAATTTTTGATTTTTGGCCAGAAATTGAGATTTGTTAAAAGACTATTATCTAGCTAAGAAGTTAAAAAAATAATGCAGAGCGTAGAATCTAAAACTTGGTATTTTCAATAATTGGGTTTCCCCAAGCTGATCAATAATACTAAAAAAATGATGCCATGTTTCGAAATCATAAAGGAGAAAAATATATTTTTCTATTTATTTTATCGCAAGCTTGATAAGATTTGTATTCGTTATTTTCATGTGGAAATATTCATATGAAGGTTAAATTGATTGATATGAAAATGCATTTGTATTTAACCCAAATTTCGTTTCCTCAATCATTCAGTCTGATCACTTTCCTTCAATCGGTTTAATAAATCGAGAATGATTGTCAAAACATTGAGTTTTTGTTTGTTAATTGCAGTTTCGTTTGTGCTCGTTTCTAGCAAAGTGATTCCAGCTTCTCAAAATGCTGCTCCTGCTGCTGACTTGGCGGACAAGCGTGAATTTCTTCGAAATATGACCAAAGAAGCATGGAATGCATATGTGAAGTATGGCTGGGGTGCTGAAACGGTTCGACCACTCTCGAGTGAGCCAGCTTGGTCACTCAACAATGCTGGAGAGAATGGTCGAACTATTGTGGCTGCTATGAGCACACTCTGGGTGATGGGACTGAAGGATGAATTCGAACGAGGTCGAGCGTGGATTGAATCCAACTTTGGCAATTTCTCTCAAGTTGATGATGAAATCGATGTGCAGTTGTACATTAATGAATATGTGGGAAGTCTGTTGTCATGCTATGCACTCACCAATGACACCATGTTTCGAGATAAGGCGTTCGATATTGCCAGAATACTTCAACCTGCATACGACAATCGGACAGGTACTTTGGGTTTTAAAAAAGAGAATTTAAATTTGTTTATCTTCTAAACAGGATTGCCAAGCCGTACTTTCATACCCAAAACTGGCCTACGAAAATCCCTGACTAATGTTGACTTGGACGATCTTGGTGGCACAGTCCTCGAGACTCGTTATCTTCACGCACTTGCACCAAATCAATTTCCCGATCGAACCAGTCAATGGCGTAACTTACTCAAAACACTATCTCAATCCGAACCTAATCAAGTCTTTCTTGACGATATCGATTTGACCACAAACGCAAAGTGGAGCGGCAAGGTGCGTTCGCTCACATCGTACAACACTCAGCCATTGTATGCAAATCTGGTGAAGGCATATGTCCAATCGAATGGAAACGATTTGGACGGACTGGACATGTATGTCAAGGCTATTGAGAATGCTGAACAGAGTCAGATGATTACCAAGTCAAACAAGACCGGACTGACCTTCATACGAGATTATCAAAACGATTCGAGTGAATTTGTCAATTATATGGAATATGAGGCTTGCAACTTTGGTGCCATCTTCAAACTTAGCTCTGGTTCACTCGAGAATGTATTAAAAAGTCACAAAAGTATTGGCTCAATTGGAACGAACGATAAGCTCAACGAAGCCATCAACAAACACAAAACTCTCGCAAATCGAATAACCGAAACATGTTATTATGCCGCGAACAAAACTTCAACCAAATTGCCTTTAAGGGGAATGTATTTCACCGACAAGGAGGAGGCAGAAAATGTTCAAGGATTGCACGATTTACGAAATTATCTGTTTGATTCTGGTTTGGAAGAAAGTTATCTTGTGATGTGGCGAACGAGCAAACAAAACAAATATCGTGATTATGCTTGGGAATTGACACAGGCCATTCACAGACATGCTCGGATTGGAAATGGTCGCGGTTTTGGCTCCGTGAAAGATGTCAACAAGTTGCCCTCCAGTAAGTTGGACTACCAGAAACCTGATATACTTGCCAGTGTATTCAAGTATCTGTATTTGATCTTCTCAGAGGACAACGTACTTCCACTGGATCAGTGGGTGTTCACAGCGGCGGGACATCCTTTGCCCATTTGTGGCAAAAATAAGGCCAATCTAAATTGTTGAATAATTTTAAAATACCAATGGTAAAATGGGAATTGTTATGCAATAAAAGTAAAGCAATATAAAAGGTAGACGATAATTGTTTTGAGACAATATAGAACAATGTGAAATGGATATGTGTATGAGCTCATTTTGAGAATACCATGTAAAGAAAGATAAAAGAAAACAATATATTCAGATAGATTCTTCGGCTATTCGTGGCACAAGCAGATTAAAGACAATCTTAGGATGGTGTGTTGGGAGTTGTTGTGATTCTCGCTGTTAGAGAGGTGATTCAACAAAAATATCCTGTTTCGAGTGCATCTACAGAGAAAATCGTCATTTCGTGAGAATTTTTGCGTTTCTTGAAGGTGCGAATGTGGTCCGCCATTACGTGGTAAATGTACGAATATTAGATAATTAGATCGAAGATTACTTCATGTAGATCGTGAGCAAGGTGAAGTGGAAATTTAGTGCCATAAACGGCCGTTACAAATACCGGTACAAATGAAAGACACGTAGGAGAGAATAGACTCGAGTGGTGGCGAAGATCGTTGGCGGCGAATGGAACCAGAATTGGTCAATTACCACACAAAATAGTGAAATGAGTACTGATAGGAATGAATTTTGGTTTGAGGCCCACAGAATGGGTCCAAGAAGGGGAATTGAACGGAGTGATCTGAAAAAATCAAAAGTTAGTTTAGGTTTATGATTTTGCCATTCATTACTCCAAACGTAATATTATTTTTTAGAAATCAAGTTTACTAATAACAAAGTAAATTTAGTTGGCTCAATGATTTGTTTGCTTTACGTTGCATCTTGAGCCAATATATCTGTTGACATATAGCCAGTCGATTCGCTATAACAATGGCGAACATATTCTTTATGAACTTCAAATGTAACATGCTAGAAAGAGGCTGTTTCAAACAGCTGATCGTCGACGAAGGGCATACACAGACAGTGTTCAGACACGGTTCTAAGTGCACTACCGCCACACTAAATTATGAAAACTTATTAGCATTCAGCAAATTTATTTCATTTCCTCCAAACAAATTATCAAACGATAAATTATTTCTAATCAATTTCCTTGAATTGTGTAACACCACTGGTATGACACACTGAGTGATATTTGAGATTCTCTTTAACTGTGAGTTGACATTGCAAGTGTTTTTGTTGGGTATTGTGGGGAATTGACTTGCTGAGAAACAATCAACGGACCCCAATTGAAGTGCACCAACATGTTCAACTTTAGGTTGATCCGCAGCATTCGTGCTAACCAACCTCCCACATGGTTCAAAGCTTTAATTGCAATGTGTTTCGTCACATTCACCTTCTACACATATTTGTTAACTGTTGCTGACTCACCAGACTCTCGACTGCCCTTTCTCCCACTGCCCTACCTAATCAACACATCCACGTGTCAGTTGAAGGATTATCCCATGTTTGATGGACAAACTCGATTACTGTTCAAAAGTCATGCCAATGAGGACTTTGATTGCAACTGGCACTCGTGGCCACCTTTTCATGTGAGACGAATCAATTTCACTTGGATTGAAATTGATTTTCCTGTGCCCCAAGAAAATTGGAAATGTTTTGCTGTGGAAATTAAAAAAAGTGATGATGACAAATTTGAATTTGGCTCAAAAGTTGGACCATTGGGAAGGTTGACTAATTTTGTGAACAATCTTACAAGCTTGACCGAGAAGAATGTGGCCCGTTGGGATGTCGTCAAAGTGATTTGTAATGGATCATTCTCACGCAAACCTTACACCGCCGTTGTTCCATTGATTCAATATTATCACAACATAAACAGCAACAAAACCAACGCTCGAGCCAATGTTCTACTACTCGGCATTGATTCAGTCTCACGTCTCAACTTTCTGCGACATATGACGCGAACCAAAAGATTCGTAGAAAATCACGGTTTTGTGCCAATGTATGGTTATCACAAAGTCGGCGAGAACTCATTCCCGAACGTAATGCCAATGCTCACTGGTCACCATCACACCTACTACTGCAATAAACTCAACGCAAATTGTGCTGGCGACAATTTTAAGTTCGACAACATTTCGTTGATATTCAACGATTACGCCCGCCAAGGTTTTTTGACCACTTTCATCGAGGACATGCCCAAATATGGATTCTTCACATATTACTCTGGCGGATTTGTCAAGCAAATGTTTGATTATTACCTTCGTCCAGTGAATTTGGCTATTATTGATGACCTCTACTCGTCTCGCATGTGCTACCAAGGAAAGTTGGAAAATGAGGTAAAATTCTGTTGGTCAATTAATTGACATTATACCTTATATATATTAAAATCTTATATTTAGATGTACTGGGAATATATTTATGACCAATTGAAAGCTTTTCGAGAACGTGACAATCAATCGTTCATTAGCTTTGCTCATGTGAGCTCCCTCACTCACGATGAATTGAACTACATCGGTTATGCGGACAAACCATTTCATCACTTGCTCGAACAAATTTTCTCAACTAATCTCAATCACAATACTGTGATTATGCTGTACTCGGACCATGCAATTCGTTTTGGTCCGAGCATGAAAACAAGATCTCATTTCTACGAAAGTAGTTTGCCATTTTTCTACCTCTATGTACCGGATTCTTTGGTTTTGTCCGAACGCAATGCAAGTCAACTCCGAGATATTGTTCGTGTCAACCAGCACCAACTGACCAGTCACTTTGACCTGCACGCAACCATGTTGCACCTACTCAATGGCCAAGTTCCCCAATCCGAACCTTATGGTCGTTCACTTTTGGAGCTAATTCCACAGAACCGTACTTGTGACATGGCCGGCATTCCACCTGATTCGTGTTTGTGTAACTCATTTCAAGAAATCCAAGTCACTTATGAAGTGATTCAATACTCAGAGGCAGTTGTCGCCCACATGAACCAAATGATGTCCTCGTACGGCAACTATTGTGTTCCACTCACATTAGGCACCACCGATCAGGCATTCCAATCATTCGATCGTGTACTAAATGAATCGTACCGAGAAGTGCACTTCACTACTCGACCAAATGGCGCCAACTTGAAAGCAACCGTCCGATTGGGACAGCGAAACGAAGTTCTCAGTGTTGATCACATCACTCGAAACAATCGATATGGCGAACAGTCACACTGTGTCAAGAGTCGACGAGATTTGGTGCAGTTTTGCCTCTGTTGGAACCGTGTGCACAGTCAATCAAGTCAAAGTGAATCAAAATTACATTCATTCATCGGCTGGATTGGAAGTGCATTCGAACGTATCATGCTAAGCAATCAAACTAATTCAATTTATAATTTATAATTTTGTATCAATTCTATTTAATCAATTTTTTCAACTGTATAAATGAAATATATAAATCATATGATAAAATTATTATTGATAATTTATAGAGAACAATTTACTTTAGATTATTACTTGTAAAATTAGTTTCCTACACCAAAGGACAATTCACAAACTATGCAGACGTCAGAATTGTTTGACGTAAAGTTGAAATCAAAACTTAAACAAAGTCTGGCTAATCAACAAATAATGTGATGTAAGAACAATTACATTGCATTAGAAAAGTTCAATGCAATTTGAAAAGGTACTCGGGTGCAATATGCTGATCAATGTTGAGTCAATATTGACAGAATGAATCAAGTGAGTGATGCGCTAAAACTCACTTGGTAAATAATATAAAATGTACTGTACTTAGAACAGTTTAAGGACATTTTTGTAGATTGGCACTATTACAGGAAATAAATGTGAATTATTTTATAATTAAGAATAATTGCTTTTAATTATATTTTGCATAATTCTGAACGCTATAAAACCTAAATCAATTACATAAATTAATTAAATAATCCAATATGTACAATAAATAAAAATTGAATTCGAAAAAATTAACTGTTCTTGACTTTTAAAAGATTATTATTATCACCACATGAACCATTGTTGTTGCTTGTATCTGGAACAGTGTTGACTTTATGACTTTGGTAGTATGATTTGAAGTAGAATCGTGTGAAGAGAATCATGTAAATGATTGCCTGCAACAGATTGTTCACAATGAGAAATTGACAGTAGCCCTGTTGGAACACTGTGAAGTACACTCCATAGACGAACATAAGCACAAATTGACCAATTTGCAGTTGAGTGAGGTAACGTTTCCACCAGAGATATGGACGAATGGCTGGGCCCATTGCAGTGAGGCCATAGTAGCCGTACATGAGCACATGGATGAACGTGTTCATCACACAGAAGGGAATCAACATGTGACAAATGCCATTCAAACGGAAGTACATCCAACCATAGAACGGCACAGACAGATGATGGTAAAAGTGCAGACCAGTCACTTGGGATTGCTTCTTACGCAGCACAAAGAACACAGTGTCCAACAGATCGATCAGTTTGCTGAGCAAATAAAGATGACAGTCGGAGATGATGGCCGCTTCCTCTTTGTTCGGTTCTCCAAAGTGAGGAAATTTAACATCCAACATTCGGTCCACTGTATTGCGTCCGTTGAACAGCAATCGACAGAAGAAGTATCCATTCGCCAGTGACATGAACACATTGTACACAATCATCACTCGGGTCAGTAGGAAAGGCTTCCGATTTTGCATCCATCGTGGACCAATGAACAGCACAAATGCTGTGTACAAAGCCAGGATTGCCAAAAATGGACTAAATGAGCCCATCAGTGGGAAGTGACGCACTCGTGGATCGCCATTCTGGGCCCAATAGTCACTCAGCCAATATTGGACAAGTGAAACTGTTGACGCTGAGTTGATCAACTCGTTGTGCATCTTAACACTCGAATCAACAAGTCAAAAGTGAACTTTGTTTTAATTGCAACTTGTATATTTATACGACTCATTACAATATGTGGGTAAAATCTTAAATGGTGATACTTTCCGGTTGCAAACAGATAAATTCCGACAAACGTCAAATAGAGGGGTCTGCAAATTGATCAGGTAACAAGTGTGAGTGTGTGCCATTATGCATGTACAAATAATAGTGCTACTGGAAAAACCACTCTCTCAATTAATCACTTGGACTTTCGCTTTAGAGGTAGGATTACTGCTAAAACTGCTAAGACTCCGCCTTATAAAGCTGTGAACGTAGATAGAGAGAACTAAGGAATTCTCCATGTCTTGTTAGTCATGCTAATTATCATTAAAGTATCGATTGGTATCAATGGCGGCAACATAAACATAAACAACAGAGGTTATTCACGTTTTTCCCTTGACCACTATGACGTACATTTTAGTGTGTGCTAATTTTTGGATTTTCTCGTGCTTGCAATCTAATCTAATAAACATTAATGATTCAATGCATAAATCACTCTAAATTATGCAAGAATATGAGCTCATCTTGATAATGATTGCTGCACATTAACAAAGGAATTTGGAAATCCAAATCGGGTTTCCCATTTGTCTAATTAATGATAACACTGGCTTTAGCATTGATATTTCCTTGACCTTGACATTGACACTCCCTGTAAAAACTTATACAGAAAAATAAATGGAATTGGCCATCAAAAATACACACATTGAACGTGAAATTGCCTTAATATAATTGACTTCAAATTAACGACGATTTTACTAAATTTTAATTTTAAAATAAAATATATAAATAAATTTAGCAAATTGTTTATATAAATAATATTAAAATTTATTAAAACACGCAAGAATGTACAATTAATAATAAAAAGATGTGTGTATAAATATATATAAATAAATAATTCAAATTGATATGGTCAATTAGTAAAAATTACAATTCCTTCTTTGGCTCAACATTTGACTTTTTGCTTTTGTATGTGTTCAGATAGAACCGAGTGAACAGTCCCATGTACATGACCGATTGAATCAAAATGTTGTAAGTGAAAAAGTTGGCATAGCCTTGCTGGAAACAGGAGAAATACACACCGTACAGGAAGAGTAGAACAAATTGAATGATTTGAATTTGGGTGATGTATCGTTTCCACCAGAGATAGGGCTGAATGGCTGGACCCAGTGCCGACAGACCATAGTACGCGTACATGAGGGTGTGAATGAATGAATTCATGAGCCCGAATGGAATGACCACTGCGTTGGTGCCACACAGTCTGTAGTGAATCCAACCAAACAGTGGCACTGAAAAGTGATGATAAAAGTGCAGCCAAGTGACTTGAGACTGTTTCTTGCGAAGCACAAAGAAGATCGTATCGAACAGGTCGACTAGTTTCGATATCAAATAGAGGTTGCCCACGTCCAACTTGGACATGACCGACGGACTTGAGTCCTCAAAAGTGGGGAATTTAATGTTGAACATGTCGAGACCCCAGTTGTAGTCCACCAGTATGACTCGATAGAAGAAGTATGCATTCCACAGTGACATGACCAGATTGTAGATGATCAAAGTGTTCCGCAGTGAGTGTGGCTTGCGATCTCGCATGAAGCGTGGTCCGATGAACTTGACAAACACTGCGTACAGCATCAGAATGGACAGTATTGGACGAATTGAACTCATCAGTGGGTAGGACGCAGTCCGGGGATCACCATTCTCGGTCCAGTAAGTGTCCAACACGTACTCAACAAATGAAGTTGAAGTGCCCACAGTGGGTGAGGACATGGTGATGCTCGTGTTGGACATTGTCAAATGGGAACTTTTTTGAAAGCTTTATGTGTGAAGTTTGGCACAACTTGAGATCCCAAAACAAAATATTGATTCAGTTACCCCTCGTGTGCTTGTTTATATATACACAAAAAAACATTAACACAAAAATTGGCAATTTTCAATTTGGTGTGAGAAACAGGAATCGAAAATGCTTATAACCAGAAAAACGTCTAACGTCACTATAGGTACTTTCTTAAGTTTCACGTTTCGTTTGTTGATTTTCAGTAACGTATTCCATTAATTTTCCCTTGAAAGTGAAAACGAGGGTTTTCTTACGTCCAAAGGCAATTCAAGTGGTTGCATGCAATGAAGCAAGCAAAAGAAGCATCGTCCCCACGTGGAGTGGATCAACAAGTTAAGCAGACGCTATGATTGTCTCTATGCACATAGACTCGCCGCAGGCCTGCTGTGAGGTTAGTTGCATTCGAGTGGTTGAATCCAACGCCCGTAAGACAAACACAGCCACACACTTGGTCATTCAATTTGTGTACGTGCAACAAATGGTGATCAAAGTGCCGTTGGCTCAAGACAGTAAAACATAAAGAAAAACCAGTTTCACATTCAATATATTTTGAAGCAAGACAAATTATCAATAAGAAAGCGTAATTTTTCGACTCTCGATACGTAAAAGATGAGATGCAATAAATCCGCTAACTATTGGATAATCAAACTTTTTTTTATCAACTTCCCCAGCAATTAAACATTTCAACCCTACCAATGGACTTCTCTAATTGAACAGATTTGCGTACATTAAGAGATAATCACATAAAGAAAAACAAATGACGTCACATTGTTACATTCAGCGACGAAGCATCATGAAAGAGTGTTCGAATGCACCATAAGTGGTTCGTCTGTAAGTTGAACCTCTCCAAGGTTCTATGGCCATCAGAAAGACCCTCCTCTTGAGCACGAACACACAATAATGCAGTAACAAAGCACTTGATCGCACAAATAATCCTTTCAGGCAGCTTAATTGTTGTTGCGACAATAATCAAAACAAAACGCTATTTATAGCAACATCCATTAGTCCTAATCCAGAACCCAAGCAATACAATCATTTACAATCGTTTTAATTTCGTTTTGCAAAAACCCAAAAAGTACTTAAATTAAACCAATTGTAATACATTAAATGTACTAATCTCACTTTTGTAATTAAATCAAAACTACAGACAAATAATTAATGATTATTTTCGATGATTTTCCAAAGCAAAAAGGATTGTCAAAATTAATGCGAATTCACCGAACTTCCTATTTCAAGTGTTTTCCAACTTTGCCTGTCAATCAAACCGGGCAATCAATTGCTAATCATGATTTTGATAAAGTTTTTTTTTGTCCAATTACAGTATGTAGTTGATTAATTGATCGAATAAATGATTTACAAAATTATATTTATTTATAATTTAAATTACAATTTACAAATAGGAAATCTTTATTCATAATCTTGTTGTACATTTTATAATTAATTCGTAAATAAAATAGTTTGAGTCCAATGTAGATCAGGAGAATTGTGATGAAAAGCAAATCGATTAAGTTCAAATTGTAATATGCAATCAGATACAGAAAGAATGGATTAATGTTACATAGAATGTTGCTTTTGGATGAATTCTGATAAGTGTAAAGCATTTTTTGAAAGGGAGTTCAATTTTTTTTCCAATAAGTTAAAACATTAATTAAATAAACTAAATGAAATAAAGTAAATAATAATCATACTAAAATTTGTCCTTTAATTTTAAGGTTCTATTTATGTGCAAATAAGCTTATCTGAATTCAAATGGGAGAAATGGGGAAAAATACCCATGTATGAATTAAATGCGGATTTGAAAGTGGAAATCAGAAATTGCGCGTCTTCGGGTGACGTTCTCTCAGAAGATAAGAATGCAAATGCAATTATTGCATAATGTACTTTTTGTGTAATGATGCAAATTTAATTTGAGATTGAATCTAAATTAGAGTACTTTCTTTTGTAGGCATTTGTTCCGACTTTTTGTGATGTGTAATTTTGGCAATCTTTTGTAACTGTGCAAACATATTGTCGCCTGTCTTTTTGCACATGTCATAGAAGACGTGTCGATTTTTGAGCAGTTGATATGGCGAGTCAAATTCGAGTATTTCACCAGCGTCCAGTACGAGCACTCGATCACAGTCAATGATGGTGTTGAGCCGATGGGCAATGGTCATCACGGTGCACGAGGCAAACTCGCTTCGAATGGTCTTCTGAATGAGTGAGTCTGTTTGATGGTCTACGTTGGCAGTGGCTTCGTCCAGAATGAGCACTCGATTACGCCGAAGGACGGCTCGTGCAAGGCAAATCAGCTGTCTCTGTCCTACACTCAGGTTTCCTCCATTGTCCGACAGTTTTGCCTCAAGATTTCCGTCAAAATTTTCCACTTGTTTCTTGAGTTGCACCTCTTCAAGTGCCGACCAGAGTGCATCGTCCTGATACTCTCTGAAGGGATCCAAGTTGTATCGAACCGAGCCAGAGAAAACCACCGGATCCTGTGGAATGATGGAAACCTTCTTTCTCAGATCATCCAGGCCAATGGTTTGAATGTCAATTCCGTCAATTCGAATTGCGCCATTAGGTTCAGTGAGCCGAAACAATGCAGCGATCATTGAACTTTTGCCAGCTCCAGTTCTGCCAACGATTCCAATTTTCTCTCCGCCATAAATTGTGCAGCTAATATTCTTGAGAACTGGTTTTTCCATATTCTTTCCATACGCCAAATTCATATGATCAAACTCAATTTCTCCACTTTCAGGCCAATTCGACTCTGGTGTTAGACCTTTCTTAGACTCGGCCGGTGCTTCCTGTTCCAAATCCTGATATTCAACGATGCGTTCGACTGAAGTCATTTGACTTTCAAATTCAGCAGACTGAATAATGCCCCATTGGGTCATACCGGCAAGCATCAAACCCGACGAAATTGCCAGACCAGCATCTCCACCTTGAAGGCCATCAGTCATCATAACCGAAACTGTAATAATGACAATGTAGACAGTGGTCAGCCAGTCGAGCACTTGTCCCATTGCTCTGGCCGAACTGAGATACCAAAACCAGGTTGACGTGTGATCGTTAAGGTTTGCATTGAATTGCAGCTCAAATGGTCTTTGTGCTCCATAAGCTCGAATACTCGCCAGACCATTGACGGTGTTGTTCACGTGAGAGTATACAGGACTACGAACTAAGCCTTCGTAACGTTTAATATCACGTGCAGATTTGATGTAGATACCACGAATAAGCAAAATGACAACCGTCAGGCCAATCGCCGGCAGAGCGAGATACCAATTGACGAGACTCACTGTGATCACAATTCCAATTGCTTGTGCAATCGTTAAGTTTAGATCATATGCGGTCTTTGGCAGAGCCTCATCGATGATGCCCAAATCTTTAGTGAAACGATTCAATATTCTTCCAGCAGGATTTGTATCAAAGAACGCCACCGGAGCACGTAAAAGCCGAGAAAATATTTTCTTATGCAAACGAACCGAAGCGTTCATGCAAATTGCGAAGAAGGTCACTGACCGAAAAATGGTCGAGATGAACAGAACCACAATCATGGCGGTGAAAATGTAAATGTCCTTGTTCTGTTCGGATTGTTCCGGTTTGCCTTCTGCCTGATTCTTGTTGGTCCAGTCGGTCAGATAAATGTCAGACCAGTGAAAGACGACCTGTGAGACCAAGGTGAACAGTATCATTGAGGACCACAGGACTATTCCACCACCAGCACGGCTGTACTCTAGGTAAACTTTGGCATTGAGCGAACCACGTTGAAATTGTTCCTCTTCAACTTTGAGATCTTCGAACATTTCTTCGGGCTTGTCGCTGTCCAACTGAATGGCCTCAACCTGGGCAATTGAAAGTGTCCGTGGCCGACCTTTGAGTGCTTCATTCGAGATGACACTATTTGATCGTTCCGAACTAATCTCCGACATTGATCTCTCTCGGTTTGGATCTTCCTTCTCTTCGGATTCTTTCAGCAAACTCATAAAGTCAATTTCCATGCTTTGTAGTTCGGTAAAGGAACCATACGCAAGACATTTGCCGTCTTTGAGCACCAGAATTTTGGTTGCCTTTTGAATGAACTGAATTTGATGAGTCACGAGGATGCGAATTTTCGAACAAAGATGTTCCATGATGCATCTGAGCATAAAAACATTAATAACAGAGATTCTCAAGTTGACACAAAATAACTCACTTCTCAAAGATATGTTCAGCCACTGCAGTGTCCACTGCAGAAAGAGGATCATCGAACAGGCAGATGTCCGTGCCTCGGTAAACAGCTCTGGCAAGATTAATTCTCGCCTTCTGACCACCACTGAGTGAAGCACTCTTCTCACCAACCAGCGTTCGATCCGAATGAGGCATCAACTTGAGATCGCGTTCCAGTGCACAAACCTCCACCACTTTTTGGTATCGCTTCTCATCGTACTCCGTCCCAAAGAGAATATTGTTTCGAACACTATCGTTGAATGACCAAGCATCCTGACTCGAGTAGGCAGAGCTGCCATTGATGTCAATTGAGCCGGCTTCAAGTGGAAGTTCATTGAGTAGACTCATGAGAAATGAACTTTTTCCCGATCCCACAGGTCCAATCACGGCAAGCAGATCGCCCGGCTTCAAGTCAACGGAAATATCTTTCAAAGTCGGTTGCATATTTTGTGAATTCCATCTCGCAGTGATATGATCCACCTTGACGTATGCTTGGCCCTGATTGTGGCTATCTTTAGCTTTCACGATTCCTTTTTCATTGACGACATTATTCAATAAAGAATTGTTGTTGGAAATTTCTCCCAAGAGTAAGAATTCCTAAAAATTAAATCATTTAGATCAATCGAAGATAATAAACAGTTCATGTCTCACCTGAATTCGTCTACAACTAATTTTCAGTTCGCCCATCAGTGAAATAGCATTTGGAAACAACAAAGTAATACTGATTCGTAGTGAATTGAACAGTGCCACGGACACAAACACACCGTCCGCGGACAGAGGATTGCCCAGCAGAACGTAGGTGATGAACATAGCAAACAGAATTATGCGAGAGGCAACAAAAAATATCGACAAATTGAGACCTCGAAGATAACAGGCTCGTTTCACTCGGGATACTTCGGATCTAAATCAATAAATAAATCAGCAAATTATATCTCAAAACTCGTCAATTCTCACTTTCTCGCATTGGCCACTCGTTCCGCAAATGGATTCTCCCAACTGTACATTTTGATGACTCTCATGCCAGAGATGATTTCATTCATGTACCGAAGTCGAGTATCGGTTAATGTTGCGATGCTTGATCTATAGTTCAAATAATGGGCATTCTGATTCTAAAGATAATAAAAAAAATACCTAATTTTAGAGAACAATTCTCCCATGTAGAGTTGAAATGGAATGAACAGCAGCAGTATGACAAGTCCCACAAAACTGGACACACCCAAATGCGTCCAAACAATGTAGATCACAATCGCGGTTTGAATGGGCGCCACAATCATGTAACAGGCAAAGATGGAGAATTCATCGAATCGATTCACATCGTTCGACATAATGTTCACAATCTGTCCCACTGCAGTCTGTCCCATCGAGGCGAGACTCAGCTTCAGTGCCTTCCGGTACATCAACATACAACAGGCGGTTCGACATCTCATGCCCATTCGCATCACTTGCATGAACGATGGATGAATGAGCGAATTGCATATGAGCGCCGTGAGACAGACACCTCCAGCGTACAGCCAGGCCCACTTACGGGTAATGTCACCCTGTCCGGTGAAGTAGTTGATCACTTTGCCCAACATTATTGGTTGCACTATTCGAATGGCACACTCGAGCACTAGGTACACAATCAGTGGCACAACATAGCCACTCGCATATGTGCGGAACATTGTCCAGCCAATGCTCGGGTTCTTTTTCTTTGTTTCTATATCCCAATTTCTAAATTTAAACAACAAGTTAGTTCTGTATATGTAAAGTAATACACCACCACAACAGAATACCTCAACAATTTTTTCGTAATCTTGTCCGCTTCGTCATCTTTCGGACATTGATACAGATCGTCCATTTGTAGGCCATTGTTTCGCCATCCTCGATAGAATGTCGAAAAGATGTATCTGTATGAGACAATTATGAATTTAAATTTCGCAAATAATGAAACAAACAAACTTACGTGAAAACAACTTTTGAGAAGAAATTCACTTTATCATATGGAGATGGTCTGCTAAAACGAGACGCATACTTGGTCTGCATGCTTGTTTGCAACAACAAAATAATGAAAACAATAACAATGTGGACACAAAATGAAGTAAAGACACAAATTGTCTAACACTGAAGTGAATATAGCTGTGATTTATATATTGCCGACAAGACAAATGTGAAAACGTCAGTGAAACGACAATTTATTGAATCGAATCCTTAATTGAGCGGTAGGGCAAATTGTACTAAAGTAGGGTTAATAAAAGGTGTTTGCAATTTTAAACAGATAATCTCACATGTTAAGAGCATACTAAATGCCTTTACCAGTTGTCCAGTACTAATTTTACAACATACGATTTGATTGTGTTTAATCACTGAACTGGGCATAAGGTGATAAAAGTGTGATATAAATTGTCTATATTTTATAATGGGACAGTGTCGAAATATGTTTGAGTAGTGAAATTATATATATATTGTATGTTTTTGGTTCTAGTTAGTACTTTTTAAATTATTATTTGCTTTAGGGTTGTACTGGTAGAACCTAAAATATACGCCAAATTCCATGCAAGTGAACTTCACCGCAATACGTTCGAACGAATCTCCTCTTAAAAATATACATTTACAATTTAACGGGCAATTGTGGGCCACTTTTATGACACTCGTACTAATCGACTAACTACAAGGTTAGTACAGCAAGCAAATCAGCTGCCTTAACTCAGTCACTTTAAAGCAATGGAGAGATAATTAGTCCATTATCTGCTTATAATCATAAATGCAAACTTTTGTGTGTGAACGAATTTACTTTTGCACTTAAGCATACTTGGGGATTAACTCAACTAACCAAGAACGAATATACGATCCACAGAGCGGTGCCGGAGGGTTTTGTTTAGCAACATCCATCGCATGTTTGATTTTAATATGATTTAATTAATAATAAATTAAATTAAACAAGAAATAAATAATTGAAGCAATGTAATCATCAATAGGGATGTTCCACAAAAAACAAAATTCATTAAACCCCAAAGGCCATAATTGTGATTAGTGCAAATTAGTCAATGGAAGAGACATGCCCAGAACATGTGCCATATAGTTGGTTCTCTCATATTAGGCAGAGGCATAAACAGTGGCCCTCTCGGCCCGTTAAAAACGCGTGTAAAAGGTCCACTCTTTATGCCTCTACCTAATATTTAGATGTGAACCCTTTAAATAGCGACGCGCGATCTTTCAGCTTCAATCAGAACAGTAAACCATTTAATAGTTTATCATTTTTCTATGCTAAAACATGGATGATGTTTTAGAGAATGTGATCGATTTGAAGCAACAATTCGATTCGTACGACAATAGCACGAGTATTGTTGATTATAGTTCTGAAATATACGAATCATACGAATATGAAGAAAAGGTGACTAAATCGGTCAATGTTGAGCTATGCTTCAATCAGCCCAATTTCGAACTCACGGTCATCTGGTCACCCGTTATTCAAATATTCTTAATCGTGCTGTATTGTGCTACCTTTTTATGTGCCCTATTTGGCAACGCTGTGGTGATTGCTGTGCAGCGTTCAGCTCGTTTCATTCGCTCATCGCCATTTGAGAACATTCGAAAGTATTTGCTAAATCTTGCTGTATCCGACCTTGTGATTGGGGTTGTGTGTGCGCCCTTTGTGTATATCAACATCATTTCAGGCCGATGGCCTGTCCCATATTGTCTCTGTCCTGTGGTACAGTTTGTCCAACTGGCCAGTGTCTCTGTCACCACAATCACCTTGATGGTAATCAGTGTGGAAAGGCATTTGGCACAGTGTTTCCCTGTATCGAAATATTATCAAATTTTCAAATCTAATTCAACCGTCCTGGTGGTGTGCAACTGGTCATTAGCCCTGGCCTACGCGTACATTCTTATGAGAAGTGCCAATTGGAAACATTGGCCATTGTTAATTGACAATCGAAACATCACCATCAGCTGCCAGTGTGATAGTTTTGGCCGCCTTAGTGAGCCAGATCGAAAGTGGCAGATAAGCACAAATTTTGTACTCACCTTTGCAGTGCCACTGATTGTGCTCACAGTGACCTACAGTGCAATACGAAGAAAATTGATTTCTAACAAATTGGACAAACATCTACTCAATCGTAGAAGCGCAAGATCTTACAAGAATTTGTGCAAAGTATATTTTATATTTCGTATTTTGAATCGATTAGTGTTACTAATTATTGCTATATTCCAACTGAAAGTCAATAGAAACAATTTGGATTATCATTGTGCTGCACGGACTGTGTTGGACACCGATCAAGGTGTACCAGTTACTGCATGAGTATAAACTCGAGTTTATGATCATCAGGTACTGCACCGAGCAGCAGTACTTCGTTCAACGGTACATCCACACCACCTTCCACTGGTTGGCCATGGTCAACAGTGTCACTAATCCAGTGGTGTACACCTTCTCGAGTCAACAATTTCGAGTAAGCGATCAACAACAACAACATGTTTACCTTTAATTAATGAAAACATTTGTTATTTTGTCAAGAGCGGAGTTATAACTATAGGAAAATTTTCAAGCTAAACAATTAGAAAATAATTTTCCACATTAATGTGCCACGTACTTGGTTCACCGAACAATTGTGAATCGGAAGTAAGCATTTGATTACATTGTCAAAATGTAGTGGGCTTGATCACACGAGTGGATTCACCGAAAATCAATATGACCATGAGTCCAGTCCAAAAATAAATGTATTTCTATTTCTATCTATTTCAATTTCAGGTTTTAGCTATTACTTCTAATTGCCTGGTGTATACTAATGAATCGTTCGAATTATCAAAATCGAGCAAGCACAACTGAGCGAACACAAAATGTACAAATGAACTGCAAATCATTATTATTGAATTACTGTAATTACATAATAATCGAAAAAGTATACACATTGAGGTATGATTTATGAACACAAACATGGATGCATCAATGTCAACAAGAAGAATCTTCAGTCTTTGATAAAACAATAAAAAATACTGTCATAATTTAAGTATATATGAATCGTATGATCAGAAGCCCGATCTATTCCCCTAAGGAGTGAGAAAGTACTCACTGATTTTGCGACTATTGCAGAATAGACTTCGACGAGAGTTGGATCGTTTCACTGGTTTCCCCGATTTGTTGGTGGTCTTCGATGAGGTACTTAGGGATTGCTGTTTGGTGGTTTGAGTTTTGAGACGCTTCACATTAAAACCATCTTTTGGATCATTATTGTCAGGAGTATTATGAATCCAATTAGTGATTAAGGACAGTGCTGGTTTGGTAGTATCAGGAGTATTGCAATTCTCGGACTTGTTGAATCTCGAGGATTGATACGAAACAGTTGACAAGAACGATGAGGCCGGTCGCTTCAAAGTGACCGTTCGTTCGGTTAAGTTCGATCTTGCCGCATCGGATAGGTCAGGAACGTAAGCATGACACTTTGGAATCAGTCCTCTCATATCCATCCGTTCAAACTGTTCCTTGTTTCCAAGACATGGAGCAAAGGCCCATTTGTACAGAATTTGAGTGTCCGATGAATTGTAGATTGACATGGTGGACGAATCTCCAATCACAAGAGAAATATCCTCGGTGTCTTGAAATTGAAGTTCATAAAGAGGAAAACGATTTTCGATTTGAATTTGATCAGAAGAAGTTGACTCCATTTGTGGCATTGTGAGGGTTGAGTTCCAGATGTAACCTCGACCATTGGTAGAACCACTCAATAGATAACGACCACCAAACGAAGATAATCTAAAGAGAGGATATATTGGTAACTAAATACCACAAAAAGTATAACAAACACGTACCTTGAGAAATGATTTGAAATTCTACCACTAAAGATCATCAACGGATGTGTGGTCTCGTTAGCGAAAGCATAAACCTTCGAATCGGTAGAACTGGCCATCAATACATTTCCATATTTAGGATCATGACTAAAGATAAAACTAGAGAATCCATGTCCGCTTGAAGAAGACAACGTTCCTCGGGTCGTAGTAGCGGCACAGTTCTTGATAGAATGCGTCTTGATAGCGGATGGCGTGTATGAGCACTGGTACTGGCGACGACACTTGCGAATGTCCCACACCTTGATGGTCGAATCGGAAATGCCCGAAGAGTAGAGATGGTGGTTGTAAGTGGGACAGAAGGAAAGACAGGTGACAACATTTGAAGGCAAAATAGATTTAGTTTTCTGCATTTGACTTGTGGCAATCGGAGAGTGACGGTTAGTGGCACGGGAAAGTGAACTTCGAGTAGCTCGGAATGACCGTGGGGATTTCACTGAAGGCAGACGGTTAATATGTGGATCATCAATACAGAATTCGGGTCCGCACTTCAGGGCAGTAGAAGAAGCTCGAAGATCCCAAAATTTAATAGTTCCATCTCGGCCACCAGAGGCAAACAGGTTGGTGTCATAAAAGCTCAATGTTTTCACCGAACCATGGTGGGCACTAAAAAAATTTTGAACAGCACAATTTGGTCGTTCAATGTCCCACAGGACAATGGATCGATCACCGGAACAGGTTAAAAATTGACGAGGTCCGGTTCCGTAACCAGAATCAGACTGGGCGCCACATTCCTCTCTCCATTTAAGATCAAATATGGCACAGGTGTGAGCGGTAAATTTGGTAATTGGACTAAAGTCGTGCTTATTCAGAATCATCACATCACCAGTATCGTTGGCTGAGGCAATCCGGTCACCAGAAATAGTCAAGGTCAGTGGCGGAGATTCGTAAGTATTGAAGGTATCTTCAAACCGGTGATATTTGCATACTTCCAGGCTCTCAAACGAAGACTCGGGTAAATAGGCGGGATTGCTGGATAAGGTACCGGGATTGCGAATGGACATACCGCCCATTTGTCGGGCCAAAAAGTTAGATACAAAATTACGATTCATGGTTGTGAGAGTATTGTGGTACAAAGAAAAAGATAAAATAGCTTGGAAAATTCAGTGGACCGAGGCACAAAGGCAGCAGAAACAACCAAAAACCCTGTGGAGTGAAAAAAAAATTAGCTTAAATGCACAAAAGGGGGAAAGTGTTATTTAAGAAAATAATACAAAGATTAAAAGGTAAGTATAATTACCCAATCACAAGATATTGTAGTTGAATTCGCTCCTAATTGTACAATACACACACAAATGAGATCACTTGTGATTGGTTAATAATTGTCAGAGTGATGTTTGAGATCTTGTGTTAATGGTCAATTAGGATCACCAGGTAAACATGATGCAACGAGGCACAGGACAGACCAACGGATTCAGTGCACACAAACAGACAGACAGAGCAGTAGCAACGGCAGCGGGAACACAACAACAAGAAAATAAAGTGCGCCAAAATACACAAGCGAGATCAAAGTGTTCAGAAAAATGCATTTGGGTAAGCACCGCCCAATTGATACATTTAAAGGGCTGTTTTTAAATGGCGTTATTGTGTGATTAATAAGACATTTAAATATAAAAAAGGGTGGCAGCACACTCAACGGCTACAGCACACAGCGCCACTGCTAAGCCAAAACAAACCGTTTTTCTCCGTCCACAGATGATGTAACTTCGCGCGTAAACAACCTGTGGGCAACAATAAAGCGCCAATGAGCATTTAATAAATAAAGTTACTATTGAGTTTTGCATTGATGTGGTCACCACATCACATTGTGGTGCTGTACCGCACAAAAAAGTTACCCTCAATAATTTGTTTAGAGGTTGGTTGTCTGATTTTTAAATTTAATTTAAACAATTGTTTTTTAATCGATATTCTGATTGGTTTATTAACGATTAAATGTCGTAATAAATCACTTATTTAATTATATAAAATTTTAATTTAAAATTCAAATATAAAATATTTAGGATTAAGGATATTTTTAATTTTTCTTGCTTGTGGTTGCAGCAGTCCTTGGTTTTTTGCCTTTCGGTGATTTAAAGAAGCGTCTGCCGAAGCCTTTGGTTCCAGGCAGTCTCCTCGATCGGAGAACCTTTCGAGCCTTTTTCATGTGGCTAACCTTTCGCCGAATCCAGTCCTGATCACCGCGTTGAAAAGACCGGTTGATGGACTGGACAAATTTGAGCTCTCCGGGCTGAGCAACCTCCACCACCTCATCCTCTTGATCCTTCTCTTCGCCATCCTCAGGTGTCTTCCTCTTGTTCGAGATTATTTTAATCTGGCCATCCTTGTACACTCGAACAGAAGAGTTAGTGAGGAAATCAAATTCATCCTCGACGAATCGATCTTTGAAAGCGGCGGCAATATTCGGATCTTTGAGTAGCTGGACATCATTGGATGAGCCGAGATCCATAAAGAAGGTGACCGCCATCGACCGGTCAGTCTTGAGAGACAGTGATCGCACGTTACCCGGAAAAATATCCTGAAATTTCGCCAAGACAGCTTCAAGATTTGCCAGCAGTTTCTTAGAGTCCTGTTCCAACGAACCAATGGTGACACACAGACTGGCACCTTTGCCGGAAACATAGATTTTCGTTTGATTGAGGGCAGCCTCGATCTGAGGACGAAGTTCCGAAGCAGGCACAGTCAGATCCACTGGAATGGGCACCTTTCTTTGATCGATCCAGAATGCTTTGCCTAAGAATCGAGCCAGGAACGAGTGCTTATTTCGAAATAGCTTTCGATCACACAGAAATGCTCCATATTCGGAACCGAGTTTATTACGAAGCGGTTTCGGTCTAAATTCATTTCGAAGTTGACGTACGGGTAAGATTTCTTTGATCAACTCGGTAGCGGAAGCAGCTTCCAGAATATCAAACACACGACCTTTGGTCTGCTCGAGGTCGAGGTCACGGTCAGACAATGCTTCTTTGTTCACATCGGGCACAATCAAGCAGGTTTCAAAGTCCACCGCATGACGCCAATGACAAGGCAGCGAGACCGAATGAATAAATGTGGAAAAGTTAGCCGGGATTTTCTTGAGTTCCACCTGCACTCGAATGAATTTACTGTCCGCCTCGAAGAGTGGCTTTTTCTCAGACTTGGCGGCATCAAATTTTTCCTCAAGTGTACGCAACACTTGAAGAGATTCGGTCAACTTCGATGTTGGAACATAGGTCCGAGGATCAATTTCGGTAACTTTGGCAGTAGTAGCCTTTTGGACTTTCTTCACCGAAGATGCATTCCCATTTGATGGCGTTGTCTTTGAAGCAGAAACAGCGACTGATTTAACCTTCTTCGCGGGTGGTGTCTTGGTGACCATGGTTGTTGTGCTTCAAAGGATAACTCAAAGAATAATATTCTGACAAAATACGAAACAAAAACGAAGCACACGAGGGCAATCAGCCTGCAGAATCAAAACACGTGGTAAGTGGTTGGCCACAATGCAGTGGCGTTTTACTGATATTTGTGCGATACAGTCCCTCAACAACTTAATACTTTTAGCTATTAAACAGAGTAACGTCTAGCGTGAACAGTGATTATATGGGTTGCAGCACACTTAAGTTAAATATTCTGAATACGCAAACTATTTAATAAAATAACTACTAGTGATGAACGTATCGATAGTTTGAATTATATTTTCTGGCGGTCAACTAACAGACAGACAATTTAGTGCATTGCATTAAATCAGACTAAAATAGACTTGTTTGGATGTTTAGTATTATTAAGAAATCAATTAAAGAAAATATAATATCAATGTCGTGGCAACGTGGAATGCTCATTTGGGCAGTGTATCTCAAAGTATTCAAATTTTGAGTATTCCATCATCAATGAGGCGCTGTTTGATTGTGAGATATTTTCCACATACAGAATCAGCATATTTCTATGATATATACAAAAGTTAATAAATATTGTTCTGTTGAATAATTAAAAAGAAGAATTACCATATTTGCGCGTTTATCAAATGGCATTGATGCAACCAGAGATTGTTCGGATTGCATCATGAACGCCAGGAAAAACATTGCGCCTTCCAATGTGTGCATTTTCACTTCTTTCAGTATGGCCTCAACGGAATTATCTGGTTTGTTCGAATATCCAGGACTCAACTGATCACATGCTTCAATGTACAGTCGGATAAAGCTTCGTACAACATCATCTTCGGGAAGGGCACGTGTCTCAACGTCGAATGTTTGCCGACCCCACTCCTGAAGAAAGTTGGAAATATCATGTCCCCGATAACCGTAAGCCGTGTACTCTAGATCGACAAGTTTAATGTCCTCATTCGGTTGGATCACGAGAATATTGCAGCCACGGAAATCGTTGTGACACAACACAACCGGCGAATTGAGCTCCCTAATCCATTGTATCACGGATTGGTACTCTTTGCGTGGATCTAATTTGCTCAAATGCTCCAAGTTCAACTCATCAATCAACGATTGGGCGTCACACTTTTCGTATGCATGGTCGAACATTTTCACCACTTGGTTCACCATCAGATCAGTGGATTTACGAATTGGCGCCTTAAGGTGGTGAAATTGAGCCAAAGTTTGCGCTAGTTTTCGCACCATTTGGGGATTGCGTTGATGCTTTTGTCCAAACTCTTCATTCTACATAGAGAAACAATCAAATGTAAACAATAAAGCATAAGCATATCAAAGCACAAACCTCATAGAACCTGGAAATGTATCCATCCTTGAAGATGCCATACACCTCGGGACCAATTCCAACATGTGACAGTATGGTAATCATGAGTGTATCACTCAGACGTTCGCTGTCCTTCTCATCAAAGTATTTCAAATGTTTCGATTGATACATTTTGTATGCCACATCGGTCACCTCATTATCGTTCACCGCTAACTTTGCAATATTTTCATTCAATCGAACTCGAAACAATTGATTGGTCAGTCCACCGGTGATTCGCTTTATGGTGACATCTTTTTCGCTAGTGGCCTTCTTCCACACTCCACCAATGTAGGTCTGGCACAATTGTAGACATTTCTTCTCGATGTCTTGGGGAGTTTCACCCCGAAATAAGTCATCGCGTTTTACACTTGAAAACGAATCAGGTTCAGGTAATTTGTCGATAGGGCCAGACATTGTTTGGTTGTTTTCTTTTCTGTTCTTGTTGGTTACAATCAAAAATAAATTCAGGTCAAGTAAAGTCGGCAACTTGGCAGTGTGTTTATATATCTGTTACTACTTGAAGTTCAATAAGCCGGGATTTCACAATCGACAGACAGACGAACACGACGGCGGTGACTACGTTTACATTACGTTTTCACTGTTTGGTGTTGCTGCTGTTGATGAACGCGCCGGTTTATTACAATTGCAATTGATAGCCAATTAACAGTGTATACTGAACACAAGCACGCCGGGGTAGATCTTGAGCGATATGTCAACAAACGAATTTGAAACGTCAATTTTCTCCTTTAGACACAGTAATATGTCCTCAGTAAGGGCACTGCCATTGTGTACAAGTGTAGCCTCTTTCGTCCCACTAATGGCAGATACAATGGTATTGTCAGGTGCATTCAGGTTTGGCATCGTTATGCAAATGTATTTCTTCAATATGCACTTTTGAGTGCGGTACAGGTTCATCTATCCTATGTGGCATCATATCGCAAAGCATCTTATTTGGAATAATATAATCGAATCACGCCACAAAAATAGATATTTGATATTCAAAATCCACTGGGTTATTGAAGTAATCAAATTGAAATGTTTTGACCACAGTACACGATTCATCATTAGACAATGCTTTAGCAGTGGCGTTTGTGCACTATCTGGGCAATACCGCCCCCAAACTGATTAAAATCATAATGTTTTTATATTGTGAAACCACTTGTTAATAATGTATAAGTGGGTAGCACGGCCCTCATTGTTGAATATTCTGAATACCAAGATCGGGGAAAATTGCAATCTATGAACGACTCCTCACTGGATTGTTTACGTCAGCCTATTTGTACAGTTGAATCTTTTTCAAATTTGCCATTGGTCTTTTGATTTGTTGATCCACTCCTTGATATCGTCTGTTGTCCATCGCAATTAACAACAACAAGATGACCAAAGATATTCAGTACAGCATTCTACTGCCCACTTATAACGAGAGTGAAAACCTGCCAATCATTGTATGGCTTTTGGACCAATATATCAGGTTTGTGTTGTGTCAATATGTTTTCCCCCTTTGTATGGTAATTTTGTATTTAATTGTGCTTTAGTAATTATCGTTACGAAGTGATTGTGATCGATGACAACTCTCCCGATGGTACACTCGAGGTGGCCAAGCAGCTTCAACGGATCTATGGCGAAGACAAAATTGTGCTCAAACCGAGGCCGGGAAAGCTAGGTCTTGGCACCGCTTATGTTCATGGACTCAAATTTGCTCGAGGAAATTTTATCATTCTTATGGATGCTGATTTGTCCCATCACGTGAGTCCTTAATTATTCACTATTATCAATTGACAATAATTTATCTCGTTACAGCCTAAATTCATTTCACAATTTATCGCAAAACAAGCCTCTACCTCTGCGGATATCATCACCGGCACTCGGTACTCCGGAAATGGAGGCGTGTACGGTTGGGATTTTAAACGAAAGCTAATTTCTCGTGGAGCAAACTATCTGACCTCGGTTCTGCTGCGCCCTGGTGTGTCCGATCTGACTGGTTCATTTCGACTGTACAAACGCGATGTGCTGGAAAAGCTGGTAGAGGCCAACCAATCGAAGGGATATGCATTCCAGATGGAGATGATGGTCTTGGCTAGGACTATGGGCTACAAAATTGAAGAGGTTCCCATCACTTTCGTGGATCGAGTGTACGGACAGTCGAAAATGGGCGGCGAGGAGATTTTCAAGTTTGCCACCGGACTGCTGAGTCTCTTCTGGAGATTGTGATCTACATATTTATTTATTCCATTTTGTATATTTCCTTGTTTGGGCAAGCAAGCACAATTAAAACGATTCTATTCCTACCAGGTCAATTCCAGTGAGTTCAGTTTGATATCTTGTTTGAACTTTTAAACTTTTCTCTCTTCAGCAATTCACTTTCTCTGAATATATTTATTTGCAAGCCTTCAAGTCTACATTCATAATTGTCTACAATGTTTTACTTTGTGATTTTCTTCATACTCATCTTGGTAAGGTGGCTGTACCAAATTCGAACACGTCAAATGACCATTCTCAGTGCAGGATTCTGTGGTAAATATATGAAAACAATGATGAACGATATTGAAAAGTGTGTTGAGTTGATGTTGGACAAAATTGAGATATTCTGTGCTAGTGGGAAGGAATTCGATATTTACGAACACTTTCAACTGATGACCACTGATGTGATCAGCAGATGTGCACTTGGAGTTGAGACGAACATTCAAAGCAATCCACACGATCGATTCTTTCAAGCAGCGAAACGTTTCTTTGATTCTGATCACGACAAATTCACTGCACTCTTTCTATGCTTTCCTCAATTGGACTTTGTTCTGTATCCTATCAGACGATTGATTGAAATTGTGAAAAAGTTTTGCGGCTTGTCCGAAGAAGTGATTATTGCTGAATTGATTGAAAATGTTGTGGAGGGCCGATTGAAGAGCAATTGCAGACGAAATGATTTACTTCAGTTGATGTTGGATTCATTGTCGACAGTATCCTCGGATGGAGGAGATAGTTTGTCATACGATGAGATTGTTTCGAATGCAGTCTTTCTATACGAAGCTGGTTATGAGACAACTAGTACTGCACTTGCCTTTATTGTTCACATTCTGATTACCAAGCCGGACATTCAGGAGAATGTGCGTGAAGAAGTGATGAAGATGAACAGAGAAAAAGGAGATGCCAGGCTAGATTATCACTGGTTAGGCCAATTGCCTTACCTTCATTGTGTCATCTTGGAATCACTTCGAATGTATCCACCATTGACCACCTTCACCACTCGAGGACTTGACCGAGATTACCGGTATGGCAACATGACCATTCCGAGTGTTGCCACAGTTCGAATTCCAACCTATCAGTTGCATCACAGTGAACAATTCTGGCCTGATCACTCCAACTTTAATCCAAATCGATTTGTGGAAAATCCATCACTGGCCAATTGGATTGCTTTTCAACCGTTCGGATCAGGGCCCCGATCTTGTTTGGGCAAACAGTTTGCAATGCTCGAAATGAAATTAACGCTTGTGACACTACTGATGAACTATCGACTTGTGGCCACTGAGAAAACTGAACCTAATTTGACCATTCAGCACAGTATGCTTACCGCAACACCCAAATATGGCGTGTGGTTGAAGATGATTTCTGTGGGAGATGAACTCATTGATTGATTTGAATTACTGAATATAAGCATTATTTATTTGAGGTTTTATTTCAATACTGTACATTGGTTTTATGAAAATGAAATGAACCTTGATTCAAGTGAAATCTATCAAATGATGTGACCACTAATTACCATAATACAAAAGGTATACAAAATACCAAATCTTCAAGTTGCTAACGGAAAATCATCATAAATAACGAACTCATGTAAGAAAATAACTAGAATCAATGAATTAATGGATCAACATGGAAAAATAAACAGAAAATAGTTACCATTTCGAACATTCGTGAGTTGATTCGATAGTTGTTGAGCAGTGCGAATGACGATTCCTGCCCATTGCTCGATTCGATCATATCAATCTGTTTTAGATTTTATTTTTGTTGTTATTTTTGTTTGCTTTAAGAATAAACCAAAATTACCTTTGAGAAATATTTCAATGGGCAAATATTGTGAAATTCAAAGCAAAATGCACTCTTCGCTTTATGAATGCAAGCACAATTGAAAACGAGAAGAGAACCTTCCGCCGTAAAGAGCATTAGCACAACGAGACAGTTGATTGCAAACAGTATGAACATGAGTCGTTCAAGTTGGTCTATTTGGCTGGACTTGAAGTAAGCCTGCACAAAGAAGCATATCTCCACAATGTAGCCAATGAAGTAGATGCTCAGGTATTTACTCCAGAAACGATTGTGGGCACCGATCTCACCGAAGAGAGCCACAATTTTCCAATTGATCCTTTGGAATTGTCGCCATAAAGACGCAGGAGGGCTCGAATGTTGATTTACTTTATGGCTTATGCTATTTAGTTGATTCAATACAAATTTCAGTTTGATTCGAATGTAGCGGACGGTCAAGATAAAATGGAATATCAAGAAAAGATTGCCTGCACCAAAGAACAAGATAAACAATCAATCAATGTATAATAATAACTTACTGACACATCCATAGATTACGTAAATTGGTATCACCACCATTAGAATACAATCCCGTGCCGAATTGGACCATTTATCGAAGAATTGATACATAAAGAAAGTCTCAAAGTACCAAATGAGGAGAAACATCATAATTCGAAATGCTGTTTTAGCCTTCTGTCGGGTGCTGTAAATGTTCATGGCCTGCTTGTGGTTGAGCACCTTTCCGTTGAATACAATTTTCACTTTGATTTTACTCGTTCGATTGACAGACAGGTACATCTCGTACTTGTGTGGCAACATTGGATCAACCAGAAGACAGGAATAGATGCAGAATGCCATCGAAAGACCACAGCCCATGATGACGTTCGCTTGAAATTCATAACCGCGGGGAAATATTAAATGAGTGAACAGTCGAGAGAATTGTTTGTTTTCATCGAACCAAATGGAACAACCGATCATCATTGCACAGTCAACAATGAGATATGACGTCACCAGGAACGGTAGAAAGTAATGCCAATTGAGAGTACGTCTTGCTCGTGAGAAACGATCCAATTGGACACTTTTTGAGTACACCAAAATGTCCTTCACTGCATCCAAATCGAGGAACAGCACACGAAAGTGGGACAGTGTCCACTCGATTAGAACAATCGAGAATTGAAGTGCCAACTGAATTATTTTCAACATTTCAGATAATTTTTTTGAACTCTTAAGACAATTTGGAGCTCAAAATGATATTTTAATAATTAAATTTATTAAATTAATTGCAAATGGAATATTGATTAATTTCACTAATTAAATTCTATATTACAAAAGTCATTATAAATTGTTTTAATTTTAGAAAAATTTAATTATATACAAAATTAACAATTCTAGCCAATGTTTGGTCCATTTTCACTGAATAGGAATCAATTTGAGATAAATATCCTTAGCGGGATGTACAATGGCACTTGGACAGGTGAGTTTGAGTAGACCACTTTGTGGTTCAAAGTCCTCGTCCAATTCTGGTTGGGCAAGTTCGAATCGATACTTGAGCACAAACATCGAGATCACTGCTCTAGCTTCGGACAGTGCCAAGAATCGACCAATGCAATTTCGTGGTCCTGCACCCAATGGGATAAAGGCACAGTTGGTGTTGCTACTGAGATTTTCGGGCAAATTTGGACGGTCCGGATTGAATCGATATGGATCGGGCCAGTAGGTCGCATTGTGGTGAATTGCACGGACAGGTATTTGGACAGTCATTTCTTGGGTGATTGTAATGCCCGATTTCTCTAATGTCATTTGGGCAATGCTTTCATCCAATTTGCGACTGACAAAGTCAACCACTGGTGGATACATTCTCAGTGCCTCGTACCACACCCGATCCAACAGTTCACATCTGTGCTCGTCAAAGTAACACGGATTGTCTTCATCTTCTGACTTGATTTTTCTCAGTTCTTGTCGTAATCGTTCTTGAATCTCGGGATGTTTTGCCAATAGGTAGAGTGTGAACATTTGTGAGACTGCAGAAGTCTCATAGCCGGCAAGCAAAACCACCAGTGAGTTTCCCATCACCTCTAAATCATTCAAATTACCCATTTGCCATTGTTCCAACATGAAATCGAGAAAATTGACTTTAGTTTCCTTTTGTGGTTTTTTGTACTCTTTGATGGACTTTTTGAGATGATTCTCTATCAATGAAAGCATCTTTCCACTGCCGAAAACTGTCAATAAGATAAAGAAAATTTTTTCAAAGAATGGAAAATACACGGTCAGTGCAATTGGCCCATTGGTGGGATGTTCCAGAAATTCGAATACCAATTCACGAAGTTCGCATTGTTCAGCGTATAGATCCACCGGTTCCATGTTGAATGCTAATCGAGTGATAATGTCCAGTGAGCAGCATTTCAGGTGGAAACTTATATTGAACTTGTCCAGTGATTGATTTCTGTGGATTGCATCAAACAATCGATTCATCGATTCGCTGATGATAATTTTCGATGTTTGAAGTGCCATCTTGTGAGCTGTAAAGGCGGGTGCCAATATTCGACGTGAACGTTTCCACCGATTGCCTCGTTCCATTATAAGTGCACTCTCAAATGGCTCAACTGTGATGATCGACTCTTGACGATTAAGCATTTTTGTACCGAGCTTAATCAACACCTCCTGAACATCGACAAGATCGGACAGAACCAAAAATGGACGTCCACCTTGAAAGTAACCAAAAACGGTTCCATACTTGCGAACCCAAATGTTGAGTGTTTCATGCGGTTTTCCGAAATATTCGGCAAAATTGCCTTTGACAAACGATGGCACAGGACCCGGAATTGAAGCAGAGGTGAACGTACCGAGGACACGAATGCGGTTTCGAACAAAACTGAATACGACATGGAAAAGGTAGCTGAGAAAAATGAATATGGCGATTTGAGTGACGAGAGACATGTTCGGTGGTACTTCACAATAAATATTTCATCAACGATCAAATGCAAGCATGAGCAATGTTTCACTGAGCATTTGTATTTATATAGTAAACTCTTTTGCTCAACAGAGTTGATTTACTCCCTCAAGTTGTTTTGTTTGTTTTGCTGTGCAATCACGAAATGCACATTTCTCGTGCACATCTGTTTCGTCCAATGAACTAACTAACCTTACAACAACATGCCATACGGTAGTACAGAGAATGTAACCTTGGAGTGCAAATGTAGTCGTTCCGCATGCGTAAATAGTGACGATACGATGTATCTCTCTTCTGTATACAAAGCATTCACTGCTAACCTACATTGGCACAATATACAAACACACATTGGATGTGCGATAAGTCGTCACATGGGAACACTTTTGGGTCAATGATTATCACTGTTGATACTTAAGGGAGATAGATTTTTGTGTTTGTGCAATTACAAATTGAGCAAACTTAAATCTTTATTATTCTTAAGACATTACACAAATTAGTCAAAATGTTTTGGAATCATTAATGAATGCTTCTAGATCTACAAAGAATGCGCTGAAATCGGCAATTGTGAAAGACAAATTCCATCGGATTTGAATTGCGCCTAGTGACATTTAATAACATTCAATTCAAACGGCAATCTAAGCAAGATTATCTGCCTGATGGAGGAAATGTCTCTGGTTGCATCGGGGAAGCATCCTAATGTAGTCTAATTACTATTTAAGTAATTAACAATTTAATTGCAATGCAATGGTGGGATGTCTTTGGCCAAAGCACCCATGGACATTTCCTCCACCAGGGAGTTGGATCTTGTTCGGCTTGCATCGAGGTTCGAATACAATATTATATGTCACCTTATGGAGATGGTAGAGCTTCTTATGGTAGATGAGACCTGAAAAGGAAATTTTTGAAATATTTTTTTGATTTTGATGAATCAAGTCAAAAAGCTCAAGGCTTGAAAATCCGACAAACCTAAGTTCGTTCAGTGCGCTTAGTGCGTCAAGAAGACAGATGACGACTAAATGAAAATGAATTTAAAAATTGAAATTCAAAGTTATTTTCTCTTACGATGAAGCGAACATATTAAATTAAATTAATCTTTATTTGATTAATTGTGTTTTGGCACGAATCTCGGTGTACGAAGCCTTCTCGGAAATATTCATTTTATATTATAATATACAATTTATTTAACATTAAAAATTCAACAGCAATGTTGACAGTTGGCCTGGTCCTGGTTGATCTTGGCATGCATAAACACGGTTTTAGTCGATTTCGGCAAACAAATGGAAAGTTTTAAATCAATAAACTCGAGGGGATTCGAATAATAAATTACACCAAAATATATTTTTAAAATTATAAAAATTCTAGTTTTTTAATTCTCATTACGAAAAATATATTTTAATTTTAATTAGGCAAAACAATTGGCACAATAAAATGATGACAATTTATTAATTTGTGAATATATTAAATTATTTGTTTATTCAATTCAATTCCCCAAGAGAGTGTTTTAGTAAATGAAAGCATCCCCTCGAAAACCCATTTGAGAGTGCATTTCCACTCATTGGCTAGTGCGCAGTCAAAGTAACTTTAAATTCCACTGGGTGTTTGTCGTTCCATTAGTACAACATCAGTGAAACCACCTGAAAACTGATACTCAACTGCATTGGCTCAACTGAACAAACAAAATTCACAAATAAGCTTCTAAGTTGATTGGATTTTTTTGTTACTGCTGCTGCTGCTGTCGCTAATTTGAATGTTTACTCCAATTGAATGGTCACCGAGACTGTGTGTACTTTTCAGAAGGAGGAAAAAATACGAACATTTGTGACTATAAATAAGCACATACATTTTCGAGGGATACAATTCTTGTCTGGTTAGTGAAATTTTTACCAAGAAAAAAGAGACTGCAAATTCTGGAATTTACAAAAATGAAACAAAAATGACCGAAATTGACGGGCTAATTGTTGTTTTAATTTTCATCTTGCCAGCTGCAATTGGTCTGCTGTTTCTGTTGTTGGTCATCTGTTGTGTGATCATTCGAGAACGACGCCATCAACAGACAACTAATGAACAATTCAAAGAGTTCAATGACACAACCAAAGTAGAGTCCAGCTTTGTTTTTCCGCATATCATGAAGGAAACTGCAGTTTAAATTGCTGAAACAACAAATTAATTTGTCTGATTCAAGTCAAACAGCTCAGCAACAACGGGCAGAATTTGTTGCGCATCCACTTCGTTGTGAAACACTTCACTCAGCACCATACTCCACACATTGATCCGATCGAGTATGGTCATGATGGAGGTGAGCACTCGATCCGCTGCTACTTCATCCCGATACTTGTAAACGAGATAACCCTAGTAGCAAAAGATTGGCTTTAAAGCTGCTTTAAAGCGGCTTTTCTCAAGCGGATTTAAGCTGCGTTTATGCAATCTTTTAAACTTTTTCAATAAAGCTCTTTAAAAGCAGCTTTTAAAGAAGCTTTTAAAGCCAAATCTTGAAGCTGCTTCAAGCTGCTTTAGTTGTTTAAATATCCTGGCGGTACCTGCTGGTGCTTGCCGGTTCACGGGTTCCCTAGCCCTTACCACACCCACCCAAAACAGTAATATACTTAGCATATAAAATTTATTAGATTACAGTGCAATACCATTACAATACATACAATAAATATACAATGCAAATGTAAAAGATATATCATAAGATTTATCACAATAATAATCAATGAATAATAACCATCGATGTTGCGTTTCCAAGAAGATAAAGATGTTCTTCTTCGATTTGGATTGTCTTCCCAATTTGAGACACTTCTTCACTTTCAGGCAGGTCGATAGATTTTAAGGGTAACAATCATCGGACTTGGAGTTAACCAAATTAACTTGTCTAAATACATGAAAATCAATTACAATTTGTCAATAAGTGAAATCATTATTCAGAATTTACCAATAAGTCCTCCAATGTAATTGTGGATGATCACTCGAATGAAAAGTTAGATCTGCATATTGTTCTTGGTTGTGTTCAATGACAATGACTTGAAACGATCAGATCCGTTGAAGATGAAACAATTTCATGGCGCGAGTTAGGTGTTGTAAAACAAGACACAAACATGTTGGCACAAAGTGCAATGGAGCATATTCTGTTGAAACAAACAAAATAGGTGAAGAAATGATGATTTCCAGACAAATACATAATTGATCCACTGCAGTACTGCATGTGCAGACTAATTCAACGGTCAAATGCATGAACGAGTGAGCGCACTTAGTTAACGTTACTAGTGTGCACTGCATGCGGTCGCGCGTTCGAGGGGCCTCTTGCACTGAACTGTGTAACTGAGGGGCGCTGCTATGATTTCGCTAACTCAACGACTTCTGATTTTTATTAAACTGCATTTCATCATCTTGCTATTACTTATTGGAGAATCATCGTATATATCAGTTGGAATTGATGTGCTGGAATTGATGTGCTGGAATTGATGTTGAACTACATAAACTCTTATGTCCTGTTTTTCATTTATAAATTAAATTATAAGATATTATTTTTTATTAGAAATTGTAAGACTGAATGTAAAATTAAAATGTGTTTTAATAGTAATTTGTGTATAATTAATTTGAGTTTTATCAAATAATTAAATAATTCTAGTGAAATACAAATATCTTTAAAGTTTCTTTAAATACGCTTTAAAGCAATATCAATTCTTGAAAGATTCTTTAACTCGTCTTTAAAAGGCAAGTTGCTTTTAAAGACGATTTCACAGTTTTCAAGCCGCGTTAAAGCCACTTTCAAGAACAATATTGCTTTCAAGCTGCTTACAAGTAACTTTCAAGATTTCAAGCTACGTTAAAGCAACTTTAAGAACGACTTCAAGCGATCTCTACCACTAGGGAACGCTGAAGCAAATGTCGATATACAAAGTTGTTGTATCGAACAAATTCGGAACATGTCACATTATCGCGACATTTGAATAAAAGCTGTGTGATGATCTGGCATTTAAAAAAAATTAATAATTCATTCCATTTGGCAACTAAAGTAAATATACCAGATCTCGTATTGCGGGATCACATTGCATCTCTCGATGCATGTCAGTGGAAAATATTCTCAAACTGGTGATGATCTCTTTTCGCTTCAATTCGGCAGAGAAATCCATTTTCACGAAAAAACGCTTGATCACCTGAATCGTTCTAAATTGACAATTTTAATTCAGAAAATGCAAATAACACTTAATCAACTCACCGTTAAAACATTGAGACCGTCTCGTTGTTCATCGTACATGAATGCCAAATAGACGAGTGCCATCTCAGGATACAGAGGCTTCAACAGTGCCATCTGATTATGTGCATCTAAACTCTTGAAGGAGCCAAAACATTTACAGAATTTAATCATTTTCTTTACATAAATCTCCGCGACATTTGCAACTTGAATCAAATTTTGTGCTGCTCCGACCACTTTGGCCGAATTCGCATTCGAGAAGACTGACATGGCCAATTGAGCTTCGTGGATGCGCTCTAGGTCGTAGTTTTGTAGAATTTTCACATCTTTATTACATTTATTAAAATAGTACAATCATTAAAATATAATTTTTAGGGAAAATTAAAAAATAATTAATTAAATAATATCACCTTTACTGAGATTTATATTAGAATTTTCAGATTTATTTTCAATATTATTTTCATCATTGTCAGCTTTTGTTTTGTTAATTTTGGTACACCATATAATTTCCTGTAAATCATAAAAATTAAATTATATATTTTAAATTAATAAAAAATACACCCTACCTTTTTCATTCCAATTGCCAAGCACTTGTCCAGACGACAACGTTTACATTTCTTTCTGTTTTCAATATCAATTACACAGTTTCCACGTTGGGAGCAAATAAAACTCTGGAAACATAAAAAACAAAAAAATTAAAATGTCAATAAAAACAAAAAGAAATTGAACCTCATCTCGTGCGGCATTGCGCCGAAAGAATACTTTGCATGGATCACAGCAAAGTCCATTGAAATTGAAACCTCAATTTAACAAAATTGTTAGAATGAAAACACGATAAACATTAACAAAAGTAACTTACTGAAAGCAACATCTCCACAAACACGACACTGTTTCGATGGCTTGTTCTTTTCCTCCATTCTGTTGGATTGTTGTGAGAAATCAAGAATAAAGTGGCCTGTTTTAATACCCCAAAAATGTTACACAACCACAAGAACGCATGCTTGATTAGTTTCGGAGCAGTTTTTTTGCCTATGTGATTGTTCTTCTTCTCTCAATCAAAAGACACATCAAACATTGTCCAAACTTTGTGTGTTAACTTTCCATATTTGCGCAACATTATTAAAAACAGGTTTGCCGCATAGTTTTTTTAAGTTCCACAGAATATCTCACATGTGACACATGAATGTGACATGACACACGCCCACAAATCAATCAAACATTTCGTGCGGAACACCAAACTAACTTCACTAGTAGCAACTAGTCTAGACTTGAGAGATGTCATTCAAGTACATGCACTGGACTTTTTCCACTCGATAACATCAAAAGGCATGATTCATGTTGATTAATTTGTTTCAGTGCGCCATTGGCACAAAATGAATTGATTTAATGCAATATTAAGGAAAATTTTACTTTTTTCTAACTATGTTTGCATGAAGCTGCATTTTATTAACTCTCTTCGATTGTAATAATTTTGCTGATTCATTTTTATCGTATTACTAAATAATCAAAAAAAAGGTGACAATTGGTGGTTGGTTAGTTTGTGAACGCACTCAACATTTTATTGTTTCTTTTTCCCTTAGTCGAAACATTTGTCGATGCGAAACAATGAAGGATCATATGGTTCCGAAACCGGTCAAGGTTTTGCTTCGAGTTGCTGCGATTCATGCATTGATTAATTTATATAATTATTTGGTTACGATTTATTGATATATTAATACATCATAAATTCCAATGTCATTTGAGTACGGCTTTCTCTCATTTATCAATGAAATCGTTCCAAAATCATCGTGTTGAGAGAGAACTCTTTTTTGTATATATAGAGCCTGCAACTGTCGAACCAGGATATCATATCATATCAGTCGTTCACTCATTTGCTTCTGAAAAGAAACAATTTAATCTTTTTTCGAAATGTCTCATCTTAAGGTAAGAACAATGAGTTATTTTGTAAATAGTAAATTTGTTAATAAATGTTTGATCATATTTAGCTTGTTTTATTGGTTGGAATTGTCATGATTGTTACAATGTGCGAAGCTGGTGGATATGGAAATGGTGGCGGGGGTGGTGGAGGTGGCGGAGGTAATGGTGGAGGTGGAAAAGGTGGTTATGGTGGTGGAGGCGGTAAAGGTGGCGGCGGTGGTGGAAAAGGTGGTGGTAATGGAGGTGGCGGAAAGGGAGGCGGCAGAAAGGGAGGTGGAGGTGGAGGTGGAAAAGGCAACGGAAACGGTTATGGTGGTGGTGGCAAAGGAAACGGCGGCGGAAAGAAAACTACGACTTCAACTTCTACAGAAGCTTCTTCTTCCACTTCTACAGAAAGCGATTCCGGCTCGGGATATTAAATCACATTAGTATCGATTAATACTAAAACAAATTGATCACAAAATTTCGAATGCATTCACTGTTTATAACCGTTTATTAATAAAAATATAACAAGTTTATATTATTAAACAAATGTAACGTTTCTATAAAGGCCTTTATATAAATGATTCTAAATTTCTATTACTATAGGAAAAATTTGGATAACATCTTTTGTAATCTTTCAATTCCTTGCAAATTGGATTTTTCTTCATCGGAAGGTGGTGGAGGAGGCGAAGATGGACCTGGAGGTGGAGGAGGTGGCACGGTTCCATTTCCTGGTGGCGGTGGTGGTGGAAATCTACTTGAAGCAAGTTCATCACCAAAAGCGGCATCCAGCGGCACACTCTCCACTTAAAAATAAACAGGTAATTAAAATATTATTATTCATATAACAATTGTCTTATACCAAGGAGAGCAAAGCCAAGTGCCACCACAAGGCACACAATAGATTTTCGCATTATGACTCTTTGTTCAGGTTGTGTAGTGCGAAACTGTGACCAAACTAGTGGAACACATTGTTTTATATACCAAAATGGACCACTAACCAACACCTGAACTTGAAAGAACGTAAAGTGTCCAACATTAGATTACACTGGACAATATTGATCGTTGTGCATCTTATTCGGCGATAAGCTAATTGGATGTGCACATTGCGTTTGTGACTCACCGTATCAGGTGAGCTATTAATAGAAAGCCATGGATGTGATTGAAGTGTATCAGTGATGCACCCACAACAATGGACAAAGCACGTTGCTTCTTGTGCAATCAAGGATCATTTGTGTGATCGATCAGTACTGATTACATGAACGCAATTAGTTACTTTGACTGACATGCAAATAGGTTCATGTTGATTGAGGGGACAGGGCTAGTTGATGCAACTCACCAGTTTTGTTTCTAAATCATTTTGAGTTTGCCTTTGTAGATAACTTTGAATCTTATAATTTTGTAGTGCTTATGAGTGCCATAGTATTCGTTTCAGCCATGCGATTGGAAATATTATTAACATTTCAAGATTAATGAACCCAAATAAATTAATTTCAAATAAATTTCCTTTTCATCAATTTATACGAAATGATCATGAATTTTCCATATAGTAAAATAAACTAAACACAAAGTTAGAAACAATATATCAAATATCTCTAAAAAACAAACCTTTGCAAAAGCATTAAGCGAAACCAATCCAAAGACTCCATAAGTGAAGCCATATCGATTCAATGTATTGAGAGTAGCAATGCTGTTGAACACTTTGATCTGTGTTTTCACTGTGAGAATTCGTTTCTTCCTCTGATTGGTAGCCATAATGTGAAACAGTACTTTCGATGGTCGATGAATGTGAATGGTACAGTAAGCGAGCATTAAATGGGCCACAAAGAGAAAATTGAAAAAGTACACAATCCAAAAGCGACAAAACACTCCAGCACCCAACCACAGATCGCCATCAATGATCCAAGTGGAGAAGGCCAGATTAATAGGGACCAGTGCCACCAGACAAGCACAAAACAGTTTTCCATACATTTGGTTCACCTCAAAGAAGAACACCAATGTTTGGATATATTTCCTACGAAACAAAATATATCCGTATAGGCTGAAGCGTCGAGATATCTTCAACAGAATCGAGTGCACCTGACCAATCTTCTGAAAGAACATCATCAGTTGAGCGGCCATCAATGAGAATTTCAATGCCATCGAGTGAGCATAGTTGAAGAAATACAAAGTGTAACTGATAAAGTTGAGATGTGTGAACATGATTGCCATAATAAAGTGAACAATTGAATAATTGTCGAGCAGATAATTTCGATAATCAAACAGTTTGTACACGAAGTACAAATAGTGAAGTGGAATTAGAAGATCTGTAGAAACAATATTGAAATACATTTCTTAATTCTCGAGGTCACTTACCAAGTGGAAGTAGCACCCCAATGAAAGCATTCAAAATGTAAATGAAACATTTTCTAGTTCTCTCACAAACTGATCTATTGCCACGAATGACCGGATACACAAAGAATGACCATCGATTGCTGCACAGCACAACTTTGAGTGCACTCAATAGTCGGTAATTAGCCCGCACAAACAAAATATGATTATCGTAGATGAGCATGAGAGTGATCAGAAAAGCAAATAGATTAATTTTTGATTTACGAACCAGAGTGAAGAACGCATCTGCATGCAGTATGTTTTCAAGTGCAGAACATTCTGGATTGCATTTGTAAATCAAATACAAATAATGCAACGCAGTCAAGCCCAAATAGCCGTTGATGCATCGAACTACAAATAAATATTCGATATTTCGGTATAGCCAAATCTGTTCGACCACGTGATAGTAAAACCGGAAATAAGTTAAATTCTTAAACGGATTAAACAGTAGAGACAACATAAATTTGAGATCCATTCTTTCGAGGACACAAGTCAAAGTGGAATGAGTCAATTATTTGAAATTAAATTAACTTTCAAATAAATTTTTAAATTGTCGATTAATTCACCAATGAAATTAATGATAATGATAATTAAGTTTGAATTTAAATTAAATGCTTTCGAAAGTTAACAAATAAAATATATTTCTTTAATTACCTGTATTAATTAACTGTATTTAGAAATAAAAGTTTAAATTATCTTTTCAACGTGTCTTATGACTCGAAATACTTTGAAAGAAATTAAAAATTGAATTTCCTGGTGATAATTAATTATTTTATTTGTTATTTCATGAGGATAATTAAGTTTGCGGTTATTCTTATTCTTACTATGCTAATTAATCATTTCAACTTGGACAGAGCAAAGTTTGTCATGTTGACAAGTTCGAGTTGTGTAAAGATTCAAGTGTTTGTGAAATAAGTTTTAGAATAAAAAAGTACGAATCTTGCTTTGAAGAAGTAAAAATAGTCAAGCAAACACGTAAAAAGGTTCAAATACGAACGTGGGCGCAACACAAATGACATTTATTTAATGTTTGTGAGTGATGAGAGTCGAGGAACTTTTCACTCACAGCCTGATTTAGCTGTTTAAGCTTCCATTTAGCCGTAAGCAGGAGTGCAGGTAAACCAAAAAGCAGAATTTGCTGCATGCATATAAGGGTGCAAGTATGTTTGACAATGTGAGTCGTCGATATTCTTTAATTTGTATCTCCTCACGAATATATTCGTGGTCGGTTCCACAAAATCGATGATAAATGACTCCTACTTAGTTAGCGATTTTGAAATTCAAATAAGATGGAAAATAACAATTGAGTTCCATCAGGCTCTCTGCTGGTAATATATTTTCCAGAATATATTTTATTATGATAAAATTCCAGGTTATTTGGAAATATACTTTGCTCTGGATCCAAGAGCTCAAGATCATGAGATAAACAAGCCCGACAAGCCCAGGAAAGTTGTGGCATTCAATCATTCTATTTTTCTCGCTTTACAATTTTTTAACAAAAGCTTTAATATAAAATATTTTTTTTTCAATTTAAATAACAAAACTGCTTTGATGAGAAATAACATGGTAGAATATTATTCATATAGTAACATATTAATACGAAATAAATTGTAAACGACTAACTAATCTTAAATTCACTGTGGATTCACTTCTAATCTCACTTGTGAGATTAGAAGTGAGAACTAGCAAACAGAAATTTGTGCACGAATCAATCAGTCTACGAATGGTCCAGATTGACTTGAGCAATTGCTCCAGATTCCATTGGAAAAGAAACAAATCAAATCTGTTAATTTAAAATGGAAATTGATTGCAATATATTGGCTTGATTACCAACACTAATTGCAGTCTTTTGTGTTTTTATTGTGAGTTTGTGGAAGCATAAATGTGATAATTAAGTTTGAATTTGATGCGCAACAATCGAGTTCCTTTGAGCTCCCTGTTATAATATATTGTATTTTCCAGATTATATTTCATTATAATACAATTTTCGGTTAATTGAAAATATACTTTGCTCTGGATCCAAGAGCTCAAACTCATGAAATAGATTAAAGCCCGACAAGCATAGGAAGGTAGTGGCATTCAGTAGTTCCATCTTACTCTTTTTAATTACTAAATCTGAGTCTCGCTAAAAACAGCATCATATATATTTATTCAATTTAATTAATTCAATTTAGGTTAATTGAGTTGCTCGAATGAGAATCGAGAACATATAGTAAAACTTACTAAACAAACATTCGCTATAGTATGTACGTTTTCCTTAAGGCATCCAATGATCATTTTGGTCTTACAACTACTAGATTCTCATTCGCATTCAAACTGCTCATCAGTCCACAACTACACTGATAAAATGTTGATTATAATTCTATTTATATTAATCCTCATTTTTTATGTGTTAGCAGTAATTGGCATAATTATTCTGTTCATTATACATGTCGACGAATAGACAATGATTCATCATGGATTTATTGACAATAACCAATAAATCTTTGAGTCAAGTCTCAAACCATAAAAATATTCAATGAATAGAAAATTTCAACATACCCTAAAATTTATTTAGGGCTTAAATGTCAATTGACTATAGTCTACTAATGGTATACCAACAAAGAAAAATATTCAAAAGTCGAATCTATTTAATAATTTCGATACAAACTTAATTGTTATTATTATTTTCAAATGTCGTATGACAACAAATCAATTTCGACAAGTATAATAATAATAGCAATAAATCATTAAATTATTTACATTGAAGTCACAAGAGAAGAATATCTTAATCTAGCTTTTATATTTCTTTGCCTTTAAATCAATTTAATATATACAAAAAAAATCTTCGGTGTGCTTCAAATGATTAAATTCACTGTAAACTTGTTTATCTTAATTTATTATCTGTTAAAATTCAGCAAAATATCACGGATTCGTCATCTCAAGTTAATTTACGGCGATTTCGTTCCTATTCGCGAAGTCTTTCTACCCGAGAATTATGATCAAAATCTAATGTTCTCTTTCAAACTAGTGAATGTAGTTATATTTGTCATGTCATCTTACGTTATACTTGATACGATCGTAATCTATTATTTGGCAATCAACTGCTCAATTCCAGAGGATGTTGATGCTCAAGAGTCACGAATAGATTTTCCGCAAAATATTTCCAAGCATTTTGTGGGCCGAAGGTGACATTACACTAATTTGCACCTTAATTATCTCGGTGTTGGTGTATGGATGCTTGTTTCTTGACAACGGAATAAACCCAAAATGGCTAATGTTTATGTCACCCGATCAAACCAAACATCTGGCGCATAACATATAACACGGCAAAGGTTTTCGCTTTATTAATAATAATATTTTGTTTAACCTTTAATCAATTTTAGTTATCAACTCTGAAATTTCAAGCAAAATTATTAATCTAAACCGTAAAACGAAATTAATCTTCAAACTAGTCTACGCCATCATTGTACTCGAAGCGGGTACATTTTATCTGGTGCAAACATACTTCAACTGGCGATATACAATGCGAGATTCGTTAGTTGTCGGTTGGATTGTCTTTGCTGTTCCTTACGTTGTCATTAGTATTAACATTTTATAATTCATTCAATCCATTAATTGTTCTACCATACAGGCAATATACGAGTTACTGACAACATATCAAACAACGACACCACAAGGCACAACTTCAGTCACTGATTGAGGTGCTAAACAGCCGAATTGCAAAGTCAACGCATAATCTATTAAATCAAGTAAACCAACTAACTCACCGGTTCAACTCAGTGGCCGCAAATGTGACGGAAACACACCGAGAAAATAGTGAACTCAATCAATTTTGGAGCCACCATCAATTGCTGAGAAAAACAGATGAACTTTTGTATTATGTTGCAGCGTGTGTCAAAACTTGTAAGAGAGATTTGCTTAGAGTAAGATCATTGACGACAAAATTAACAAAATTAAACAAAATAATCAATAGTTTGATTACATCGAGGCGAGTCGAAGAATCACAGTAAAAATTGGTTTCACACTGCTGGACACGATGCAGATCAATTTGAAAGTATTCGAAATGGTCAGTTTGAATTTTAAAGTTTGATTAAATTAAATTTACTAATTTCAAAAGTTTATTTCAAAGATGATTTTCTGGGTTAGTTCACTTTTGATGATGATTATTCAGAAAGGAAATTGACTGCAATAATTCACTGTAATATCAATAAATATGATTGATTACCACTCAACAGATGGCAGTAGTGCTTTGTTGTGAGTTTATGAAACTGAAAATGCGATGATTTCATTTAAGTTTTGGTAAAAGGCGGAGCGTAGTTTTAGTTGAAAGTGATTTTGCATTAGTTCAGTCACTTCCACTATGTTTTTCTGTTGAACTGTGACGTAAACTCCGCCCTTTCCTCAAATAAACAGTTTTGTTGTCTGTTGATGTTGTTTTGATGCTCTACATACAACTACATCGCGAATAGATTTTACATCTGGGAATATTACATATTCCTCATATTTGTTCACCTGTTCACATTGTTTAATGGCTCCAAAACAGTTCAACGTTTGTCCACTGTGTCATAAAAAGTGTCCAGCTCGTGAAATACTGTACGATCACCTCTTCGATGTGCACAAACACAAGTTGGAGTGGACCAAATTGTTTTTCAAATCCCGGCAAGGTATTTTCTGTGGATTAGGGTTTGTTATCAAATTTGTAATTTATTTGTTTTTATTATTTAGATTTTGATAAATGGAAAACTTCAATAGAACAAGAGACAAACTCTGTATTCACAAATGCTGGTGGTTTCAAGTATCAACCGAATTTTCGCCTTCAGTCGTATCATGATTTTTTTGAATGCCACAGATCGGGCTGTCCGGCTCGAATTGAACTGGCTGCCAATGTCATTACCAATAGATTCAATGTCTCATATCAACCAATTCACCTAGGAAATCATACCGATGAACCTGAAATTGTGATAATAAACGAAACTGACAGTCAAATGTTTACAAATAATTCCAAGAAAAAAGACAAAGACTCAGCTGTGGTCAGTTCTGACACTGAGGATGGTGACTATGATTTCGACTTTTCCGATGTTGTCATTGAAAATGTCGATGTGGAAGCTGAAATGGCCAATGGACACTCGAGTGACAACTCAAATGACCACTCGTTCTATGCTCGAATCGATAATGTTGAGTCATTGGATAGCGACAAATATAAGCGATTCCAAATTATCAAGGACAAGTTAAATCAATTCTATGTACAGGCGGACGAAACCGATCTCGAACACTTGGAAATTCATTTGGACAATTTGATTGAATGCCAAAGACTGTTAAGTCTAAGTAATAAAAGATGATTTTTTCTCATTTATTGATTTATTCTCCTAATGCCCGGATCTCCGGTTAATCAACTTTGACTATTATTTTATTTCGTGACACTATAGTGATTATTGATTGTCCCAAATACCGGACAAATTGAATTAGAGAAATATCACACTAGTGCATTACATTTCTACATTATTTCGATTCAATTGCCTCAAATTTTCCGATTTAAAACTTATTTCACGAATATTATTAAATATTTAAGTGAAATTGTCGTGATATTTTCAACTTTACATTATTATTTCACTATGTACCTGAATGTTCCTGGGCAATAACTGGTGGTGTATAATGTGTGCAGGGTAATCGAATTATCACACCAAAAATTATCAATTTTCAATTGTGTCAGTGAAATTTTTTTGTCGACCTTGATACACAGAGTCCATTTTACGGACAATTGGGCATTATAATGTTCACGCTTTCTCGGTGCAAAGAAAGATTTAATATTTTTTGTTTCAAGAATTATAAAATATTAAATCGCGGATTCGAGTACTTCTCGAACCCGAGAAATCCAAGGTATCACAGTCAGTAGTTTTTTGAGTCATTTAAGCCTCACTCCGCTCATTAGAATCCTCTGTATGTATTCAAATTTGAGCTTAAGCAATCTTCTGTGTTCATTGTGTCTACGTAGGTACTTTTCTTCACGTCTGTCACGAGTCATTAAGTGAAACCATACTTTGTATTTTTTTAAATTTATTTTCAGTTTAATGCTTTGTGCCTAAATTACACGAACTTAAAAATATACAAATGTATCAACTGAACAGTGAAGCATTAAGCAAACTGTTATTTTGCCAAGAATGTTACAGTTTTGTAATCAATATAAACTCAAATGTTGAATCAATTAATCATTCACATATTACACATATTATTTTCTTAATGATCCGAAGTTAGTGTCAAAACACTTTTTCGACATTTTAATCTTTTGCAATTGTGTTTTATTGATCTGGATTACAAAACTTTAAAAACAAAAAATGTTGATTTAGCGAAACAGAACAAACAGAACGCCGATCAAGTCAGATAACAGAATATTAGAAATTTCAGTCTTTTCAAACTTAGTCGTAAATGTTTAAATTGGACGCAATGATTCGCAGTTGTTTAATTATACTAAATTATTTGTACGGAAGGATGATCAAATTTGTCAATTTGCAAGTGCACGCCAACACTCTCGCCTTATCGCCCATTAGTGAGTGCACCAACCAACGTGAAATGATCGAAATGATGAATACACCAAGGCGCTCGGGACTGAATCCGTGGTATGTGTTTCCATTCAGTTTGATATTATACGTTGCACTGGACAATGTGCACGAATTGTATTTGCTCGACTTTCACTACAATCACACGGCAATGCCTGAATTGTTCACACACAAAATTTATCCGAAGAATTTTTGGATCGTCGGTGACATTATCATGAACATTGCCGTCTACATGATGCTCACTGTTTACAGCTTTCTACTGTTTGATTCGTTGCTCGATCCACGGTATCTCATGTATGCAATCAAGAATGACTGTAAGACAACTGTTTTTGTGGACAATAAAGCACTGAGCGATGAGGAATCAGGCAAGATTTGCAAGCTCAATGAGAAAGCAAAATCTTTCATAAAGATAATGTCAATTGTCACTTTGTTTCTTGTGGAATCGCTTTTTATGAGCAATTTCTTCTTCAACTGGACAAATTCGTTGAAGGATTTTGTGTTTGTGGTTACCATTCCACTGGTTCTCGTCTATGGCTGCTGTTGTAAGTTTATTTTAAAATGTTTTTCTAAACTTTAAATATTGAAAATTCCCCAGGCAATCTATTTATGATGGATTACTTTGTGCTTACCACAAGATGTGTAATGATTAAACAGAAATATTGTTTATCCAAACTGAAATGCATAAACAAATCACTTTTGTCAAGAGTAGTCCAAAAGCAAACTTCTGTTGATGGTCAAAGCAAAGCATTTAAGCAATTGCAACTTAAATTCAAACTTCTAAACAAGAAAATGTTGAATCTATTCAAGGAAATCAAAGTATACAATCGTTTCTGGAGTCGTTATCTCACCATCTACTTTGTGACATACATTCTCGAGGTGTGCTATTTCGCCTATTCCTATTTGTTCTTCTACAATCGAATGGATAAATTGCTGATTGTTTTCACCATTTTTATGGGAATGCACTTTCTGTTGGTAATGCTCGCCATCACTGCTGAGTGCTCCATTCTGGTGGACCACAACATGGACATTCACAAGAATGGTAGACAATTTATCACTTCTTACCGAATGTTGTGCTCGAGCAATGTTGCATTACTACTAAATGTTGGTTTGATTCGATTCTATCGTAAATACTAACATTACTTCTAATTTGATCTAGCACGATTCATTTGAATCGAATCAAAGAGCATTTGGCCGAGTTGGGTTTACACTGCTCGATGGTTATCAGATCAATTCTAAAATGTTTGAAATGGTAATTAGCTTTGAATTTTATTGATTAATATTTATTTGATTAACATCTTTCATAGTTATCGGCTTATGTGAGCCTATTCTTCATGATGATTTGCGAGAAACAAATTAGAGCGAATAATGCAGATTAATTTGACTAAATAAAATGACTCTATTTTAAACTAATCGTTTTATTTGATCAAACATTATAACTGTCACAATCAACCAACGATGGCACCCAAGGCAGCAGTGGCCAATCCAGTTGCTTTACCTTCTAAGGCTCCCTTGGCGACCTGTCCAACCTCCTTTCCAATCTTTTCAGCTTCTTTCTTCACCTTAGACCAGAAGCTCTTCTTTTTGTGTGGCAATGCGGCTTGTTGCTGTTGAGCAGCAGCGTTTGGATCATTCGGGTCAACTGGTTGAGCTGGGGCGACTGGTGCTGGGGCTTTCTTTGCAAAGAAGCCATCAAATTCATCCTCCTCCTCCTCTGCATTAACTTCCTGTTTCTTTGGTTCTTCATTTGGGTCGACATCATCTGGCTGTTGTTCCTTCTTTGGCTGTACTGGTTGAGCTGGTTGTTTTGGTTCGGGTTGCACTTGAGGTTGAGGTTGGGTTTCGGGTTTAGGTTCTGATTTAGGTGTTTGAGCCTGTTGTTTAAGTTTTTGCTGTTCTTCCATCAACTTTTTCAATTGTTCCGCTTGATGAAGCAATAATTCGCGTTCTTTCTTGAGCTTTTCTTCCTGTTCCTTGAGAAGTTGCTGTTGCTTTAGCAGTTCTGCTTCTTTTTGTGCTTGCTGTTGATTAGTAGCATCTTCTTGTGCTTTTTTAGCTGCCTCTTCTTGTTCTTTACGCACAGCTTCTTCCTGTTGCTTTCGAGCAGCATCTTCTTGAAGTTTTTGTTGTTCCTCGAGTTTTTTCTGTGCGGCCTCCTCGTCCTCTTGTTTCTTTTTGGCGGCTTCTTCCTCTTCTAGTTTCTTCTTTGCTTCAGCTTCTGCTTTAGCTTTAGCCAGTGCTGCTTTGGTCAATGCGACTATCTTGGTCTTGTGAGAAGAATAGAAACCATCAAGCTCTTCTACTTGACCCAAGTCATCCACTACACAAAACTAAAATTATTTTGTGTTTTAATAGTAAGAATTTACCATTCACTTGTGGTGCAGCAAAAGCCACCGATGCTAGCAAAGCTAAAACAATCACGAGCTGCATTGTTTTATTTAGACTATCGCTTAGCAAACAAACAATTGTTTCTAATCATATACGTACCACTTTATAAAGGCAATTGCACTATAAATCTAAATCTAAATAATCTCTAATAATATTGTCTTGACAGGCTATGGGGGTAGGTCTATATCATGTGAGCGTGTGTGTTTGTACAGAATTAACTTCAATCTCTCGATAAGATCAATCGATCGACAATCTTACATTTGGCATGAATTGAGATTGTATCATCAATTTAAATTGAAATGCAAATAAGAAAACATTAAAATAAATTTGACTCGTCTTTGGTCATCATCATCAACACTCAGATAATAACCAAATCTGTCCGTGTGTCTCTAGATCAGGGCCACCTTAATAATAATATTGATAATGGAAACATTTAAATTTTCTTTGTCTTCAAATACTTTAAAGTGCTTAAGCCAAAGATTAGACAACGTAGATCTCATAGAGCGCATTATCTGATATCCTTTTGCGATTACAAACCACTCACTGGGACAATCTCGGTACATTCGTGATTTGTATTGTTGATATGGTTTAGATTTGGGCAAATAAGAAAGATTTGAAATTAAATTTAAAGACTATTTTAATCGATTGGTTTATTATTAAAAACATTATTATTTAACCAACTACTGCACCAAGAGCTGCGGTGGCTAATCCGGTTGCTTTGCCTTCTAAGGCTCCTTTGGCGACTTGTCCTACCTCCTTTCCAATTTTACCAGCTTCTTTCTTCACCTTAGACCAGAAGCTCTTCTTTTTGTGTGGCAATGCGGCTTGTTGCTGTTGAGCAGCAGCGTTTGGATCATTCGGGTCAACTGGTTGAGCTGGAGCGACTGGTGCTTTCTTTGCGAAGAAACCGTCAAGTTCTTCTTCTTCTTCTTCGTCGGCATTGATCTTGGATTGTTTTGGTTGAGGTTCATTGGGATCTTCGTTAGGATCAGTGTTTGGGTCAACGTTATCATCGGGTTGTTGAGATTTCTTCTTTTGTTCTTCTGCAGCTTTACGGGCTTGTTCTTCAGCCGCGGCTTTTTGTGCAGCTTCTTCAGCAGCTTTTTTGGCCTGAGCTTCGGCGGCCGCCTTTCGTTGAGCTTCTTCGGCCGCTTTTCTCTGGGCCTCCTCAGCTGCTTTACGGGCTTGAGCTTCTGCGGCTGCTTTTCTCTGGGCCTCTTCAGCTGCTTTACGGGCTTGAGCTTCTGCCGCAGCTTTTTGCTGAGCTGCCTGGGCCGCCGCTAATGCTGCCGCTTTTTGGGCCTGTTCCAGTGCGGCTTTTTGAGCCGCAGCTTTTTGCTGTGCTGCCTGGACCGCTGCTAATGCTGCCGCTTTTTGGGCCTGTTCCTGTGCGGCTTTTTGAGCCGCAGCTTTTTGCTGTGCTGCCTGGGCCGCCGCTAATGCTGCCGCTTTTTGGGCCTGTTCCTGTGCGGCTTTTTGAGCCGCTGCTGCCGCCTCATCTTGCTTCTTCTTTGCTTCGGCATCAGCTTTAGCTTTAGCTGCTGCGGCTAGTGCAGCTTGGTTAGCAGCAACGATCACTTTGGTTTTGTGACCATAGAATCCATCAAGCTCGTCTACTTGGCCAAAATCGTTTACTAGATGATGCAATTCTGATAAGATCATAGAATGTTTAATAATTAAGAATTTACCATTCACTTGTGGGGCAGCAATGGCCACCGAGGCAAGCAAAGCGAGAACAACCACGAGAAGCATTGCTGTGCTGTGCTTAGTCGTATATCAAACAAACAATCGACTTTAATCATGGAAACATATTTATATGTACAGTCAGTGGCAAAAATCTAATCGTTAATAATCTTCATTTAACCCCGGACACAGGGGGTACACCAGATAGCCAACATCTATTATCAATGGAAAAATTACACTTGTGATTTATCATATGCCACATATTATCTGATATCCTTTTTGATTACAGGGCACACACTAAAACAATCTCAGTACATGACAAAAAGCATCAAATATAAATTATTTAATTTCAAATCGTCTTATCTATACTACTATAGTAGAATTTAATAATATTTTAAACATTACCTTTTACTTAACCAAACGACTGTAAATAAGTACAAATAAAATGTCTTTTTTGTTTAAAAAAACAAATGGACTATGCTTTTTCAATCACACATAATCACAATCGCTTCATCTTTTTGCCGCTTTTATAGAGTTTTGAATAACCCCATAAAGCACAAATTGCTAAGTGTATAACCAATTTAAAAAAATATTACTTGAAAATGTAAATAAAATTATCAATAAATTTATTTGCAAATAGTTTCAAAGAAAAGTTTAGAAACTATTCGAAATTAGATTTGAAGTCCAGCACAAGTATATTCAGGGCCTGAATTTCAGGCAAATTTATTAATGGACCAAACCTACCAAATACTCAATTGTATAGTGAATTTCAACCATGGTTGAAATTATTAAAATCTCAAAATAATTAAAATCAATTTTTTTGTTTGGTTTGTCTGCTGAAATCGTTGCAAATATTTATTATTCCATTTTGATATTGCATTTGTTTGCAAATGTTGGTTTAAATTTGCTTTAGTGTTTCATTTTAACGTATTCCTTACACTCTGAGGTTTCTTTCAATTAATCACTTTCAGTTTTAAAATACTGAACTTTCAATGAATGGGCGAAGAAAGATAACTAAATTTAAAAGAATTTGTAGAAAATGACAATTAATACACTTTATTTTATTTCAAAGCGAATTCTGTCAGACTGATATGTCATTTAATCGATTGGATTTGGTTGTTTAACCAACAAGAGCACCCAAAGCGGCAGTTGCTAGACCGGTGGCTTTTCCTTCCAGTGCACCCTTTGCAACTTGTCCGACTTCTTTACCAACTTTACCGGCCTCTTTCTTCACTTTGGACCAGAAGCTCTTCTTTTTGTGGGGCAGAGCGGCCTGTTGTGCAGCAGCAGCAGCGTTTGCATCAACTGGTTGAGCTGGAGCGACTGGTGCTGGTGCTTTCTTTGCGAAGAAACCGTCCAGTTCTTCCTCTTCTTCAACGCCAAATTCCTCTTCCTCCTCTTCTGCTGGTTGGGCTGGTTGTTGCTGGGCGGCTTCCTGTTGTTGTCGGAGTAGTTCGGCTTGAGCAGCGGCGGCGGCTTCAGCGGCTGCCTTCTGTTGGGCAGCAATTTGTTGCATCAATTGAACTCGAGCGTTGTGGCCAAAGAAGCCATCCAACTCTTCTTGTTCAACTTGAAGTGGAAAAGATGCAAATTAATATTTAACAGAATTCCACAGTCGAGTCCTACCTTCAACAGCTGGGGCAGCGAACGCCACCGAAAGGAGCACAGCAATCACGACGATGCGCAACATTTTGGTTAAGTTTGGGATTTAATTCAAGGGATTTGAACAAAAGTTCCAAAGTGATGGAGTTTCGATTCGGCAGACCCTTTTATACCAGTCATTAGACATTGTTTGTATTTGTGTTGTAATCTACAAGATCTCTCATGACTTAATTTTATCGTTTAATAGAAGGGGGAGGTAATTTGCATTTTGTACGTGATCGATCATTCCTCATATCTCAATGCACCTTGTTGAACGCACTTGAGACAACCAGACCAAGCTATCTAGATGTGCCCACAATACTAATCTGTCTAATAACGAAACGATTTTGTCTAATAACGAAAATTTCAATTTCACAAAATTAAAATGTAGTATCTAAATTTAAGAAAAAATAGCTAGCTTAACTAGACAATGAAATATTTATTTTTGAAACTGGTTTAACACATTTTAAGCTTAAAATATAAAGTTTGTTTTATTTTATTATTCAATGGACAATTTGATAAAATTATGTCAAAGATTATAAATATTTAATCACAAATGTAAGATTACATCTTAATTGATTATAATAATTTTAAATATATCAATTATAGACAGATTTTCAAGTATACCAATGAAGTGCCAACGCTGAGTTTGAGATTAAAGTGTCTTGAAGGGCAAATGGCCGAGTTTGTTTACAATGTGTGTACAAAAAGAGTTCCATATTGGATAAATACATTGACATTATTTAAAGTACGTAAATGTGCAGATAGTGTGAGACACTCACTGTGCTATCTTCACGTGATCTGTTATCTTGCCACTTTGGATAGATCTTATGTTTAATAACTTTTTAGAGATGTATTGTATCAACAGGATACTGACACGATTAGGCTCCATAGGGAAAATCGTAGTGGGAGATTCATCTTGATTGATTTTTAAGATAATATTCGGATAAGTACAAATCATTACTTAATTCTACAAAGGGTTGGAATAATGCTTTGGTACTTTGTCGACCTCATTATTTCAGGCTTATATGGGTAGATTATATCATTTAATTTTATTCCAAAAAGAGATTCTATTCTACACTAGCACTTTCTTTATTTCAGTTTACAAAACCATTGATTAGAATTCTAAATGATTGATTTTACTCTTCTAATTCAATAATTTCGATTATTGTCCCTACTTGGAAGCATTCAATATTTATTGATTCCGCAAAAGAAATACTTAAAAATTTCTTCCATTCCTTCATATACGTAGTTCTAAATATGTATCGGGTCTGACTCGTATTAGTCCAATTTCAATTGATGGCACTTTTAATACTTAAAATTCTCAACTAAGATCATGGCATTTAGATTTGATTAATTAAATTTAAAATAAGATCTCATTTTTGACGATTAATTTTAATCTAATTAAAAACTTACAAACTTACTTGTTAGTAAATTTAAAATAGAGTAAAAAGACAAATTGACATTTTCAATTTTCTAAAAATAATTTTGTCAATTTGTCAATAATTATAAATGACTCATCTGACGATTTTCGAGAGTTTACCTGTCTTGGGGTTTACGTATTTCTTTAGTAGATCATGAAAATTATTAAATTAAATTATTAATTATTTTGTCAATTAATTATTAATGACTAATTTGTCAATAGCGGTATTTATCTTTATGGTATATAAGCGATATCATTCTGCATATATTTTCAATTGGTTTCATTTTACAACATGGCGTACTTTGATGAAGTCTACCTGAAAGTGCTAACAATTTTGAAAGCAATTGTCAAAACTTTGTCGCTGCACTATCGAATTTTACTTCACGATTTAGATCCAATCAAAGACTGTGTCACATATAAAATTGACCCCAAAGAATTGGAGCGTAGTTGGTCACAAATCCAATTAAGAAATAATGCAAATTCAATCAAATTTGGACCCGTTCAAATGAATCTCCATTATTTGTTTCCATTCTTGTTAGGAACATTTGTGATCGTTGACTCTTTGGTTATTTTGGGGAAAGAAGTCTTTGCCTATTCTCCTACCACAATGCCAGAATTGTTTACTCATTTGATTTATCCATTTGAGTTTTGGAAAATTGGTGATTTCGTTTTTGGAAATGCAATTTGGATGTTGTTTGTCAATTGTGGCCTACTGTTGACTGATCCAATGTTGAACGAAAAGTATCACATGTATCTGGTGGTGGATGAGCAAAACAAGCAAGTCAAGTTGCTTTCGAATGGAATAAGTAATTATTATATTTTAAATATTATATAAATTGTTTTTTGGTAATCTAAGCTAGGAGCGATGAAGAGACTTCAAAAATTGTCAAATATCGTCGTAAAACCAAACGATTGTTTCGTTGTGTGATGATATTCACTTGGCTCGAAATTGAATGTTTCTACAATTGAACTTATTTGCAAAAGTGGTCTGGAAACTGGCGAAACTATTACATGCTGGTGGTGATTGTTCTCTATTTGATCTATGCTGGATTTAGTAAGTTTTAGATAGAAACAAAACCATGTATTAATTAATAATTATTTTAGGTAATCTGTTCATGATGTTCTACTTCATGCTCACTGCTCGATACATTCGCATTAAACAGACTGTTTTGTTGAACAAAATATCAAAATTGACATTCGATACTATTCGAGAAGCTCAAGCTCGCAAGAAAGCATCGGTTAAGAATGTCGCCTATTGGTTGCAGTTTTGTTTGATCAATCAAGAAATGCTGAAGCTGAAAGAAGAGATTCATGCACAGAATCGTTTCTGGTCCAAGTACATCACCGTCTACTTTGTTGTGTACACCATCGAGGTTGGCTACTGTGCCTATGCATTCTTCTTTGTGAAGACCAACATTGGTGCAATGAAACAATTCTTCATGTTTCTCGCATTGGACTTTCTCGTAATCATCATTGTGGTCACATATGAATGTTCCATCATTGTGGCTTCAAACTGTCGACTATTTAAGGAGAATTTGAAATTCTGTCGATTGTTTCAGTTGATCTTCCCAATTCATATTCAGCAATTGCTCAAGGTAATACAAATTTTGTTGTATTTATTTTAATATTTCAAAACATAATTAGATCAAATCATCGACAGGTGGCAAAAATTTTGTTTAGTCTGGTAAACAATTTCAAGATCAATTCGAAAATGTTTGAAATAGTAAATATGTTTTGTATTTATTTTCAGTATTTTGTAACATATTTGATCTTTTATTAATACAGATCTTCTCTTACATTAGCATTCAATTTATGATGATTTTGAAAGATAGAACTTTGCAATAAATTATTTTAGATTGTTCAGATATTATGTAGATAAATAGATAAATAAATTTCAACTAATAGAATTCAGTGCAACCATCTGTCTTTCTGCATCACACTCCTTTTTAGCCACAATATCCAATGGAAACAATCTGTGTTTAAGACAATTGAGCGCACAAATCACTGGACATTCAAAGAGAACCGTAAACACAAACCCAATTGCGAATGCAAGTAAAATCAGTGCACTAAATTGGAGTAACAAAGATTGCAAATGTAGATCAATTAGATCTCGCCTGGCGCCAAGCACGATCCAGACGACCCAAACGTGGGTGAGATAAACAGAATAGGTGAGTCGTGATAAAGGTCGAAAGAATGGAGCAGACAGGAATCGTCCTAGAATGCCTGAATTGTTGGTTGAGCACAGCCAAATGATCAGTGCCATGGCCAGAGACCAAGTGAGCAAATTCAAGGGGAACAGTATTGCAGACCAGAGTGGTTCGTAGGGTCGTCCGAGGACCCATGGAATGACACTGTAGATCGAAAAACAAAATCCACCAATTGCGGCCAACCAGAGAAGATATTTGACGGTCTGCAAATAAATTATTGAAATCTATGCAACTACAAACACTTCAATACTTTCGAATATGTCACAAGTTTTAGACGCTTTTCGTTGTTTTTGATGTAATCCCCAAATAAAAAACCAATAAAGAAGACATGCGCATGTGTCCATGGATTGTAGATGAATTTCAAAAAATCCGTTGGTTGTCCATTTTCATCAAGTAAATCACTGAAAATCAATTTTGACAATTTGCACTTAAAACATCTTATCGCACATACTTTTTAGATGTCATCACCGAACCAGGTGGCAATTTCTGTAAATAAAGAGTTGCGCCACTGATCGTAATGCTCAGAAACATTACAGCACCAATGAAAGCTTTTCCGAGCTTACGATTTCTAAGCCAGATCAACACAGGAATGAGTGAAATCCAGTGCAACTGCATGTCCGCCGCAATATACCACGTGTGTAGACCACAAATATTTTTGACATCAACTACATTTTGCAAATAAGCCATATTGACCCACCAGTTGTAGTAGCAACGATCTAGTACACTGATGTACCGGTTCCACAGTGGACCATCGAAGAGTGAGGGCAGAAGAAAGGTGAGCAACAACCAAGTGGCCAACTGTGGACTCAGGCGAAGGTAACGAAGCAGTAGAAAGGCTCGACTGTTGAAATTATCATATTTTCCTTTAGTGTATTTAAGAGTCACGTAAGAGGTTAGTAGACCACTGAAACAAATAAAAACAAATGAATGACCAAATAAAAGCAAAAATTAATCAAATAAAACAAACCTAAGGAAAAAGAAAGTATCCACTGTGAGCAAAGCTCGATAGAAAGGTTGCGTAACAATTTCGGTTAACCGTTCCTTCAATGTGAATGTGTCCCCTTATTAAAATAAATAAATTTTACTTTTAATTTGACTTTAAAATGTGGACTTACGGAAGCTGTTCATCTTATTCCAATCCATGGAATGGCCAACCACAATCCAAGCCATCGTGATCACTCTCAGTCCATGCACACAGGAAAGATCATCATCCTGTGTTTTGGTGTAAATCAATTTTCGTGCATTACGAACTGGAGAGAACCAAATCAAAAAATGACCACCGTGCTTCTTGCCCCAAACTTTATCACCAAATTTATCATAAATTCCCGCGCTCAATGTCACAGTTGAAATAATCAACAAAAATAAGCTAAAATAAATGAAAATAGTAATTTTTGATTATATAATTTTAAAATTATAATTATTTTTATACATTGCAACAATTTGAACTGAATTGAAATTCCAATAATTGTCATTTGTGTTGCAGGTGATTAGCTCCAGATTGAAACCATATTTTGTGATTGCTTTAAATTGAGAAAAGGAATTGTATTTAAATTTATTAAAATTATATAACTTACATGAATTAAAAATAGCTTCAACGTCAAGTTTCGTACATTTCTCAGGAATGCACACTCCAATCTGAATGAAAGCATAATAGAATGCAGCAGCATGCTTTTCCAAATGGCGATAAATAGAGTCGTTTGACAGTTTGTGATCTTTAGGCAACTTGGGCAACACTTTTGCTTGATTGAACAGATTGTGCCCGAACGGAATTGGCCGTTGCATTGGAACAGCCACATCTACTAGACAGTATTGTGAACTGACTTGAGTCGACAATTCTTGGTGCATTCTTTGCAAACACTGGTCATAATCGCCAAAGTCTACCATTGTTCCTTGAAGCAGTCCACTTGGAGGAAATTTGGCCCATGAATTAAACAATTTGACCGCCCAATATTGGCGCGATTCAAGTCCGTGCAACACATTTTGGAATGAATTTTTACATTCTTGAGCAACTGCACCATTGTTCAGCACGTCTTTATCGAAATTAACATAATTTGGCAAAAAGGAATTTCGAAAATTCTCTGAAGACACATTGAGCAAAGTTTGTTCCCATATTGACAAATCAGCCAATTCAACGTTATTGTCACAATTAATTAATTTAAACAAAACCAATATTAACATTAATGAATTCATTTTTATTATTTTTTAAAACTCGATTTCAACATTTCACACTGTCTTATATATCACAAAGAAATACCTTTGTGAGAAGACCCGATTTCACAAATAAGGCTTTCCTCTCTTTCACTTCTTTTCTCATGACAATCAATTTGCAATTTGCGTCACTTTGCACGCAACACTGCGTCTGCTATGATTCGGATAAACATGGAACGCAAGTTGTCCTCCTGCGCGACCTGGTGCACTGGACACACTCACACTCACACATTCTCAAAACCAGATATGCGGAAACTTGTTTTGTTTTTGTCAGGTTTGGTATGTCAAGATAGATGTGACCATTTCGCATCTCAAATGTATTAATAAACAAACGATTTTGTGTATAAAGGCGTGGTCACATAAATATTGATTTATTATATCACTAAACAAAAGTTACTCTTACAATGTCAGTATTGTTTCAATTTGTTTAATTGTTCTAGTTTGTTAGATTTTGATTGTCTTTAGACAAATTTGTCGTTGATAATAAATAAATGTTTGCTGATTTTTTTTACTTTTGCTAAAATGAATTAAGTAATCACATTAATCATCTGATCCATTGTTTAGAACAATCATAAACTTCTAATTACTAATTAGGAATTGACAAATAATTATCTAATTTAGATGTTAAACTTGAATTAATTGATGCGTAGGATTGGTCCATTGTTTAATTGTCCAGTGAAAATGGATTTCATAATACTTGAAATGTTGAAACCTTGTGTTGAGGGGCTTTGTGTTGTGAGAGAACACGCGGGTACGTTTGAAAATTTTTAGTTTGTGCAAAACACCAAGAACATGAAGTGCCATCAAAAATAGAAAGTTTGTTTTGCGTTCAAATAAATAAAGTTATCTTCGGTTGAATAACATTTTACTATCGGCAATCACCAAAATAATGATTCGTCATTTTTCAGCCACTCAATCAAAACATGCAACGGAAATGCTTCAATTAATATGCCAACTCTGGAATTACATTGACGCAAATAGTGGCTTATTTATTTACTTAAACCCAATGATTTTGAAAGTTCAATTGAAGAATGCTTTTAAGGCTAAAATATTTATTAGAATTATTTATAATTGATAAAACTGGCATTTAATGTCTAAATGTTTCGATTTTTATATTAATGCATCATTAACACCATCTCGTGTTTGAAAACATGACTGGTCTGAATATATTAAATTTTCTAAAAATGAAATACAAAATTAATTATTTGTGTTTCTAAAGTATCTCTGGAGGGACTAATTTACTAATTTATTTCGTATATTCAATTAAATATGCAAGTTAATTTTTTTTTAAAAATTAAATTTAATTTAATAAAAATTTTATGATTTATTTTATGGTATTAAGATATAATAAAAAGAAGAATATATTTTCTGTCTTTTCAACTTATATTTCATAGTATATATGTTTTTATGTATAATTCATATTTCAAAGACTTGAATGCCAAACTTCAAAAAAGTTGCAATTTTCAAATAGATTGACTCACTATTATCAAATTATAACTGTCCACTTTGCCTCAATTTGTACACAAAAACGAGAGGTTTCATTTTTGTCGTGAATTTAATTTCATATATTCGAAAACAATATTTGTTTTCTTATCTACTGGCATTGCATTGAATGTATTAATTAATCACTAATTAGTGATTACCGTGTTGTTCTTGTCCTATTAGAGCGATTCTGATTTATTTGTCGGTTACACAAATTATTGTCCATCTACTGCTAATGTTCAAAGTATTCACAGGAATAGTTCAGTTTCTGTATTGATCAAAATATGAGAACAAGTTTACTATTCATTTTGATTGAATTTCAATAAAAATAAAGCCAAAGCAACAGTTGCCTAACCAGCCAGTTAATCCAAATGATGCCATCGCTGCCTCGATTTTCGTTATATTCTCAAAAAATTAAATTAAAAATATCTTGAAATATCTAATTTACTTAATTTTATTTCAATATTTTAATTTAGATTTAATTTAGATTTACTTACATGTGCATTGTACATTCGGAATCTACTAACCAATAAAATGTTCACTTAATTTTTGAAGGAGAACAAGCTATCGTTAACTTTCGAGAATAAAAAGCTAATTTTATTTGAGAGTTTTCTTAAATTATTTTTATAATATAACACTCAGAGAAATGGTAGTCAGATAGATATGACCAGTTTGAAAAAAGCATCATATGGGTATGACGGCCTAACACATCGCAATTGTAGCAGAGCGCCCTCGATGGCAGGTTTGTGAACCCTACCTTCCACTGTACAACTCGTCATACCCATATGATGCTTTTTCAAACTGGTCATATCTATCTGACTACCATTTCTCTGAGTGTAAACAATCAATTAAGCAGAATGTTAATCTGTGTTGTGCATCTTTTTCAAGTGTCATAATTTATGTATTTTGCCTCGTTGAAGACATATTTCAAGTGATGTGTATGTTTCTACTACTTCACTCTATGTTTCACTTACAGAAAGGTAATTTGTTAATTTTGACAGCTCATTAGATAAAGAAGTGTTCGCAGTTTTGTTATGGTATTTGATTTATACCTCAACCGTACCGAGACTGTCACTCGATGACATCCATAGCATGTGTTTATTTATGAATGTACGATTGGTAGAATGATTGTATGTGTGCGCCTCGGTTTCATCAGTATCAATGACTGATACCCTTATGATTTGTCCTTCTGTCCAAACATGGAAATGAGACATCAATGTTTGTTTCGAGGTATCTAATCACCATCACAGTAGTGTTGCATCCCGCGATGCATTCGATAATCACAAGACAATTCACTAATAAGACAGTACGGCACTTCAAACTGTCTTAGTGTACCATGTACGTGCGAACATCTTCATATTTTCATATCGCAGATCCGGTCTGTGCAGTAGCCCAATGTGGTGATAAAGCATCTAGTTAATGACACCATTTTGAGCATGCCATTACACAAAAAGAACAAATTAATTTTTGATTCGCGTTTTTCCTCAGTGTCATTTGGTGAAACCACAATTATTACACAATGACAAGCTAGCTTGAAGCGGTTTAACGCTTCATTAGGCGGTTTGGTGAAATTGTTCACTGACTATTGGTTACTCAAATTTGTACGTGTGTTATCACACTGACACACATAATTGCGCTCAAATGGTTTGAAGTGATTGATGCCTTAATGGGAGGCGGTGGCTGCGACGACTGTGTGATGTCTATGTCGGTAACCGACACACCGCGCTCAAGTGTTACAAATCACCAAAACCACTAGAAAGCTATTAAACTACAATATACCCCCTGGGGTGTTGTATCTGTGTAATCGACAAGATGTAATTAGTGTGGTGCTGTTGGACCTTGAACACATCTTAGTCACGTACACAGGAATGTATGTGTGTGCATACACACCTTGTCTGGGCTATTCTTTTCATATTTTAATGTTCAAAAGTGATAGTTTGAGAGGTGGGCGAAAGAATTCCAATAGGGATATCCCCCTAAACTCAAATCTCCGCAGTATTGGGACGCAAGTCTTTAGAAGCGCATTTGTTGTCTTATCGCTTGACTCACTTGTCACACTTGCGTTTGTGTCTCTGTCTGTGTAATACATCACACACATCCCTCAAAATATTTGGTATCTCAGTAGCTGTTTTCAAGTTATTTTTTGTGATAACATTCGAAGTCGAAGACTAAATTTTCCACTCGTCTCGAAACTACTAGATTTTATTTTGCGCCCAACTTGCAAGGCATCAAGACGTGAATTTATTGTTTGAAAAAATTTGTAATTTATTTGCGAAAATGGGTCTCACCGAACACGAAAAGGAAATCATTTCCAGCACCTGGACCACCGTGACCAAGGACATCAATGCTGCTGGATTGGCTCTGTTTAAACAGTGCGTATTTGTGATATAATCGAAATAACAATTTTACTAAACAATTACAATTTGATTTAGATTTTTTGAGGACAACCCAACCTATCAGAATTATTTCTCTTTTCGCAATGTGGCAACTTGGGAAGAGTTGGCCAAGGACAAGCGACTGAAAGCACACGCCGCCAATGTAATGTACTACCTGAACATGATGATCCAGAACATCAATGACACTGAGGTGTTTGTGGAAATGGTCGAGAAGTTGGCTAAATCACATGTTCGCAGGAAGCTGTCTGTGGAACAGTTTGAACGTTTGAAATTGACACTTGTCACAGTGTTCGTGAATGTATTGGGTAAAGAGGTGATGAACGATGAGGCAATCACTGCTTGGGCAAAGGCTTACAAGGTGATCACTGACATTGTACAACAAACAGCCGATGCGGCTCAGTAAAGAGAACGCAACTGGCAATTGATAATGTGCACAGACTGAATAGCAAACCAAAACAAACCATTGTGATTGTAATTTCTGTAAAATCGAATAAAATGTTTCAAAAACTGTTTAGAAATCTTCAATAAACAACAATTTGAAATGAATGATCAACACTTTTAATAATAATAAAAAACACAAACAGATTAGTTTACTTTGATTGCGTTCACTCGAGTAGTGAGTGCCTTCAAGTCCTTGTCCAGCACCTGAATTGTGGCCAAAGCGGCTTCAAAGTTGAACTTTTCCAACAGATCCAAATCGGTTCGCTTCAGCTCTCGCTCAAAGAATGCCTTCGATCCAACAGCAAAGCTGTCGATCACGGTGATTTCTCGAAGAATTCGTTCCTTCTCGGCCTTGTTGTGATCCTTCTCCAGGGCGGCAACCTGTTCCGACAATTTCAACAGTTCGTCCTCGATTTGGTGAAATCGCTGAGTGGCGGTGGATACAACCAAGTGGTCAAATTCGTTACGGAAATCATTTGGAGATGGAGTGGTTCGGACTTGTTGGGCTGTTCAAAAAAATTCATTTTAAAAAATTTATTTAATTTAAAATAAACGACATGAAACGCCATCTATATAAGAGAAAGGCAAATTACCACAAGCTACAGCCAGAAGGGCGGCAAGAACGATGACAATCTTCATTTTTGAATTGAAATTAAACTTTTAAAATTTAAAATGCTCATATGAAAAACTCTGTTTTTTCATGTGTCTTATATAGCACATTTTAGCAGACTTCATCTAGATTGTAAGGTACAGGTAATGAGGATGTTCCCAAAAGGTAATCCGGAATTGGTTTGATTGATTTGTACTAAATATTTTTGAGTTTGTCCTCTCGGACATTATTTGATATTACGAAAGTATTCGCTCAAGTGCCTTATGTTGATTTAGTTTTACACCAAAATTGGACTTTTCATGTACTTGTACATTAGGTAAATGTTGAAACACTTAAAAGTCATATAAAAAAGGAGAAACTTAAACCAGTAGTAGTCAAAAGAAGCATATCAGTAGCAGCCACCAGCAAATAATTATCTCGGTTATCTTTTGTTTGATTCCCTCCATGGAATTTTAATTGGTAGTATAATTGTCCTACTACGTGAGGTTAAATATTGTTCCTTATAATCATTTAATCTCTTTATTAGGCACAATTTGTGAACGTAAAAAGTCCGACTTTTGAAGGATGTTATATATTGACAATTAGAAGTGTTTGTTGTACCCAAGTAGCCATTGATGAATCATTCCATTTGTGTATTTTGCAATTCGCAATTTGTGGCTTAAAGAATTCAATGTTTTGCAGAAATTTTTTTTATTAAAATACTATTTATTTATCAAGTCGAAAATCAAATTACAACGCATAATGTCACTTTAATTTTCTCAGGATAGAGAAATAAATTTTAGGTTTATCTCAGATTTGCGGGTTTTCTGGATTAATTTTTTTGAATTCGAGATTTGTACACTGGAAGTTTGCTCGGACTTGAGGTTTTTGCGAGTGATGAAGTTTTGGTTCCATCGCAATTTTTCTTCTGTTTTCCTGAAAAATTGCGCGTTGGCAACTTTTTAAGCGATTCCGAACTTTGCACTGGATTTCGCCAACCAAGTTCAGCCATTCGAGTGCAAAGTCGCATTTCCTCTTCTGATTTTGACACATTTTGACACGGTTTCGCTTTTGGTTTCTCAAACCAACTATAGTTTAGTTCCGAAATGTGCAACAGTGACGATTGATAAGTCATTTTCTTGTGCTTGGAAAAAGAAGATGACCAAACAGACGATGATGACGATGATGATGATGCGAGTTCTTTTGGTTTGGGTAAAAATTCACTTTGAACTCGCTTCTTTAAGTTAGTCACTTGTTGGGGCACATAATTAAGTCGCATTGATTTTGTTTTACACTTGTCAGAATTCATAGCTCTGTTTGATAATTATAATTTGAGCAACTGGTGACGAAAAACAAATATTCAAATTGATTTATGCCTCCAGACTGAACACACATTTTGTTTAAATAAGAAGATTTGTCTCTTTTTTAACCAGTTTGGTTATTTATTCATAATTTTGGTTAGCTTAAAAATATATAAAGTTATATATGTGTTAAGACGATTTAATTGTAGAGTGAACGCACGGATGGCTTCACTTCAGTCGACATTAGATAGACTCGAATTGTTGTCCTCTAGACTAGAACACAAATTTGTGATTTAAACCGTACTAAACGGTGACAGCACCGCCATATATATTTATGTAATATAATTAGCAACAACAACTCCTTGAAATTGTGCACTTGTAACAGTAATAAAAATCAAAACAATTGATTTTGAGTGCATTTCTATTTTATTTTTCACGGTCAACAAACAAATGTTCTAAGAGAAACCGTTATAAACAATCTGCTTTATTTATTTCAATTAGCTAGACACATATGTTTTCCCACAATGTTGCTTATTAGCAATGATTTGCCTCATTTTGTTGTATATATTAATTAATTAATATATTATGCAATAATGGAGCACTCGTGAATGACGATTAGGAATTATTCATACAAATTCGTCAGATTCCATCGCCATTTGGAATCACAAACATTGTGAATTTGGAGTTGAGCATTGGATCAGCTATAGCAAATACCAAATAGCAATACCAAATAGCAAATAATTTATGTAGGTAAAAACGGTCAAAAAATATTTGATGAACATTTTCAGACATTAGTGTTTGCTTACATGTCCTCTCAACTGAGAATGGCCGTCTAAAAAAGAACTTGAAATAAATTTAATATTAAATTGACATTTCAAAATTCGATGATTTTATTATCTATCAAAGCAAATGGATAGCTACGTCGACATGATCATCATATAGTGGTAGAATTTATGTATTTATCTGTTTTAATATAAATTGCATCAATTTGTATGAGTCTTTGTTTTTGTTTTTGATTTCCAGTATCGGTCACTGGTGCCGTGAAAGTAGTCGAGAAAGCCCATTCGACCAAAGTTTTGATTGAATCTGCAAAAAATGGAAAGTTATTCATAAATAATAAATAAATGCACAAATTTACTTCAAATGATGGTAATCGTGGAATTCGGGCGAAGGCATCCACGGAAGAGCATAACCAGAATGATCGTTGAGTGTGTTGACATGCACCAGAATAAGCCAAATGAAGAGTGTACTCCGATGACTGCCCATCACCAGGGGACCGAGCAGAACGGGAACTAGATTTGCCAGAAAGTGCTCAAACGGATGACAATAGATGGCGGCAATGGCAATTGGCGCCTGCCAGTAATGGTGGATTTTGTGTATCAGCTTGTACAAACTTCCATAGTGCAGCAGCCGATGGAGATAGTAGAATGAAATCTCTTGAATTAGTCCAATTACAGCAATGTGAATCAAGAGGGTGATCAGACTTGGCACTTTAGGACTCGAGTCCACTCCACGGAGTTCCATCAAATAGTGATAAACGACTGTGGTGGCTAATTGGACGGTGAGTTGGTTCTTGAGTGACACCTTTGCAGTCATGAACACTTCCTCGAGTGTGGCCTGTCACAATGATTCTACTAATTCACTAAATTCAGAGACAAACAATACTTACATCATGTTGTTGAGTTTTATATTTGTAGAGAAAGGCTGGCCATTTGGTGAGATCAAGCACAGTGTAGGCGAGTCCCATTACCCAGAAGAAGACCATCGAAAGGCACATCCCACCGGCAATATCAATCATCCAGGTGGACTCACCAAAAAAGGAACAATACCAATCAAACACATACTGAAGGTAGCTCTGATAGGCGGTGTCGAGGTTTTGAAATTTGAACAATACTTCATCAGTCACATTTTTCAAGTTATTAGCCATTTCGAAATTGGTACTTTAAGTAAGCAAAATAATGTGTGCCGATTTTGTATGCACAAAACGCCTCTAAGATTATGACAAAATTAATCAAAATAAAGGTACATAAATCGGTTGATTAGTTAAACGATCGCATACGTGATTATTGGGAGGAATGAGTCTGTGTCTGTGCATGTGTCATTCTGTTAATAACCTTATTTGGTCTACATTGCAAGTGCTGATAAGGCAATGTGTGCATGCATGCCATTCCAGATATCCTTGTCGTTCCAGGTGTTTGTCCACTTTCGATAAGATTAGACCCTGCGTTTAGCAACCGTTGATGGCTTGTCTCAAAAATGACACTCTCAATGTCAACAATGTGTGTGTGTGTGACATGTGTGCAACGAGTGAAGCAAGTGTGCTTATATTGACCGTGCTCAGTAACGCACCCGTCATTTCTCTTGTTGGTATAAATGGTAATAGTGAGCCTTTATTAGTTTGTCACACAAACCAAGATCTTTCACTTCATTATGCATATATTAGACCAAAACAAACATAGATTGTACTTTTCAAATTGGCAAACAAGAACTTACTTTGCATTAATTGTGAATATTATGATGTGATGTGATGTGATGACGTCCGTAGAAAATGGTCTTTTACATAAACTAATAATAAATGCACAAATAAATTAAATTAATATCAATTACTAACAAACTGGCAACTTTTCATAAATAATTATTAATAGACCAAGGCTCGCCAAATAAAAGTTCCACAGGATGAAACTGTAAAATGGTAATGCTGAGCGTTGTATGCTAAACTGAAAAAACTAGTGTGTTCAAAACTAGGACAATTTAAAATTCAAAAACTAGTTAATTTCCTAGGCGATTGTCGGGAAATGATGCTACACGTGATATTTAAAAATGTCAAATCAAATTGACTTAATTGTGAATAAACATATGAATATGATTGTGCTTTGATATGTTTGATCAACAATTGCTTTGGCTATGTAATTTCATTCCATATAAGCGAATAAAGTCATTTTATTATCATAATATTACAATACACATTGTATGTAATATTGCCAATTACCACAATTAATTTTTTTGGTTTAGTTTATAATGATTTGAATGTTGCGGACGTTTTCTGGAAAACTAAGAGTTCGTTGCTCTTTTGGAAGTTCCTCTCGTTGTTCTCGCTGAGGTCCTTGTTCCTTTCGTTCTCCTTGGGGTCTTTCGTGCTCTCGCTGTGGGCGTTCCTCTCGTTGTTCTCGCTGAAGTCCTTGTTCCTTTCGTTCTCCTTGGGGTCTTTCGTGCTCTCGCTGTGGGCGTTCCTCTCGTTGTTCTCGCTGAAGTCCTTGTTCCTTTCGTTCTCCTTGGGGTCTTTCGTGCTCTCGCTGTGGGCGTTCCTCTCGTTGTTCTCGCTGAAGTCCTTGTTCCTTTCGTTCTCCTTGGGGTCTTTCGTGCTCTCGCTGTGGGCGTTCCTCTCGTTGTTCTCGCTGAAGTCCTTGTTCCTTTCGTTCTCCTTGGGGTCTTTCGTGCTCTCGCTGTGGGCGTTCCTCTCGTTGTTCTCGCTGAAGTCCTTGTTCCTTTCGTTCTCCTTGGGGTCTTTCGTGCTCTCGCTGTGGGCGTTCCTCTAGTTGTTCTTGAGGCCCTCGCTGATTTCGCTTCAATTCTTCCATCAATTCATCAAATTCCTCATCCAACTCTTGTGGAAATTCAAATTCATCGATTTCAGGTTTTTTAGGAGCTTCAGCTTTTGACGAAGCTTGTTTTTGTTGAGCTTTAACTTCGTTCTGAACAGAAATGGCAGCTGCAAAAGCCACAGGCATGCTCTCAGCTAAAATATGAAATATTAGTTATTTATTAAAAATTTTCAAAGCAGACTAATGAGAGAGATACCAAGTGCCACCACAAGGCAGACAAGCGAGAACTTCATGACTGCAAATGCAAAGTCTTACTTCAAAGTGATTTAGTAGTTGATTTGCACTTTTGGGTTGATGTGATTTAGCTCAATGAGGTGCACTCCTTTATATAAGATTTCGTTTCTTGGACCAAAACACTGAGATCTTCTGTGCATGTGTTTGTATGACAAATTAACTCATTAACAAACGAATCAACTCAATGTACGCAAACAAAACTAACCGGATCTTCTTCTTTCTATCGTAGATTATTAACAAACGACGTTCAAAAGTGGGGTAAACACTATGTATCTCCCCTGATCAAAGTGAACGAGAGTTTTTGTCAATTTTAATCAATTTATAAATCATAACAACGCAAACGCTAATTATTGGATTTATTTTTTATATTTAAATATTCCTTAATTTGTCAAATGCAGAATGCTAAATCATTTCGTATACAACTGATCTAGGTGTATTAATCGATCAATTTAATCAATGAAAATGTTTTTTATGATTATCGGTATTATATTGTTTATCATCCAGTCAATTAAAGTAGATTTTCGTTCTAACTTAAGTTATGATCGACCCGAATATTTAGTTTTTGTGTTGGCTAACAGTTTCATATTTCGGTTTGACAATCGAGTTTTAGTTTGTTTGCTACAACAACAAAACTTAAAAAAATGCATTTGCCTAACTAATCCAGAGTATAGATTAAATAAATAGCAGATTTCAATCAAAGCACCTAGAATGTTCTTGTTCATATTTCTTAATTTTATTTTTAAACCTATAAATTTTATTATAGTATAAAACATGTTGAAATAAATGTATTGGTTGTAAATAATCGGTTGTACAACTGGCCGCCACATTTGCCTACCACTATCTGATCGAGTACCGTGGAATGGACACTTCGGTTCAAGTGCCTTCACTGACCACCATTTTGTTTCACTTGATAGTATTTGCATTGATACACGAGGTCTCGTTTTATTATTTACATTTGTTACTACACCAAGCAAAACTGTATCGAATGGTTCACAAGATTCACCACTACTGGCAGGCCCCAATCGCCATTGCTGCCACCTATTGTCATCCAGTAGAGCATTTGGCTGCAAATTTGACACCAGTCCTACTTGGTCCTGTACTGCTGGGCAGTCATCGTTGTACAATATTTGTTTGGATGATTATGGTCAATGTGGTGACACTCAACGATCATTCGGGTTATCACTTTCCACTGATGCCTTCACCTGAGTTTCACGATTATCATCATTTGAAATTTAATCAGAATTTTGGCAGGATGGGTTTCTTCGATTATCTGCATGGCACGAGTGATCGTTTTCACAAATCTGTTCATAGTAAACGACATCGTCTTTTACTCAGTCTTGTGCCAATTAAAAAATGTGAATAACTAAAAAGTTCGAAGATTCCTTGGCAAATACTAAAACTTGTATCCGGATATTAAATTGTGTAATACATTTGGAGACAAGCGGGTTGGCAAACTTAATAAAAATCTTATCATGCTCCCACATGATATGGCAACGTATTTTGTCCAGTAGATTAGTGCTTTTGGAGGAGAAGGAAAAAGTATTTTTTTGTATCAAAAGTTGATAATAAAAGAATTAACAACCATCGGGTGCAAACACTTTAACACCCTCACATTTTGACTATAATTTACTTATGTTGCAGATCAACAAGACAAATCTCGTATGTATTGATTGGTTGCATAATGATGATTTGAACGTGTAAAACCCAATTTAAATTAGAAACAAATTAGCCAAAATGTTTTACCAAAAGAAAGATTAGTCAAAATAAAGAAGATTTCGAGTATCGAAACGAACATGTGTTTGCACACATTGATTAGAATCTTAAACAATTTATCTCTAAGGGGACAATTTCACAACAACTTCATCGATCAAACTTGAACAAGCCAAGTTGGTTTTATTTCCAATCATAAGCACACACTCTCACTATCAAATAAATAAAGTAAATGATAAAATCAATCACGAGAGTTTTTTCGAGTGCACATTCGGATTCATCATGCACAACTGTTATAGCAACATGTGATTGTTCACAAGTGCATTGATGCACGCAATTCAGTAGCCAATGTCATGACAATCTATATAACTAAGATTGACAATTTGTGATTCCAATCTCTGGTACTTCGATAGCAGATAGTTCACTTTTGTCAATGCCAAAAATAAACTCGAGTTTTGTCTTTTCACTTCATCGTATATAAGCAAAGTCAATGTTGTTCAGGCGTCAAAACAATGCATAATTTATATGTTTGTTATGTTATGTTTTTTCTCAATATTCAAATATAAGCAATTTGTGAATTATGTTGATTGGCTTTGTTGGTTCGGGAAAGATTGCTCAAGCGCTAATTAAGGGCTTTCTTACTGCAGGTATGTCAACTTTTGTAATAAAATTTTTGTGAAGGCATTTTGTGTTCTTAGAAATGACCAAACTTGAGAGCATTTTGGCGAGTGCACCAAAAGACGATTTCAAGAATCACTACAAAACTCGAGTAATTAAACTTTAAAACTTTAAACTCTGTTTAATCTTGTTTTGTACTTATCAAGGAAATTGGCTGTCGCACCACATACTCCAACATTGAAGTGGTCAAACATTCCGAGGTGGTTGTACTGGCGGTGAAGCCACAAACACTTCATACTGTATTAGCAGACATTGCAGAGCACGTTTCTCCACGAAACTTACTGATCTCAATTGTGGCCGGCATAACCCTGCAAACAATCGAAGGTCAACTTCCAGCCAACAGTCGAGTGATACGAGTCATGTCGAACACACCCGTGCTGGTTCGTCAAGGGGCGAGTGTGTTTGCACTGGGCAAACATGCTCACAAGCCAGATGGTGAACTGGTGAAACGACTGTTCGAGTCAGTGGGAATTTGTGATCAGGTTGAGGAAAACCTTATTGATGCAGTCACCGCCCTTAGTGGCTCTGGTCCGGCTTATGTAAATATAGATCAGCTTAATATTGTATCATTGAAACTAAAATTATCCTTAACTCTAGACATACATGTGCATGGAAGCTCTAGCAGATGCTGGCGTTCGAGAAGGTATTCCACGTGAGTTGGCTTACAATTTGGCAGCTCATACAGTGCTTGGGTAAATTATTCGAAGACAAGATAAATTATTCTAAATTGATTTAAATTAAATTAAATTAGTGCCGCGCGGATGGTTCTGGAAACTAACAAACACCCATCAGCTCTAAAGGTACTGAATTATTTATGTCAGTCACATTGATTTCAAAGTTTTATTTATTTATTATTTAAGGGGAGTTGATCTTAAAATTCTAGTTTGCAAACTATTTTTAAATTTAAAAAATTGATTTTAATTTTCTTTCAGGACGACGTTTGCTCGCCATCCGGTTGTACCATCAATGCGCTTTACCACTTGGAACGAAACGGATTTCGTTCACTGCTTATGGATGCCGTACAAATTGCGACAAAAGTTTCCAAATCAAATAATCAATGAAAACGAAGGAAGATTAATTGAGAAGTCGAGTTTTGAAATCCACATAAATGCGTCAACAGGAAAGTGAAACAATTTATTTTATGAAATGTCAACTCAATTTTTAGCAAAACAATAAAAAAACATCATGATTGCAATAATAATTTTGAATTTTATAAATATCTTTAAACTAGTTTTTCGTACGTTCAACAAAATCATAAATTTACTTGTAATAGGTCTAATCATGGTTTTGAACACGAATTTGGTTGTGCGCTTTCCCGAATGCTTGAAGCGTTGGATCAAGTACTGGCAAATTACAACCAATCTGTGTCATTATCTCAACGATGTTTGTCATCCCTCTCTGATGGATCCAAACACTCACAAAATAGCAAAACTTCTTCTCAACTTTTTAGTTAATGATTAATTGATATATTGACAAACTTTAAGTCATTAATAAATTAAATCATTAATGTCCTAATTTGCCTATATTGATTTTAAATACTAAACTCATGATTGTGATATTGTGTGTATTTCACTTTAAGGGCAATTATTTAAAGCGTGTGACAAATACATTTTCAAGCAACAAAGCTTTTACTTTTCCATGTGCCAATGGACTAGTCCTTGAACACATCCAGTTTTAAAAAATCGGTTTTCGATGAATCGTAGCATCGTTTAGCTGTTCGAGGCATATGCGTGATAATTAGTAATTTATTTCAGCTCAACAGATAGTATTTGGAATGATTGCAAATTCGCCCTCAGTACAATTCGAGTGCTTAATTACTTACTTTCTAGTGTATTCCTTAAGACTTAAGCTAACAAGTGAGTACTGCATTTGAAACCTTGAGATTATATTTATTTTGTTCATGTCAATCTACAAATGTACTTGGAAGTGCATGAAAATGAACAACAAATGAACGATTGTGTAGCTATGGCATTTGCATAAATAGCCACAATAATTAAACAATGTTTATTTAATTTTATATTTAATTTGATTTTAAATTCATCTTAATGATCACTCTTGATTCAGTAATTAGTTTCACAATTGAAAATAGTTAGACAATCATAATTATTGATTGAAGACCAAAGAATGTGAAGGAGTGCACTTCATCATGATGTAAGGAAAATGACCTATCGGATCATTAGTAGATCATTCAGGTGTGAATTTATGAGTCACGTCTTATTTTTGGGATGAGTCTAATTTGAGGGGTTTGCCGTTGAATATGAATAGCATTTTCTGATGCAATGCGATTTATTTTGTGTATATAAGCATTTGTCGATTGTCTATTGAAGTTCATAAAGAAGAATAATCTTATTTTCACCTCAAAACTTCTTCTTGCAAGAACGATGAATTCTATTGTGTTTATTTGTTTTGCACTTTTCGCTGCATCTCTGATTGATTTGTCACATCAAACCTGCAGCAGAGAGTTCAAGCGACAATTCCTGGCCAAGCACAATGCCTTAAGAGCCAAACATGGTGTGCCCAATTTGGTTTTCGACGATTATCTCCAGAATCGTGCTCAGGAATCGGCTGATCGTATGGCTGAGAATGGCCGACTACCCGGTACGACGAGACGAGAAGAACTCTATGGCGAAAATCTTTATGTCTCCTGGTCAAGCAATGGAGCCTTTCCATCGGCGGATCAATTGGTTCAATCGTGGTACAGTGATATAGATAATTATGAGCCTTATTTCGGTGGTGAACCTGACATGGAAAGTGTTCAAGATTGGGGTTACTTCACTCAATTGATTTGGCGCAACAGTCGTCGAGTTGGTGTTGGCTGTGGGGTGCGGGGAAATTCGCTTTTTGTGGTGGCCAACTATGACCCTCCTGGCAATGTCAACGGTCAATTCAGAACTAACGTGCCCGTGCCAAGGAATCGCAACTGGAGAAGAGTTAACTACTATCCAACTACAACTTATATATAAACAATTCAATGTTCATTTGTCAATTATCAGGTATTGGATTCAATTTTTACTGACTAGTGGAAAAATTAATGTTCTAATTAAACCTTCGTACTTTTAATAAAAAATAATAATAAATCAAAATGCAAAACTAACTTTCATTTAAATTATATTTATTTTAAATTTTAAAAAGAAAACTTTTACTTCGTTTGATATTTTTCCCGACCAAGGGATATACCATAGGCATATGGCGTACTTTTTGAACGCACTGCAGTACTGTAAATTTTGTTAATTAACTAAAAGACAGACCTTTGTATTCTCAATTTGTATGTAATCAAATATACGCAAATGAAAATAGCAAAATAAGCTAATTAGCAAAAGTCAAATGATCTACATACGTCATCTTTGCGCGGTAAAATTTTCTGGAATACACAATTATGGAGTGTATAAATAATTAAATCTAATTGCTGCATTTTTAAAAGAATTTTAAATCATTTGGCTAAACGAGCATTTGTCTATTGTGCAAACTAGTATTTTGTGGGCAAAGTTTCAAAATGAAATTTAAAATAAATGTTCCATTTAAATTTGTCCATCCACTTGGATTCTTTAAATTACGTGACAATTTTCGAGAATATCTATTCAACATGGAGCTGATTCATCTTTCTGAAAATAATGAAAATTTGATTAAACGTAAACAAACGATCAACTCAATTTACGCTGTTTTATGTTTTACGTTTGTTCGATGTGCCATAATGATGTCATTTACGTTATTCCCATCTCATTGGACAATTTGGCGAACAATTGCCTGGGATCCAATGCTATTTCAAAGATCTGAGCCACGTCATAATACAATTTTCATTGTTTTTGGCATAGAAACTGTAATATATTTGTATTGGATCAATTTCACTAAAATCCACCGTTTGGAACGTTCTCCAATTTGGATAATCATTAAGATTTTGTATGACGGGTGCGAAAAATATAAAGACAAAATATTTATTTGGAAAAGATCGAGTTACAAAAGAAATACTTTGATTGAGAACGAAACTCGCAAATTGAATAAAAATTATATCGATTCTATTCAGCCGTATGCAGTTTTCTTAGGTTTGTTTGTTTTCGCTCTATTAATTGTTAATTGATTTATTTGTTATTTACAGAATTGTTATTTGTATTTTATCTTGGAAAAATTCTATTTAACCTTTACATTAATTGGCAATTTTACTTTGCAACTGCACTTGGATATTTTAGTTTGATTGCAATTGTTCTAAATGGATTTCTAGTCTATTACTTCCTCTACTCATTCATTATGGTCCATCTAGTAATTACCACTATCTTCATTCTAAACACCTGGATTACCTTCATCCGATTGCGTCAAGTAAGCCAATTGATTCAGATTCGTACAATAAATCAGACCAAACTGCCAACGTCGAATTTAAATCTATTCATTAAGTTACACACTAAAATATTATTGGACATATTAGTGTGCAATCGATTGTTTGGTTGGATGATGTTTAGTTTCATTTTGAGTTGCATTCCTATCAATTCATATTTAAATGCGTCCATTCTGTTTGGTCACTGGAATGTGATGGCCAATTTTGTGTTTGGCTGTTTTGTCCTCTATCAGTATGTCATCATATTTGGCTTTCATTATGTAGCGGCGATGTATACAAACAGGTTTGTACTTGAGTGAATTCTGGATTTCAATAACTTTTTTATCCAATAGAATTCACAACTGTACCAAAAATCTTCTGCATTGGAGTGCACAACCGAGCCAATTCATGGTCCCATCAACATATTCACGTATTCAGCTGAGCAATTATATAATGAAATTTCATGTAGTAAAACAGTATGGAATGACTTATTCTAGTGTGGGGCTCATGTCTTTCCATTCGGTTGCAAAGGTATTGTGTTTTCGTTTTTGTTAATAAAATAATGAATTTTGTATTTAGTTTGCTTTCCTTTATGGAGAGTTCGTAATGTATTGGCTCCAGTTGATTCGAACAAAAATATGATAATGCCCTAAATTAATAAATTAATAATCCTAAATTAAGTTACCACTTCAATAAAATGTTTGTTACTTATTTAACTTTAATTTATTTTTAAAACTGACAAAATTACTAATTAAACCCCTAACCTTCAAATTCTTTATTTATATGATTAAATCATTAAGGCATAATTAAAGAACAAAATGAAAAACAAACCAATTAGCAAGAGAGTCAAATGATCTACACGCGTCATGTTTTCGTTCGATAAGAACCAGGAAGAATTTCATCGAATAATTAAGATATTTTCATAAATAATTAAATTGTTGTCAAACTTTACCTTAATTTAATATTTAATTGTATATTTTATCATAAGCAAACAAAGTGTTTCAAAAATATTTTAAACAAAGTTATTCTTTAAAATGAAACTCAAAATAAGTGTTCCTTTTAAATTGGTTCATCCAATTGCGTTCATTAAATTACAGGACAATTTTCGACAATATTTGAAGGATCTAGAATTGATCCATCTTTCAACGAATGATGTAAATCGTAAGCAAACCATCAACTCAATTTACGCCCTTTTAGGTTTTACTTTCATTCGATGTGTCATAATGATCACATCATTGTTGCTTCCACGAGACTGGACAATCTTTAGAACAATTGCCTGGGATCCTATGCTATTACAGGGATCAGCGCCTCGTCATAATACAGTTTTTATTGCATTTGGCTTAGAAACAGTTATTTATTACTATTGGATCACTTTCACAAAGATCCACCGTTTGGATCGTTCGCCGATTTGGCTTATTGCTAAAGTTTTATACGGCAAAAATAGTAAATACAAAGACAGAGTATTTATTCAAAAAAGATTTGCCAACAAAGGAAATGTTTTGATCGAAACTGCAACTCGAAATTTGGCAAAAAACTATTTAAATTCACTACAACTGTTTGCAGTTTTTCTGGGTTTGTCTTAGTGTTTGCTTAATTTTTAAATTTAATGACTAATTTACAGAATTGTTGTATATTTTTTACCTTGCAAGAGTTGTCCTTTATCTTTACATCGATTGGTCATTTTACTTCACGACAGCACTAGGATATTTAAGTCTGATTGGAATTGTTCTAAACGGATTTATCGTCTATTACTTTCACTTTTCCTTCATAATGGTTCAACTGGTTATGAGCACCATCTTTACACTGAACACCTGGATCACATTCGTACGATTGCGTCAAGTGAACCAATTGATTCAAATACGTTCAAATTGCAAATTGCAAACATCAAACTTGAATCGATTTACAAAACTTCACACTAAAATACTTTTGGACATTTTAGTGTGTGACCGATTGTTTGGTTGGTGCATGACAAGTTTTTTCCTGTTCTGCATTCCAATCAATTCGTACCTTAACGCGTCCATTCTGTTCTGTCAGTTCACTGCAATGGCAAATATTGTGTTTGTCAGTTTGGTCTTTTGGCAGTATGTCATTATATTTGGATTTCATCTTATTGCTGCAATGTACACTAATCGGTATGTATTTTTCTCATTTAAATTCAAAATATTAATTATTAAAATCAATAGAATTCACAACTGTACCAAAAATCTTCTGCATTTAAGTGCACAACCGAACAGGCAATTATTTCCTCTATCAACAACTTTGCGCATTCAGTTGAGTAATTACATATTGAAGTTCAATGTGAACAAACAGTATGGCATCACCTATGCTGGTCTTGGACTAATGTGCTTCCAATCGGTAACTAAGGTATTTATTGTGTTGCTGTTCATTGAACTTACCTTTACACTAATGATTTATAATTTAATCTCCTCTAGTTCATTCTTTTGTATGGCGAGTTTGTAATGTATTGGTTTCAACTAATTCGAAATGCATAAATAAATAATTAATAAACTGACAATCTATAAATACAAAGGAAAAAAAACAAATTAATTAATAATATTTGCTAATTGACTGTCAACCTTCATTACTAAAAATGCAAAACAGAATAATTAGTGAGAATAATTATAATTTGTTAATTATACTTAATTTATATCTGTTGACCTTATAATTCTCATTTGTAAAAATATAAAAATACAAAACAGAATAATTAGCAAGATCACTAATGATCGACACGAGCGTCATACGTACATGATATATATTCATTTGCTCTTGAAATTTCTAGAAAACATGATTACATAATTAATGTGACATTTTAATTAATAAATTAATTAAATTTATGACATTTTAACCTAATTTAACATTTAAAATTATATTTTATTCTGAGCAAACTAAAAAACTCGAAAGTTTTGTTTAAATTAGGAAACAAACAAAGTTTTCAAAATGAAACTCAAAATGAATCTTCAATTTGAAATGATCCGTCCACTTTCGTTCATTGCATTACAAGCAAACCTGCGACAATATTTTTCTAACATGGAAATGATTCATCTCTCCACCAATGATGAAAATTGCAAACGAACAATTGCCACAATTTACAGTGTTCTCTGTTTTACACTTGTCCGATGTGTCATAATGATCACATTTATGATTCTTCCACCTGAATGGACAACCTGGCGAACCATTGCCTGGGATCCTATGTTGCTGCAGGGATCTGAGCCTCGTCATAATACAATTTTAGTCGCATTTGGCTTTGAAATTGTTGTTTATTACTATTGGATCAATTTTACTAAACTTCATCGTTTGGATCGTTCATCAATTTGGATCGTCTCCAAGGTGTTGTATGGAAGAAACCAGAAATACAAAAGAAAAGTATTTATTCAAAAAAGATTTAGGTTCAAAGACAAAGTTTCAATCAAGGTCAAAGTGCAAAGCTTTACTAGAAATTATGTTAATCTCATCGTTCGTCCATTTACAATATTCTTAGGTTAGTTTTTGTTTGTTTGCTAAGTTGTTTTAATGTCTCCTGTTTTATTTGCAGAATTATTGTTTATTTTTTATACTTTTAAAATTGCAATTTATATCTACATTGATTGGCAATTTTACTTTACTACCGCATTTGGATATTTAAGTTTGCTTGCAATTGTTCTAAATGGCTTTCTGGTGTACTACTATCATTATTTATTCACAATTTTTCACCTCATACAAAGTACCATATTTGTGCTCAACGCCTGGATCACATTCACCCGATTACGTCAAGTAAACCAATTGATTCAAATACGTTCAGCAAAACAAAGAAAAATGCTGAAACCCAATTTAAATCGATTCAAGAAAGTGCACACAAACATTGTGTTGGACATTTTGGTGTGCGACCGATTCTACGGTTGGATCATGTTGAGTTTCTTTTTGTGTGCCATTCCGATTTGTTCTTATCTGAACGCTTCCATAATGTTTACTCAATGGAATGCAATGGCCAATTTTGTGTTTGGCTGTTTAGTCCTCTGTCAGTTTATGATAGCATTTTGTTTTCATTCAATTGCCGCAATGTACACCAACAGGTTTGAATTTTTCTCTATCTCACTCTCACTCAAATCAATACTAATTTCTATCAATAGAATTCACAGCTGCACTAAAAATCTTCTGCACTGCAGTGCCCAATTGAGCAAACCATTCTTAGCCCAATCAACATTCTCCCGAATTAAACTGAGCAATTATATAATGAAATTTCATGTTACAAAACAGTATGGAATTACCTATGCAGGCTTGGGATTGATGTCTTTCCATTCGGTTGCAAAGGTATTTTAATGATTCTTTTTTTTGTAACAAATTTTGTATTTCTTTATGTGCCAATAGTTTGCTTTTCTCTATGGAGAGTTCATAATGTACTGGTTTCAACTGATTCGAACAAAATAAAAAATTTCCCTTTCCTCAAATAATTTCAGATGTTAAAAATTTTACAAACATTTTTGTTTTATCTTTAGCTTCAATATTCCTATATGTATGTTCTTATTTAGTAGGCTTGATCTAAGTGTGCGTGAATGTGATTTGGAGGATATTTTTGAATATGGGAAAAGAGCGATATCTCTCGAACCTTCTTATCTATACAAGATTGCGACATTGGGGTGCAGTGGTATTACAAATTTGAACAACTATTTGCTCTATTAACGCAGCAGATAACAATGAACATATCTTTTCATAACCAAAAGTCAAATTTTCAATGACAAATTGCACATTTGCTATGCAACACTTGGACTTGAACATAAAATTTTGTCTAATTGTACGTAAACCAATCAATAAATCCGTACAAAATGGCAAAATTTACATTTTACATTGCGGATGCTTTTGTCGATCCTGAAAAATCATTTTCGGGTAATCCTGCAGCGGTTGTCATTCTTTCAAAAGATGTAAGTCGATTTATATTGGAATTGACGTATTCAAATGTTTTAATTTATTTTTGTTCATTAAATCAGAGTGACATTAGTGATGGTGCAAAGCAAAACATTGCTACCGAATTCAATCTCAGTGCAACAGTTTTTGTGTGCAAATTATCTGAAGATCGTTTTCTAATTCGATGGTTCACTCCCCTCAAAGAAATTGAGCTATGTGGTCATGCAACCATGGCTGCATCATACATTTTGTTTACTGAGCATCACGAATACAGTGAGCTAATTGACCAAAACAAGCCCGTGAAGTATCAAACTCGTTTTGGTGTCAATCTCGAAGCAAATTACGACGGTCAATATGTCAGCTTGGATTTTCCATCTAATGATCCAGTCTCGATCGACGCAACTCAATGCAAATGGATCACAAGTCTACAGAAGACAATTCTAGATGATGAATCAGGGTTTTTGGATGCTCAGCTCGGTCCTAATCAGTATCTTCTACTGCGACTGCGTGATGACATTGACATTGAAGCGGTGAAGCCGAACTTTGATCAAATGTTGAGTATTGACACAGGAGGATCCGTCCGACTGGCAATGGTTACCCAAAAAGCCAATTTCGAGCTAACTGGGGCTCACTTTACTTCACGGGCGTTCACTTCTTGGGATTGTATGAACGAAGATCCTGTATGTGGATCGGCGTTTACACTGATGACGCCTTACTGGGAGCGAGTGTTTCAGGGTGAACTAAATGTTGCTAAAGAGAATGGATTCTTTCGTACGAAGCAAATGTCCGCACGTGGAGGATTGATTATAAGCAAACTGGCTCCCAATAACCGAGTTATTTTTGGTGGGCAGGTGAGACTGTTCTCGAGAGGACAATTCAGTTTGTAAGTTTTAATTTGACAATTTAAATATATGTGTGATTTTCACAATTGAAACAACACGACCCCTGAGAGCATTCGTGTTACTCCTCAGACTTACTGCATGTAATGCAAATAAGGTGATCAAGTTTGCGGCTTCTTGATCTGGTCGAGTATATTCACTTAGTTCGAATCGATAACGTACAATTTTGACCAAACACAATTTCATTTCTTGAAAAGCAAAACACATTCCAATACAATTGCAGAAACAGTTTTGAAATGTCGCTCACAATTAACGCGGCAAGCATACGGCAAAAGCAAGTGCGATTCAATTAATCGATCTTGAACGTACAATTTATGTGCTAATTCAAAAATAGTATGTGAGATGGTAAAAGTTTTTTCAGAACCAGCAAAGAAGATTGGCAATTGTTTCTTCAAGGCACAGAGCACAAAATGCCAAGGCAGAATGCAGCAGCAACATTGTGCCAACATTGTTGGCAATATACAAAATATACAATGTACAAAATTCGGCTCTATTTTGACTGTAGCTGTACTAGTAAGTGGCAATTGCCAAATAAATAGTTTGGCGCGTCATTACTTATTTTTTTGGTATTTTGGTATTTTGTTTTACTAATTTATACTTGAATAATACTCAAAATTATTAATCATAAAATTGTCGATTCAATCTCATATATCACGTGATAAATTGAATAATTTGCTCATTTTTCATAATATTATCTATATTAATCTTCGTAACCTCACATGTCAATGCACATTCAAATTTGATCCATTTGGAACATTTACATTATGCAACTATGCCTAATTCTTTGGCATGTGGAAAATAGTATTGAAAAAATTGAAATGACCTTATTTGATTCATGGGCGTCACCAAAATGAGCGTAATTATATATTGTTCTAAATATTAATTTTTCAGAATATCTTTAGTAATATTCAACCAATTTTAACCTTCTTACTTGTTAGATTAAAATCTCTTTACAATATATGTTTTTTAATTTAAAAAAGTTAAGTTCATGTTGCAGCACACGAGGATAAATCAATGTCGCATTAAATATAATAAAATATTTCCGATAACTCATAAGTTATCGATGATATATGTTTAAGTTTTGTGAAGATTGCACAATTCAAGTATATATTCACATTTGTAATATATGACGAACAGAAATGTTTGCCCGGTGCCACACTTTTAAATTTGTTTTGACTAAATATATTTAAAAATAGAACCATTCCATCTAACGTTCCTTGAGAGCAAACATTGTGAATGTCAACCAATTTTGTGTCATTGGAAATGTGCTTTTAGTATTTTTGTTCACTAGAAAAGTAATTTGCAAAACACGCAGAATATCTGTTTCTTAATAAAGCACTTTTAATAAATTCATATTAAAACCCCAACTAAATTAAAATATTTTGAACTAAATGAAATCTTTCTTCAACTTTCAATAATTTAAATAAACTTTTACAAATACTTTCACAAAATGTTTCAATTGATATTGTCCGAATTTCGGTTGTACAAAAGTTTAAATTACTATCTAGATTACATCGAAATATCGAACCAAATAATTTGTTATCGAGATATAAAAATGTTACAACAGATAATTTTTATAATAAATCTTCTAATCATTCAGGCAATTCACTTTTCAATGATTTATTTAGCTCCGTTTAATTTGTCTGAAACAATTCGTCTTGTGCACTGTGACATATTCTACTTGATCATACCTAAACCTGTCAGCAATTTGATGTACATTCTCATGACTTTGATGACCGCTAGATTCTTTGAAATATTCTACCTCAACGCCGACATTCACTTAAACACACTTCTAAGTGACTTGTTGATTAAAAAAGATTGCAAATTTTTCATATGGAATTTCAATCACAATGTTAACATTTCATTGAATTTAGCGAAATTCGCTTTAAAAATAGCAAATGCATTCCATTTGTTCTCCATATTGTCAGAAGTGTTTGCAATCTATGCTTACATTCTAATGATTGTGAGAATATACGAAAATTTTGATTATTTCTTCTGTTCGTCAATTGGCCTAGTTAGATTAGTGTTTCATTTTATCAATGCATTTGTGTTGTATTATTGTTATTTCAATTTTGTTCACATTGCAATGCTTATTCTATCCTACGGAACTCTAATGATACGAATATTTTTGATCAAATTCAAGCGAAAGCTATTCAATCGTTACAACTTCTTCACCTTCTACACTCACTTTATGCATAGTTTGTCATTGTTTTTTCACTTCAACAAACAATTTCAGAAGAATTTTATTGCTTTTCTGCTGGTCAACTGTCCAATGAATGCATTCTTTGTCATTTGGATCTTCTTTGGGAGGGACATTAATTCGTACGATAAATTCTTCATGTCGGGCGTTGTGTTGGGTCAGTTTGTGTGCATTTTTGGCTTTCACTTTGTGGCCGCCTGTTTTGCCTTGTACATTCATCAGCCTTGCAAACTGATGAGCATTCTGCAGGTGAGGAATCAACACAAAATAGGTGACCTTCGAATGCGCATTCGGTTGACCAATTATATAGCTACCTTTCACACTAAGAACCGTTATGGTTTCACCTATACCGCATTTGGACTCATTACACTCAACACTTTTGCTAAGGTATGTCTAATTGTTATAATTTATTTAAAGCAAATGAATATCATTCAATTTATTAATTAAAATTCGATTTAATGATTGATCATTTTCAGTACTTGATGATTTATGGAAAATTCTTAATGCTGACTTATAAAAATGCCAAATAAAACGAATTTTCAAATAATTTGCTTTTAAAAAAAATTTCAAAACTTAATTTGTTAATTTAAATTTTTAATATCTGAATTTATACTTGACGGTGTCCTATTTATTTCCTTTTTAATTGGTAGTTTAATTTTAAATATTTATTTTAAACGATAACAAATAAAAATCGATAAAAACAATTTATAAATATAACTTTTTGTTCATTCCAAATTGTTCAAACGAACTAAAGTTTCGAATCAAAAGTTTCGATGCCGAGTGTGTTGTCACGTAAATAAACAAAATGTCAATTTGTTTTAAAATGGTCTGGAAATTGACACGAAAAGCTCTCGAAACGGTAACACCATACAAATCGATTCAATACTATCGAGACTACATTGAAACATGGGAAGATATGACAATCTACCGAAATAGCTCAACAATTCGGCAATTCAAACTTATTTTAGAAATATTTGCTTTAAAAGTATTGCATTTTGCGTTTTTATCGATTTGGAAGCTTTCCGATCTGCAACGTCTCATCCACTACGATGCATTCTATCTTCTAGTACCGAGAAGGGTTGTGAACATCATGGCAGCATTGAATGGTTCAATGGTGATCTACATGTATTATGTGTTGTATCAAGTGGGTGATGGCAAATTGGCTTGTTTGCTAGAAAAAGTACTCTTTAGAAATTATCTAGATGGGTTTCTATGCGCATCCTTCTACAAGAAAATACCTTTGCAAAGACAAATTAAAATATTCGCGTATTTTATCGTAAATTTGTCGCAATTTTGTATATTTCTTGCTGGTATTTATTTATTTTATTGAATAATATTTAATAATTCATTTAAAATTAACAGATATTTTCGTAATTTATGCTCATTGGAATATGACTTTGAAATGTCCAAATTATTTCTTTAATTCTTTGCTTGGAATTTTTCATTTATTTGTGCACTATTTGAATTGCTTTCTGTTTTACTATGGTCTCTTTGTGTTTGCTCATATTTGTTTACTATTTGGTGTTCTCGGATTTGTGATCTCATTTATTTTGATACTTCAATTTGATCAAAATTATAAATTCTTGAAGCAATCGACCAAACAGTTTAATCGAACAAGATTTATGAAATATGTTCAACACGACTGTCGGACAATGAATTATTTCTTTCATTTCAATAGTTTGTTCCGAAAAATGCTGACCCTATTCCTGGTAGTCAACTGTCCAATCAATGCAATTCTGATTCCGTGGATCATCTACGGACTGCTCTCACCTGTGGAGTTGTTCTTCGTTTTCTGTCTTGTGTGTGCTCAAATGTTTCTCATCTTTGGTATTCACTTACTGTTGACTTACTATTCAAAGAAAATTCATAAACCAGCAAAACTATTGCTCTCGCTGATGGTTCACAATCAACACAAAATGGGCGACATTCGAACTCGTCTACGATTGGCACATTGCATCATGATCTGTCACACCAACAATCAGTATGGAATCACTTATGGTGCTTTTGGACTGATTACACTGAATACTTTTGCCAAGGTGAGTTAATTTTATCCTTGTTGTATTCAATTTTATTAATACTTTCTTATATTTTAAGTGTTTATTCTTTTATGGAAAATTTATCATGATTTTATTTAAAATAAATGTTTATGAATAAAAATTGTAAATAAAATGTTATTAATGAACAATAAGAGTTTAATGATGGGCGGAAAACTTATTCTTCTTAGCTTAATTGTTATTAGTTACAAATAAAATTGTCCATAGAGGTTCAGCTTCAAGAAGCCATAAAGTACCGTTGGAAATTTGAAAGTAAAACTATCGAAATATATAAATCATAAATTTTAAAATGGTTGATTTATTTATTTTAAAAATATATTTGTTAAATTTTAAATAAAAACTTTTATGTCAAAACTTTTGCTAAAATTGACTAAACTCTCAATGAAAATTAATCGAACTATTCTACAAAATTAAAAGCAATTAATAATCGTAAATATTCTTAAAATCATTTTTTAAATAGAAAACAGACAGACAGACTTTTGAGACAGAAATATATATTTCTCTTGGCTAAGCTGTCAACAGAATTGATGATTTAAAAATAATTTTTAGATTAATTTTAAAATAAGTTTGTATTCAAGTGTGAACTTTGCCAGACTGAAATATGTATCCAATTATAAGCTTAATATGTTTGAATTTAAATGAATTCATCAATCACTCGAAATCACTCGCTTATTATCGAGATTATTTCGACATTTCCGCTTGTATAGTCTCAAAGGAGAGTACTTTTAAAACTATCGAAACAAAATTTGTTTTCCTCAACATGATTTATCAGAACATTCGTTTCGTCTACTTTGTCCTCACACCAACACAAACCGAGCTCGAAGCGACACATCGGGCCGATCTGTACTACTTGGTAATACCGAAATCGTCAATCAACATCATCACCTCAACTACTGTGGCAATTGCGTTGATATTTTATTATGAATTGTATTACAAAATGGATGAGAACAAGTTCAAAATTAATAAATTTCTACAAGAAATATTGTTCAGTGAAAATTATGAATGGAAACAATTTTTTATATGGAAGATTCATAATAGTGCTCCGGTTAACGTCAAAATTCAAGGCATGGCTAAGGTTGTTACTATGATTGAGCAATCATTTCTGTTTGCAACTGGTAAGTTTGATTAATCTCCATTTAAATAGAATACTAAAAACCTTATCTCTCTTTTAGTAGTTTTCTGTGCCATATGTCACCTAAGCCTTGGCTACAATATGCACATAAAATACCGTAAACACTTTCACCAGTTTCCCTTTGGATATCTTCAAGCAATTCTAAATCACGCAAATGCTCTACTTATGTATATCTTTTTCTATCACTTCATGTTGACCATCTTTCTGCTCTGGTCATTGGTGTTGGCACTGACACAGATTTACCTGATTAAATTCGACCAAGTGCATCAGTATTTGTTGGGTATTTGTGCAAATCGAAATACGAATCTAAAATTTGGCTTTCATCAATTTGCACGATATTCAACCGAAACGCTGGAGCACTTTTTCGTGACCAATCGATTGTTTGGCAGAAAATTTCTTCTCTACCTAATTGTTCACTTCCCAGTAAATGCTTGGTTGATTAATTGGATTTTGAAAGGTGAATTCACGGTGCTCATTCGATCGTTCATATTCATCTACGTGCTAACTGAGGTGGCGAGCATTTTTGTGCTGCACTACAAGTTCACCAACTACCCAAGGTACATTCATCGTCAAGCGAAACCTCTACTGTCTCTGAGTGCCAACAATTGTGCTGTCGCCAAGACAATGGGTCGCCCAAAGAACCGTCGAAAGACAACAGTCCCGAAGAAGATCGATTTGCGGACTCAACTGAATGTGGCCAACACCATTCTGGTCTACCACACTGACAATCGATATGGCTTCACCTATGGCAAAGTGGGTCTAATCACGCTCAATTCTTTCAGCAAGGTAATTGGAAATTTAGAATTTAATTAGATTTATTGATTGTTTTATTTTTGCAGTGTTTAATGCTGTATGGAAAAATAATGATGAACAGCTATAGATTGATTGGTTCTGAATAAGACCAGGACAAATGATGATTCAAGACAAACAAGATTCAACAGGTCAAAACGATTTTTCTAGTAAATAGTGCAAAAGCAAACTTTTACTTTTATTAATTAAAAAATTGGAATATATAAATTATTAAAACTTTAAGGTAAAATATACAATGTAATTTTTACTTTAGAATTCTTGATAATTTTGTTTTACGTAAATTTTGGTATAAAACAAATAAATTTGAAATTAAATTTTGTTTTCAAAAAAAGTTTTGGTGCACTTAAAATAGATATTTTTGTTATAAAACTTACTTTTATTTTTGATAAAATCAAATAAAAGAAAAAAAGTTAATAAAAATCACACTGAATTCTAAAATGTATTTCTTTATCAAGTACACAATTCCGTATGTGAAAAAGAATTTTCTCTTGGATTACTTCACTTTGTTGTTCAACATTCATCGTGATGACCGAAAATCCAAAGGATACATGATTCTGGTTTTGTTAACCTTACTGACACAGTCTCTTCACTATGTTTATTTGTATGTGGACAAATTGAATCAACATGAACAAATAGTTCATGGAGATTACATTCGAATGTTCCACCTGCATCCACTGGTCAATCTGTGCATTGTGAGTGTGTTTGCGCTCACAGCCTATCATTACAAGTTGATCTATCTCGACAAGCCAAATCAAATAACTTTTCTTTTCTATGATATTCTCATTGGAATGAATAGTAAATTCTTTTTGAGTGGCTTTTACAAGAATGCAAATGTTTGTCGTTGGTTGAAAAAATATGCTGTCGATTTGTTTACTTCACAGCAAAGTTGTCCATTTATAATTGGTATTTGTGTTTAATTGTTCTAAAATATTTAATAAAAATGTGAATTTCAGATTTGTTTGTAATTGTATCTCAATATGTTGAAATGTCCAATTTACTGCAAAGTTTACATTGCACTTGGTTCGATTTAGTACAAATGCAAATTCGTTTGCACATTCTATACGCAGCTCTATTTATTCTTGTGCACTCACACATGATGACTGCCACCTTGTGGATGGTTTTGTTAAAAATTTTCTCTATCAAACTGCATCAAATTCGAATCATAATTTCACCTCAAAGATTGAAAAATATAAATTATCATTTGAATGAATTTATGCGTGAAAGCACCAAGATGATATCGCTCATTTTGTACGCCAATCGAGTGTACGGCAAATTTTTCATTCTTTTCTTGTTGGTCAATTGTCCCTTAAATTTTTTGTTGATTTCCACAATGTTTCACGGTAATGTGCGACCAATGGTGACACTTTTCATTGGAAGCTATGCGGCCGCCTCACAGATGGTCTGCATCTTTGGCATTCACCTGGTGATTGCTAATTTCAATGATCAAATACACAGACCCAGCAAACTGTTCATACGGTTGAATATTCACTGCAATAAATTTGTTAATCGAAAGTACAAAATCAAAATTGATAATTTCATTGCCGCTTTCCACACAAGGAAACGGTATGGCATCAACTATCACACTATGGGACGCATCTCCATGTTCTCATTTGTAAAGGTTTGAATTATTGAATTGAATTTAAAGATTTTATAAAATTAAATCATTTTTAGTACATAATTTTCTACTCACAAGCTTTGATGTATATTTATCAGCTTAAGTTGTAACTTTTTGTACCATTATAAATAAATTAAAATATCACATAAAATTTCAATAAAAAAAACAACATTGTCATTGTCGAGAGTGTGCACTTAAGACGATCTAGATTTTCGACCTTATTGAAAAATTGAATAATGATTTGTCATTTTGCACTTTGAATTGTGTGTTTTAAAGTACAAAATTAGACAGATACGAAACGTATATAAAGACAGGACCAATTCTTATTTAAAAATCATCAACTCAAATAACTTTCAAATATTTAATAATAATCTATCTCTGAAAATGGACCCAAAAGTTTGTTCAAGTTTTGCTTATTGAATAAATTTAATCATACAATTATTTTATTTAGCTCATCGCAATTTTATTGGCTGTTATGTTGCCGTTTTGTTGTGCCGGGGGGATACAACAAGGGCTCAGGATCTAGCATTGGTGAATCAGTAAACGCCGTTGTACAGAGTACACATACATTTCGTTTCAAAAATCTTCCCTCAACTCGCCAACGAGCAGGAATCCCAACTGTGGTCGTGAATGAAGGCGTTGGTCCGCTGTTGGCACTAAAAATGCTCACAACCTCCTCTGATGTCGCGGTGACCCAGGAACATAGAAATTTGGAACCCAAAACACCAATAATCGCATCCTCGGAAGATGGTCCAATTGTGTTGAAACAATCCGTTCGCAAACCAATCTTTCAACAAGTGAACGAAATAATAGTTCCATCAAGAAAGATTATTCAGGAAATTCAGCCTGTTAAAGAATTTGTGGAGACCATTGTGGCCAAAGAACAATCGAGCAACGCCAACTTTGTACCGAAGCAAAACAAACTTCAAACCATCAAAGCAAAGCAAAATGAAATTGTTTCAACAGAAGATTCCTTGACAGAGGATAATTATTGATAATTTTAAGTGAATATTAGAAATAAGTGATATAGTAAAATTAGATTTATTGCAATAAAATTAAGTATTGGAAAATCACAAGAATCACTTTCCAATCAGTACTACGAAACTACACTTTGTGGCATCTCACCGACGAAAGCTATGTTAAGCATAGCATGGTTTAGCAAAGTAATATTTTGGTTTGTTTGGGTCAGTGTTTGGTATCACAATTAGGTCGAAACTCGCATTGTTACTTAAGCGAGAACTTGAGCAAACAAGCCCAGGGTTTTGCTCCAAGCAGCATCCGCTTGAGCATTGACCACATCGGCACCGAGCGAGTCTTTCAGAATCGCAACAAGGCACACTTTGACATTCTCAAAATGTGCTGCAGTCAAATTTCGGGGAATGTGAGTTACTGCGAAGCCGCCCAACAGTTGCTTCACCTCGGCGTCATTGTCCAGACTGGCGACCAACTTGGCTAACAGATTCATCACATTGGAGACGTGTTTCTTGTAGCGATCATCAGTTCGAAGTTGCTGTAAGTCGGCGACATCTTTGAATAGAAACAGCTCCTTGTAGCTTGGTTGAGCTTCAAAAAGTCTGTAAAATATGTAGAATTTTTAAAATAAATAAATCCAAAGCAACAAAAACTTACTTAATAAACAGATCCACACCAGATTGATTCAAGTCTTTAGCCACAGCTTGAAAGGTGCTGGTCACAATTGCTTTTTCTTCAGCACTGAGAGTCATCTTTGATTGTTTGAGAGTTGTTTTAAAGTCAAAGTTGTTTGATGAAAAATTGTCACAATGAGCATTGGTTTATATACTCATTTGAATGTACTATATAGTGTGGATATATCACCCAAGACGCGATCATTTGTGCGAAACCGAACAAAACGTGCTGTTGATCTGGTGAAAAGAAAGTGTAACATGATAGTCTGTAAACACAAAAGATTTTTTCGTCGGCCCGTCTGTAAACTCTTTCATTAAAAGTAGTAGTAGTAGTTGATTCAATAAAGTCCCTCTCTCACCCGAGCACATTAGAGCTAAATTTGGGTGTCGTTCAAGAGACAGAGCAAAGATAAATGCAAAAACTTACATTCACTATTATCCACGGTTGTCAATCAATTGAAAAGAGTGATGTAATTTTCCCGGAAAACAAGGCATCCCCCTCTACATCTTCAAGGTTCTATACGTGACAAAACATGCATTCGGTTTATCTCATCATGGTACATTGTCATCATCAATGTTAGCGAAAGATAATCAAACAAAATAAATTGAAACTTTCATCTTTAAGCCTATGATCTGCTTTAATCATTCGACTGTCATACAAATGTCAACTTGCACAACTTGGCACATGTTTGAATGTTCATCCGTGACAATCATTCAATCAATCCATCAATCAGTTGATAAAATGAATCACTTTATCATGCGAAGAAACACTTTTTACGTGACTAACCTAATCACGATTAAAGATACTTGGATGGACATTTCGATCAATTTTACTAATGGCATTAAGTTATTAAATAACTTTCATTTTCATTAATTTATACGTGATCATCATGAATTTTCCGTACAACAGCAGAAACTATAGTCCTATAGGATATTAATAATTTTAGTTAATTATTATTTTAATAAAATAATATTCAATTACTTTAGAGAAAGTTTTAAGTGAAACCAAACCAAAATTTCCATACGTAAAACCATACTGATTTTAAGTGTGCAATTCAAAGATATCATTTGCAAGTCTTAATGGATAGTTAACCGTTTGAATCTTTTTCTGTTTGATAATGATAATGCCGAACAGTAACTTACAGGGCAGATGAATGTGTTTCGTACAGAAGGCCAACAACAAATGAGCAACAAATAGAAAATAACAGAAATAGACAATCCAGAAGTAGCAAAAACATTCACCTCCATATGACATTTTGCCTTCAATAAGCCAAATTGAAAAGGCAACATTAAGCGGACAGAGTATAACCAAACATGCACAAAACATCTTGCCATACATTCGATTGATTTTGAGCAAGAACATTAATGTTTGAATAAATTTTTTTCGAAATGACAAATATTTAGAAAAATGAAAGGATTGTTTTCTAGATAATTTCAGTAGAACCGCAAATGTTTGTTTGATTTTGATGTAAAACATTAGCAACAGAGTAGCCATTGGAGTGAACACCAGTGCCATCACGTGTATTGATAGGTAAAAATATAATGCAGTACTGAAAACGCTGACATGGAAATATGTGATACAAAATAGGAAACGGACAAATGATATTCCGTGGAAATAGTTGCGATATTGAACTAACTTGAACACAAAATGAACATACAGATACACCAACAAACAGTGAACTTTGTCAAATTAAAATTATTATCGTACAAAACACTTGAATAATTAATACTTACTAAACAGTAAACTGCTCTTGAAAAACAAATTGATGGTACGAAGAAAACAATTTTGAATCACTAGAGAAACAGGCTTATCATTAAACATTGGCAAAACAAAGAACCCATCACCACAATGCATTACATTGTGAAGAAGAAGTAAAAGATGATAATTTTTCTTGTCAAAAAGAATTCTAATATCAAACAGAATCATCCAACAACAAATAAATTCAAAATAATTAATTTGAGATTTTCCGACCAAGAGATTGAAGGCATCAAAGTTGACTACAATCTCGAGTGGATTCGAAACAAAGTATGCCAAATAGACAAAATGAATCGACTTTATTGCGAGCAAATAATTGATTAATTTGATGAGGAATAAAATTCTACAGACTTGATCGAGCCAAATTTGCTTCACATTTTGAAAATAAGCTTCAAAATAATTTAAATCCTTAAAAGGATTAAATAGAATGGAAGCGTAAAGTTGTCTTTCCAGATTGACATATTTCGAATATTTCGTAAGATTAACTTAATCTTGGAAAACATTATTATTTAACTTAAAATGTAAATTTAATAATTAAATTAAGTATTCAGCTCTAATTTATTTTATCTGCTAATAAAATAATATAGTAATAACAATAATAATAATATTGAAAGTAATTAGATTTTTCTTGGAAATGGCTTAATTGCCTAAATAATAAGTTTTTTTTAAATTATACATTTCCACTGAAAATTAATTTACTGTTACGAGCGAATGCAGTTGATGAATTTTTAAAACCAATTTTTCACAAGGTTTTAAAGACAAACACGAAGTAGGTGCCAATGTATGATACAATCTTAGAATATAAAATAAATAAATATATAATTAAAATATAATACATTAAATAATCAATTAAAATATAATTTTACCAAGTAGAACGTCTTTGAAGTAATTCGATAATTCCCAATCAAACGAAACGCATACGAATGTAGAAGACGATTGATTTGAAGCGATTCGATCTGTGAAGTTTATTAATTCATTTTTATATCAATTTTTGAATTACAAAATTTACCTTCAATAAAATCGAGTTGCTAACACGCATACCTGAATTAATTTGAAATTCACGAAAGTTCAAATAGAAAACGCGATTCTGTACTTCAAATTGCCTATTTCTACGAACCACCTGAGCACACTCATGTGTAATGACAAATAGGAAAAAGTTACAATTGATCAGACCGGAAAGGAGGAATTGTTTGTGTAGCATCGGGGCAGCCGTAAAGAAGTCCACATACAGACAATAACACTGAATGGTGATGTAATAGGGAAAAATGACCGACAGAAAGGGTACACACAAGCGACTGTACTCGTTCAACTGTTTGCAAATTTGAATCATTTTCCGGTTCACAGTCAAATAAGTGTACCAATGTCGGCGCAAATTTATTTTGCGTTCAAATTTCTGGTTTAAGTTTAAGTATTTCAGCTGGTTGACCAAAACATTTTGTCGGATTCGAATGTAATGCGATATGAGGATTATGTAAATGACAGAATCAAATAGCGCTAAATTTATCAATTGAAATCCATAAATAATATTCATAAGAAAATATATCACAACTCACCATAGATGCAATAGAACATGTACAAAGGAAATCCAACAATCCAAAACAGCATCGAGCTCACACTTGTCGAGTAGACAGAATTTAGGTAAACATTTGCGAGATAAAACAAAGCAACCCAGAGATAGAACATGAAACCAGAGATGTGCATCCATTTAGCTTTCTTCCGAAAACGTGCAATTTCGTCCATTTCTTCCTCATTTAGATCTAAAAAATACTCCTTACTAAATTTCACCATAAGAGTTTTACCTTTAGTTCCAAGAGTAAATTTCCCATCACCACAATCGTAAATGACGTATTCACTTTTAATCCGAACATTAAAAGCAAAAACCACAAACACACCAAATGCACCAAACGTGTTGAGCAAAATGATGAATGTTGCTGGAGACCAAATTGCCCGTGGCACAACTTGATGAGTGAAGATGTGCGGACTATTGTACATCGCATCAAAACGAATCTGATTTCCAGATTCAAGTTGAAGTCCAACGATTCCATACAGTGCAACTAATGCGATGATTACCAGTGGAAAGAAGAAATTAATTCGAGATTTTGGTTTTTGTTTTTCTTCGACTCGCTGAATTGGATCCGAGTGTCGGTAAAGCACAGTAAAGTGTGAAACGATTGGAGTTGTCAAGTAAGTTTCGATACATGAAATTATTTTCTTTGGGTATTCCATTTTCAAAGAATTGTTTTATTTTATTTTTAATTTAAACCAATTGAAATTTTAATTTAATTTATTCAAAATTCAGTTGCCTGTAGAAAATATTATAGAATATAATAACTTTGATCGGAAAATTCAAATAATTGTTTTTCAATTGCATTGTTTTCTCAAATTCTGAAATATTATTCGCTTAGAATGAAAACCCATAAAATTCTCCGATCGGATACATTAAAAATGTAATTAAATCTTAATTATCTACTTTTCTTGTTTGCTCAGGTTTTGTGGTTTTTATTACTCTCGATTTTTAATTTAATTAATGCCGTTGACGTAAAAGAGAGTTTTATCTTTCAAATAATTTCGTAAGAAAGAAGAAGAATTTACCATTGTCTTAATTTAAGACACAAATATCCTAAATGTGATATCTAATCCGAAAAACCTGAATTCTTTTATATTACCATTACAAAGAAAAGGTTGCTCGCAAAGATGTGATACAGGCACCGTCTTCTACCAGTTCTGGTAGATCTAGAATAAATCACAAAATGTTGAATTGACTTGTGTATCATTTATTTATTTTGGAAATCAATGAGGCTTTATTTAAATTCATCAAAGCATATTAGTCTGATTAACCAGACTTGACCAACATTCCACCATCAGTCACCACAATGAATCCCGTGATATTCTGTGCATCACTCGACAACAAGAATGAGGCCAACTTGGCTATCTCTTCTGGTTCCGCAATACGATTCAGTGGAACAGCACTTTTGATTTGATCTTCATTCTCTCGGAAATAATTTGCATTACCAAACATGCGACCAATTGAGGTGAAAACTGCCCCTGGACTAAATATAAAATCATTAACAATTATTTAAAATTCATTTAATTCGCATTACTTTATTGAATTGACTCTAATTCCTTTGTTGGCAAGTTGACTAGCGCTCACTTTGGTCAACATGTCTAGTCCAGCCTTGGAGACGCTTGCCACTGGCATGTACTAAATATTTTAAGTTGAAAACAATTATTAAATTATTTACAAATCAACTTACAGGTTTAATGCTAGAAATAGCAGATATATTCACCACAGACCCTTTTGCCTTTTCTAAATGAGGAATAGCAGCACAAATGAGTGCAAACACGGATCGCACATTCAAATTCATAACTTGATCATAGACTTGAAGCAAATTTGGATTTGCCATCGAATCCACTGGACTGCCCCCACCAGCATTGTTAACCAAAAAAATCCAATCTTCCAAATTTGTCAATTGTTTGGTCGATCAGTTTATTTGGTAGTGTTTGATTTGATGACAAATCACCCACAATTTGCAGTGGTTTGTGCCCATTAGAAAGTTTTTGAATTGTTTGCGAAATTTTTTCAAGGTTTTCAGCATTCCGTCCAGTGATGGTTAGTTTAGCTCCAAGTTGAGCAAGTTCAATTGCAATTGCAGCTCCAATTCCACTTGAGGAACCTGTCACTAGAGCTACTTTACCAGTGAAATCGTATTTCGAGTTTGATGATGACATTTTACCAATGATTTGTTACGCTTAAATGTACTTGCTTATATACAGATTTACTAATATATAATTTAGTTAAACAAATGAGCGTTTTAGTAGCGTTAAAGCTTGATTTAAGTCAAGTCCTGGCAATCAAAACAAAATAGTAAACTTAGCTCTATTCGAAGCTAAAAATTATAAACAATTTCGCCATCTGTAATAAATGCCCTCTCGCACAGTTAAATAGTACCAATACGATATTACATTATCGCACAAATAGTCTTATCATCAAATGACTGCATAAAAGTTCTTATTGGACAGTTACGCATTGACACTGTAACAATATGTTATTTTGGGACTGTAATAAATGCACTTTTCAATACAAATGTGATCTCGCTAATCTTTCCATAGAAAGTATAATTATTAATGTTGAATTGAAACGCACAATGTTTGCCAAGTTGTATAAATATGCATTGATCAAAGTATACTTGAGTGCTTCACTCAATGAAATCGACTGAAATCAATTCAAAATGATTTTACATGCAACCGATCTAAGAAACTTTATAACCTCAAATTGGTTATTGGTCGTTCTGAGTTTCATTCCAGTGATTTACTGGTAAGTTTTTACTTGCTAATTATTTTAAAATTTTATAATTCTAAAATTCTAGGTATTTAACGCGCAATTTCGACTACTGGACAAAACGTGGCATCAAGGGCCCACCACCTCGTCTTTTCTTTGGCAACGTTTTCAGTCTCAACACTCCAATTCCTTTGTTATACCGAAAGTACATGAAAGAATATGGAAAATATTTTGGGTTAGTTTGAGTTGCATTTGAGCACAACTTATTATAATTATCAATAATTCGTTTGCAGAATTATGGAAGGAAACAACCCATCTCTGGTGATATGTGATCCTGAATTGATCAAGCGGATCTTGGTTAAAGATTTTTATCTTTTTCGCAATCGCGCCAAGCCCCCTACGGCTCACCACATATTTGGTCAAAATCTTGCTCAAGCACGTGATGAGAAATGGAAACGTATTCGCTCAATTCTCACACCAATGTTCACAAGTCTCAAGCTGAGAAAGATGGAAGACCTGATGCAGAGCTGTGTTGGTGCGCTGATTCAGTCGTTTGATTCGATGGCTAAGAGTGGAAAAACATTTGAAGCACGCGATCCAATGGGAAACTTTACAATGGATGTCATCTCGAAGTGTGCCTTTGCCACAGAGACAAATGCTCATCAAGAAAAGGATAATGTTTTCCTGCAGAACGCTAAACAGGCTTTCTCGTTCAGTCGAGTACGTTTTATGGCATTGTTCCTGGTGCCCACGTTTATACAGCAATGGTTTATCAACATGAAGTGGAAGCCATTTCATACGTCTTCAAACGATTTTTTCGAGAATCTCACTCGTCACCTGATCAGTGAACGACGTGGAAATCATAAACACAACGATATTCTTCAGTTGTTGGTCAATGCCGAGTTCAGCGAAGAAAGTTTGCACAAGGCCTTCAAGGAAGATCTGAGCAATGAAGCTGATGGACATCATGTGAATGCAGGTTTGCTTGATTTAAATATTTGCATTGAAAATAAATTATTTTTGGATCAATAGGAAACGAAGAATTGGAACGAGAAGAAAATGAACTCAAAAACATAATTGGTTCCAAGTATTTGAGTGAAGCTGAAATAATGGCACAGGCGATGGTTTTCTTGTTGGCCGGTTACGAAACTACTGCCTCGGCGCTGTCTTATTGTCTGTTCGAGTTGGCAATCAATCCCGACATTCAGGAACGACTTTATCGCGAAATTCAATCTGCAAAGAAACTTGACCCAAAGTTAAGCTATACTTCACTGGCACAGATAGACTATCTCGATGCGGTCATCTCGGAAACCCTCCGTAAGCATTCGCCTGCTTTGGTGATAAATCGCGAAGCTAGCGAAGATTACTACATTCCTGAACTCAAGATAACGGTGGCCAAGAATCAAGTTGTGCGCTTTCCAATCCATGCAATTCACCACAGTGAAGAATATTTCCCCAATCCCGAGGCGTTTGAACCAGAAAGATTCATGCCCGAAAATCGAGACAAAATCGTTCCTTACACTTACATCCCATTTGGTGGTGGTCCACGAAACTGCATTGGAATGCGCTTTGCACTGACTGAGGCAAAGCTTGGCCTGGCCAAAATTATTGACCGATTTCAAGTGGTTCGAGTTGGCGAAACAACAGATAAACTTACATTGTTGCCAGGATTTAATCTGCTCAAAACATCGCCCATTTATCTGGGTGTGAAAGCAAGGAATTAAAAAATATGGATTGATTGATCACACGATGTGACAGTGACTCGCATCTTATGTACAATGTTTGTTATGCAAATGTTTTATGACTACTCAAAAGAAATAAACTTTTGGTGTTTCCATATAGAACTCGCTTGGTTATAATGTGTTTTTGTAATTTTTGTAATTTTTGGAATTGGAGAAATATAAAGCTACGAATAAATAGAATACTTGCAGGTGCATCAAACGACATTGGAGAATTCAACCAATGGATTGAGATTAGCAATGAAATCTAGATTATACCAACATGTACGTCCACAACAAAAATCCACAAAATTGATTAAGGACAATCTTAAAATCAATAAGATTACGATTGCACCTAAAATGAGAAACTATAAAATCTAACACTTGACTTTCGCAGTTCTATAAAATATCTTTGATGATTAGTTTATCTTGAAATGATCTTAATGATTAATCGATTACACTTTATGAGAATCAATCGCACTTTGACGGAACAAAAACAAAACACTCGAAAATTGAGAGACTTTAATGATTTCTCTTCTGCTAGAAAAGATAGGGTGGAGAAGCAGCAAAAAATAATGCTACACTAAACTACAAACTACAAGCAAAGTACTTTTTATCTTTTTTTTTATTAAACCGCTCGATATTCTTAAAGTTGGCCTTGAAAGATGGTCAACATATATCTTATATCAACTCATATTAGAAATCAATTTGACAGTGCTAAAATAGGGACAATCTGATAAATGAGGCTCAAAATCGTATTGAATTTTAGTATAAAAAGACATGGAACAGAACTGGAAATCATCAACCAAACAATCAATTTTAATTTCAATTTCAATTTTAAGTAAGTTTTCTTAAACTTGACTAGTTTTTAACTGTTTGTTAATTTTAAAAATCAACCAAAAAGATATTCTTCGAACATCCAAAATGAAGCAACTTTTTGCTCTGGCGATCCTTTTGGTTGTCTTTTTTGTGAACCTGTCCGAACAGAAATGTACTCCCGAATTCGAGAAGGAATTTCTTGCCAAACACAATGAGCTTCGTGCTAAGCATGGTGCAGCGGCTTTGGTTATTGATGCAGACATTAGTGCATTCGCACAGGAATGGGCCAACTATCTTGCCTCGCATGGTAAATTCCAGCACCGTCAACCAAACAAATATGGAGAGAATCTGTACATGTCCTGGGGTAGCGCTGGTGCTCCACACGACAACGGTGGCGTTCCTGTGGTGGATTGGTACAACGAGATCAGCAAATATCACTACTTTGGACAGGAACCTTCGATGAGTCATTTCAGTGATTGGGGCCATTTCACTCAGCTCATTTGGAAAGGTAGCAAGAAAGTGGGCGTTGGTTGTGCCTTGCAAGGAAACAGCTTTTATGTTGTAGGAAATTATGATCCACACGGTAATGTGGTAGGACATTTTCTGGATAATGTTCCTGGACCTGTGCAGAATTAAAAGCATTGTTTATTCTTTATTGATAAAGACACAATTTTGTAATAGTTTAGTCAAGAAATATTGATTAAAAAATGATTAATCTTATATTCCTGTAATTTGTCCTCTGATAAATCTTCTATTCTATAACAAAATCCAACCAAAAGTTAGCTAACAAACACAAACTCAAACACCATATTAGATTGCTGTAAATGGTCAAAATGAGTAATCTTAAATGACAATGCGAGGTTAGGGATTTGCATCAACCGATTTTACACTTTGATATGCAATGGCAAATTTTAAATTAATTTACATTCAAATAAGTTTAGTTTAATTCATAGTACATATTAATCTATTCTTAAAATGCTTGTCTCATTCAAAAGTTTGTTTAAATTGATATTCAATTTTGAAATATGAATTATTTTAATAAATAATAATTCTGAAAACCCCTCAGAAATATCAGGATAATTCCAGAAATACCATACATATACATAAACCATATAAATTATAGTTCTTAAGAAATATGTAAGAATAAGAATAATTTTATTTCAATTTCCCAATAAATTTGACACCAAATAGTGATTTTTATTACTCTTACGTGACAATGATTTAATATTTTGACCAATAAATGAACGTATTGTACTGTTCGTGCGAATTTTAAATTTCGTATAATCTATTTTAAAATTCTGGATATAAATAAGAAATTTTAATTTGCATTTTTAAAATTTGGCAAATTCTACCATTTTTGAAGTCATTCCTCTTTTGTATTTGAGCAGTTTGAGAAAGTATTCAAAATGAATTATTTCATCTTTTCATTGAAACATTTGTGCACATCAATTGGATCGTATTTTTCAACTTTGAAAAATCAAACTGATCCATTGCAAAAGAAAAGCAATTTTCGCGGAAATCGAAATCATTTTTTCCTTCCAATTCTTCTAATTCTCTATCAGTGTTTGTATGGAATTGTTGTGTTGCCACTCGAAGCAGTGGGCGAAATAAATTTGTACGGTCTGTCCACAAATCCGTACATCTTCACTCACCAAATTGTTCCGCAATCAATTTGGCCACTGTTGGACGCTGGAATGGCTCTCGATGTGGTCGCATCTTTCGCTATTTATCTTTCGATTATTTTCACTCCAGAAGTAAAAGACAAATTCAAAGTCCATCTTACAGACAATGGAAATGTTGTGATTGGCTTGAAAGGTATTTCGTAAAAATTAATTTAATAAATCTTTAAGTTTATTGTTTTTAGTATTAAAACTTATTGAATCGAGAAAATTGTTAAAGGCTTGTACTCGAATTAAATTATCTCTCGGTTGGTTCATTATTACCCTTTGGCTTATGTTTTCGTCCTACTTCACCTATTGCGTTTTGTATGTTACTCAGAATTATACTTTGAATGTTTGGTCCCTCATCTACTGGGTTATGTTGACTCCGTACATGTTTTACTTAATTTACGTTCTCTTTGGTTCAGTTATCTACGTAATTCTTGCATGCAAATACATTCGAACTCGACAGGAATCTGTGCTTCGTAGTTTGGTGAGATTAAATCACAAATTGAAACAGAAACGTCCAACCAATTTCATCCCAACCTGGAGGCAATACCTTCGGATCAATCGTGAAATCACCCAAATTTGTAAAATGATCCGAGAGTACGCTCGTTACTGTGCTCCAACTCTCTCCGCAATCATTCCATTCTACATCTCAATTCAATGCTATCTAGCATACATTGTTCTGTTCGCTGAAAAAATTCCAATTCAACCTCGATTATTCTTTCTCTTTGATGTAATGCAAATTAACATTTTCTTGTTCTTCATCATCAATCAGTGTGCAACGGTTGCACAATTTAACACTCAACTTGAGGTTCAATGTGGAAAATTCTATTTGAATGCTTTTGTGGTTAATGCCAGCATTGGAAAAAGTCAAATCAGTAAACGTATTTATTTAAAGGTAAATTATTATTTGGCATATTAATTGTAAATATGAAATATAATTCAAACAGGCGAATTTCCTTCAAACCTATCGTCGATTGAGTTCATATTCGTTTCGTGTGGCGGGAAACTATCGAATCACCTCACAGTCGTACAACTTGGTATTAATTCGAACTATTTGGATAATTAAATAATATTTTTTTATTTAGATCATATCGTACATTAGTGTTTTCTTTATGTATGTAGCTAAAAATAAATATTGATTGTAGTATTTGTTTGTTTTAAATAAAATTTGATTCTTAATGTCAAAAATGTCATGTTGGTGTATTACTTTTTTTACTAATCCAATTAGTCATTGGTAAAAGATGTAAAAATGTGGCTAATCATAAAGATGATTTCAGCATACACTTTTTTGCAGAGTGTATTTATGGCCTCAGTAATGTCAAAGCCAGTTTTTAGTGCAGTTGTGTAGAGCAATCTTATCACTAAACCTTGGAAGCAAATCTGTCTGCATAAAGAGCAGGAGTATTGCCTGTTTGGCTGTAGTTTGCTTTATTTGTAATTATATTTCAGCAATATTCAACAACATTTGTATAACTAACATATGCAATTCATTCTCTGAAAATTATTTTGCGATTCTTAATAATGGATTACATATCACCTGTCTCACAAAAGATTTGTCTTGTTTGTGGTGATCATGCTACTGGTAATTGCATATTTATTCATTTTTAATCTTTTTATTTAAACATTTCTATGCATTTTAGCATACAACTTTGGTGGTCTCACTTGTGATAGTTGCAAGATATTCTTTCGTAGAAATGCTTCAAAGATTAAGGTATTTGTATAAGTTTTGAAACAAATTGATAAATTATAAATAATATTATTTAGAAATTAAAATGTCATCTCAATGAAAACTGTTCCATTAACATTCTTACAAAAAAATTTTGTCAAAAATGTCGACTTGGGAAATGTTTTGCAATTGGAATGGAGTTGCGCTGGTTAGATAAATTCAAAGTAAAAAACATCGAAGCTGAGATTAATTCAGTCAAAATTAATTTTATATCAAAAAATAACGAAACAATTTTTCAAAACGCTCTAAATAACAAGGACCAAAAAGGCAACTATCATCAATATCAAACTTCAAATATAAACTCAGTCAAATTAAGTTCATACGAATGGAAACGCATTGATGATATACAGAGTGCCATGCAAATATTTGTCGATGAAAGCACTTTGCCTGTCATTGGATATGCCCAAAATCTCTCACATGGCTACAGTTATTTGGGCTTTTACGCTCGACGAATTGTTAAATTTTGTAAACAATTTGCTGGTTTTAAATCTTTGAATCAACATGATCAACTCACAATATTGAAACCATTTTATACGGAATTTATGGCAATAAGATACACATTTCAACACAGTAAAGACTCTAAAGGCATGACTTTGATTGAGGTAACGGTTTTTTGACTATTAAATAATAAATTAACGTTTTGTCTTGACAGAATGAAACAGGAAATCAAGCAATTCTATTTTCACACAATTTGTACCCACAAATGGAAGACACATCTGGATTTTACCTAAACGCGTTAAAACGTGAAATGGAAGAAGATCAAGTAATTCGCAATTTGGTAAAAAAAATAATGTTTAAATATTTTAGTTTTTAAACTTCATTTTAGTTGATTGCACATTCACTATTTTCTCCGCGTAAAAATGTGATCAATTTTGAAACAATCCTGTAAATTTTATTATAAAATTTTAATTAAAAAAATATTTAATTGTTTTTGTTTTACAGTTATCAGTATCATTCGTATGATTATTTACTGAAGCGATATCTACAACACAAATATATCAACGATATCAAGGCCGAGCAGAAATACGATCTACTAATGCATTTGATCAGTAATTTTTTTCAATGCAGTAAAGAAAGATTAGTAAAAATGTTTGCACAATACGTGGATTACAACCAAGTTGGCCAAGTGATGACTGAATTGTTTAGTCCAAAGTTTTTAGGGTAATTCGGTTGAAAAATTAATTTTCGGAGTAGAGATTTTTGTACACAAATAGAAAAACCATTAAGTTGTATGACATGATCTATGTGCAAAATAAATAAATTTTAAATTAAATTAAATTTTGTATTTTAAAATCCATATACCAAATTGTAAGTATTTGTAGTAATTCGATGTTGATTCACCAGATGGAAGGCATAACAGTGCAGCCGCTTGCTCCACTGCAATCCTTGCACTTTCAGCATAAGCCGAATATTATTTGAAAATTTCCATTTAACAAATAATTTAAATAAAATGTTCGATTTTGTATTTCAAATTTTTTGCTACCACTTGCCACTGTGGCACACTGATAAATGATGAAGAGGAGTACAGAATCTATTCCGAGGGAAGCAAGAAAGAATATCCATTTGTATATCTGAGGGAGGGTGCGCACAAAAATCACCACAGCCATCATGAAGGTTTGAATAGCCACAAAGAAGGGAATTATGATGGACAGGAATGGCGTACTGTAGCGGGTGTATTGTTCAATGATGACGCACATTTGAATAATTTGTCGATTCAATTTCAAATGAGCGATCTGCAGTTTGGCTGTTTCTCGGGAGATTAGTTTGTTTCTTTGCTGATTACCAACCATTTTACAATTGAGTTTGCGAATTTTTTGTAAAAGGTACTTCTGCCGCAGACAAATGTATCGGCTGGCCATTATTATGTAAAACTGCGGTCCAAAAACTCCTGAGAAAAATTAAAAATTAAAAACAATTGTGTTAATTAAAAAAAAAGTTACCATATATAATGTAGAAGAAATATAACGGATACATGAACAGCCAGAAAATGATAGTCACCACACTTTTGGGAACATTCAGCCAGTAGTACAGCTCGTAGACGTACGGAGTGAGATTGATCAACATTAAGAATAAACGCACAAGTTGTTTCAATTGAGTTCGTTTTGTGAGCACCATTTTGGACAATTCAATTTTGAATTCTATTTTTAAATAAAATAAAATATACAGTTTTACAAACATATTTACCTTTAGAACCAATTAACACTTTTTCGCTGCTTGAAACGAATAAAAATTCTTTGCGGATTTTTACCGTAAAAAGCAACGCCATTAGAGCCAACATTGCTGCACCAGTATCGAGACCAATTCCAATGTCAAATTGAAGCCAAATTACTTTTGGTCCACACTGGTGAGTGAACACATTCGGGTTTGCGACAAACATTTTAAACCAATCAACTTTGCCCTCCAGTCCATATTCGTGCACAATTGTCCCGTAAAAATACGCTAAAACAAGGAAAGTTAATGAAAAACCAAAGTGACTGTTTTTCTGCGATTGTCGACATTATTCGACACAATTGGGTCCAATTGGGCGTAGAGTGCCTCGAAATGGTTAACAATTGGAACTAGAAAATACTCTTTAGTAGCCAATAAAATATTTGACATTTTTTTAGTATTCATTTTTGACTTTAACTTTAAAATTCAATTATAATTTCAAAATATTTCATTAGGTTACCAATTAAAATTTTAAAAATTAAATACTTAAATATTTAAAAGACATTTTAAATTAATTAATTCTATTAAAGTTAATTAATTTTACGACTAAAGTGTAAAATATAAAAATATAAAATTTGATACACCTTAATAACAATTACGAATAATTTTATTTCAAAGTCAATGTCGGTTCAAATTAATTTAAAATTGTCACATTTGAAATGAAAATTACTTTAAAATAATAACTTAAAAATTGATTTAGGTCTTAGATCATTTAACACCAAATTCAAAAGATATCTTAAATTATTTTACTGTACAAAATTGCAATTTAAATTTGGTTTCACAGGATTAAGAGAATTCCTCTAGTGAATTCATACGGATAACTTTTACCTGAATATTTTTTTTTGAAATGGTATTTTATTGACCTCTTAAGCAAATTAATGCTAAATGTTAGCTAGAAAATGCACATACATATCGCTGAGGTATATAGTTCGATACATTAGAATTGTTTACAAGTAATAGAATAAATACCTGAATATTTGAAAATAGTTAAAATCATAATTTTATTACTTTTTATGCCTGATTGTCAATTGGAATGCTTTAATTATTTATTACCAAAATTGTACCTATTTATAATAAAATTATCTAAATATACAAAATTGTTCCTTAATTTGAATTTGAATTTGGTTTTCGTTTTAATTTTGTTTATCAACGGTATAAAAAAATATTGTCAGTGCATAATTTGAATTCCATTAAAACACAAGCCAAAAATTTAATCAAATATTTATTAGTAGAACTTTAATATTTTACCTGGTTTCAAACTTAATTTATATTTAAATTTCAAGTTTATTATATTTTAAATGTTTGAATAGCCTTTCAAAAAAATGTTGCCTTCAGATATACGCAAAACATTGCGTTCAATTGTCTTAAATTTACGCCCTTGTTAGAGTATCTGATCGAGATCAAACGCATTCCTCCATCTGACAAAGTCAAGAATAGGCAATATTTATATATTTATATTTTATTTTAAGAAAAATTATTCTTTACCAGTGGTTTAAATGTCTACCACTTCGGGCAACCTACATAAGTTATTTGCAAAAAATGAATTTGACAAACGAACTCAATGCTTGGACAAATGTAGACCCTGTCTTGTGCACTGCTGTCCAACAGTACAAATTCTTCGAACACTATGCCACCATAACGGCCAATTCATTGTTAGCCATATTTGGTCTTTACATGGACTATGCAATCACATGCAAGACTGATCTCTACTCAATCACTTTGTTGTACAACATTATTGTGGTCAATTCTAAAAATTTTGTTTAACTGAATCCACAATTGTTTGATTGGTTCTCAATTAATGTGTTCAAGCCAGTTGAAAGTGGGAAAAGAGTGTTCAAATTGGTTACAAACATTTGGAATTGCACGAATGCTCGGTTTAAGCATGTACGGTTGGACAAATTCGAAATTCATCCTCCAATCATTCGGGCTCGTCATGTAGTGATCACTTCAGTGCTCGAATGGACATTTATGTTTGTCAATATTGCAATATGTAAGTATTTTTGTTGATAAAAATAGTACTCATGTTTTGAATATTCAAGTTGTGATTATGTCAATTCTTATTGCATTTTATTATTACACAATTTGTACCACAAACAAATTGTCCCGGGTGAGCTTATTGATGGCAGCTATTGATTTACAATTTATGTTGTACGGAACGTGGAATGCAATTCGAATGACTACTTACGATGGTGGTCATCTCCAACACTGCATTTGGCTACAGTATGCTCATTGAATACTTCAATACTCAACTCAAAAGAGCGATTCACAAGTTTTGTACACAAAAATGCGGTTTTATATGGTTTTCGAAAGAATTTAAATCATTCAGGCGGGAACATACCGAGATATTCTACGTTACAAGGTATACTGGTCGTTTGATTGTGTCCAACTTGATGTTTGTCACCTTTGTCACTCACATTGTGATCAACATACTGATGATCTCAATGTTGATCTATCGAGACTTGTCCATATTTGAAATTGTTTCTATTTGTTTTATTATTGCACTTCAAAATTCATTTTCTCTGCTCGGATGCAAACTGCTGATCATTTGGTCTAATAGTTTGCCCAGTTCAAGTAAATTGTTGTTTCAATCTCAACAATTGCTTCGTCTAGATCTTGAACCTTCAAATACAGGCATAAATTCTGCGATAATTCAAGCGAAACTCAAACTGTTATTCTACCACACATAGTTCTGAACAGCCACAATAGCGAATGTTTGTAAAATTGCCTGTATAGCGAAGTATTGTGCTGTTTCTCTATAGCGAAGATTACTTCTCTACCGAGAAGTTCTCTCTGTAAGGAGACACAGCCTGTATTTGCTTCTATAGCGAAGATTGTCCACTTCTCTATTGACGCAAATATATTTCATTTGGATTGTCCTCAATAATCCATAAATAATAATTAGTTATCAATAATCGATTGTTAATGGTAAAAGAAAGTACAAAGTACAACATAATAACAAGTGCTACTATTACAAAATTAAAATTGACATAAGTAAATATAATAAGACTAATACTTAGACTTCTTAACCCATTTGGATGCTTAACTGGACTTGAGCCTCGTCTTGGTCGAACTCGTTGAATTCTGCACTCGATGTAAGCCTGTTGAAGATTTCGAACATTCTCCTTCGCACATGCACAACGATGATTTCCTTTATCTTCGTTCACCATAAGGACATTTTCGAAGGAAATGAGCAGATACAGATACAGAACAGAACTAGATACAGATATAAATTACTAATTAAATTAAAACATTAGACATGAGATTTACCAATTGATGTACTGAAAGCTTGCAAGTGGTTTCGGTACGAGTTGTTTGGTGACATGTTGATTGAACCACCAAAAATATGAACATATATATGAAAATGAAAATTGAGTCCACAGAATTTGATTTCCAAAAACGAAATTTCATGAAATGATGAGGGCAATTCACCGTTGAAGCAGGTTCATGTAGAGTTTTTCAGGCAAGGATTTGATGGTCTTGGCATTTTGATGTAATCAACAGAGTTAATGACTACTGGTTAGTGGCAACTCACGAGTAGACGATGAATGTGCCCATTGGTCACTGTGTATCAAACACAGTCGTCATAATTTAGAATCGTGATGATAATTTGAGCAAACGACCAGCAATAGGGAATAGGCAAAAAGGACAAATACAACACAAACACTTAAAGTTACGAGTTGACGTATACAAAATCACCATTTAGATTCCAACTTGGACCACTGGTAAAGATATCGAAGCATTCGTTATATCAAGTAATTATTTAATTATTTAAAATATTTAATAATCAATTTCTTTTATTTAGTTTTGCATGATTTATTGCGGCTATTTGTTGTACTCATTTAAACTTGTTCTTCGACAAGCGCCAATGCCAATTCGATAATATAGCCATTGAAATAGTGAAAAATGTGTTCACTTATTATAGAGCGCTGCCATCAGATGGTAGCAAAATAAAGTCCCATTTCGTTCGAATTCACCAGAATTGGCCCACTTTTACATGGAGCTATCCGAGAGACGTCATATTGCGTAACGCCCACCAATTCACAATGATAATTTACCTGGAAAAGGGACAATTTGATTACCCTCTTGTGCCACATTACCCTTACAGTAAGGGCAAGTAAAAATAAAACAAGTTTTGTGCTTTAGTTCAATGATTTGTTCTTTTTTATATCCTCAACTGGATTTTGTTTTGTTGCCATCAAAGAAAGTCCTTTCAGCCGAATGGTCACGGGCCATAATTACATACATTCAGAAGGAGTGGACAAAACGCGGGTGAACTCACTCACACAACACAATTTCAATGCCAATGTCATGCACACACATTGTCATTGAAGAGCACACACACACATTTCGGCACTCATTCATGACCAATTCATATACCGAGGTAATGATATTTACTGAGTGTTCTATAGTTGCTAGCATGCATATTCATTCACCGAGTCACAAACTAACACAACCACAACATCACATTAACAACATTGTACCTACTACTTGGTGATAAGCAATTAAACTCACAAATGAAAACACTGAAATGTAAATTCTTGTTGCTATTCACTGAAATAACATCACGTACATGACCTTTGACCACCTGGCATCACAACAAAATATTTCAAATAAATCTATTCATATTATTGAAATTGAGTAAAGTTTTTATTCTAAGTTTTCTATTTGAATAAGGAGATATCTAAGGTCTGACTGGTGGTTTAGAAACGACACTCAATGCTGACAGACTGTCTGTACAGACAGACAGACAGACAGTGAGGGGAGACATGCAAATTAAATATTCAAATTAGAGACTCATTATGAATCATTAGACGGATTAGTGTGTGTGCGTGAGAATACTAAAATAATCTTCAAGTGGTCTTGTTGAATGAACCTTATTTGAAAGGCAAACACAAATCTCTCCTCTTCACCAAAGGAGGCTTAAGCATTCAACCCCTTTGATGTCTTTCAATGATACGAAAGTGTGTGTGCTTGTGCCATTAGTCTCAATTATGTGTCGCACTCGAGTGCACGAGCCGTGTGTCGGTTTAGTCCACTTTTGAGATGTGACCCAGGTGGTTTGTGGACCCATAGTTTCGAATCAATCACATATCAGCGCACTTTCAATTTCATCTACTCAAACAGTCAATTTCACTTTTCAATCAAACAGTGTCTGACCTGTGTGTGTTCGCCATAGAGCACTGCAATGAGGCATGGCGGTTGTCAAGTCGGGCGCATGCATCACTGCAATGTTTGCTGTTTGCCCGAGTGTTGCCTCCACTGCTGCTGCAGTTGCAGATGACCGAAACGGACGGTGTTGAGTTTTCCTGTGCTGCATGCGGCAGCCCGCCTTTTCCATCACGAACAATTCAAAGTTCAACTTGACTCACTTCATCTCTCTCACTCCTCTACTCTCACATTGGCCGGTCACCCACAATGAGCCTGAGCGCAGTCGTATTTGAACAGTGCGCCAAAATGGCCTCACTACCACTGCATGCAGACGACATTCGTCTGGTCTACAATGTTTGGTGAATTTTTGTTCTTCTTTCCTTCACTCACTCACTCGGTTCAATCGGTCGAGATCGGTCGTTGACGTTTGTCGGATTCTCTCGTTCCCTCAACACTCGCTCACTCAACGTAATCGAAGAACGCGTGCTCGTAAAGAGTTGAATAACCAAGAATCAGTCTGAGAGAGTGACAGTTTCAGTTCCACAATGGAACAGTTCAGTCGAACAATCGCACTCAAATGTTTCCAAACGGAAAATAGCTATTTAGTGCACGTTTTAGCAATAAAATCCCGCCAATAAATCAACTGGAAAAATACCACAAGTTCCAGAAAAAACATTGTGGAATGTGATAAGCAATGAAGACTTTACTTCACTTTTGACCATCATCCAGACACGATACCAACTTTTCAAAAAATCGAAACCAAAGAAATTAAAATTAAAATGTGATACCATGTGAATCAAAATATATTGACAATATTTGTGATTACATCAGATTATTCAAATAATCTATTTATTATTTCCACATTCCTTCAAACGATAAATGTGATTTCGATATTTCACTGCAATTCTGACGTCAACTGTCTGCTGCTATATACGAATTTCCTCAATTGACAAAGTCATCGAACGTTCTTCAACTCTTCACACACAAACTAAATTGACACTGACAGCTTCCCTTTCGAGTGATGATGTTTAAAGTAGAATGATTTCGTCAACTACATTGAACTAATTTTGCAAGTAAGTAATTTCTTGATAAAACTGAAGCAATGCGACTTTTGCTGAGCCAATCAGAACCATTGCGAACGTTAACCCCTTTCATCCGAGTTCAAAGTGCTTAATTACTCTTGTGAACAGTACAACTCGATGACATCTCTCTTTGTGCCTTCATCAGATCTAAAACAGATTCTAATGAATCGAATGCAATCGAGATGCCAATTGGGTTGTGTCACTCTAGTAGAGTTTGCTTTGGTCTGTTCACATGAGCAATGCAATACATTTATCTCAATTAGAGCTAATCATAAATCTAAATGCAATGCGCTTTGAGCGCGGTCTTTGTGTTCCAATTTTGATTTATATTTTTGGTTTCTTTTATTCTTGCAATGTGTGTGTGCCTGCGTGCCTAGAGCGAATCAATATTTTATTAATTGTCATTTATCATTGTAGCCACTCTGATTTGTAGGTTTGTGTCCGCTTGCATGTCGGATCTTTTTTATGTTTTCAATTGAATTACATTGCCTTACCGACAAATCTGTCCTAACCATCAGGGATAACAAGAAAAAAGGAACCGCCTGCAGATTTACTTGGATTTTTTTCCTCTTTCAAACCAGAACCTAATGAGTATTAATGAGTGGGAATACACAAATCTCAGAATTTTCCAAGAACTAAAATGTTGACTTTTCTGTATATATTTGCACGATAATTAGTAGTAGACGAATGTACACAGAAAGAAAGCCTGAAAATCAACGATTTTAATTTGTTGGTATATTTTAGAGTGTGTAAATCTAATGATAAATACAAGTTCTTTTTTGCTTAATTCTAGTAGTCGTTATTTGTCAGCCCAAAGTAGAACTCACTTACAAAGTGCATTAGATACAGAGCTTTCGAGGTTTGATTGATTGACATGTTTGTTGTGGCTCACTACTGTGTTTACTCTCGTTGTGGCTTATCTAAATGCATGTTTCGAAATAATAAAAAGATACATTTGGGTTAATATATAATGTGAGTATAGGGTGAGTTTGATCAGCCATGTCCAGTGTGACATGTTCAATTTTTGTCATTCCAAATTGAAATCACTTCCGAGCAAACAGTTTTTCTCAGGAATTTAGGCGCCCAGACACGTGTGTCTGAGTATGTTTACACAGACAGATTGCAATAATACAATGCACAAAAGCGTTTTAGTTTGATTGCTTCCAAGAAAAGCGCACTTAAGTCACTTATTACTATTACAACCAAAATAGAACCGCAAATATGTTTCATCCGTTTCAGGAAATTTGTTATTTTCCAATCTCAAGATCTTTATAATTAATTATGCCAACTGAGAGTCACATGTTGGCACAGAGGTTCCTCTCTCAATTAGTGCTAATTAATACTGATTCTATTGGTGCACCTGTGTACTATGTACATGTACCTATGATACTGATATTGTGATATTATATCATTGATACAAGTAGATAATGACAAATGGTAAGGCGCCAAAGGTAATCCGCACAAAAGACAAGACAAGTCAAAAGTGCTAAGCTCTTCTCCAGTGTTAAGTCTCTTTTTCTAGTGATATACATACAAATTGAGTTATTAAAATTTACCAATGCAATATTATTAGTTATGTAATCATCTCAATCAACAAAGTGTATCTGTACAACTAAATCATAAAATCATACGTTCAGGCACACTTCCGTATTTATCTATATTTATTAATAATAATAATATTTTATTGCCAACATGAAACACCTTGTCTTGTTATGATTGGAAATTTTGGCATAATGACTGTTCAGTGCCTTTTCACTATGACACTGACAAAGTGAGTGCTTGTTTCATCTTCACCACTAGCAACAATGTAACACTTGACAATGTCGCCACTTTGGAATACATCAGAGAACTGTAAGTGATAGTGATAAACTTAAGCTTTTGGCTTATCTCTCACCGGGGAATGTAACCCGGGCGCGACTCACTCACTTCCCCTCACGCAGCTTTCGTCATGGTTACCACCAAAGCCTTAACCTCTTGCCTTGTTCTGTGGCATTTTATTATGTTTATCATTGATTTTATTATTCCACCTTTTTTGTTACCTTTTCTTTTTCTTTAGGCTTTGAATATATATCGCCAAATGTGTGTGTGCATCGATAAGCGGTGAGATGATGATGGTGTACTGCGTCCGGAACAGCGTCAAAACGGCTCACAAATAGCACCAGAAGGCATTATAATCATTGTGCAAACACAGTGGGTGAGTGTGAGTGAAATAAATCCATCGACTAATAATCATCGAAAGTGCTCGAGCTCGAGGAGGTTGTGTGTTGTTTTCGATCCTGAGAAGGACGTCGTCGCCAGCAACTGTCCCCTCGCACAGACACACGGCCACAGCACCGACCACAACAACCAAGGCATCATTATCGGTGGACCATGGAAACGATGCTGCAGCAGCATGCAGCAGTGGCGAAGCCATCTTGTTGACTACTAGTGCAACCAAACGTGCCTCCTTTACCGCCGAACCGTTCTCAGTCTGTTCTACGAGTGTCCTGTCAGTCAGTCAATCGGCGTGCCACTTGACAATCGACCAATCGTCAAAGTGTCTGTCTCTATGTTCACTGTTCAGTGTATTTGCTTTTTTCATTGGCAAATATGTGAATAATAGCGTTCGATGGTGTCGAAGAGACAAAAGTGCCTGATGAGCTATTCTGACTTGTGTGTTTGTAAGTGTGTGCAACACAGTGAGATCACTTGTGCAAAAAGTGATCAAAATGTGAGTGACTGCACTGGCACTATCACTTGGGCTATTCAACTTGTCCAATAAGATCAATCAAAGTGTGAACACAAATTGACTATTTTTGTACATTTTGTGTGAACAATTCTGTTAAACATCTGTTGAGTGTGCAACACACGTCCAAATTGAATACATCGCATCATCAAGTGCAACATTACATTGCCCCTCCAATCGACCAATGTTCAAGACATATTGTGCAATCATCTAATAATAATCGTCCAATAAGTTTCCCACTTAACGACTGCACATCAACTAGACCGAAACTGTACAATTTCGCCTGTTCGGAAGTCGATTATTGCTTCATTGAGAATTCATGAGAATTTTTGTAAGGGTTGCGATTAAATTTTGTTTATTTATTTTGACATTTGCACCCGCACACACGTCCATTCCGACTTCACAACAACAAAAGCAAAACATTCAACAAAAAACAACAAGAATATTCTGTCTGACTTGTCAGTCGCGCTCTTTCTCTACACACCCAAGGAAGCTAATTTATTGTCATTCCATACGAATTTTATCGACCTTAACCGAATATATATTCTTGTTCTTGTTATTCTTTTCCTGTCTCGTCTTCGTCTTCGTTCATTGTGTCTCCGAATTATCTAAGCCAAAGCTTACTAACATAAAAAGTCAAATTTAATTCTACTAAAAGGGTCATTTTCTGGCTAAATTCTGTGTCTCATTCTAAGTCAAACTTGGTCAACATTGTTGCGAAGCAAAGTCTCAGATTTAGTCATCTCTCAACATTCCAATCAACTTCGTTTCGTTTCCTCTCGAACTCAAGTGCCAATTTTGAGTTTGTTTTATGTGTTAATATCTCGTTTCAAATCGAATCCAAGATCGAAAATGTCGCTTAAGCTATTTGTGATTTACTGTTTGTCAGTTTTGTTGACGTGTCAAATTGTTAATGCTGCCCCATCAGCACCACCACCAAACCAGAACATCTGTGAACTGGAAAGGTCGGCAATGCAATTTTGCAATTGTGATGCAGATACGGCAACGGTTGTCACCTGCTATGCCACTACCAACAATTCAACCGAGGACAATCCCGTGTGGAGCTGGTTTCAGTATCAACCTAAAATCAATACGCTCAAGCTCAGTGCCTGGAATGGAATGTCACTGCAATTTTTCCCTAAACAAATTTTGCCCTATCTTAGCCAGTCACTCACCAGTCTGACAGTGAGTGAATTGAATTTCACCACACTTGCAACTGGTTCCATCCAAAATATGAATGTACTCGAGGAGATTGACTTTACATTGTGCGAACGAATGACCGTACAGCGAGATGCTTTCCAGTCGTTGCCAAAATTGAAGAAAGTTACCTTCACCAATAGCAATTTCACCAGTCTGACGGACATGTTTGAGGATGTTCCTCAAATTGAAGAAGTTTACCTGGAGGACAATAAAATTGTCAACATTGAAAAGGGCGCCTTCACTGCACTACACAAACTCAAATACATCTACTTGGACCGAAATCAAATCAGTCACATCACTCGGGACACTTTTACGGGACTGAATTCCCTCCGAGAACTGTACATGAATCGCAATCAAATCAAATATCTGCCTCCGTTTGTTTTCGCTGAAATGACCGAGTTGACCTCGATTGATTTGGCATCCAACTCGATAAGCATGATCGACGCTAACGCCTTCTCGAATTTGCCAAATTTACAAAGTGTCAAGTTGGAAAGAAATAAACTGAGAACTTTCCCCGCTGGTGGCGTCTTCTCCGCTAGTCCAGGCCTGATGATGGTAGACTTGGCTTTCAACGAATTCGAGTACCTTTCCTGGCAGGTGTTTTACCAACCCGAACACAAACGATACATTCGAATGCGAATCAAAGGTATGTTCGTTTATTTTTTTTTTGCATATTTAATGACGCAATTGCAACTGAACTTGCAACAATTGCCTCATCACTTTGATATGAGATTGATTAAGGCAGTAGACATTCTTCGTGGCAATATACACACAAATGTTTGAGAGAGTCGTACTCACTCACACTCAGTTAGCAAGCATGTTCGAATGTGTATGCAATGCATGCAAACCAAAACAAATGCAAGCAAATCCGGGACAGGAAAACATTTCGCTGTTTCGTTTCGTTTCGAACTATGTTGAGAATATGCAATTTGTCTGTTTGGACTGTGTGTCGACTGTGCAAAAGGGAATATATTTCAACAAGCAAGGAAACAATATGCCAAATATAGGAAATAAACATTGCCGAGAGATATGAACGTGTGAGTGTGTGTGTGTGTCTGAATTTGGTTCGAGCGGGTAATAATGTCAATGCCAACCGATTCACATGATGCTTCATCAAGATGCGGCTCCGAAACACACCCGACAAAGCGCATCCTTTCCATACTACTGCACTCACATCATCAGCATCATTTTGTTTATCTTTGAGTATCTCCCGGGGTTAATAATTAAGCGTTTAATAGCGCATGACGTGTGAGCATATACTTTGTGATACAGTCCTTAATGATGTATCCACTACTAAAGCAACCACAGAAATTCACCAGAATATACTTTAAATAGGCCACTTACGAGGTAGTTTAGGATTTCATTAACCGAAAACTGTGATACTTCTTAGTGTGGTTGCGACCAAAATTGGGGTTATATAAATAAACTAGATATTAAATCTCAAATTTGTTCACCAAAATGATATCATGAAAATCATGCCATCACATGTGTCATCGTTTATTTGTGAGACAAAGCACAAAGTCGTGTTCAATTGTTTCAACTCACGCATCCCGTGTAGTTCAATTATTTATTCACATGTGAAAAACCTTGCTCAAACTTGTTCATTTACATTTACTTGGACATTTTGCATTATACAATTAGCAAAGAATTTGTTTAAACTTCCATAAGGGGACATCTGTGCATGTACGATAATGTAAATGTTTATTTATTTGTTAAATTTTTTAGTTTTTGTGTAAATTTTGTCATAGTTTGGTTAAACAAAATTTGCATTTCATATTTGTAATCTTAGTATAAGGCTACTTTGACTGTTTTCAACGAGTGTTTTGAATATTTTGAATGTCAAGTTTTTTGTTGTTGTTTCTATTTATGTTGTCATTGTGATTGGCTGTATGACAAGCAGGTGCTAGAAATTTATTTATTCTTTTTTGGGAGTAAAAATGAGTCATGACAAAAAATCGTAATTCTTCAATTTATTTGAATTTATACGACTCTATGACAACGGTTTGTTTTACGAATAACAAATTTATGATTTATGTTTGAGAATATAAATAAAAATGTTTGATAATTTAGGTCAAAGACATTTATGCATTTTGAACATTAGGGCAAGACACGAATACTAAGTTTCGTGTGTCAATGTACAGACTAAATCTGAAATACGATCTAATACAAATACAAATGTAATGCAATTTGACCCTTATTATAATAAATGTCACTCATGACACTATCAGATTTCAGTTATTTATTAGAAGTTTGCACACCAAAAAGGCGTTTTCGTTTTTCGGTTAATTCCGCATTATCCTATTAATTTTACCTTGAAAAAATGTTTGATTTTTTCACTTGGTTATATTATTGATTTTTGTTCATCTTTATTATTTGCTCTCGACAAATAATACTAAAATAAAAAATCTATAATAGGCTATTTGATTGCTCAAGGCTTGTTCTACTCGAACTTTGAAAACTTATCATCTTCCCTCCAAGAAGTATACTACCTATAGGTACTTGTTGGTCAACTTGAAATGTGATGATAATAATCAATTGGCTAATAAACACTTGCTCAGTTGTACCTGAGGCAAGAGCAAACACTTTTTATTATTCGAAGAAGATTGTAAAGTAAATTGTTTGATTATTAGCCATTTGAAGGCAATCAAATGCGTTCTCATGATCAAAGTGGAAAGTTCAATATTTGTTTTAAGCATACAACCAGTTTTTTATTTTCCCCTATTTTTAATTTATTAATAATAATAAAACAATTATGTCAATTGATTTATTCGGACATGTTTGGTCAATTAGTGCTAATTATAATGATCATCTGATGATCTTTTCTGAATGACTCAATTGAGTGTTTGTTGTGTTGTTTGTTACTGCATTTGAGATAAGGCATGTGAGGCATTCACTTTAATCTTTGTATAGCACTTCATAATAATCGGTCATCATCTGTATGAACGTGATCATTTCGTTTCAAGTAGACTCGAGTGATATCTTTCACTCTCTCCCTCGTTTGTCAGATGTGAGACACAATAATAACGCTAATCGACAAATGTAGGTGCAAGTTAGCCATTTGTACTCGATTACATACATAGTATATTAGTACATGCACACATTCATACATTCCACTGACATGACCAAGCGAAATTGTCCGAACGAGCCTCACAAGCAATTAGCGCAATAAAGCGCGTTTGTTTGCATTTGCTCTCGAGTAGTGTTCGAACGCTCTGAACCAACGTTGTGCTGCTCACTGTGTGTTGACTCTGACCTCACTTCTACTTCTTGTGTGCTTTATTACACGGCTAGCTGACAAACCAAACACCCCGCAATGGGCCTTTGACCTTTCATCGTGTCGCTTATCTTCTTCTTCTTGTTTTGGGGTTTTACGTACATACGATTGGCTATAGTTTGTAAATATATATTCTTTTCTTTGTAAAATGTCAGTGAACGCTTTAGTGTCCATCTGCTGAGGCACTCGCGCTCTTTGACCCATGAACACGAGAACAATACAAAAACACATAGAAAGAAATAAATTGAAGCAACAAGCCAAAGACGATGAGAACGGAAACAAAATGATAATTCTGTCATAACTTTTACCAAGTTGACATTTCTCATTAGATTCTCAAATCTTGTTTGTCTTTTATCATCACAAGAAATGTCACTTTTATCACGTGATTCTATGCATACAACTAGAAAGCTGAAAATGGAAATTTCATAAGTTGGAAAGAATGTCATAAAGTTAGACAAACAAAAGTGCGTTTTATTGCATGCACTTATGAATTTTTCCAGTGTGCACACACAAAAAGTGAATTTTGGTTTAGAGGAAAAAAGGGAAGTGATGTTTAGTGTACAACCGAGTCCTTGGTTGGTTATTGTTTCAATCACACTTGCACTTGTGCAAGAACGAGCAAACAACTAAAATTTTATGCCCGGGTAAAACAAAATACGTTTTCCCCTGAAAAGACACTTTGTTTACTCTACTTGTTCAGTTTTATGATCATTTCCCAGAAGTGATGAGAGAATGCATGTGCGTAAATATTTATTTGCACACTTCAAGTGGCTAATCAAGTGGGAATAATTCAGGAAGTCAGATATTTTTATATGTAGAAAAAAATTAATAAATCAATTTTACTAATACATTGTGTTTTTTACCCAACAGGTAATAGTCTACAATGCACATGCAGTATTGCCTGGATGAGTGTCGCCTACAAATCGTACGATTCGATAATCAAACAAGAACTGGGAACAATCGATTGCTTGTACGACAAAAACGATGGAGATCAGTTGGAATTTCCCGATCCAGCTGACCGACCAAAGACGATAAGTGATTTCATCACTAGCAAGACAGTGGCCAAACAGTGTAAACTGCCTACTGCGTTGGTCCAGGAACAAGGCCCAATTGAGTTGCCAGAAGAAACTGAGGTAAAAGCCGAGGAGACTGTTAAAATTGACGACGAAGCAAAAGCACCTAAAAAGACTGAGATTATCGAATCGAGTAGTGACACCAAAGAAAACATGGTTCACGAGGATGATGATGACAGTGATGAGGCAGAGGGAAATGACAAAAAAGACAACGCGAACAAAGATTCAGAACTGATCAGTAAGAATGACAACAAAATGAATCAGGTTGGCGAGAAGGAAAGTTCTGAAATGTCCAAAGACCCACAACCGAACCAACCTGAAAGTGAGCCACAACCAGAAAAGTCAGACTCCAAAGACACCGAAGGAAACAAACTAAGTCATGCATCGTTTGGTTCAGACAACGGAGCAGCCACCTCACTCAAACCATCATTCATCGCGCAATCACTTTATATGTCATTCACAATTTTGGTGCTTTTACAAATTATTTTTGTTCATTGATAAACATAGTCAAAATTTCATTTCATTTTGTTTTGCAATATTTTGTCGTGTATATTACTTTTCGTTTCTGTAAATGTAAATTTTGAATTTGATTTAATTCATAAATATTAAATTACATTTTTGTTTTTGTAATTCTTAGTTTTATTATTATTAAATAAATGAATAATAAAAACTTTTAAATTTCTCAAACAATTTTCATTTGAATTCAAAAATTTTGAATCAAAATCCTAAAAATTATTTTTCAAAAATATTATATACGGTGCCATCTAGTGGAGCAAATTTAAATGAATATGAGATAAAAAGAAAAGCGCGAATGCCGCCAATTTATTTTTGTTATTAGAATTAATTTAGTTTTGTTTTATTGGCCCAAAGTTTTAACGTGATTTTGTTGTATTGATAATCTTAATTATAAGAAATTTTATATATAATTATAATTTTATATTTTATATAATTTATAATAATTTTGCCTGAAGATCGCTGGTTTACTCCAATTACTTTAGCTTTTTATCGCCAGTGGATTTAGTTTGCCTGAAGGAACTTGGTTTGTTAAGTTTAATTTTTAAATAATTTTTTTAATTTTATTTTTTTCTTTCTGAAGTACATATACACTGTAAAAATTGTCAGTGAGTTTTCAAATTTTAGAAATTTAAATAATTTAAATATTTACAAATAAAACAAAATTTAAATTAATGATTAGTTAGGGCATTTTAGTGAAAATGTATCATACTTTGTTTCAAGTACTAAGTATCGATTGAATTCGTCAAATTCTTTATTTTACATTAAATTTTACTGTTCATATTAAACTTGACTATTTTCTTAGTTGCTAAAATATACACATTTTTAAAGTTAAAAGGACATTTAGAAATTATAATTTCCAAGTTTGCGAATAAAAAATGGTTGCTATTATGAAACTATTCAACTTGCAGGTAAAAAGGCAGAATATAAATGAATCTCATTGCATTCGACTCTTCTGGCCAAACTATCTATTTTATCTTTCAGCATTTCAATACTTTATTCGTTTTATTTCAATATCGTATTTCATGCATAACCATCTCAGCGAAGCCTACTTTCGATATGATCTTCAATTTAGGGCCATATCGCAAATTGGTTTCAACGACAGTTTTCTTTATCTCACAGTGTCTGCAATGGTCATATTTTTCATTGTCATTGATCATCGCGTACACTTCAACGTGGGCCAATCAATTTGGATTCAACTGGACGAATTGGTGGTTGAAGAGATAGACAAGAGACAATTGACTTTGCATCTCACACGAAGATCGTATATTCGTAAGCCAATTGAAACAATCGTCAAATTGTGCGAAATTATTGTTGCCTTGGGGAATGAGAAACATATTTCTTTTGAAAATCCTAAATTTTGGAACAAATTTTCTGGTCAGCAACGAGTTCAACTTGTGATTATATTGTCAGGAATTCAACTTATTCTGTTCATTGTATTGCTTGCATTTAATATGATATTGATCATTTATGGTTATTCATATTTTTTACCAACAGTTTGGAAAGAATCGGTTTATAATTTTATAATTTATTTGGTAGATTACATTCTGTTGTTATTTACAGTGAGTTTTGCTATACAATGTGCAGCTTTTTATTTTAGCTTGATATCGGCCTTCTCGATAGTATTGCTCAATGAATGTGACAAATTGAATCGTTTTATGACTAAAGCTGCTCACAAACCCAAGCAGTATAACACAAAACTGTGTCATTATCGTCATTGGCATCTCAATGTTACCCATTCCGTGTATCATCTCAACCATCAAATTGTATCCGAATTTTTCTGTAATCTCATTTTGTGCAACCTTCCCTTTAACGTCTTCGTGATTGTATATTAAATCACACCAACATGACACAAATTATGGGTACTTTTCTAAAAATAGTCGCATTTATTCAACTTATTGAGCCAATGCTTCTGTCAATTATGTTCATACTGATCAATGTGCGACTGTATCAATCGTTTCATAATTTTATTTATATTCTTATCAGATGTAAATTTCGTAATAATAAATTGGTATCACTGTTCCGTAAACACTGGAAATCGGTGACCTATTTCGAATGCCTTCATCGGAGCAATCGTAAACCACTGCTGTTCACAGCTGCACTTCTTGGAACATTCAATCGCAAAACATTTATTGAGGTAAGTTTTACACTGAATCCTCTGTTTTTTGGATTTTTACTTTTTATATAGTTTTTACTAATTTATGCTGCATTTCTGATGAATTTCTCGACAAGAATTAAGCAACAGCAATAATTTTATTGGATGATATTTGCAAGTTGATTGTTAATTTTTGAAAAAACAATTAAATGTAGTTGGATCTTGTTCTTGGAATAATATTGCCAATGTAAATGTTTATTATTGATGAATTTAATTATATGTTTGATATAGAAATTCCATGATTTTGGATCAATAAAATTTAATTATAAAAGATGCAAAAGGCTTATAAACTTAACACTTAAACTTTGTTATACTTGGCATCGGCCGACTCACCGGACACAACACCCTGCTCGTTCGAATCAATCTCAGCACGGAATCCATTATCATCAGCCACATATTTCACGACTCGTGTTTGCCCAGTCTTTGCATCTCTGATGCTGTACGAGCCTTGAACGTTGCCCTTGCCGTCGCTCACCTCTTCACGGGAAATCACTGAGCCATCTTCATGATTATCGTCCACCTTGAATGTGTACGGAATTGGAGTGTCATCCGCTTTCTCGTCTTGATATTTCTTGTTGCCCAATCTCTGCGATGTCACAAGGTAAGTGCACAAGATGGCTGAAAGTAAGATAATCTAATTTAAAAATAGAATACAGTTTAATTAAAGAAATAAAAACACAAATAAATTTGTGTACTTTAAACATTTTGTTTGTTTGAATGAAGCACACAGTTCAATTTTTTCTTGCAGACTGGCAAATTTAAAATCTCAATCTGACTATTTATAAGATTTGAATCTACGCTTCTTTCTAAGATTCAAAATTGAATGTATTTATTCAAATATAAAAATTCCACAATTAATATTCCGATAAACATAATAAATTTCAATTTAATAAAAATTCCGTTAAAACATTCGAGGAACAGCAAATAGAATTTAATTAATTTTGTGCATTTGAGTGAATATTTATTTGGCATTGAGCTATACGTTTACTGCTGGATGCAAATATTTCATCATTTAAAGTTGCCACATTTTTCCATTGATGCGGTGGCATAGTGCGTCATTTCATTTCAACAAAATTTAATTAAAAATATTTAAAAATTCCATACCAACGAAACACTGAATCAATAAAACCAATTTTGATGACCTGTAATAGCTTTTCGCGTAATATAGCCAAAATGGCCTTTTACTTTGAACTATACATCATTTGTGAATGACATTAGAGCACGAATTACAAATGGGGTCAAGCAAGAGGTCAAGTGTGACTCTTCCATGTATTCGTTAATGGAACGAATTATAAATTTACTTCTCATTAAATTCAAATATTTTGCAACAAGACAAGCGGCGAAAATTATATTCTAAAAAAATTTAAATATTTTTAAATATTGATTAATTAATTAAAATAATATAATTAATTTTATTGTCATGTGGTTCCACGGTCTTGAAAAGTATGGTTTAATTGCTTTTCTTAATTGTTTCCAAGTAGATAATAATCGAAATAATGGGCCTATCTCAAAAATTAATTAAATTGTTTAAATTATTTACTATAATTTTACAAACATAAAAAATAGTGCAATAATGAAGAAATATTTAAGTCTTGTGGCAAAGATCTTTCGTGAAATGTTCTATCAGTATTGGTTGAAGTTTGACAAGGAGAAATTTGTGCACTACTTCTTCCATGTTTGGTCATTGATTCAGTTTCCAAATGCTGATCCAAATTGTCAAATTGCCACTTTAACTATAAAAACAATGATTTTGTTTGGACTCATAAGAACTGGCGAATTTATGTGGCTAACATTCCGTGGAAAATTAAGCGAATTTGTTCGAGTACTCCTGTGGGATGCGACAATGTTTCAGCAGGCAGCCTCATATCTTAACTTTCCGTTTGCCATCTACGGACCAGGTTGTATTTACAATTTTGCAGTTTTCTACTTTCGCCATGCAAAATGCACCAAACGCAATACGATCGGGCTGATTTGGCTATTTCTCACGAAAGGAGATATGCGATTTAACAACTTCAAATTAATGAACATTGATTGTCAGAAAGTTCAAAATGTTTTCCATTTGTTTTTGGTCAATTTAAACATTTATGTCAAATATTTTGGTAATGTTATCTTATTTAAAATTCTATTTATTTATTTATATTTAATTATTTTTTAGAGTGTGTTTATTTTTACTATCTTTCGGCAATATTGGTGTACATTTTGGGAAACTACAAATATTTTTTCCTGACAATCTGTGGTCACTTAAGTTTGGTGATTATTACTGTGAATGGTTTGTTCTCCTTCATGTACATGCATCTCTTGTTGAGTCAATTTGTGTTGAACACGACATTTCTCACCATCTTCACCTATGTCATGTTTAAACGGCTAAAGCAGGTCCAATCACTGCTGGTAAAACATAAAACTTCTCGACCTAGAAAACTGCGACCAGCGAATCTGAATCGTTTTGTTCGTGATCACACTCAAATTCTTTTGGATATTTTCGAAGCGAATCGAATGTTTGGATTTACATTGGTGGCCTTTATGATCATCTCCACTCCCACCAGTGCACTGCAAACGGTCATATTGGTCACACAAAAGTTGTCGTACTTTTCAATATTCCACGAGACGTGCATTGTGTCATATGAACTCTTTGTAACGTTTGGATTTCATCTCTTTGCGGCAATGTACAGCAGCCGAATTCATCGGTGCGGCAAAACGTTGACCCATTTGTGTGCTACACTCTCGCAAAATAAAGCTTGATTTTGTAGGTATTCCTCCATTTGTCTGTGAATTATCTGCAGGCTTGGGCATTGAGGAGAAGCAAACCTTCAGTTTTGGAGGGATTCCTCCCAAAACGATGACATATGCATTTTTGAAAGTAGTAGGAATACCTACAAAATATGATTATTTAATTTTGTGTCGAATACCCATGTGTCTTTTTAATGTATTTACCTCATTAAACCAAGAATTCATCTATTTGTGAAATCGCATTTAACGATTTTATTTCACTTCTTATTAGTAAGAATTTTTAAAATATTTAAAAATTATTTAAACATTTATTGAAATTGCAATGATCATAATAATCTGATTAAATTACAAATATATTTGTATACAAACGTTTCAAATTAATCTATCCATTTCAATAGCCACAATTGATCACGATTGTCTTTATGGAAAAAATCATTGGAATAGTGCAAACTACTTAAGCACATCAATTCGTCAATTTGAGCATCTTTTGTATTGTTTATTTCTGAGATACGTCGAGGAAATTTTTCTGTGAGTTCAAGCAAAACTTCAGTAACATCATTTTGAATTTGCTTCAGCACTAAAGTTCTCCCTGAACAATAGATCTTGCCATCTTTTGAACATTTGTGGAAATCTTCAACATGAAACCAGTGTCCAGGACTGCCAACTATCTTTCGAATCACATTTTTATTGACTCGAAATGGCCTATCATCACAATACAGTTTCTTAAGTTCTACATTCTTTGGGTCAATTTTGTTTGGCAAATAATTGGCCTCAGCTTCTGGGTAGAAATTGTAATTATAAAAATCCATTCGTTTTTCAACAGCTGCGCGTTTAAATTGCTGTCTTTCACTAATTGTTTTAACCGGATTTATAAAATTTTTCATTCGACGTGCAATGTATTTACTTTGTTGGTGTTTCTTTTCGTAATGAAATATAGCAAATTGTCGCAACGGTCCAAATTTTTCGACCATATCGGCATAGTGGAGCAAATGGTGCAATTTGCAATACGTATCAGAATTGTTCAGTGATTTGCATTGAACAACTATTTGATTTGCCAATGTTCGCATCATATTGAGTTCCTCTGTATTCAACTTCTCGGCAAATGCAAGCAAAGTAAATTTTTTGGTTGCAAGATAAAGCTCATAGCCACCAGTTCCAGCTAATAAATCCTGCAAGTTCATTTTCTTTCCGTTTTTGAAATCCACTTCTTGTAAAATAGCTTCAAGTTTCAAGAAAGCCTCTAGCTTCTAAAATTTAAAACTTAAATAGATTAAATCGAAAAATGTATTTAAAACTTACTTGAACTGCTTTACCATCAATTTTGAAAGATGATTTTGGTGAGGCATTTGTACTCCAATGAACTTTTGGATTTCCTTCATAAAACGGAAACGTTTGAAACTTCTTGCATATAATGTCTTGAATTTCGGGGCATGTAATTCTCAATTTATTTTTGATTGAATTATTCTTAATGTTTTTCCTAACTAAAACCAACAGTCTTTCAAGAATCTTGGGAAGAACACCTTCTGTAAAAATAATGTCGAATTTAATATAAAATTTAAAAATGCAAAATAGTTTACCAGGCAAATCGTGCATTAAATCTGGTGGACTGACGTTAACAATTGAAATATCTGGCAATCCTTCAAATGGGTACGTATAAATATGACCATATTTTATTTTATTTGTTGGATCATCAAAATCTTCTTTAGTCAATAGCTTAAATTTGATTGCTTCATTCTGGATGGTGTGACATTTGAGGCACAGTTGTTGAAGACGAGCTTGTTCTTCTGGATTACTTTCGGGTTGCTTTCGTTTTTTGCTTTCTGGATTTGTTGGAATTTTCTGATGTTCCTTTTCCTTACATTTACCAGATGCGCCACAAAAATCGACAGACAAACGAATCATTTTTGTGCCCCACAAATGAAGTTAACGTACATATTCATAAACAACGTTACTCTATATTAAGAAGTGAATATTCAATGTGCAAAGTGGTATGCTCCCCACCTCTCACTCTCAATGTCACTGTGACAAAATAGCCGTTTTGTTAAAGTTGTTATGATCCTTCCCGCCTAGCGCATTCAGTGTTCAGTTTGCCTGACCAACCAACCACAGTAGTCCTTTGTGTTGTATTTCTGGTTGTTAAGAATCAAAGTGCATTGTTTTCATCGTGAATCAAAGATGTCTCAAAGTGAGTAATGTATTTTTTATATTTTGCACAGTTTATAACTGATTATCACAATTTCTCTATAGAGAATCAACCCCTTACAACTACCATTGGTAAGGATCATTATTAATTCTTGTTTCAAACATAACATTTTACTTTTAGACAAGGTAGCCGAACAAACTGTTGCTCCAAAGAAGAGACGAGGAAGGCCACCCAAGACAGTAGCTGGTCGTGTTGAATCAAACACTGTCGACCATGTTGTATCCAGTTCCCGAAAACTGAGGAATCGCACAGATAGTAACCAAGTGGCTAACTCAAATAAAATGTCATCTCAATTTCAATCGCCACTTATTCGCCAGATTCGTTCTCCTTCTCCTCGTTCACCGAAGAAGAAACAACCCAAAGTGGACAAACAACCCAAGAAGGTTCCTCCGTTTATATCTCCGATTGGATCTGTCAAATCTACAATTCAACCTACAATTCAACCTCCCGCAACGTCTCCATCGAAAACTGAAAATCAACCAAAACAAGCAGTCATCTCAACTCATGACTTATCTCAAACTGAACGTCCACGGAATCATTCTCGTTCTCCAACTCCTTCTCGTTCTCCTTCTCGTTCTCCAACTCATTCTCGTTCTCCAACTCATTCTCGTTCTCAAACTCCTTCTCGTTCTCCTATTCCCTCTCCTCCTGCTTCTACTCATTCTGAACCTCAACCGACAAAAAACAACAACCAACAACGTGAGGACAATAAGAATCAATCGCCGACACTGTCTGCTGTATCATCCATCAGGCTAATGAAAGAAAATATCCCAACCAGTTCTGTCGGAAACGTGTCTACCGTTATGCAATCTGACAAAATATTGAATTTCAGGAAAATGGTGCTTGGATTGTCCAAAGAGGAGAAGAATTTAGTTCTTCAAGATCTAACAAATGGTATGATTTTAATATTTAATATAAATTATTGATTTAAATAATAAAATCAACTTTTCTAGATGATCAAGAAACAATGACTATTTTTCGTCAACTTGAACTCGGAGGTGTACCCGAAAAGCAATTGGATTTGCACTCTACTGAACTTGCGACTCATCCTAATCACGATCAAAGTGAATCAACTGAACCACTATCGGCCAATCTTTTACTTTCATCATCTCCATCACCTGCTTCACCACCTCGCTCATCTTCTCTTCAAACACCTCAACAATTTCCTGAAAATGTGGACGAATGGTATGGAATTATTCCACACGATTGCAAAATACTTAGGTGCAAGAAGCAAGGCAAATGCCAACTCGAAATTAAGGGGGAAATTTCGAATAAATTTTTCATTAATCCTCAAAAATTTGAAATTTTGAATACTATGGACCGTTCTGAAGTAGTGTCATGCCTCTCTGATGGTGTGACTGAGTTTACTGTTGAGAATTGCGAAGCAATTACTAAACATATGTCTCAAAGCATCTCCAAAGTCATCGTTGGTCCAAATTCCGAACGTCTTGAAAGATTGCCTGACCCTGAAAAGCTCGCCGAATTCTGCAATTCAATTGCTGGTCAGTTTGAACGGTTGAATTCGCGTTATAGTGAACTTTATAAAATCAATAAGAAAATCAATCCAACTTTAGGGGTAAGTGTTTATGTGAAATGGCCATACATGTGATTAATATTAATGTAATTTCTCAGGGTATGCTGTATCGTAAAATTATAAGACGACTCGGGACACTTCGCCAACAAGCTAATTAAGTGCATTTTACATTGATTTGATTTTTATGATCTTTCGATTACTTTTTATTAAAATATTTTTGTCTAATTAAACCTGCTCTTTTTGTGGGGAATCCACCTTGTTTTTGGGGGGGATTCCCTACAAGTGTAATTGAGGAATGCCTACAAAATAAATTGAGTGGAATGCCTACAATTCCGCACAAAAAGTGGAATCCCTACAAGTTTTGATTTGCGAGAGTGTAGTTCACAACGATACACACGATACTCACTTAGACACAGAATTCGATTGGCGATGTATGTGGAAAAGTTTCATTGTAAGAAAAAGTATGGAATCACTTATGCTAATTATGGATTGATGACTTTTGAGTCGTTCTTCAAGGTGAATACCGTATAATCTCTAATAAGCGCCGCCTTCAAATAAGCGCCGCCCTCTAATAAGCGCCGCAGAAAAATGCACTGTGGAAGTTAGAAAATAACGGTTTTTGGGCAAAAATTAGGGCTTAAAATCTATAAGCGCCGCGGCGGTTGTTTGGGCTTTTACGGTATTCTTAATTCTAAGTCAATTTAATTTTATATTAAATAAACATGTTTAATTACGATTCCATAGTTTATCATATTATACTCGGAGCTACTTATGTATTGCTACAAGCTGATTCGCTGTAAAAGCAAAGGACATCTTGCTTGGTCAATAGCAACAACAGGAAAGCTCTGTAAATAAATTCATTCATTCATAACTTTAATTTTATTAATTAAAAAATAGTTTGATTTCAAGCATTCGAGTCATATCTGAAAGCACCTCAACACAAAGTACCAGAGCAACCCTCTGAATCTCTTCATTTGAAATCAAATTGAGTTCGGCAAACAAACATGAAAATTGTGCTAGTATAAGTGATTATCTATTGTAAACGAGAAAAAACCGATTAATTGACACAATTCATAATTTCTAACATACCAAGCAGAATGTATCACAACTAACACGATGATTATCTAACAATCGAGAGCAATAACTTCTAAGGCAGTCACTTGTTTGAAATGTTTGTGCTTTGATTAAATTTTTTGCTCCAATTGTTTCAATACCACTCCTTTGAATATTGTGCACATAGAATTGTCTATTCTGCATCATAAATCGTTTATTGTAATGCGCAATTCGAGCACATTGATTTGTTAGTACAAATAGAATCGCTAATACAGAAATGGCTGCTGGAAATATGAATTGCTTCTGTATGATAGGTAAATTACTAAGCAACACAATGTAGAAACAGTAGCACTGATTTGAGATGTAGAACTGAAAGCAGTGCCTTGCAGTGTCCAGAATATTCTCGAATGACACCACAAAGGTGAATTAGATTTGAGTTATTCAAAAGGAATTTTCTCCAATTGAATTTTCTGTTATAACCAAATGTTATTTTCTGATTTAAGAGGATAAATTTATGATGCAAAATTATTTGCTCATTGTTAATATATCTGCATGTGAGTATGACAAATTACAGTTCCAATGGCAGCTGAACAATAAAATAATTATAAATAAAATAATATCAAATAACAAACACAAACACAAACAGATATATTTACCATAAGCAATGTAAAAGAGAAACAAAGGAATAATTATAAGGAATAAGAAATATCATGCATATCAATCATTACAGAAATAATAAATAATTAAAGATATTGTTTTTTCATTAATTTATACGATATCATGACAATTTTGCCATACAAAACTAGATACTATAAAAATGTGGTTAATTGTATTTTATATAAATATTTTAGTTAAACTTTACCTTTGCAAAGGCAGCTAATGAAATCAAGCCAAACTGCCCATAAGTGAAGCCGTAACGATTTTGAGTATTCACTGCAGCAATATCGTGTGAAAGGCGCATTCGAGCACGAAATTGTCCAATTCGGTGTAGATTGCGAACCATCAAGTGAATCAACGTTTTGCCAGGCTGATGGAACAGCTTGGTACAATAAGTCAAACAGAAATGCAGCACAAAAATGAATGTAATTTGGTAGAAAATCAAGAAAAGAACAACCAAACTCTGTTCAATCTTAACAATGCCAAAGATGAGCCAAAGAGTGAACATTGCATTGATGGGACAGAACACCAGCAATGCAGCCAGAAACAGTCTACCGTACATTTTGTTGGTTGCAAAGAAGAAACCAAATGTTTGTATCATTTCGATTCGAAAGCGATTGTACTGAAATGTGTTGAGTTATGGATCAATTGGCTCAGTCGTGTGTAAAGTTGTTTCATTTTAATGTAAAACACAATCAACAACGTAGATGGATAGCCGAACGCAACAATGAACACTTGAGCAAATGAGAAAAAGTATAGCGAATAACCAAATGAACAAATTAAATAAAACAACATCAAACAAACAATGCTCAGCCATGACCGCTCATCAAAGTATTGATTCCAATTTTTCCATAATTTGAAGCCAAAAACAAAGTGAGCATACAACAAGCAATCTAAAATTTAAATTTAAAATCAAATCTTATTCAAATTATGAATTAATTAAAAAATACAAACCAGAAAGAAATATAAAACTCGAAAATATATTGAGATATAGCAGGAAGTGCTTTCGAACCAGCTCACAAACAGGTTTGCCTCTGAAAAGTGGCCAAAGAAAGAAAGAATGATCAAATTTAATAATTATTTTTCCTAAAAAACGATTCAACCCAATGTCCGCTTTAAAGCACAGCACTGTGATACTGTAGAGATTCATTGCTGTAGAAACAGCGCCCATATAATTTATTTGAGACCGAGGAAATATCAAATAGAGACCATCAAAGTGAATGACTCGCTCATAATCTGTCAGTTGGACGGAGCCCAGGAAGAAAAGATGCACCAAAAATGAACAAAGAAATACTTTGATCAACTTGATTGAGATGAAGACGCTACGATTGTGATAGATTTGAATTTGTTCAATTGTGTTTTGGTATTGATTAAAATGGCAAACATCTTTGAACGGTATAAAGATGTTCGATAAGTTTAATATGGTCCGTGAAGACATTTTAGGAGTAAATCTTTAAATGAAAAATTTGAATATAAAATTTTTATTTTATACCTTATATATTTTAATACCTTTTTAGCTTGAATAATAATAAGTTATCGTAAAAATTAATATTTCTAAACGATAATGTCTCTTCGACTTCAACATTGATTAATGCATTTGAGGAGATCTTTCGAAAGAGACGACTTATGGGAGATATTACTGACAAATGAATTTGACATTATTTGACAATAATTAGCTTTTTAGTGGGCATACTGTTCACTGCTTTCACTTTCTGATATGTTGTAAAGGAAGCGTTGTATCTGTTGTTCTGCTTGAAAAGTGCAAGTGTAGTGTTGACTTCCGGAACAAATGTTCAATAAAGTACGTGATTTGTAAACTATTGTCCGGAAGGGATCTCGAATACGAGAATACGATATATTTCGAGATTTTATTATTATTGATTTTTCCTCTCTATTTCTCCAAAAGGTTAATACATGTATTAGTTTTTAACCAATAAGCAAGTTTGATGCTATATACGGTAGTGTATATGAATTTTATTATCTCATAAAATTACATTCAATAACTCTAAATTGATCTATTTGACTGATCTAGACTAGATTCTAGTACAATTGAAATAGTTCCATCTTCAGTTAAGCGTTGTTTAAGCTTCTTGAACGCATTGAATCGATTAAAACTGGATTGCTGTAATCAAAAAGTAACATTTAATGATATATGCTACAACATTTTTTCAATTTACCAAAAAATAGTCCTTCCTAGGTCCATTTGGATCATTCGTGTACATCAGAAGACAGAAAAAGTAATCGCGATAGGCATTGAGTGTGAACACTTTTACTTCTTTGATTAGTTGATCTAACGAATTTTCTTTACGATTCAAATAATGCTCACCTTGAATGCGACCACATTCGTGTCGATATTCCTCGATAAATAGTTTCAACTCCTCGTCAGTGGGAAAACCCTCATCACCGAACATATCATCAAGATGACCATAATTGGAGAAATATCTTCCCAGGTCTACACCTCGATGATTCATCGTGGAAAAATCAAAGTCAATCAAATAGATTTGTTTGTATGTGCTTCCATCTGTGCGTTTTGCTTTCATCACAAGACGATTGCCCCGATTGAAATCATTGTGCGAAAATACAATTGGCGAGTACACTGATTTGGACAGATTTTCAATCCATTCCTTTGTCTCCTTCAAATCAATCTCTGCTAAAGTAGAATCTATCACGATACAAAAAAACTTCTGTGAGATTTAAAGTCGAAATTTAAGAATTAACCATTACAATATTTTTGCTTGATTTCCGGTTGTTCTTGTTCAAGGTATTTTAAATATTTTTTATTCATCACATCCTGAAATTCTGGCTTGTGCAGATCCGTTTTATCTTTAACCAACTTGAATCCATCCATCGAAATTGGTGGCTGCAGTGAATGTACTCGTGCTAGTAATCGGGCAAGCTGTTTTACCGTTTCCGGTTCCAAGTCATCCTCTTGCTTGTAATTGCGACTCTAGAAAATATTAAATTCTCTTTTAGTATAAAAAACATTTACATTTACTGTTGTACCTCAATGTATTCATTGATGGCACAATGCTCATCGATGTAACTCAATCTTGGTGTGATTTTATGCTCAGAAATAAGCAAATTACAAGCGACAACTTCAAATCGGTTCAATTTAAAGAAAAAATCTTTTGGTACAAACTTGACTACAATTGAGGGCAAATCATCGGACGTTTTGCACAAACGTTTTCGAGCTTCATCGGTCAACTCACAACATGAAATGTCGTTTACGTATCCCATTCTGTAAAATTCTTTAATTAAAATATTTAAATAAAACATTCAATTACATACGCAAATCTTTTGACAGTGAAATCTTCCCGTTTGACCTTTGACCAGATATCACGACAATTAAGTCTCTCAAACACGGTCATTAGTTTGTTGACATCTTCGGGCGAGACTTCGAATTTTTTTTCCATCATGGTCATTTTTAATTTAAGAATTTTTTCTTTTTACAAGTTTGTTCAGGAAAAAATAAATTAATGGTCAAGTGTGTTCTAAAGTAGCCTTAAATATCATTTTCACACAAGTCATCGGACACGACCATTCTGTCAACAACATTCGGCGATGAAGAGTATGATGAATTAGGGTTATATTTCAACGTCTCTGTCCATTCCTCTAGTGAGTGATCCGAATTGACCGATTACAAAACTGGTTATTATTTACTTAAAGTTTGCACTTGGTTATTGATTAGATAGTGTCACTACCAGATTGATTATTTTTTATTTATGTGTACATCGTGTATATATTTATATATTTTCATATTTAGTTTCATTGTGGAGCAATGAATTTTGTAGCAGTGATAACACTAATAAAATACTTAACTAATAAATAAATACTATTTTCAAATCTCAAAATCTAAAACAAACTCAAACCACACTTTTAATTGGTTCGAATTTTTCACACTATATTTGTACTTTATCTGCATTTCTTTATAAACCTATCATCTTTTAGTTGAAATAAAAAGATGATAAGTTTTTAAAAAATTATTTAATACCAAATTTTCGAACCCAATTCAAACCTATTAGGGTAAATGTATTTGTTGCTGCACTAATGCGCTAATTACGATGCATAGTGCATAGATAAACTATAACGTTTTAAGAATTGCGATATAAAGAATTGATTTAAAATTGATTGTCTATTTATTTATTTTATTTTTGTTTCTTTCTTTTTAAATTAGGAGTCATGATTGCATAATGCCAATTGAACGTTGTCCCCCGTCTCCTTGAAGACATATGGCATGATTCAATAAAGCACGTGCTATTCGCAGTACTATTCATAACATAGTCTCAAATGCTAAATAATTTAACATATGAGAAATACATTCGAATAATCAAGGTCAATTTTATTATCAATGTTGTTTGTGACGATGATTGCAGTGACATGAGACTCGAAGATTGTCAATTTATTATTGCCAATCAATTCCTATGTTATGCAATTGTCACTTGTTTACCAGACAAAATGGACAATCAAAGTGAACTTTGCATGTTGACTTGAACGGATGTTCTAATCAATGACTCTCTTGTGGGGTATTAATGAAACGACATTTTTCCACTTTAAGACATTTTGTCAACGTCCACTGAACTGAATGGTATATCGGAAAACTAACAAAATGGCGTCTTGGAAATGTTCTGCACTTTTGTTTTCAATCGTAATTGTTGTTCTTTTTGAAGCGTATGTTAACTCATTTGGATTATTGGAAAAAGTTGATTAATTAATTGATTATTTAGGAGTGTAAATGCGAGTAAACTTGGAGAGCAAGAGAAAAAGATTTTGAACAAACTGCTTGAAAACTATGATAGTGATGTTGTTCCTAGAAGCATCAACTCAACCTCTAATGGAGGTAAACTTTAATATGAACTGGTTTCCAAATGCTATCTATTTAACTGACTTCCCTTTAGAGTCGCCTGTTATCGTAACTGTAAATATGTATGTGCGCAGCATTACGAACATTGATGAAATGAATATGGTAAATTGAGCTACATAATCAAATTTGTATGTAAATATATTTTTAATTGTCAAATAGGAATTTGGATCGCAAATCACTTTTCGTCAACAGTGGAATGATCCTCGTTTGAAGTTTGACAATATGAATGGCAAAATACCGTACCTCACTCTGCACAATGCTGACCGCATCTGGAATCCGGATACTTTTTTCCAAAATGAGAAGCAAGGTCACATTCACACTATTCTGCGACCAAATATTTTAGTTCGAATTTATCCGAATGGTAGCGTTCTCTACTCCATTCGTATTTCACTCACCCTGGCCTGTCCAATGGACCACAAGTACTATCCTCATGCAAAACAAACTTGTACAGTCATGTTGGCTAGTTGTAAGTGTTGTAATTGATTGTTATTTCTTTTATCTAATGTACTTTCGATATAGATGGACACAATACTGAACATGTACAATATGTTTGGAAAGAAACCGAACCAGTGCAAATCACCAAAAACTTGAATATTCCACGATTTCACATATCGTCTTATGGTACCAGTTATTGCACTTCACGAACAAATACCGGTAAATAGTTGCTATTCCTATTTGAATAATGTATAATGAATTAGTACAACTAAACAGGCGAATATAGCTGTCTTAAAATGAACATGATTTTTAGTCCTGGTACTGCCGAATTTCACTTGAAAGTTTATCTTCCAAGCGCTGCCCTGATTATCTTATCTTGGCTATCCTTTTGGCTTCATCCCAAGGCTATCATCGCACGAGCTACACTCGTCAGCATAGTAACACTGTTGCTTGTGTTAGTTCTAACAAGTTTCAAATCGCCTCCAGTGGACTACATGGTCAGCATCAACCAGTGGACAATTGTTTGTTACATTTTTATGATTGGTGCTTTGATTGAGTCGGTACTGGTGAGCTCGGCACAAATTGCCCAAAGCAATTCAAAGGATAATGAAAATGTCCTAATCAATGAGAACACACAAGATCGATGGTACAGTCGATTGCTTGCTCGTTTGCCTGAGGACACAAACAAACTGGACATTCTCTCACGAGTAGTGTTTCCGGTTACTTTTCTCCTTTTCTTGATTGCATACTATTTGAGTCTTCTTTCGTAAATCAATTGCGAATAAATAGTAAAAACCAATGTAACTGATTTTATTTGATTCAAGACTCTAAAACAAATCATAAATCTCGCCTAAAACACGCGCAATTTGATTCAACTCCATTTCTAGGTAGACTTCACGAACAATTTTTCTGATGAACTCCATTTCACTGAGAATCAACATGATTGAACAGTACTTCTGGTCCGCCTTGTTGACACTTTTGTATTTGAATAAAAGGTATCGCCGAAATAGTCGATTGTACACAAAGTAATGATATCTTCAAAAAATAAAAGATTAAAAAACATTATTTTTAAATATTAATTTTACTTACCGAACAAATTCCGGACAACTGAGATCATTAACATGTGATTGGAATAAATTTTGAGCCATAATCTAATGAAATGATATAAAGTATAAATGTATTAAAATTATTGTGAATTACCAAATCCCTAATTTGGGCATCGTTTTCCATTTCCATCTGAAGTGATGCCAAGTAGTTTCGAAATATTGATGTAACATCTTTATTTTTAGATGCATTGCAGAGATCTAATTTGACATAGATGGCGCCGTTTTGTTCTTCGCTCTATGAATAAAGCAATTGTAAGTTTTTGATTTCTCTTAAAATCAAATTACCTCAATCATTGGAAATCCATCGCTTTCCATGTTGTAAATGAATGAAAATCTCGTCGACAGCACATCCGGAAAGGCCGTTTTCAAGATGCTAATCTGATCATCTTGCTTGAGACATTTGTATGCGGAAAATGTTTTACAAAATCTGACTATTTGCTTCACGTAGTATGCCGGCAGATTGAATGCTTGCAGGATACTTTCTGCCTGACCAATAACCTGCAGATTGTTCTCATCACAAAACACACTCATTGCAGTACGAATCTCTTCAATGTGCACTTGATCGTATGGAGGAAAGTGATTTATGCTCGACCAATGATTGAACTCATTTTGATTGTCTTCATTCGGTTGCGAATTGTGTTCTAAGTTTTTCTGCCAATCATTGTTAATTAGCTCCTGCATTACAGATAAATTGTGAAATAATAATTTTTTTTGTAACATTACCTTTTTCATTCCAATATCAAAGCATTTCTTGAGGCGACAAAGTTTACAATACTTTCTCGTATATCTATCAATTGTACAGGCCTTTTCTTGCCGACAAAAATATTGCTATTTTAACATAATAGTAATAATAATAAAATAATAAACAATGTAATTAACGAGAAAAAACAATCATTAATGATCGAATGCACTTACTTTCTGCTTGAATGCACTTCTGCGAAAGAACGCTTTACATGATTCGCAGGAGAGGCCATTAAAGTTGAAACCTGCGAAATGTCAAATGTACAATTGGACAATTAAAAGGTCATCGGTTAAGGTTAAGGTTATTTTAAATGTTTCAAGACAATTAAGACAAAGCAAATGAGCCTTGAAACTGTTTGAGACAACCGAGAAAACAAAGCTTCGAGTGAAGATAAATTGATACGACTTAAAATTATTTAGAAAAAATGTATTTTATTTCTCAGCTAGTTGACAAAATTTTTCCCCTTGAATGCTTAAAGCGACAATTCATTTAAGTCTCATAATTATTAATGTAATTTATCATGTAAAAATATTCAAAACTTACCCAGGGCAACATCACCACAAACGCGACACAGTTTTTGTTGTTGATTTTGCTCTTTTTCGTAGGAAGACATTTTATTATTTGTGATTCTATGTTATCTTGACAATTCATACTTTGTGTTTACAACTTAATTCAATAATTGTTAAAACTTGACAAAAATTATCTTTATCGAGATCACACATGCTTAAGGTTTGTTTCTCAAATGACGCAAACAACGATTAGGTGTAGAACGCATGATTAGTCAGAAAAGGTACACATTGGGATGTCCCATGGCAACTAGTTTGACTGCTTTGCTCAGGGTGCATTTTAATAATATCAATCTTCCCTTATGTCTCTCAAAGTACTTCTAGAAGTAATAATCATTTTGAATTGTCACAGACAACAACATGTACTGCTTTTGTATATTAATCAAATAAGTGAAAAGTAATAAAATTATTACTCAGACGAATTCGTGACATTTGTGTCGTATGATTTATAATGTATGAGTGTGGCACCAAGTACCATTTTACCTTTACATTTTACCAAATAGTAATAATAATAATAATGCAGCCGGCCTTTCGTGAAGGCAGTCAAACATTTTATTGTCTTTTATCGTGATTAATTGCAGTTAGTGGCAAGCGTGGTTACCGAATTCAAATTCAAAATAGAAACATGAATGCACTGTTAGTACAAACAAAAACGTTTAATTTTTCTCTACTAGATGGAGTTAGTCAATATTAAAAAATTTAAATCATGAAACTTATTTTATTAAAATGAATTTTAACATTTTATTTCAAGATTAAATTGCTTGTTTTGGTAATGTTGATTTCACTCACTTGTGGCATTGTCCATTTCGGCAAACCTATTAAGATAATTTAAATACTAATGCAAAAAGAAAAACAACTGCTGCACTTACGCCTTGAGCATCAAGTGGACACGAATGGGCTTCATTCAGATTGTGACGCTCCGAAAATGGATTTGGACTTGCGCCAGTCATTCCCATCCAGTCGCATTTGATTTCACAGCCACTGTTGAGCATGTGACCAGCACGGAAAATTATCAGCGAATTAGGGTTTGTTCTGAATGAAGAACAGATTTCCTTGTACTCGGGCTCTGCAGCCTCTGAGGAATGCAATGCAACCAATGCAAGCGACACGAGGAGAAGGTATTTCATTTTTGAAAAGTAAGTTGATCAAATCTTATACTCCAAATGTTTTATATAGTTGCAAAGTAGACTTCTTTTATAATCGAAATCAAATTTAATTAAGCAAATGCGTAATTAATTGCAATTATTAGATTAGATAAAATTAATTAAGATTCAATGATATGAGTAAAATTAAAGGTTATTTTGCACTTTTGAAGAACCACATGTAACATCAAAACACTTGAGCATTGTACCATACAAATTGACATTGATCTATATCGTACCTAAACCGAACGTGATTGCATTTCTTTTTACTTATCTTTCTATCTGCAAATTAATTTTTAAAGATTAGACTAGAGCTAAATCCTTTAATTTTGACCATTGGCAAAGAGAAGTAAACAAAATTTTTATTATAACACGCAAAGAACAAATGTAAAACAAATTTCAAAAACGAGTTTGATTTAAATTTTTGCTATATACTATTGAGTAAAATAACAAAGACAATCAGATTTATATTTTAATTTTTATAAAATTAATCATAATCAATGTGTAGGCTCCATACAGTAGAATCAACTGGAATGAATACCTCATAAATTAATCTATTAGTCATCACTCCTATTCAGAACTTCACTTTACCATTCAAACGTTCAAAATAACTGTCCAACTTTATCATTTCGCTGAAGTTGCGAAGTCTGAAGTTGTGATTATAAGTTAGCTTCAATTGTATTTTTGGAGCATGAATCTGCTTGCTAATCTGTGTCAGAATTTCGAACAGGAATGCAATAGTAAATGAATTTGTCAAGAAAAAAAAGTTTATTTGATGAAACCAATGAACCTGTGTTGACTGATTGACTAGAAGGTGTGATAACAGGTAAAGATTGAATGGTAAAATACACAAGAATAAGTGGCACATTATCGGCGATATTAAATGACGATTAATTTTCATTGTGAAAACTAACATTCGAGAATGTTCGGCAAGGAAAAATATACAATGATTTGCTAATGAATAGTGAGTGAGCAAATTTGTTTGCAATTTTGTTTGTTTGTTCATTTTAGCTACAAATAGGCCCAATCGCTTAAATTGATGCACATAGATGTAGAATATGATCGAAAGAGATGTGGTTAGAAATTGAACTAATTTGAATATTCGAAATGTAATGTACACAACTAGAATTAGCTCAATTGGAGTAAATAAATAATGAAGTAAATTAAATTTCCGTTCCAAATAAATTTTTGATAAATTTTTGCTATTACTGAGCAGGCGATTTGTCCTTGCGAAAATTAGGAAATTAGGTTTACTTAATACGACCGGTTGGCAGGCCAAGGAAGAGATGGATGGACCAAAATGACGCCCTCTTGAGACGTGTTGGCCTGAACCCGGACGAAGTAGCACAAGTGGCCGAAGTGATCCTTGTGGAGGCAGCAGATTTTTGGGCTAGAGCCGCGACCCGATTTACGGACATAGCGGTGTAATGTTAATGTTAATGTTAAAAGGTTTACTTAAATGCTTGCGTAAATGCTCAACTTACCATTAGTAATATAACTTGCAAATTGAACCAATTCAAGCATTTTAACAAACGCAACAATTCTTGCTTTGATAATTGGACTCAAATTCTTGTACAGCGATAGTTGATAGTTTTTTTTCTACTTTTCACAGGATCGAATTTCCATATTTTCACGGATTTTTGTTTGATCTCTAGTATTGTTTCAATTGGTGCTTGTTGAAAATTGTGCCAGCAGTGAATACGAATGTCGCAATATCAACATTGCGATGACAGATACTCCAATATTAGTAAAAAACGTACCAAATTGAATTAATAAATACCATAAATTGAATTTGCGAATAAATTCTTGGTGAGTTTGGTCTTGAGTTATTCTCGAATGCTTGCCAATGACCAAATAATGATGAAATCGCAATTCATGTACGAGCAAACCTAGGAGCGCTCCACCAGACAAAATGTCCCACCAGGAATTTTTCTTCAACATATTTGGATTTCAACTTTTAAAATACTAAAATTAAAAGTAGAAATTTTAGGCAAAGTTCAAATAGTTAATTTAAATTCACTTTACTTTTTAATTAAAATGTAAATTGTGTTCTAATTAATTTTTGATATAAATTGAAAATTCATTTCATTATTTGTTAAGTAAAATCTTTATTTTTTAATTAATTAATCAATTGTTCAATGATTCCAAATTTATTCTGTTCATCATGCGTTTTTCTGTACTTACCCAACCCAAAATAGATATTTTGGTTTACGAGAACCTTTTTTTTATTAAACTAATCGATAAACAACATCTGCAAAACTCAATCCGAATAAATGCTCGAGATCTGATACACATATTGCTCACACGAGATGTTTATTCATAAATGATGGTAAAGATACAAACAAGATAACGCGAAACAAAACGTGTCCTTGATGCAAATCTCAGTAGGGCAATCCTTTCCCTTTGCAGTGCAACGTTTGCACTAAAAAAGAAGCAAAACACAAACTTTGTTGTTCCTGTTTTATTAGAAAATGCTTGTTCTGTTTAATTGCCTTCATAATCATCATTTGTGAAGCTATGAATTCATTACACCTGAGATACTAAAACGATATCAGAAACCAATTTACACAAACACAAGTGTGTAATTGCGTGTTCGATACATTACATCCTGGACAGAACAGGTTCTTTCGCAATAAGAAATAATCGGTATTTGGAAATTTTAAAATTGGCAATATTTTTATTTTTTTATTTTGATTTATTTCGTGTTTACTCCGATGAAATATCAAAATCTTTAATTTCAGAATATTTTCCATAAATTTAAATATGAAATTCAATTTAATATTTCTATTTTGTTTGTCCTGTATGTACGATTTAAAAGTTTTTGCATTATTGATACGATACAATAAAAAATATAATTTTTAATATAACGGTCATTCGCACCGGGAAAGAAGAGAATATTGAAGTGAAATTGTGAGCAAGCTTTACTGTAAAGAGCAAATGTCAATTGAACACGTACAACAGACACACACGATCACAGGTGAGCACGATGCATCGTAATAGGTTCATTAGAATGCACTCGTCAAGGTGAGCCTCGGTCATTAGACTTGCCCAGGCAAAGTTGTCATCCAAAGGGTGAGTATTCGGACATTCAACGGACAACAAGCTCGCAACATCTAACAAACAAACAAACAAGCGACAATCGAAAAGGTAAAAATCAAGTGTAATGATTTTCTTTTTTCGAAGGTAATGTATTCCCCTGTAGAAAGAGAAGATAGTGCCGATAATGGCCATTCTCCAAATGTAACCATTTCCAATCGAGACAATAACAATAATTGACTCTCATGAGATTTCCATTGGTTTGCAATTGGAGTATATAAGCCTGTGAGTAGAAGCATCACTTTACAGGTTATCCACAAGTTAATCACGTCAAAATGAAGTTTATCGTATGTTCACAAATGATTGTTTGGTTGTCGTTTTTTCTAATGTTTGTTTGTTTTTAAGTTTTCGTTCGCAGTTTTCTCTGTGGCTATGGTTGTTGCACGAGCCGGCGGATACGGCGGCGGTGGCGGTGGACTTGGCGGTGGTGGATTTGGTGGTGGCGGTGGTGGATATGGCGGCGGTGGTTTTGGCGGCGGCGGCCTAGGTGGCGGCGGATACGGAGGTGGTGGATTGGGAGGTGGTGGTGGAGGCTACGGCGGCGGTGGTCTTGGCGGCTTTGGTGGCGGTGGAAAATTAGGAGGTGGTGGATGTGGAGGTGGCGGCTTCGGTGGTGGCGGATATGGCGGTGGTGGTCTTGGTGGTGGTCTTGGTGGTGGTCTTCTTGGTGGCGGCGGCGGTGGTTACGGCGGTGGAGGCCTTGGTGGTGGAGGAGGAGGATATGGCGGCGGAGGCCTAGGCGGTGGAGGAGGAGGATATGGCGGCGGAGGCCTTGGCGGTGGAGGAGGAGGATATGGCGGTGGAGGCCTTGGCGGTGGTGGATTTGGAGGTGGTAAATTGGGAGGTGGTGGTGGAGGCTACGGCGGCGGTGGTCTTGGTGGTTTCGGAGGCGGTGGCTATGGAGGTGGTCTTGGCGGCGGAGGATTTGGAGGTGGCGGATATGGCGGCGGTGGCGGTCTTGGTGGTTTCGGCGGCGGTGGTTATGGAGGCGGCCTTGGCGGTGGTGGTGGCGGATTTGGAGGCGGAAAATTGGGAGGTGGCGGAGGCGGTGGTCTCAGCGGTGGTTATTAAAGAAAACCCAAAATTACGAAAATCTGGTATTTTTACACATTTCATCAAGGAACTTAATCTTCAACATTGTGATTCCATCATTTTTATTTATTGCTCATTAATATATTCATAAATATTCTGATTGTAAAATATTTATTAAATACATAGCATTGACATATCGTTGAAATTAATAAACACTCTTTCATTACAAAATATAAACTTATATTATAACTTAATTCAAATTATTCGCAGTAGATGGCGTCAGCATAAGCCAAATACCAAATGTAGTATTTTAAATACATTTGTCATAGTAATATTTTTTTATGAGAAAACTAACAAAGTATTTACAAATCCATTTAATAAAATATTTATTGAAATCACTTGAAATAGTCATATTTTTAAATTATAAATATCGCGCACAATTTCATGCAATTCATTTGGGTCAAATTGATCGAAAAAATTCCTATACAACTTGCTTGTTTCTCCGACTTGTCCCAGAACTGCCATTAGTGAACTAAATTTTCTATCTCCTGAATGTTTGAATTTGAATCGAAGATATTTTCGCAACAAATGACTATTAACCGAGTAGTTGTATCTAAAGAATAAAGAGAAAAAAATATTATTTCATGTAATTGAATATAAAAACTAACTTGATAAACTCCGTACAGTTTGTAGTGTCTCTGGGTTTAAACAACAATTGGGAAAATATCTTTAAGTAGAAATCAATAATTGTAAGAAATCCTATAAAATTATTGTTCAAATTCAAACCAAATTTCGAATAGTTGTATCATTCTCCATCACAACTCGAAGCGGAAAAGCAAACTTCCGAAATGCACTCGCGTAGCCTTTTACTGCCATATCTTCGGATGGTTCTATTTGCGTAAAAATTGCTTCTTTCCCTGTTTCGTTCTAGATTTTATTGTGAAATTAGTGAATAATTTCATTTATTTTTTTCATACTATACCATAAGTCTAAGACCATCTTTTTCCTCTAGATAAATAAATGACATTTGTATGGCGGTCATTTCTGGATAAAACGATTTCATCAGTTGAAGTTGATCTTTTGGTTTGAGGCATCGAAATGATTCGATACTTTTGCAGTACTTTATGGTTCTGCGGGCGTAGTTTTCAGACAAATTGGCCAAATATAACAGATCATCAGAATGACCAACCATTGGGAGATTGTGCTCGTTGGGAAAGTGACGCATTGCTACCTCTATTTCGTGTATTCTCCTCAGGTCGTATGGTTGAAGTTCTTGGTTATATTCTGTAATTTTTACAAAATTAAAAAATATAATAATTTCAATATCAAATTGAAAAGTACCGTTTATATTTTCGGGTATTTGCTCAAGAGTAGATTTTTCTTTAAATATCGTTATTAATTCCTGGAAATATTATTCGAATTAATTCGTGGTTATTTTAAGCCTAAAACATTACCTTTTTCATACCAATCGCAAAACATTTGTCCATTCGACATCGTTTACAAAATTTTCTTGTTGACTTTTCCACCAAACAGTTGTTTGCATTTTTACATTCAAAATCCTGGATGCGTTATAAAAAATAATTTTCAATTTAAAATCAATAATAAAATTTTAATTTTAAAAAAGATTTTAATCAATTTGTCCAAGCAGAACACCTTTTCCTTGAGGATATTTCGGCGAAAGAAAGCTTTGCACGATTCACACGAAAGACCGTTGAAATTGAATCCGAGGGCTACATCACCACAAATACGACATATTTTGATGGGTTTGAACAAATTGTTATTATCATTCATACGCAAATTTAACAATGCCACTTTAATTTGGGATATATTTAAATAACGGAGGAACATGTACAAATATTTGCATTTATGATGAAATGTCTCCTTTTATACATCTGGCCACAAATCAGGGCTGTTTTTGTTGCTATTGTTGCTGTGTCCACTGTCGCCAAATCAACCATGACAAAGGTTCGGATAAATCGGACAAAATTCTATTGGAGTTGACAAGAATGAGGGTGCAAGCGCAAATTGAATTGAACATTGCACACAGACTATTGCACACAAATGACCGAATGTAGACGGCACACAGTAGATATTTGCACTGAGAGATAATTTGTAAGTAATTTGCGATCCGGTTTTGTGTCTCGATTCTAGACAATAAAGGCTCAAACAAATTACACCCGTGCCCGTCTGAGAACAAACACTTGACACTAATTGAAACTGTTTATCTCTACTCAATGACTTGTAATTCGAAGGGAAGGAAGTAATAAGTCACTTGTGATTAGTTATTCCGGTGTTCATCATTTGCATTGTTATTGTGAAATCATAAATGGCAAATCAATAAGCAAAAATTGGGTTTAAGTTTGTGTTTAGGTTAAGAATTAGGTTAAATTACCTTATTTTTGACTAAATTCCGACGAAAAAACACTTTACACGCTTCACACGATAGTCCGTTAAAATTGAAACCTAATAAATAAATATTAAAAGTTAAAGTTTAGCATCTACGTTCAATTTAAATCATTTTATTTTTTCCAAATTGGCTCCTCGAACCAAAACAAGTTTTTATTGCCTATTTCAATGGTTTGTACCAAAAGTGCACTAAAAACGACCGTACTAAATGATGTTGCAATTTATCCAGTCATATTACGATGCATTTTTTGTTAGCTTTCTAATTTATTTGGCAAATATTAACTTTGCCATTTACAAATACAAATAATAAATATATAAACTGAAAATTAAATTTATATTAAATTTACTTACACAGAGCTTCATCGCCACAGACGCGACAACGTTTGTTGAGATTCATCTTGTGTTGACAGTTAAAATTTTTCAAATTGCAAATTTAAAATTATGACAATAAAATTGTTATTTTTAAAGTGAAAATAAATTCACTTTGGAACAGATGTGATACAATCCACGGGTACGGGTAAACTAAAGGCTCACTGACTAGAGACACACTGGCACATGGAAATAATGAAAAGCAAAGTGAACAGATTGCTGGGGAGCCAACTCGTGTGTGCTCGTTGAAAGCATCTTCTCGGTGAAACATTTACAGTACACATTGACAAGCCGGTTAAATAGTAGTTGGCTGGTGTACACTGTTGGATGGCTAAGCGCCTCACAGTATAGACACATTTCTCTGTGTATTTGCCACCTCCCACCAATTTATGTTGCAGGGTTAAAACAAAAAACACAAAAACATGAAAATGTAATTCTTCTTAATTTTATTATTCAGATAAATTTTAATTATTTTATAATTTAGTTCATGCACAGAATGCGCTGCTCATTTATTTAATTTAAAGTGACACAAAGCAAAACAAAGAATCGGTCTTTATTCGAGCACAATTTATTATGAATGTGATTTGATTGAAACATACAATTTCTACTTAGAACGATAATGAGTGTGCGAATTGTGAATCGACACAAAAGACACCTTCAAGATAGGTCATGTCAGCACGTACATTTGGAGAAAAACTATTTGTATTCCTAATGAGTTCGACTTAAATATATTTTTATGTTCACTATCATTATTGTATTGGTACTACTTGTGATAATATTCCGACGATTTGTTATTTTAACATTTGAAATAAAATAATATATTGATAAATTACGAGTTGAAACACAACTCCCTAGAGAAAAAACTCATTAATAATTGCACGAATAAAGTGATTTTTAGATAAAATGAGGCCAAATTTACCCTCTCTGACCCATTTTATCCGGCCATTACTATTTTGTCCAACTAGCATAATTATTTCAGGGAAATTAATTTAAAAATGAAAATTTTGTAATTCTGTATTATTATAATTGCAATATTGATTTGACATAGAAAACATATAATTTGGCGAATAAGACAATGTAACCGAACAATTTTGTATGTCACGACATTGTGCAATCGATGCTTTGGAAGCTTATAAGAAGAGGTCCTCTCAAAGGCTAATGAGCTTTGTAAGTGGGAAATCTCCTTTTCTTTTTTCGGTCTCTTCCTTCTTTATCTCTCCTGAACGATTGCACATTGCACACACGATTGTGTCTGGTTGAGAGCAATTCAATTGTTAAACAAAACACGTCTCGAGAGGTGTCTTTAGAAATCAAGATTTATTAACAATAGAGTAATAGTAGCATCATAAGAAAACCACATTGTATACGGATTTGTGTTGACTTTTGTTCGATCATTATGTGAAACCCTTAAAATAACATTTAGCAATAGCAATTGTCTCTAAGAAAAGAAAGATTTCTCTGTATGCTAAATGATTAGAACCCTTCCCAGGCTATGTTTAGGAAAATTTCTTTACATCTAATAAATCATTCATGACATAACGTCACTCGTTTTTTTATTGGGTAACATGGTATTTCACACTTCACCTCACACAACTGCACCTTTATTTGCAGTATTAATGCGGGTTAATTAATTTTAATTAATTAAAATTTGAAAAATTTAAAAATCCTATATTAACGTTTTTTTATTTAAAATTTATATGGGTCTCTGAAATACTTAGAAAAAACTTTGTTTTGCTCATTAAAATTTTTCCAATTTAGCTTTTCAGTGAGAACATATTGACAGAGTTTAATTCAAATTTATTATTTTTTAAATAATGAAGAAATATCTTTTCAAACCTTATTAAATTTATAATTAAAAGTGCATTTTTGTTAATGGGAAAGTCGCTCACATATATGAACATTTAGGTTAATTGACTTTGTCTAAAGCCTAGATGTAGTTTTTGAAATAAAAAAGTTCAAACGTAGTGCAAAATGTCAAATTGCACGCATTGATGATACTTCTGTAAGTAGCGGTCTGAAAGCTGTTTAAATATGAATAACTTTGCAACTTTGTTTTTGGGAGTTTGGAATTGGAATAAAGTACAGTGTGTTGCATCTTCAAACATGGCCAAATTTAGCTTCAAATTGATTACAAATTGCTTATGAATTTGTTGCAACAATATATTTTTGATGTGAACTATCCAAGAAATGTTGTGCAATGCAGCAATTTGTACAATGGTGTTAAATATGCCTTCCAGGCAGGTATCGCCACTTTCTACCTCGACAAGAGAAACATCTTTCCTAACATCTCAATAGAGTAAGTGTTGGTTTTTTTGCTTGTTTTTTGTCTGCCTGCATTAATCAATTTACCCCCGACTGAGTATTATTACAAAATTGTAAAGTAAATATAATCACCCAGAGTTGAATGTAAATATTTGTTCCTTTCATGTTAAAATGTAAATTCAAAAGTAATCCCAGTGCAATGATTTTTCTTCTAATAATAACGAGCGAGTTATTAGTAGCTGACATTGAATGCAAATATCCAGCAGAGTCTGGGCTTGGTATTTATTATTCAGAATAATTTATTCATTGTGCCATTAAAATTCTGATTTTGGATTAGTCTCCTGTGTGTTAAAGGATAAAGGCAAAGTGAAACTAACAAAATTGCTACATTGTAAGAAGTAGTTAAAAATGCATCTAGCAAAACATAATTTCCATACAGAAATATTTATTTTCAGTTAAATTGGAGTGAATGTGCTTTTGAAAATATCACAAGTGGGTTTTGGGTTTTTGTCAACAGTACGAATCAATAATTTTGTGGGTACACTCTCAATCTAATGGCCGTGGCACACTTAACTTTGTTATGAGTTTGTTGTGTTCATGTTTGTCATGACATTTTACGAATTGAGTTTCAATTTATTTTAAATTGAAGAATAAGGAAAGCAGGAGAAGCAAACCACTCCAACCCTCATACTCGTATATATATAGAAAGCATTCGAAATGGAGTGTTGCGTATAATCCCGACAAATATGCGTCATACAGTCTGTCTGTTTCTGTGCTGTTACTTATTGCTACATGTGGCTGGTAGCTTGATCAATGTACGACTCACACACACACACATTCATTTTCCATTAACGAACTGATCAACATGGTGAACATACCACTTGCTATTTGCCAATTGGTTGGGGAACTTGTTTTTGTGAAAGCTAATTTTCAAGCATCAACAGCAAAATACTTTCGATTTTTGTTTTGCTCACCAACACAACACAAATATGATTTCCAATAATGTGAAACGATGTCGTGTCTGTGGCGATTTCGCACTTTGTATGTTTTATATTTGTAAAATGTCTTGATTAAATCAAACTTTACTTTGCTTTTACTTTACTTAGGTTTCAATTTCAACGGTCTTTCCTGTGAAGCATGTAAAGTTTTCTTCCGTCGAGGTGTTCTGAGAAAAAACGAATATGAATGTACAAATAATTTCCAATGTGTGGTGAGTCTGTCCACCCGAAAAGGCTGCAAACGCTGTCGAATGGACAAATGCTATTCGATTGGCATGAAAAAGGTATAATAGTTGTTTGTCTCAATTTGTTTGTCAATCATCTTACTTATGATACACAAGGAAAATATTCTGAGAATAGTTTTGGAAGAGAAAGCACTCGACAATAGAATGCCTCAAATAATAAGTGGTAAGTTTTTGGTTGAGTGTTTAATTCGAATTACATTTTGTAATTATCGTATCAACCAAGATAGCACTGAACTTCAGCCTTACGATCTACTGCGAATTGGCGAAATTCAGCAAGCAATGACCAACTTTCCAGACGAAAGCAAGTCTCAATTGCTTGGCATATCAGAGGACCCAGTGTACATATCCAATTTGGCTCAGTACTACGTTCGAAATGCGATCAAATACTGCAAACAGCTTGACGCATTCAAACAAATGCGGTCTACTGACCAATTGAACATGCTGAAAAACTTCTATCCGGAAATGTCGCTCGTTTACATGTCATATATTTATGAACGAGCCAAAGATGGAATGCGCTTGATTACGGTAAAACTCACTTAATTAATTTATTTAAAAAAAATAATTCCAATTTGCAGAACAATTCCGGAGATAAAGCGATATTCTTCAAAGTGGACGTCTCACCTGATTATCGTCCAGCCGAGGATCTTCCAGGACAATTTCGAAGATTTGTCCATCCAATGAGCGTTGCACTGGGCAATGATGACATAATCAGAAATTTGGTTTGTTTCGTTCAAATTAATATTTAAATTAGTTAAATTAACTTGTCAATTTTAGATCATTGCTCAATTGTTGTTCAGACCAAGAGGCGACACAAACTTGCCTGAATTTGTAAAGTAAAAACCTATTTCAAATTAAATTCATAATTTATATATATAAATTAAATTTGTCTAATTTGTAGATATAACTACACGATATATTGTCGTTTGTTGCGTAAATATCTGCTTTACAAATATCGACACAATGCAGATCGCAAATTCAACCTACTAATGGCGGTAATGAAAGATGTTGGAAGTGCGTGCACTTTATTTCGCCATCTCTACTCGAACGAAATTGCATTGGAGGAGATTAATCCAATTATAGTTGAGTTGTTTGATTTGAAAGGAAACAATGCAACTCTGATTTAAAATTTGTTAATAACCCACAAAACTACAACAAATTGAACAATTCCAACAAAACATGTTCTACAGCACTTTTATCGACTTCGTGTGCGAACAGTTCACGAAGTATGCCACTAGTGCGGTCCAACTCATCCAGGACACACATCAACGAATTAAATTTGCGATCAGCCTGACTCCGGTATTTAAATTTGAGATATCGCCACAGTAGATTACTGTAAAACCAGTGTTTGTACTTGACAAATTCTGCACAGCCAATTTCAACTCGAGGCCTAAACAAGGACTGTGCGAGCAGCAGATCTCGAATTGTGCAATCGTTCTCCATTGCAGCGTTCATTGGGAGGGCAAAGCTGCGAAACATTTTTGAGTAGAAATCTTTTTTCTTCAAATTTGCAGTTAACTCCAATTTGACAAACACGGTCTGATTGCCTGAATCGCTCTGGAAAATTATTATAAAATTACAATTGTTTAAAATAACATACACAATGCATACAATCACCAATGGCAGTCCATCTTGTTTGACATTGAAAATGAACGAAGCATAGAGAGTGCACATTTCGGGAAAGAACGATTTCAACATGACCAGTTGATCCTTCGGAGATATCGAATTGAAGGCTTCAATTTGTCTGCAATATTTAACAGTTTTGTTGAGATAAATCGCCGACAGATTGACAATATGTGTCAAGTCGTTGCATTGTCCCGTGGGTTCAAGTCGATTTTCATCACTGAAAACTGTCATCGCATTTCGAATATCGACAATACATTTCATGTCGAAATCTTGCAGTTGATTTGTGTTTTCTGAAAATGAAAACAAACAAATATATATTTGTAATTCATTATTTTTGTAAATTACCCTCTACACGGGGCGGTATTTGATTCTCAAGATTTAATTTCTCTTTGAAAAATTCAATCAATTGCTACAAAAAAAATTAAATTTACAATCAAATTGCTTTAAAAAATCAAACATCAAACCGTCAACCTTTTTCATGCCAATTTCGAAGCACTTGTCCAATCGGCACTTTTTACACGCATTACGAGTCCATTTGTCAATGACACAATTTGATTTTTTCCTACATTTATAATTCTACTTGAAGTAATTAAAAATCAATAAAATAATTTTATTGTCTAAAAAATTATTACAGAACTATTAACTAGACTACGTCTGAAGAAGACCTTGCATGCTTCACAGCACAGTCCATCAAAGTTGAAACCTAATGAAATATAAAACTTTCAATTGTTTATATCATCAAAATTATTTTCACAATGCAAACTTACATAATGCCACATCACCACAAACGCGACATTCTTTTAAGTTATTTAAAGTCATGATGAGAGTTGGTGTCCTTTGGAAAGGATACTTTGACACTGAGTAAGGATAATTTTTGTGTAAAAATAAGCATCTTCTTAGCTAGTAACACAGATAATCCCGTGACTTAAATGCATGTATCCGTTCGCAAGCGAAGAGACCGAAACCTGATTGCATTTGAACTTGTTTAAGCGAATATCTTAAGTAGCCTCTTTTCGATGCAATGCACACAATAATCGACTTTAAGATCGTACAAAAATTAATCAAGACTCTACTTAATTTTGTTCACTACCAATTTTGGCACGAATTTACTATTTTTCTATGTTTACTGATTGGACACACATGATGCATGTTTTATGATCAAGCGTTTTGCGCCCTTTAGATAGGGTCTGATCAAGTTCGCAGATGCTCGACGCATCACTTTTGCTTCGAGCTACAATTAGTTAGAGACAACTAAGTAAGAAACTCACGTAGACCACCATCCGACTTATATACAGTATTGCAAATATTTTACGAAATCAAATCAGCATGCTTTATCAATCAATCTTTTTACACATTCAGGTATAATCTCACGTGGCCAAATCTTTTCAATTTTTCTGTAGAAAAGTTCAAATCAAACACATTTTGTGTGTGTGTGTGAACAAAAAATGCGATGTATTTTACGTGAACGTAAGCAAAGCCAAAAATCTAAAGCCGGTTCAAGAGGTTACCTCAAACATTCAAATAAACCTTATTTCGTCTCTCGCCACTTTCGAATTAACACAAGGTACCCTAAACATCGTGACCTTTGATTGTCTATTTGTCATTCCTAAGATTAATTTTCGTATTCAATTATTTTCATATTTTTTTAAATGATTTATGGCATTGTTTCTTTCTAAATATATTAGGCAGAGGCATAAACAGTGGCCCTCTCGGCCCGTTAAAAACGCGTGTAAAAGGTCCACTGTTTATGCCTCTACATAATAGTTTAATTACTAATAATTAATATAAAAATTAGTATTTCCTAAAAATTCAACGATTTACATTAGTTTGTGCTGAACAACAAAATTAGGAATTAACAATTCAAAAATGAGAAACGAAAAATTGTGCATTTGATTTGCATCACAGTGATTGAGGTAATTCTTCAATTCTATTTGGCGATGAACAAATTGAAAAATGAGAAGCTCACAATTGTCAGATTGGTCCAATTCGACATTGCCATTTTTAATGGCATAGGCAACGATTTGAATTTTCCCATATTTGTGTTTTACATTGAATCGCACATCAGAGTAAATTTCGTATTTTCATTGATTTATATTTTTTTATTTTTGTGAATGGCTTATATATTTTTTTACAAAATTGAAGATATCAACAATTGAATTCAATCAAACTCAGAGCTCTTGCTTTTGCTTTGAATCGAACTCCAATCCACGATCCAATTCTTAATATCCTCTGGCTAAGATCATGCAAGCTTCAAGACGATCGACAAACTATACGTTTTGCATAATATGAAATTACAGAATCACCATAAAATCATTTGATATTGTAAGAAAGCAAAATACATCAAGTCACATTCTTGTTGATTATCGCAAAAACCAAACATTGATGAGATCAAAACTATTGATCACAAAAAGAATATAATCTACACATCACACTATTACGGCTATATTAATGAAATCTTTTCAAAAACAATTTTGTTATCAATCATTTCAAGTTATAAATTTCCGCCAACAGTTGTGGCACCTGATTAATTCCCAATTCAGTTTCATAGATTTCATAGACATTTTTGGTTGCATTTTCGATTTGACTCAACAGTGCAATGATGCGATCGTACTTGTTTTTGGCTTGAATCAGATCGTTAAATTCATGCTCAAGATATCGTCTTAATAGATGACGGTACAATAGATGATTGTAGCTGAAATAAATATTTTTAATGTTGCAATTCTAGTGGATAAATACATACTGAATAAATTCATGACAACTTAGCTCTGATCTATTTTTGAACAGCAACTGAATGATAATCTAAGTTGTTGAATAAATTAAAACGCGTTTCCAATTAAATAAAATGGTCTGTTACCAGATCTCTTATGGTGGAATCGTTTTGAATTTCATTTTTCATGGAAAGAATAAATTTTTTGTATACCGGATTATCCTTTCTATATCTTAATGAATTTCTTATTCCTTGGCCAAATTTTAGAAAATAGACATTTTCGAATTCGTTCTAAAGTAATAGGGAAAATTAAAATGTACTTTATGGAACTCAATATACAAACCACAACCACCGGGACACCATCATTTTCAATGTCATAATAAAACGAGACATAAATTGAGGACATTTCCGGAAAGGAACATTTCAACAGGACAATTTGGTCATCATTACTCAGTGATTTAAAAGTGGAATTTTTCTTACAAAATTTCACATAATTTCGAGCGAAATATTCAGCAAAATTAACCGCTTGATATAATGTATAGATTTGGCCCTCAATTTGATAGTCTTTTGTAAGATTAAACCACGTTGCAGTTGCAGCTTGTACTTCTTCAATTCGTTTTAATTCGTACGATTTCAGTTCCAACTTAATGTCCGTTTTGATTGGAACAATTAAACGATCAATTGATTGATCAATTATTTGTTTTGGTGTATTACAAGTAGTAATAATATTTGTATTTGGAATACTTTTATTATTATTTGTATCTGTTCGTAACTTTTTTAAGTGAATCAATTCCTGAATTTGAGAAATATAATAATAATTTTGTTTAATTAAATTTAAAACTCACCTTTTTCATGCCAATCTCTAGACACTTATTCATCCGACATTTTTTACAGTACTTCCGACTGGTAATTGTCATGGGACAGTTATCGTTTTTATTTTTACACTTGAAAACCTACAAAACTAATTTAATTAATTATGAAACTCAAATGTGATAAAATACCTTAATTGTGTTTGCATTTCGCAGAAAAAACTTTTTGCACGATTTACACGAAAGTCCGTCATAATTGTAGAATACTGTTATAATTATTAATTTTATTTGCTTTATATCATGTAATAGTTAGGCCGTCGACTTACCGAAATTATGGTCTCCACAAACTCGACATCTCTTGCAATTGCTAATCGCGCTCGAATTCATTTTCTCCTTAAGTGCAACTAAAGACAAGAAAACACATTGTTGACATGAGCACAAATTTGGGTTGTATCGTCTTGGTTTTTATCTAATCTTTTAACAATTAAAGCAGTAAAATATAACTTTGTTTATATTTTTTGCTCAAAAGATGGTGCTAGAGCGCTTTAAGTGCAACATCGTCCACGTTACATCGAGAACATACGTACAATGCTAATTATGTTATCTAACCAGGAAAGCTAACAAAACTTGAACTTTCCACAGCGGGTGTTCTGTATTTGTGATTATCTGAATCCAATTTGATAATTTCTCAAAGAAAATTTGTCATTCATTGTTAATCAGTGTGCACTGTACACAGGCGGGAAACTTGTTTTCACTTTCAAATGAATGGCCAATTTGTACATATATGACAACAACATTCACATTCTTGTTCAACACAAATCAGCAAATGATTGTGATGATTCGCTACACAGTCAGTGTGAGATATTCATGACATTCATTGTCAATTCACGCTTGAGCGAACCCTCTAATCGAAAACTTTCCGAACATCTATTTGTGTGTTTGAACTACATTATGCATGTGTGTGTTTTTATTAGACAAGAAAGTTTACAATAGAATCAAATTAAATTGTACAATTCTACCAAAACTTGTGAAATTTGATCACTTTCAGGAATTTCATTCAAATACACCTCTCGAATTATATCGCTCACATTACCCACATCCTGTAAAATGTTCATTATAATTGAATACTTTTTGTTGGCCTCAATCTGGTCCTGTAGTTTACTGTACAAATAGCGCTGCAGTAGATGACAGTAGAACAGGTGATTGTAACGGATATATTCGGGACAGCTTATTTGGACTTTGTGGGGACGAAACAGTAGCAACACTGCGATCTATTTAAAGAATTAATTAATTTTAATTTAATTCAAAAATTAAAGATTTACCAAATCTCTAATTATCACGTCGTTTGCCATTTCCACATGTAGCGATTGGGTAAATTTTCGATAGGTCGTAACCATATCTTTATTTTTAAGGTCTTTATGATCCATTTTTACAAAAATTCCTTTGCGTTCCTTTTCGTCCACGACCACATTGAAGCCGTCAGTTTCAAGCGAATAAATGAAGGCTGCATAGACCGAGGTTATCTGTGGGTAGAACGATTTGAGCAAAAGTAGTTGATCAGTTTGTTTGAGGCAACTAAAGGCACCAATGCCTTTGCATAGTTTGATTATCTTTTGAACGTACATTCCGGGCAGGTTCACCACCTCAGCTAGATTGAAAGCTTCGCCGATTATTTCCACATTACTGCGGTCACAGAAACTCATAACCGAGATCGCCTTTTTAACCGCCTCGATACATTCTTGCTCGTATGAATTTAAATAGAATAATTCGTAGTTTTGGTCCAATTTAGATTTTATCTCAATTTCATTATATAAGAGTTCATTATAGTTTTTTCTCAGTTCCACATTATTAATAAATTCCTGTGCAAGTTGATACATAGATAGTGATTTTAATCAATTTTTTAAAAATACTCTTACTTTTTTCATTCCAATCATGAAGCATTTGTCTAATCGACAGCGTTTGCAGCATTTGCGTGATATTTTCTCTATATGACATTTTGACTGTTTCAAACAGAGTAAATCCTGAAAAGGGAATTTTTAATTTCTTATTCTCAAAGGAAATGGAAGTGTGGGTAGAATTTTAATTAATTTTTTTGTTGAATTTAATTGAACACGAACAAATTAGCAAACAAATGTAGAATTTCCTAATGAATCTAATTAATTCTACCACTGCGAGCTTTTACTATACCTCATGTCTGTAGGCGTTTCGACGAAAGAATTTTTTGCACGATTGACAGGAGAGACCGTTGAAATTGAAATGTACTGTGTTTAATTAAGAATTATAAAATTAATTAATTTCAGTATTTTTAGAATAATCAAAATCAAATTTACAGATTTGAATTCTGAATTTATTTAATTCAAAAAGTAAATATTTACCTAGAGTTTTATCACCACAGACGCGACATTTCTTGGCGAAATCAGACAGCTCAACGCAGTTTTCCATTATAATTTCATACTTTTATTACACATCAAATCAAAGCAAGTAAAGTAAGTGTTTTCAAAGTTCACCTTGCACTAAAGCAAAATATTTATGGTTAAAATGTTTGATAGATACAGTAATGAACTTTCTCCTAGAGCTTTTCCATCACAAACACAAACATGTTCTTCTTCTTCATGACATGCCAGAGGGAAACTGTACACAAAGTGATATACGCATCTTCCCCCACCATCCCAACAGACACTATCACTGTATCCTGTGTCCTAAGTGAGTACTAATGTATGGCAGTATCATGTAAATGTGTGTGTTGAGCAAACAATGATAATAACTCTCGGTGATCATTATCAAAACTAAAACCAGAGCAAAGCCTAAGCATGTGTTTGTGCATTTCATTTTGAACGCAATTTGAAATACAAGACTAAAAACTGTAAGACGATGGCACTCGACTGTTATCAACAGCATTGTCCACTTAATTAACTGTCACAGTGATGGTGAGTGGAAACAGAAACAACAAATTTAATGAGCTTAAATCAAATTGTATATTTCGGCCAAAACCCTCGCAACCTTGGTAATGTCCACTTCGTTCAGGTAGACCTCCCGAAATATTTGTGAAACATTGTTGATTTGGTTCAACATTTTCATCAATGAACAATATTTCTCCTCCGCTCTCAGTGCATTTCCATATTTGTGCTGTAAATATCGACGCAGCAGATGACAGTACACTGAGTGGTTGTACCTATGCAGGTACAAAAGTGAAAGCTTTTTAGTAATTAAACAATAAAATAAAAAGAAAAACTTACTTTAAGAACTCTTGACAACTTAGATTTTCTCTAGGACTGAACAAAAGTTGGGCCAAAATCTAGTGGGTAAAACAAACATAAGCAAAATTCAAATTCTTAAAGCATCCAAAATCACTAAACTAAATCTCTAATTGAGTCATCGTTTTCCATTTCGAGCTGCATCTTACTGAGAAATCGACGAAAGTTGGTTACAATTTCTTTCCTCTTTAAGACGGCAGTAAAGTCCAGTTTAACAAAGACTGTTTTGTTCTCTGTAGAATCCTATGAAATATAATTATTCTATTAAAGTAATTATTTATTTATTAATTGCAATTATATTTACCGCTATCACGGGCAGGCCATCTTTGTGTGGATTGTACAGAAAAGAAGCGCCAATTGCGCCAATCTCTGGATAGAATGCCTTAAGCATGACCATCTGATCGTTCAGATTGAGACATTTGAAAGCGGAAAAATTCTTACAAAATCTAATAATTTTCATCACATAAAGCTCAGCCAAATTCATGACCTCGATTAGAGTGTCCGCTTGGCCGACCAGTTCGAGTTTGTTTTCATCATGGAAACAATTTTTTGCATTCTGAACTTCGTGTAGTCGTTCTAGGTCGTAGGCTCGAAGTCGGATAATGTCTAAATCTGAAAAATATTAACTAAATTATATATCAACAAAATAAATAAAAACATATGCGTACCTAATCGATTTACATCTTCATTCTCCTCATTCTCTTTATATTCAACAATTTTCATATCATCATTCGAAGAGTATTCGTCCGAACACTCAAGTTTTATGTTGGCCAACAATTTTTGTTCATTTTCTAATTCTTCTTTATAGCTAAGTATCATTTCCTGTTGATTTTTTAATTAAAAATTAGGTTCGATTCAATAACTCAAATATACCTTTTTCATGCCAATGGTATAACATTTTTTGAGTCGACATTTTTTGCAATACTTCCGACTGATCTTGTCAATGAAGCAATCGTCATTTCGGCGGCATTTGTACACTTTATTTTTGATTGCATTACGACGGAAGAATGCCTTGCACGACTCACACGAGAGACCATTGAAGTTGAAACCTATATATTCATATATTGATTTTATTAATGTTTTTGTTGCCAAATTGATGTTGTTCATCCCAAACATTACCTAACGCAACATCACCACACACACGACACTGTTTCACAAGAGGCTTGCTACTGCTGTCACTACTGTTGACTGTGCAGATCATTGGACACATTTGTATCGAAATCGCGCAATAATCCAAACAAGAAAGATGCTACAGACACACAGACAAATTACAAACACTCAAATCATTGGCACATTTTGTAGTTAAAAGAGTGGATTTACTCGTTTCTAGTTCAAACAAGTGCAAATGTGATATTTTTTTGTATCCACGCGCACTGTCTCACTCAGATAACAGACACAGATGTTAGTTGCAACATACGTTAATGTGATATCAGATCAATCCATACACGTATCTAGTGACGACCACAAAAGATATACTGCATGGAAAGAGGGGGCGCACGGAGGCTCGTGTCACTCACTCAGCACAAGTAAGCCAAAAATGTTACAAGTGTGCAAAACTGGTCCCAACGCAAAGCTATTGTGATGCTTGAGTGGATCACAGAAATGTGCGAAATCGAAATTGGCTAGCAAAATTCAATTAAATTTGGGGACATTTATAGTACATGGCAGATGATAAAAATAATAATAATCTACTACATGGTATCGTGGTAATTCAATATTTTGTGCTACGAGTTTATTACCTTCGTGATAACGCTCATCAATGCAACATTGGTTGCATGAATTGCATTGCAATGGAAGATAATGCTTTACCTAATTCATATTTCATTGAAGATAATGTTTTTTAATTAATTTAACATTTTTTTATTTACAACAATATTAAATAAATATTTACTACAAATAGAATATACACATTGTATATAACATAACAACAACAAAATTGGTCATAACAAATTATAAATCTCTGCCAGTACTTGAGCCACTTTGGTGATGTCAACTTCGTTGAGGTAGACTTCGCGAAATATTTGCGCCACACTCGAAATTTGCTTCAACATGCCCATCAGTGTGGAGTACTTCTCTTCAGCCCTGATGGCGTTCTTGTACTTGTGCTGCAGGTAACGTCGCAGTAGATGACAGTACACAGCGTGGTTATATCTTGTGATTTTGAATAAAATTAATTGGAATAAAATATATTTGCAAAATTAATTTTTAAAAATTACTTGATAAATTCTGGACAACTGACATTATCTCGCGTGGTGAACAGTAATTGGGCCAATATCTTTTTGGATTTTTAATGAAAATTTATTTATAAAATTAATAATTATTTCAATTATTTGTTTTTGTACCAGATCCCGTATGGCGACATCATTTTCCATTTCTTCTTGCATCACGTAAAGAAATCTCCGGAAATTCCGCACGATTTCCTTCTGTTTCATCTCATATGAAAAGTCCAGCTTCACAAAAATTGCCTTATTTTGTGATTCGTCCTGGGATTTTATTATTGAAAATCGATTATTAAAGTCAATTTTTAAAATTAAATTACTAACCATTAGCACAGGCAGTCCATCCTTTTTGGGGTTATACAAGAATGACGCCCCAATGGCGCCAATTTCCGGATGAAAGGCCTTCAGCATGATCATTTGATCGATGAGGTTGAGACATTTGAAGGCGGAAAAGTTTTTACAGAATTTGATTATTTTCATGACATACAGCTCGGCCAGATTCATCACCTCAAGCAGACTTGTGGCATCACCTGACACCTGCATGGTTGTCTCGTCTTGCCAGCCTTCTTTGGCGGTATATATCTCACGTAACCTCTCAATATCATAGGCTTGAAGGTGAACCATGTCTTTGAAGTAGAGAATTTGGTTAATATAAATTCATAAACCTTGGCCCTTTAAACCAGAAACGACAATTCGAAATTCGCCAAAAACATTCACAGAACACGAATATTTACCTATGTAAAGGTTATTTTCTATATTTCTGTTGTTCTCATCGTTTCTCTTGTATTTGCTTATTATTCCGAGATTATATTCATCGTTGGACGATTTTGATGAATTTGATGAATCTTTGATGTTTTCTTTGGTGATTATTTTACTGTCCGGTGATGTCACTTCACGACAACTTAATATTAATTCCTGTTATAAAGTTATCAATGAAATTAGAGAACAATTTGGAGAATATTCAGAGCAAACAAGCAACCAACCTTTTTCATGCCAATTGCGTAACATTTTTCTAGCCGGCATCTTTTACAGTACTTCCGACTATTCTTGTCAATAGTGCAGCTGCCCCCTTTGCGACATTTGAATACCTAAAAAGTGAAAAATTGCACATTTTGAATTTAGTTGGCTTCGAATGTTTTCAAAATGTATTGCACACAAGTCAACAACAACAACATACCTTCGTTTTGACAGCATTTCGGCGAAAGAATGCTTTACACGACTCACATGAGAGGCCATTAAAGTTGAATCCTAATCAAGTATGACGTATATGGAGCATGTGTTTAAATGACCTATTATCGTCAAATTCACTTACCCAGAGCAACATCACCACAAACTCGACATTGTTTAGCGAGAATTCTGTTGCTCATTGGACACATGTGTGAGCTAAAGTGTGTGCAGCAAGTTTTTTACTGCCACCAAACAGAAAACAGACGGACACACACACGCAACTCGATGGCAGTCAAAATTGCTTGCCTACAACACTCTCACACAACTCTCACTTATCGTACAAGTTCTCATTTTTGGAGAGGCAAAGCATTTTTCTTGCTTCAAAGCGCATACACCACTCACTCAACGAGTGGCGCACATGTACGTGTTCGAATGGCCAGTGGCAGTGCACACCAATACATTAACGAGAGTACTTCCATGCCATCCTGACAGACCAGAAAAGATACTAAGTGTGTGTGGCAGTGAGAGACAATCCCTGTGCTACCACCACCACCACCAACAGCAACCGCTCAAGAGTAGAAATGCACACAAATAATAAATGTGGATGATGATGTCGAAAACACAAATGCCTTGCGAAACTTGTCTGACAGGAATAGATAGATAGAGTGTCTTGCCGTGTACTTACTGTTTTGTGTGTGTGTTGCGTTAAAATGGTTGCGCACAAACGAAAGACAAAATCTATACTTTAAGGACATAGTCAATACTGGAATGCATTGGGTGGACTCAAAAAGGTTCATTTGTAATTATAATTTAAAACTAAATTTAATTCATGTTTTTTAATTCACCATTTTTTATGAATATCAAATAAAAATGTAACCATTTTTAAATCATTATAAAATAATTATGGTCCAATAGTTGAAAATGAGAATGAACTTTTAGCCCTGCTTAATGATTATGACAGTTCAAATAAAGTTCCTTTTGAATTGTAATATATATTGGTGCAATATACTTCTTAGCAAAGGAAATGAATCGAACTGGTTTTAAACTTGATGACAGTATTAGTCGATCGTGTGTGTGTGTGTGTGTGTCTTCATGTGGAGTGACAAATTGGCAAAAATACTAAAAGTTGTGCGAATATATTGAGACTGGATTTTTTTTGTTGCTAGCCGACCCTAATGAACGACTTATTTTGCAGGAATTCTCAACAACAAACTCAAACACCTACACCATTTTAATAAATAAATCAAATAATATTTTTTCATTTTGCAAAGGACAGTTAGTTCCTCATACAGTAGTAAGCGAAACAAGGCATTTCGATTCTTGATTTACACAGTCGTACGAAAATTTCGAACATTTTGCTGCAAAACAATTCATCATGAGTATTTGAAATGTATGTTGCAGTCTCCGGAAGAGAATGCAGAGCGTTAGTAACTCAATAAAGGCGAATCGATCGATAATAATGAATTTGTAACACAAATGTCGGGTTGTTGTGTTTCGTAAGCCAGTGGCAATGTTACCACAAAATGTTGCACAATAGACCTATCCAGTTTTTTCGTGTTCCAGTAGTTTGAAAACAAGTTTACATTACCCATATTCAGACCAAAATATTTAAATGGCTAAGCCCCGAATTTTGACATAGAAACAAAAGATTTTAGATTATTAAAATTATTGATAAATTACTTCATCAAATAAGTATTGTTTTTCACACTTTCAAAAGCACCCAATTAGATTAAAAATTCATTAATTTTGTGTGCCGTTGGCAGCTTTATTTGTTTTTAATTACTAAAATAGAATAATAACCCCTCCAAAGAAATTATGATAATATGTGCGGGTCAAATTAAGTTCAAAATAGGTTCAAAGTTTAGTTCGGGTTTAAATATTTAATCACAATGAAGTAATAGTTTTTAATTAATTCGATAATTGGACTTTGTTCCCTGAGCACTGTTTGTAAATTGTCAATTTATATTAAAATTTATAATTTTGTCATGGTGACACAAAAATTTCTGTGCAAGTCAAATGTGCAGTCATTCGTAAAATTAGTTAAAACCATTGACAAAACTTGTGCGTTCACCTACTAAAAGAATATTTTCGAGTAGTGATTTAAGTGAAATGTCATGTCTTATGGGAGATGTCAAGTGCATCAGTCCAGAAGAAGTCATGTTCCACTCAGTGATTGTTGTAATCAAATTAGTGAATCACTCTATTTGCATAATTCCATAAGAGTTTAGGGTGAAATACCAAAATCGAATATTCAAATAATTTTATCGAGAATTGATTTGCCAAATAGGATTATTGTATTAAACTAGTCGTATTTATTCAATTTTGCTCTAAATTTTATTCTGAAATAATAATGGTATTATGTTTATTTATTGTTCATTTTAGCAAACTTTAAATTTACCTTTCAATGTCGAATATATTTTTCGCAATATATTTAAATTAAGTTTCGTCGGGCAAAGTTTTAAACTTCTAACTTAAAATTCAACTCGGGAATTTAGTTCTACTTAGTTAACTGAGTTTTTGCTTTGCCGAACTCTATTTTTTTTTATAAACGTCATTTATTTTTCTTAAACAAAAAATAAATAAATTCTAATTTATTTTCATGCTAAATTGACAGATTTTTTATATCATGGACCGTCAACCCACACGCTGGCCCAAAACATGATCAATTTCGTTTTTTTTTCTTGAAATTATTTTTCTTTCATTTTTCAATGCAACGAAAAGCCCCATCAAAGTCCAAAATGACGCAGTCTTTTCATATCATTTCATTTTGTTGATTGGTAGACTAAAAATAGGTTTAGACTCACTCATATAACATCAGTGATGGGGAAACGTTCATTGTAATAAGACTAAAGGCCTAAAATGGACTAACATGCATGCTCAATCAAGAATTGAGCTTATCGCGTTCAGATCTTTCCAGAATTGTGCGTTTTCATAAACAAATCAGTTAGACTACGAGTAAAACAAACTCAAAGAGCTTTTGCAAATGTCAAATTCAATTTGACGTCGTCGTGTCTGTTTAACCGAAAACTTAGTGAAGCTTGTGCATTCACATTATAACGTTTCAACATGAAGAGAGAAAACAAATAATTTGAATTTTAGTCTTATTCAAATAAGAAAATAAATATGTTTTTAAAGTGTTGATCAAGTATTTTGTTTGCACCCAAAATATTACGTCATTGAAATGTGTTTGTGAATAAGAGAATAAATGTACTGCAAAGATGATGACAATGAATGCAACATAAATTAATTTAAATTAATTTTTTATTAATTCATAAATTCTATGTATTTCCATCTTTACGACAACGATCACTATTGAGATTGTATATTTCAGACAGCACCTGGGGCACCTGTGTGCGGTCGATTTCGTTTTCGTACACCTCCGTGATGGTTCCACTCCACACGGTAATCTGATTCATGATGCACATGACGGAGGCGAATTTGCGTTCCGCCTTGGCCGCATTCTTGTACTTGTGTTCCAGATATCGACGAAACAGATGCGAATACACAGAATTGTTGTATCTGATGGTAAAATTGGGACAATATTAATAATATAAATGTGCAAACATTAATAATGATAATGCTAATGTGTTGTCATATTGACTTGCCTAATGAATTCGGGGCATGAAACATTCTTCCTTGGTTTGAATAACAGTTGAGCAATAATCTATATGAAAGAAATTTGGCATAAAAACATTTATTGAATGTCAACACCGCACCAAATCCCTGATGGCTGGATCATTCTCCATCTCACGATTCATCATCATGGCGAAGCGGCGAAATATTGATGAGATCTCTTTCTTTTTCATTTGAGCGGAAAAATCCATTTTAACAAATATTGCTTTATCACCCGATTCGCTCTGGATTTAGGAGGAAATTTGTCATTTTTAATAAAATTGTTATTAGCGAAAAACAAACAGAACCAACCGCAAGAGCATTGAAACCATCTTTTTGGGCATTATACAGAAATGATATGTAAACGGCCGCCACTTCTGGGTAGGAATTTTTGAGTAGAATCATTTGGTCCATTGGATTCAACGACGTGAACGAGGAGAAACATTTACAGAATTTGATTGCTTTCTTAACGTAGTTCTCTTGGAGACTGGTCACTTGAACAAGCGTTTGTGCACTTGTGGTCGCTTTCATGCGATTCTCATTACTTTCGAAGACCTTCATTGCTTGACGCACTTCGTGAATTCGCTCAAGATCGTATGTTTGCAGTGTTATCAAATCTGCATTCAAAATTGCAAAATTACATTTGAATATGATTATTATATATTGCATTTGAGAGAATATATTCAATTACCTCTTGAGAGACACTCCATTTCAGTGTCACTATCATCATCACAGTCATCGGCAATTGTTTTGATATTTTTATTTGTCATTTTATCATTACTACTGCTCTCATTACTACTACTACTGCTTGACAGTAGTTCATTTTTGACGCATAGAATCATTTCCTGTGAGAATTATAAATAAAAATCAAAGTTAAGCCAAAACTGCACTTCAAACTTTGTTGATTTGATAAAACTTTGATTAATCAAATAAAATGAATAAAAAAAATTGAAAGTTCAGTTTTATTACTCGCTGAACTCATCTTGCACCGAGAATTCTTTCAATTCTCCTGAGGCATTATGAGCAAATTATTTATTAATGATTTCGCCAACATTAATAGACATTCGCACAAAGCAAACGGCACAAATTAATCGTCGAGAGAATGTAATAGAAATCAATTATTCCATCGGAGATTTTGCCCAATGCACCGAATGATTCACTGATTTGCATACAAATGACCGGACAAATAGACGACAAAAGCCAATACTAATGCTCTTTTGAATACATTTGCCGATGACCTTTCCGTTCCGGCTAATAAGTGCACATTTGTATTTCCTTATTTTTGTATTGCATTTTTGCGTTGATTACGAAATCAAATCAATCAGACAAACTTGTTTGTCGCAATTGATTTAAAAAAAGATGCTCGACGCGCGTATATTTTTTTTGTTGTGACCATAACCTGTTTTAGTCCTTCACCAAGGGGAGGGTGTCATTTGATATTACATGCGAAAGATGAAATCAATCTTCACACGTTGAGAGAGAAAGAGAGAAGATTTGACATTGACCCAAAGTCCACTGAAGCAGTGAAAGTTCGTTGTGAGTTCATTCACTTTAATCGCGCTTTTCACATGAGCACATTTTGTGTTTTATCACAACTCTCGTTTTCCCCCAACTAGAAAGTTGAATGAAAAAGAATAAAACGCCAAGCCAGTTTAATGACTTAACGAGTGGCTAATTATTGTAACAATGTTGATAAACAGAATCTAACAACAGCCGAAACGTGCGTAAATCCAATTAAAAGAACAAAACATTTGACGTATTTCCTATCCGTAGACATGTGCTCACGAACAGTGGATAATGTCAATGACGTTTGTGTAGATTTGTTGATGAAACATTGAAATTAGCCAGAAAAAGATAACCTACCTTTTTCATGCCAATCTTGTAGCACTTCTCCAGCCGACAGCGTTTGCAATACTTTCGGTTGAGCTTGTCAATCTGACATGTGCCGCCTTTGCGACATTTGAACACCTAAATGTTTTATGTTAATTAATTTAGTAGACATAATTAGCAGTTGGAATTAATAATTAATAATTCATTAATGCACATTACTATTTATTTATTTACCTTATTTTTGATTGCATTTCGACGAAAGAAGGCTTTACAGGACTCACAGGAAAGGCCGTTAAAGTTGAAGCCTAACAATGATTTTAAAATGAGGCAACGTTTTGTTGTGTGTCAAAGTTGATAAGTGACTTGAACACCTACCTAAGGCAATATCACCACAAACACGACACTGTTTCACCGGACTAGTTGCACAGATCATCATTTTCACATCAGAGGTAATGACAACACAATCTTTCAAGCAACACAAAAAGTGCTTCAGTAAATAATATCCTCAATTGTCACTATCACTGGGTAATTGTGTTCGGTCGACTACTGGTGGGAGATTGTGTGTGTCTCGATCACATGCACACAAGCTAGTCAACCCAAAACTCAAAACTCACTTTGCACACACACAAACACACTTTGCACTACTCGTACACCACCACAATGTGGAGTGTTTGGCTTGCGAAATGCATTCAAAGTGCCAGAGTAACAGAGTAACAAACTGATAGAAACATAGAGAGAAACAGACGGAGTCCGGTGGCCGGACAGACAAACCTCTAGCAGGCAAACACATGCTCCTTGTGCCGACAACTGTCTGACGCCAGGCTGCACAATTTCTCATACAATTGAGATTGCGCTTGCGCATTCTAGATGCAATCTTGTCAGAGCCAAATGAAAGAAAACTAATGAGAGAAAGTACACATTGTACAAAAAGCGGCCGCTCAAACACTGAACGGAGAAAACTCGTATTTAGCGGGAAAACTTGTTTCGCAATCAATCGAAGTCCAATTTTGCCCAATCAATAATAAAGGTGGACAGGAGGGTTGTGCACAAAAAATGTGTTTCAAATGTTATTTAATCATTGATTGAAAATAAAATCTAATTAATTTGTAGAAATTAAATTCACTCAGGTTAAGCATTTAGCCAGAATTGAACGATTTTTAGTTCAATTACTAAAATGGGACATTCCAATTTAATTAAATTTATCTCAGCTTTGAGGCATTTCGAAATTAATTTTTTGTGTATTGCAGTTGGCCCCTTAATCTTTCATCTTTTTGGGTTCATCACGAACATAAACCCAGATCAGCATTTCTCATAGAATTTAATAGAAGTCACGGAAAAATCAATTTAACAAGGGAACATTTTATAAACTAAATTATATTATATTTTCCATATTTTTATGTTATTAAATGTGCAAAAAGTTTCAAAATATTAAACTAAATTTTGCCTTTATGTTCAAATATTTAAAAGTAGTCACTTCGTTACTTTTAATCTACGTGCACAAACATAGATAGCTTCGCCTGATTTATGTGAGTTTACTTTCATAATTTCGTGCTGCACAAAAATCCAAACTTTTCTTCAATTCCACTCTAATTGCACTGAATCCAAGTCGTCTGTAAAGCTGCACAACTTTGCGAGTATACATCAACTTGAAATCTCTGATTTATCTTTATTATCCAACATGTTTATCAGTGAAGTTGCTTCACGTTGCTTACGTCATTCGATTAAATTAACCCCCAAAGTGGTCATTTTATTGCATTCTGAATTGCTTATTTTTTGTTGTTGTAATTTATTATTGCGCCTCTCGGTGTTTTATGATGTTTCGCATTACTGTCACTCAAATTTGTAATCAAATTAAGTTTCTTTTTGAAACATAAAATTAAAGTTTGACAGTTCACAAAGGTTTAAAAATAGAGCGAGTAATAAAATGTTTAAATTTATTCAAATTGTGATTTGTTTAATTTGCAAATGTCAAAATTAAAATTGCATTTAAAGTTCTTGTAATCAACCATAAATGATAGAAGTTTCAAAATATGTCAATTTAAATTTAAAATATTTAAATTCCAATTTAATCGCTTATTTTTTCTCCAAATGGCTTCATGTTGAAATGCTCATTGGCTAGAGGAAAGTTTTAGGATAACAACAACAACAAAAATTTCATCATTTGTTAAATATCCATTACCACTCGTTATCATCGCTTCGCAATTGAACGAAGAAAAATAATTGAAAACAAATTTTGTTTTGAACTCGCCTAAATTGTTCCGACTAACGAGTTTTGAATTCATATTTAACAAATATCATTCTTTTGGTATTCAAATTTCAATGCAATTGTCCATTATTATATATGTTTATATATAGAATTATATTTGTCAGTTGAAAAGAAGAATTCAATTGCAATCTTCTCGTATGTTACCACTTATTAACTTATTAACAAAGCAGTGAGTTTGAACATATAATTTCTATACGATCTCGATCGTATAGAACATTCACTTGATCTCTTGATATTAAAGCTGAAAACAATTTTGTTCGTTTCAATCGAATCGTGACAAAATTATTTACACTTCAAACTTTATTATTCTCATATCGTAAGTTCGCAATTTTGGTTTTTCCTATTCCCAATCGAATAATCTCAATTCAATTTGCTTCTGTGATTGCCTCGGCGGACAGCTGCTTACAAGAATTTACTTTCCATCTTATTAATAAATGCGAATCCAAAATATTCCAAAAGAATCTTTATTTGCAATCATGGAAATTGTTTTGAAGGTAAATTCAAAGAAAAGGCCAAGTGGGTTTGTGAAAAGTATATAAATAGTCTCCCGAGCAGTTAATGTCATCAAACAATTTTTCAAACCTTCAAATACTAAACTCTTCAAAATCTTTCAAAATGAAATACTACTTTGTAAGTTTTTTTTTGTAAATTAATTTGTTTATTTGTTTATTATTTCGTTAGGTTATCAGTTTATTGATTGTGGCGCTGTTCGCACTGGCTCAAGCGCAAGTGATCTACACAACCGAAAATATGTTAGGCTCCCGGATCTATTCACCACTTCACTCATCGATCGTATCTTCATCTCCCTTTGCCTCCTATTCGAGTCTTATTTCTTCCTATCATATACTGAAGAAGTAGAGACTTTCCAATTTACCAAATTCCAATGAAAATTGGTACACTCAAATCTACCCATCTGCATCGTACTCTTGTAGCTACCAAAAACTCTGTATTATTATATATGTTGATACACATTAATAAACTGTCATAAACCTTTGTTTATAATCTAATTCACTTTTAATTTTGCTTGAAATATTATTTTTGTTTGTTTCCTATTTACATCATGCTGAAGTGTTTAATGGTATTTTACGACTAAGCATGGCAGCAACTATAAATTTCAACATTTGTCAAATAACCACTAGTAAACCATTGTTTTGCAATTGAAAGAGAAAAATGTTTGAAAACAAATTTTGCTTTAAACTTGCCTAGTTCCGGCCAAAATGTTTTGAATTTTGAATTGAACAAACTCTTTTAATGCTAGACTTTGAATTTAAAACTTGCAATGCAAAGCGTCAATTATTTGTCAATTGAAAAGTAAAATTCGATTGCAACCCTATGTATTGCTACCCCCATCCGCAGCTACACCAAAAGTTCAAACATATAATAAAATGATTGCAATTGGGAGGGACATTCGCACGCACTCGTTTGATGTTATATCAAAGTTGTGAAAGTAAACTCGCCTGACAGGATGATCATTGCCACTTAGAGCTTTTATTATTCTAAAAAATCGTTTTCGTTGTATTGTATTTTGTGTAGAAAATAAGGTATTCCAGTTTGGTATTGCCAAATTGGTAATTGGCCAAGGCGAAGAATGCGGTGTAGCGTGAAGATTGCTGTAGCATAATATATATTAAATCTATCTATTATCAAATTCCAAATTCCAAAATATTTGTGCAAACCTTTTAAAAGTTATTTAGAGTTGCCCAAGATTGATGGGCGGGTTTTTGAGTTTCTACCGGATTTAGTTTCTTCCGAGTGGCGCCTTAAGTTTATGTATTCAAAAGCTAAACAAACTGTCAAACAAACTGACAAGATGAAAATAAATCTTCTATAAAGCCTTGACTAAGCATTATTTTCAAAGTTCAAGTTTAAAGGTCAAGGTCATTTTTGAACTTATTTGAAGATATCGCATTTAATTGTTTGTAATCTTAAATAAATTTTTGTATATTTACATAACTTTATATAGCACAACACAATAATAATTCATAGAGTATTGTAAATCTCCTGAAGAGCAGTCACAAGTTGACCAGGATCAAAGGATAGATAGACATCTCTTACGGTAGTGCTGATGTATTCCACCTCAGCCAGTACATTCATCAGTGAGGCATACTTTCGGTCAGCACGGTCGAAACTTCTGTATTTGTGTTCGAGATAACGTCTTATCAGTTGACAGTAGACGATGTAGTTGTATCTAAAATTAAATAGGCATTAATTTTATTTCTTTGAAAGCGAACATTTCTGTCAAAATATATAAATGAAATGTAACGCCATCGAGTGAGATAATTTCAAATGTAAATGTACTTTTCCACTTGATTGATCGATTACATGGATGTCCATTGCCTCAGTAACAGTAAACTGACAGAAGCGCAAGCACGCGTGAAAAATTCAGTTTCTCGCTAAATTCAACTAATTCAGATATATTATTTGAACATTGACCCCATTTCACATAAATCAAGTCATTTCATCTGCCCACTGTCAGTAAACATATTTAATTCTGCCTTTACGCAACCGGCCTACAAAGAATTGTTGACAAAAAATATAAAAAATATAAATATAAAAATCGTAAAAATGTTAATAAATGCATAATTCTAATATAGTAGACAGAATTCTGGTGCACATGCACTTTTCATGAGATTCTCCAGAATTAACTCCATTTATCGTTTCGATTAATATTAAAATTCTTACCTGATATATTCTGGACAACTGATGGTTTCTCGTTTGTTGAAGAGAAAATGAGCAATGATCTGTGAACATTTAAAAAATCATATTTATAAAACAAAACAAAACATTATTATTCGCAAATTACCAAATTTCTCAGTGTTTCATCATTTTCCAGCTCAATATTCATTGTATAGCAAAATCTTCTAAACAAATCGACCAAATTCTTTTGACTAAACTCTGCAAAGATGGTCATTCGTACAAAGACTGCCTTAAGTGCGGCTTCCGTTTCGATAATAGGAAAACCATCTTTCTCTAGGTCGAATAAAAACGAAAACCACACGGCACATATTTCACAGAAGAATTCCTTGATTATCGACAGTTGATCGACCTGTTTGAGACATCGGAAGGAGGACATTCGTTTGCAAAACATTATGATCCGCTTGATGTAATTTCCAGGCAAATTGAAGGTCTGTAGAAGGTTTTTTGATTCGGCCACTACTTCGAGACTAGTTTCCTCGGGAAAGACAGACAGCGCACAGGTCACTTCGTCGATTAGTTCAAGCTCGTATTGATTGAGATCAGTTGGGTGAGGTGATAACGGCGATTGTGGTGATTGGGGCGATTGAGCAGATTCTGTTCAAAAATCAATAATTTTACGTTGATGAATTAAAATATTTTTTTTACCTGACGTGTTGGAGTCGAGTTTATGCATTTGTTGGTATGCGGCATTTTTGGGCGACTGCTGATGACCATCTCGACAGCACCAAATCAATTCCTTTTTCATGCCAATATCGAAGCATTTTTTCAGTCGGCACTTTTTGCATTTTTTCCGATTCACTTTGGTGATCTCACACCTACCCTCTTTGCGGCACTTCCATTCCTGTGTGAATGAATGGGCGTTAATAGACATTAAATTAATGATCATTTAATGAATAGTTACTCTACTTATAGTCAATTGAATAATCATTATAATCAGTATTGTTTCAGTATGAAACAATTGTACACCTTCAAGGCTTACACATTAGCTTAATTCACTTAATTGGCTCTAAGAGTAATTGATTTGAACGAACCTTTTGCCTGACTGCGTTTCGACGAAAGAACGCTTTGCAAGACTCACACGAAAGACCATTGAAGTTGAAGCCTAGGTTTTTAATTAGAAAAAAATATAATTAAATAGGGATGGAAGACATATATGCACTATTTAAATAGATTTAGTCATAAAAGAACAATCGACTTTATCAACAAGATTGGTCCACGAGGTCTTATCATTTTAGACTAGAGGATAATTGACTTGTTGTGACTGAGTGTGGCACTGACACTCAGTGCTAACAAGCAAGATTTGCTTAATCTGCGAAAACAACTTTTACACTGGGCAAACCATGAAAAAATCAAAGACCAACGTCTAAAAGTCTGAAAACTTAGGGAATTATAACTTTGTTTATTTAAAAAATTTCCCTTTGTTCGTGAAAATTTTCGTGCAAACTTGTCACATTCAACTTTGTCTAGATAATCAACACAAAATTTTTCTTGTCTTTATTCTATTTACTTTATCCTCATTAAGGTTAATTACTGATTTTTCCATTTAATTATTTAAAAATTAATTATAAAATAATTGAGTAAATACAACATTTTTTTCATATAAAATTGTTTTGTAATATACTGTGTTTACATACCGAGGGCTTTATCGCCACAAACACGACACTGCTTTGATATGTTTTCATTGAGAGCACTGGTGGGCGAATTTTCCTGGTTATTCATCTGGACAATGCATCTGTTTGGCTTTCTATGGAATGCTGATTGACTCACTTGTTTGTTCGATTATTATTCATGTTCAATTCTGTTCATGTGATGAAGCAAGCAACAATAAATGCAGTGGAGCATTGCCGCCAACACAGCACAACAACACAGGAAGTCTTGTGCACATTTGCATGTTTCAATTTGTCATCTCAATAAAAAGTTACAAGTCCAGTAGAATTGAGTGTTGATTTAATGAAAACATGGTCTGAATATATGCACATCCAGATACCAGAAAGCTCACTCACTCACTCACAGATGTAGAAGTATATAATGTGGATATTGCTTAACAACAGACACAGGGACAGGACACTGGAAGTCGCTTAGGAGAGTGATGGCAGAGTGGCCCAATCAATGGTGTGAGGCACTATCTGAAGGCAAACACACACGCTCGGAGAGTCGATCAAACGATGTACCCGCACATGCATTCGGTTGTTTTGGGGACTGTTGCAGTTTCGCTACGATCGTTCTGCTGCTTGCAAATATTATTTTATATTAACAACGTCGAAGCATAAAGAGACACGCACATTGAGTATATATTGAGTATATGGCAACGGCCATAAGGAAAACACGTATGGCAGGTAAAATGGTATATACGGTGACACTACGGTGGTCTGTGTGTGTGCACACAAGACATCTATGCGGTGAATTTGTGACAAAAAAACAAATTTCACCATGATGCAGCCTTCATTAATAATTAATTCGATTTGTAAACACAGACACATACATACAAAATAGTTCATTAGATGTTGAAGCATTGGGCAACGATGCGACATTGCAATGCAAACATGGTGTGCATTGTCTTTTCAATAAAATATACATTTGATATATTTTAATAATAGATTTTGTTTGCTTTTGGTAAAAATAATAAAACTTCTTAGATGTTTAAAATCATAGTTCGAAATTCATAAAAGATTGACTTCACAGAGCTGTCTAACAGACTGTGAATTTCAGAAATGTTTTTGGTTCAATGCAGTTGCACTGAAAGAATCAGACTATTCAATACAATGAAAATACATTTGTGTCAATTGTTATGAGATTTGTTGGATGTTTAGTTGAAAGCTACAATCAAACATAAAAACCTAATAAAGTGTACTGGCATGGAAAGCTATCTCAATTTTGACTTGACAGAGTCAATTTCAATTAATACCCTTTCGTGGGTAGAATTCCTTTGGGGCGGCAAATTGCAATGTCCAGACAGTTTAACTCATGTAGATTAAGTTGGCCTGGTCGATATTGCACAACAGAATTAATCTATGAAGATTTAGGTCATTTACAACTAAAACTGGAATAGAAATAATATTATGTGTTATGAAATTCTATTTGTCAATAGTAATAATTCAAACATACTTCCACATAAAAGTACTTTTCAATCAATTTACCTCGCCTACACTACGTGGGCAGCATCCTCATTTTGGGTTCAGTTCGTTTAGTACATTTGATGTATCATTTGATATATTTTTTGTTTACATTTGTTCTGGTATAAATAATGCCTCAAAGTTTTGATTCAACATAAAAATTTGAAATTTAATTTAAAGCTCTAAGATAGTCAAATACATTTTGATTTGCCTGAAATAATAAATATAATTCAATCTAAATGTATTCATTGATATTAAATTCTGTATCGAATAGTAATTCTATAATATTTGTCAAAATAAAAGATCCAGTTACTAGTTTATCTAGTTGAGTTATAGACTTGAATCTAGAATAAAGCCATGAAAGACAATACAATACACTTGAAACATTATAGCATTGGTACTATTTGTATATCTGTAAAATGAAATACACAACAAATATGTAATATCAACTTAATAGAGAATGTACCAAACATGTACCTCTGAGAATTGAAACGGAACTGAATTATTTATGTCGAAAGAGAAGGAGAAACCTCTCTTCATTTTGCCATATTTCGAAATATTGATTTTTGCATTTAGAAATAACAACTCGAACCACTCGAAACCGTTGACATTTAACATTTCTGTGCCATTACAAGCAGAATCATTAACGCAGGAAAATTTTATAGATATTAAACAGTATATCTAGAACATTCTAGATATATTCTTTAATGACGTTAAGCCAAGAAACTATATTGAAACAGCAACATGACATAGTTGAGTTTCTAAATGTTAGAGTAAATGCGAAAATATTTTTGTATAATCTTAGCACTTGTTCTTGATCATTATTTTTTAGTATTTTTCCTCTGGTTTAAAGTTTAGCCTGATTTATAAAGGTCAGTAGCCAATTATATTTTCAAAAAAGCTAAATTTAAAAATTGAGTTATTTATAATTGGAATTGTATAGTTGTGGACACATTCTTCGGACCAGAATTCTATGATTTGTTTGCATTAAATCAAACAATTCCTTGAAATATACAAAGGTAAACACAAGGAATGTGCTGTTGTGTTGTTGAAATGCCAGGCAGAAAAGACAACTTCACAAAAGGAATTTACTTTGGAAATTCTTGTTTAATTTATGTTATTTACATTTACTTTTGGTTGGTAAACATGTTTGTTACATTGAAAGATATTTTGAAACTCAGATCAAGATTATAGCAAACGCTATGATTTCACTTTAAGTTTGTCAATCTAGTTGAGTTATATCGTACATTTATGTTAGTGTTGCTATGATGGTTCAGTACCTGTACCTGTGTATATGAGGACGAATCCAAGGCGCAACCAGGCAATCAAAGCGTTTTCTCCAATTTGTGCATTTATTTCAATTTGGAATTTGGAATTCTAAGAATGACACAAATCAAAACGCAAGAATCTTATCTCAAATCCAACTTTGTTATACCACGGATTGAAGCATTGAAGTCTAGTCTAGTACCAAGTCTGGTACAAAGCACTTAATAATTGGAAAAAGTACGATTTAATCCATTAAAATAATATTTTCATTTTCCACTAGTACGACGTAAACAAGCATGGCCCATTTTTCCTTATGTTGCTTGTTTAGTCTTGCACAGTAGGAATTGTACCCAATTCCCCAGCCACTTTGGGGATTTTTTCGAGATGTATTTTTTCTGGCCTGTGCCATTAGATTTTGAGTTGAAAAACATATTTTGCAATGGTCATATAAGCCTGTGTACATTGAAAGACACACTTGTACTAATGACACAAATCAAACACTGACCATACTGTGTAGTAGTTAGTATTGATTGTACAAATGCTAAAGTTGCCAATTGCTCTTAAGAGGTCTCTTGTCACTAACATTTTTGGCTATTTTATGCTGCAGTAAAGCAAACATTAGCACAGCATATGTCTGAAAGATTACACACAATTTGTGGCATTTATGAAATCGAGTAATAACTGGAAACTAAATAATACATTCAAGAATATCGTAATGCCACCAAAAATGCAATTTAAATGCTAATCGAATTGTTTCTTTCATTCTGCTTATCCATATGCACATTTCGTCATATTGCGTCACAGACACACACATAAGTTTGTTTCGGTTTCAGAATTGTTTTTTCACTAGATTTTGAATTCCCGGATAATTCGAAATCACATTTGTGTGCGTTTGGCAACATCTTGTTATGACCATATCTAGGTTTTGAACTATTGTTTTGTTTATTGATTCAATCTGAGTGCAACCTGATAAGTTCAATTCTGTGCCATGTCAAATTATGATATAACGCATATGATGTAATACAAATAATTCTAATATATTAATATATAAGTTCATTTGAAGAATTGTGAGTATAGAATTTCAAGTGTTTCTTCTTTCCAAAATGTGCTCCCACACAGACACAATTTCGATCAATAGTTTAATTTGAACTTTTGAACACAATGCACAACGTCGCCATTTCCATGGAGACTAAATTGTGTGTTTGTTTTTTATTGTTTGTAATGTTCGCATTGTAGGTAAGTTTTAATCGAATATTTTCTCATCAAGATGAATTATATTTGAAATAATGAACAATACACATGCCTGAGTCGCCATCTAACGAACAGAAAATTATCTAATTTAAAATTTAAAATTTAGACATGAACTTTTATGATTAATGACATTTTTTAATTATTCTTATTGAAAATCAAAATGTTTGAGCGTGAGAAATAGAGAGCATTCTGGGATGGATTTCATTCTAGGCGTTTCATAGTAGAAAATGTGAATTTTCTAATCTAAAATAAATGAATTCAAAAATAAACGAAAACATTGAGACAGCGATAAAGATTGTCCAAATCATAAAGATTGATTTCAAATCAGATAAAGAAAATTCTTTAATTGATCCATCGGAACGAGAATTTTTGATGGCCTTTTTTGGGTAGTCTGTTGTGATGTACTTTTCAGATGACTTGTCCAACCAATAATCCCATAAGCCAGCTTCGTGTAATTGTCCAATTCTGTAAACCAAAAATAAATTTTAATATTTTAAATTAACGGTAATTACAAACATCATGTTAAATGGCTTAAGTAGTGGGGAGCGTTTGGCAATTGCAATGGCCGAGTATATTTTGACCAAACTTTCGGATCCAATATGGAGCGGAACCCGAGCCACATATTTGCGATACATTTGCAACATTATTCGAACGTGCACGACGGCCTTTCTGTTTTCACTGCTTTTGCTTGACTCTAAAAATGGAATCATTTCGTCATATTCAAAGTTGTTTTGTCTTGTTCTGAGAAGTAACATTTTTAATTAATTTCAAATTATTTTGTAACAAAATAAACCTTTTTATATGTTGTCCAAGATTATAGAATATTTCATCGTCAGGTTTTGCAGTTTCAATACGTCGGTTATAAGAAAAATTCGCAAATGTTCGAATCGCAAAACTATCCGTTCGTGTTGCTATGAGGAGATCATTTATTGAATCAATCGGTAACTCTAACTCGGGCACAGTTAAGATTGAGTAGAACAAGGTATTGTAAAATTAATGTAAAAATGCAAACAAAATCCACGAAGAATAAATCCAACAAGTTATTGAATTTTGTGATATTTTTGTAGCTAAAATATAATAATATTAATAATAATATAGTATAATAAATTTATAAAATATTTATAACAAAATATATATTTTAAACTTACATTGTTTTAAACAAATCGAAACAAGTTTGAAAATGTCATTACGAAAATTAATTTTTGAAATGAGTGACATTGCTGGAATGACCACTATGAAAGTCGTCAAAATTAAAGCCCAGGTTTGCATTCGAAAAGGTTTGATCACGATCCAATCTCGCTTTTTCAAAATGTCACTTCTTGACATAACAGCAACATCATCGATCAATAGTGCTCTCGAATAATCAATCAAATGCATTCGATAAGACAACAGCCCTACACCACAAATTGAAAAGTGAGCAGAACCATTGAAAATTGTTTCTGCTAAATTGAGGAAATTTCCATTGACAAGCTCAATTCCAAACATATCCGGATTTATAAATCTAGATTTGAACTTCAATCGTACTTCGAGTGCTTTTAATACTTCAACTTCTGCTCCATATTCAGTTATAAGACTTCCGTTACTGGAAAAATAAGTCGAACAGAGAGCTGTGTACTAAAAATATATTTTAAGAATAATTAAAAGCAACAAAAATATCTTACATTATTAAGAATCACATTCACAAGAGAATTGTTGAGATTGCACTTTCGAAACGAAATTCGAAATCTTTGAAAATCCACTTCAGTTTTGGGTCGATAAATTCCAGGAAAGACAAAGCAACCGTCTAGAATTGGTCGAAAATGAATTACTTCAAAACGGTCTGCAGTTGAAATTATGCTAAAACGAAATTGATCATATTCACTTGAAAGTAAAAATTGAGACCAATTATTGAGATTCTTTATTGGTTGGCCAATAAACATCGTAAACGGTAAACAGGTTAAGCATTCTCGATACAAATGAAACAACACGCTAAACATTTTATTGAATTCAAATTTTGAAGCAATTTTAAATTGCGAAAAATTAAATAATATTAATAGTTTCTTGAATAAAAATTCTTGTTGACTAGATTCAAGCAGACCCGATAAAATGCTTTCATTGAAATTTGAACTCGATATCGAATAAAAGGCGAATTTACACTCAAAATTGTTCAACAATTTTTGAATTGAAAAACGATTTCTGTAACTTTCGATTAAAATTAATTCGTATTGGTTTGTAATTTTCAAGCTTTGTGCACAAATGTTGGACAAGTATTGCTCCAGTGGAACATCACCATAAAAAACTAGATCCATTTGACATGAATGTTGAACAAAATTCAAAAATATTAAACATAAAAAATGCACGATTGCACGATATTTCATTTTGTTGTCCTTCTGTTTAATTTCAAAACAAATATTTCCCCTAATGTCACCTCAGAATAGAATAGACAATGAGAACTTCATGAATTCTTCAAGTACATTTTGTTTTGTAATAAATCGAACCATAGTTGCATAGTTATATGCAAATATAATGATATTTCATGTTCATTTATAGTCAAGTAGAGACTTGTATTCTCATATTATAAGTTGTTGAACAAAACTTGTCATGACCTAAACTGCAAATTATGAGTTATAGCTTGTTTTTACTTGGTCTGTACTTTGTCTTAACCAGCCCAATTTCAGGTAGCGAACAGATGGCATACAGATGAGCCGTTCAAACGTGGAACAGACCGCGCGCGAAAAGAAACGTCTACCTCTGCGTGGGTTGTCTAATTACGTTTTAGTACAAGAAACATTTTATGAATTCCCAAGAATTGTTTTGTCAATTCCTTCCGATTGGTGCACTTGTGTCCCAATTAATATATTGGTAAACATCCGTTTTGCGCATATTTTAATTAACACTTTGTTTAACATTCTAAAGTACTTCCGACCGAATTTCAAAAATCAATTTTTAATTTGAGTTTTAAACTTATGTGCCAACAGAATACTAGGAAATATACTATTTAAACATTATACTTCGGCTAGTTAGTTTAAACTTTGAAAATAAGCAGGGAAAAAAATATAAATAGTTACACACATGGAGTATGCAATATTGGACCAAAGTACTTTTGTGAAATTGAGAATTTACATAAAATACAAAGTTAAAAAAAATAAATTTTAAATTTTAATTTGATTTATTATAAATGTTTAAACATGGACATCTACCTAGTGCTACTGGCAACAGTGATACCGTTTAAATCGCTGTCATTTTATTTCAACTATCTTCAAATCACAGAACTGGTCAACATTTATCGGGACACAAGAACAATCCAACAGAACTATCTCGTAGTCTATTTGCATCTACTGAACTATGTGCACTACTGGTACATCGCACTGTTTCCCCTCCAAACCGATCTCGATCGATTGATTCATGCAGACTTTCTGTACTTTCAATATCCCGACAAGGATGTTCACTACATGTTGCTGCTGATTGGACTGCTCACGATATATTTTCATTATGCTTTCTATTTGAAAATTGATGGCAAAATTTTATGGTTTCTAAAGAAAATTCTAGTTGAAAAATCGGATTTGATCTATATTGGCAAATTTTACCGTAATAAATCAATTCATTCGATTACGAAAGCTGTTGCATTGGTGGTTGCTAATACGTTGCATAGTTTTTGTTTTGCGTTGGGTGAGTAGTGGATTTTGGATTAACTTCCTTAACAGGATTAACATTTCCAATAGATTTTATTTTACTGTATATTGAAATTTTTTTGCATTCAAACTTTATGAACATAGGAATCACTTTTTTGGTTCATTTTTTGGATTCGTAGATCTCATTTTTCACTATCAAAATGCATTTCTTCTAATCTGTGGAATGATAGGCTTTGGGCACATTTTTATTTTGGTGGCTTCTTTAGCCACTGTTCAGGTGTCTGCTCTATTTATACGTGCAATTCAGAATTGTCAAATATTAAAGCAATGTTATGTAAAGTTTAGTTGGGTTAAAATTAGACAATTCGTGAAGAATGATGTCCTCACATTTGAATTTATGTTCATTCTCAATCGAACGTATGGACCGATTTTTCTGTTGTACATTCTGGTGAACTGTCCTATCAATGCCTATCTGGTGATGCTCATTATTTTAGGTAGAGCATCTGGTTTTATTGCCTTTGTTGTAATCGTATTTGGAATACAACAAGTGGTGGGCATTTTTCTGGTCCATCTCGGGTTGGCATTGTTGACCAAACGAGTCCATCACTCGGCAAATCATTTGAATCATCTCATTGTGCGCAATCAACACAGAATGGGCAATTTTCGTGCAAAATTTCTACTTGGACAAACCATCTTTCGTATTCATGCCAAAAAGCGGTATGGCATCACGTACGCGAGCTTTGGTCTTATAACTATCAAAACGTTTGTAGAGGTAAGACAATTTTTTAATTTATATAATTAAAAAATTAATACAATAATTAGTTTATACTTTTGTATTGTGAATTTTTAATGTATTTCTACAAATTCATTGTTCATTTGCATCAAAATATTTTCGATAAAATGAAGTAACATTATTTAAGAATTGCTATGGTTGGTAAATTCTGGTTACTTTTTGTCAAATAATTTGTAAGAAAACATTAAAAATTTTCCATAGAAAAATAAACACTAAAATAGATATAAAATTTTATTGATTTGATTAAAAACGATTATTATTTCAAACCTTTGCAAAAGCAGCCATTGTAATGAGACCCATCGAACCATAGGTGAATCCATACATACCAGAATTGCGATGCAATCGACTGATTGTATTGGAGAGCATAAATTTAGCTCTAAAATTGCCAATTCTAAACTGAGCTTTATGAACCATCATATTGAGCAACACTTTCGATCCGGAATGCATCTTTCGAGGCAGATTTGCTAAACCATAGTGAATCACAAAGATCAATACAGTCTGCTGGGACATGAATATCAGTGTGAAAAAGAGTGAAAACCCAGACATATCACCAAGTGCAAGCCGAATCATCAAGTACGCACAAAACGGTAGGCAAATTATTGTATTTCAAAATTCTCTTTCATATGACTTTCTGTATTGGGTATTGACAAATTTTCTGAAAATTTTAAAATTCATGTAATATGTAAAAGGAGTATGCTCATTTTCAAAAAGTAGTTATAACTAAATTTTGATTGTGCTATTTTGAAGTACTCCTCCTAAGGTACAAAAAAGTCAATTTGAGTCATGGTCCAAACCGCCGCCATCTTGGAGAAAATGGCGGACCAAAACTCAAAATTGACGTATAGCTATTCAAGTGTTATTTTTGTTTTTTTGTGGAAAATTAATGTTTTGATCTAAATATTACAGGTAAAACTTTTATAATATAGCTTAATAAAGTAACAAATATTGATTTTATGAATTTCAAAGCAAACCGGAAGTAAAGAAATTTTTGTCCCAAATTCTTGGAATTCACTTCCGGTTTCCATGGAAATAAGTTCCATTATTGTTGAAAATTTATTCTTATGTAAAGTAGCGTGTTTTTATAAAGTTTAATCACGATATTATTTATCAAACTTTATCACTAAAACTATCACTAATCAAAATTTAGCTATACGTCAATTTTGAGTTTTAGTCCGCCATTTTCTCCAAGATGGCGGCGGTTTGGACCATGACTCAAATTGACTTTTTTGTACCTTAAGGAGTACTTCAAGATAGCATAATCAAAATTTAGTTATAACTACTTTTTGAAAATGAGCATACTCCTTTCAAACCTTGACGAAAGCTTGCTCAGTCTAATTGGACCATAAGTGAAGTCATATATACTATGTACACATGTTGTTGTGTAATCTACCAACACTATTGGGCAACGTAAATTTAGCTCTAATGTTGTCCATTTTACACTGAGTCTGGTGGAACATCATGTTCCGCAATACTTTTGATAATCAGTTCTGGGGAAGATTTTCTTGAACAAAGTGAATCACGAAAATACAGAGAATCTATTGTACCATAAATGCAATGGTGAAAACCTGAGAAAATGTGAACATATTCACACTTCCAAGGCTAATCAGATCATTAGGTACGCATTGATTGGACAGTTGAACAGTACATATACGAACAACTGTGAACAACTTTTCAATGGTTGGATTGCCGTTGTATAGTATTCTCACAGTTTAGACATCGTAACGAAAAAATTTTGAAATTTTGTGCCATAAAAATTCATAACAGTTTCACTTAAGAACATTAGGATTTGTATCAATCGAATTGTCATTGAAACCATTCATTCATTTTTTATTTTTTGTCAGTGTTTTAAAAGAAATGATCAGAATTTATAGAAATAATACATTAATAATTAAAATTATATTTTTAATTTGTCATTTATTTATAATTAATAACAATTTTAATTGACTTTGTCATTGAAATACAAATTAAAAATATTAACTTTAATTTTACTGTAAAGTTTTTCTGATGACTTTAATTATTGTTCTTCTGAAACATCATCATAAACAGAATTGAAATGTAGGAAAAAATCTTAAAAATAAAAGATTGATTTATTAGAATCATTTTTAATAATATAAATTTACCAGCTCAAACATTGTCGAGTTAATTCGCATGCCATTGATGAAACCAAATCCAACCCGAGAGAAAGTCTTCTCATTTGCCATTACGGTGTCCATCTGTTTGAGTTTATTATTATTTATTTATCCAATCTAATCTGTACAAACCTTTAACACATGACTAATCTGCGTGTAAAATTTCCTTCGATTAATTACACAAAAGCGTCGAATTTCTTTAAATATGAGCATATTCTTGTACACAATCATCGAACACTCGAGTGTGATGTACAGTAGCAGTACTACAAACTCCACCGAACAGAAAAAAAAGAAACATTTCATGTAGATCTGCTCAAGTCCCCCAAAGAAGAAACAATAAGACATATAGCAAATCTCAATTATGATTGAGCCAAAGAAAGTGCTCAGGTGGAATGTCCAGAATCGGTTGTAAGCATCAATCTCGCCAAAAAGAATCGACAATTTGTGATTCATGCTATTGAACTGCTGCATGTAGACCACATTCTGGTAGTCGTACTTTCGTGTTGGGTTTGGTAGACTTTTGATCTGGTGGGTTAACTGACGCATTTTAGTCAACTCAATCGATTGCTTTATGAGAATACATCGAACAGTGATGACAAAATAGTTTACAATTCCAAGGCAATCTAAATTTAACAACAATAATTAAAAGACAATGTTATTCGTTCATAATGAATTACCCATAATCATATAGGAAATAAAGAAGAATGTAAAAAATATAATGCAAAAGTTACGAACTGTGTTAGTGAAATTGAGATAAATAAACAATTGGTAGAAACAATTGTAGAATGCCAACAGCGAAATAGTGGCCACCTTGAGCAAATGTTGAGTTTTGCGATTGAACAGATACAACTGTTTGCACTGATTCGACTGTAGCGCTTTTCCATTTTGTAGAATCTTTCTCCTATCATATAGAATCATTTGATATTTTCCATCTAAACTTGGTGCGGTCAAACGCCAAACCGAAATCCATAAACTCATGTTCAATGCAATGTACAGGATGACATCACTAAATTTCCAGGCGCCATTAATAAATATTTTGTGGACGTACACTTCGGGTAAATCGAGATATAGAGACCATTGAAAATTGTTCAAATACATAATGATGGTGGTGTCGAGTATGATGGTTAGATAGACCAATAGAGGAATGGACGAATGCTTCCGATAGGTGGAAGGCTTGACTGCATAGGTATTCTGCTCTTTCAGTGGATTCAGCTGCTGATGATACAAAATGTTGTAATGATCAATCACAAATCTCAAAGTATCACAAATTTGTTTGAGAAACATTTTTAGATTTTACAAAATTATAAAATATTACAATCTTAAATAAGCACACAAATCTGCAGAATCAAAACTAACTTTAAAGCTTATATTATTTTCAACCTTTAAAATATGCACCTTGAATTTAAAACCAAGACTCATTAAAAATATTCATAATCAAATGTACTCTTAAATTGCAATTAATTATATTTATTTTTTATTTTTTAATTAATAAAGAAGACAAACTTTCCGGTGCATTTAATCATTTACAAGGCTAATTAGTCTAGTTTGTAGTTAAACAAACTAAAAATTCTTAAGAATTAGTTAATTTAATTGAAAAATTAATCTTGTATGTTTACGGGTTTAAATAATTTAAGTTTAATTCAAGTACGTTCGATTGAATTCTTTCTATTTTTTTCGAGAACGTTATTTTTAAATTGCCAAGCCCGAATATGTCTTACACGTGTACGGCAATGACTTCTTATGATAAAAACAATTAATTTAATTAATTTTAAAAGTAAACAAAAATGTTCATTTTTCTTGAAAACAAAGCATTTTGCATTATATTATGATAGTTCATTCAGACAAACAGATACGTGAAACCGCTTGAACTGTATTAATTGATCCTTAATAATGAAGACCAAGCAAACAACCGATTAAGATACCGACATTGTGATACGTGAAACTGCTTGAACTGTATTAATTGATCCTTAATAATGAAGACCAAGTACTCTACCGATTAAGATACCGACATTGTGATACGTGAAACTGCTTGAACTGTATTAATTGATCCTTAATAATGAAGACCAAGCAAACAACCGATTAAGATACCGACATTGTGATACGTGAAACTGCTTGAACTGTATTAATTGATCCTTAATAATGAAGACCAAGCAAACAACCGATTAAGATACCGACATTGTGATACGTGAAACTGCTTGAACTGTATTAATTGATCCTTAATAATGAAGAATAAGCAAACAACCGATTAAGATACCGACATTGTGATACGTGAAACTGCTTGAACTGTATTAATTGATCCTTAATAATGAAGACCAAGCAAACAACCGATTAAGATACCGACATTGTGATACGTGAAACTGCTTGAACTGTATTAATTGATCCTTAATAATGAAGACCAAGCAAACAACCGATTAAGATACCGACATACAGATACGTGAAACTGCTTGAACTGTATTAATTGATCCTTAATAATGAAGACCAAGTACTCTACCGATTAAGATACCGACATTGTGATACGTGAAACTGCTTGAACTGTATTAATTGATCTTTAATAATGAAGACCAAGCAAACAACCGATTAAGATACCGACATTGTGATACGTGAAACTGCTTGAACTGTATTAATTGATCCTTAATAATGAAGACCAAGCAAACAACCGATTAAGATACCGACATTGTGATACGTGAAACTGCTTGAACTGTATTAATTGATCCTTAATAATGCTGAATAAGCAAACAACCGATTAAGATACCGACATTGTGATACGTGAAACTGCTTGAACTGTATTAATTGATCCTTAATAATGAAGACCAAGCAAACAACCGATTAAGATACCGACATACAGATACGTGAAACTGCTTGAACTGTATTAATTGATCCTTAATAATGAAGACCAAGCAAACAACCGATTAAGATACCGACATTGTGATACGTGAAACTGCTTGAACTGTATTAATTGATCCTTAATAATGAAGACCAAGCAAACAACCGATTAAGATACCGACATACAGATACGTGAAACTGCTTGAACTGTATTAATTGATCCTTAATAATGAAGACCAAGCAAACAACCAATTAAGATACCGACATACAGATACGTGAAACTGCTTGAACTGTATTAATTGATCCTTAATAATGAAGACCAAGCAAACAACCGATTAAGATACCGACATACAGATACGTGAAACTGCTTGAACTGTATTAATTGATCCTTAATAATGAAGACCAAGTACTCTACCGATTAAGATACCGACATACAGATACGTGAAACTGCTTGAACTGTATTAATTGATCCTTAATAATGAAGACCAAGTACTCTACCGATTAAGATACCGACATACAGATACGTGAAACTGCTTGAACTGTATTAATTTATCCTTAATAATGAAGACCAAGTACTCTACCGATTAAGATACCGACATTGTGATACGTGAAACTGCTTGAACTGTATTAATTGATCCTTAATAATGAAGACCAAGTACTCTACCGATTAAGATACCGACATACAGATACGTGAAACTGCTTGAACTGTATTAATTGATCCTTAATAATGAAGACCAAGCAAACAACCGATTAAGATACCGACATTGTGATACGTGAAACTGCTTGAACTGTATTAATTGATCCTTAATAATGAAGACCAAGCAAACAACCGATTAAGATACCGACATTGTGATACGTGAAACTGCTTGAACTGTATTAATTGATCCTTAATAATGAAGACCAAGTACTCTACCGATTAAGATACCGACATACAGATACGTGAAACTGCTTGAACTGTATTAATTGATCCTTAATAATGAAGACCAAGCAAACAACCGATTAAGATACCCACATTGTAGATACGTGAAACTGCTTGAACTGTATTAATTGATCCTTAATAATGAAGACCAAGCAAACAACCGATTAAGATACCGACATTGTGATACGTGAAACTGCTTGAACTGTATTAATTGATCCTTAATAATGAAGACCAAGCAAACAACCGATTAAGATACCGACATTGTGATAAGTGAAACTGCTTGAACTGTATTAATTGATCCTTAATAATGAAGACCAAGCAAACAACCGATTAAGATACCGACATTGTGATACGTGAAACTGCTTGAACTGTATTAATTGATCCTTAATAATGAAGACCAAGCAAACAACCGATTAAGATACCGACATACAGATACGTGAAACTGCTTGAACTGTATTAATTGATCCTTAATAATGAAGACCAAGCAAACAACCGATTAAGATACCGACATTGTGATACGTGAAACTGCTTGAACTGTATTAATTGATCCTTAATAATGAAGACCAAGTACTCTACCGATTAAGATACCGACATTGTGATACGTGAAACTGCTTGAACTGTATTAATTGATCCTTTATAATGAAGACCAAGCAAACAACCGATTAAGATACCGACATACAGATACGTGAAACTGCTTGAACTGTATTAATTGATCCTTAATAATGAAGACCAAGTACTCTACCGATTAAGATACCGACATTGTGATACGTGAAACTGCTTGAACTGTATTAATTGATCCTTAATAATGAAGACCAAGCAAACAACCGATTAAGATACCGACATACAGATACGTGAAACTGCTTGAACTGTATTAATTGATCCTTAATAATGAAGACCAAGTACTCTACCGATTAAGATACCGACATACAGATACGTGAAACTGCTTGAACTGTATTAATTGATCCTTAATAATGAAGACCAAGCAAACAACCGATTAAGATACCGACATTGTGATACGTGAAACTGCTTGAACTGTATTAATTGATCCTTTATAATGAAGACCAAGCAAACAACCGATTAAGATACCGACATACAGATACGTGAAACTGCTTGAACTGTATTAATTGATCCTTAATAATGAAGACCAAGCAAACAACCGATTAAGATACCGACATACAGATACGTGAAACTGCTTGAACTGTATTAATTTATCCTTAATAATGAAGACCAAGTACTCTACCGATTAAGATACCGACATTGTGATACGTGAAACTGCTTGAACTGTATTAATTGATCCTTAATAATGAAGACCAAGCAAACAACCGATTAAGATACCGACATTGTGATACGTGAAACTGCTTGAACTGTATTAATTGATCCTTTATAATGAAGACCAAGCAAACAACCGATTAAGATACCGACATACAGATACGTGAAACTGCTTGAACTGTATTAATTGATCCTTAATAATGAAGACCAAGCAAACAACCGATTAAGATACCGACATTGTGATACGTGAAACTGCTTGAACTGTATTAATTGATCCTTAATAATGAAGACCAAGCAAACAACCGATTAAGATACCGACATTGTGATACGTGAAACTGCTTGAACTGTATTAATTGATCCTTAATAATGAAGACCAAGCAAACAACCGATTAAGATACCGACATACAGATACGTGAAACTGCTTGAACTGTATTAATTGATCCTTAATAATGAAGACCAAGCAAACAACCGATTAAGATACCGACATACAGATACGTGAAACTGCTTGAACTGTATTAATTGATCCTTAATAATGAAGACCAAGTACTCTACCGATTAAGATACCGACATTGTGATACGTGAAACTGCTTGAACTGTATTAATTGATCCTTAATAATGAAGACCAAGCAAACAACCGATTAAGATACCGACATTGTGATACGTGAAACTGCTTGAACTGTATTAATTGATCCTTAATAATGAAGACCAAGCAAACAACCGATTAAGATACCGACATACAGATACGTGAAACTGCTTGAACTGTACTAATTGATCCTTAATAATGAAGACCAAGCAAACAACCGATTAAGATACCGACATTGTGATACGTGAAACTGCTTGAACTGTATTAATTGATCCTTAATAATGAAGACCAAGCAAACAACCGATTAAGATACCGACATTGTGATACGTGAAACTGCTTGAACTGTATTAATTGATCCTTAATAATGAAGACCAAGCAAACAACCGATTAAGATACCGACATACAGATACGTGAAACTGCTTGAACTGTATTAATTGATCCTTAATAATGAAGACCAAGCAAACAACCGATTAAGATACCGACATACAGATACTTGAAACTGCTTGAACTGTATTAATTGATCCTTAATAATGAAGACCAAGTACTCTACCGATTAAGATACCGACATTGTGATACGTGAAACTGCTTGAACTGTATTAATTGATCCTTAATAATGAAGACCAAGCAAACAACCGATTAAGATACCGACATTGTGATACGTGAAACTGCTTGAACTGTATTAATTGATCCTTAATAATGAAGACCAAGCAAACAACCGATTAAGATACCGACATACAGATACGTGAAACTGCTTGAACTGTACTAATTGATCCTTAATAATGAAGACCAAGCAAACAACCGATTAAGATACCGACATTGTGATACGTGAAACTGCTTGAACTGTATTAATTGATCCTTAATAATGAAGACCAAGCAAACAACCGATTAAGATACCGACATTGTGATACGTGAAACTGCTTGAACTGTATTAATTGATCCTTAATAATGAAGACCAAGCAAACAACCGATTAAGATACCGACATACAGATACGTGAAACTGCTTGAACTGTACTAATTGATCCTTAATAATGAAGACCAAGCAAACAACCGATTAAGATACCGACATACAGATACGTGAAACTGCTTGAACTGTATTAATTGATCCTTAATAATGAAGACCAAGTACTCTACCGATTAAGATACCGACATTGTGATACGTGAAACTGCTTGAACTGTATTAATTGATCCTTAATAATGAAGACCAAGCAAACAACCGATTAAGATACCGACATACAGATACGTGAAACTGCTTGAACTGTATTAATTGATCCTTAATAATGAAGACCAAGTACTCTACCGATTAAGATACCGACATTGTGATACGTGAAACTGCTTGAACTGTACTAATTGATCCTTAATAATGAAGACCAAGCAAACAACCGATTAAGATACCGACATACAGATACGTGAAACTGCTTGAACTGTATTAATTGATCCTTAATAATGAAGACCAAGCAAACAACCAATTAAGATACCGACATTGTGATACGTGAAACTGCTTGAACTGTATTAATTGATCCTTAATAATGAAGACCAAGCAAACAACCGATTAAGATACCGACATTGTGATACGTGAAACTGCTTGAACTGTATTAATTGATCCTTAATAATGAAGACCAAGCAAACAACCGATTAAGATACCGACATACAGATACGTGAAACTGCTTGAACTGTATTAATTGATCCTTAATAATGAAGACCAAGCATACTACCTATTATGATACCGACATACAGATACGTGAAACTGCTTGAACTGTATTAATTGATCCTTAATAATGAAGACCAAGTAAACCACCGATTAAGATACCGACATTGTGATACGTGAAACTGCTTGAACTGTATTAATTGATCCTTAATAATGAAGACCAAGCAAACAACCGATTAAGATACCGACATTGTGATACGTGAAACTGCTTGAACTGTATTAATTGATCCTTAATAATGAAGACCAAGCAAACAACCGATTAAGATACCGACATTGTGATACGTGAAACTGCTTGAACTGTATTAATTGATCCTTAATAATGAAGACCAAGTACTCTACCGATTAAGATACCGACATACAGATACGTGAAACTGCTTGAACTGTATTAATTGATCCTTAATAATGAAGACCAAGCAAACAACCGATTAAGATACCGACATACAGATACGTGAAACTGCTTGAACTGTATTAATTGATCCTTAATAATGAAGACCTAGTACACCACCGATTAAGATAACGACATTGTGATAAGTGAAACTGCTTGAACTGTATTAATTGATCCTTAATAATGAAGACCAAGCAAACAACCGATTAAGATACCAACATACAGATACGTGAAACTGCTTGAACTGTATTAATTGATCCTTAATAATGAAGACCAAGCAAACAACCGATTAAGATACCGACATACAGATACGTGAAACTGCTTGAACTGTATTAATTGATCCTTAATAATGAAGACCAAGCAAACAACCGATTAAGATACCGACATTGTGATACGTGAAACTGCTTGAACTGTATTAATTGATCCTTAATAATGAAGACCAAGCAAACAACCGATTAAGATACCAACATACAGATACGTGAAACTGCTTGAACTGTATTAATTGATCCTTAATAATGAAGACCAAGCAAACAACCGATTAAGATACCGACATACAGATACGTGAAACTGCTTGAACTGTATTAATTGATCCTTAATAATGAAGACCAAGCAAACAACCGATTAAGATACCGACATTGTGATACGTGAAACTGCTTGAACTGTATTAATTGATCCTTAATAATGAAGACCAAGCAAACAACCGATTAAGATACCAACATACAGATACGTGAAACTGCTTGAACTGTATTAATTGATCCTTAATAATGAAGACCTTGTATACTACCTATTAAGATACCGACATACAGATACGTGAAACTGCTTGAACTGTATTAATTGATCCTTAATACTGAAGACCAAGCAAACAACCGATTAAGATACCAACATTGTGATACGTGAAACTGCTTGAACTGTATTAATTGATCCTTAATAATGAAGACCAAGCAAACAACCGATTAAGATACCGACATTGTGATACGTGAAACTGCTTGAACTGTATTAATTGATCCTTAATAATGAAGACCAAGCAAACAACCGATTAAGATACCAACATACAGATACGTGAAACTGCTTGAACTGTATTAATTGATCCTTAATAATGAAGACCAAGCAAACAACCGATTAAGATACCAACATACAGATACGTGAAACTGCTTGAACTGTATTAATTGATCCTTAATAATGAAGACCTTGTATACTACCTATTAAGATACCGACATACAGATACGTGAAACTGCTTGAACTGTATTAATTGATCCTTAATAATGAAGACCAAGCAAACAACCGATTAAGATACCAACATACAGATACGTGAAACTGCTTGAACTGTATTAATTGATCCTTAATAATGAAGACCTAGTACACCACCGATTAAGATACCGACATTGTGATACGTGAAACTGCTTGAACTGTATTAATTGATCCTTAATAATGAAGACCAAGCAAACAACCGATTAAGATACCGACATTGTGATACGTGAAACTGCTTGAACTGTATTAATTGATCCTTAATAATGAAGACCAAGCAAACAACCTATTAAGATACCGACATACAGATACGTGAAACTGCTTGAACTGTATTAATTGATCCTTAATAATGAAGACCAAGCAAACAACCGATTAAGATACCAACATTGTGATACGTGAAACTGCTTGAACTGTATTAATTGATCCTTAATAATGAAGACCAAGCAAACAACCGATTAAGATACCAACATTGTGATACGTGAAACTGCTTGAACTGTATTAATTGATCCTTAATAATGAAGACCTAGTACACCACCGATTAAGATACCGACATACAGATACGTGAAACTGCTTGAACTGTATTAATTGATCCTTAATAATGAAGACCTAGTACACCACCGATTAAGATACCGACATTGTGATACGTGAAACTGCTTGAACTGTATTAATTGATCCTTAATAATGAAGACCAAGCAAACAACCGATTAAGATACCAACATACAGATACGTGAAACTGCTTGAACTGTATTAATTGATCCTTAATAATGAAGACCAAGTAAACCGCCGATTAAGATACCAACATACAGATACGTGAAACTGCTTGAACTGCATTAATTGATCCTTAATAATGAAGACCAAGTACTCTACCGATTAAGATACCGACATTGTGATACGTGAAACTGCTTGAACTGTACTAATTGATCCTTAATAATGAAGACCAAGCAAACAACCGATTAAGATACCGACATACAGATACGTGAAACTGCTTGAACTGTATTAATTGATCCTTAATAATGAAGACCAAGCAAACAACCGATTAAGATACCGACATTGTGATACGTGAAACTGCTTGAACTGTATTAATTGATCCTTAATAATGAAGACCTAGTACACCACCGATTAAGATACCGACATTGTGATACGTGAAACTGCTTGAACTGTATTAATTGATCCTTAATAATGAAGACCAAGCAAACAACCGATTAAGATACCGACATTGTGATACGTGAAACTGCTTGAACTGTATTAATTGATCCTTTAATTCTGAAGACCTAGTACACCACCGATTAAGATACCGACATTGTGATACGTGAAACTGCTTGAACTGTATTAATTGATCCTTAATAATGAAGACCAAGCAAACAACCGATTAAGATACCGACATTGTGATACGTGAAACTGCTTGAACTGTATTAATTGATCCTTAATAATGAAGACCAAGCAAACAACCGATTAAGATACCGACATTGTGATACGTGAAACTGCTTGAACTGTATTAATTGATCCTTTAATTCTGAAGACCTAGTACACCACCGATTAAGATACCGACATTGTGATACGTGAAACTGCTTGAACTGCATTAATTGATCCTTAATAATGAAGACCAAGCAAACAACCGATTAAGATACCGACATTGTGATACGTGAAACTGCTTGAACTGTATTAATTGATCCTTAATAATGAAGACCTAGTACACCACCGATTAAGATACCGACATTGTGATACGTGAAACTGCTTGAACTGTATTAATTGATCCTTAATAATGAAGACCAAGCAAACAACCGATTAAGATACCGACATTGTGATACGTGAAACTGCTTGAACTGTATTAATTGATCCTTAATAATGAAGACCAAGCAAACAACCGATTAAGATACCGACATTGTGATACGTGAAACTGCTTGAACTGTATTAATTGATCCTTAATAATGAAGACCTAGTACACCACCGATTAAGATACCGACATACAGATACGTGAAACTGCTTGAACTGCATTAATTGATCTTTAATAATGAAGACCAAGTACTCTACCGATTAAGATACCGACATTGTGATAAGTGAAACTGCTTGAACTGTATTAATTGATCCTTAATAATGAAGACCAAGCAAACAACCGATTAAGATACCGACATTGTGAGACGTGAAACTGCTTGAACTGTATTAATTGATCCTTAATAATGAAGACCAAGCAAACAACCGATTAAGATACCGACATTGTGATACGTGAAACTGCTTGAACTGTATTAATTGATCCTTAATTCTGAAGACCAAGCAAACAACCGATTAAGATACCGACATACAGATACGTGAAACTGCTTGAACTGTATTAATTGATCCTTAATAATGAAGACCAAGCAAACAACCGATTAAGATACCGACATTGTGATACGTGAAACTGCTTGAACTGTATTAATTGATCCTTAATAATGAAGACCAAGCAAACAACCGATTAAGATACCGACATTGTGATACGTGAAACTGCTTGAACTGTATTAATTGATCCTTAATAATGAAGACCTAGTACACCACCGATTAAGATACCGACATTGTGATACGTGAAACTGCTTGAACTGTATTAATTGATCCTTAATAATGAAGACCAAGCAAACAACCGATTAAGATACCGACATTGTGATACGTGAAACTGCTTGAACTGTATTAATTGATCCTTAATAATGAAGACCAAGCAAACAACCGATTAAGATACCGACATTGTGATACGTGAACCTGCTTGAACTGTATTAATTGATCCTTAATAATGAAGACCAAGCAAACAACCGATTAAGATACCGACATTGTGATACGTGAAACTGCTTGAACTGTATTAATTGATCCTTAATAATGAAGACCAAGTAAACCACCGATTAAGATACCGACATACAGATACGTGAAACTGCTTGAACTGTATTAATTGATCCTTAATAATGAAGACCAAGCAAACAACCGATTAAGATACCGACATTGTGATACGTGAAACTGCTTGAACTGTATTAATTGATCCTTAATAATGAAGACCTAGTACACCACCGATTAAGATACCGACATTGTGATACGTGAAACTGCTTGAACTGCATTAATTGATCTTTAATAATGAAGACCAAGCAAACAACCGATTAAGATACCGACATTGTGATACGTGAAACTGCTTGAACTGTATTAATTGATCCTTAATAATGAAGACCTAGTACACCACCGATTAAGATACCGACATTGTGATACGTGAAACTGCTTGAACTGTATTAATTGATCCTTAATAATGAAGACCAAGCAAACAACCGATTAAGATACCAACATACAGATACGTGAAACTGCTTGAACTGTATTAATTGATCCTTAATAATGAAGACCAAGCAAACAACCGATTAAGATACCAACATACAGATACGTGAAACTGCTTGAACTGCATTAATTGATCCTTAATAATGAAGACCAAGTACTCTACCGATTAAGATACCGACATTGTGATACGTGAAACTGCTTGAACTGTATTAATTGATCCTTAATAATGAAGACCAAGCAAACAACCGATTAAGATACCAACATACAGATACGTGAAACTGCTTGAACTGTATTAATTGATCCTTAATAATGAAGACCTAGTACACCACCGATTAAGATACCGACATACAGATACGTGAAACTGCTTGAACTGCATTAATTGATCTTTAATAATGAAGACCAAGCAAACAACCGATTAAGATACCGACATTGTGATACGTGAAACTGCTTGAACTGTATTAATTGATCCTTAATAATGAAGACCAAGCAAACAACCGATTAAGATACCGACATTGTGATACGTGAAACTGCTTGAACTGTATTAATTGATCCTTAATAATGAAGACCTAGTACACCACCGATTAAGATACCGACATTGTGATACGTGAAACTGCTTGAACTGTATTAATTGATCCTTAATAATGAAGACCAAGCAAACAACCGATTAAGATACCGACATTGTGATACGTGAAACTGCTTGAACTGTATTAATTGATCCTTAATAATGGAAACTGCTTGAACTGCATTAATTGATCTTTAATAATGAAGACCAAGCAAACAACCGATTAAGATACCGACATTGTGATACGTGAAACTGCTTGAACTGTATTAATTGATCCTTAATAATGAAGACCTAGTACACCACCGATTAAGATACCGACATACAGATACGTGAAACTGCTTGAACTGTATTAATTGATCCTTAATAATGAAGACCTAGTACACCACCGATTAAGATACCGACATTGTGATACGTGAAACTGCTTGAACTGTACTAATTGATCCTTAATAATGAAGACCAAGCAAACAACCGATTAAGATACCGACATAAAGATACGTGAAACTGCTTGAACTGTACTAATTGATCCTTAATAATGAAGACCAAGTACTCTACCGATTAAGATACCGACATACAGATACGTGAAACTGCTTGAACTGTATTAATTGATCCTTAATAATGAAGACCAAGTACTCTACCGAATAAGATACCGACATTGTGATTCGTGAAACTGCTTGAACTGTACTAATTGATCCTTAATAATGAAGACCAAGCAAACAACCGATTAAGATACCGACATTGTGATACGTGAAACTGCTTGAACTGTATTAATTGATCCTTAATAATGAAGACCAAGCAAACAACCGATTAAGATACCGACATACAGATACGTGAAACTGCTTGAACTGCATTAATTGATCCTTAATAATGAAGACCAAGCAAACAACCGATTAAGATACCGACATACAGATACGTGAAACTGCTTGAACTGTATTAATTGATCCTTAATAATGAAGACCAAGCAAACAACCGATTAAGATACCGACATTGTGATACGTGAAACTGCTTGAACTGTATTAATTGATCCTTAATAATGAAGACCAAGCAAACAACCGATTAAGATACCGACATTGTGATACGTGAAACTGCTTGAACTGTATTAATTGATCCTTAATAATGAAGAATAAGCAAACAACCGATTAAGATACCGACATTGTGATACGTGAAACTGCTTGAACTGTATTAATTGATCCTTAATAATGAAGACCAAGCAAACAACCGATTAAGATACCGACATAGTGATACGTGAAACTGCTTGAACTGTATTAATTGATCCTTAATAATGAAGACCAAGTACTCAACCGATTAAGATACCGACATTGTGATACGTGAAACTGCTTGAACTGTATTAATTGATCCTTAATAATGAAGACCAAGCAAACAACCGATTAAGATACCGACATACAGATACGTGAAACTGCTTGAACTGTATTAATTGATCCTTAATAATGAAGACCAAGCAAACAACCGATTAAGATACCGACATTGTGATACGTGAAACTGCTTGAACTGTATTAATTGATCCTTAATAATGAAGACCAAGCAAACAACCGATTAAGATACCGACATTGTGATACGTGAAACTGCTTGAACTGTATTAATTGATCCTTAATAATGAAGACCAAGCAAACAACCGATTAAGATACCGACATTGTTATACGTGAAACTGCTTGAACTGTACTAATTGATCCTTAATAATGAAGACCAAGCAAACAACCGATTAAGATACCGACATTGTGATACGTGAAACTGCTTGAACTGTATTAATTGATCCTTAATAATGAAGACCAAGCAAACAACCGATTAAGATACCGACATTGTGATACGTGAAACTGCTTGAACTGTATTAATTGATCCTTAATAATGAAGACCAAGCAAACAACCGATTAAGATACCGACATTGTGATACGTGAAACTGCTTGAACTGTATTAATTGATCCTTAATAATGAAGACCAAGCAAACAACCGATTAAGATACCGACATAAAGATACGTGAAACTGCTTGAACTGTACTAATTGATCCTTAATAATGAAGACCAAGTACTCTACCGATTAAGATACCGACATACAGATACGTGAAACTGCTTGAACTGTATTAATTGATCCTTAATAATGAAGACCAAGTACTCTACCGAATAAGATACCGACATTGTGATTCGTGAAACTGCTTGAACTGTACTAATTGATCCTTAATAATGAAGACCAAGCAAACAACCGATTAAGATACCGACATTGTGATACGTGAAACTGCTTGAACTGTACTAATTGATCCTTAATTCTGAAGACCAAGCAAACAACCGATTAAGATACCGACATACAGATACGTGAAACTGCTTGAACTGTATTAATTGATCCTTAATAATGAAGACCAAGCAAACAACCGATTAAGATACCGACATACAGATACGTGAAACTGCTTGAACTGTATTAATTGATCCTTAATAATGAAGACCAAGCAAACAACCGATTAAGATACCGACATTGTGATACGTGAAACTGCTTGAACTGTATTAATTGATCCTTAATAATGAAGACCAAGCAAACAACCGATTAAGATACCGACATTGTGATACGTGAAACTGCTTGAACTGTATTAATTGATCCTTAATAATGAAGAATAAGCAAACAACCGATTAAGATACCGACATTGTGATACGTGAAACTGCTTGAACTGTATTAATTGATCCTTAATAATGAAGACCAAGCAAACAACCGATTAAGATACCGACATACAGATACGTGAAACTGCTTGAACTGTATTAATTGATCCTTAATAATGAAGACCAAGTACTCTACCGATTAAGATACCGACATTGTGATACGTGAAACTGCTTGAACTGTATTAATTGATCCTTAATAATGAAGACCAAGCAAACAACCGATTATGATACCGACATACAGATACGTGAAACTGCTTGAACTGTATTAATTGATCCTTAATAATGAAGACCAAGCAAACAACCGATTAAGATACCGACATTGTGATACGTGAAACTGCTTGAACTGTATTAATTGATCCTTAATAATGAAGACCAAGCAAACAACCGATTAAGATACCGACATTGTGATACGTGAAACTGCTTGAACTGTATTAATTGATCCTTAATAATGAAGACCAAGCAAACAACCGATTAAGATACCGACATTGTTATACGTGAAACTGCTTGAACTGTACTAATTGATCCTTAATAATGAAGACCAAGCAAACAACCGATTAAGATACCGACATACTGATACGTGAAACTGCTTGAACTGTATTAATTGATCCTTAATAATGAAGACCAAGCAAACAACCGATTAAGATACCGACATTGTGATACGTGAAACTGCTTGAACTGTATTAATTGATCCTTAATAATGAAGACCAAGTACTCTACCGATTAAGATACCGACATTGTGATACGTGAAACTGCTTGAACTGTATTAATTGATCCTTAATAATGAAGACCAAGTACTCTACCGATTAAGATACCGACATTGTGATAAGTGAAACTGCTTGAACTGTATTAATTGATCCTTAATAATGAAGACCAAGCAAACAACCGATTAAGATACCGACATACAGATACGTGAAACTGCTTGAACTGCATTAATTGATCCTTAATAATGAAGACCAAGTACTCTACCGATTAAGATACCGACATTGTGATACGTGAAACTGCTTGAACTGTATTAATTGATCCTTAATAATGAAGACCAAGCAAACAACCGATTAAGATACCGACATTGTGATACGTGAAACTGCTTGAACTGTATTAATTGATCCTTAATAATGAAGACCAAGCAAACAACCGATTAAGATACCGACATTGTGATACGTGAAACTGCTTGAACTGTATTAATTGATCCTTAATAATGAAGACCAAGTACTCTACCGATTAAGATACCGACATTGTGATACGTGAAACTGCTTGAACTGTATTAATTGATCCTTAATAATGAAGACCAAGCAAACAACCGATTAAGCTACCGACATCGTTATACGTGAAACTGCTTGAACTGTATTAATTGATCCTTAATAATGAAGACCAAGCAAACAACCGATTAAGATACCGACATTGTGATACGTGAAACTGCTTGAACTGTATTAATTGATCCTTAATAATGAAGACCAAGCAAACAACCGATTAAGATACCGACATACAGATACGTGAAACTGCTTGAACTGTATTAATTGATCCTTAATAATGAAGACCAAGTACTCTACCGATTAAGATACCGACATACAGATACGTGAAACTGCTTGAACTGTATTAATTGATCCTTAATAATGAAGACCAAGTACTCTACCGATTAAGATACCGACATTGTGATACGTGAAACTGCTTGAACTGTACTAATTGATCCTTAATAATGAAGACCAAGCAAACAACCGATTAAGATACCGACATACAGATACGTGAAACTGCTTGAACTGTACTAATTGATCCTTAATAATGAAGACCAAGTACTCTACCGATTAAGATACCGACATACAGATACGTGAAACTGCTTGAACTGTATTAATTGATCCTTAATAATGAAGACCAAGTACTCTACCGATTAAGATACCGACATACAGATACGTGAAACTGCTTGAACTGTATTAATTGATCCTTAATAATGAAGACCAAGTACTCTACCGAATAAGATACCGACATTGTGATTCGTGAAACTGCTTGAACTGTATTAATTGATCCTTAATAATGAAGACCAAGCAAACAACCGATTAAGATACCGACATTGTGATACGTGAAACTGCTTGAACTGTATTAATTGATCCTTAATAATGAAGACCAAGCAAACAACCGATTAAGATACCGACATACAGATACGTGAAACTGCTTGAACTGTATTAATTGATCCTTTATAATGAAGACCAAGCAAACAACCGATTAAGATACCGACATACAGATACGTGAAACTGCTTGAACTGTATTAATTGATCCTTAATAATGAAGACCAAGCAAACAACCGATTAAGATACCGACATTGTGATACGTGAAACTGCTTGAACTGTATTAATTGATCCTTAATAATGAAGACCAAGCAAACAACCGATTAAGATACCGACATTGTGATACGTGAAACTGCTTGAACTGTATTAATTGATCCTTAATAATGAAGAATAAGCAAACAACCGATTAAGATACCGACATTCTGATACGTGAAACTGCTTGAACTGTATTAATTGATCCTTAATAATGAAGACCAAGCAAACAACCGATTAAGATACCGACATACAGATACGTGAAACTGCTTGAACTGTATTAATTGATCCTTAATAATGAAGACCAAGTACTCTACCGATTAAGATACCGACATTGTGATACGTGAAACTGCTTGAACTGTATTAATTGATCCTTTATAATGAAGACCAAGCAAACAACCGATTAAGATACCGACATACAGATACGTGAAACTGCTTGAACTGTATTAATTGATCCTTAATAATGAAGACCAAGCAAACAACCGATTAAGATACCGACATTGTGATACGTGAAACTGCTTGAACTGTATTAATTGATCCTTAATAATGAAGACCAAGCAAACAACCGATTAAGATACCGACATTGTGATACGTGAAACTGCTTGAACTGTATTAATTGATCCTTAATAATGAAGACCAAGCAAACAACCGATTAAGATACCGACATTGTTATACGTGAAACTGCTTGAACTGTACTAATTGATCCTTAATAATGAAGACCAAGCAAACAACCGATTAAGATACCGACATTGTGATACGTGAAACTGCTTGAACTGTATTAATTGATCCTTAATAATGAAGACCAAGCAAACAACCGATTAAGATACCGACATTGTGATACGTGAAACTGCTTGAACTGTATTAATTGATCCTTAATAATGAAGACCAAGTACTCTACCGATTAAGATACCGACATACAGATACGTGAAACTGCTTGAACTGTATTAATTGATCCTTAATAATGAAGACCTAGTACTCTACCGATTAAGATACCGACATTGTGATACGTGAAACTGCTTGAACTGTATTAATTGATCCTTAATAATGAAGACCAAGTACTCTACCGATTAAGATACCGACATTGTGATACGTGAAACTGCTTGAACTGCATTAATTGATCCTTAATAATGAAGACCAAGCAAACAACCGATTAAGATACCGACATTGTGATACGTGAAACTGCTTGAACTGTATTAATTGATCCTTAATAATGAAGAATAAGCAAACAACCGATTAAGATACCGACATTGTGATACGTGAAACTGCTTGAACTGTATTAATTGATCCTTAATAATGAAGACCAAGCAAACAACCGATTAAGATACCGACATTGTGATACGTGAAACTGCTTGAACTGTATTAATTGATCCTTAATAATGAAGACCAAGCAAACAACCGATTAAGATACCGACATTGTGATACGTGAAACTGCTTGAACTGTATTAATTGATCCTTAATAATGAAGACCAAGCAAACAACCGATTAAGATACCGACATTGTGATACGTGAAACTGCTTGAACTGTACTAATTGATCCTTAATAATGAAGACCAAGTACTCTACCGATTAAGATACCGACATTGTGATACGTGAAACTGCTTGAACTGTATTAATTGATCCTTAATAATGAAGACCAAGTACTCTACCGATTAAGATACCGACATTGTGATACGTGAAACTGCTTGAACTGTATTAATTGATCCTTAATAATGAAGACCAAGCAAACAACCGATTAAGATACCGACATACAGATACGTGAAACTGCTTGAACTGTATTAATTGATCCTTTATAATGAAGACCAAGCAAACAACCGATTAAGATACCGACATACAGATACGTGAAACTGCTTGAACTGTATTAATTGATCCTTAATAATGAAGACCAAGCAAACAACCGATTAAGATACCGACATTGTGATACGTGAAACTGCTTGAACTGTATTAATTGATCCTTAATAATGAAGACCAAGCAAACAACCGATTAAGATACCGACATTGTGATACGTGAAACTGCTTGAACTGTATTAATTGATCCTTAATAATGAAGACCAAGCAAACAACCGATTAAGATACCGACATTGTGATACGTGAAACTGCTTGAACTGTATTAATTGATCCTTAATAATGAAGACCAAGCAAACAACCGATTAAGATACCGACATACAGATACGTGAAACTGCTTGAACTGTATTAATTGATCCTTAATAATGAAGACCAAGCAAACAACCGATTATGATACCGACATTGTGATACGTGAAACTGCTTGAACTGTATTAATTGATCCTTAATAATGAAGACCACTCTAGCTCTCGGTAATTATTTTAGTTAAGCCATTTACCACCGAACATAAACTTATTGAACCTGTAAGGTAAATATATACTAATATGACTATTGTTATTTATTTCTCTTTAAATTGCTCTAATTTTTCATTAGATATCAATATCATGTACGAATAATATCTCTTACATTCTCATCTTTTGCAGCGATATCTTGAACAAAAGTACCAAAATTTAGGAAAGGCTACCATGAAATATTCTACAATTATGAAAATACTTGAAAATGATTTGCGGGTGATGAAGGACAATTTCCGTATACAATTGATTGAGTTTGGAGTTGATCAAGTTGCAGATTTGATTGCTGAAGTGCTCAATTTGAAAAAGTAAAATTAAATTAATGATAAAGACAAATTTAATATTGTATCCAATCAGCAATCAATTGTCTTACAATACTCAAAGTGTTGCTAAATTCTTAAATATTACAAAAAACTTAACAAACAAGCTCGAATGAATTTAATTAAATAATACAACATTAATTGCAACTACTATTTATTAAAAATTGATTCGAAATTTGTGTTGAGAAACCTAAGATTCCGATAAAAATAGTTGATAAAGTGTATTTCGTTTATCTTGACTATTGGATTTGGCTTTCTGATCATCATGTAAATTTAAATTATCAGAAATTTGTGCATTTGCATATTCATTCATGTTTTGTGAACAGAAACATTGTTTGTTCAAATATTTTTGTAAAATTGATTGATTTGCTTGTTGACCTCCTGGTGAAACAATTATTGTTTTTGCTGTTGTTGATAAATTAATGGCGTCCGTATTATTTATTTACATCGAGCTTCATGAAGCCTTCATAGCTTGAAAAATGCGAGTTTTTATCAAATAACAATTTCTGTTTACAGTGATCGCAATTGTGACCATTGCCTCCAGAACTCTCAACGAAATTTAATGATTAACAATTTTATTATGTTAATTTAATATATTTAATAAATGTAATCAATGAATGCAAGATTCATGTAATTAAAAATTAAAGTTTAATTATTTTCACCAATTAATTACTCAAGTCCACAAAAACAATTACAACTAACCCCTGCGGTAACACGTCTTTAATTAGGTTAACATTGGTTTTATTTTGGGCGCGTTCAACGACTTTTTGAAATGACCGTAAAGAAAATAGAAAACATTGGAGCACATTTCGAGTGCATCATCTGAAGCTAAAAATGAATTAAAACATTCAATTTTCTCAGGTTCACTGATGCTTCACTACTACACCCCGTATATGCCCAATAGGGCACCGAACCAGTAGCCACTAGTGTTCTTGCCTTTGCACCTACTAATTCTGTCAACAAGTTACCTAACCTTATAGCTCTTTCCTGATTGTCCTATGTTTTGTGTGTGTGTTTGAATTTCTGTACTCTTTTGTATTAAACTCTTTCATCATGTCAACTAAACAAAATGCAATCATTTAGCACTGCATGATGATTCTTGTTATTTGCAAGGTGAATAGACATTTATGTTCATTTTTGATGGCCTTCTTCAATATAACCATCACAATCATTACCAGTCATGGTCTTTCTTCATAATTTAACTAGGCGCACAAAATGAATTGTTCAATTGTTTGTTTTAAAAATAGAATTGTTTGTTTGTTTATTTTGTGTGTTCCAAGTTTATTCTCTTTGGTTAGCTGCCAAAATTGGGTTATTCACAAATTGCTTCCACTTTGTTACGACAAGCATCAAGTGCCACTGCTGAATCAGCTCAGTAATGGTATTCACTAAATAACAATTTGCACAGGATAATTTGCTTTTTGTTTGATTAGAAAGCTTTTCTTTGAATGCTTCTATTAAATTGAACAATTTTTTTGTACTTCCAGAATCTCAGGTAAATTTGAATTAAATAAATGTCGAATTGTTTAATTCAATGTTTATTTTAGTCAATGCGCACAGATCTAACACTATGCCTCAACTGGACCGATTATCGCATTCAGACCATAACCGTAGACTCAGTGTCTGCAATTGGATTGAAACGAACATTGCATTTGACCACAGTTAAACTCACAAACTTTGACAGCCTTTGGCTTCCGAGAGTATTCTTTCGAAACGCACTTCGGTCCAACACAGTCAACACACTGAGCAATGTTGAGTATGCTCAAATTTGGCCTGAACAGAAATTGGTCAAGTTTTGCACTCGAATGGCGGTTACTTTTCTTTGCCGTATGACACTGGTCAACTTTCCATTTGATGAACACTTTTGTCAATTTGAGTTGGAAAGTTGTGAGTCCTATTTATTGATTTTTTACAAACTAATTAAGATCAGTTTTATTTAGTTGTTCAGCAATTGAGAATAAATATGCATCAAATGGAATCAGTGGAAGGCAATACACAATTTAGAGTCCGTGATACATTTACGGGACAGTGCAGTCAAGTTGCAACAGGACAATATCAATTTCAACAAATGAAAAATTTTACTACAAGTCCTCCAAATTGTGTTTTTGCAGGTGTTCATTTGATTAGAAATGTCAACTATTACGTCATTCGCTACTACTGTCCTTCCTTCTTTATTGTGATGATTAGTTTTTGTGGTTTCTGGTTACCGTCGAACGCCTTTCCGGCACGAATTACACTCACAGCACAGGTCCAATTGGCTCTTTTCACCACCAGCAGACGTGCTTACCTCGATGTGCCCTTAGATGGAATTGTCTCCCTGTACTGGTGGCTGTGGGGTTGTCAGTTCTTTGTGTACATGTGCCTGTCCGAATTTGTGATTGCACTCACTTGGGCACAGGCCATCAACGACATGAAAGCTGGCCGCAAAGCAAACAAAACCATCGTGGAACGACACATTTTTTCCAAACTTAAAGCGTTTAATCATTGTGGCAATTTTGGCAAAGTGATTGATCGAACAATTTACTTATTCTTTGGGCCAATTGATCATTATCGCGAACCAGAAAATCGCAACAAGGTCGATTACTTTGCCCGAATAGTTTATCCGATTTTACTACTCATTTTTGTTTTTGTCTACATTCTTTCCACCGTTCCAGGCTGGGCTAACAAATGGAGATGGTAGAGGGCGTGACTAGGAAACAAATGCAAACATTGCAGTGATTTAATGAATTTTGTTTGTCATTTGCACTTGAGAAATGTAAATTCATTTCGTAATATAAACAATCATTTCTGTGTTGTCGTCAAGTGACAATCAAATATGCAAATATGTACAATTAAACTCGTTGACGCAAAAGCATGAGAAAGAATTTTTACACACGCAAAACATGACAAGATTGCACTTACAAACAATTAATTCATTAAGCGATGCAACACTGGACAAATGTTATGCTTGTCAAACGATTGCCGCTCATGACGTGAATGTTTACGATCAAAGTTGACAATTAAGAAAATGATCATTACCAATTGGTTGATATAAACAAAACAGTACATTCAATGGAGTTTTCTCTCGTAAATCATTGTCACAGCAATAATATAAGAAAAGTTAAGCACAAAACATTAATTACATTAAAATTAGTCCAGCTATATATATTTTAAAAAAAGTTCATACAGCTCCTTCAAATTTAATAATTGTTTTAATTAGCCAATTACAAGCAAAATTAAAATTTGTTTTAAAATTGTGATTAGTAAACACTAGGAAATAATGAGGACAACTACGACAAAACAGAGAACTACAAGAATACGAAATTGTAGTTTAAAGTGTTCATTTTTTGCTAATTGGAAAAATGCTATGCTTGGATTCACTTTATTTGGATTATTTTCTAGTTAGAATAAATTGAAGTCAATGCCCAAGAGTTCAAAATTCAATTATAAATTAAAGCACTGCTGTGAAGCCAATTTAAAGGCCTAGCAATTGTACAAAACAGCACAAACAGGGTTCAACTGCCAATTCGGCTGAGCCAAACTGTAGACACTTTCGGACAAAATTTGAATTAAATTTTATTAGCCAGTCTTATACAGTTTGATCAATTTGTGACAATTACAATAAATTCCAGGAACACGAAACACAAGTGGGGTTACTGGTGGTGAAACTCACCTGGATTTTTTCTGGATACACGTAAGTGCCCATTAGGTTTACGAGTACAATAATGATTACAGTCGCCAATGAAACAGGCGAATACTTTCAGTTCCAAAATTATATCGGACTAAACAAGACTTCAAGACAAATCTATCACAATCTAAATAATATACCTAAATGTATTACAGTCAATTTTGTGTTCACATTTGCCATTCCATTTTTGGTGTTGATTTTTGTCTACACGGCGATCATTCGAAAACTTATTAAAAGTAGAAATTTTAATATCAAAAGAACATTTTTAAACTGTTAAATTTAAATTTAAATTATTTGGCAAAAGTAAAAAATTATTTTTGCATACAGTTTCAATTCCGAAGCAGTGTCAAGTTGTGCTACAAACTTTCAAACCTCTATCAGTTTGAATCGAGTTCAAAATGCAAATATTCGTAATTGGTTTGTGTTGGATCCCGATCAAAGTGATTCAAATGTTGCACGAATTTGATTTCATTTTGTACTGCACCGAACAGCAGTTTCACAACCAACTCTACCTCTTCCTTGCATTCCACTAGCTCGCAATGGCAAACAGGTTTGTCAATCCAATCCTGAACACTTTTACGAGTCAACGATTTTGGGTAATTGGAAAAAATAATTATTAAATTTTAATTAATAAACTCTTTTAGAGCGATTTGCAAGAAATTTTTAATTTATCGTAAAGTTACATTTTGTATTTCTGTATTGAATGTCGAACACTTCTGATTGGTGTTGTGCAATCAACAATTCTCTTGAAATCTCTTTTTTTTCTGTTAATTGGTTTATATATAGAAGCAAGTGTATAGAAGTTCGACACGAGGCTGGCTCGAACGCACAAAAACAATAACAACCCTTCAAAAGCTGCCAAAACAAGTCGCGTACGATTGGATTTTCACGTTAAAAATTATGAAAAATGTAGACAAAATTTTCCATTTTAAAATTTAATAAAGTGTTTTACATTTTAATAACAGAATTAATACATTTGAACATAAACATGTTGACACACTACTGACTTATATAGCGGGATTATCACTTTTTGGGCCACCTACACGTACATCGAAATGTCCCCATTTTGCCGCTTGATCGTGAACTAATTAGAGAGAAAGTCAAATTAGAGAGAGAGAGAAAATGGCGTTTTCAAGAAAGAACGTTTCCAATGTCTGGTTATGGCGTGAAAGGCTAAAACTTAAAAAGGGCTCATATAAAAAGGATGCTCATACCCAATTTTGTGCTTCATTCGTTCATTAGTATTACAGCTAAGAAGGTCAAGTTCAAAACCATTGAAAAAAGTGAAATAGAACAAAGAGAAAAGCGATGGAGGACATTAAAAAAAATGTTTCTTTTGTGAATCAACAAATGAAGAATTACGAAAACCTCATTGCTGCTAATGACACAATGCAAATTTTTACGACTGTTTCGAATTTTGTGAATGGATCGCAGATAGTGGAGAGGTGTATAAACGATTCGAGTGTTGATCTGCTAGTGCCGGAAAAGCATGTCCGCCAACTGATGTCCACGCTGTTTCGCATCATATCAGCACTTGCTATATTTGGCAATGTTTGTGTGATTATGGTTCAGTTGATGTCTTTTCCCTGGTCGGTCATGCCCAACATTCGCAAGTATATGATCAGTCTGGCTGTGTCCGACATTGCTATCGGCATGCTGTGTTTGCCATTTGTGTTTAACGACTATGTCCTTGGGTCATGGACTTTTCCGCACTGGCTTTGTCCCTTCTCTCAATATGTTCAATTGGTGAACGTTTTTGTCACATCAACCACCTTGATGTTTATTGCGCTGGAAAGGTTTGTTATTTTTTCTGTTGAAAATAATCTAAATAATTCTTTAGATACACTGAAAAATTTTATCCTTTATCCTATTTTCAACGTATTTTAAAATCAAAGTCAAACTTACTGATATTGTTCACCTGGATTGTTGGTTTGATTTATTCGTGGGTGCCAGTCCGATATACGGAAGCACAGCTATATAATGTTTCCGATTCGAACGGTTCTTATTACTCATCCAATGACACTTATCACTGTGTAAATTATGTCGGCTTAGGGTCAAGTTCACGGCAAACCTATGTAATGGTTAATTTTGTGATTACTTTCGCGATTCCTTTGTTGGTGATGATCTACACTTACAGTTCAATTAAGCGTGAATTGATCCATAATAAACACTTGAAGAAGTTGTGCTTATTCAGAACGGTAGGAATTACTGTTGAATGCACTGTGTGTTACGAATAATTGACTGATGCTTTTGTAGATCGATTGTGACAAACTTTCCAAGGCTCTGCCGACCAATGCTTTGAACAATCAAACCACCGTTTTGGTCAATTCTAAGTCTGGCGTCTCCAACGTCATACAGACAAACATTGAAAATGAAATGTTGATTCATGTAGGTTCTAGAAATAACAATTTTTGAATTATTAAAATTTATTGTTTTTTTTGCAGACAATAAAAATCGCATTCCTGATTAGCCTAATATACGTACTGTGTTGGACCCCATTAAAAGTGTATCAAGCGTTGCACGAATTTGAACTCATTTCGTCCTGCACCGAACAACAATTTTACATTAATCTCTATCTCGGCATCGCATTCCACACGCTCGCAATGGCCAACATTTTTCTGAATCTACCGGTATACATTTTTGCTAGTCCAACATTTATGGTAAGTAATCTATTTTAGAAAGATTTTTTGAATTAATTTTAACTTTTAGCTTGAATTTCGGTACATTTGCGGTTCATTTTTTTGCCGACATTCAAACCACAAAAAGAAATGTTGCTTGTGTGTTCATCAAGCAAATCAATGTCGCTTATGCGCAATGAACTAAAGGTACAGTTTACGTAATAAAATTTTGTATTTAAAAAACTTACAAAATATTTTCGAATACGCTCTCAATAGTGGACAGGAACAAAATTAGTGTTTATAAATTTGCTTGCAAATTTCGACGATTTCTCCTAAGCGTATAACACCACAGAAATACTACCCAAAATACGAAGGAAACAATCGGTGTTAAAATTAGAATTAGAAATACAATCACAAGTTCATCTTCGCTATCCATATTTTCATTTTTGCATTAAACAACCTTTCAATCGAACAAACACTGATCGAATGATACTCGTTACCAGAAATAAATTCTATTTATCTCGTGCACTTCTCGTCATTCATGCCCAGTACATGATCTAGTTCTTCTAGTCAAAATGTATCACGAATTAGCGTTAAAATCGTTAAAATATTCCACATTAACAAAAAAGCTTTTGAGTAGAATCGCGCGTAAACACTTGATTCGTGTGATTGGTGACTTTCTTCTCAACCTTTCATCGGCATAAATGTCAACCTGCACTTTACTTTGTTGTAAACAATTGCTTTTGTTGATTTTGATTCCATGTTTGTACTCTCGTGTTCTGCGTCATCGCCTTTTTATTGTAAACATTCGAAGATAAATAATCAAATTCCAAGTTAATATTCAAACATGTGTGAGGTATAGATTTATTGTTCATTTTATTTAGGTCATCTTTTAATTTTTATTAAACAAAACAAAATATGTCGAATCCATAATAATCAACTTAAGATTCTAATACAATTATCATTTTTTCTTGACCAGCATCATAAACAGAATGCTAATATAGGAAAATAGCTACTTATCAAAATATTATTGAATTTCATTAATTATTAATATAATACAATCACATACCAATTGAAACATTTGCGAATTGATGCGATAATTGTTGATTAACTTAAACGAGATTCGTGAAATGAAGCCAAAACTTTCAGCTATGCCATCGATCTATTTTTATAATTATTAAAAATGATAATAAATTTATTTGTTCATAAATGCCTTTAATAAATTGTTTATATCAAAGGGATAAACCATCTGAAAGAGCAAACAAAATTGTAGATTTTTCCTGTGAATCGCACAATTTTTGTATACAATCCAGGAACTTTCATAAGTGACCAGCAGCAATATTAAGCTGAACTCTACAGCAAAGCTAATGAAAAATGTTTTCTGAAAGCCAATTTGAGACGGAACAAAAATGCTTGCGTAGGCGAGATAGCAAATTTCACAGACATAAACCACAAAATAGATTGTGAGGTAGCGACACCAGAAACGATTTTGGGCGCGAATTTCTTCGTAAAGTGATAGAATGTTTTGTTGGTGTTTGGAAAATTGACGCCAAATATGGTGATTTTTATTTGATTTTTGTAGATTTGGATTTGTGTTTATTTTAGTCACAACGCGGCGAATCATTTGCTCAATTCGGTTTAGATTATATTTCTGTTTGATTCTAATGTATCGAACAGTGAGACTGAAGTAATAGAGCATAAATAAATTGCCTGTTAAATTTAACAATTTTTAAGTTCTGAAAATGATTAAATTATATTCTTACTAATGGAAGAATAGATGAAAAATGTTGGAATACAAAACAACATTACATAGTCGTGCAACGAATCGGTCCACTTTTTCAAAAAATGGTACGTGAAAAATGCTTCAACTTGAAACAACATGAAAAACACCAAAAAGGGAATGAAACATTTCACCCCTTTCCGGTAAATGTAAATCTGATTTGTCTCAGTTGGATTCATGCCTAAGGAAATGCAAAATTATTTCTGCTAAAACATTAACGTAACTTACGTTTTCCATTTGAATAAATTTTCACATTTCTGTGACCTTTTTGCTCAACAAACAGAAACATTTGATGCTTCCAATTGAGCATTGGATCCAACAGCAAACACCCAAACACAATGAACGACATACCAATCGCCATTCCAATGATAGCATCACCTTTTTGCCAATATTCATAAGGGAATATTAGATGGGTAAACAGGTTTGGCATGCCCTCATGGGTATAGTGAAAATTATTCTCGTATAACATATAGATGCTGTCGAGTATAATGTAAAATGGCAGCAAAAATGGTATAAGATAGTGATAATTTGGTGGAGTGAATTCTTGTTGACGTCGATTCACTTGTTCGAGATTCAATTTGTACACTCGAACGTCCTTGACCGGATCTAAATCATTGTAGAGCACACGAAAATGCACAATCAAGGTCTCTCGGATGTGACATACAAATTCTGAAAATAACAAATTTCTAAGCATTTTTAAAATTGAATTTTGAATGATTTCGAAAAATCAAGAATATTTGAATAATCTTTGACTATTTTGACAAGTATCTAGTTGAAATTCATTTTTGGAAATTTGGAAATTTTTAATTATAATATCAATCATGATTGTTATATTATTGATTAACAATAAATCAATTTTTTTTTCATTTTCCTTTCGGGTCGCGGTGGTGTGGCAAAGGGCCGTTCGGGGTTATGGCAAATAAATCAATTATTTTTTAGGTAAAATAATAATTATACCTATTTACACTATCGCAAGCACTAATACACTGCAAATTACCTCTACTTGTTTCGTTCACTGCATGCCCTCTTCAATATACATTTTGACATGCATTTGCTACACTTTCCTATCATTCCAAAGCGACACTACAGCTACATGATTCGTTCAATGGTTGTCCCAAAGTGTGCTTTTTCTCATCTGCATTTATAAATTGTTTGCTCAAATACAATATAACTAGTAGACACTGCACATCTACAAAAATTATCAATAAAAATAAGATAAAACAGATTGATAACAAAATTGATTGATAAGAGTATGCACAAAATTAGTACAATTTTTTGGACAATTATCAAAAATCAGACATGATTCATGATACATATTGAAGAATTGAATGTGAAGTATATAAACTCATTGGCATGGGAAAGCTCGAATTAATCAAATTATTTAGACACAAGCTTTAATCGAAACTCAAAATGAACTCACAAATTCTCTTGCTTACTCTTTTTGGTCTGTTTCTGATCTATGTAATCAAGTACGTTTTTTTCTTTTCGTTTCTAAATTTTATTATATTTTAAATTAATTTTTTTTTAAAGAAAACTCTATATACATTTTACCCAATGGAAGCGGCAAGGACTTCCGGGTTTCAACTTTGTTTCCTATTACTTTGTGTTCGATCAAGTTGACAAATATCAGGAGAAGTAAGCAAAGAAATTTGGGAAAATCTACGGTGGCTATCGCACTACTACTCCGTGTCTTTGGGTGAATGATGCTCGACTTGCTCATGATTTGTCAATTAAGGAGTTGCACAAATTTCCGATTCGAAATTCTTTCTATACTGGAAGTAGCAATATTAAGCATTCGCTCTTCTTTATGGAAGCAAACGACGATTGGAAGCGAATACGATCGATTGTCACACCTGCCTTCACTTCGGGCAAGTTGAAGCAAATGTTGAGTCCAATTGAACGAATTTCGGTTAATTTCATTGAAAATTTGCGAATTCATGCCAAGACGGGCGATACGTTTGATATGAAAAAGTACATTGGCGGTTTCGCCATGGATGTGATCGCCCGATGTGTCTATGGCATTGAACTCGACTCGGTCGCCACGCCCAATCATCCTGTAGTGGTGAATGCTAAGAAGATTCTCAATGTTGACATGACTTTCAGTATGATCATGTCCATATTCTTCCCGTCGATTGCAAAGTTTGTTGATCAGTTTGAAAGATATTCTCGAAACGGATCGATAATTTGAAAATAACCCATCAATCTATCAAAAAATAAGTAAAAATAGATGCCTTAATAAAAACAATAATTACTTTTAAAAAGTAACCAATTCTGGCTGGATAAATCACTTGAAATAGCAAACAAAAATGTTGCATCTGTTTGTGGAGAATATTATTTTTGTAGACAATCAGTGAACATTCATAGGTGACCATCACAAGAACGCAAACAACAATTCAACAGCAAAGAATATGAAAAAGCCCTTTTGATAACCAATTTTGGTTGGCACATAAAAGGCCGCATAAGTTAGGTAGCAAATCTCGATGATGTACACCAAAAAGTACAGAGTCAAATATCAACTCCAGAAACGATTTTGAGCTTTGATTTCTTCGTAGATTTGTAGAATGCTTTGTTGAATCTTAGAAAATTTCTTCATTATTAAAATATTTTGTATTTGATTTTTAAGATTTTTCTGTTTGCCTGAGATCTTGTCTATTATATTTTTCGTGAGTTTTGTTATTTTTCCAAGTTTGCCCTGCTGCTTGATACGAACGTACAGTTAGAGTAAAATAGTAAAGCATAAAAAGATTACTAAATGAAGAATAAATAAAAAAATATTATTATGAACAGCAATACAAAGTAATCGTTGACAGAATTGGTCCATTTGTGGCGAAAATTGTTGATGAAAAAATAAATGAATTAAAAATTATTATAAACAGAACCATCAGTGGAATGATCGATTTTATCTTTCTTCGATACGAAAAGATTTTTTAGAGATTCATTTTGGCTCATAACTATAAATCAAATCGTAAGCACATCGTTTTTTCTTTTAATTAACTAGCAAATTACCTCGTCCATTTTCAATAATTTTAACCGACTTTCTATCTCTTTTATCTCGGATTAAAAACATGTGATATCTTGGATCCAACATTCGATCAAACAGCAAACATCCAAACACCACCCATGACATGACGATTTCTTCCCCAATGATGACATCACCTTCTTGCCAAAATTCATATGGAAATATTTGATGTGTAAACAGGAGTGGAAAGGATTTATAAGAATAATGAAATCTTTTTTCGCTCAAAACGACAATCGAATGAACGACTATGCAAAAATGCAATCGAAAATGGAATCAAATAGTGTCGGTTGATGAGTGGCCGTTTCGTTGTTTGGCCGTTTGGTGATTTGGACAACAATGCTTGAGCATTCAATCTGTAGATAGACACATCTTTCACTGGATCTAGGTCATAGTATAGTACACGAAAATGGGCTAGCGCAATTTTTTTTTCAAAGTTTGAAAATAATTTCCAAAATGGAAAAGATTTTTCTTCAATCATGTTTGCTTTCGCATACAACAGAAATGAGAAATTAGAATTTAATGGAAAATTTCTCATTTATAGTGACATTGTGCCAGATTCTTAAAATTTTTAATTTGATCATGTGACTTTCAACGACACCGGATACGTGATTCACTGATTCGCTAATGACAATTTAAGTACAAATTCATTAATAATTCATTTTTAAACCATTTTTTTGTCAAAAATCAAAAATGATTTACAACTATTTAACAAGAGTAATTAAATGTGATTTTTCTGTGACAATTTGTACGAAATCATTAAGAATTTACCATGGAGCATTAGATACTGCAAATAAAATCAATGAACATTAATCACAGATTAATTTATTTTAAATAAATTTGTACCTTAGTGAATGTAGCCAATGAAATTAAGCCAAAGCTTCCATAAGTGAAACCATATCGATTTGTATTGTGGCACGCGAAAATGTCTTTACAAATGTCAAAACGCGTTCGTAGCACCATCTGGCGTCTCTTTGGATTACGAACAACCAAACTGAACAAAGTCGAACTGCTTCTGTGAATATGTTTAGAGCATTGAGCCAACAGCAGATGAACAACAAAAAATAAAGTTCAACTCATAAATAATAAAAAAACCAATGACATATTTGTTTTCAAGCTGATCAGTGATGAGCATCACCGTCTGAATGATGTTCAGAGGACAGAGAGCGAGCAGAAATGCGAGAAATAACTTTCCATATTTTTGGTTAATCTTGAGCAGGAATAATAAAGTTTGCTTGAAATTGGTACTAAACTTAGTGTAAAGTGTAACACAATTTTTCGAGACCAAAAACGATAGAATGAGACATGTTTGTTTGAGCCGCAGATAAAATATGACCAACAATGCAAAAATAAAAATTGTCAGAAAAATTATTCGATATAAAAAATAAATTTGCCCATTTAAAAAACAATAGATCATTTATAAGTTGTCATGAATATTATGAAATTATAATAAATAATTAAGCAAGTCGCAATTAAAAGTGCTTGTTGAAACAATACAAAATATATTTGACTGTTAATAATTTATGACATGATATAATGAGAAAATGTTTAAATGTACTTAAAATGTTAAGTTTGTCTTTTAAAAGAAACTTTAATTTTTAAAATATTATAATTTTAAAATATTGGAAAATTTGTAAAGTTGAACGTTCTAAAAATGATGAAATCCTTTGTGAAATTGTATTTGTGTATCGCGAGAAAGCTGTATCAGCCTTCGAGGCAAATACTGTTGGATGTATTGAAGAATCAATTGCTTTACACTGGAGAATGCATTTCGTTTTGCACAATTGTTCGATACCATCTATGGCGAATAGTCTATCACATTTACATGTCAATTGTACTAGTGAGACTGTTGAATTTGAGCTATGTTTTACAGTCGGGAAATTTGGACTTAATTCGAAAATATGCCACAATAGATGCAGTGTGGTACACCTTCTCCCAGGATTATGTTCACGATCACAGGTTCGGAGTGTGTGCCTGTCCGCTTGCTATCTTTGTGATCTATCTCGATTATCTGGTGTACATCAAGCCAAATCAATATGTTTGGAACACAGTGATTGGCCAAATGATGATTGTGAATGGGCAGCACTTTTTTGATTTAAATAAGAAATATCACATTAAGCAAAAGTTAAAACGAAATCCAATTATGTTCACGATCAAGTTGGTTCAAATGTACAGATTAATTTGGAATTTCAGAGATTCGAAATTTGTCTGTTCACTATCACACATGCCAAATGTTGATGGACAAATTAGAGCGAAAGCATTGATGGTCACAATATTGTGGGAAAAGGTTGAAGCGCTTTTTCAACCAATCGTTGCTTTAGTTTGTTTTTTAGTTTTCACAAATATTGAAATTTCAATATTTCAAAAATATAATTTTGCGATATATGTCATCAGCTGCCTTGACCTTTCAATATTTCTTTATGCATTCTGGAAGACTCTGAAACTTCTCGTTTTTGTGGTGCATTGCACTTTCTTGGGATGTTTCATTTATGGCTTACATTTGCGTAAGCTCAATTTGATGCTTACTAAATCATTGAATCGAAAGTTTACTAAAAAGAGAATATCTCAAGCGAAACTGTGCTCAATACTCACTTATTACCGACACGAACAATCGGCTTTACTAATCGATGCAATAATAACCAATCGTCAAGTCGTGTCAACCACAATATTTTTAGGTCTGACTTCAATAGTAACCGTCAGTGTTTATCTAATCTGGATTGTTCTATTTGTCGAAACAACTCTACTGGTCAAATTGATCACTTTCCTTCTCCTACCAGTGATTCTGGTCATTGTGATTGTGGTCACACATCCACTGGTTTATGCAATTGAATATTTGTACGGCGGAGCCAGGTTTCTGTTTCAATTTCAGTCACTTCTTGGCAAACAATTCATTCGGGACAAAATCAAATTGATGAGCTCTTATGAAGCACTTCATACTAACAAGAAATTTCGCTTCACTTTTGGGCACTATGCTAAAATCAACAAGCGAACCGTTTTCCAGGTTTGTGTTTGTGTGAAAAAATTAAAAATTTTAAACTTCAATTTTTATTAGGCTTTGGTATTCTATTCGGCTTATATCATGTTTGCGTTTAAATTTTTTATTTAATATTAAAAATTGTATCTTTTTGTTTGCTAACATTTAACATGTCGAATTAAAATCATTAAATTACTGGAAAATTTTAATTCATTGACCTCTGTTCAACCCTACTACCCCACTTAATTGTCACCATACACTTTTAATTGTTTTATTTTTCTCATGACTCATGTATTACAACATTTAAGTTGTCGATCATCTTTTCACTTTACAGCTTGTCACACATTTAATTATATATCAAAGTACGATCTTAGGTGGACTCTGACAATGTTGGGATGATCATAATTGACGACAATGTTCTATAATTATAATATTTTTATTGTTAATCCAATAATACTCATTTATTATGTAAGGTTTTATTGCTATGAATTCAAGCATATCCTCATATGAGTTGCAATGCATGGTGCAGTTTTTATTAGTCAAATTGATGTCAAACAAATTTTTACTGCTTCAAAATGTGATCGCGATTTTAGGGTATCGTCCAAGGTTTACTTAGGCCGACTCTAGACTCATTGGCAGACACACAAAGAACTTCAATAAGTCGTCAAACATTAGTTCGAGCGATCAAAAGCCTTGAGTGTTTTTCTGTTTTTGACTGTTTATTGGGGGTAAAGTGACTTTTAGTACGACCCGGGCAATATCAATTTATATGGCCTCGAGGCCTCACGACTTGTGAACGTTAAAATCGATGGAAAAATTACAACATCCAAACTGTAGGTACTTAAACCCCGGGAAATTTTACAATCTTCATGCAGTGCCAGTCATTTAGTTAATTAGCACCACACAACTTACAGCAGCAATACTAAACAGTTAGGTTAGCATGTCAATTGAGTGCAAGCCGCCACGTGAAAAACAGCCACCGATTATCCTCAAGAATGAATGCAATCATTATCACAACCGTAAGCCCAGTAGCTATGATCGAGCCAATATTATCAGCAAATTGTACTGTTTGTAAGTTTTTTTGTGTTTGATTATTGCAATTTGTTTGTTTAAATCTAAATATTTTAATTCTTTTTAGGTTTGTGTTCCGATTCATGTACACAAACTACCAGAAAGACTTTGACCTGAACGCCATCGACGAATGCTCCGTATGTGATGACTGTGTTTCGCTTGGAGAACGACTGAAAAGGTTTGAGAAAATAAATTTTAAATAAATGTTAATTTAAATATTTAATTGTTTCAGAAAATGGAATCGCGAGCTTGTCCGTCAAAAGCTGGGCAAATCTGCCAGTCTTGTGCGAGCACTCTTCGGAACATTTGGAACACGTTTTATTTTTCAGAATTTTATGAGTTTTCTTGTGGTATGTTGTCGGTGTTTTTTTATTCGCCTTTCAGATTAAACTAATTATTTTTTTTATTGAAATCTAGTTTGGTGTTATCCGCATGATAATACCACTTATCTTAGGTAGAATTATTCGTTATTCGAATTTGTATTTCCAAGAGGAAGTTTCCGATCAATTGGAAGGCCATTCGAATGTGACAGGTCAAGTGGGATTTGCCTCACCCAATCAATTGTTCCAACTGACCAATCGTCAAAATGTGATTTTCTACTCTGCCATTCTGTCTGTGATGGCATTGCTGAATATTTTGATTCCTCATCCATACTTTCTTTCCAAATATCGAATTGGTATGAATATGCGTTCAGCCTTGACTCGACTCGTGTACGAGAAGGCATTGCGTGTTACCAATCAGGCGGTTCAGAGATTTTCAGTTGGAAAAATTGTGAATCTCATTTCGAATGATGTCAATCGGTTCGATGTATGCTTTCTCAATGTTGAGTTTAGCTATCTGGCAATTGTGGAAACCTCAGTGGCAATGGCTATTTTGTATTTCTATTTTGGCAGAGCCTCTCTTGGCACACTGGCAATCATTTTGCTGTACATTCCATTCCAAAGTATTATGGCAAACATTCTGAGCAGATTTCGTTCGAGTTCCATTCTGCTCACCGACGACCGACTTCGGCTGATGTCTGAAATTCTACCTGCAATGCGAGTGATCAAAATGTACGTCTGGGAGAAGCCATTCAGTGGATTGGTTCACCTTGCGAGAAAATTGGAAATATCCAAAATACGTCAATCGATGATGTTGAGATGTGTCAATTTGGCATTATTCTTCGTTTCATCCAAGGTGATGGCATTCATTTGCATCATTCTATTCGTAATTGATGGGGGCGAATTGAATGCAGAAATGGTATTTGTCTCCATGTCAATGTTTAGTAATATTCGAGAAGTGATGACTTACCAATTTCCGTTTGGTATTTCCATTGGTGTAGAGACGTACATTTCGATCAAAAGAATTGAGGTATGTTCGCGATTATTTATCAAATGATTTACAAAAATGTTGAATTTCAGAAATTCTTACTTGAAGACGAAATAACTGATCAAAGAAAACCCGCTCCGGCTTTGGACAACATTGATCAATCATCAAAAGCAAACAACAACCGAATTTCTCTTCAAAACGTTACTTGTTTATCTGACATTGATAAATCGACAATATTGAATGACATTTCATTTGAGGTTGTCCCAGGCAAACTAACCGTAATAATTGGACCTGTCGGTTCGGGAAAATCCTCAGTATTGCTCAGCATTTTGGACGAGCTACCAATCACGGGTTCAGGAAAAATTGAAGTCAGCGGAAAGTTGATTTACGTGTCACAGGAAGCATGGATTTTCAATGGAACCGTTAGAGATAATATTCTGTTTGGTCGTGAGTTTGATCCTTCTCGATACAAAGAAGTTGTCAAGGCTGCGGCATTGACTGCTGATTTCAAACAATTTTCCAATGGAGACATGACTGACGTAGATGACCGAGGCACTTCGCTCAGTGGTGGTCAAAGGGCTCGAATCAGTTTAGCTCGTGCACTTTACACCGATGCGGATTGCTTTCTACTGGACGATCCACTCTCGGCTGTGGATGCTGCAGTGGCGAAGCATCTGTTTGAGTATTGCATCAAGGATTATCTCAAGAGCAAATGTGTCATTCTGGTCACTCATCAACTTCAATATATCAAAGCTGCTGACCAAATTGTAGTACTCAAGAATGGATCGCTCCTTGCAGTTGGATCCTACTTGGATCTGCTCAAAGAAGGTATCGACTTGTTTAAATATTCCGCCACAGTCACTGAACAACCAAGCACTCAATCAATTCAACCCGAAACCGTCGCGAGTACATCTGATCAGCACACACCACAACGAAGTCCATCAATACAGAGTTCATCGTTAGCGCCATTTCGTTATCGAGTTGACTCACTCAACAGTGACGTGTATCGAGTTAGTCGTACCACTTCGTTTGTAGATAGTGACATTGATTCACTGTCTAATTACGATCAATTGAGCATTCTCGATTTCAAAGGACAGTTGGGAATGGAGGTCGGTCAAGCAGGAACTCAACCAAGCCAAGTTCAATCCCTAGAAACAAGCGGTGGTCATTCAAATGAGCCTGACAAGAAGAATACATTCAAGACTTTGATGACTTACATTCGAGCTGGTGCTGGTCCATTGCTTTTCATGACATTTATTGTTTCGAATTTTGTCACTCAAATCTTCTTTACCGGCACGGATTATTGGCTTTCAGCTTGGACAGACTTCCAGGAGAAGATACACATACAGAACAACAATCCAAACTATACTTTCGACAGGAATCCAGTCATTTCGAGTAATGAAGATTATAACATGATTATTTACAGGTTTGGTTTTGTATCACTTTTGAATGTTTTTTATTAATTTTGTTATTTTCATCTTTTTATAGTCTAATCATTTTTTTACTTTTTTTCTGGGGCATAGTGCGAACTGTGTCATACTTTGTCATCTGCATGCGTTCTTCGGTGAATCTTCATAATCAAATCTTTGATTCACTCATTCAAGCGCCAATAGTGTTCTTCGACAAAACACCAATAGGCATCATCATGAATCGAGTGTCACGTGACTTGGGCATTATCGACGATTTACTGCCACCGACTGGATTTGAAGCATTGGAGATACTGGGAAATTGTGTTGGAGTTTTTGTTCTTTGCACAGCTCTGAACTACTTCATTGCAATTCCGTTCATATTTTTGGTTTTCTTTATTATTGTCGGTACGAAATTCTATGTGAACACGGCGAGAAATGTCAAACGACAAGAAGGCATTGCTCGAAGTCCTCTGTTTAACCAGATGGCGTCCACCCTGAGTGGATTAGCAACTATTCGATCGTATGGAGCTGAGAAAATGTTTGTCGACCGTTTCAGTGAGACACAAAATGTGCACTCATCGACAGTGTTCACATTTTTGTGTTGCAGTCGTCTGTTTGGTGTCTATTTGGAATTGATTTGCTTTGTCTACATTCTCTGCTTGATTGTGTATATGAACATTCAACTTGACTACTACACTGGAAGTATCATTGGACTAACCATTTCACAGTCACTCATGTTGACTGATTCGTTCAATTGGGGTATTATTAGTCTGAGTTTAATTTATGACATTTACTAATTAATTAATTTAGGTGTTCGTCAGTATTGTGAAGTGGAAAATTATATGACTTCAGTTGAGAGAATTGTTGAATTTGGTCGTTTGGACAAAGAACAGCTAGAAGCATGTGAGCAAGAGCCACCGGAAGATTGGCCACAAAATGGTGATGTTGACTTTGAAGATGTTTCACTGTGCTATGATCAAAGCATAAACGAAAACGAACCGCCAAACTATGTTTTGAAAGATTTATCATTTGGCATTAATGGCGGAGAAAAGATTGGAATCGTTGGCAGAACTGGTGCTGGTAAATCATCACTGATCACAACACTCTTTCGATTGACTCAACCAGGCGGATTGATCCGAATTGACGGAATCGACACTGGAGCCATCAGTTTGTCGCGACTTCGTCGCAGTTTATCGATCATTCCACAGGAACCAATTCTTTTCTCAGGAAACATTCGACGCAATTTGGATCCATTCAATGAGAAGTCAGACGAAGAACTGTGGGATGCAGTGGATAAGGTTCAATTGAAAGCCAAGATTCAGTCTCTTCCCGCCAAATTGGACAGTCCAGTAACTGAGTGCGGAAACGATTTCTCGGTTGGTCAGAAACAATTGGTCTGTTTGGCGAGAGCCATTTTGCGTAAAAACAGAATTTTAATTCTAGATGAGGCTACCGCAAATGTTGATCCCAGGTACATGCATTAAGTGACAATTAATTGGCGTTTAAAATTAATAAAAATGATTATTTTTTAGAACTGACAGTTTGATTCAACAAACAATTCGAACAGAATTTGCCGAATGCACCGTGTTGACCATTGCCCATCGACTCAACACAATCATCGATTACGATCGAGTCATTGTGCTGGATGCGGGCTCATTGTCCCAGTTTGATTCGCCACACAATCTGATCAAACAACGAGGGGGCATCTTCTTTGAACTGTACGACAATCTGACGCAGGACGTGAAGAATGAACTCAAACAGCTTGCTGAGAAAGCAGCAAAAATGAATGAATTTTCTAAAATGATTTAACATTGTCCCTCTGTGTTCATTCTGCTCCATGTGATCCAAATCATGTACTAAAATTGACAAAATTAATTCTGAGTATCAATGTGGACAGTTTGTTTGCACTCTATAAGCAAACAATTCTATTTCAAATGCTAACATTAATGTTTGTGAGTTGAATTGAATATAAATTTGAATCATTTTTTATTATGATCCTTGTTTGCTGTTGCATTGATTGCACTTTTGGGTTTTCAAGTGCAATTGCAAGTGCATTCAAAATTGTTGTTTGTTTTGTGCGACTGTTTGATTCTCGTCTAGTGTTATGAAATATGCCACAACAAACAAACAACAAATACACTCTCTTTGACGTGAGCACTTTCATTGTTTGTTCAATTGTGATATGCTTTAAAAACCATGTATAAAAGAATGGATTTGGTTGAACTTTCAATTTTATTTGACATTTAACCGAAAATATTCGACATGAAATTCTACGTTGTATTTGTTTTTGGAGCCTTAGTTGGCATTACTTCGGCGAACTACTTTGGCGGTGGTTACGGTGGCGGATACGGTAACATTGGCTATGGTGGATATGGTGGGGGAAAGCAGATTATCAAAAAAGAAAGAGAAGTTTTCATCAATGGCGGAAGAGGTGGATTTGGAAGTCCTTATGGTGGTGGTGCTGGTTACGGTGGTGGGTACGGTGGTGGTCTTGGTGGCTATGGTGGTTATGGTGGATTTCTTCGTTCTTTCGGTGGCGCTATGGGCTCTGGTGGATTTGGCCGTTATGGTGGTGGTGGATTTGGAGGTGCTTATGGTGGATATGGACCGTATGCAGGTGGTCACGATGGTGGTTACGTTGGTGGCAAGAAAATTATTGAAGAAAAGAAGGTGATTGTCAGTGAAACTAGTGGTGGATCGGGTGGTTACGGCAAATAGATAACCAATATTATGTTTTTATATTGTGCTAATCAAGAGTTTTACAATAAAATTTTATGAACTAATCATGAAAATATGAAATAAAGTTATATCCTTTAACCATGTTTGATTTAAAATTGCAAAATAAAAACCCCGACTTGTCCATATAATGATTTGAGATGATCTTCTGTATCATCGTCATCACAAAAGTTTGATATATCAAATTGCTATCAACAATTTCAGCAATTTGTTGATAAAAAAAATAATGCACAATCCGTGTACCGACGGGCAGTAATCGGCAATTGCTTGTGGTGGTCCTCAAGTGGTCCATTGATAAAGGACAATGTGACTTTCTAATTGATTGGAATTCCAATGCTCTTTTATACCAGACAAAAACACTTATTTAAAGATATAAAATAATATTGTTATTGTCGATTTAGTGCTCCAGTCTCAACTGCACACAAGAATGGATATTAAGCTAACCAATTTGAACATCTTTTTGTTGGCAGCCACAATTGTGTTATGCTGTATCGGTCGTTTGGATTGCACTGTTTCTAGCAAACCCAGTTATGCTGACCCTGAGGCAAGAAACGATTACATAAACGATCCAATTGCATTAGAGCATTGTGTTCAATTGAACAAAACTGAAGTTCGCGATTATCTTCCCGCCAGGATCTACTACAAAGCTGAGTATCGCAATCAAAAGTGTACGCTTGCTTGTGATTATGAAAATCATTTGACTATTTCTCATGCAGGAAATGGAGGGTAAGTAGCAGATAATTTGGTTTGTCTTTTTATATGATTTTATTTGAAATTATCTACATAGTATGTGGACTACACCTTGGATTTACAATGCAACGCATAATTTCAATGTCAACGAAGGCCAACCTTGTGCAGCTGATAGAGGAGTACTGATTGAATGTGTCATTGATTGAATTATTCATTCACTGCATGCTCAAATTGAATCGTACTAATAATCATATTTACCCATTTTATAAAGGTTTGTCGTAGTGGAAGTTGCCATTACGAAGGCTCAAACGTTGGAAATTTAACAGTCAACATGAACCGTCACTCATTTGTGTTGAATCCCCTTATCTACAAAGTTGGCACATTTGCACAGTGCAACAAGGAAGTGGGAAATGCAAATTCATCTTCTGTGGTAGCGTGCATTAGTTCTCGAAATCCGAATGTGGTAAGAGTCAAATCGAAAAAAAATGAAACTAGACGAATGCTTAACATTTGGATTGGCTTATTTATTGAATTGCTTCTTTCACAGACAACTTTGAAATCAATATCTGGTTTTACTGGAAATGATTATTTCTATGACCACCCAGATCGAACTCCACTCAAGATGTGCGACCTGGTGTATTGTTACCTTACTATGGATTATGATGCTGAACGGTATGGGCAACCATACAGATGTCACTACGGAACACAATTGCTCGGTCTCAACTATAACATCAATTTCATATTTCAAAAATTTGAAGAAGGCTGCATTTTGGATGTGATCCAGATGCCACTGAGCGAACTCGTACAAGATCACGGCAAACGTCAAGCGAAAGTGTTGGACTTTGCGCACATTGATGTTCGCATGAATGTCACACTCGAGTGGAATGGGATCATTCCGTAAAACACAATTTGCAAATTGATTTGCACTAAACCATTTTAAATAATCTGAATAATCAAGAAATATTTGTCAAATAAAAACAATTGTTTTATCTACTAATTATCTATTAAATTATTCAGCAATTTAAGAGTATGGGTAGAGACAGAGTATTGCCAACTATCTCACCTCTATCAAGAAGAATGATGATTAAAAGCAAAATCGATTTTAATTTTTGTTGTGCTGTGTTACATTTGAAAATGTTACCTAGGAAACCAGCCCAAAGTCAGGTGAAGCCGTAACGATTTTGAGTTTTGTGTGCTGCAATGTCGTGCACAATTCTAACAATTCTGGTAGTTCGTTTTGCCATCGATCGTGGACTATTGAATAACATAATAATTTGAAACAGCAATTGACTCGGCTTGGGAATGTGTTTGCTCATCTAGGCAAAAACACAGTCAAACACAAACACCAAATTGCAATTATGCACAAACCAGAGGCAACAAATTTGAAAATTGGATTTAGATTGTCCGAAATTATCCAAAGTATTTTTACTGACACAAAAGCAAACAAATATATTTATAGGCACAAAACAGTTTGTCGTGGCTCTAGTTTTGCATAAAGTGCAAAAAACACTAGCTAAACGCTAATTAAATGTCAAATAATTTGTGTCGAAATAATATCAAAATGTTCTCTAGAGATTTGAAAGATCTTAATGCAAAATCTATTAATCGATTTAAAATCGAGAACAGTGTATGTGTTATAATATGCAAACAAAATTGAACTAAAAATGATTTCAGTTCAAACAAAAATAGAAACAATGTATTGATTTTAGCATTTAATAATACAAAATATCACAAATGAAATTTGTGAGTTGAACAAATCAAATCTCACAAATCTTCAAATTTTATTCATAATTCAAAATTTGAACAAAATGGCCAACTTCAAATTTGTCGCATATTTAACTTACAATCCTCTGAGAAATAATATACATTATTTTCAAAATTATTTTTCCATTGTTGAACAAATTGTATTGTACCGAAATGCAAAATGTATTTCAAATATGAAAATAATCAACTTTCTCGCCAATCTAAAAGGAATTCACTATTTGTATTTGACATTTTGGTGTGCCGCCTGTTTACCAATAGAAAGCGCAATTCACTTTGATGCATTCTACATTTTGGTATCGCATTCGACCATCAATGCATTTGCATTCATGAACATTTGCATGATCAAGTACTACAACATTTACTTGTTTGAAAAGGTCAATTTTAAACTGCTCAAATTGCTTTACAAAGTTATTGTCAATCACAAATGGAAATCGTTCTTTGTCACACCCAAACTCAAAAATGGCAAATCTGTTTGTGAATGTGTTCAGAAAAGCTTTTTAGTGACTTTGAATATGTTTCTGAGCATGATTTTAACTTTCGGTATGCTTAATATTTTCATAATTAAATAATACAAATATTTTTTTAAATTAAGATTTTTTGATAATATACAACTACGTTTATTTCATGTACAAGTTTTATGTGTATCGAAACAATTTTTTAAACGATAAATCTATTTTATATTTTATATTTTCAATCATTTTCAGCCATATCAGTTTCACCTTGTATGGATTGTTTTTCGTAAATTTTGTCCACGTTATGGCGATCAACTTTGCATCGATTGCGGCATTTTTGTCAATGTTTTTTCAGAAATCATTTCAGACTTATTTGATTCTACAGAAAGTGTCCAACAATTTCAACGAAAGAAAATATTATCAATTTCGTAAAAATTTTATAAAGAATTTGACATTTTTCTTTGCGGTCAATCGAGCCTATGGTCGACTGTTTTGTGCCTGTTTGATTGGTTTCACTCCAATGAGCATTACCTTCACAATGTGGCTCATTGAAGGCAATGTAACAAGTGTGAACAATCAATTTGTGCTGTATTTTTGGATTATTTATTTTGGTAATTTTATTTTTGCACTTCATCTTCTGTTGACCTACTGTACAAAGCACATTCATCGGCCTTGTCAATTGTGGTTTCACATTGCGTGCACAAATCGATCAAACCCTAAAGTGAACAAACGTGTTCGTATGTGTCTGGATCACAATATTGCTGCGCTGCACACCAACAATCGGTACGGCTTCAAGTATGGCAAGTTTGGTTTGGTTTCCCTTGTCGGATTTGCAAAGGTTTGTTTACTTAAATTTTGAATTAACGTCTAATTTCAATTGTTTCAGTTTATTATGTTGTATGGAAAATTCACCATGATTTCGTACAAATTAATGAGAGACAAAATTATTTAAAATTATACATGCAACCAAACAAAGATATTTACTTTACAAAGTGTACCAAAAGAATCAACATTAAATAATCCATTTGGATCCCTAAGAACCCCAACCAAAAAGTTTATATATCTTTTTTATTTTTAAAAATTAATTAAAAATTAGCTTTATTAATTTTTTATGAAAATGATTGATTGATTGTTATAAATATTTAAATATCTTTTGAAAAGTAAAGTTTTAAACTTTTATATTGAATTTGTGATAATTTGGTTAGATTGGGGTTGATCATTGAAAGTTCAAAATGGCGAACATATACAAGTTGATATCGACTTTGATTTGGTCTCATATTGGTGCACTCTCAGATCAGTATGATCCAGTGGTGCCCACTATTGCCCCTCTTAATTATTCTCCATATCATTATTTCTATCCAATCCTGTTGGATTTGATTTTCAATTTTTATGGAATTATTTGGTTGCATGTTGAATCGAGTGGAACACTCGAGTGGAGTGGCCTGTCCACCAGTCCATATGTATGGATGCATCAAATAATTCCTTCGATCCTTTGGTCACAGTTTGAATTTGCCTGTCTAATAGAAGTGATCACTCTTGTGCTATTTTATGATGTTGTCATTCATGTGCCTAAAATCGAGCCTAGATTTACGTTATTACAAATTGATGGAAAATTTTCGATTGTACCAAAAAGAATCTCTCTATTCTATCAAGCCTCAAAGCGCTTGTTCAGCTATTCAATTTGTCTGTTTTATTTCACACTAATGTCATTTTACTATTTGAACGTTTGGCTAAACAATGTCTACACACTCAACATTGGTTCATTGTTCTTTTGGGTTTGCTTGTTTTCTCAGGGAATTGTCTATGTACTTCATAGTTTATTTGCCTCTATTCTATTTGTCATAATATCGAGCCGAGTCATTCGTATTCGTCAATGTCATTTGTCGGGAAAACTAAATCGTATCAATACAAAATTGAGTACAATTTGTATGTATTCAAATCGAAGAAAGAAAAGAAGTCGATACCTGACAATTTCGGCAAAACAATGGTTCGCTTATCAGCGTTTGAACCTTGACCTCTTTCACATTTGTAGACACATCTTAGCTTATTCGCGTTATTTTGGTCCACGAATGTCGATCATTATTCCAAATTACATCACTTGCCAGTGTTACTTTCTGTTCATTGTAATTTTTCTTCAAATTGATTTTAAAATCTCAATTTGGTCCTTCATTATACTGTGCGAGTTCAATGTGCTTCTATTTATCATCATAACTGAATGTGCCCAAATTGAGAAGCTCAACCGAAAGACCGAAACAGATTTGGGAAAATTCCATGTGAAGTTTGTTCTTTTTAATAGATTAATTCAAAATAAAAACATTCGCAACATGCTAAAGGTCAGATTTGATTTAAGCTTCGTATAATTGTTATATTCCTTTGAATGTAAAAATAGAGCGAAACTTTAATGGCTCATCGTCGATTGCGACCGTATACATTTCGTTTTCTATCGAGCTTTCGAATCACTACTAAAACTTATAATTTGGTAATGTTTAAATGAAATAATCATTTTAAAAAGTAAAATATCAATAAAATAAAATTATTCACTTAGATTATCGGGAGTATTAGTTCGTATTTTATGTTTACATTCAAAAATCAAAAGCGAAATTAACATTCGAAATCACTGGAACAACCTTGACTAAACACATTAGTGTTTGCATTTGTTCATGTTCAATTTAATCTCGAGGAAGTGACCTAAAAGTTTTGTCGTTTCTCTCCTTCCTTTCCTAAAACACAAAATATTCAAAAACCACGTTTCTCATTTCTATTCATAGCGAAACAAAGAAATTCCGTTTGTACTTTCCATTGCTTGATTTATTGTGAATAAATTTCGTTTTCATTGTTTGAATATTACTAATTTTAGTAAAATGAAAATTTCCATTATTTTTTCTACGCTTTCGTCATATTTATTTGTAGTACTAATTTTACTTTCGACCTCGTCAAATTGTCAAAGAAGGAGAAATGGTCAATATCGAGAAGTACGAGCATACGGTTATGAAGTTTCCTTTGGCGGCTACGGTGGCGGCAATGGACTCTTTGGTAGGAGAAGATATAACCGAAGGCTCAACAATTGGAGAAGACGTTGGTGATTCATTTGTATTGGTCGATTTTGATTTGTAAAACATTTTTCAATAAAATATTTCCAAATTGAACATCTGTTTTGGTTTGATTTACGTCATGGAATATTTTCGGGTTGCTCACTTTCAAAACACACGAGTCTCATGTTTTCACGCCAGCTGCAATGAAAACATGAATCACATTGAAAGCAACAAATATATAAATACAGATGGAATCAATTATTGTTTTGTTCTTGCTTTTATATTTCCATTATTTAACTCCAATTTCAATATATAATGACATAATGAAGGCTTTTAATTTTATTTTGTCCTTTGCTTTAGTTTGCTTTGTTTTAGGTGCAAATTTGACAGGCAGTGCCAAACGTCATCGAGAGCCTCGCTACTATGGATACAATTGGCCAAGAAGCTCAAAGCCTTTGACAAATGTGAGAATTGTTCAGAGACCAAATTATCAACCATTTTATCCGTACAACTTTGGGAAATGATTTATTTTTAATAAAATTTATTTTAAAATTAATGTATGCTTAATGATTCAATCTGTCAATCAATGCTCTCAATGTGTGTTCATGTCTGACTAGTGCTTCCTCTTCCAGAATGGTGCCCACTGGGCCAAGCAAAAGATTGTGACGCAACTGATTGATCAACAGCTGAATCTGAAATATTTCAGAACTAATTTGAATCACCTCCAAATTACCATGTCCATTGCGATGTTCAATGGCTATTTTGGCTTCGTTGACCAAACGTTCTCCGTAAGCAATCAATTCGTTTGCACTCTTTCCAGTTGCGTTGTAATTTTGGTAGACGTCTTCGACAAAAGCCAATTCCTCTGAAAGTCTATTCTCATGACGAACCAAATTCTCCTCGAGACGATTTAGTTCAGTGCTTCGATGAGTCACATTTTCCAACTGATGCAGATCGTGAACGAGCTTCTCAACAGCAGACACTTCATACCGAAGAGAGTCGAGCAGATGGCCACGACTGTTGTTTTGATGTTCAGCGATGATTTGATTTGACGAGTTGACCAATTTGTTAGCTCGATCGATCAGAGAAGCAATATCGTTCTCGACAAGAGCAGCTAAAACAATTTGATTTAAAATTTAATCTAAAATTCAACTCAATTCTCCTTACCAAAAACAACTGCACAGCACAAAGTGGAAATTATAACAAAAGCTTTCATTTCAGAAAGTAGGGTATAAAATTATCAATTGTCAAGTATTGATAGGTCCCTTTAAAGATTTTTATTTATAGCGAAATTATAATCAAGTGCACATGTTCTGAAACTGTTGAGCTATTTCGCTAATCGATTTGTGCCCTTTTGATTTGCATTAATTAATTAGTCTAGACATGTGATTTCTAAATATAGAAAATGGCAACGACTCGACATAAGTGGCTTTAAGTCTCTTAACTTTAGGTACATTATTGCTTAATTGAATTAGAGATCAAATTAAAGCTCAATTAAGTTGAATCAAGTACATTTTAAAGAGAAGTACATTCAGATTTCGCAATATTAACAAAATTTTATGAAATCCAAGTTATTTTGAATATTCAGTCAAAAAAAAAGAAAGGCGAGTGCACTTCTTATTGTCATACCATGGTAGAATTATATAATTTATATTGCACGTGTGTAATCCACATATCCTCACAAATGAGCAATGCAGTTTCCTGTCATATGATATCCTTTGCCATAAAAGCCATGCAAACGCATAAATTATTAAAAATTAGATTCATTTACAGAACCAACTCAAAATGAAGTTGTCAATCGTGTTAACCGTTTTGTGTCTGTTGGCTTTTAGTTTCACCAGTTGGAGTCCCAATGGTGAAGTTCAGTGTCAACGAAGAAGATATGGTCGACCGTATGGATGGGGTTATCCTGTGGTGGTTAAACCTAGAAGACATGGCGGATCGCGTAGAACTCGTTTTCAATGGGTTTGAACTTCAAATTTTGAAGTCTGAACTTTGAACACATGCTACTGACAACCAATGAAACCATTTTTGGCATACTGCCGCGTACAACTAGACTTTAAATGAAAATTGTGATAATTTCTATTTCAAATTGATTAATTGTTGGCATAATTGTCTTTATGAAATATCTGTGAATAATAAAATAATTCCCGTATATCGAATTTGTTAATCAAAAAGCATATCCTTATCAACTAATTCATCCTTTAAAATCGCCAAATTTTTATTTGATGACTCTGCTTTTATCTTTACTCTGTTTTGTTTGCTTTTATACGAAAGTGTGAGATTCTTACGGAAAACCAACCCAAGTGTCAGATATTTTCACCAAACGTCATATATGAATAACACGTCACGCTGTAACTCGGCGTTGCTGCCTTGTTGTGTTTGTTGTTTTTGTCAGTCAATTATTTATGCAACCTGACCCGTTTGCAACCTTCGTAAATTCAAAATGCCACGCAAATCCACAAAATCACATTCAGTGCACAAGAAGAATCGAACCCCGAAGAGATCTCGTCATTTCAGCCGTGATATGGACCATTCTGACTCGTCGCCAGCGAATCGAAATCTCTCGATATTTCGATTACCGAATCATTTTTCCCACTCGATAGACCTATCTTACCACTGCCCAACGAATTGATGCAATCTATTTTGGCTCGTTTGGACATGCAGGATTTGATTCCTATGCAGGCCGTGTGCAAGATATGTTGAATGAATGTTGATATGTGCAATATGGCAGGCGGTGATCTACTCGATCGGCCACACCAAGAAATCATTGTTTGTGACCGATTTGGGATAACAGAGATTATAATAAACCTAAAGATATAAAGGAACGATCGTTTGGGCATATTGATTCAAACGCTTTTACATGCATCAAGATAAAAAGGCGTCTTTATTCGTTTGAGCATTTTCCATCGAAACTTGTGGAACTATGTCCCACTGTGGAGCAACTCGTTTTGCGTTTAGAGCGTTTGTCTGACATTCACTTAATGTTGCAACTTTTCCCTTCTGATCAAGTGACAACGTTATCTATATTATATAGATTCTATAATGTTCCAGATGTATGAAACTGTTATCGATCCGGTTCGAGTCACCATTCTACTGGATTGCATCAATTTGTGCACTTCGCTCAAAATACTTGACATATGGGTCAGTTTCGAACTTTTATTAACCCTTGCGCCTACATTTGCCCGATTGAAGCACTTTTCATGTAGGTCACCATACAGTGGTAAAGACATTATAGCCGGAAGCAATAAAGAAGTGGTCACTACGCTTGTGCGTCACTTTGGGCCGAATTGTTCCAGTGTAAATCTTCGAAGTTATGGCTTCACCGACTGTTCCCAGTGGCACACCATCAACGGTCAGTGGCTAGCCAAGGTGACTCATCTCGAACTCCAACATATTCTTGATGAGCCAGGTCAAGAAATTCGTACTCTTTGTGAGCATGCTGTTTTACTGAAAGTTTTACGTCTTTCGTTTCTCGGAAATAACTTTTTTGTAAGAGACATTTTGATTTCGATGTTCAATACTAACATACCGTTTTTGCATTTTTCAGGGCTCTTCATTGACATCTCAAATGATTGGTAATCTTAGCAAGCTGCAACATTTGACCGAACTTTACTTGAGATGCTTCTTTATCGATCTCACTCACCTGGAAGAAGCTGCTCTCAGCTTTCAGTTCACTCCACTTGTGTCGATTCGAATATTCTCACTGGAAATGGTTGGTTTCATTGGTGGAAGTAACATGGAGCATAGTAACATCGACCAATTTACTTCTATACTTTCCACTATTGTTCCAAATGTTCAACACCTGAGTGTTGAGTCCTTTGTCCGACTGGAAGGTGTTGAACAGTATTTGACTCGTTTTGCTCAGTTGCAAACTCATTCTTTTCTACCATAATTCCAATAATGGTATATTTTAATTCGTTAAATATCAAATTGACATTGTCAATTTCGTTTTATGTGTATTTGATATATTTTGCAAATAAATTCTGCTATTATATTTGTTTTTTTTGCTTATTTTTATGTGAAATTGAGATTCTTGTGTGGAAAATTAATTCAAAGCGTTTTCAGACATTTTCACCAAACGTCTTATATGAACGACCGGTTATGTCACTGTATTATCAGTCTGTAACTGTCACTCTGTAAGAGCCTGTAACTGCGTAATTACCTTGGTGTGTTAGTTTTGTGACAAAAGTTTTGTCAGCAAATTATTTGCGAAACTTTGTCCGTTAATTTTCAACTCAAAATGGAACGAAAATCTCCAAAAGCACGTTCAGTGAAATCTCCCAAGAAGAAGAATCGAGCCGAGAAGAGGTCTCGTCATCTCAACCGTAATTTGACCACTAATTTGTCACCACCAAAAGCTCTCGATGTCACGATTACCGAATCGTTTGCTCAATTGGATTTATCTGATGGTGGACCCATCTCCCGACTGCCCAACGAATTGGTGCAATCGATTTTGGTACGATTGGACATGCAGGAGTTGATTCCAATGCTTGTGGTGTGCAAGAAGTGGCAGGCGGTGATCTATTTGATTGGTCACAAAAAGAAATCACTGTTTTTGACTGATTCTCGAATGGGCACTTTTGATAGAGATTCTCTAAAGAAACGATCGTTCGGACAGATTGATTCGAACACTTTCACAAGCCTTAGCCTTAATAGCAGCCTCCGTTCTAGTAAGCCTTTCTATCCACAACTTGGCAAACTATTTACTTCAGTTGAGCAACTCGTAGTGCATTTGCCTCTGGCCGATATCATCACTCTTTTGGATTTGTTTTCTTCAAGTCAGCTAACCACTTTGTCCATTGTGGCACCTATATACGATTTAGGAGTCTCCTCTATTTTGACTCGCATCAATTCGTACACTTCACTCAAACGACTTGATATTTATGCTTATTGCAATCTATTGCAAACACTCGCGCCTACATTTGCTCGATTGGAACATTTTTCCTGTCATCGTTTGGAATTGGCGAATGATTTTGATGATTTTGCTTTTGAAGATGACTTTATCGCTGATCGTACAGATGATGTTTTTTCTCATGTTGACCATTTTGGTCCGAATTGTTCACGTATTTGGCTCCAAAATTTTGATGTAATCAATCCAGCTCAATGGCACTCTATCAACGGTCAGTGGTTGGCCAATTTGACTCATCTTATGCTGAAATGCGATTATTCAATCAATCAAATTATATCCATTCTTGGCAAATATTCTGTCGCATTGGAAGTGTTGTATGTTGATTATTCTGGCATTTTTCTTGTAAGTTACATTATGATATAACAAGTTTTTTTTAATTTTCCTTAATTTCTCAGTCTTTCCTGAATTCACACTTGGTTGCCCACCTTAGCAAGCTGGTACACCTGACCGAAATTGGCTTGAACTATATCGCATTCGACCTGGATCAATTGGGCGCTGCTGCTCGCAAGTTTGAGCTCATTCCACTCTCCACCATTCGAACCTTTGCTATGTCAATCGATTGCATCGCAGGTGATAAAAATATCGACCAATTCACTTCTGTACTTTCGACCATTTTGCCTAATGTCGAACACTTGAACATTAATTCCTGTATCCAATTTGAGGGTGTCGAACAGTATATGACTCGTTTCACTAAACTGCAAACTCATTCTTTTAATGTGCTTAATGACTGAATATTAATAATTATAATTATGATACTTACAATTTCAACTGAATGTAAACTATTTTCTTTTATCTACTTACCTCTAAAATAATTTATATTAATAAATGATCACGATTAATCAAAATGAATTTATCAATGCTTTTAACTATTTTGTGTATTTGCAATAGGTTTCACTAGTTGGAACGATCATAGTGCCGCCATGCATGCATTGCGCAATGTCAACGACAAAAACAACACCGACCCTTTTGCTATAACGTATACGTACCATGGTATCTGTTGGTAAAACCAGATCAGCAATTGTCATGCGTCATCTAGTAGAAGAAATTGTTACCGATGAGGTTGGGCCAATTTGTAGGTTTAAACAAACTAATTGTGAAATGTCACAACATGATGATCATCAAAGCCAAAAACAAAATAATTTCGAAATCTTCTCCTGGTTAAAAGTTCAAATTTAATTAAAAATCAATAAAGACAAATTGTTTTGCGTCATTTAGGTTGCACAACACGCAGTCATAAGATGTACACTTATCTGGGATCAAAATACAATAAATACAATTTAATGAAAACACAATTCTATTATTTCAAATTGTTTAATTCTTAAACTCATAAAAATGGCTTTCAATCTTGAAAATTTATTTCACAACGAAATTGAGCAAATCTACAAAGGACATCACTCAAACAGATACAAATTAACCCATTTGTTCCAAGTAACAAGTTTTATGTTTTACATTACACGATTGTTTATAATATTGTTCAGTTTAAATTATTCAAACATTGACTTTCTCAATTCGAGTGACATTTTGTATCACAATGTGAAATACTTCAACTTTAAAAACGATTTCTACTTTGTTCTCTACTTTATTTTAATGTTTTCCGATGGTGCACGGCTTGAGGCGTTGTTGCATTTTTCTAGTTCAAAACGAACAACCTGGGGGCATGCTTTACGAATTTGCGGTTGTCAATAGAAAGGTGTTTGAGGAGAGTTTGATCAATAAAGATGAACAATCAAACATTATTCGAAAACGAATCAATCGAATCAAATCTAATTCAAAGTATAGATTTGTGCCAGAATTTATTGTTAAACGCATTGCTTTGATTCATGTTTGGTACAAATTGGAATGTTTGAATAAAAGACGATTTATTAAACATAGATTGCCACAATATCCTAACTTTTCATATCAGTTAAGAATTTATTTGATTCGAATACTCTTCCTGTCAGAAAGACTCAACTACTATTGCATCACATTCTTTAGTATGTTTTCATGTTTTAATTTCTAATAATGATAAATTCACTTATTTACAGTAACAATTTACGCGTCACTATCAATTTACTTTGTGTTACTATTTGTGCTACATTTTCCACTGTGGTACATCCCAATTGTGCTGCTCGATTTGACATATTTCTGTTACATGGCAATTCGATTGAATCAGTTGGCACAATTTGTGGTGTTGTGTGCATACTTTTGTGCCACTTGTGCAATCAAACACGTTGGGAAGATCAATCGTGATCTAATGCAGCACATTGCGGCATTCAAGCAATCCAGTAAGGCAAGTAAAACTCAATTTGTCTCTACTTTGAAGTATTTCGTGTACGAGCACACATATGTTTCCGTGAAAATAATCACAATCAATCGCGAATTCTGGGGTAACCTTCTGTTGGGCTCATTGATGATGCACATTCCTAACAATGCATACATCATGTATCGTGTGTGGTTTGTCAAGTCAGATTTAGTATTTTTATCACAAATTTTACTGATAACCGAGGCAACTCTCGTACTGGCGTCGCTTGTCTCACTTGCGCAAACACATCGAGTGATGCATCAGACTCAACACAAGTTGCCATCGATTCAGTCAATGCTACATCGAGAATCGATTACTTTGAAATGGAAATATTCGCTTCTGTACGAACGATTGAGTAGTAGAGGTTCACAAATTGGAATTTCAATTGGACCAATGCAAATTGTTACAAACAAAATAATTTTTGAGGTATTTTCATTTAAAAACTTAATAGAAACTAAAATCCTTATTTCAGATTTGTTTGATTTACGCAGTTTATGTCTTGTTCATTATGAAATTGTTTGTTTAAACTTGAAAAACGTTTATTTGTTTATTATTTCATTGCATAAAAAGTTTGAAAATTACGATTTTATTTCCAACACTTCAGTAAGCACTTCCTCAACACCAGGCCATTTCATAGTAGCCCTTCGTAGGTTTTCCTTCATGAGATTCAATTTGCACAGCAACTTCATTAAAACACAATATTTTTCATTGGCCTTCGATGTGTCATTGTATTTCAATTGTAAATATCGATAAAGTAGTCGACTATAGATGTAGTACTGATAGCTAAATGAATAAATAAATATAAAATGTTTAATTCATATTTTGTACAATACTTGATGAACTCTTGTGAAGACATGTCATCTCTTGGTTTAAACAATAACTGAGCAATAATCTATACAAACAAAAAGTTAAAATCAAGTATTAAAATTGACTTTCACATCATACCAAATCCCTCAAAATAATATCATTATCAATCTCTTGATTGAACATTCGATAGTAATTGCGTACACTGTTTTCTTTGTTTGAATGTTTCAAAACATTATCAAAAATCTTAAAATCGACAAATATTGCTTTCTTTCCTGATTCGTCCTAAACGAGAAATGTATTTTATTCTTTTGAATAGACACAAATTAAGCAATATACCGAAAGTATTGGGAATCCGTCTCTTTTCTTGTCATACAAAAACACCAACCTAATTGTGCATATGTCAAAGTAGAATGGCTTTACTAATGCAAATTGGTCATCTTGTTTCATCGATTTAAATGTCTGAATTTGTTTGCAAAATTTCACAATGCTTCGTGCATAGTTGGCTGGCATGTTGAGCGCTCGGCGAATATCAAACTCAAACGGTCCGCTCACTAATAGTTTGTTTTCATCCGCAAAGCTTGACCTAACTGAGTTCTGAATTTCTTTGGTTAGTGAGAACTCAAATTCGGTGAAATTAGGTGGAGTGTTTGGTTGTAGTGATTTGTGTTGATGCACCAATGATTGTTCTGTATTTTGGGTGTAGTTTGTCAACATTAATTTTGCTCGATTCTTATGGGTAGTGTATTTGTCATTTCTCGATTTTATTTTCATTCCAATTGAAAAGCACTTTTCCAGACGACATTTGGTGCAACTTTTTCTACTTGCAATGTCATCGACTTTGCATTCGTCTGTCGCTTGACGACATTGAAGGAACTATAATTTGTTAAATATAATTAATATTAATTTAATTTAATGTTCAAAACCTCTCTGTCGGCTGCATTGCGTCGGAAGAAAACTTTACAGGGTTCACAGGTAAGTCCATTGTAATTGAAAGCTGTTTGGCGATTTGATGAAATTAAAAACTTATTTCATTGTAACATACCTGTCGCATTATCACCACAAACTCTGCATTTTTTAATTGGTATTTTATTCATGATTAATTGACAATTAATTAATATACAGTAAATCACTATTTGAAGTGGTAAGATGAGAGAAAGTGTGTTTAAGATTTGCAATTCAAAACCTTAAACTCAAATGAGAGTGCATTTGCAGTATTCCAACTCAAACGCGTCCACACTATTTTTATCTCAAGTATTTCAAAACACTCTCAAACTTGGCAAACATGTTGACTGCTATAGTGCTAAAGCACTCAATCAAGTACAGGTCTGACATCAATCATTAAATGTAATCTTCGAAGATCATATTTTAAGTCGGTAACGCGAGTCGATACTTTTTGGTTGGGAAAGTGCAAAATTATTGCGACTTATCGATCGATTTTATCATCAATGGAAAACTTTTGGTCGAACCAATGAAATAAGCCATTTTGTTCCAGCCGAAAAGCTTATGCACATTACATGAACCAAAAAATTGATTTTGGAATTAACTAATCAACTTTTTTACGTCATCAAAAAGTACAAATGTTATTGAGTAAATATTATATTTATTAGTTATATTTGCAGGATGTAGTGCTCTGTTGGTGTCGTAACTTTGATGATATGCCTGTTTCAGGTCCAACAGTATCAGTTCGTTCAAATGTAGTTTATGTATAAATCTTATCGTTCTTAGTGAGAAACTGCTTGGGTGGTCTAACAGATATTAGCCAATTTTACAGTTTGACTTAACAAATGCATTATATTTTGAATCTATAGCCAACAGCCTTAAAGGGACTCAAGACATGCTCCTTTCGGTAATCATCTGATGCCAAATAATCCTTCAACGGTTCCAGTTGCTCAAATCGTTTGATGTAATTAGCCATTTTGGGATATTTATCCAGGCAATCTGGTTGAATGAACTCTCGATACCAATCGATACATTCGTAGGCCATAAAGTCGACATACGACAGCCGATCACTGGCCAACCATTCCTGTTCACCAATCCATTGTTCAAGTTGGGTCAAATAGAGTGCCAAGTCTTTTCTCAATGCCGACAGATCATCGTCAGTCAATTGCTTTTTGTCACTTACTCCTTTGAAGAATCGAGTACGAATGTCCACAATTTGTCCTTCGATCATGTCTTCCTTGAGCATCTCCTGTGGATCCACTGCTCGGAGATTGTATTTACGTGCCAAATATTTTATAATAGCACCACTCTGTTATGTATTAAATAATAAATACAAAATACTCATAAAAACAAAATAAAACAAACCTGAGTAATCTTCAAATCCCCATCGATGAGATATGGCAAATTAGGAAAAGGCAAGCCGAGAGTGAATTTGAGCTGGAACCATTGTTTTCCTGTTGGAAAACCTGCATCACCTTCTTGACCGAAATTGTACCGAACATCTTCAAATGGCACACCAACATACCGGAGTAGATTTCGAATTGGCTGTGCTATCGCTCGTATGTCCCAGTAGCCGAGTTTCAATGTTGACATGTTGTGGTGATAAGATTAGGATTGATCTTCGAATGTATTGACAGAATACTTGTGATAAGGGATACAGACAGTGGCGTAGCAAGGGGTGCCTTGGGTGCACGTGCACCCAAACGGATTTTGAAGTCATATGAAGCCACAGAGGGGACCCTTCTACATTTGAAATCCATTGATACAGAAACGTGGTGGTGGTGCACCCAAACCAAGTTTGGTCTGGCTACGCCACTGGATACAGATGATTGAACTGACTTGAATAATGCTCGATGATCAAAACAGCATAGTGATTGTTATGATTTCATGCTCACTTTGAGTCTTCTTTTCAACAGTGCTATACTACTACCACGATTGTGGTCGCTAAAACAGTGCTCTCTGCTCTCATTTGATGGCCAATTCTGTTGGTACCACTAGCAGTTTTGATTTACTCATGCTTACACACACGGGCACCATCTGTTCCAAAGCGGGCCAACTAGAACTCAAAAGCGGGAAAATAATGTATGCTAATGTAATTAGAAATTCGACATGCTGATATCTCGAGGGATAACATAAACTTATACTTAATATCAAGATTCTGTGTTACATAATAATTGTACATTGAACAAAATTCACTGATGCAACAATTTGTAACTAAATATAATGAAACGACAATACATAACGAAACTCTAAATTTTAAAAAATATATATTAATTGCAAATGAATATTTAATGTGATTGTTGTCATACCTTGCCAAACGAAGACATGGAAATGAGTGCAATGCTGCCAAATGTAATTCCGTAAAGATTTTTTGTGTTAAATTTTTGAATATAATTGGTAATCCTAACACTAGCTCTGGGAGATTTGAATTGAGAATGAACATTCAGATAAATCAATCTTTTGTTATGACTATGGATTTTGTTGATGTACTTGGTGGTTGCGTAATGAAATCCAATAATGACTATTATTTCTGCCAAAATGATGGACACTGCAAATGGCACAAACACGAATTTAATAATCCTAAAAAGGTAGACATGACCAGCAGTGCATTCATCGGTGTGAGCACAACCATCAAACGTAATAAAATTGTGCCAAACACGCGATTTATGTTGAATATTGTCAGTAAAGTTCGGGTGTTAAATTGAGCGAAACGATAGAAATGGAAATAATCAAATTTGGATGGTTTCACTTGAAGTATGTTGTTGATTTGACTCATTCGAATGAATATTATCTTAGTGATCGACAAGTACATGGTCGAATTGAACTCACTTGTGAAGCCAATTGCCAGTACGGCGATGTAGTTTATGACAATGCTCAATTGAGATGTCAATGCATAAATTAGTAAGGTTTTCATGTCAAACGATTGATAATTTTGATTGAGAGCCAAGACAAATGTAGCTTCCAGAACAATCCACCAAAATGCTAAATGCAAAAATGATTAAACATGATTTATTACGCAATACTAACCTCCTGGAGTGGTGGTTACCATTTGAAGCACTTTATAATACAATCGAACTGCCTTAGCAATTTTCTGATGTGTAGGAATGCCAATGATTGGTTGAGTGATAAAATATTTGTCGTTTTTCATAATCAAAACGTCACATCACATATGTGAAAAGTGAAATAAGATATTTTGTAATTGTACAACTCTATGCTTAGCTTTATATCGAATGCTGCAAATGCAAATTGTGCGTGAAGTATCTCAAATTGCACGAATATTGTCACTGGCCAAATAAATTGAATTGATTAATTATTAAGCAATTTTCCTTATTCTTTGTATATGCAAATATAGAAACGCCGCAACAAAAATCAATTTGAATGCTCACAGTATGAACGTCAAGTCATTCGAATATAAAGAAAATTTATTATTTATAATTTTCAATTTAATTGGATTTTTCCTTCAAATTTTCTTAGATAAAACGAGTAAAGTGAACTTTGAGTACTATTTGAACTTTCTAAATAAATTTAGTCAAAAATATTGCATTTAATATTAAGTTTAACAATTTAACAAACTGAATATGATGAATCAAGCATTAAAAACAAAATTAAAACCCATGAATTTAAGTTTAGTAATACCTTTGCGAAAGATTCCAATGCAATTTTAAAATTAAAATTGCCATATGTGAGACAATAACGATTTCGGACGCGAAACTTTTCAATCTTGAATTGTATCTTTCAATTTGGAAAGGACAAGCGAGTTTGCTAGTTTCTGGTCCTCGCATGTTTGTGAATTCTTGAGAAATGATTTGAGAGAAACTTTTTTTTCGAACTAGCAGCTGGCGAAGTTATTTAAAGTTAAATTTTAATTTTATTAACATTTTATTTATCTAAAGTAATTATTGGGCAAGTTTTACTAATGATAATTTATGAATATTTTTATTTGTTTTTATAAACAAATTTATTGATCCAACATCAACAATTTATAGCTGAATATGTTGAAACGGCAGTACATGATGAAACACTTAAAAATTAAAATTAGATATTTTAGATCTGTTTGGCTATTCATACCTTGGCAAATGAAATCATGGAAATGAGAGCAATACTTCCATAGGTGATGCCATACCGATTACTTGTGTTGAATTTGTGAATATAGTTTGAAATCTTAATTCGAGCATTTGAAGAGCTGATTTTTGAATGAAGATTCAGGTGAATCAATCGTTTTGAATGACTATGAATTTTGTCAATGTACTTGGTGGTAGCATAATGAAAGCCAAGGATGATTGTGATCTGTCCCAGGAATATTGACAGTACAAATGGAAGAAACACCAACTGAATGCGTCCAAGTAGAATGGACATGCCAATGAAGGCATTCATTGGAGTGAGCACCACCACCAAACGCAACAAAATCGAACCAAACATTCGATTTATTCCAAATATAATCTGTAGAGTTCTGGTGTGAAAGTAAGAGAAACGATAAAAATGAAAATATTTAAATTTTGATGGGCTAAGTTGAAGTAATTTGTTGATTTGAATCAATCGATAGAAAATGATCATCGTGATAGACAGGTACATGGTCGAATTCAACTGACTTGTGAACACAAACATCAGAACTGTGATGTAGTTTAGGACAATTGTGATGTGAGATGTGAGAATGAAGGTGAGGAATGTTGAAATGCTAAATAAATGATAATTGTAATAGAGAAAGCGAACTAATGTTGCTTCGAGCACTAAAATCCACAATGCTGAAATGAAAACAAATTACTAGAACAACAATTTATTTGAAAACCAACTTACCCCCAGTAGTAGTGAAAATCTGAAAGAAATGAACATACAATTTGACTGCTGGAATAATTTTCCAATGAATAGGAACTCCGTTGATCGACGAAAGAAAATAATTTTCATTTCGCAAAATCAACACTTCATAGATAATTTGAAATATTTTAACAAAATGTTTGCTAAAATACAATCTCAGTAGCGTATAAAATGTCAAATGGCTCAACGATCCATTGACGAGTTTGTACTCGTTCGGTACAAAGTTCAGTCGGAAATAATCGAAATAGATTAACTCATTCCGTACTGGCGCGAAATACATTTGAATCATTTGACATATTTGTAGCAAACATAAGCAGCACAGCAATTTGATTTGCCAAATTGTTGATTTGTCTTTGAAGAGAAAGATTTTCAGCATGGCTATGTGGTGTTTTTTGATAAATTCAAAATTGGGCTTAAACGGATACACAATTTGGAAAAATGTTGATTTGACTATTCGTTTTAAAACAGACATTTCGGACATATCGAAATAATTTTACTTTAAATTGAAATCAGGTTATTATCCTTATATAGCTTTGAATCCAATGCAATTTAAATTGAACGATAGCTGCACGGAAAATCATACCACACTGTCACATGACAATAATTGAGCATTAATTATTGATATTTTTGCATTTTTGTTCAAGGAGAATTGCAAAATCAATTAAACTCTCCCGATTACTGCTTCAATCAAGCATGATTCGTTTAATTATTTAGAATAACCATTCGGTTGATCCAGAATTTACTAGATTTTAAGCATTTGAATTGGTATTCTACAAATAGATTCTATAAATAAAATTCAGTTTGAACAGGCTAAATTTGGAAGGATTGTACTTTTGTTCAGAGATGATTATTGAGAAACTTTGTACTTTTAATAATAAATTAAATAATAAATTTTAATTTTAATTTAATAAATTACTATGTTTTATAAACAGCCATGAAAACGACGCTCATACCATTATTATTAGTCATATAAGACAGGATTTGAAAATTAAAATAAATAATAAGATTATAAATAAACAATTAAAAATAATATTATAAAGATTGTTGAACAAAAAGTTTTGTCTGTATGAGTAATTCTCGAGTTGTTCACCAATCGAAAAGCGTACGAATGTAGTCTACGATGATTTAGTAATGTTTCTGCCTATAAGATGTTAGAATACAATTAAAATACGACAATCCAAATGATTCATTTACTTTCACTAATTGACAAGGTCCAAATTGTATTTTTCTGCGATGCAATCAAACATTGCTTTGATAAATTTTGCATTTTCTTTCAACAATCGTTGAAATCATTTGATATGATAATTCTATAATATTGAAACAGTTCTTGTATAATGCAATTATAAAAACATGAACGATAAGTTTATCCAAATTCGTACGACAATGAATTTAGCATCTAAAATTGAAAACTGGCATATGTTCATTGTTTTTAAATCCGCCTTCCTGACTCCCTAAAAATAATTAAAATTAATATAAAGATTACTCGAATCACAGAAAACTTAAAATTGGGTCAATCAAGAAGAAAACCGATTTAATGGCCAAACGGATATTAAAGTATTGTCGCTTCACTTGAAGATGAGCACAAATAAAATTTTTATAAAATAAAAAGGCAGTAGACACAAATTAAAAACTTTGACCATTTCTGATTTAGAAACTTTTAAAAAGTGACAATTTTAAATTTTAAATTAATGTTATCGATTATTTTCAGAATAAATAATGCTGTTTTTGCCCAACAACGCTCAACAGTAGTATTTTTCACAATTTTTCCAATAAAATTGATTTCAAAAGATTATAATTTTAAAATCTAGATTTACACTTAATCAGTAGAATAAATAACAACTTTGATGGGTTAAAACATTTTTTAATATACGAACATAATAACCGAATTTACATTTCATTTTTGTCTCAATAAGATTTGTCCATTTCTGAATTATTTTCTGAACTTATTTATTTACTTTAAAATATAAAACAGATGCCAATTTTGTATCAATTTTCATTTACCCGAACAATTTTCATTGGAACATTCCATTTATATCATTTCAATTTTCTCTGCTTATTTCGACATCGTCTGGCTGTTAACGTTTGCGGAAGCTATTTGCCAGTGAATGGTCTTTGTAGTTCTGCATGTTCTGCAACAATTCGAAATTTAAAACAAACAAACATACAACACAAACTAAAATGCAAACAAGTCCTAATCAGACATATGGACGTGATCACGAATCTTGATCTACCTTAAGTAGTAAGCTAAATCAATAAGTACAGATGCTTGTCGCATGAAAGTGCAGAGCATTAACCAAAATAAATTACAAAACACGAAACCTACTCGAAAAGTGTCTCACGGAATTTACTCACCAGACGCGATCATTTGTTTCAATTCTTAGATTTCCAATTTTTATAGAACAGTCACAAGATTCAAATAAATGAAATAAGTGAATTATTTATTTATTTATTTTTGTCCAAAAGTAATTGACAAATTGACATTTGTCCACATCAAATCAGACAGTGCAATGTGAAAGTGACATGCGGAATATTTATGATTGCAACACATTTTTTATTAAATATTTTTAATATAAAAGATTTGTCTCTAGATATTTTCTTTGATTCATATCGAGAAATGTAATTCAATTTGATGTGCTCAGTTTTTCAGACTTTGACAAAGTTTTTTGGTTATTTTCCGGAAATCGCTCTATGTTGAAATATTTTGTTTGCATATGAATTATGAATGTTAATTAGATTAGACATGCAAATGGATGAGTACTTTGTAATTTATGTTCTAAAAATATATTTACCCGAAAACTCTGACTCATGAACGAGTAGATGATTGGATTGACGAAACTGTTGGCCATGGCGGTCCAGTGGCACACAAAGTACACCACAATGATAATGTGGAATTGGGCTTCACTGCAGTACTGGATTAGATTGTAGTCCAGTAAAAATTGATACAACTTGATTGGGGCCCAGCAGATTGTGAACAGGAGAATTACTATGAACATCATTTTGATGGACTGCAATGTATGAAAAGTTGCTGATTATAATAACAAAATGGAATGCATTTATTTATTTACTCTGGATCGATGTTTGAAGGGACTGGATTTTCTGACGTTGTTATTATTACCACCGAATGGCTTAATCACGTTTGTCTGTCCTTTTATGTTCAGAGTGGAATGTTTGAGAAGGTTGCTATTTCCATTTGTGGTTACGATACAAAACGAAGTGGTTGCTGCGAAACTTTCCACCGAACCACAGGAAAGTGATCGATCCGTTTGGTTTGATCTGTTCCGTCGAAATGAAGTACTCAGTTGGCATTTGTTAGACATTAATTTCCGCATCATTGCCGAGTAGGAGAATATGAGCACCACCAGTGGAATAGCAAAGGTGAGAGCAAAATTGGACGTCATAAAGAAGCGACGCTTCAACTCGCTCACATCGTTGTCGTATGAACATTCGTAGTAAATGTTGTCGTCTAAAATGAACGATTTTGCGAATGTGTTTTCATACGGAATGTATGCATAGACTGCTCCAATCGCCCAGACACCGGTCAGAATGCAGCCTGTGTGCCTTGAAACCCACAGGAACGCCCATGTAAAGGGATGAAGCGTGGCGAGGTAACGTTCCACTCCGATGATGGTCAAAGTGAGTGAAGTCACAAAAACACTCAACAATTGAACATACTGAGCAGCGGGACAGAGCCAATGAGGGAAAATCCATTGACCCAACATAAAGTCCGTATAGGTGAAGGGAACACACACAACACTGATGATAATGTCGGACACTGCAAGATTGATGAGATACTTTCGAATGTTTGGCGAGGACTCTTTGCCATACACTTCCACAACTATAACCGTGACATTGCCCAGGAAAGCGAGAAGAGATGTGCACGTGTACAGAATTATCAGAAATAGCCGACCAGTTGATGATGGCACCGATTCGAGGGTTTTCGCTTCATAGCAATAGTTGTAATCGCCTTCATGATCCTCATCACCATGATTCTCGAGGTATGTAGAATTTTCCATTTCATTTTATTTTCACAAAGTTAATTTGTGCAAATTATTATTATAATCAAGTAATTACATAAAATTTAAATAAAATATAAAAACGCTTTGAAAAATGAACAGTTGTGAACCGATCGAAAGTCAAACTCGAACTGAGATGTTTCTCACAACTGCAAATTCTTCTAGTCGCGTGATCCCAATCTTGCTCTATAATGAATGAGTGAGATAGTATATGAAAAGTGGGAGAGCAGAAATGCACTACCAACATATTGTACCAGAACACAGCTCAACCATTTGCTTGATGTTTTACTGTTTAGATGCATTTTGACTAGAACAAACTCGTGTTCATTCTATCGCAATTGCAATCCTTGGCTTCTTCCAACAGAAATGAATGTTCTCGAAAAACAGTTTAATCATTTTGCCAAACGGAACTTCAAAATAAAATATTTTTCTCGTTATTCATGTGATCTAATAGAACAGAGAAATGAATATGAATTTTAAAATATATATTATTGTCTTATTATTTGTCTTGACAATGTAAACAAAACATGAATAATATGTGTGGCAAATGTGGCTGACAGTGTTCAAGTATTCAAGTACAGCAAATATTGTAATGAACCACTAATAATAAAACAAATGCAGTAAACTCAATTGTTCTTCCTTTTCTACATTCTTTATGCATATTTGTCTATTTATATTATTTTGAAATTCTCTAAATTCCAATCATTCAACTTTTACTGAAAAATTGTCATATTGTGGAATTTTCTAATTATTCTCACAAATGCGGAACAAAATGAATGAATTAGTAGAATACATAAATGAAAACATTTTGAAACTCATTGTATGTGCACTTATGCATGTCTATAAATTAATTTATATTATATGAGATTAAAACCAAAAATAATGCTAATTTTAGGTTGACATTATTAAATTGGCCAAACGGAAAGTTATTAAACTATTTGCTTATAAGTTCTTTCAGTTATGAATAAAATCTTTTTTTTAATCCAGTCTGTTCAGTTCGAGCGTAAAATATAATGTTTTCAGTAAGATGAATAGAATCCTAATTCGAATAAGTATCTTTTAATATGCAAATAAATAACAAAGATACTTAATTAAAATCAACAATAATGTTTAGTCGATTATCCATTTTCAAAACTCCGAATAAACACTTGATAAATGCTTTTATATTTACTGAAATTAACTTTTGATTATTTCGATTAATTTGACCAGATTCAAGGCACATTTTGCTTGAAAGATCATTTTATGAATGTTTAATGAGTTATTTGTTATCACTCAAACAATTGTTAGAAAAATAAAGAAATTCAATAGTACAACTCTTTAAAATTCAGTTGCAAACAAAATCGATACCATAAAATAAGAAGCAAAAAAGTTAAACCCCTAAAGTATTGTTAAAATTTAAATATCTAATATAATGAATCTACTTAAATGCAAAGGGTAGATCATATTTTGAAGCAATTTAGATATGATTAAGTTTGAAAATTTCTTAAACATTTGATTTCCAATATAAACAAGAATTTGTTACTTGTGGAATTATTTGTTAAAGTTCTGACAAAGTTGCAAAATTCAAAATAAATACTTACATATTGTTGTTAAAAACTCTTGTTAGAGATATTTGATAAATATGTATTCTTAATAAAAACAAAGGTTCATATGTTTAAAATTCTCGAGCTTTCAAGCAATTCAGTAGTTTAAGGATTAAGGAAGACTTAGTATATTTTTAAAAACAATTCTCAAATAAATTTATGAAAAATCCCAATGCAGAATCAATTCTTTTAAAGAAATTATTTAAGGTCGATGCTTTTCATTCCAAAATTATTCTGTATAAATGTTAGCGGCAAACCGAAGAACTCGTAACTTCGCGAATTGCCGAAAATTTGTCTCGGCACATCGCGAAGTAGCGGAAAAATGATTAACTATTCAGTTTGCCTAGTGGGATCACGGAGTGACTAGTCACTTCGCAAAGTTGCGGAGAGCTCTTCGGCAAAGTTAAAATCTACAGTTAATTTATTATATTATTGATAATAAATGAGTCCAAATACATCAAGAATGCTTATTTTTACAATCGAAACTATTATGACAAGTGTGCGCTTTCTAGCCGTGTAAAATTTGTTGAGGATACTCTGTTTGGCCAATTCGATTCAGAATTGTTTTCCATGACAACGCCCAGAATGTTGTTAGAGTTTGCTTTATAGCTTAAGATTTTAACTTTGCCGAAGAGCTCTCCGCAACTTTGCGAAGTGACTAGTCACTCCGTGCTCCCACTAGGCAAACTGGAATAATCGTTTAAATGCCGAGACAAATTTTCGGCAATTCGCGAAGTCACGAGTTCTTCGGTTTGCCGCTGACATAAACACACAAACGAATCCAGAACACTTTCAAGTACAATTAAGGTCCATTTTTGGGGTGATGGAATTCCCCACTAAATCCAGAATAAGAAAATGGTCTGGACAAAATCTATTTCTTGTTTACTTGTACACAATTTGAAAGGTTCAAATTTTATTTCAAACAATAGTTGTTAATATAACAAAGGCAAAATATAAACAGAAAATATAATTCGAGCAATATTTAGACCCAAAATCAAGTCAAACTACTCATAAAACAAGGGTGAAGTAGATTGACCAGAGCTAATTTGTAAAAACATGTTTTTTGGGACACTTTTGTTGGGGTCAGTTCACAACACGATGGATGTAGTGTATTATTTGTTACAATTTTATGCTCACTTTCAGCCTCTTTTCGACAGTAAACAACTGCCACACTTGTAGTTGCTAAAGCACTAACTACTCAAAGTACTCTTTGCTTGCTAATTTAATATTTAATTTAATTAGTTTTAACTGTTGAAATATCTAATAAATAATAAATTGTAATGACATGTTTCGAAATTAATAAACATAAAATTGAATGTAATTTTGTTTCAAGTTTAATTAGTCTTATTTATACAAGTTACTAGAAATAGTTCATTGAGTTTTTATTCAATTCATCATAATTAGCAAGGTTAACAATAGGAACGAGTCAGTTTGGCTTAGTGAGAGAGGCTTTCCTGCATTGACTTTCTTCAAGTTGCATTGCACACAAGACGAATTCACTTAAGTGTTGTGTTTGTTACTCGGACTGTTTGTGTACAGAGTTACCCTTGCTTGTTGGTGGCAAAGTGAAATAAACAATACGCTCAAGACCGGAGAGGGAAAATTAAATCGCTGTCAATTCGGGAAGATTCTAGTTAGTTTACTAGTTTATTTTTGTTATGTTTTTGATTTACTTACGTTGATAATTATTTTTCTCATAATGAGCTAATCATTAAGCAAATATAAAATAAACATAATTATGTTTATTTTTCTTATATTACACTTTTTTTAGATGTATTATGTATAATTGAGATCGTGTTTCCATTTGTAGTTTTATTCTATATAATTATAACAATCTCTGATAGAGACAGGAAGTGCGGGTGTCGCTTATTTATATTTATGTATCATAATATCATGAACGGGTCCAATGTATGCATGTTGAAACTACTACTCTTATATCTTTTGGAATTTACAAATTAAGTGAACTAATAAAATCAACTAACAGGAAGTTTTATATTCTTTTTTTGTAGAGTAAATGTAGAAATTGCAATCAGAGATTACAATCTCTTTACGGAATAATCCTTTATGAATGAGATGGTGCTTATTACTGGACTTCATTACTGGCCGTTCTATGTTTTTTCATTAGTCCACCCTGATGAATATAATTTCGAATGACTGTTTGTAATTTCAAAATACTGAACACAAATTCAAGACTTAAGTAAAGCTTCAGTGCCTAAGATCAGTAGAAAAAAATAACACACAAGACAAAATTCAAATTGTATTTGTTTTATTACCGAAACGTCATCTAGGAATACAAAAAATGCATTATCGGTTTGAGTATAAATCTAAACAAGTTATAATAGAGCCAGAAAGATAAATCACCAAAAACATTTCCTGTAATGAATTTAGTTTCTAAAATTAATTACAAAACTTACTCTATTATGTCAGTCAATTTTTAGTTATACTTCCTGTTTCCACAAAAATGGATTAAATTTTTAAGACAATTCGTACAAAAAACTTAAAATTAGGTCAATCAAGTAGGAAGTGAGTCAAAACGGATGTTACAGTATTGCCGCTCCACTTGATGACGAGCACTAATTAGATTTATCTAAAATAATTTAATTAAAACGTTGATCGTTTTTTATATAAGAAATATAATAAACTTATCTGAAGTAGCAATTTTTTAAAATTTCAAATTAACGTTATCAAATAAATAATGTCACTTTTTTCAGCTACTTGCTTAGATAAAAGCACTTTCTACAATTTTTTGAGAGAAATAACTTTCCACAAATTACGATTTCAAAATCTCAATTTAAACTTAAACATTGAAGATTTTCTTTGTTAGTTTGAAATATTTTAAAAATTCCAAAATAACAAAAGTTTCACTTTCAAATTGTATTTTATTTCTTCAAACCATTTTAAGTGGAACATTCTGTTTGTTTAATTTCAATTTATCCAGCTTATTTAGACATCTCCTGGCTGTTTTGTTAATGTTTACGAAAGCTATTGAATACATTTGCTCAAGTAAGGCACATTGAATTGAATGGAAATGAGACACACAAAAGCATGCTCTGCAGACAAGCTTAAATACAATGCAAACAAGTTCTAATCAGACTTATGAACGTAATCGTCAAGCTTTATCCAGATAGCTACCTAAAGTATAGAGATACTTGTTGTTGAAAATAAAACATTAACCAAAATAAATTAAATAAAACATACAAACCAACTTTAAAATTTCCATCAAAATAAATTTACAAGTCCGATCATTTGTTGCAATTCTTAATTTCTGTGTCTTATTAATCAGTCTCATCAGTGCTTTCAGTGATCATGATTTAATTAAATGAAATGTTTTTTGTCAGTAATATCTATTTTTGTCCAAAAAATTGATATTTGTCCACACACACGCAAATATACACAATTGTGAGATGTGGAATTTTTATTATTGTAACACTTTTTGATTTATTCTTTTATTAAAGAATTGTTTTGAAAAATATTTTTGAATGTCATATATTTATTTTTTCATATAATGAAAAAGAAAGTCAACCGAGTGTTAAATGTGTTCACTTTTTGAGACTTTTACAAAGTTTTCTTGTTATTTTCCAAAAGTCGTTCTGTTGATATATATTCTTGTGTTCCAAAATGAATACTATGGCAAGTTATACATCAAAATGCTCAGGAAGACGAGCAGAATCGATCTAGATCAAGATCGGGTTGATCGGAGCAAATCCGGCGAATAGAATCCTAGTGGAACTTTGGGTACCTAGCGGCGGTCCGACGGACCTAAGGGATGCTCTGGTAAAGTTTCAGCCCACTAGCTGTTATGTAGCTCTCTCCACAGTGTGGCCAAGTTGGCACAGGGAACGGGTTAATAGAGGCATTTTGTTGCATTATGCACAGGAATGTAAATTAAATTAGACCAATGAAAATAGGCTATGTACTTTTAAATACTTTTAAATAAAATTACCAAAAAACTTTGACCCATGAACGAGTAGATGATGGGATTAACCAAACTGTTGGCCAATGGGCCATGGAAGTCCAGTGGGCAAACAAAGTACACCACAATGAATATGGAATTGGGCTTCACTGCAGTACTAAATTAAATTGTGCCAGTCCAGTAAAAATTGGTACAACTTGATTGGGGCCCCACATATTATGAACAAGAGAATTGCGATGAACATCATTTTGATGGACTGCAAGGCATATACCATATATGGAAAATTGTTGATTATTTGCTAAAATAGCAAAATGAAAGTATTTGTTTATTTACTCTGGATGGATGTTTGTAGGCGCAGGATTTTCGAATATTAACCACACTGCGGAGTGGTTTAATCACATTTTCTTGTCCGTACATGTTCAGAGTGGAATGTTTGAGAAGTTTGCAAATGCCATTTGTGGTTACGATACAAAATGAAGTGGTTGCTGTGAAACTTTCCACCGGAGCACATGAAAGTGTTCGATACGTTTGGTTTGATTTGTTCCGTCGACACTAATTTCTGTACCATGGCCGAGTAGAAGCACATGAGCACCACCAATGAAATAGCAAAGGTGAGCGAAAATATTGGATGTCATAAAGAAGCGACGCTTCAACTCTGCATGCTTTATAAATATTTGTCTATTTATATTATTTTGAATTCCAATCATTCAATATGTTAGCAAATTGTCATATTGCGGAATTTTCTAATTGTTCTCACAGAATATACAGTACATAGTGGATGCATTTGCATACATTTGGAATAAAAATAATTTGAGACTCGCTTATGCAGCTATAATTTGACAACAAATTGTGTTCAGTGTGTTTGAAATAAAAAGATAATAATAATAATAATTCCAATATTTTTGCTTGACATAAAAAGTTAAATTGACATATGCAAGAAAGTTATTAAATAATTTATGACATAATTTATCATATGATAAGTAGTACTTATTAAGTACTGATTTCAGTTTTGAACGCAACCCCGTTATATATAAATTTGTTTGTAGAAATAACTAAAAAATACTTTGCTTAATTATAATATTTCGAAATGTTTTATTTAAAATGTAAACACAAAATTCAATTTTCCATCTTAGCAAAAGTGTTCACTTGTTAACTTAACAGTTAAACAATGTCACTGGCTGAATTTAAAATGACAAATACTTTCAAACGCACTGAAATAACTGTTTTTTAATATTTAAATGTAACCATATTTCTTGCCTATTAAATGTTTAATGTGCTATTTGATATCACTCAAACAAGTAATGTAACTCTTGCAAATTTAATTGAGAATAAATATCACAGAACAATACGGAGAGCAGAAGCGGAAAGTTTATAGTTTAAGTTAAACTCTAAAAGTATTATTAAATGTCGAATGAATAGGGTTGATAATATTTTTAGGCTATTTGTTTATGATTAATTTGATAAAGTTCTGAAACATCAAATTGCGATTATAAAAATGTATTGAAGCCAAATTGGTTTAGTTGTACAATCTTTTTTAAAAGTTTTGACAAATGTCTCTATAAAAGAGAATGTTTCTAAATTGTCATATTGTTTTCGAAACACTGTACACTTTATTACGAATATTCAAGAATATTTTTCAAATGAGGATTAATCTAAACATTTGAGCATACTCCTGACAATGACTAATTTTGAACAGCAATATTAAACTGTAATTAATGATGATAATGATGAATCCTATAGGATTATAATGCAGGAGCAACGCAATTCTCCCGTCGAAACTCTTTGTTTTAAAGTGAATCTGTGCAAACAAAAGAATCTAGGACACCTTCGAGTGCAATTCATTTCTGGAGCAATTTAATTTTCTCCAAAGTATCAGTATGTTAGTCATCGGTTAATAAAATTTTTTATCATGTCCATGCTTACTTAAGTACACAATTGACAATTGTACACCATTTTAGAGTTTTTAAATTTAATTGCAAACAATATTTGTAGATACAGAACAAAAGTAGAACAGAATATATAACCAGAAAAAGAAAAAAACAAAATAAAGATCAAAACAAAATTTAGACCCAAAATAATTTAAAACTAAAACAAGGGTAGAGTAGACTAACAGCATATTCAAGTCTTTGGGACACTTCTTCTTGTGGTCAGTTGAGTGTTTCGAGTTGTGTGTCTAGTTGTACCATAGACCAAATTTAGTAAATCAAATTCAAATTAAATGAAACCAATTTCCCCTGAGTAGAAAGAATCACTGATGGCCAATGAGTGAGAGCGAGTCTCTGTTTGGTCACTTGATGAGTGTCGGCTTGGGCTGTGCTATCAACTGTGCAATAGTTTGAGGGCAGAGTCTGTTCGGGTCGTGGGCCTTTTGGTGTTTGACCAGTTTCCACTTTTCAATGAAAGCTCGACCACAATTGTCAATGTCACAGATCCATGGCTTCTCTCCTCGATGCATCATTTGGTGATACTTGAGTGTGTGCTTCTGTATGAACGATCTGGTACAGCCGGGCCAATCACATGCGTTCTTCGGTGTACCAATGTGAGTCCGTCGATGACGACTGACATGACCAGACTGAGAGAATCGTGCCGTACAGCCGGGCCAATCACACGGATACGGCTTCTCACCGGTGTGCACCACAGCGTGCACTTTCAATTTGTACTTCTCCTTGAACTGGGCGTCACAGCCCGGAACGGTGCACCTGTATGGCCGTTGCACTGCATGTGCTTTGTGCACGTGTGACAAAAAGGTCGCATTCGAAGTGGACACAAAATTACAACCATCATGATTACATCGCCAATAGCCGTTCGCGTCCAAAGAGTAACCTCTGGAAAGGAGCAGATCCACTTCGATTGCTTGCTCTCTGTTAGCTTGAGATATGGCAAGGGATGGTGACACAGGAACAGAGTCGTTCAGTACAAAGTTGGCCAACGCTTCTGTACTATGATTGGCCAAAATCGATTTGGCGATCAATGAATTAATGGACGAAGAAGACGAGGCAGATGAAGATGAGGACAGGCTGAGTGATGACACCATGGCTGAGTGGTTGCTTACAATGGGCGTTCCCATTGGGGAAGAAACCATCGACGAGGTAGATAAATTAGACACAAACGTGTCGTTGAGGGGCGAATTGGAGGGGAGTGACCCAAGTGCCAGTGTTTTAACGACATCGTGTCGATGTGCATCCGTAGAAGTGATGATCACTCGATGGCCATTCTCACCAATACTGCTGCCGCCTCCAACCCCACCAGCTGTACCCGTATTAGTCAATTTGAGTTTTCGTTTTAACAACGAATGTTGACTATTGCTGATGGGTGTGGACGTGGCTTGGGGATAGACCAGCTGAATTTGCGGTGCGGGTGGAGTACTGGCACTGCGAACAATCTGTTCGACCACCTGAGAGGTATTTGGTTGTAAATGGGGCTGGGCTTGGTGTTGGGTCTGGGGAGCTAGGCTCTGGTTCGACAGAATATAGGCCTGGTTGGGGTGGATCACAGACAGGGTGGTGGCCACATTCGATGACGCACTCGACACGGCGGGATTCTTGAAGATTGGCGAGTCGGTCGAGGTTCGGGTCGAGTTACTGCGCACTGGTGGTGCTGCTTGTGGCTGTGCTTGCGTTTGAGATTGAGGTGAGAATTGCGCTTCCAATTGTTCCACCGTTTGAAATGTGTGCTGCCGTTGGGGCTGATTGGATGAGGTGGGTGTACTTCTGCTGCTGCTTCTGGAAGGATACGACATGAGCTGAGTCGGACTGACCGAGGTAGAGAGATGGCCCAATTCTGTAAAGACAAATCAATTGTTACGCAATCAATACTAGCAATCAATCAACTCACCATTCGAATTGGAGGCAATGGTGGCAAGCAAACTATTACTGTTCCTAATACTACCACTACTACTGGTGGGATAATGATTGACAATCTTCAATATGTTCGATTGCTGTTGTTGTAGCTGCTGTTGCTGTTGAGGTTCCATATTGTTGCGCAGCTGATCCAATGTGATCACATTACCGCCCAAAGATTGAGCTAACAAATGATCTCGTGCAGACACGGTGATGTAGTTGTTTGAATTACCATTACTATTGCTCATTGTTTGCTGATGATGATTAGTGAAGTTGTTCTCGTGGTTATTCAAAGTATTACTGTTACTATTCACGGTATGACTAGAGATGGCAATTGCGGGTTTAGTGGACAAGAGTGAATTGGTATTCGATGTCGGGGTGGCCATTGTGGCATGAATCAGTATTGTTTCGTTCGATGTATCTAAGATAAATATTCAAAATTAAACAAATAAATAAATAAATAACAGAATGCATACTCTGGATGATAGGAAATGTGTTCGAATGAATGATATTGTTTTGTTGTTGATGCCCATTCACCAGTTGTGGCTGTTGTTGTTGTTGTTGTTGTGCGGCTTTGATTTGACTGATCAACCTGGCAGATGTGTTTGGACTGAGTTGGCTGAGATGTTGATTCGGAAGTGAAGACTGTTGAATGTTTTTCAGGTACAGTTGATTCACCTGAACGTTTTGTTGCTGATTCTGGTGATTGACGATGACATCATTGGATGGAGAGTCCATTTCATCATCCTCCTCACTGAGGGTTATTGTGGTGGTCAGTGGAAGTAGTCGACTCGAGGGAGAGTTTGCACTCAGATCTAGATATTAAATTAAGATTTGTTAATTGAAAAACAAAATAAACGACTCTAAGGCTTACTGTTGGATGCAGAATTGAAGCTCATTTGATGATGATTACTTTGGTGATGTTGAACTTGTGGTGATTGTTGCTGTTGAGGAGATTCATTGTGAACCAATCGACTTCGTTGCAGGTGATTCAGTTGACCATTAAGACCATTGCTTGTTGGTTGGCTCATTTGTAGATTCGGTAGCTTCTTCATAAACAACCTCTGAAAGGGATGTAGTGGCTGATCGATGGCATCGAACCTACCAATCTCGTTCATGAACAACTTAAACTCTGCCTCCAGTTCATTGAAATGTGCCCCAATGCTCAACGATTCTTCCGAATCATGAAAACATTTACAGGAAAACACAAATTGGCGGTTAAAATTGCGATATCGTTCCAGTAGGGACAACATCCGAATGTAGTCATCCTCCGTGAATCGAACCTCCTGAGTGGAGTTGTGCCTGTTGTTTGGCTCATTCTCCATCTGAATTACCGGCATTTTACCAGCTAGTTTCATTTTATGTATTTCGATTAAGATAATTCTTGAGTGTGAGAAGGGTTAATCCATTTTCGAGTAAAAATTAATACAAATTAATATGATTAAATTATATAACTAATTATTCTAGTATATGAACCTGCGAATGAAAAGCAAAATAAATAAGCAACCAAGCAAACAAGTGATAGTTACCGTATGTGCGGGAAAAGGGTTATTGTATTGTCACATTGTACTGCTCAAGGTTGTGTCCGTGTTGACAAGGTGAAGCTGAACTGAGTGACACAACACGTGCTCCACCAAACGAATCATCTTGCACTGAAGAGTGTGCTGATCAATCAGTGCATTTGGGTACTGAGATTGCCGGATGCACAATCACAATCAGATTCACCGTCGGTCACAGAGAATAACCGGAAAGTCGGGCAATCACGAGCAGTGCACAGCCCGGCCCGAACGTACACAGACACACACAGGCTTTCACTTAGTTTTTCATTCATTCAGCCCCCTCCTCAAGCCACACAAGACAGCAGTTCAGTTCAGCACTCACAACCGAGTCACACTATTTACACAGAAGCAACAAAAATGCACAATCAATTTAGGTGTTGACAAAATTGCCAAACGCACCAGAATTGCTCTATTCGATTATTGACAAATGAAACTGTCAATAGGCAATATGAAACCAAAGTAAAATCAATTGCACAACACGGTTCTTGCATCAAACAACTACGCAACCATAAACAGAACTAATAATGCTTCCCACTATTTCTACACTAATTGTCAAGTTGAAATTCAAGTTTGTTTTGCAGTGGCGCTCGGGTGGCACCGCGGTGGGTACTACTGCACCCATTTGAATATTCTTTGTAACACTATTTGTTAAGAATTAATTAATACAAATGTGCACTAACGCCCACAAAACACTTTTCTAAATACGTTGATGTTTTCTTGGGACTTTTGTTTACCTTTTCAATGTTTGTTTGTTTATGATTGTATTTTTGATGAGTTTGCATTTGAGGGTTTTTTGAAGTGGTCCCAAAGGAACATTTTGAGCCGTCTACTTATAGTACAAAATATTCTGTGATTTCAAACAAATTTTCCTGAATAATCTGAATTTCCCATATGCCAGTTCAAGGTTCACACCACTAATTACGATCTAAACACCACTCCCTTCGCAACCAATCAAGTCATTTACGAATAATACTCATTACTCGTAGTCAGTCAAGTCAATCAATGTCTTAATTGATTACGTGACCAATGTGCAGCCTATCTCTGTGGCATTCCCATTCGACTTTTTTCAATATTCTGCTTACGTCACAACGCTAACGAGCACACATCGATCAGCAATCAAAATATTAAATTGGCCATTTCTAGTCAATTGGCAGTTCAACCAACCGATCGAATGCAATAAACAATAGCGAATAATAATAATTCTCATTAGCAAACAACCAGCAGCAACCACAAAGGCCAATAAACGGATCGTTTGTGTTAGCATTACACTAACAATACAAACCAAATCAGGTACGTGTAGATGTGTTTGCTTATTAGTGAGAGAGGCGGATACAGCTGCTTATACATATTCTCATTGCACTCCTTTAGATACACAAAAGTGTTCCATTTGGAACCAATTTTGAAGGAGTGTGGGAGAGAGGACTGCTCTTTGGCATAGGAAAAATACAACGTCCGCCAGCCGAGCACAAGTGGTCGACAGGAGGAGAGAAGCAGCAGAAAGAGAGTGCCACGCAGACACACATGCTATGTATAGCCATCGAGTCGATCTACAAACCATACAACCAACCAGTATATACTCTCTCTCATGTACATCCAGCTGTACGTCAACTCGTCAGACGCAACAGCAACTCGTGCGATTGGCCTTTTGGCATTACACTAAACTCGTCCGTAAGTGAAGAGAGAAAGTGTGTGTGTGTGTGTGTGCTGCACACTTTCGCTTTCAATTTGGCAATCCCCAACACACATTCGATCTTATTCGTTTCGGCACTAATTCATTTGAGAAGCACAAATTATACTTGGAAACTCAAAATTGAGAGACATACATTTCTGTTCTGTTCCTGTCATCCACATCAAGTGCTAATCCAAACGCACCAACACAAACCATAACAAACAAGCCGCATATCGCACACAGCTGATTTGTTTGTGCGATAACATATGGCCTACGTTGGACTGTGTGACGTGTGAGTGGTCAGCTGTGCTGTGATGATGACTAATTAAACTAATTAACTCTAAGGTAATTTGCATATTTACATTAATTAGTCTAATGCGTTGTATTTTCAAATTCATACTCTAGATCTCCGTTCAATTTCTTCAAACTCAAATCAAAACCACCGACAAAATGTCTTTCCCACCGGATATTCCACGGCAGAGGTTCCTATTCCTCTGGTACCTCCTCACAGTTTTGTACTTCTTCACATCTGCTCCAACATGCCATTTGGCAGAATCGAAAATTATTCCAAAAAAGTTGACCCACGATTTTTATACACTCGAGCTGAAGATGCCCGAAGTGCTGCCCATGAAGAATGATGAATACTTTTGTACAGCGACCAATGTCACTGATGAGGAATTGTACATTACCAAATTCGATCCAAATGCTGATTCCACACGCATTCATCATATTATTATTTTCGGATGTAAGGAACTGTACACCAAATCGAATCTATATCCAAATGCGTGGTAAGTGTGAAAGGTCAAATCAGATTATTGTTGAATCTCTGATTCTACTTTGAGATCATTCTATGATTTTATCTTCATTATAGGTCATGTGCTCATTCCCTGCTTTGTCCTGGAATGAAAATAATATACGCCTGGGGCAGAAATGCACCATCACTGACTCTACCAAAAGGTTAATGATTAATAATTTAATTTAATTGTTTATTAATGAATTCGCTACAGATGTGGGATTTCACGTTGGCCAACGATCTGAAATCAACTATTTGGTACTGCAGGCACATTACGCAACTCCACTGCAGGATAAAGACTCGAGTGGAGTGAATCTGCTGTATACGCTCAATCCGTGAGTGTTTGAATTTGATTTGATTGAATTGTAGAATTAATTTGTTATTAATTTATTATTATTAGATTACCAAATGTTGCGGGAATTTTCCTATTGGCCGCATCGAGAGGAATCATTCCACCGAACAAGCAGAGTACTTTTTTATTCTTTTCACTTTAAAATGTGCGCTAATGTGTTTTTGTGTGTTTCTCTGTAGAATCACATCTCGACATCAATTGTTTGCTGGATCGTGAAGCCATCAATGTGTTTGCGTACCGAGTGCATGCCCATGCACTAGGTTCGGTCATAACTGGTTATAGGTATGGCCCAGTGCAGAAACAATTTACACTGCTGGCGAAGGGCAACCCTCAATGGCCACAGGCCTTCTACCCAATGCAACGAATAGTTCAAATTGCCCGAGACGACATTCTCTTTGCCCGGTGCACTTTCAATTCGACCGACAAGCAAACCATCACTGAGATTGGGTCCACTTCTGAGGATGAAATGTGTAATCTGTACTTGATGTACTTTTCGCCGAATCCACTTACCTCTCGAGTTGCTGCACTTGAACAGCTCTCGTCGAGACTTATCATGAGAAAAGGCTACACTGACGTGTGTGAGGACATGCAGTTTAGGGGCAAGGAGTTGGACACTTTGCAGCTTCCTGAGGGGAACGACACTCCGTTGCCGAGAAATGTCACACTTGAGGAGTCTGCCAAGGGACAGAACTCAATTCATCACTCCGCCAACCAGCACCCACACCATCGACATTATGATTCGCACCAGACGCCAGTAGGCGGCACTAATCGACCTATCAAAATGATGCAAAACTTGGAATGGCCTTTCGGTTCGAAAGTGTTTGGTCAGGTCACTGCAATTGATGTGGACGAACATGACAATGTTGTGATATTCCATCGTGGCAAACATGTCTGGAATCAAATGTCCTTCGACATGGCCAACAATTACCGACTGATCGACCAGGGACCCATTTCGGAAGCGACCATCGTAACACTCGATCCTAGGCGACAAACTGTGCTTGACGAGTGGGGAGCTGGTCTGTTTTATCTTCCGCACGGACTGACAATTGATCGAGTGAACAAGTCACTTTGGTTGACCGATGTTGCACTGCATCAAGTGTTCAAATATTCGATCGATCCAACTTCGCCCAATTACCGTAAAGCAATAATCACACTGGGAGAACGATTCGTTCAGGGCAATGATATGAAACACTTCTGTAAGCCAACCTCGGTCGCGGTGGATTATCCTTCGGGTGACTTTTATGTGGCTGATGGTTATTGCAATGCTCGAGTTATGAGGTTCGATAAGGATGGAAATTTCAAGTCTCACTGGGGTCATGCACAGGCTTACAATGGTAAGTTGGTATCGTGTTGTTTGTGTTTGCTAATTCTGTTGGTCTATAGACTTTGGCCCAGTCACCAACCCTGAGCCCAACATGTTCAACATTCCACACAAGATTGTTCTTATCGACTCCCCATCTGGTGACGCGAAGGACAAGTTGGCCTGTGTCGCCGACCGAGAGAATGGTCGAATTCAGTGTTTCTCCATTCCGTATGGTTATTTCAAATTTCAAATCCGATTGGACGAATTCAATGGTCGGCTGTTCTCGATTGCGTACGACAAAGTGAATCGTGTACTGTACGCGGTTGCTGGTCCATCACTGTACGACCAGACACGCGATGTGTTGGCATTTGCCTTCAATATAGACTCTCAACAGCTAAAAGCTATTTTTGGACCGAACAAGGGGGTGAGTTGTTGCAATATTATCGATAGTGATGGACTACTTTTATTGATTATCTTGGATTTTCTTTTAGTCATTTTCTCAACCACACGATATCGCTGTGTCTAATTCTGGTGACTCAGTGTACGTTGTGGAAATTGGTCCAAACAACATTTGGATGTTCAGTCGAGGCGATTCGATGTTGGCAGCCAAATCCTCCTCGATCTATGACTACTCGACCAGTGCTGAAGAATCGTCCTCCGCAAAGCCGGAAATGTTGCCCGCATCAGCCAAATCGACCATTCCATCCTCAAGTATTGCCCAATCGACCATAATCGACTCTAAATTGAGTGCCGACACCAATCCAGCCGATCCCAACCAGTTTGACATTAAATTCAACTTTGAACTTTTACGAATTCGCAGTCGTCAAATCCGTAACTCGATCACATTCAACTCGATTCTGTATTTCACCTTGTTTGCCCTGTTTTTGTTCATCATTTTGTTGCATTATCGATACTCGTCACCTCACTATTCGATTGTGTCCTTCTGCTCGAACATTTGCCGCTCGATTTTCAAGAGGAATCGAGCAACACCAGAACGAGTCCACCATTCGAGTCTTTCTCAACGAATGGATTTGGGCTATATTTTTGATGAATTCAGACGACCCGGACACAAGGGATTCAATCGATTGCCTCAGAATGAGTGTGAAGTGGTCGATAAGAACGACATCGACGATGACGACGATTCGGATGTGCTGGAGGATTTCAATCCTAAAGCGAGACTAACCAAGTCAAGATTGGTCTAATCTAGTGAACAGTATCAACTGCATTAACATGTGACCCTACCCCTCCTGTTGTGACTTTCCAAACAAATTCTAATCACGCACTGTACAATACTCATCATCACGGATCTTTCATTAAAACTGTAAGTGAAGCTCTATTTTGGTATATCACACACATTTCTACTGATTACTATTTCGTACAAACTTTTGTTATTATTTATTGATTTGTTGCATTTCGTGGATTTTGTGTAAATATTTTGATATTTTTTGTTGACTTTTTGTGATTTCCTTAACAGATTTAATAATAAAACAAAAAAAACAATCATTTTCGAGGCAATTTTATTTAATTAAATAGTAACCACATGGTTAGTGGTAATAGTAATTTTTAATATTTAATAGTTCATTAGTGAAATTAATACAGAGAAAGTCAATTGAACTTAGCAAATGTTCACACTGGTGAATACATTTCGAATAGATTGGAATCATATTTGGATTAGTAAAAGCGATGATAAGATTACGTGAAACTAGATGGCGCTTCATGTTATGAGACAAAATGGAATTCTGATGAGAGCCGTATGAGGAAAAATATTGCATCAACTTATCATTCGAATAGTTCTTCTTCTTTTGAATTTGTTGGCATATCGCGAGCATTTTCGACTGTAGCTTGACCTCGCGAATTAGCCAAATCATAGTTGAGCCTAATCTCTGCAGCTTCTTGTTCAACTTTTTCGATAACTTCTGTATTTCCTAGCCATTGGGCCAGATTTGCAATCAATCTGAAATCTTCTCGTTCCAACAAGTCTTCGTTTAAAGTCATTTTATACTGTGATTGTTCTTTGTTGACTTCGGCCAGATATTCTGGCATGTTGTTTTCAGATAGATGCATTTTTTCCTCCTTTTGAGTTGTTTCAGCATTTGCTTCGGTGACTTCTTGTTCAGAACTGACGTTCGATATTAGATCGCACTTGATTGAATAATCACCGATTGAACTTGGCACTTTGACCTGTGCTTCATTGTACCAGCCCAAATTTTCATAAATCATTTCTTCATCAGAACTTTGATCCGATAATAGATCGTGTTTGACTAATAAATCAATGACTGCCCTTGGTAATTTGATCCTTGGTTGATTTGATAAGGACTCAATATAATTATCAATATTTTCTCCATCGACTTGGAGTTCAAAATTGTCATCAGGAGATATTAGATCGCATTTGATTAAGACATCACGGATTTCATCCCTTGACATTTTGAACGGTGAGTTAGAATTTGTATTAAAATTCGTGTTCTGTGTGTCAATAGGACGTTCATGTTCAGTAGATGGCGGATTTGTAGATTCAACAGGGATCGGGTTAGGACTTGAGCTATGTGATTGCTGATTGGAATGCAGATTGATCGACTTAAGATTACAATTGAGACTATCGTTGGTCACTATGGGAGAAGTTGTCTCTTGGGCCACTTGTGGCTTCTGCCTGTTGGTTTCACAACCAGTGGAGTGATTTATTTGGCTGGCAGACTGTACGATGGGTTGTGAAGCAGATGGAACACGGGTTCGATGATTCGAACGTTGAAGTGACGATCCAGCCTTCTAAATGAAACACAAATTGGTTAACATCTTGTTCACTCATCAAGTCAACAAACCTTATTAGACTTTCGACTAACATTCAATCCTTGGGAAGGTTGCAATTGCTTTGGTGGCTTTGTTTGCAATAAGGGAATTGTGCGTTGTGGTTGAAGTGGTGGTTGAGGTCGAGGAGAGTGATTCGCTCCAGATGTTTGCGGTTGAGGTGACGGTTGCACCCGAGGAGATTTTGATTTACGAGATGGTTGCTTCCGAGTTGGTGAAGTCAACTTTTGAGTCTTTTTCGGTGGCAAAAGTTCCTGATCTCGAGCTTTTCTCGACTAAAATATCGATGTTTCAACACAATTAATGTTAATAATAAAATTAGACAAACTTACCTTAAAATAATGTTTGATCACACCAATTTTAGTCCCAAGTTTCTCATGAAGTGCTGTATATTGTGCATTGTTTGGATTTGGATTAGCTACATATGCTTCATTTAGGCGTCTTTCTTCTAGTTCAGTGTAAAAATTCATTTCGTTGATGAGGTGAGAAGATGAGACAAGAGAAGAGAGCTAGGACAAGCAGGCGAAGGCTTGATGTTGACAAAAGAATAGACTCGATTTGGTTCGCATTGGTGTTGATCGAATTGGTAAGAGCAACACAACAAAGCAAAATACGACAGCACACAAAGAAAAGTGTTTCGCTTTGTGTTGGCTATAGCAGAACAGAAAATAGAAACACAACAAACAACGCGAGAGCAAATTATCACGTTTGAATAAAAACTGTGAGTAGAAATTGATAAGAAAGCAATGAGACAAAAGTTAGATTGTGCGCACTGCGCATAACGCACTCGAGTCAGATCTGTCATCTTGACTGTACTTTAGATTGTAAACATGTTGTTGCTTGTTGTCGCCAACACCGAATCAGTGTCCATTGATGCTTGTGGGACCGTCTTCTATACATATGAACAAGCAAATTATAATTACTCCAAGAGTAATAATAACAATCCAAAAACCACCTACCGATCGATTGTACAGTTTGTGCCAGTGGCAAGCGGAAAGTTGTGAATAGACTAATCTGATATGGAGGCTGATCGAAGCTGATCACAATCAGACAAACACCAACCCAGGGCTGGTCGGGCTCGAGTGGAGGTAACATCAGACAGGCGAATCGGCAAAAGCCTCCAGTGATTATCGACATTTTGTTGCGGTTTAAGAGGAAAACTTATTCAAACTTATCGATTTGATGATGTGATCTAACGAATTGAGAATGTCAACGTTATGAATGTCAATGTTAACGTTGGTTTATATTGACAAAAAGTTGCGAATTATATATCTCTTATGGGAGATGCGCTGTGAGTTCAATATTGCACGATTGAGTTAACAAAAGTTACAAAAGTTACATGTTGCACAATGTTTCCTTCTCAATGTACAATCATTTGTTTGCTCCTGGTTTGTGATTTTGTCATGTTTCACTTATTATAGGTTTCTGGTTTGGTCTTTCCTTGGTATTGATCATCTGGCACATTCAGTGCTAACAACGTCCGGAGACAGAACTCGAGCTTAGACCAAACAACTGCGTCATTCCGAACGTTAGGAAAATTTTGTTCATCTTTTAGATTTTGCAATCAGCATCAACCAAAATTCGAGTTGAATTGAGTTGTTTATGACCATCATTATAAATAATTAAATCACTAAACTAAACATTTCCGAGTGCAATTAACTGAGAACTACCTCAGCATGTGATCACATTCAATAGATCTTTGTCTGTTGGTCCAGAACGAACTTGGTATCGTATCACTATAATTTGTACTGTCCATGTTGTTAAACATCTCCATTAGCAATCATTTGACTGGAAGCAAACAACAAATACACAAATTAGCTCGATTTCAAAAGGTCTTACTCATCCATATGACGCACATCAATCGCAAATTGTATGTGACTATTCATGCGTACTGTACCACGTGCTGTGTAAATAGCATTCGAAATTCTCGTGCACTTTCAAAATCACTATATTCTGTAAACGAATTTCAACATCAAATGGACGAATGTGGTCATGTGATTTCAAGCGTAGCACACAATTAGTTGACAAGAAATCAAATGCTTGCGTCAAACGTAATTATGAGGACCAAATAAAAGTTTTCGGGGAAACATATTTTCTTGAAATTATAATCGAAACTAAACAAAATTAGTGAAATATTTGTTTATTTTATTTAATTATAATATTTAATTGTGTTCACTCATTGTGTTCAATAATATACAAATTCACAAGTTGCATTTGAGATGTTTGCTGTTGTGTCAACAGAAACGACGCACTAGGAGGAATTGTTGGATTCAATTTAGTGGAACTGTAAGAATGTACTCAAAATGGATTTTGCTTGTTGAATAATTACAAAATCGATTCAAACATGTGTTAATTGGTTGGTGAATTTTGAAATTATCATTTTATTAAAAAACTTAATTTTGTTTAGATTATCTCTTACATTGGTACAATATTTAGTGCTCTTTTTCTAAGCCAACAAATGAATGAGATCTCAAGGTAAAATGTCTTTTAACAGCAAGGTAAAGACGCGAGTCGCGTGAGATTTGCCGGAAGTTATCTATAGATATACCAATTCCAGGTAAGTAGAACACTCAATTTAGTGTGGCAATTAGCGTACATGTTTTGTTAATTATCCTAGTAATTTAAAATTGCGTCAAAACATTTCTCTTAATAATTTGTTGCCTGGCAAAATTAAAATCGAAATTTTCTGTAAATTTCGAAACAAAACAGACATTAAAAATTAAAATCATTACTAATTAAGTGGCAATTTTAAAATAATCTATTTATATATTTAAATTATTTGAATAATGTTTAAAAATATTAAAAATTGAAATTTATTCTACCAAGAATTCGTTGCAAAATGTCAATTTGTAATTTGTTGTACGCTTTTGTGGTCAAACAGTATCTCAATACCAAACAGTTGTTCATCAATCACATGAACACTGTGTTCAACTCATACGATCCGCTCAAAGATCCTTTTAAGCTTCAATTCAGGAAACCCAACAAAATTCACTATTTAATTGCGTTCAGTGTGGTACTCTTTTTACAGGTGGACTCAATCTATTATGTTTTGATCAATTCAGACAAGATTGACCAATCTCTGGTTAAGTATCCACAACTGTTGACCCATCGAACGTTTCCGCGTGAATTTGTTCACATGGGCGATGTGATCATTTACTTGGGAGCTGCTCTATCACTGCTCACTTATGTCAATTTAATGTTCGACTCAATGTTGAGTGACAAATATGAAATGTACAAACTGGTCAACAAGAGAAAGAATTGTATAAAAATATTTTCATATTCTCAAATGTTCACATATGAAGAATCGAAAAAATTGATACAAATTCAACTAACTTATGGAAAAATTATTCGAATTGTGTATTTAATCTCGTGCCTTGAGATGATCTGCAGATGGGAATTCAAATTGATTGCGAGTTGGACAACTTCGCCGAGAGATTTCCTGTTGGTCATTTACACTCCAATGTTTCTTATTTATGCGCTAAATAGTGAGTATGTCTTGTTCTAGGTAAAATAAATAAAATTTTTGTTTCGAAAATAGCAAATTTAAACATTTGGCACCAATTTGGCTTAACCACTCGTTACATCAATGCAAAACAACAATTTCAAATTAACAAGATCAGGACAATTATTACTAGAATCCAAATCAAGACTAGAGCAACAAACAATTTGATTTTGAAATTCAAATATTATGAAAACCTATTTCATCTGTTGACAGAAGAAATTCGAGGTCACAATCGTTTCTGGAGTCGATATTTGAGTTTGTACTATTCGGTGTACCTCTACCTGATTTGTTACATCGCCTATGCGTCACTGTTCATCGAAAGCAATCAAATACTAATGAAATTTTCATTCATCTATTTTGCATTCACCACCACGGTGGTCTTACTGGGTCTCACTCTAGAATGTTCGAGGATTGTGTTCAATAATGTTCAAATTCACAAGTTGCTTTTCAAGTTTCCAAAAACGTTAATAATGCATTCAAAATTGATGCAATGCAGTGCAATTGTGAGAATGCATACAGAAATGGATTCAGTTTGGTGAACAATTACAGAATCAATTCAAGAATGTTTGAATTAGTAAGGGAATGTTTTACTTTTTGAATTTGATTATTAATGCTAACATTACTAGTTATTGTCGTATATTGGTTCGATATTTTTTGCCGTTTTCCGAAGTCAACAAAGAAATTCAATCTCTACATAAAATGAATAAGCAACAACAAGTTTCTTTTTAAAATATTTTTATTTATATAAATTGAATTTACAAAAGTATTAAAAATTAATAAATTCGTTTCATGAAACTCGTGTCGATCAAATCAAATCACAAATTAATTTACTCCTTCCTTGTTTGATGTCTTTTACTACACAAATCAATCAAAGAAGTGAGTAAATTATTCGTAATTTGCCAAACCAAATTGACCAAATCTGCAATCATCTGCGTCGTTCAGAGTTCAACGACAACGCATTGAACAAAATGTGAATTGCAGTTTGAATTGCTGCTGCAATCAACAAATTGTGCAATATGCTGTCGAGTTGAATTTGAGTTTGACGTTTTGTTGGTTTGATTCAAACTCAAATCTACTGCGGGCAATAGACTCAACAATTTCACTATAGTACTAGTTCAGTCCAATGGCCGTAATAAATTGAAGTTGTGTTGAAGCTGTGAGTTGCTGCAATATTGGTTGGTTGAACTCGGTTGTTTTCTACATTTTCTATCTCAGCTTAGTCAACGAATTTGATTTTCGAGTTTGACAAAATTCGCACTACTAAGCTGAGAGAGATCATGTGAATGTTGGGAAGTTAAGCGGGAAAAGATCAATACTAACGGGAATAAACGGGATTTTAGTGACTTTTATAGCAAGAGACCTATAAAAGAAATAGAATGCAGGGAAGTGACTCGCTGGCCGAATTGGCTATTCTCGTTCTCAGACTAATTCGCAATTGGACGAAATCATTTCGAAGGATGTGGTCAAATGAAATTAAGGATGGATTTAGAAGGCACTATTTGTTAATTACGAATGTTTTTCCGACTATTATTTAATGAGTCATGGTCTATGAGCTGTGATTTCTAAACGGAACAGTTCGGTCCGTTCGTATCGCCCAGCATGCAGCCCCTCTGCACTCTGTACGCCTCAATTATCTTGTTGAGTGTGCATCAGTGCGCGAGTGTCTCGTTGAATGGATCACGTCTCGGCTCTAGTGGACCTTTTCGTTCGTCTGGCCTCTCCTGTACTCTTCCCTCCGACTGTGGTCAGTTCGCCATCTGTCAAGCTGGTCACTGTGGCTGTCCGGTTGGCTACGAATGGACGGTCAACTTGAGTTCGTGCTACCAAGTGCACTGCACCAACGATGCGACCTGTTGGAAGTGGAAGCATACCTACTGTGACCATAACCAGAGCGTGTGTCTGTGTACTAGCACGTACACCTACGGCGACCAACACCTCACCTGTCGCCTCAAGTCAGGCTATGTCTTCCTCATCGTGATGGCGATTCTCATTCTGGCTGGCGCACTCTGCATTGGATGCTGCTGTTGCTGCTGTCAAGTTCAGCTACTGTCTGCGGCCAAAAGGGAAAAAGAAATAGAGGTCGCTCAGGTGGCAAGTCAAGGCGCTGGTTCACAACCAAGGATTAAGTACATCCAAAGACAAGACAGCGACCATGTGCCCAAGGCCTCGTCAAACAAAAATGTGGTCAAGCAGTCGAGCAGTTTGCAACCGTGGGATGTGCAGAAGTGGGGCACTTCCGAAGAGGCGCTTCCAAAGCCGAAAAACAAGCAGACTAAAGTTTAGTTTTACTGATTGCTCTATTTATTAGCACAAATAAATGTTTTAAGCTTTCAATCGACAATTTAATAATACAAATTAAGTATCTCAAGCAGTATCACTTGACTCTTGAGCAGTGGACGAGTTATCGTCGGAAGCAGGGTCAGCCTGCTTGATCTTGTCCACTAGACCGGCCATTACCTCCATCACCGACTTGTACGTCTCTTCCATGGTGACACGTAGTGACGCATGAAACTCTGAAGCCAGGCGGGACTCCTCGTTGACTTGTTTGCGATATTCGGTAATAAATTTCTCAGAATTGGTGTAAATGTCATCGAGCATCACCTTGTATTGCTCTTGGTCGTCAGTAGAATCGTCATTCTGAAGGACAGTTTCTATCGGAACGCTCTTCCGAGCACTCAATCGCACACTAGAACGAACCTTTTGCATTGACAACAAAGCCGGGAAGTCGACTGGATACAAGTCGACTTTGGACTTGAGGCTCGACTTGGCTGAACCAGAGAGTGACTCAGCAGTGGACGAATCATCAGTTTGAGCTGTTTTTAATCGAGATTGTCGTCGACGTCGGTTCGAGTTGTATGATTGACCTTTCGTCTGTCGTCGTCGGCGGCGCAGTCTTTTGGTCTTGGATCTTTGTTTGAGTTCACTTGCAACCGTATTGGCAGTGAGGTACGAACTGGACGTCGATGTGGTGGTGGTGCTGGACACGCTCGAAAGATCACTTCCGATCGCGTTAGTGATTGGTGGCAATGGCGAAGGCATAATGCAAACACGAACCAAACAGAACTCACAGTCTAGACGCTAATGCAAACACACAAACAATGAATGAGTCATTGCCAATGATTCGAACATGTAACGTTTCTTTCGTTCGAAACAATCACAATTCGAAGCCATCATTAGAATACGTGTTCAGCCAATGTTTGTTCAGTTTTACACAACGACTACATTACGTTATGACACAATATATCGAACGGTGGACGCGAACCTTTTGATTAACTAATTGTGAATCATAGTTAGGTAAACAATGTTCATTGTTTTACAGGTGTAATACACACGTGCCATGCACAATGTAATAAAAAGAATATAAAAGCAATTCGAGTTTGTCAAAGCAAATTGAATGTTTAATTCAACCAAAATGTCTCACTCTACTGTACAGAAGTTTGCTCTTTTTGTGGTGATTTGTTTGGCTTTGATGAGCAATCTATCCAAATCAACATTCACCGTCGCATCTTACTCGGTTATTAGAAATAATGGTACAATGTCTTTAATTAAATTTGTTTTATTTTAAATCATTTTACATTTAATTTATACAGTTGCTGTACTGGATAGACCAGTTTTGCGAAAACCTGATGAAATTATAATTGTCCCACGAGTAGTTCCAGAAAACCGAAATGCACCAGTCTCGATTGTCCGTGGTTGGGGTGTTGGGCCAGTGGAAGCGTTCAATGGACTGCCCCAATTTGGGTTCGTACCTGCATTTGGGATGAGAAATGAAAGTCGTTTTGGATAAAAGTAATAAAAATACACAATCAATTAAAGTTGTTACAATGTTGTTGTTTGGTTGGTACATTTTTTGCAGACAAACCTGATGACTGAACTCTTTTGTTATCGGCCCAAAAGTTCAGTCATTCAGGTTTGTAACAAAATATGAACTCATTTAAAGATTCAAAGTTCAAAGTTCGAAGGCATTCGTGTCGGTGATCAACTGTGGCTGACCAAAATGGTATGTCATTCACACACCAGCATAACCATTCAAGATCAGCCACAATTGAGCATCGGACTGATTTCAAATGTTGAGCAATTGTACAATCTGCCAAATCGTCATGAATCATTTCCACAAGTCCTGTGGCCAATTTTATTGATGCAGTATTTTGAAGTACCATTCACAAAATACTTGCGACAACAAAATAGTGACAAGACTGTTAACATGAACTCAATTTTTGAGAACTGATGCCACTTTTGTCACATGTTCAACTGTAGTTCATTCAAGCTGCTATGTCATCATTAACATTTGCATCCGCACACAAGAAGAACCACAGTTGAACATTGACTGATTGATTTCAATTTGCCAATATGCTGAATTCAGCCACAATGAATCACAATGCACCAAGATTGGATAATATATTTGTACTAGTAGAATTATCCAGCAAGTAGAACATTATGATTCAAAATGGTAAGAGATTCGTTGATGAACGTTCGAATCCGTTCACGGATAGCGAGCATTTGCGTATTTGGATTTGGCTTACACAAATACGCAACGGCTCGTTATCAGTAAAAAGATTGATCAGTCATAATGACAATTCGAGTGTTCGTTCACTCAACAACCAATCAGACCGAGTCACTTGATTGACTGAAAGAATCAGTCGAATTGGCGCTCTCTTTAAAACGGGACCTAATAGAATCTCTTATCACGACTGAAGCAACCAATCCTCTACCAACTATATCAATAACCTCTCCCTCAACTCAACCTGTAATTCAATAGACCCAATCTCAGTGGCAGAAGTCAACAGCAATGAATCGTTCGAATCCAAGTGAGTGATGACAGTGTCAATAGTGTCAACTCTATATAGTACAACACCGTCTATCTTCTCTTCTCTCTGGTATACGATCAAGAGAGCGCTCGTTCGTGTTTCGAGTGACATCTCATGTTTGTATTTCAATTATTTCACGTTTAATAGCAACACATTTGTTTTGGCGCCATTCATTAGCCTCTACTTGAGCCTTCTAATTGGGCGATACACAAATTCGCACACATTGAAGCAGAATTAAGGCAAACTAAACAACCAATTGAATGAAATAATCAAAACACGTGACATCTTATAAATGGCTTATTTAATCAATTAAAGTACACGATAATGAATAGTAGAAAAACTTCTAAACGAGTAATCAATAGAATGTAGATTGTAAATGGTACACCTGAATGAACATGGGCTTGGTGAATGTTCACTTGCTCGGTAGACAATGAGTTTGATAGTGTGTGTTAGTTGTGTAATACAAAATGTAGAAAGAATAGAATTTGTGGTATAAAAGAGTGTACAAAACCACGAGAAAGTTTTACGGTGGTGTTCGAGTACAATAAATAAGTTAGTTGCTAGGTTAGTGTCGCTATTCCTGATCCATTGGTTCGTCCATGACCTGGTCGTCGTCGGGCGAGTTGGACTCCTCATTCACTGCACAGGACTGCATCGGGATGTCGTCATTTTTGCTATTGCTGCTACTGCTAGTTGGGTCGACCGAGATGGATTCCTGCTGTTGGGCAGCATTCGCTTCGTCCACGTTCAAATCCATCGGAATTGCGTCATCAGACGAGAGTGACAACGAGACAGAGGACGAATTCTCTTCACCATTACTGCTGGATGCAATCACCGACTCACTGGTCACCTCTTCATCCCGACTCTCCGTTCTTATCACCAAGATTTCCTGTTGAATAGATTCTTCAGGTTCAGCGCTGCCTGATAATTCTTCAGCTTGAACACGCAACTTTTTAGGCGTCAAAGGTGGTTCCACTTCAGAGGAAACACTTTCAGGTTCGGGTTGACCTGCTTCTGAGGAAGATTCAGGTGGAGGTGTAGGAGATGGTCGTTTCTTTGGAGTTAAGTCCTGAATTGAATGTTCCAGTTGTCCTGTCGTCTCGTCACTGCTCGAATTGGGTTCCTGTGGTGCCTCCGGTACATCACTCCTAAGCCCTACCACTTCCTCCTTCGGACTATTTGAATTATCACTGTTGTAGGAAGACGAGTCCGAGGTATTGGAGTTAGAATTGGACGAGTCAGTATTGTAGAAGTATCCTTCCTTCTCACCAGCACCAGCATTAAACGCAACCCGTCTCTCATCGTCCTCCTTTTCATCCTCTTCATCATCGTCCACAACAATATTCTCATTTTCATCGTTCAAAGGATCATTTCCATGCGAGGGATGTAGTAAAGAGTCATATGGGTTGGTAGGCGCAGCGCCCTTCAACGCAGCATCATGGGGCCATCCTCCAGCTGCGCCATTAGTCAAGTGGGCACTGGTCTCGATTGAATAACTCGCACTAAGGTGCGTGAGATGGTGATGTGTTGGACTGGTGGTAGTTGCAAACACATTCGTGAAACTGTCCAACTGCTGAAGTGGAGCCAGTGGAGACGAGTGTTGTGGATGGTGATGCTGTGGAAGCGGTGAGTGATGATTGGCATGGGGGTGTGCATGGTGTGGATGGAGGGCAGAGTGCTGCGTTGGTTCATTCATCGTCTCCAGCAAGTGGTGGTGATGATTGTTCAGCTGAGGTGGTGGCGGGGCCTGGTCGTAGAACGAATTGGCCATTGGATGACCACCAGAGTTGAGATACACTGAGGGCGAATTGTCGTATGAATTGTGTGCTTGAGCGTTGTTCGTCGAGTCAAGAGAACCGTTCATAATGTTTCCAGAGGGCGGCGTGGAACTGGAGGCTGATGAGGTCGAAGAATGATTGTTGTGTGAGGGTGAACTGTTGAAATGAGGATAAAAGTCCTTAAAATTGGACTGTTTCTCCATTCTACGCAAAAACAAAAACATCGATCTATTAATAAAATCATCACAATGCGTCACTTACGTCTCGGGGGTGGCATACTTGTTCATCCTGGGCTGTACAGTGGACACCACAAGAACATTCTTCTCAATGCCTCGCATCAACTTGTCCGTTCGGCGATAATGTTTGCTCGGTTCGACCAATAGTTCACATAACCGCTGAATAGTGAACGGTGCCGCATAGAACCAATCAAAACTCTTCATGATCTCTACCTTCAAGTCCTGATAATCGAAAGGCTTGCAGTTGGGAACTAACATTTGGGTTTCAGTCAACGGATTATCCCGGTGAAAGCTGTCCATAACCGATTCCAATTTGCGACGCATAAAAGGCTTCACTTTACTCCATGGAAAGCTATAATATAATAAACAATAATAAATAAGAGAAAGTATTTCAAAGTGAGACATTTGCACATACACAATGTCACCATTGCGGGCTACCGTTTCCAGATACCGGTCCAGTATTTCTGGCAGGGCATCAGCATCGGGCTTTTTTGGAAGATCTAAAATAAATTATATTTTAGAAAATATTGTTCACCAATTAAACGCATAGACTACTCACTTGTCAACTCTTCTAAGATCTGGTCATAATCTAGCTCGACCATTTTTGTTTGTTTGTGTTGAGCGATTTGGAGGGGTGAGGAACTGGTTTGAAGAAACTGGCCAACCGACTTCTACTACTGTCTTGGGTTTGTTGTTGTTGTTGTTGCTGTCGTGATCGTCGTCGGTGATGATGTCGATGCAGGACATACACTCGAGGTAGAGATGCCAAAAGGAGGGAAAACCACCAATCAAATCTTGTTAACCCAAAAGGAGAAAATCTTTTGTGTGATACAATGGACTGTTGTACTCGAGGTGAGACTGTTGTCTTGATGCCTATGTCTTGATGTGTCGGCCGTGTTTGCAATAGAGCAAGTCCTGTCCTCTCTTGACTCTCACTTCAACGATAAATCAAATCAGATCTATCGACGGAAAGATGATGAAATCGTCACATACAAACACAAACACATCACAAACGCACACACTCAGACAAGGCAAGGCGCGATGTACGGTGAACTGTGTGCGGACAGAAAGGCTGATAGGAGAGAAGGAACGATAGACCAAACAGTGCTGCTAGAGATAGACAACAAAGACGACGGCAAACCAGTCGACCGCGCAAAGTGTCTTGTGCCGAGATGCGCTGAGATGTCAACACTGAGAGTAATCGGCAACACAACCAGACCGGACTGGTTCCGTGGCCAAAGATGAATCCACAGTCTATTCGATGATCATCAATCCCTCCCGATGGACCAGTTGACTAGTGGACACTGTCAACCACTTGATAAGTGAATTAAAAAAAATACAATTTCGGTCCAGTTCGGTGCAAAGGGCAAACAAAGCAAATCAAAATCGAGAAACAACAAAAAGAGATCGCCAACTGTGTGCGTGCGTGATAGCGAGGAGAACGGAGAGAGAAAATCGGGCGAGCGGCTTTTGTTGTGTCGGGCAGACTGGCGGCGTGTTCAGAAAACTCAAACCTGGGGCAGTGGCGCACCTCACTCTAATCGATTTGTACCTTTCACTAGCGTTAATTATTATTATATTTGGACACTGCGCCACACACAATTGCCCATTATTACGAACGCCACTAATTCTCAGAATTGCTCACTCACAGAGGACGTTACGGAGTTTGTTTTTGTTTTTTTCGTGTTTGCGAGCGAGAGATTTTCTCCTGTTACGATTTGAGTAGTCGGGCAAACCTGAAAATCTTGTTTTGATCACGCAAAACGAAGTTTCTCTTCAAGTTTTTATTGCTTTTCAATTTGGTACATTCAATTGGATTGTTTAGAGCCGAATTTGGCAGGTGACATTTGCTCTTTTTAATATTTTAGGTGAACATATGTTTAATGGGCATTTTGGATAATAATTACTGAGTTTTTATTTTTGCTTGTTTTACTTTTGTGAATTTAGATTTGACCCGCTTCGGACTTTGTTGGAACTCAGACTTCAGAATTTGGCAAGATGATAATAAAACGCAAAGAAGATGCTAAGCCTGTGGTTCAGCCAGGCTTTGGACCTGGTGCTGGATCTGTCGGAGCTGCAGCCGAGCCTCTCGCTGGGGCTGCCTTTTCTAATCCCCAGGAAGCTAAGGACTGGTTACAACAATATTAAAATAGACGAATTGTTCCCAAGACTCGTGAGCCACTTATGGACAGGCTTGAACGTGCCGAACTGCTGGCACGATTCCGAAGGGCTGTCCATGCCAATGATCCTCAGCCTGATCGAGAAGCGATCTTCAATGGCGTTAACGACGCTGACGACATTCGCGTGAACACAAATAATGTTCCAAAACGCTATTACAGAGGCTATGTTTAAGGAGTTTCTCTTAACTGGCCATGTCAAACCTAAACCGTTGACCCAAACAAGACCCCTACCTGGCAATTATACAGGCTTTCCTGACTGGTATTGGGCTCGCCTTAAACAACTCGAGTTGACCAAAAGTAGGGCCATGGATTTGGCCCTTGATGGACTCGTTCAAAATCAGATTAATTAAGGTAAGTCACCACAAAGTAATTCTATTGATGTTGTGTATGATTTGCTTCATTACTTGCTTATTTTCTTTGCACACTTGCTGGATCGGGTAATGTTGTTTGTATTGACTCTCTTGCATATATTGGTTGATTCTTATCATCACTTCTATTAATTCAGATCTACTACTACATTATTAATTCTTGAGAAGATCTATGCACTGTTGGTTATCAGATTCTTTATCTCGTATAGTGACGTCACTATTATCTTATCAGATTATCAGATCTCGATGATCATATAAATGCACGTCAAATTAATCAATCATTAATATCTCACTATCGTTTGCTGAGATTTTCACATCTTGTGGCTAGTCTTACTTTCTTGTGTGGATTAGACCACTTTATCATATAATCTTGTTTGTTTGTGTATGTTTTAGAGTTAGTCGTGTTATTATTATTAAGATTATATTATAATCCAGATTGAATTCTATTCATAATCTTATTCAGATGAGTCTGATGTTAGTCATTGTATCGTTCAATTATAGCCTATATTACTTATTCCGAATGTTTATTGTTTTGAGGAATGCATCAACCAAGTCAATCAGGTATGCCAACTAAACTCAATTCGGCAACTTTTGATCAATCTATCTAGTCCACTTGTTATTAACCCAATACATTCGATTAACCAACCTTATACCTAGAGGACCAATTAACCAAATCAATGCATAATCAAGCACATGTTCACTTTTGTTGTAGTGTTGTATTCTCGTTTGTGTGTGTTTCAGTAAAACTTGTTGTCAAAACAATAGTTTGCTTACTTTATTTAATAATAATTTTCATTATAATCATTAACCATAGAAGTGTCTTCCCCTGATCAGTTGGTAAGAGAACATGAGCACTTGTGTGTAGAAGAGTAGAAACTGTATAATTGATAAATATATTAATGATTTTGTATCGTTTAGGCAATATTGGTTTGTTTACCTTGAAAAAGGCACTGAGAGTGACCAGTCCCATTGAGCCATAGTTGATGCCATACTGATTGTCCGTGTGGAAGTGTTCTATGCAATTGGCTACTTTCAATCGATTTCGTAAAGAATTTGGACAATATTCCCTCGATTTGACTACACTCAAGTGAATTAATCGTTTGATTGGTTGATGAATTCGTTTGGGAAATATGGCCGCGATCAGGTGGTTTCCTGTAAAATGAATCATTCGTATTGGACTTTGCATGCCTCCCTTACCTATGATCGTAACGAATTGGCCCATCAGAATGGTCACAGCAAAGAATCGATGCGCCAGTGGCATTTGGTCAATCCACAGTGCCACCAGAATGGTCGAATTGAGTGGACAGTTGATGGAGATGAATGCCAAAAGTAGATTGCCGTAAATGACACTCAACCGGAAGATCAACCGTAGACTTGCAATGTGTTGTGTAATGAAGTGCAACATATTGTGCCAGTGCAGTTGGTGCTCTTGTCGATCCAGAATTTGGGCTGTTTGGCGTAGACGGATGAAACAGATTATGGCGGTCACAATGGAGACTGTTCCGAGTAGATTGCAAACGTGGATTAGTGCGTGCACACTAAAGTACAGAAGAAGTGCATTCGCCTCTATTAGGACCAACTGGACTGGCCAAAAGAGAGTCGATTCGGCAAAGGTACTCCAGTTGTGGTACAATTGGATAACGATTAGCACTTGGGTGGAGATGATGAAGAGATCTGTGGATTGGGAATGGCGTGAAAAGGTTGTGCCATGTAAATTAGCAAACTCACTTGTGACAAACACGAAGAATTGCAAAACGTTGAGAATGATTATTCCGAACCTTTGCACTCTCAAGTGAACAGGCTCGTCCTTGATGTAGTCCTGCAGAAATAAGTCATCCTCGCCTCTGATCAACACTTTCTTGGCCAGGTAGATGAACTTCTTACTGCCTCCATTGAAGTATGCAATGTAGTAAAAGTACACAGCCAGTGCCAATATGAGGATGGTCATCACGTTGAACTGTGAAGGCATGTGATTCGCATAGAAATAGTCCAACAGCAAAAGACGGGTCAAGTGGGGCAGTGGTGTGAGAATCATATGAATCAGCTGCAACATCTTTAGCACTAACAACACTAGAATGCATTGAATTTGAAAACGAATTCGACCGTTCGAACGTATCTGGTCAACACCGCTGAAATAGTTCTCCAGATAATGCATATTCTTGTAGGGAAATACGATTCTCCACATTGGGCCCAGGGCCGAATTGACGCGATGAAGTTTCTTCATGAGGGGATTCATTTTTGGTTGATTTGTCATCAAGATTGGTGTGAATGTATGAAATCATTCGAATGCAACTAAACCCATTCATTATATGAACCTCAATCCACTAAACTTAAACTTTCGAAAAGTTGTCAATAATTAATCGGAACCGTTTCGTCATAAACTATTTCAATCAATAAACAACTTCATACCTACTGTACCGGAAGAATATAAATATTATAGACTAATTGGCCAAACAATACCTCAATTTTGAAACACCTGATTGTCTTCAAGTGCACATAAAGTTCTTTATACAAATAGTCCTTGTTTGTGGAGTTTTATTCCATTCATGAAAAACAACAGTCACATGACAGTGTTGTTGTTGTGCAATTGAGAGTCGTCAATGTCCTCAAAGTTCGTTTGCTTTTGTTAATTCATCAGGTAAACATCACATTACTATCTTAAAGATAATAATTTTATTAATAATTCAATCGACTTGTATGAATTAATTTGGCCAAGTCGGATATGTATTGCTGTAATAATCAAATAGAAATATAATCTTTATAAAAATAGATTCAATCAATAATCCACTTAAAAGCACCGAAATATTGATAAAGTGGAAATGGCAGCAAAATAATCAATAATACTGGCAGTGTATATAGCGAGACCGGAATACCTGTACATTGTCTCACGGAATGTCCTTCTGCACATGCGACTTCTGGTGCATGCAGTATGTGATGCCCTGGTCCCAGACCTTCTTCAGTATGAGATCGACCACTCCCTTCTTCTCGGGACAGTGGTACCAGTCGGTGAGGTCTCGGTTACAGTCAGCTTCTGGTGGTGGCTGTTTGAATGGTTTGCCATCCTTACATATCTTGCAGTTGAGCTTGTCGTGAGTATCCGAGGGGGTCTCTTCCTCCAGTCGGAATAGTTCCTTCAGGTCGGACAGTGTAAAGTGTCTTTCCACTTCCTCCTCATTGTCCACCACACAACTGCTCAGGGCCTTCTTGTGAGTCTGACGTTGGAATATCTTCTCCTCAATGGTACCAGTGCTCAGGAGTCTAGGTTTTAAAGGCAAATGTCGTTAGGATTGTCTCTGGATAATTGGAGAATCACACTCACCGATAGATGAAACACTGTTTCCTTTGTCCATCTCGCCACACACGAGCCATCGCCTGTCCGTCATTGGCCGGATTCCAGTCAGGATCGTACATGACCAATCGATTTGCACCAATCAAGTTGAGTCCACAGCCACCAGCCTTAGAACTCAACATGAAAATGAAATCCGAACTGAGTGGATCATTGAAGTCCTCCACCACTTTGCCTCGTTTCTTGATCGACATTGTACCATCCAGTCGGACATATTTGTAATTTCTCGCTCGACACAGTCGCTCAAACAGGTCCAGTGTTTGAGTGTAGTTCGACACTAGAACCACCTTGTCAGTGGTCTCAATTTTGATGTACGCCAACAGAGTATCTAGTACTTTGAGTTTGCCCGAAATGGTAGGAATTACTTGTTTGGAGTTGCTCGATGCAAAGTCGGCCGGGAAGTATTGAGTGAGTTCGTCCAAATCAGCCGATGAATTGCCATTCGACTTATTCTTAGCCTTATTTTCACGAATCATGTCATAGGCCAGTTGTGGACTGTTGCATAACTTTTTGAGAAAAGTGATTGCAACCAGCGAAGCATTCATTCCGCCCTTCTTTCGCTTATCACCACCTTCTCCGTCGTTGAGTACAGCAGCAGCAGCTTTCGACTGTAGGAATGCTTTATAGATGGACTTCTGAAGAGGAGTAAGCTCGCAGCACACAATCTGTTCAACCTTGACGGGCAAGTACTTGGACAACAGAGCCGATGTTCGTCGAATCATGCATCGATTCACGAGTGTAATCAATTCGTCCAAACGTTCCTGTCCTCGTTTGTGTTCCTCATCACTTGCGGCAGCATCTCGTCCTTTCAAAATGGGATTCTCAAACCGTTTTCGAAACTCAGCCGAACTGCCCAACAGTCCAGGACAGACAAATTGCACCAGACTAAAATATTCGAGAAGATCGTTCTGAATTGGAGTACCAGAAAGGAGGACACGACGTTTAGCATTGATTTGATTAAGTGCAAGGTAGGTTTGATTCTCCTGGTTCTTCAGTCGATGGCCTTCATCACAAATTACTAGACCAATTTCTCCTGAATGGAGCACTTCTGCATGCAGACGGAAAGTTTCGTATGAGATTATCAGGATTGGCTGAACACATCGACGACCTAAATAGATACGCGATTATTTAAAGAACTAAAAAGTATGGACAATTTACTCACCAGCAATTGTATTTATGAACGAGAATAATTTCTTGTCGATATCATCCTTCGACCCGCCATCAATGGCCAAAGCATTGATCCTACAGCCCAACCATTTATTGATTTCATTGTACCAATTCTTCACCAAACTACTCGGGGCTACAATGATCGCTTTATTGATCGTGGGCTTACAATCGGGACCTTGTTTCAGCAGAGTGTAGATTAACGATATGCATTGAAGTGTTTTGCCGAGACCCATTTCGTCTGCCATGATGCAACCGTAGCTGTTCTCAATTTGCACTCCAGTGACGCAATCCCACATGAATTTGACACCTTCCCGTTGATGAGGCCGCAGAATTAGGCACAACACGGGGTCAACCACCACGTGCACCTTGTAATCGGTCTTCTTCAGTTGATCATCAACGGTCACCGGTGGGGGATCGTACAGTATTAGAGCATTCGGTCCGTTTGGATCGTGTAGGGCACGTCGAGGACCGGACAGTTTTACTCCGAGACATCGGTAAGAACCTAAAGATAATGTCATATATTAAAATGTTGCCAAATCAACACAAAATCAAACCTGTCCAATTAGCAATGGGAATCTTAAAGGGTTTGCTGAGAATCTTCTTGATCAAATCCTCGTGAGTGCTCTTCTCCAGAATGATCGCATCGGGCTCCTTTGTGTTGGGCACAAAGTTGAATTTGTTTTTGATAGGACTGAGTGGCGTCCGTTTCTGGTTGAGTGTGCATGTTCGCTTCGGCTTGTGGTAACTATGATCCGCTAGTACAACGCTTACTTCGGCATTCTCATCCACCAGACCGCCAGATTCTTTGCGTTTAGCCACCACCGAAGGTGCCCGGCTTCGAAGCATTCTCGGTCAGTGGTTGGGACGTTTCGGTAATCTGACAGAGTATTTCTTCCCGAAACAGTCACGATTTGGTGATGATAATCAGCGATAATCGAGGTAATAAAGCGATGATGACATGCGGCCTGTAATCACACAACAACACAACGAACGCGGCAAATCAAACATAAACAATCACGCTGGTTGGCGTATTCAGAAGATTATACTGGGGCATTGCTGCACCCAGATGAGAATTTCACAAACAAAGTTTAAATTTAAATCATTACAACTTTCAAAAATCGAGGGCGCAAGCCTCCAAAAAAAATCTTGTCACTGCATGAAAACAAGCCGTTAAAGTAGATGTTCAAAGATGATGTATTGACTAAATATTTAAATATATTTCCGCCAAAAATAGAGCTTTTTGGAATATTCTCGAAGTTTTATTGTTATTTATCAACTAGAACACAAAAAACTAAACAGGCTAGTCCAAACTAAATATCCTTATCAAAATAGTCCATTGGTCTGGTAATCTCAATTAGATTTGCATTGAAAGAGATATGATTTGTGATTGCCCAATGTGGAGCAATAGGAAACGCACTGTATTGAACAATATTTCCTCGAATGTTGCGCAATGAAATTAATTAAACTTGATGCTCTTTATTTTGTCATTGCGTCCTGTGCATGACGAGTTTTTTTTTGCTTATGCACACAAACATTCGCCGAAATGGTCAAGTTCAGGTTGTTCGGTAGGGTTCGTGCCTTCCTGCGCAACCACCCAACATGCTTTTCACTGTTCATTGCCCTGAATTTGGTTTCATTCTCTGTGTACACTTATTTGGCCTATTCTATTACAGAATCAAACTCTTCTGTGCCATTTCCCCCACTGCCTTACCTCATCAACACATCCACCTGTCGCCTCAAGGATTATCCCATGTTTGACCAACAAACTCGATCGCTATTCAAAAGTTATGCAAATAGTGATTTTGGTTGTAATTCGTACTTGAATTATTTGCAATTGCCACCGTTTTCTGTGAAACGAGTCAATTTTACTTGGATTCAAATTGATTACCCCGAATCGACTTGGTTTGGTAAATGGAAATGTTTTGCGGTGGAAATTAAACGAAGTAATAATGACAAATTTGAGTTTGGAGCGAAATTTGGACCACTTGAGAGATTGACCAATTTTGCTAGTCATCTTCCCAGTGCGGCTGATGAGAAAGTGATTCGATGGGATGCAGTGAAGGTGACCTGTGATCGGTGGATTTCATTGAAATCTTACATCACAGTTGTGCCATTAATTCAACATTATCGTAAAGCGGACCAAGTCGGACAAACTAAAGCAAATGCCCAAGTCAATGTTCTACTACTCGGCATTGACTCAGTCTCACGACTCAACTTTCTCCGACACATGACTCGAACCAAACAATTCGTAGAAAGTCACGGTTTTGTGCCAATGTACGGTTATCACAAAATCGGTGAGAACTCATTGCCGAACATAATTCCCATACTCACTGGTCAACAGCACACTCGATACTGCAATCGAATATTTGGAAACTGTGTTGGTGCACAGTTCAAGTTGAACAAACTTCCACTCGTATTCAACGATTATGCACGAAAAGGCTATTTGACCACCTTCATCGAGGACATGCCCGACTATGGATTCTTTACCTACAACACTGGGGGATACATTAAACTGTTGTTCGATTATTACTTGCGTCCAGTGAATTTAGCAATTCTCAATGAACTGTATTGGTTCGACAAGTGCTACCAGGCAAAGTTGGAGAGTGAGGTTTGTTTGACCAACTTGTTCGTAATTCTTTATTTTAATTTCAATTTAGCTGTACTTGCAATATGTTTACGATCAAATGGAAGCTTTTCGAGCATTCGAGCAGTATACAGCAGGGACCCGTAATGGTCATATCTTTCTTAAGGATTTTCAAAAGTGTTTACAGGGTACTGTCTCTGTTGGGACATGCACACAAGCATGAGTAGTAAAATAATCAAAAGTGTATTTCAAACAATCATTGGTTTGGTCGATTTATTAATATAAACTAAAATACAAATCTTAAACAAATCAATACATTTCAGGACAATTATCCAACATAATCTTTTTCCATTGTCTTATTTTTGAAAATCTTTATAAACAAAACTGAAATTGAGAGGAACAACTAAAGAGGAAAGAAAAGAAATAAACAATTAAAACTCAACAGCAACAATAATAATGAAATAGTACAATTTAAAACATTCTGAAATCCATAAAGCCTCAGTTGATGCATCGAAAGCCGTTTCGAGTGGCCTTGTAGTTGGAGATCATTTTGTTGAGCTACAAAGACATTTCTATTACTTTTAGCTAAACGAAGTCGAAGTCTTTTAGTTTACTTACTTATCTTTTCAGTAAGACTGACAGAAAGATATTGATTAATTGACATAAAAATTTAACATAAAAACAGCTAGCGGGTTGTTCTCCAGTTGGGAATAATATTTCTTTTCTACTATTGTATTGGAGAGTTAAAGTCTTCCAATTTCAGGTCTTCAAGTTTTATATCGGACAGTCTCTAAAAGCCTTTGTTGATTCTTATTTTTAAAAGCCAAATTCAAATATTTGATTTGTAGATTTGCTTAAACTATAAGAAAATTGTTTTTAAAAAGCAAAAAATTAATTACTTAATTCGTGTTCAGGACAACTGTCCTTAAAATGCTCGGGAAAACAAATAATTTTGCGCACTGACAGTTAAGATCAACTTTATTGAACTACCCGTACTTAAAATGTACTATTCTATTTATTCAAACATATAAAAAATTAATTTGTTAATGACAATGAATATATTACGAAATTACATAAAAATAAGTTTAGTTCTATCATTGTAAAGGGTTGGCCAAGAATTTTGCAATAATAATGATATTGGCTAAATATTTCCCGATTTTGTTGGTCTTCATTTTCAAATATTGCACAATTGATGCTCAATTTTACGGCGATGTTAGCATAGAAAAGTATTTTCTACAAAGTATTTGCTTAAGCAGAAAGAATAATTGTGATAAATTCATAATTTTGATTGATTATTTAAGGATCGGACATTTTCATCAAATCAGTCAAAATTATTTGGCCCCTTTTTTGAAGCGGCACAAACATTGTGGAAATTATCTTCATTTGTCAAATGTAACATTTGCCGACATTGATCATAATGTGAAATTGAATCGTTGGTTTGATTTTAGTAAGCTCCAATTCATCTTTGATATAACAAGTTTCCAAACTTTTGACCAAACCATGTTCAACAAATTGGCTGTACATTTCAATGCACTCTACACCGATTGTCATCGATGTATTCCATTTGTGATTTTAGTGGCAGAATCAATTAACCAAATTATATCGAAACTCACTAAAAGCCCTCATCATTTTATACCGAGTTGTATAATAAGTTTTGAAAATAATCACCAACAGCTTTTATATGTAAAACCTATTTTAGACGGATGTTTTTCAAATGTTAACATTTTTACTCCGAAAAATGAATTTGACATTCTAAGATTAAAAACGAATTTCAAATTTTGCCATCTTCATCAGACAGAATTGAACGTCTCAGTAAATGACGTGAGTATAAAATTATCACATCATTTTTAATCAAACTTATTTTTTCATTAAATCAGGATTTTCCGTTTTGCATAATAAAATCAGATTCAAATGGAAAGTTGATTGGCGAATATTCGGTTGAAATTGAGATGCTTCGATTATTGGAAAGAAGATTTAAATTTAGTTCAAAACTCGTTTCAGCAAAGCTCGAGTGGGGCATGTTTGATCATAAAACTGGAAAATGGTCAGGAGTAATTGGACAAGTGAACAATGGGGTATGATTGAGATTTGAGGATTTGTTTAATGTCGTATAATAATAATAATGTAGACAACCAATTTTGGAATGTGTGTACTAACGGCCACCTTCGAACGTTCCCGTGCTGTTGCCTTTACACGACCAACATTAATCAGTCATTTGACATTCATCTCACAAAGTGCCGGACTTGGGTCCAATGACGCGATAACTACAAGTTTAGGAAACTACATTTGGCTGATCAATCTGTGTTCATTTGGGATAATACTATTTTGTGCTTGTACGATGCAAACTGTGTTACAAAAAACAATTCACCCTGATTTGAACAACTATTCCACTATTATTTGGCAACTATTTTCAATTTACCTTCGTCAACCAGTCAATCTAAGCAAACGTCCACTTCAAATTCAGTTGATTTACGCAGTATGGATTTTAGCAGCGTTTTTGCTTTCGAATTTTCTGTGTTATAGCTTTTGTTCGCTTTTGACTGTGCCCAAAATTGCATTGCCAATCGATACTGTGGAAGATTTACTTGAAGCAATCAAAGACGATTCACACTTTGCAGTAGCCAAAGACGAATCAAATGAATTGGGCTCGTTTAGGCACGCTAAGCCAAGCGAAGAAATTCGCTATGCCATCGGTCAACACATGAACCGGACTATGCACAAAATGTGGCACAACGATTCGGAAGTGATTAATGCCGTTGAGGGAGATGCGAAAATAATTTCAATTGGAAATAGAATCTTTTTAGAAATGCAAAAACACTTTTACGCGTCCAAGCCACTGCATGTTGGCTCAGGATATATTGAACTAGACCAGCTAGCATGGCCTTTGCCCAAACGATCTCCACTAATGAAGTCATTTGACAAGATGATTGTGCGAGCACAGGAAATGGGCTTCTTTCAACTATGGCTACAAGAGTCAATCAGAAAATTGTCTGCTAAAATTGGATTTTCTAAAATTATCGAAAAGAATAATCTACTTCAATATCGTGAAAATGATATACGAAATTTAACTCGAGTTAAGATCTTGAAGATATTTCTTTAGTGTTTTTTATTTGGGTTACAGCAATTTTGGTGGCACTTTTTGTATGTCTTACAGAAATTTGTTCATTTCGAGTTGGAATCATTTGACAATTTGTTCAAATGATTGTGATTTTGATTGATTAAACTTAATTCTTTCGACAAGTGAGCAAAAGTTCAATACTATAACAAATCATATTCTATATAATTGTATTTATTGTTAAGAGTTGATGATTATTTTACAAATGCATTTCATGATTATATTCTCATATGTTTGTAACAACAATGATTGACTTTACTAAAGTATGTTATTTGTCAAGTATTGAGCATTAAACTCTTTGGTCAAATTCTTTTCTAAACGATTTTCCTGCATTCAATTTCATCTTCATAAACAATCGATCCCCAATGAGCCATCCAATCCAAAGTGTTAAATTGTTAATGAGCTTATGTCTCGGGTGGCCGTTAGTTTCTTGTTCCGCTCCAACACTGTTCAGTGCATGTCGAACAAAATCATCAACTGGCACACTCATCAGTGAATTGGACAAATCTTTCGATAGTTTGGTGTCCACCTGGTTGGGCGTAACCGTCTGAACGATTATATTGTCATTTTCGTATTCAATTGCGAGAATTTTGCTTAGATAGTTCGTGTAAGCTTTTGCTGAAATTAAATTAATTTTTAATTGTAATTTTTCCCTAATGTACAACTTACAAGCACTATACGATGAGAATAGAGGATATTCCGAGGAACCAAGTGCTGAAGATATATTGATGACCACTCCTTTCACTGAATTTATTCGGTTATGGTTTACATCAAAATTCTGCTGTTGCAACATCAATTTGATCACTATTTCTGACATGACTGTAGTGGACACGATGTTTGTGTTGATCAGAGCCATATTGAGACCTTCTGGAAGGTTGGCAAAATACTCAGGCACTGGATGTCCCATTCCGACATTGTTCACTAGTACTCGAATTTGTCCATCGAGTGATTGCAAACGCTCTCGAATGAGATCATAAATGTCGGTTTTCGAGAAATCGACTGCAAGTATTTCAATCTGTTCACAAGGAATACAACTTTAAAATGAACTCAAAATAATAAAACAAACTTTTAATTGCTGATATTTGTTTTTGATTTCGTTTGCAACTCTTTTCAATTTATCTTCCGTCCTACTTAGTAGCACCAGATTGTATCCTCTTTCAGCCAACTGTGTGGCATATTCGAGTCCAATGCCATCAGTTGCGCCAGTTATTACTGCATAATCATTAGCACCTGGTTTAAGGATACGTTTTGATGCACTCGAACAATTGTTCAGTAACCAATAAAGCACAAATTTACTTGGTTTATACACAAACAGATAGAACAGTGTCAACAGACCGACAATTTCGATTACTGTTGGATCAGCGATGTCACCAATGAATTGCATTTTTGTAATTTCTGTGTGACACTAATGCAAATGCAACATTCGCATTTATATTTATGCCTTTTAAAATTTACACACAAAGTGCATTAAAGGTGCGCACGTGCCCATATACGCACATTGATGTGTGCTTTGCAAATTGTTATTTTAGAGATGCAACCGGTTTTCATCAACTTGCCGGGATGTGTGATAATTATGGAGGAAGATCTTTTCAAGGCCATTCCACTGATTAATTGCACATGCTGTTGTTTTATTAGTTTCCCAATAATTAATAAAAAATATTTTATTTGAGTTATTGCATCATAAACTAAAAACTACGTCAGGTTAGGTTAGGTCGGGTTCACGTGGGTCGGGTGGGTAGGTAGGTAACGTCAGGCCTTAATAAACTTCAGATAGTACTTTGTAGAAGAAATGAATGTATTACAAAATAGTTCCATAGTGCACTGTCTTTCAAATAAATGAATTCTGAATATTTTTGGCATCATTAGTCATAATTTCTGAGATTAAATTATAATTATCTAATTTATTTATTTGCTGTGATACTTATTATCAATTGATCAATGTTTGCTTTTTGAAAGAATAGAATCGTGTATGATGCATGATTTAAATAAAATGGAAATGCTTTCTGCTTTTTGTTTCAAAAATGCACTTAAAACTGAAAAATTAAATTAATTTGACATTTAAAAATTAATTATTTTTCAAACTAGTAAAAAGGTTAAATATTTATATGATAATGATGATGTTGAAATTGAGGTAGAGAACAAAATAATAAATAATTAAGTTTTTGTAAATTCATAAACAGAAAAAATAAGAATTTTAAGTTCTGAGAAAAACTTGGAAGTAATTTTTAATTATTATTTCAATTTAATTTTGAAATGGACTCTTTGTTTCATTCCTCTTCAAGTTTATTGGCGAAAGTGTTGGAATATGATACAAAAGACGATGCAGCTTCGGGCAGTGTTTGGTCACGACATCGATTGCCATTTTGGAGAATTCTCTATTATCTTCACATGGGCAGTTTCACCGTGAGGACAATTCTACTGACGTATGCATTGTTTTCTTATCCGGAAATGTACGAATTGTTCTGTCAGTACGATCCAACCCTGACCATCGCTTACCGTGAATACATTCAAAACAGCATGTTTGGCATATGTTTGTCTCCAATGTCTGCGGTGGCACTCTATGTGGACTATTTGGTGCATGTGAAGCCAAACCGATTCGTGTGGAGTGTCATTGTCAAACAAATGATGCTCGACAACAAAATAGACTTCTTCAAATTGAATCCACAATTGAAATTTGAGCTAGAGTTCAAAAACAAACCAATTCGAATGGCAATTGAGGCTCGAGAGTGGCTTGTCAAGATATGGAATTATGAGAATGCTAAATTTCATTGTCGTCTGTCGCATTATCCAAATGTGGATGGTAAGATCAGAACAAGAGCAGTTGTGATCAATGTTCTTTGGGAAATGTTTGAAACAATCTTTCTTATAGGATCAGGTAATGATTGATTAAAATATGTACAAATTAATAGACATATCTTATTGCAGTTACATCGTTTATTACTTTGTTCCTATACACCCAATCAAAAATGTATCGCTATTACAATTGGTCTACATTCATTGTAGGCTCTATGGACTTTATGGTGTTGACATATGAATTATTGAAAAGTTTCAAACTGGTACTGTTCGGTGCACATTGCATTGTGCTGGTTGGCTATGTGAGCCACTCTCATGTGAACAATCTGAACACTCTACTTCGAAATCTATTGGCTCATTGTCGTCATACAGAGACAATTGTGGCACTGCTTTTGGTGCACAAGTTGGCTTACTTTCGAAGGGAACACTTGGAAATGTTCAAAGATGCGGTTCTCACTAATCGACGACTCATTTCGACCACATTGTTATATTCAATCAGCGCCTGTACAATATCCTCCATCTATTTGCTATCAGTCATCTTCTTTGTGGACATTGCGGCAATCGTTAAATATGACGCTTTACTCTTCGTGGCAATGATCGTACTGTTTCTGATAGTGGCGGTGTTCCCCTTAATTCAAATCAACAAAATTCTCTATGGAGGAGATAAATATTTGTTTCAATTCATCAGATACCTTGGACCAAATTTGATAACACCAAAGATGAAACTACAAAACTATTACGAATTGCTCCACACGGACAACAAATTGTACTTTACTGTTGGACATTATGCGAACATTTCGAGTGAAGCTGTCTTCAAGGTTTGTGTTTAATTGACATCAAGATGTTAATTCTAAATGTATTTGCAATTTTTTTTTAGTTTATTCTGTTCTATTCTGTCTATGTTATGTATTCTTTTAAAATGTTCATTAAAAACAAAGTACACTAGTCAAACAAATAATAAATCAAAACAAATGATCTTGATGAGTCAAAAGTAATTATCAGTACCAAATGAGTGTTTCAAGTGTATTAGCTTTCACTTCAACCTTGACAAAGCCAAAATGTTGGTCGTGCACTTGCAATTCGACCGAATGTTTGTTTTGATTCAGCACCACAAGAACGGTTGCCAGGTCTGGTCGTTGGAATGCGGTTACATCAATGTTGGATGCATTCGCACTTGTCTGTACATCGAGGTGTATGCGCACCGAATCGGGTTGGATGAATTTACTGAAATGACCCATCGAATAGAAGTGTGGTTGCTTGTAGTACTCTTGACTGGTTGCATTCACAATTAATGGTGAATTGAAGCTAAACTTTGGGCTGTTGGGCTCGTCCCAGTGCGAATGGCCCAATGGATCCAGTGCCATGTTCCAATCAGTCCAACCAGTGGAAAAGTGATTTAGATCCTGTATTAAAACATAAATGGTTAGCCAAAATCTTAAAATCCAACAAATTCCCACCCGAATGATATATTGTGCATATTTCTGCATGATTGACCATTCTCCAAGCTTTGGTGGCAAAAGTTCACAGGCTTCGGAGCCAAGAATAAAGTGATTCGGGAATTTATTGTGTACTCGTTCGAGTTCTGTTCGATCACTCTCCACATACCAGTGATATGCAATACCGGAAACATATTTCTCTGCCTCCTTGTCCGACAGCACTGTTGTCACAAAGCCCTCAATACCCTCAATGTTATTGCGCACAGTTTCGTCCCAGATCATCAACTTCACTTGTTCATGACCACTTGCGTGCAACTCTGGCCCAAGATCGAGTTTAACAAAGTCTCGTTCAAGTGTTCCGTTGAATCCCAAACTGTTGAATTCGTATTTGCTGTTAAAGCCTGCACCAGGTTCATTCTCCACGGTGATGCCCCAAATGTTCAATTTGTGTTTCTCATATTCTTCGATGAATTTCACAAAATATCGAGCGAATATTTTGTAATACCGTTCACCAGGTTTGCCAATGATGAAACCACCGTGATTGATTTCATGGTTGGTTTTGATCCAGACCGGAGCACTCCAAGGACTGCCAAAAAGTCGGATCTTGTGTGAACTCACTTGTTGGGCCAAGTGTATAAATGGGATCTGAAATAAAGCAAAATTTGGTTATAACATAAATTGTATAATATAAATAACAAATCACTTTGTAGTTCAAATCTTCAGGTTGAAGTGCGAATTTGGTGAGATTATCATCGTTAGGAAATTCGTGATAAGTGTACGGTCGAGGAGAGTAGTCAGTGCCTCCAATTGGAATACGTCCCAAGGTGTACTCCAGTCCGTCATCACCGAAATAGTCTTTAATAAGTCGTGTCTGCATTTCCTTGGGCAGACGGGCAATGTTGAGTCCGGTTGCATCGGTGAAGGCGCCACCAAAACCAATGATTTTCTGGTACTTTTTGTTGTGATCAACATTGATCACAACTGAACTGGTAGACGAAGCATTCGGTGTGAAATGCAGTTGACTCTTGTGAAATCGGTCTCCACTCAAACTTGTCACATAGGAAGTGATCACACCCGCTGGAGTCTTCGTTAATGGAGCAATGTTGTCACAGTAAGTAGCGTTGCACACACAAACTGTCCCATCAAATCCATAATTTCGATGAACGCAATCCAAACCTAATAGAAATTAATATTACTAGCTTATAAAACTAATAGACATTATTAGGCATATTTACCAAATGTTCTCAAAGCACTCAATACGAGTACAAACAAAAGCAACATTAACTGTCCCATAATGGTAGTAGTCAATACGACAATATTAATGTGCCAATTGCCACCAAATAAGAATGGATCAAATAACAATTTAAAATTAGCTTTAAGTCTCAATTATCAAAATGTTTCCAATTATTGTGCTGATAATACTGATTAAAGTTTGTAAGTGCGAGAGTACGAGAGTTGTACAAACAAAATGCATTGTCGAGTTTGATTTTAGTATCCAACTAGATTGAACTAAAGTGTCACAGTTGCCGAGCTAATCGATTGTAGGCAATTTCATTTCTAACTCAACTTCTTTAGCATTTACTTTTGAACACTTATCTGACCAGATCACAACCAAATCAGAGCTATTTTATGTTCAAACTGTGACTGCTCAGAAAACATGGAAAAATTATTATCAGCTTGACTCATTTTGCCGTTGTCTGATTGAGATTACATTTGTCATAGTAACCTAAAGGTTTGGTGCTTTTATCGAGTTTGCAGATACATTTCGGATGCTACGTGTTGAGAGATACAGTGTTATGCAATGACAAATGTAACTGTGGAATTGACTTTAACTCTATTTACTTAAAATGTTGGTTCAAACCGAATGCCGAAAGATTGGAAACCCTGGTTTATTTTTCGCGCTTTTGATGGGGTTTAAGAGTCAAAATATGAGTAAAAAATTTATCAAGATAATCATGATTTAACTAATTTTAATTGACATTTAGTTAAAGAATTACACAAATAATAAAAATAAAATTTAATATCGCTTATCAACTTTGGTCTCGAATGGCTTGATGCTCACAACGAAACTAAACGGAGAAAATTGTAATGTTTTTGGCGTGTTTGCTGTGGTACTGAAGAGAAATTGTCGCACTATTTTGGCCAGGCACAACTTGATTTCCTGATAAGCAAATCGCATTCCCACACAATTGCGTGGACCATCACCGAACGGTAAATAAGTGTACGGCACGAGAAGATGCTTGTTCTCTGGCATGAATCGAGTAGGATTGAACCGGTGAGGTTCTGGATAGTATTCGGGGTTGTAGTGCACTGCGTATGTGGATATTTCAATGAGTTGGTCTTTCTTGAGTAGAATTCCGCCAAGTTTGTACTCATCAGCACCTAAGCGTCGTTCAAGCCGAACAAGCGCAGGATACTTTCGTAGAGTTTCCTTTGCGACAGCATTCAGGTATGGAAGAGAGGTCATGACCGTGTCGTAGTACTGTTCACTGTGCTCATCCAAAGCACCCAATGCACGTTCAAGTTCCGTGAAGAGTCGTTCCTGCACATCTTGGTTCTGAGACAATTCGAAGATGCAATTTGACAGTGCATTCGAGGTAGTGCCAAATCCGGCACCGAAAAACTGCAAACTGTTGGCAAGCATCTCGATTTCAGTCAAAGTGTTCTTGGATTTCTTGTTCGAAAGCGTTTTAGACTCTTTTTGTACATCTGTGATAAAAGTCGTTAGTAAAAAATTAATTTCAATATTACCGAAGTTACCTTCATTATCGACATTGGCAGTAAGTGTTTGATAGTCTCCACTCTTGAGATCATCCTCATAAACATACGCATCCATCAACAGTTGAACAAGGTCATTCCTCTTGGTTGCACTCTTGTTGACCTTTCTCTGGTTCAACACTTCTTTAACTAATTGTTGGAAAAAGTTTAAACTTTTAGCATTGAACATGTGTTGCACTTTGACTAGTCTGTTGAACCACTTGGGCATCACTTGACAGGACACTGCTTGAAACCAACTGATTTTATCCAATTGCATTCCATTGAACACTATTGGATTGTCACTGTTTTGATCATCGTTCGAATTGATGTCTGTTGCAAACGAAGTTGACGCAATCACATCCAAGGTGAATCCGACAAACACTTTACGGGTTTGCATCACTCCATCCCCGGTAGTTAGTTTATTGAAATAGTTTACCAACTTGTCAATGCAACCGTCCATCAGTTGGTGCATGCCTCGAAGTTTACCAGTACTGAATGTTGGACTAGTAATACTGCGAAGTCGTTTCCAGTGATCATCTTCAGATGTGAATTGACTCACATTGCGCAGTGGATGATACACTCGAAGCATTCTACGATTTACAAAAAGATGAAAATCCTTAACCAAAATGAGCTTAATCGATTCCGCATCGGCAACTGTGAGCACTGGCAACAGCCCAGTGTATATTCCATACACTTTGCCATACTTCTTCACAAGCTCATACTCGTTCACGGGTGGATTGGGGTCACTCAGTATTGGATAAGCATTTCCAAACTGCAACAAACTTGGTTTCGGTCCACGAACGCCAAGTTTGGACCAAAAACTGAATTTTTTCGAGACATAACTAAATAGAAATAAAGAAACGATTATTAAATTACAATTTAATTCAAACCAAAACTTACAAATATAACAAAATAGCCAATGGAATCAATTGGCAAAATATCAACCAGAAAATCATTTTCGTTTTCTTGAATTAAACAAATAAAAATTCGTAAATTGTGTGATACAAATAAATTGAACGAAATGTCTTTATATAGCGAAATTTGGTCATAATAATGAACGCACTCTATCAGTGTGCCATTTGTCCGAAGAAAGGAAATATATATTTTTGTTTCTCCAACGTTTATCAATGTGCATTAGCTGTAAGGACAATTGGCACTTTTGATAATACAAATTGACGCGTTGATAAAAATACAAGTAATGCAAGTTGGTTAGACTTTGAAAGACAGCTCGTTCATGGCAAACAAATTGATAACTCGATCAAGTTGGCAAGTTGGGTTGTCATGTGAACTTTGTGTAACGCCATTGGTAATTTACAACAATTGACAGAACGACTCTTATCTTTACGAAAAGTATCTTTTGCTAATTCAAAAATCACCTGTTTTAATGTTTTTTTTCTAAAGTTTTCTTTTATTCTATTATTTTCGATTAAAATGAATTGACATATAATCTATAACATCGATTTTTCCATGAAATAGCACTTATGTGAAGTTGCAAACCCAAACCACATACATGCAGAACCACTCCGCCGTTGTGGCAATTCTCAATGTATTATAATTATTCGACTCATCTTCCATGAATACCTATCCGTATGAATTTATTACTCGACTTGAAATGGGTACTTTACCAAATAGCAACAGCTAACATTTTCCTCTAGAACCCTGTCACTCTTTTGTCATTCACTGCATGCAAGACCTACCTCAACTTTTACGAATTTCTGTTAAAATGACTTCAGATGAGATTTTGTATCATAGTTTTACAAGGAAGACAAATTGTGAAACAAGCCGAAACATATTCATTTCTGTGATTGAAGGAGCAGCAACATTGTCGAACAAGTGAAATGGTGATTTGTTTAATTCAATAACTCAAGTTTGCCGCGGCACGATCAGCACCAGGATGGTGGGTTTCTTCGATCGTTTCAGACTAAAACGAAAGTTACTGTCCGACATCGCTTAGACGGACTCGATACAAACTTCCTTTTTCGAAAGTTACATTTTACTATTAAAGATCGTGAAAGTCGAGGCTTTGGCTCATTTTATTTTAGAATTTGTGATAAAATCTTACGTGTTCTTCTTACATTAGCTCTCTTCTACTTTCTATGTTTGTGCGCCTCGTTTCGCTCATCTTGTGCACGATTGCTGTGGTCCTGGTGAACGCGCAAATCTTCGGGCCCCTACTGCCTAAGCCTGGACCATTACTGGATCGGATCGTGGTGGTCTCAAGACATGGCGATCGGTCTCCACTGTACGAGTACCCCTGGGATACTACCAAGGCGAGCAAAAACATCTGGCCACAGGGCTATGGCCAGTTGACTACGGTAAGTGTTTTCTTTAAGAAAATTGTTACTACAAGTATTCTAAGTAGTGTCACGGAAGTAATATTCTTACCTACCTCTCGTAGTTAAGTAGTACATAAGTACTTGAAGAGTTACTTTCAGTGTACTTTACGCACTTTGGAAAGTCTAAGGTACTTTCAGTGCTACTTCTTCTATGTTCTGCCAGATGATCCTAGCATATGCTACTTCAAGTGCTCGAAGTGGCACTTATCTGGTTCTGCACTACATCAAATAACCCTTCTTACCCCCACCCCTAGAACGGAAAACACAGAATGTTCCGTTTAGGAACATTTCTGCGCCATCGCCTTGCGCGTAACTTCAAGAACCGTGACATCACGCCCCGTGACCTCTACATTCGCAGTTCCACCGTGGACCGATGTCTCGAGTCTGCTCAACTTTTTGCCGCCGGATTCGTGCCACCGCTCAGCTCTTCCTGGAAATGGAGTCCAGTACTGGGCTCCATCTGGCAGCCGGTACCGATATACACTGTCGCGAAAGAGGACGACGCCTTACTGGTGCCCAGTTCACGCTGCCCGCGAGCCTGGGCTCTGTACAGTCGCATTCCCGACTCGGAACGGGTGGGTCACTTTCTCGCGCCGTACGCTGAGGTGCTGAAACAGGTGGAAAACCGCACTCGGGTGCCGATTCGAAGCTACCGTGATGTACGACACATATTCGACTCACTGCTCAGTCTGAAGCATCACATTAGAGAGGAGGACAAGTTCGACCTTGGACTGTATCGGGCCCAGTCCTGGTGCACTGCGGAACAGTATGAAACGCTCAAAGCCATCTTTGAGATGAGCTTCCGGTTTGATTTTACCGGTTCGGTGGAGCAAGAACTGCGGAGACTGCGAGCCGGACTGCTGCTCACGGAGATATTCTCCCGACTGGATCCGGACAATTGTGAGGCCACCAAACTGTCTTACTATTCCACGCATGATTCAACGCTCTTCCATCTGCTTGATGCTCTAGGTGAGTAGACCAGGTGGGCCCTGGGCTGGAGAACGGCACCTGAGAATCCACTTCACATTTGCAGTTACGAAGGCAAGGAAAAGTACAAGTGGTCGTTGCTACCCATAGTTTCCGTAACTTCATATGTGAGGTGGGCCCTCAGGTGCTGCTTCTCCGCCTACCCAAGGAACTTAATCTAATATAATCTACTTTATCTAACTCCCTATAGGCCAATGCTCAGCTAGGTCCCTCAAATTTGGCGCCACAGTGCTGTTCGAGTCGTACCGCTCAACCGAACTCAACCAAACTCTGGTCCGAGTGTCACTGATCGAAGCGCCCGGTTCGCTGGATCTGTTCAAACTGAAGCCACTCAAGTTCCAGGATGGCAACGGATGGAACAAGGACGCTCAATCTTGTGCAACTCAACAAGGGTTCTGGATCCCACTGGCAGAACTCCGCAAACGATTCGGTCCACTCATGATCAAGGATCAGGCTCAATGGCGGGAAGAGTGTGCCGACCTCACTGGACTTAACCAGGAAATGGTCAAACGATTCGAGGCTGAGGCCTAAGGGCCAATTAAAATTTTTATTATCATTTATTACGTATATTTTGCATCACAGTCACTTGTGCTTGCAGAACATTGATCACTGGCAAGGCAATCGTTCGTATAAACTTTCTAACATGATAATTGCGATAAGTCTTTGAAATGAACAGATCTTCACAATCTTTTTGACTTGATAATTGTAATTTGTGAGCAGTTGAATTTAATAGAATATTCATGTATTACACATAGATAAAGTACATTTGCATGAGCAACATTAACCCAATGAGTAGATTGAGCACTTTCAAGTTGCTCAACATGCAAAGTATGCCACCGTGAGTAACATGCTCGAGACTTGTCAATGAAAATGCACTCAAATATAGCAAATGGACAATTGTTTATGTTAGAATTGCGAAGAATAGCTCTACAATTTGTAATGACTTTTTATCTCGATAGACAACGATGGACTGGCTCAGTATGAGATGTTTCAAATATATTGACAGTGACTTGTGTGGAATGAGCAAAATCAATATCCACTCAATCGACTGTTCGAATAAAGTTTGCAAGTGAATCGCAAGCAATCTTGAGTTATAACTTTTTGTAATATATTTTTGAGAATAGATGTAAATTGTAAATTGTGTTTGTTAAACATTAAACTGAATTGGAATTGTATTTTTGAAGTATATTAATAATTAATATATACGCCATATTGATAATGTTTTTGGAAAAAAGTTATAGATGACCCATCAAATTTAAACTCAAACTTTAATTATAATTTTATATTTTTTGGAAAATTAATTTCTTTTTAAAATTCAATATATTGATTTACTTTATAATAATTTTAATTAATTTTAAGGTTTTTAAATTAAACTTTACCTTTTCACCAATTTATACGCATAAGTCAACATCTCGCCATACAAAAGGACGCACTGCAATAGGAATTTTACAATAGGAAATATTCTTCTTTTCAGAATATTACCTTTGCAAATGATTTGAGTGAGACCAATCCATACATGGCATAGGTGACTCCATAGCGTTTGTTGGTGTGTAAGCGAAATATGGCATGCACCAGTCGGAGTCGCATTCGAAAGTGATTCCTTTGGCGGTAATTAGTCACCAGAATGTGTATCAATATTTTGGATGATTGGTGCATTTTGGCGGTAAATTTAGCCGTGTAGTAGTGCATCACAATAATACAGAGCAACTCATGAGAAGCTATCATGAAAAGCACCATCACCGCAATTCCTTCAACTTGACCCAAAACAAGTAACATGATCGAATATGCACTAATCGGACAGCTGAACAAACAGAATGCTAGCAATAGCTTTCCGTGTAAACGATTTGTAGCCGAGACCAAACGAAAGCTCGCGATGTCATTTCGCAGGAATTTACTTACGGCACGCCAATAAAGCATTTGCGGAAATCTTTTTAAAAGGCACAAATTTTGATTGTACCGGATGTAACCAAAGGCAAGCGCAATCATGCCATATGAAGCAGCAAGAATACAAATTCCAGAGAACGATGCTATCGAGATGATAAACTGGATTGCATTGAAAATGTTCATGCACAAATGGACATAACCAATAAAACAATTGAAGAAATGCACTTTTTGCTCAATTATGTAAACCACATTACAGAAGCAATAATAAATCAAGGACATATCTATAACAAATTAAATATCAAATGTAAAACAAACAAAGAATTATTACTACGAACCAATAGCAATGGTGAACGATTGCAGAACATTGATGACTGCCCAGGCAATTGTTCTAATCAACTTTGTAACTGGGTAATTTCGATATGTTTTTTCAATGAATAAATCTTGACAATCTTTTTGCGTTGAGAATAGTAATTTGTGAGCAGTTGAATTAAACAAAACATTATTGTATAGAAACATCATGTAGATGAAGTACAATTCCATGAGCAACAATAATCCTATCAGTAGATTGAGAACTTGCAAGTTGCTCAACATATAAAGTATGTCACCGTGTATGACATGCTCGAGTCTTGTCAATGGAAATGCATTCAAATAAAGCAAATGGCCCATTGTGTACATTACAATTGCAAGAAGTAACCCAATAATTTTAAGAGACTCTCTGTCCAGGTGGACAGTGATAGACTCGCTCATTTGGATATGCTTCAAATAGATGGAAAGTGACTTGTAAGGAATGAGAAAAATCCCAATCCACTCCAACAATTGTCCCAATAAAGCCATGTTTGCAAATGAACATCTCACATGCTTGAGCTTATGCATAACTTTTGAGAAGAAAATTTTAAGAAAAGCCATTTTGAAACGAACGTGCACTACAACAATTGTAAACTAAATTTGTCAATTGAAACTTTCATTTGATTTTGAATAACTAATATTTCATATTGATTATGTTTACAGAAAAGTGGCATAGACGATCAATCAAATTGAAACTAGTAAAAATTAATTAAAACTTAAAATTAATTTTTAATTGATTTACTTTGAAATGTATATTTGTCGACTAACCTTGCATGTATATTTTATTGGTAAAAAGACAAGTAGGTCTAAGTAAATTTAAACTACTTTAATTCAATTCAACGCCGCTAGATGGCAGAAAATCTGTTGTGAAAATAATTTTAAATCTGGTTATGGAAATTGTTGCCTCCATAGCTAACTCTCGTACATTGTGGATTATTGATTCATAGGAAAACAGTCAGACAGAGTGACCATCTCCCAGTGTATTTGTGTTTATCTCGTGGGGCATTCCATCTCGGACGGTTCAAATGCTAATTAATAATCGGCAGCAGTAGATGTGGTAATGGGTCTTGTGACTCATTCCTGCCAGACTATGATTGCACTTGATTGCACACAAACACACGGACACAAATATATTCACTCACTGCGTGATGCCTCAACATTGACTTGGACAAACAACTCACAGCCACCCGAGCCAGGCCAATTGCTCTAATCAAGTGCTTTATTGTTTTTACCTCTTTTAATTGATTGCCTCTGCTTACTGTTTACTGTTTACTGATGATGATGGGGACGATCTCGGAAGGGGAGCGGTGCGGTTACACGAAACAGAACAAAACAAAGATTCAACAACGAGTTAACGTTGTGTTCGCGTGAATTGCGCCAAACTCACGAACACAGCAACAAAACAAAACTCTCAAGGAGACTCGAGCGGCTAATCCGAATAGTGCAATATTGGATTCTTTGTCTCAATATATAGGGTGACTTTGGGATTTAAACTTGAAACTACATTTACACATACAATTAAGCAATTATAACTCGGTTGCAACTGCATTTTCTTTCTTTTTAATTCCACAGAGACCTAATCACCCTGTAATTAAGCATCACTTGTATATATTTAGTTGAGTGCAATTTTCCGGGGAGCGCGCGCGTACGGCAATTCCGCAACAAGACACTAAAAAATGTCACTGTAAATAATATCAAATATAGACTTTAATGCTGATTCAGGGCTAAAGGATTCAGAAGTGAAACTTTTGGGGGTGATGAACAGAACATGCTAGAAATACTATGCCGAGTGTGACTGAGTTTGTCTACATGCTCGGCTTGTAATGAAGCGTAAAGTTGTGCACATTGGTTAAAAAGCCTTGATAATTTGAATTAAAACAGAGGAATATTGTTTTGAAACAAAACAGACAAAAAGAAAGAGAAATGATTAATTAGTGAAATGACCTAAATATATTTGTGTTGATGTATATTTAAATGACATATTTTGAAACATTGTATATAGACAATGTGCATGATATATCACTCGAGTTGATGTCTACTACGCCAAACAAATTAGTCATCTCGCAATCTCAATCCGTATACGATGGTTTATCATGTCAACTTAGTGTCACTGCCACCAACAACTTGAGTAGTCCCTGATTAAGATTTGTTTTGAAAACTGAAACTCCCTTTACTAAAAAGCAAATCACAAATTCATCATAAAGCAATGAACTTTTTGTTTTTATCTTTTGGTTAAAAAAGACAAAGACGCGATATAAGATATCAGTTACAGATTTGAACAGACGAAGACCATTTGCACATGAGAATATGCTCGAATATATTTTGATTGAATGGATTCATTGTGTTGTTGGTGGTATGGCTTTGTAGTGAATTTATTTATAGTCGAAAGAATATTCCTTGGCAAGTAATTCCTTGATGGCATGATGTGATGTGACATATCATACAGGCAGACAGACAGGCATATGCTGTCACTCTATCCACTCGGTAAATTTGAGCGCACTTGAACATCCTTTTAATTGACACAGACATAGAGTTGTCACACGTATGTACGTGCTTCTGGTTGAAGTTCTATTTTTATATGATTTGCCCCAACCGAATGAGACAATCTTCAGTCGTGTACTGTTTGCAGCACTTTTTGTCTATTCGTCACCAAGCAAACAAAGTCTATTTCGTATTGGCAACGTCGTGGTAGTTGTGTTGTCTTCGTCGTTTGCTTTATTTCATAACCGTTTTTCTGAGTATTGCCAAAATTGAACGTTATTTTGTACACTTTGTCTTAGTGCTCGGGTGTGTGTTGGAATGACTCATGCCTGTGCGAGGATAATTTGATCAATTGGTGCAATCGTTTTGGTGTGCATTCGCTATCGTACAGTTTGTGTTTCACTTTGGTGTAATAAGCCGTTGGCCAATCAGTGCTGATCAATGTGTTATTCAAGTCCGAAACATCACTAATTGGTTTCCACAATCGATCACTACTCGTTATATACGCTCCACTCAATGAACATATAAATCAAATATCTCATTGCATTCACATCTAACCCTCTACTCAAGCAGCAACATGAAATCGCGGAATAGGTCCATTTGTCAAATGGCACAACCTTGCAGGCCCATTCCAGTGCTCGTCTGTATGATAATCATATGTTCATTTGGCAATGTCGGCAGTGCACTTCACCTGAGCGGAGTAACCTCATCGGTAATAAACTATATAGTTACATCTCTAATAATTAATATATATTATTTGCTAATCTGTCGTGTTTGTGTGCTTGTGCCTGTGTGTTGCTCCTAATTGATACACAACTGAACGTGTGTGTTCGACTGTCTGCTCGACCAAGTGGTCATTACCATTGAAATATCATTTTTCTCTCGTTTGTCCCTCTCTCACTCATTCTTTTCTCTAACCATTTTAGCCTGACCATCCGCGTGCCCAAGTGTGGGACAGCTTTTTTCACGCGCTAATAGACGAAATAGGCGCAATCGGCCAGTTTTCCTACAATCTTCGAACAGTGCCCGGGGCAAAGCATGGCGGTGCGGTGGGCGAACGGATTCCCGAAGGACTCGTCGGCGAGGTCTACGGTCAGGTACGTCACTCTCGTCATATCATATCGCAGCACATCGTTTTATGATATACATTTTGTATAGTGTACATTGTATACAGTCGCATACGGTCATGACCATCGGTCGGGCATCATCAATTACAGGTCGTTCTCGAGCGTCTGATTGCATGCACGAATTCCGGAACATCCGACCACCACTCAGTGCATTAGTGTGCATTACTACCTTAGTAGGCCAAATGCGAGGTAGTCGAGTTGGGAGGGGTAGAAGGTGGATTAATTGATTTTAATTAATTTTCTCCGATTGCCCACGATCGACCACGAGAGAGTAATTTAGTCTTTTGCTATAATTTCGTTTTCATTTTGTGTCTTAATTTCTGCGCTGATTGACTAATTTCCGATATTTTGTTGATTGCCTTCTCTCGTACCCATCAACACATCACCACCAAATATAGCGTGCTGATTTTGTGCTCGTCGACCTCGAGATAACCACCGAGCGAGAGAAGTTTATCGAATTTACTCGTCCATTTCTGAGGTCAAAGTTGGCGGCACTGGTGAGACGGCATCCACCACCAGCGAATCAGTCCAGCGCTAATGGAGCTAATGGCGATAACAAGGACAAATCGTCAGACGATAACGACCAGACGGCGACAAGCGACACAAGTGCCACAAGTGCTACTCCCTCGGGTGACACTTTACGGTCACTGCTGCAGAAGAACAAGCGTGGTGTAGTCCGGGGCTCGCTTACCGAACGATATTTCCGCACATCGAATAATTCCCGAGTTTATCACCTTATACCATCTGGAGAGTCGGTATGTGTATGCCTCAGTTGATGCATTCGTAATTGCATTGCAACTGGTTAAGTGTCTAACTAGCCGATATGCTAATTCAATTACCATTTATCTTTATTTTGTGGTACAGACTCTGCGAGCCGGCGTACAGCTGGTGAACAACAACGCGGACTATGTCTTCGTATCGGACAGTGCTCGATTAGACCTAATTGCAGCACACGAGTGTCAATTCAGGGTGGCCACTCCGGTCGAGGGCAATCCAGAAGAGATTGGCAATGACTTTGTGGTGGAATATGCAATTGGCCTAGTACAGGATTCTCCATTCTTGGTGCTGTTCGATGCAGCACTCGAACAACTCGAACTGAGTGGCAAGTTGCAGGCACTGATCGACACACACTGGGCTGATGAGTGTAACCCTAAATCGAGTGCCGACGAAGAGACAAATGGAGCGTCAAGTTTAGCACCTTTGTGGTGGATTGGCACCATCACGGCATTAACGATTACTAGTATGTTAACAAGCAGAGCACTATAGAGTGCATGTGTGTGTGTGCATTGGTTCGTATTAAATCTCATCGAGATTTACGACTCCAGATAGATTAGTCCCGCTAACAAGCGAACAGTGCTCGAGCACGTCTTTGCCTCTGTTCTGCTTCTGCTGGCCACATTAACTCGCTCTCAACATTAATTAAGACAGAGCCTGAGCCACTGAGCATTCATCAGCATCTGGCCATGCACACCATTCACTCACACTCACACTCACACCACATCTCATCACATCTTTATTTGTTGTTGGTCGCGTCGCTCATTAAGGCTCACTTACCTGCCTACCTAGTTACCTGTGATCTGAGCCTGTTGCATCGTACCACTGCACTCACACTTCACCCTAGGGCAGCATCATCGTCCTCAGCTGTCGTGTGCATGTGTGTTGATAGGTTTCCCCACCAAAAGTCACTCACTTCACTTCAACTCTCACAACCCTCGAGGAATTTAAAATTAAGATCTGATTATATTCGATGATGTTCAGTAATAATGATTTTAATTGTAAGGTGGAGATAATTTACAATTTATCGATCGGAACAGTGACGAACAACGTGCCAACCAATTTCGCCCTTCAAAATGCATTCTCCAGTCATTCTCTAGTCAGTGTGAGCAGTTTAGCTTTAGTTTCACCCGAGACAAAAAGTCTTCAATGTCGGCACTTTTCAGTCGATTCTTGTGTATATTCAATTGTGTAACTTGTCAAAAGATCCTTGAACTTGAACCATACACATTTGGACAGATGTGTGCGTTGCTGTGCTGTGCTGTGCTCTTGACGAGTTTTCCCACATAAGCAACACGACTCACCATCAAAAGGTATTACGGCAAATTAGTCAAATCACCCTCATCAGCATCACCACCACACACTACACCTGTATGCTGTATGCGGCATACCTGTTTGCCTTATTAGCACTTGCAAATGCACTCAATCTTAAGCTTTTGTGTATCTTTCAGATCTTCTACAGCACATTACAAGGAAACTCAAATAACTTCGTTGTCACGAAGTTATTTGTCCCTTCGGGAACGTTTCCTTGTAAAACGCCCTTCGGGCGTGGATAAATGGTGACAATGCTGTCCAATAATTTTTAATTCAATTAGCAAACAAACGTAAAGATTAAAAAATACATTAACTTCTTCAATCCGTCCCGGCAGATCATTTGGTTGGTTTGCATTTTTAATTTAACTCAATCTCATGCCCAATAAGAATTCTGTAAAGTATTTCGGCTGGGTAATATCGAAATATACTCGAAAATGTTTGAACAAAAAAGTGATATTCAAATGTATTGAGTTTGACTCCTGTTTGTTGGTGGTTGTGGAGCTTGTGGTCCTTGTTACGTGATTTGTCTCATTGCAAAAACTGAATTGTAGGCAAAAAGTGCCTTTTGCACTGTTCCAGATTCTGAGATGGAAGATTTCTTCTATGTATTTCGAATGCCCTAAATTGAGTCCAATCAACTTTGTATGCTTCTTTTCAGTTACGAATACCAATGTTGTTGTTGATGAAGAAGATGATATGAATGATGATATGATCAACATTTATTTTTTCAAAAAACTACTTTTGATCAATCTGAGGTGTGTTAAATAACGGAAATATTCTTATAGGCAAAACAATTTGTTTATCCTTTTTCGGAAGCTGACAAAAAGCATGTGAGGCGACATAAAATCTTTTCATTCAAGTAGAAAATGGCCGAAGTTGAAGTAGGGCTTGTGGTGGATTTGTTGAGAATTGCAGTTGATATGAAGTATCGCATGAACTTATTTAGGACGAATAAAAATATTGTAAGTGTTCTCGGTAGTCAAATAATCTTTTCGGAATAGCTAAAACAACGAAGCAGTTCCTGGTTAGTTTACCTATTTGACGGGGAAACAAATCCGTGAAGACAGTTTGGCTATGACCACTCGGTACTTTCATAGAATGTCCAAACTTATTGCTGTTCCAGTTCTAAGTTTACCCGAGAGAGGTGTTCGAATAAGATGAGCAACTCAATTTGGACAAAATCCACCAATGCAGGATTGCTGAACGATTTCTGAGCATCTGCTTTGTGTTTGTCAACGATGTGTTCAATTATGTTTACAGATGTCACGGTTCGTCTATCTGTGAATATAACGCTTGAAGATATGAGAAAATATAGAAGCCAAGAGAAGAGAAATTGACTTACACATTTTAAACACATTTTAAAAATTTTCCGAATAGATGTAATAGATAGGATGTCAACCAGCACTTTCGCACTAATAAGAAATAATAAAAATCCTTAGAAAAAACATTAAGGTTAAACAGATCAAACCGATTCAATCAATTCCGGAATAGTAAAAGATACTTACCTCAACCAAGTGGAATAATTCATTTTGCAAATTGACGATGGTGATGACTGACGAAACTAACCAGGCTCATGAAGTAACACACTAATGGCTGATTCGGTGGCAAACAAAAACAAAACACGGTGAATATCACATTACAAAAGCAATATACAATAATAGAGTGATCCTGCTTGATGAACGATGCGACAATTCAGTTGAGTAGTTGGATAAGTTGCGTAAATCTGTAGTCCAAATTGCGGAGTTCCCAACAATCAAGTCATTTACATCAAAACAAACTAACGTGTTTACTACAGCTGACATTAGAAAGCACAATGAGTCACAATCGCGCGGCATGCACTGCAGAGTAATATCAAAACGCAGATGATTTTGAATAACACATGGTCACCTGAGCAAATGTGTTACAATCTTGTGGCCAATAACAATGACAACAATGTGAAACAAACATACCAAACACACCAATAACATTGCTAAGTAGAAGAGCGTTCTTCGAGAAGGTGAATAGATTTGGGTGAGTTTGCTAGAATTTGATAAATTAAATTCGTTCGTGGTGATTTGGTTGATACATGCATTTAGATAGAGAAATAAAAACAAAGCTAGAGAAAAATGAAAATCAAAACACTTCTCAATTATTAGTGCAAAAGGTATCTACTCCTCATACAATGTAATGCCACAGCGACAACAGCTGACACATGTAACCAATGCATGCATGCATGAATGGGATAAATAACACTGGCGTACTCAAGATTTTTATGGCGCCTCTGCCTTCCACTGTGTAAATATAATAAGACACACATCAATTAGGTGGGCCTTCTATTCCACTGTGCTAGGCGCTGAATAGGCCACGTCTTTCTTTTGACTTCCACTGTGCTATGGGCGCTGAATAGGCCCATCCTTACTTTACCTTCTACTGTATTACTGGGCATGTACCCTTACGACCGTTGTAATATTAGTATTATAAGATTTTTCATGTTTTTTCTCTTGTTGTACATTTTCTACCATTTTCTCATGTTATCTTTTCAATGTTCCATTGTCTGACCAACATACAACACACAGCACAACACACGGTTGATGTAACCAAATTTGACAGAGCACACATCTCACACAAGACACAACAATCCATCCGTACGGATATGAACTTTAGTGGTCAATTTGATGTACAAATGTTCGTACCTGATGATGGCAGAATGGTTCGATGAACACCAATAATAATAATAATAAATATGTTTGACCTTTTAAGTGCATTCTTGATTGCGCATCCTTCACAAAAGATCTATTCTCAGAAGTTTTATTACTAAAATTACTCATAAAACCTGAATTTACCCGAAAATTAATACTCATTTTCATATCCAATTTGTCTAAAAATACAATTATTTAATTTTCTTCCAAATGCGATACGTAATTAATCACAGATTTATCTCTGTGAACTAATCGGATCAAGATTACGTTCGTTCATTGTTTTAAGCGAAATCCTAAATTTAATATAAAATCCCAAATTTATCTGCCCATCTGTTGATTCGCATATTCAAATTTGTCTTTGAGCGCATTCATTCAATCCGGATTTGGTGTTTGTTTTGTGTGAGTGAGTGAGTGAGTGTGAGCCTGAGAATAGAGCGCAGATTGGTTTGGATTATGTAATAAGCAAACAACATATGATGATAATACAACAAATGATTCAACAACCACAAGTGGTGCTCATTGTGTGTGTGTGTGTCTCATATTCTCAGACTGACACGGATCAAAGTGTGCGTCATCGCACTTCAAGAAGGGTTCAGAAAAGAAAGATGGCACATTATGCTAATGCACACGCTAAAGCACATGTCAAGTGAGCACGACATGGAGGTAATCTCGACTTATGGGCAATGGCAATTGCACCAAGACGCACACAACCACTAAAAGTGAGTACCGTCACTAAGCATGCAGACATATTTCAACATTTCACCGGTCTGACAGGCACATTTTGAGAGATGAAGGCCGAAAGGGATTCTGAAAGGCGAGAGAGACAGTCGACTTTTAAAAATTGAATTCTAAATTATAAAATCAACCCTTGAAGGACCAAAATGTCTGTGCACTCAGACCAGACAAGATAATCGAACAGGCGATAAGAAAAAGAAGATGCGCACATACAGACACACTTTTATCACGCAAATCTCTTAATCTATTAACGAAAATGCTAATGTCATGAGAGCAATCAGCACCATATGATACATCCAATTTGAACATGCAGAAAAAGTGTATTTGCGTCTTTAATTTATGAACAATTTGCAAATTATCGCGTATTCTATAAAGCCAAACATTTGTGAGTGTAAAATTATCATTTCATGTTTACTTATTTTTATTAATAGATCACATTTTCAATTTTAGCTCTTGCACAAAGATAAAGCAAATTATTATCTAAATTACATTAGAAATGGATATGTCTATTTGTGCACAATTTTGGGTGTCGATTTGAAGAAGTTTTATGCTAAAATTATAATTTGCACCAAGCTTCACATTAAAATTGTTGAGTGATAAAAGCCGAGTGGTCAATAAATTTTGTCATGGTATTAAGTGCATTTTGTAATTTGAATTTAAATATCACATTATTAGTAATATTAGGAGATAAGGAGATTTTAAGATAATTTCGGATTTGAAATTTTCGAGATTTTAGTAAAATTAAGTTCAAAGAACGTTTTTTCACACACTAAAAGAATGTACGGTTGATTGCAACTTTTTGAACGTTGCATTTGAATATTAAGAAAATATTATTGTTTATTGTTATTCAAGCAATGGTCCGCATCCTAAAGCTGCAAATCCCAAAACAAAATGCAAATGAACATCGAATCGCACTCCAATCAGTGACACGCACAATGAGTTGCCATTGTTGTGGCATTTTGTGTGTTGGTGTGTTTGGTGTGTTGAGGAACACTGGTTAATTTGTATGTGTGCAAGCAGTGGCAGTTAGCAATATCCTCCCTGTTGGTTTGGTCTTATTTCGCCTTATCGAACAGATGACAGATTGTTCAATTGCTTGTTCACATGGTGCACCAAAAGGCACTCAAAGCCTAAATCCTGCAGCATTAATCGTCAGTGTGATTACCGCATGGCGCACACCAGTTGTTCACTTAACATGACCAAAGGCCACCAAATCGGCATTCAATCATCTATCATCACACTTGGTGCACATTGAGGTTCGCTGACAAGCAGGCAAGCAGTGAGTCAGTCACATCTCCCTCATCCCTCTCCCAATATCGCCATCAATTTGTGTCCGTTTTGTGTGCGAGCTCACATTCGAATTCATTTGATCACATTCGAATCGGCGTCCGTTTGAGTGTATACTGCGAAATGTTCGCACTCTACCACCACGAACAAGTCGACCACTAATAAGCGGAATACCAAGCAAATAACAAGCGGATTACGATGCCTTACACCCAAAAACTGAACATAAATGGCCCCACAGATGTTCGCTTTTAGTGCTTTTACTCGACTTGAATCGACCTCAAAAAAGTTATAAACCCTGTGTGTGCGCATCACTTAATGGGTCTACTAAGACAAAGGGACTACTATGGTCGTAATATTCCAAAGGTAGAACACCCTCTTCTTCTTAGACTAACCGACAATCTCACACTCATAAACTCGGGCCCACTCGTTTGTCGGAACATCTCACACACACTCAAGTCAAAAACACATTCCCAAATGAGAATCTATTTGCGATGTACCTGCAGTGTTTTGAATAGAAATTCAATTTGTTCCCATTGTCTAATGTAAATAAAGTCCATTCCATGTCTCATGGCACATTACATTACAGTCACAGGTTGTGGTCTGTACTGATGATGGTGGCGGTGTAGTGAATAAAGTAAATTGTTTTCTGTCCAGTAGGCGATTGAGTGAAATAAATACAAAGTAAATGAAGAAGATGAAGAAGAAGGGCAAATAGACTTTTTCTTTATCAATTTAAATCAAGTGGATGTTTACTTAATAGTAGTAGTACAACAGAAAGTCCGAATGTTGTCGCACTCACAGCCCGGAAAGTCAATTTACCTTTGGTTCGCCATACATCTTAAATACTTAAGCGAATTCATTAAGAGTACGGCTACTCCTAAATACGATTTATATGGTTGCATAGTCCTTCATGGGTTAACACTTGCGACTTTTTAATTACAGACCGTTAATTGAATTCACTTTATGTGTCGTACATCAAAGAATACCTTTCCCGGTAAGTTACTCAGCTGTGTGTGTATGTAACCTCAATTCTTCAATGCACTAATCAACACAAATGTGCGTCACCTAGTCGTATGAATGCAGTAAACCACCCACAATCCGAATGGCACTACTATTTTGATCTTCAAAAGAAAACTTTACCTTTTTGATTGGTCAGCATTGAGAAAAAGAGATGCGTGGATGTCTGTATGATCATTCTATTCTTTTGAATTCTTTGTGCACACAGCCCTCAAGAATGTGCACCACAAAAGAAGGCACTTCTTTATCGAACAATCATCAAGCAAACCTCAAACTTAGATTACATCCACATGTGCATGAGCACTGAATATGAAGCTCAACCTAGCAATTGAAATGACAGGTAAACATGGACATCCACATTCGACAACACACAGGTGTATACCTCACATTGTGCAGATGTACGCTCTCACACACAGGTAAGTTACATTACACTCTCACATGTTGTCGAATGGCCATGTGAGCCTCATACCTGTCCTATTGTGGTATCATAAATAATAGAGGGCTTGTGTGTGTGTGCACACAAGGGGTCAGTGCAGAATTAATTCGACCATTCGGCCAGAAGACCTTTCGATATCGTCCATATGTGTTTGTGTTTGGGCTTGCGGCTAAGGTGGCTTACATAGTTAGCATAGGTGGTGCTGATGATGAAGCCAGTGATCGTTTGTGTCTGTTTGTTCGGAATCGATCTCTACTCACAAACAGACACACACACACAATTTGTCCAAGTCGGTCTGTGTTTGTCTGCACTCACACACCGAAATTACGAGATTATCTTTTATGGCCACCGAGTGAGTCATTGATAATGTACGTCGTATAGTGCTTGTCGTAGTGGCCAGTGAGAGCACTTTGTCGGTGCATGTGGCCAGATTTGGCCCACTGATAGCCCACTGATTCCCCACACAAATGCACAATCGGCCGGCTGGACAAATTGTTGCCGGTGTGGTCTTGATCTTGAAAAATCAACGTCGAACGTACGTGGCAACAACGTTTGTGCTTGTGCTTGTATGTGCCTTCAATAAATCGAGTCTGTTTTGTCACTGTTGGCCCAATGTCCTCCCTTTCAATAGGTCCATTTGTTACTACTGACTCACACTTGTCAACATTTCACACACAGGTGTACTTGCACAAACAAGCAATCGAAAATATTTGGAATATTTTTCCATTCATAATGAACACACACACACACTAACTCACTCACTCAATCGTCCTCGTGACTTTTCACCTTTTCACCACCAACCTGTTCAAATTGCACCGTCAACTCAATCGCCCTATTTATTTATTACACTCGGTTGAATTATTTATTTGCTTTATTGAATTGGTCTGTTTTTGGTGAATTATTCAATTTCCGGGCTTTGTCTCACTCGCACACACACACACACACACACTTGAATGTAGTACAATTTGGGATGATTTGCCAAAAGATTTCTTTTTATCTTCAAGAAGTAGAAGAAGAAGAAACCAGCACACAATGATGACAAAAACAAAGTCATTTGTTTGCTTTGTGGCGTCGTCGTCTGGAGAGGGAGGCGAAATGACTCGAACAAAAACAATAAGCTGCACTAGGTGTTCGAGGTGCAACTAAATGTCGGCACACAAATCTCATCTATTTGAGGATTATTATTTTGTTCGAACCAAAAGAGATTATCTTGGAAACAGTGTCGAGTACACCCATTGCATTGTCTTAGATGATGTAGTACAGTTGCGTATTATTGTTAATGACATTTATCAATTAAACCAGAACGTGACTTGCGTTCGAACAATATTGCCCCAAGAACCGCCTTACTGACCAACAAAACACAAGCAGGTAGACATTAAATTGAGTCATCAAATCACTCATACATTATTAATTCAGTAAATAGATCATACATTACCATAATGTTCGCATTCGGGACTAAAGTTAACTTGATTATATTATTATAAATTCAAGATTAAGTAGATTCAAGCAAGCCTTAAACACTTTGCATTATTAGATTCTTTTAATGAAATTCCATAATAAAACCGCACACACATACCTCCCATACTGCGAATATACCATAAAGTACGCACGTATTCTCCGAATTGGCATATGATCAATTTACCTACCTGAATGCATTCGTTTAAACTGTTCAGCACCTCCTCTAATATGGCATATTAAATGAACATTTGTTTATTATGATTATCATAATGAGAAGGCAATTTATATTGTAATGTTATATATGCGGTTCGTATGGGCATTTACATTTATATTGCAATTGCATTCATTCAACAGTCCAAATGCTTTCTTCTTCTGCTCAATCTTCTCATTTGGGAATCTTTCTTCTTTTGCCTTTTGCCAATTACAACACAGGGAGACAACGGAGAAGATAAGTCTAAAGAGGTTTCCAATGTGATACGTTAGATTCGACTCGAGTGTATGTTTGTGTGTGTGTTGAAGAGTCTTCTGCTTTTTAGGCTTTTCGAGTGTTTTGGCCACTGAACAGGACCGACCGACCACACCTTGACCTTTCGAGTGTGTGTGGAGAGATCGACTGACTGTAGAGAGGGAGATGATGGGTTAAGTCCGTCCACAAGTCCCCCCAGACCAATGTCTCGACGGTATATGCTAATAAATGCTGGACGGTAATCAAAAGCTGGCAGACAGATTTAGCCTTTCAGATGGTGGTGATGATGCTGTCGGCCGATTTGAACGCATCCAAAGTGTGTTTGGTGTATTTGCTTTTTGTGTCTAATTTAAAATTCACAAAACCTACCAACAGGGAGTGATCGCGTTCGACACACAGACACACACTCACACTCGACGTTCGTTTTATTAGTCATACATCTTATACAAGAACACAGACCTGCTTATTCATTATTCGGTGCGTGAGCACAGGTAGCACTCGGTCTGTCTCTGTATGAACGTTTGAGGTTTGAGCGCTCCAGCAGCACCATCATCATCATCATCTTGTGATGTCTTGACATGATATCCAAATTTGGTATCGATTACACTGTATTCTCACTGTACTCCAACTTCAATAGCAAGGGATGGGATTGGAAAGGAGGAAAAGCTAACACATTGTGCCCTCCACATGTTAAAATTCACGCGTTCCAACTAATTAGACCCTTCTTGTGAGTGTGTAGGGGAAGTGACTGAGGTGACTCAGGAACACAGGTGAGTCGGTGTAGTGAATGATGAATTAATTTGCAAACAAACATGCGTCATTACATAACCGAAATGACAGAATAACTCAATGATTCATTCAACCTTGATTGGAGATGGATTCTTCTTCTTTTGATGAGAAAAGCATCCGAACGGTTTTGAGTGCAATTCGATTGTATTTCAACGGGGAAAATTAGCAAAATAATATTTGTTCAACATTGTGCAATTGTGTGTTGGTTTTGTGTTTGTTTGTTTGTGCGAGCATCCCCAAGTTGAGTTTGTACAAACAAACACACTTCCGAATGTAATAAAACATAATATAAATACGAATGCAAATTATGCAATGCAAACAGAGCACACATACAAATGAGTGAACTGTTTGTGCAATCTACACCAAAATATGTCATCATAAATCATTAGCTAATGTCTTATGGGTTAGACCAATGGTGAAAATTTCAGTAAAATTTAAACATTTCAAATTAATCATTTATTTGGACACACGATTTATTATTTTGAAATTTCCGCGTTTTTGAAAAGTCATAATTTTTTATTATTTAATTAGAGATTTTCACCTTTGATTTCGTAAACTACATTTCGTTCTAATTAAGGCAAAACAAATTGATTTGATTTTGCAAAAAACAAATGCATCAACATTCCTTTGAATTAGTCATGATTTTTTGTGTTTGTTGGACTAAATAAATAAACAAACAAAAAGTGTCATTCGAGGCGAGTCAAATGTCAAATGTGTACAGTTAGGTAAGCCCAAAAGTTTCACTTATGGTATGACAACTTGTTTGAATTGCTCCAAATGGGGAAATTTTGTGTTCATTCTTTAAATCGACACAGTTGATGGGCGATTGTGGTCACCGTTGCGTTACTCGTTCGGTAGTTAGGCAATTAATTTGCAATTATATTTTGTAATTTATAAATAAAATGAGCCGATTATTATATATATTCGTTTAATTGGAAGGATTATACACAGAGGACGCATATACTGACAATATGATATTTCCTTGTTGCATTGTGTTCATCGATCTGTTTGTGTTCACTAATCAGATTGTCTTGTGTGTGTGTGTGTTGAGTTTGATCGCATTTCGAAGGAGATTTTAATGAGATTGATTTATGATCGACAGCGCAACTTGAGCACTTCAAAAAGAGAGCACACACAGTCAACAGTCGGACAGATGTCCAGTCGTACATTGTCAGGTACAATTGCCCTGTTTGGGCATGGGTGCAGTGGGCACAAGGTTTAGAGACCTTCAGCTAGAGACCATCACTCGACTCTATAGTTGCAACTACAGATGGTCACAATTAAATTGCCTACAGTAGTCAAAGTTTAATTAGAAAATTCACGCAATACAATTTATACAATACAAACTGAGTAATGATTAGCTACTTTAGAGTTCGTTTATGAATATATACAAGAACACTCATTGATGACATTAGCAGATAGACTCGATGTGATGATGCTCAACTGTTGGATTGGACTTGCCTAAAACGGAGCTAAGTTCTACTGCCATCTTGACCTCGACCTCGCACATTGTTATTTTTATTCTTGGCTGGTGTCCCATCCTAGTTGGTCATCTGCCCATCGTCATCTATCTGGACACCCTCATTCTTTCAATTCATTCCAATCACACAAACACCAGCATCATTCCACACTGGCCAGACGGACTTCTTCTTCTTCTTGTGTTATTTCAATTCTACATCCCGGTGACAAGCCCACAAGTGAAATAAGTCATTAAGCGAACGAGAAGGAGGAAGAGAAAACGGACAGAGCGAGAGGCCAAGGAGAAGAAGAAGAGGAGAAGCGAAAAAATGCGAAAATGTCACTGTGCTTGCGGCCTCAACAAACACACAGTCGGGTCGGAGGTCAGAGATCAGTAGGAATGTGCTCTTCACAGGGTGGTGATGGCTGTGCATTTGATCACTTGTACCGCACCTTGTCACTTGCAATTTTTGACCCCTCACGGCCACTTTAACCAACCAAAAACATCTGTATTTATCTAGCTGGCGAGTCTCACATTTGACATTTGGCCGTAAAACTGTGACTTTGTGACCAAATGTTAGGTAAACAAACACACAAATTCGTTCTTTCTGTACAACAAATTAAAATGTTCAAAAAGGGCGCGTTTTGTGTCTTGTAATTATTTGACTATTTCTAGGTTGAAATTAAAATTCTTTAAATTTCTGTGATTAATGGTCAATACTTTACAAAGACCGAATGTTCTTTTTGAGTAATTTGCCAAGTACGAGTAATATCACTTGGTAGTACAAACGCTTAATCCCGCTCACACCTCACAGACAGGCACCTCACCAATGGCGAGCACACTACACCTCAATTTCCATTCCGAACTAATTTAATTTAATAAAAGATAAATTAGAATTCATAAATCAAGTGCTCCTGTGGTGGTGGTGTGGTGTAATGGCAGTGTCTCTCTCATTCGCTCCCATAAAGCAAATTGAATTAAATTCAAATGCTCGCGATTCTTGTTTCTGTTCAGTGCACGATCGATGTGGTTTGTGTCTGTGTCTGTGTGTGATGCAAGTTTCGCTTTCGTTCTATTATACAACTGAATGCTTGTGCTTGGCAAGGCAAATAAGCACTGAAGCCAGACAGATAACGAGCACTTAACGCACACGGTGAATGTTGAATGGTGGTGGTTAGGTTTGGAGTTGATGCAACACAGAAAGAAAGAAGAATATCGTTAAAACAAAAGACTTATGGGCTTGGCACTGGTGGTACTGGTATGTAGTGAGATCGGCTCAATCAGGAGATGCCTTCTCATGTGCTTTGCAGTGTAGTTCAGCAGCTGTTGGTTGGTTGGAGTGATGCAGTGCACTTGTTGCACTGGTCAGTGGTCGGTTGCTCCCGGTTGTAGCAATTTGCACATGTCCATGCACTCCTGCACTCATCCAACCACACATGCGGAATTGTATATTAATATTATTAATAGAGCATATTTAATGTATGTATCGGACATTTGATTTAGAGGCGAACTCAACTCAAGTGCACAGCATCGTTGATGGACATCTTTTGCTCGCGCTTAGTTCAAAGTGCCCTCTTCCTCTTCATCTATCTTCTCGGGAGTCAAGCCCAAAAAATTGTTTAGTTTGCTTCTGAGCTTTTTGGCTGTCTTTGATCTTTAGCCTAGTTGAGTTGCCATGTGGTCCCCACCGAATATGCCCAAGCCCAGTATTCTGACTGAAAGTGACCAATATTCCGTCCCTTCGCGTACCACCAACCGCTTAGTCCATTAGGCCCCTTTGACCTAAGCTTGAGCAACGCGCAATCGAAAGTAATCAATCGCAATTAGCGAACAAGTGGCACCGAACTAGCCAACAGGCACAAATGCTTTTACCTGCACTTTGAATGCGCACTCTTCCTTCCACTGCCCGCTGCTTCATTGGCCAATCCAGTCCTCTTTAGTGCACAGAATAATGGCCCCTCTACTCGACCAATTACGGGCCAATTATCTTGTCCACTAAATTAGACACATTCGAGTCACAACACAAAAAGAAAAGAATGGACTAAGGGAGAAATTGGAGAATTGAGAGCACAAGAATGGACTAAAGTCAACACAAAAACACTAAACACATTGTAACGAATAATAACGAATTGTGTAGAAGAACTTGAACTGTTACTCAAGCAGATGCGAACATTTCCATTATCGGGGGATTGGTTCGATTGGTTCTGAGGGCGATTCGGTTCGATAGCTTAAGGTCCTAATTTAGTTAAGTGGGTGATAAGCTTTGTTGTAGGGACAAGGGCCCAATCTGAAAGGTAATCGAACAGTTATCGAGGAGAGGGAGACAAAATTATTATTGTGACTCGATTGTCTCTGCTGAGTGACGGACGACGACCACCACCAAATGACGACCTTTTTATTGAGTTGTAGTTAAGATAAAGTGAATGGACTGAGAATGTCGAGTGAGTCTTACCGATTGGTGTGATTTGATGTGACTTGACAGACACGTCACTGGACACATAAGAAGGCAACACAAATTATGATGGGCGTAGTGAGCCGAGCATATTCACCTCGGCTGGGTTAAGTGGCCATGAGGCAGACCGACCGACCGTCCGCCTGACGATAATAGCGTTGCAAATCGATATTACCCTCGATCAAGCCAAATGACACTCACTCAGACAGCGAATAAGTGGGCAGTAGTGTGCGCCCGAGATTAGTGCACAGGGTCAGAGGTTAACTTGTTTACTCTCTCCCGATCGGAGCTATTTCACCTATTTCTTCCTCCTCAAAGTCTTACTCGGCTACACCTAAAACGCTCATCCATCGCATATTGCCATATTCAGTCAAACACACAGGTCTGTCTGGAAAGATATAAATTAAGACAAAAAATCATCCACATCTGGTAATAATCGTAAAGCGAAATTATATTGCAATCACCGAACGCGAATGGACTCATTTTAAGTGCTTTCTTACGTGTTTGTGTGTGTGCATGTGCAGGTATATGATTCAATACAGACGGATGAACACAAAAGCAGAATGGAACTACCAAAGATGGAACTACCGAACTAAGACGCAAATTTACTAACCATTGTGGTGCATTGAGAGACGCAATAAAACATTGCATTATGTGATGAGTCAAGCAAGTGCGTGCAAGTTCCTGGTGGATGCTAATATGCCAAATGTTGGCATGACCACAGCATTGAGCACACATTTGTGGTTATGACCCACCACCGAAGCCACTCATAAAAGCACATTCATTCTAATTTACATTTTTCGGTAGTCATAAAACATCAAATAAACAAAGGGTCTTGCTAAAAGCTATTTCGTTTAGACCAATTTTATTGCCAAAGTGGGAAAGAATTTAGGAAATTCTCGAGTCGATTTGCAAATGAGTAATAAAAGAGAAACTTCATAAAAGCCAATGTTGATTTGCTTTATTATTATTAAGTAAAGATGGTCCAGAGACACACACACAAAATATTGTAAAAATTTCAAAATTTCAAATCTATTAATTTCAAACTATACAACAAATATCCAAAATAAAGTAAAACTAATTCAAACAAAATCTTATTCGTCAAAGTATTGATTGATGATAATCCAATGGTGATTCCGTACTTTGGCCCACTGTTCACACGTTCATAGAAGTCGTTATACTTGATCTTATATCTGATCATATCTTCAGCCATCAGCAGCTGCATCATTGGAATGCACTTGTGAATGTGATGCATTGTGGTGGAGTGGCGTGCAAGGGGGTAAAGACAACAGATCAGGATCGTGAATTGAGTAACCAAAAAGATGTAGTTGTAAATGTTTTCATTGGGATGGAAATAGAGTTGAGATATTAACGCAATGTTGATGGGTAAATTGAATAGTAATGATCCTAAAAGAACATTGCCATACAGCTCTCGGTTACTTTTGAGAATGTTCACACTGATTCGTGTGTGTTCTTGAAGATACTTTCTCAACAGCAAAATCATAATCAAATTAAATTTGTGCTTTATCTTTTGATGATATTTCACAACACCTTCCATTGTTTTATTCAACTTTCCAATGTGTTCTAACTTGACCAATGTTGACAGAATTGAATTGAACGTTAAAATGAGAGCATATTGGAACAGTAAAATCAATGAATTGCTCATTAAGAGTAAATCGATAATAATCAATGGGATGTACCAGATGGGGTATGCATTCGACAGAATTGGTAGTAATTTCAGTAATAGAAATCTTAAAATTAATAGATAAAATGCTGCGAATAGAATTGTCGATATTTTGTCAAATGCTAAAGTGGTCAAGACTAATTTGGATCTCAATGAAAAAGACAAATTAGGATGCACCACTAGAGGCTGTCTCATCATGGCACAACAATTTACATGTTCCAAATGCTGATAAATCCAAACATTTGCTCTAATCATACAAAGAACTCTAATGAGCAGGTTAGAAAAGAATGAATTTTTCTTTTTGTGTTTATCATAGAATTTGTTGATTATCAAACTTTTCAATTCATGAATCTCTCGTTTACTTTTTAAACTCTGTTCATAAGTATCTTGATTTCTCACTGTGACATCATAGAAAATGTGCCAACATATAGAATTTTGTGCCACAGAACAGAAAATGTGTCTTAGGTAGAAACAGTAAAGAGAAAGTGTCATTGAAATTAAACTGAGTCCATGGAAATTCTTTTGAACATAAAATTGATGAATCAATGAATCGAAGTTGATTGTCCAATTATCATTACACCAAATTGTTCGTAACAAAACGATTACCCGTAAAGAAAATAAAAGAAGATAACTTTGCTGCGCAAAATAAATCCATTTGCATGTTGAGAGACTTTGTTGAGTGTACAAACGATGGAGCGATTGAGTATAGAAATGACCACTGTCGAACATAAACAGTAAAAACCAATAAATAAAATCATAGAATCGCACCAGAATTTTCGAAAGGTTAACAAACAATTTGTCCAACATATTTTCAATATTTGAGTCACTTTTTGTAAATTCTACGATTAATAAAGTCGTAAAGTAAAGTTGAAATTTGACTGAGCCGCAATCGAAAAATTTATTTATTAATAATAATAATTTATTTTAAAAATTTTCCACGACAAATTAATTATTAAATTAAATTAATTATTTTTTCGTAATTATTCATAGGGAAAATGTAGTTTTTAATTTTATTAATTTTTAATTTTCATATGAAATATATTTTCTCTAAATTTTTAACAAAATAAAATCGAAATAGTAATTTTTAAATTCAAGTTTTGACAAATTAACTCTACAATTTTTAATTTAAAAATAATCTTATTAATATTGGAAATAAGGCATTTTATTTATAGAATGGTATAATTGTAAATCAACTTGTCATCGATCAGACACACTTATTGGTCCAATAAAGTTTCTTGAGTCTATCGATCGATCCGTTTTCTTTCAGTTCACGAATTGCACGATTGAACGATCGCAAATGTGGCGAACCTTTGGGCAGACCAATGGCAAACTGTCTCGGGTAGAGTGCTTTAGTGTCGTACAGTACGGTTAGATTGCACTTGCCACCCACAACATAGTCCGCATACGTTGAATCCACCAGAAAGGCATACTTTCCCTTGGTGACTTTTTCTAATCCCAATTTGCGTGTTCGCACATACGCCTCCGGATGTTCTTCCATCCAATTGTAAATGTGCAGTGCAGTTGGGTCCTTACTGGCGGTTAATTTGTATATTGTGGCACGAGAATTTATTGTTCCATAGGTAATTTCATCATAATTTCTTGTTGATTTATTTTTTGCTAAACCAGATATATTCCAATACCGTTCAACTTCAAGGTTGTACTTGACCAAATCTTCTAAACTCGACAGTCCCACAGCGTTATCTTTTCGAATGATTGCCGCAAGTTGATACTCCAGAAAAGGTTCTGTAAAGTCGATGTAACGTTTGCGGGCGTCAGTGATGGTCAAATCGGCCAAGGCGAAATCTGCTTTCTTTAAAAAGAATTAATTATAAATTCTTTAAAAACCAGTTTACTATAATTGCACAAACTCACATTACTGAACACATCAGCCACAATTCTGAACAACTTGTAATTGTAGTCAGTGTTGTATGCACTGTCAGTGGAGTACTGCAGCTCATAGCCGAATCCAACCTTATCCGCAATCATATCGATCATGTCCACCAGAAAGCCATTGTAGGTGCCATTGGGCTTGTCGATGAAAGGCCAGTTCTGTAATCGATTGATAAACGACCATTAGCATTATTTATCAATAATAATCACAGTGAAACTATCAAACCAACCTTTACAGTGAGACCTTTCAGGAAAGTTGGCTTTGGCGGCGATTCCACAGCGTGGACAACTGCCACACTGAACAAAAGTGCACAGATTGCCCAAAGAGGCCAATTTGGCATAGTGCGTGTGCGAGATCACAAGTAATTTGATGAATGAAAGTGAGCACAGCAAAATGCACTCAATTTGTGTGATACATTCATAGCCAAATAAGTCAATGAATGATTTATTTATACATTTGTCATATTGCTACGTTGATAGATAAGGTCGAGATAAGAAAGGTTACTTGTTGGTAGTAATGTCTGGGTTTTACGTGGTAGGTGGACACAAATACATACAGGATGTACACTTTCAGGGACTTTTGTGTGCATTCAAGTGTAGAGAAATATATAGAATTTTATGGAACAAGCAATAGCCAAAATAATGTATTTCATAATATTTGACTATTTGACGTAGGTTTGAGTTTGACGTCAATCAAAATTGAGCTTCGACGACAAATTTTGGCTTAGTGTTGAACTTGAATTCGATTTTATCAGGCTTACTTGAGTTTTTGGATTTGTATTCATGATAGCTCACTTTGGTTTATTCTTGATTAAAAGTGCCGAAAAACTATTGAAGACAACGCAATGTTTCAATGTTCAAAAAATAATTTCCAAAATGTATCACCAAGAAATTGTCAATCAATAGTTGTCGATCAAGTTGCCTTCAAATTAATCATCTGCGTTCAAACGATCATTTTTGTGTGCTATCTCAAACTTATCTTTTGATTTATGATTTCTTTTGTCAGTAACAAGTGCATCATGATCATCACATGTGCTGTTTGTGCATCTTGTACAAGTCGATTGATTGATTACATTACTCAAAAGATAATTTCAAGGTTATTATTCTTTATTTATAAAATAATAATAAATCAATTATTACAAACAAATTAAGTCTCGTTCAAATTGGGGTTTAAACATTTACTAGACTGGGTTAATTATTTTTGCATTAATTGAGTTACAAATTGAATCCATCGACATTTTGTGTATTGGTAAATTCATTTCCGTTCAACTTTTCTTCAGGTCTAATTTGTTTCGTCTTTGGTGCCTTCACCGTCTCGGCACAATTGTTGACCCAATACTTCTTCTTGAGTTTGCCTATGCTGCCATCAGCTTTCAACTCGCGAATCGCTTCATTGAATGGCTCAATGTATTTCGAGTCCTTCTGCAGTGCAATTGCGAATTCCCGTGTGTAAATGCCTCGAGTGTCGTGCAGTGCAGTGAGATTACAATTCTGGCCAGTGATAAAGTCGGCCCAGCTCGACTCGGCAATCATCGCAAATCGACCCTTCAACACTTGATCCAGTCCAACCATGTGTGAACGGACCATTGACTTTGGATTTGCCTGCAACCAATCCCAAATGGCCTTTCCAACCGAGTCTGTGGTTTTGGACAGTTTGTAAGTGGTCGCACCAGACGAGATGGCACCGTAACCTATTTCATCTCCAGGATTGTCTGACTTTGCAACTCGCTGGTTGTAGTTCACCAGATCTTCCATTGTGACCAAATCTTTAGCATCTTCCTTCAAAATGACTGCAGCCAATTGATTTGTGAGAAACGGCTCAGTGAAGTCAACGTACTGACGTCGGCCTGCGGTAACTGTCAAATCGGCAACGGCAAAATCAGCATTCTAAATAATAATCTCAAAGATCATAATCAATTCAAAAGCAAAAACAAAACCAACCTTATTATAGACTTCTCCAATCATTCCAGTGACATTACCACTCATCACTCCATTACCGTACGATCCGTCAGGTGAAAAGTAGAGTTGATACTCAAAGCCGGCTTTTTGCGCTATTTTATCCATCAAATCCACCACCAAACCTTTAATAGTACCATTTTGACTCTCAGCATAAGGTATCATCTATTATGACAAAAAATAATAAAAAATTTCTATTGAAAAATGAAAATTCACCTTAACAGTGACACCACTGAGCAGCGGCTTCGGAATTGGATCAGCATTGACGCCGACTAGTCCAACAACTGCACAGCACAACACTAAAGAACGAAGCATTCTTTTTGTCTCGTTTTCACAAGAAGACACACAAAATTGATTGATCGACTCCGTTACAAAACGTTTATATAACTGCAAAGTTTGTTCAACACTCGAATCTATTGGGTTTTCCGTACTGTCAAATAAATCATATAATAATAATGATAAAACAATGTGCTATCTTGTTGTTGGGCTTCTTCGGGGCCATTCTTATCGCCACTGAGTGATAAGAATTATTACTTGGCTAATAGAAAGTCAAAAGGCACACAGAAACAAACATCATGTGACGGTCATATGTCCTTATATTGCCAATACAGTCATTACATTATCATCATGCATAGTGTTGAATATCTCAAGAAAAATTTTCACATTTTCTTCTTTATATAAATTATTATTCAAAACACACACATAAGCCAAGACGGCGAAAAATGATTGACGGAAATTGACAATATTATTTCTCTAATTGCTAGCAATAATTCATCAGTGATATACTAAATGACTGGACATACACGAGTCTCAAATTACGAGATTGACTCACAAGATGAAATGGTGATTCATCTTTGACATTATATTTCAATAGACCAGTCAAATTTATTTCAGACAAAATAGTCACGTTTTCTAAATCATAAAAAATGCATCAATTAAAAGGCAATAAATCACTTTAATTAATGTACATCGAGATACATTTCGAATGTAATGACAAACTAATTAATCTAATTAAGGCAAATTTATTTGAGCTATTAAGAAAAAATGTCTTAATGCACAAAAATAAACTTTGTTTGAATTGCATCAAATATATTTGATCTAAATGCTACAATCTCAGTAATGCCAATAAAGTTAGTTCGTTTTTCTAATGAGCTCACCTGATCGAGCCAAGTCGATCTTTATTGACAATTTATGGCACGACATTTGTGGTTCACTCGATTCGATCTCAATTGATCACTTGATTCAGGCATTGATTGAAGCCACTGCTTTTAGTATCGTTTTGTTACATTTTTGCTTTTGCATCAGTTTAATTGCCGTCTCAGACGTTATGTTTCAATTTATTGATCATCTATAGGTGCACATTTTTACTACTATTCGAACGTAAACGTAAAGTCCGGCATTATTTCATTGCAACATTTGATGTAATGTATCTCTAAAAAGTACTTTTAACATTTGACGTTTCGTGTGACAACCTTTCGAGTCACATAAAATGTTGTGCTCGGTATGTCGAGTGATTGGGTGAACATTGCCAAACCGCATACACACACACCAACACACGTCTCTCTCGCTACTATCTCTAATTAAGATTTAATTTATGACTAATTTCGTATTTATTAATTCGATCTCAATAAAGTGAGGAGAGAGGACGAAAGGTAGAGGGAGAGAAGGAGAGGAGAGAGAAGAAGCAAGCAAAACACAAAATGAGTGTATTCTATTTCGATTGACCACAAATTGGCTGCTATGATCGGTTAATGTGATTACGATGCACACAGATTGGGACGAGATGGCACTTTCTCGGTCAATATTTATGATCGGTCATAAATTATTAAATTAAAAGTCACTCCAAATGGGATGACATTTGGCATGGCACACAGCACAATGTGCTTGTGGGCTTTTGGGCCCGTCTCGAGTTGTGTATGTGAAATGGCCAGATCGATAAGACTCGGACACTAGAGGCGATCCACACAAATACTCAACCCGATCTATATATTTGCTATTTTATTAATAAATTATGATACATTTGCACATGTGGCCCTGTTGATGGCACAGAGATTGAAGATGGATGGATGTACACCGATGATTATGCATTGGCTAATTGGACTGACAGTGCAGTGCAGTGTGCGGGACGGTGTCGAATGGGGCCACCATCTAACTCTGCTCTACAAACAAATTTATTGACCATCAGATTACGATTATGATTATGATATGCTTCGGTTTGGTTTTTGGTGATGATGATGATGCGGTAGATCAGAAAACCAATAAATCCACAACCGCGAACACATAAATCTATATGAATCTGTGTGCACTCGTGCAAAGATTTATTGATTTTTTCGGTCTTTGCTTTATGATTTGATCTGATAGTATGAGGAAAAATATAATGCGGGTTGTGAACTTATGAAGGAATTTAGAAAAAGGTAAATGTGCGCACATTAAGAGGTAAGAGTCATACAGCAAGAAAAATTTATATTTAGAGATAAGGAAGATTAAATTACTTCGCGGTTTGGCACTTGATTTGTTTGTTGGGCAATTGGACAGATGTGACTCTGTGTCCGAAACTAGCCAATTGCCAAATTGCCCTCATATGTGTGTAGTAGTGCACTCTTTCCGAGTCTTTCTGACGATCACTTCCCAGTCGTCGGTCTGCCACAGCCACAAAACTGTCAACAGGTTTGATTATTATTTGACTGTATGGAGGCGAAATGGAAATGCATAAAGATACGTTCCAGACTATGTACAGACTGATGGACACATGCACAAATACACATCATTTCGATCAAGACAACATACACACAGTGCCATTTGCCATTCGTCCAGATCTAAAACTAGACTGCAACTCACTCACTTGTTGTTGATCACTTTGGATGGTGTTCACTGTGAATGTGTGTGCACGAGCGAGTTCGGGTGAACAGTTGAACATCGATTATAATAAAGACCATTCACTTTGCTCACACACAATTCAGGCATACTGTCGCCCACGCTGGCAATTTCCGCAACTGTTTCACTGTGTTGAACACTTATCGATGAATTTGATCACCTCAGTTTGGTCTGAAGTGTGGCCAATTCATTTGCACTACAAACTAACTAAATCCTAAGCCAAACTGGTTCTCAAGTGTTTTAGAGTTCAGTTCAATTGATTCTGTACTAATTGGCAGTACAATCGAAACACACAGTCCAACATGTTCAATGTGTGATGTGATGTTGAATGTGCAGCGATGGCAATCAATTGCACCCAGTCTTGTTGGCATTTGCTGGCCAGAATGATCGACATTTTACATCTCACTACGAAATAGTTAGTTGTCTTAATTGTCAGATTTCTTTCATCAATCTCTCGGTCAAAAACAACGATTATTGCAATTGTGTCTGTACATAAAATTGCACTTAAAATTATCTTGCCCTTTTTCCAAGAATTGTGAACCATTAGGATAATTGTTTTGAAAGATCAAATGATGATAGCATTTTGGACAAATATGGAATTGAAGTGCTAAAGAGCAAAAAATATTTGTCTGTTCGCATTTTGGTCTAGACTCATTTATTTTAAATTTTATAATTCAAAAATAATTTAATTCGAAATTGTTTATTATCGATCTCAATTAGGCATGGGCCATTTGGTGTATTTACCAATTTGGTCAATCAATAATTCAGTAATTGGCTTTTCAAACTTGAATGATTATTCAAATGGTCAAATGCGTTCACTGATTGGTTGTCTCTCTGCTACTCTTTTCTCCTTCTCCTCAAATGACGTAATTTGATAATTTCAAAATATTCATCAGGAATTATTATCTCAAAGTGCAATTTAATTCGTAATTAAACTGCATTTAATTTAGTTTTGCCTGATAATTTTGTTGTTATGTAAGATGTTGGCTTATCTAATCTCGTAAATGGGCAAATTTCAAAATTGTTCTTCATTTTTATTTTACATTTAATTTAGATTTTGTAATTTAATAAGGAAAACTTTATGCTTTTTCTCTAAACATTGAAAAACATGAAAAATTGTCGATTTTGCTTAATTATGAATAATTATGAATATGAAATGAAATTGCTTCATTAAAAGTTATTATTCAATTGTACGTACAACACTTACATAATAATAATAAACAATTCAATTACCAATGCAACTAATAAGGAAAGTAATATTGCTCAAATTATTTTAATTAAATTCGAACAGTGCAATTCAATGTATAACTTTACATTGTACGCATTTCAGCACTCTCAATTAGACTAATGTGGATGGCATACTTCTGACAATTAACAATTAAGTGCTTAATTCAATTTAGTAAATTTAGCTGCAAATTGTAAACACGCGCGAATCGCAAACATAAAATCCAATTGCTCAAATTGTGTTTGATGGTTAAGAATATTGCAAAATATATTCTCGTGTCTGTCTATTGAAAGGTAATAAGGAATAAATTGCGCTTGGACATCGATTAGACATTCGACAATGTGACAAGTGAAGGTTTTCACTTTTGTTGTAACTCTTTTTGGCCACTTTTTGATTCTTTTGGTTTTGTGCGTTCGATTGCTCATAAATTATCAATTACTCATTGACGCGTTTTGCGTGTTAAATGTTCATTCCGATCGATCGAGTTGAATGATCATTAATTGTGCGATTATATGCGTTTACACTTGTGTGACTCAGTGAGAATGGGCCTGAGTTATTGGGAAATTGTATTGAAAGACGAGAGATATCATAAAATCGAAGGTGAGAAGTGATGTGATGAGAAGACTCAGGTGAGTGCTTGACTGTGTGAGTGAGTGATCAAAAGGTAAATGTGCAGAATGTGAATGTGTTCGAGTGAGTGCGTGGGGGCTCGCTCAAGCCGGTTTCACTGTTGAGACAGTGTTAGAGGACTAAGCTCGCAGCGGTTCAAAAAAGGTAAAACACTCAAAGGGACTAGACCAGTGAGTCTGGTGTTTGGAGCTAGCAGTCTAGATGATTGAGGCCACTTTTGAGTCAAACACTAATTGCTTGACTCTACGTTCACTGGTGGTATTAGTACTGTAGGGCTCGCACCCTGAAAGCATCGTCAATGCCCCGCCTGCGCCTGCATTGCCAATTGTAAACAGTGTTAATGGTATGGCAATATGGCTTTGTGTGCGGGCATGTCTCCACAGTACCACCACAACAACAGGCACAACAGTCCAATTTGAGGGGGCGAGTGAACGTGAATGTGTGAGTGAGTGCAGTCACTGAATGTGCATTGCACTTCGACTCCTTCCGACGACGATCCTGTGCTCGAGTCGAATGCTGTCTGCAAAGGTGTTCAGTTGTGCTTTCAGTGCCGACGTGAATGGTCGCATACATTTCAAGTTCGTCCATTCGTTCACATGTTGATCTGTCTGTCTGCTCGGTCATACCTGTTTGGCTTGTGCGTTCACTTAACTTTGACTTTTCACATCTCACACATATACATTCCAATGTGCTGCTTTGAATTGTGAATGCCGTAAGATTTATATCTTCATCCGTGTATATTCATCCTGACCACCTGTTGCACTGAATCATTCGAATACCGTACTGGAACGGGCAATACCTCAGTGGAAAGTGGTCTCAATCAGTGTATCATCACATAACAAAGTGATTCATGTGTCAAACAGATCAAATTGGTTTTGTACCAGCCCGAAATGTGATCCAAACCAAAACAGAATGTGTCATAGTGCGTTAACGTCAACCTGAGCTATCATAAACCGAGTACTTTAATTACCCGGTCACACCGAGTTTTGATGTGTGCCTGTGTGTTGTGTTGTTATTCACAGTAAAGCAACCACCACAACTGGACCATATCTAAATTGCACTAAAGCGAATAACTCGACTACATCAAACCCCGAAGCCGTCATGCTCTTCCTCTACTACTAAAGTGCACTCATCAATTAAAGTAAAATCAACAAATCGTCTGCTTCATTATCTGCTCGAGTCATCGACTTAATTAATCTATACAACATCACAAACATCATCACCAAACCAAAATGTCTTCACCAAATTGTTGTTTGTTTATGATTTGGTGTTGCCTCATCAGCTCCACCATCGTTGTCCTTGATGCTAAGCCTAATAGGCCTCTGCTGAGAGGTGTGACCATAAGGGTAAGTTGACAAATTGATTCAGTGTTACAATGTGTGCACATGTGTTGACAGTTGACAGTTAGTTTTGCGGTGTGCAAAAAACCCACCGAGGGCCGGCAAACCCCCCACGCGACCCCCCGCGCTTCCGTGCTGAAAAAAAAAATTCACCTCTGATATACAGACAGAAGAAGAAGAAAAGAAGAAAAAGAGGAAAGGACTGGTTCCGTAGTCAAACGTTCGTTGGTTGGGGGGGGGGGGGCAATTAGTATTAGTATTACTAAATGTTATCTCACCATTGACCATATGCTATTCCTGTCTCGTGTCAATTGCACATGTAACAGATTTCGTTTCGAACAACGGTTTTTGTTAGTATTTGCAAGTCTCAGTGTACGATAATCCCAAAAGTAAACTGTTCAAGGAAATCATCCCTGTGTTCGATAAGATCTTGTCCTGTCCAACTCGACATCCCTTAAATTGAACCCTCCAAATTCGGTCATCTATAACAACACTTCCCTTCTTGCTCTCTCTCCCTATCCACAAATTCCATCTGTCACTTTTCTTAAATTTTTGCTAAATTAAGAGCTAAATTGCCGGTGTGTATGTTAAATATGTCTTGTGCCTGCATGCAGATTTCGAATCAAGATAGGAACGTTCATAATTTTCTGATAAATTACCTTAATTTTGACTTTTTTGCTTGTTTCTTATCACTTCGAACAATCTCACTCGGTTCGAATCAATCCGATTATGATGCATCACAAGAATAAATTCGTCCCCTTTTAAGGGCATACATACAGAGAGATGCTTTAATAATTAGTCCGAGAACAAAGTCATTTTTCATTGATCAAAAGGGTGAGTGAGTGCATTAGAAATAACTCTTTTATGACACGATGGCCATCACTTTCAGGTCAGCACCGAGACTACTACATCACAAAAAATACCAAAAAGACTTCTTAATCAGAGCAATTATAAATGACCACACTCGGTCGTATAATTCATTTAATGACCGAGTGATGTGACCGTTTAGTGACTTGACAGGCCACTCAGTCCACTCTGGCAGGGGCATATGCCGAGTCATCTCTTTTTTGTTGAATGCTCAACAGCCATACACCTATGTGATATATAATTTATGAAATTAATAAAAAATTACAGTCAAACCTTTAATTAATTATGCTCAAAGTGTGCTCGACGACTTAGTCCGCATTAGTGCAGTAATTAAACACAACGAACGAGCGACAACTGGACCTTTGTCAAAGTGCATTTGTGCTTGACTAGGCACAAACACACTGCACGCGAAATCATATAATCCAGGTTACATCAGCAATAATGCAATCGGACCCAATTGAGCGAGAGAAAGAAGGACAGGAGAGGAGACAATTCATTAGTGTCATTAATTGAGCACTAAGCTATTATTATTAAGTTATTTGATTCGAACGTACCAACCAACCAACAAACCAACAGCAACACAAATCAACTCCAACCAAATGGTCCTTTCCTATTGCTGATTTGATTGTTTTGCTCATTCAAAGTCATAAAACCGAAAAGTCACGCCAAAGGGGAATAGAGGGGAAAGGGGCCAATCAGCAAAAACCTTCGAGCACAAACACAAACACAAACACACAAACACAAACGATCGATTCATAGAAATTAAATTAACTAACTCTCATTAAGGTTTGTTCAGTTGTGTGCTGGTTCACTGGTTATCTAACCACTCACTGGTTCATTTAACACTATGAGAGCTTGTGTGTAGGCTTTACAACTTGAGGAGGTCAATTGAGAAAGTAATTGAGGTTCACCCGGTACTGCGGATAATTTGCCATTTGGACTCGAGTGCACCTAACTTGCCCAAGTCATATTGCTGGATTGTGTTGTGGTGTTTGACTTGTGGTGATTCTTTCAAGGTCACATTGTGTTGTGTGTTGTATTATTATTAGATAAGCAGATTGTTGCGTGTGTTGTGTCCATTAGGCTAACACGGAATAAACAAAGAAACAACACACAATTGGATACACTTTTCCCTTCTGTCCTTCTTTGAATGAGCTCCATTCGAATTCATTGAAGCACACAAACCCACATTTTGGTGGTTGGTTAATTGTGTCCTCGAGTGCAGTCTGTACTTTAAAAATTATTGAAAGGTTATCAACCATATGGACAATCATAAATTTTATCGATAATAAATAATTTCGAGCTTGAATAAATCTAACAAGTTGCACTCTCATATATATATGACCTAAACGACCAATTTAACTTCCCCCTAAACATTACTTTTTCATTCTTGTGAGGTAATTGACTTTGATTGGTTGATCTCAATTGTGCCCCACAGGCACATTTAAATGCATACGACCAAAGCAGTGAAATATAAATTATCGAGCCGATCGATCGAGCTTATTACCACAAAAATTTTGTCTTCAGCTTTTTTGGGTCTTATTAAAAAACGATTACACGGCAAAAAGAGAAAATTATACTAATTTGGTGTTTGCAAATTATGTGTGAAATTGGATTCTTGCATGAAGTGTTCTGATTGACTTTCGAAAAAGAAAAGTGAATCTTCACGAGTGAATTTATTATTAAGACAAATTAACCCATAATCAATTAGCAGCACTTTTTTCTTGGAATTGTATAAATAGTTTCTTTTTTCTGATTAAAGTATTGCAAATTGATACAGTAAAAAGGATGAGTTGATTGATTTCTGAGAAATTCTCAATTCTCTAGTGAAAATTCCTTTCGATTTTAGATGTAGAATTTTATGTCGAGAAAATGAATTCATTTTCTATTCTTTACCTGAGCTAGTAAGAATAGAACATCATATACTTCACTTGAAAGTGCCAATTAGATAAAAGAAGTCTCAATTTTGTTCCAATTCTTGTGTGTACGTTGGACAGACACGTAAATTCAATTAAGTTTTGTGTGAATTTGTCATCATCTTTTGTAGTGCTTTTAGTTTGGTGTGTTAGTGTCATAAGTAAATTGAGTCTCTTTTGTTCGGTTTGTTCGGTCGAACGAATGTTTTGTGTTCTGATTCGCACACACACTCACACTCTGTAAAAGACAAAACACACTCGGAATTGAGCAAAAGTAGGTGGAGAGCAGCAAACACACGCGTTCGGTCCATTAGCACCGAACCTTGTAATTTTCGATGCGTGCCGCGACTGTTCAGTCCTTCAGATCTTCTTCTTTGACTGTGCCTTCATATTAGACTCTGTCCGTCTGTCCATGTCCTGTATTGTTCATTTGTACTATTTCGTATATTTGTGATGTGTGAGATATTTTCACAGTTTTTAATTTAATTAGTACATTCAATTGAACAGTGACTTTATTGGAGGAGAAGGAAATGTGTTGTTGTGTGTTAGGTTTGGTTTACTTTTGGCGGTGAGACTCATATGTGTGAGAGTGCTCAATTCGAAGGTGTAATTGACGGGATTGGTTGAAATGGCAAATGATGTGTGATGAGGTTAATTGACGTGTGTGCACAGGATGCATTGGCTTGTTTGCTCAAGTTGGGTTGTACTGTGCCACCTTTTTGGCGCGTTTCCTAGTTTTGACGCAGTTGTTGTTGTTGATTTAGATTATATTTTGTTTTCAATTTACTAAATTCATTTTTCTTCTTTCAATTTACAGAATTGGCCCTACGCTGATCGACTGAACGATCGATATGAAGGTTTCGTGGTGGACCTGATGAATCTCATCTCGGAGCACGCTGGCTTCAGCTATCAACTCTACTTCTCACCTGACGGAAAGTATGGTTCCGAGTTTAATGGTCACATCAATGGAATGATTGGAGAGGTGTTCAAAAATGTGAGTTTTTATTTGGGGTTTTAAGTATTTTTTATTAATCCATTTTATTTAATGAATTTAGAAAGCTGATTTTGCGATTGCCGATCTAACTGTGACTGATGCACGAAAACGATTCGTCGATTTCACTGAGCCCTTCTTGGAGAATCAACTGTCCGCCATTGTGCGTCGAGATGATTCAGTTGGACTTCGTACACTCGAGGATTTGGTTACGATGAATGAAATCAATCGAGCCTCAGAAGCGGGATTTCAAAATACTCGAGGTGTAATTGCGTATGGAACGTATCGAACCGGGTCGACGTATTACCATCTGAGCAGGTCACGTGATCCAATTGCAGTCCGCATGTACAATTGGATGTTGAGAAATCCTGCTGCATTGGTCACTTCTGCCAAGGAAGGTTTCGACCGAGTCAATGCGGGAAGATATGCCTTCATTGTGGAGTCGACATTTGCCGAGTACTTGACTGGACTGTACTGCAATTTGACAACACTGTACGACACTAGGGCATTGTACCCGAGACAGTTTGCCATTGCTCTGCCCAAAGGATCGCCTCACTTGGCCACATTCAATCAGGCCATTCGAGAGTTGAAGGCAAATGGATCGATTGAGAAACTACGAGCACTCTACTGGAGCAATCGATGCAACAATCAGAATGTCATTCCATTAGTGCAAAATCCACCTCAACCATCACCACCAGCTGTTTCACCTTCATCATCATCATCATCATCTTCATCAGATTCGACATCAAATTCCAACTCGAATGCAGTGACCACTCGTCGAGGCAACGAAAACGCCGATGATGGCAAATCTGGCAACTCAATAGAACCATCAGTTCCTGTTCAGTGGGCAGGTCACCGTCACGTGGATCCAGTGAACCACCAGCGAGTGTCACCACCGTCAAGTACTCGAAAGAACATCGAGTACGACAGTGAACACAGCTACAACAGTTACCACTCTCGATATCACAATAACAATCACAATAATAACCGCGGTCAGAATGCGCCCTTCTCATCGGGCCAGTCCACTCTGTCCCTGTCGAATCTAGTGTTGACAATCACCATTTGTCTAGCATCGATCGTTCTCACTCACTAGGAATCAGATTTATTATTATATCCGATTCTTTTTGTTTTCTGTACTCAGACTGTGATCACCTTGATTTTGTCCAAATAGTCCGCATACACTTTCCCCAATGAGTGATTTGCCTGTGTGCATGTATATTTATATGTCTGTATTTGTCCATTGTTTTGCCGTGCAACACACTACCATACACCACAAATGTCGAGTCAGTTTGTTGCCGAATTGACTCGAACACCATCTCACTTCATTGTTTCATTACCATTTGCAATCAAGTCATATTACTAATTACATTCTCATTCGAATGAATTCCCCATTCTGTACTATAAGTATTATATATATTTTTGTATTAATAAATATTTTTATTGCTATTTAAATTATTGGAATTTTTGAAATAACTTGGGCAAATAAACATTTAAATCGATAATCTCAAGCAAGCATTTCAAAAAATTAAACTTTAATTATTTAATTAAAGCAAAATTTGGCGCCATCTACTAGTAACAAAAATGGTACAAAAATGGTACAAAACATTATGTTGATACTACGAGATTTGATTGTATTTTCACCTTGAGTTGGCCTCAAATTAGCATTGCTCTCTTGAGCTTTGATTCAAATGCGACGCACTTTTATTTGCGTTTGATCCGTAAATGGCATTTGGAATTGAGTTTGAGTAATCATAAGTTTGATTTATTTGAATTTGAATTTGAATAATATTCCGTCCTCTATGAATGATTACACCCATGTGGTAGTGCAGACGATGTTTGTTTGTTTGTGTTGATTATTTTCTCTTCGTAATGTTGTTTATGTAATGTTGTATGTATTTATATAACAAATAGTCTGTCGCATTATTCCACACGACAACATGATTTACTGTCTCGTGGCATTCGCCAAGACATGCTCAGAGAGATTCTTGTGCATTTCTGCATAATCACGCGGCACATTGCCATCAACTAGATGTTTTTATTTATTTCTTACTGTTTATTGTTTTACTTTAGTTATTGTTATTGTTTGTTTGATTAACGAAATAAGCAATGGAGTGGTCTGGTGATTCAGACGATTACGACGATGAGAAGACCGACGATTTGAGTGAGGATATAACTGATGATTGCACGGACTCGTGTGAGATACCTCAAATCAGCCAAAGTGACGATGACTGGTCCGAGGGTAAAGTTGAAACTGGCCTGATTGGTAAAACAGAATCGAGGTTGCAGAAAGTGAATCGACTTGCCAGACTTGTGCCTTATCGAGATGAGTTGGACCAAGTTCGACTCGAGCTGTGGGACAATCTGAGAAATAATCTATGTGAAGCTATTGCTACACAAGGACAGGCTTTACTTGACTGGATTCGGGCTTGTGATCAGTGAGTTCATTTGCTTTGCGTATTTGTATGTCAATTATTAAAATATTGCTTTCTGTAGGTATGTAATTACATTTGGTTTGGCATTCACCAAGCGTGAACATGTTCTGCTCGTGCAAATGTGCTACCAAACTCTGGTTTCGATTGAGTATGACTTTCGGGTTATTCGCAGATTGATCATTCTGTTGACGAAACTTTTGAGGTGAGGGTGATAAGTTATGTTTTTCTTCTAAACTAATAATTTCAATCTCTATAGGAAAGCAGCTCTACTTTCTCGAAACGATCTCCAATTGGACTGGCGTCCCCTTTACCGTTTGTACCACCAACTAAGCGAATCTGCTCACATACGCAAACAAACAGTATTCTACGAACCGGAAATTCTCGCGGAGATGATCACACTTGTCACCCGGGCTCGAGTCTATTTCCCGAAAGAGGCCACCGAGCAAATGTTGTCCGAATGGCGCCAGTTCTTGTGCGTCTATTCCACCAAATTCGACCAACACCTCTATCTGTTTATGCTATTTCTGCCTTCAATGTTGCCACCCGAAGAGCATGCATTTGGTTTTAAGCTTTGGTTTGAGGATTTTATCAATCTGTGGCTAGAACGGCCTAATCAAGATCCTGATTCGCATCTATTTTTCATTCGAATTTTCAGTGGTCTTGCCAAGGACAGTGTTGGCTATATTGACTGGAGTCCTTACATCCCGGTAATTCTTCACCGGATAAAGAAACGTTTTGACACTTCCTATGCAACCATATCCAACCTGGAGATGACCTTGTGTGCTCAGTGGATTACATACATGATTGCACCAGGACAATCATCACTGCAAATCAGTGCTCTTGTGCAGTATTTCAAATTTAAATTTGCCAAACACAAGAATCTGTCGTGTCATCTTCTTGACGAATTAATTCGTCGACTCCGGGCAGAACGAAAGCAAAGCCGCAAGCCTTGGTTCGACCATACGCCTCAATCACATTTGCTCACCGACGAGATTGTGACCGAGTTTGCCACCTTCATCAGTGCACAATTCGAACGAATAACTTTTGCCGACTTTGAGATGGAATCGCTGCACAATCTCAGTTTGATCTGCTCAGAGGAGATGACTAACCAGATGATTGACAAGTTTGATTTTGCCGAAGAGAGAATATTCGAACCAAACAGACTCAAGTTGGCATTGGGCATGTTCATTGCCTCGCTCTATCCGATGATTACAAACGAACAGCACGGCAGACAACACTGCATTCACGTGATACCAATTTTGAGCAAATTAATTCAATCTATCAACACCAACGATCAAACACTGTGCTTTCTGCATCTACTCGCAATTAGGTCGATCCTTGTGTTGGGAATGCCACTGCAGGATTGTTCACACTTTGTCAAAAACAAAAAATCACAAAATACAACTAACCAAGAGCACAAGTACAATCGACAAATACTCAAAGATTCGCTTCAATTGGAAAAATTTCCACAAGAGTTTCTTCAACTTTGTTTTACTATAATCGAGAGCAACAATATCGATTTGCTCTCTATGACGTGCAAGAGTTTGTCACTCAAGGAGATGATTTTCGAAATTTTGGTTTGCATCTTTAGTGTCATTCCTGAGGATAAGTTTAAGGTTAGAATCTTGTTTGTGTTTTACGAATTTCAACTTTTTTTTATTAAACAGAAATTATCAGATCAACTGCTCAAGTACTGCACGAAGAGCATCAACGATAATGTGGAATGTTGCGATGTTATGGAAAAGATGATCGATGCTTGCTTGTTGGTTCGTATTGTGAATGCTATGACAAAATAACTGATTTTTTATTCATTTCAGACGGACACCACTGGAGCCGTTTTCGACAAACTATTCCGAGCCGTATCCTCGAACCTAATCTCTTCAATCGACGGTCAACAAAAGTATTCGGACATTTGTCAGTCTGAGTTTATCTACAATTGGCGTCTACTGCAAACCACCGTTTCGGTCAATGGTAAAATGTTGCTGCCTTATCGAGTGAAGATTGTTGAGCTGCTCAAGACAATCTACCGAATTGACTTTGAGGACAACTTTAAGCACAATCATTTGATTTCGGATGTTCTCTCGGTGTTGTTCTACAAATTGACATCTCACTATTTGATCGATTATGGATTCGATTCGTGTGCCAACAAGAAAGATCACGATTTTGCCTTCAATCGACTGATGGTAATGTTTTTGGGTAATGATTTTCTCATTATACGACAAATTTTATTTCATATAGAATTTCCCACATTTATGCAAACTCGAACAACTATCCCTGCACTGGCACATTCCAAGTGGGGAAGAAATTGAATTTGCCAAACAATTGTTCCAAGAATTCATCAAACCAGAAATGTGTTCACTACAGCAATGGACTGACGCACAACTGGAGCTTTCATCTGCTCAGGTGGAGAAAAGTCTGGGAATTGTGCTCAGTTTTCTCGGATGTGTTCAGTGTTTGCCTATTGATGGCGATTCCATGTGAGTTTAATTGATCATTAATTTGTTTGATTAATAACAAATAATAATAATTTCAGACACGAACAGAAATATTTCAATCTGCGAGATATATTTGCAATTGATTTGTTTGATGGCGAAAATTTTCGGTTCAATTTGATTCTGTTGGCAGGAAAGATTTTCGAAAGACTCAAAAGTACTACGTCGGATAATGTCAATTTGATTGAGATGATCATTGAGGTAAGATTGCTGTTGGTTTGCTGTTGTCATGTGAGCTTATTCATTTACTTTTAGATTGTGGAATTTTGTTTGTTTGCGTTCAACAACGCATCCACTGCCAAAAGTGGTTTCAATGCTTTCAATAAAACTTTGATCAAGAAGGACGATTCCTCACTGCCAATTGTTCTCAGCTTTAAAGTTAGTCAATACCAAATGGACATTTCAACTACACTCAAGAAGTGGACAAACCTCAAGTTTACCTCAATTCACACTGTTGCAATGGAACTCCTTCTGGAACTGTCCACTTGTGGCTCGAGTAAGATTCGATTCGAGGCACAACGTGTGCTGTTGGATGTGTTGGATACTTTTCCGTGGTCGTACAGTTTGTTTGTGCCAAAGTTGTTGGACAATCTGAAGAATTACAATCGAGAATATGACGCATTCAAGGGCACACTCTTCCTCATGTATGGCAGTAGACATGAATCGATACTTCTCAATCACGATTGGGCAATGTTGCTACAACTGTGGCCTGCACTGGTGGAGGTGAACTATGCGGAGAAACCCGAGATTGCTGACTTGTTTGACAATGGACTGTTGTCGCTATTTACGGATCACTATTTCACAGTTCCTATTGAGAACAATCTGTTGGCTGTAAAGTGTGCCAATTTGTTCAATAAAGCGAGAGGAGAAAACTTTGTTGTGCCATCAAATGAGGAGATCGTACGGATTGAACGATCCATTGAGCAAAGTAACACCAAGAATCGTGAATTGTATCTTCAGCTTATTCGTCGACTTGTGTCTATCTTGAATTGTCACCATTTGTGAGTATTTGAGTGCTCGACTGGTTTGGTTCTAAGTTAACATTTTCTTTTACGTTTCAGACATTGGCGATTCTTCAATTTAGGCTTCACTCAATTGAGTCTTTTGATTCGGTACGACACGATGGTGCCACGTGAGGCAATTGAACTTTTCCTCGATAATCTCGTTCACGATTCCATCCAAATTCGTACCGCAGCCGTGATTGGTGTAAAGAAGATTCTCTTTTTGCTCAAACCTCGCCGAGAGCTTTGTATGAACCACTGTGCCACCGAATCGTTTGACTCACTCGAATTGGACTGTCTCTGTGATCGGCACAGATTTGAGAGTACTATCTTCTACGACAAGCCCCACGATGGATATCACGATAATGTACCAAAGATTTGCATCAAATCACACGTTGACCGAGAGCAGGACTATTCCGAGTATCAATTCATTGCGAACAAATTTCGAGATGAGACATTTCTCGATCGATTCTTCTATCTCCATTCGGTGGAACATTTGGTCACAATCGAGGTGGACCGAGTGAAAATGTTCAAACATTTGTATCAAATATTTCAGCTGTTCAATCTGGAGTTGATATTTCCACGAATTGAACAACTACTTGACAAGAACAGACAAAATTGCGATAAACTAGCAATGGAAATTTTATCCGGATTGGTGCGAGCATCGCCCTGGCTCGATTTCAACGATTTGAGTGAGATCAAACATTATTTGATCACACGAATATTCGACAAATACTTGATGCGCTTCAACAAGGACTCGTACGACTACTGGAACTATTTGTTTGAAATATTGTTCCACAAACGAGACATTCGTCGGTGCTTGTGGGTGTTTGAGTACTTCTTTAACGAAAACCAAAATCCAATCACTGCCTCTTCCTGTGGTCCATACTTTCAGGCCTCGTTCCTAAATTTCTCATCCAACGCACTGGTCAACAACTGGAAGTTCACCACCGTTTCCGAGAAAGTGATGAGTGAATTGGAGAAACACTTGTGTCACGAGTACAAATTCATACGGTCGTCTGTTGCATAGTAAGTTAACTTTCGCATATTTCATTACTCACCATTTGATTGATCACTTTGTCAGTATGCTCTGCATTATATTTCACCACCGAATCGGAACTGGCTCCAATGCTCACTGTTCAATGTCCCACGTGGCAGCGAAACCCAACTGTGCCTGTTTCATCGAACGCATCAAAACCAAATTGGACCAATCTTTATTGGCTTTGTTCACCACCATGAACGATGATGCATCGGCGAATATGTCTTCAATCAAAAGTGACATATTTGACTGCGACAAGGACGAGGGCAAACAGTTGTGCAACTTTCTCGATACGATCAGTTCGTGGGTGGTGCGGTGCTCCAACTCGAAGAATGTTCTCGGTGCTTTTGGTTTCGCAAAGTTGCTTTCCTATGTGCGTTTGTATTGATCTTTTTTGAGCTAATCTTGGAGCTAATGATTTTGTATCCAAATTAGTTATTAGTTGCACAAACCAACAACGAAGCCTTGCAAGAGAATATCAAGAGAGCAATCACCGGCATTGCAGAACAAATCTATCGTCCCACGGAAATCGACTTTATTCTCACCGACATTGACAAGGTATACTATTGTTTGTTTATCATTGATTTGTGTATTAACAAACACTTTTGTACAGTTATGCAACAACTGGAATTGGCACACCCGAGAGGAGGCGAGCGTATTTCTGCACAACTTTGTATGCCACAATCTGTTTGTGCTGATGCAGAACCCACAATGGACAGATTCACTGGTCCACCTAGTGCTTCGTTTATTGCGGGATGAGGTGATCGAAGTTCGCGTTACTACTCGGACCACATTACGCGATTTCATCAAGTGGGACATTGTGGATGACCGGGGCAAGCGAGCGATGATTGAACAATTTAAGCTGAACTCCCTTCCAAGTGGAAACAACAACAACAATCTCGTGATGCGTCACAGTGCCGTCCTGGGATTGTGTGCTTTTGTGTACGCTTACCCATCTGAAGTGCCCGACATTCTACCTGACATTGTCCTCTATTTGGCAAAGAGAGTTTCGGATCCACAACCGATTCAGGTAAATATCAAATACATGAATTGATTGTACTAAACGATATAATATCTCCAACAGAAAACGGTTACAACCACTCTGAGATGGTTCCGAAAGAGCCACGAGCCTTACTGGGCCGAACACAAGAACAAATTCACCGAACAGCAGCTGGTGGAACTGTCCAATGTGTTGATCTCCTCTTCGTGTTTTACTTGACAAGTTTGCGTATTCGATTCCTATTTAGGCTTTACTCAATGTAACTATAGTTGTTGTTAATCAATTTTAGCAATTTTATATTCAAATATTTTATTTACTATTAATGTATTTGCTATTTTTTTTAATTTTTATGTAATCAATCAATCAAAATGCTATTTGGAATGTACCTGTGCCAAAGACACAATTAAATTGACTATGTAATTTTACAATTTTTAATCGAATCAATCGGTGATTTATCCGAAATTGACAGATTAAAAGATTGATCTGATCGTATCCTACATAGGACAAGATGCACTCAATCGAATGTTCCTACCAACGAACGTAATCATACAAAAACCGTTTCGATTAACTTCCATTGGGTCACAGTTCAGATTCGATTGCACATTTCAAGGAGTGGAATGCAAATGATATGATTTAAAGAAAATTATGTTTAATGATAATAAATTCTCTGAAAGCTGCAACATCTTCAATGTCTTTTAAAAAGTAACGAGTAGTTATGATAATCACAGTGTTACATATCATAGATAAAAAGTATCGAAATGTTCAAGATTATAAATGAGAACTGACATAATTGAGTGTTTTCAATAATGAAATCAATAAGAGAAAATGATTAAATAAATCTGAAAGAGAAGATGATTATAATAAATGAAATACCCGTGGAATAAAAGATCAAAGTCGATTCATTACAATTAATCTTCAAAGGCATAGACCAAACCCTTGACCGGCTTTGGCTTGTTGCCACGTCGGTCCTTCTTGTATCGTTCCTGATGACGACCAAAGTAGTCGATAAAATACTTTCGATCGTCCTTCGAGCAGATAAGATTCTGTTTAAGTGTTTTCAAGTTTGATTTCAAACTCTTACGAATCTCACTCAATCGAGCCTTGTTCTTGCTTCTCACAGTGAGCTGTTCCAGTTTGGGAAAAAGAGTTTGTAACTTGTTGCACCAGTCCTTGCCATCAAATCGAGGAGAATCGCCGTAGTCGTCTTTCACTTCCTCGTCGGCATCGTCCAAGTGCAGAATCTTCATCGAATTAATCGGAGTGACAGAGGAGTCATCAAGATAGGCCAAATTGAGATCACTGTTCGTGATGCGCAATTCTTCGAGTTTCGTCAAAGTGCCAATAGTGGACAATAGATCGTGAATACGACTCATATAAGGCTATTAAAAAATAGAAAATCATCAATACGACAAATAGAAGATCAAACTCTATTTACCAATTCAAAAGCATGATCAACCAAATCGAGATTTAGATACTTCAATTCGGTGAGATGTTCGTAAATGTTGCTCATCACTTCGCCATCCTCAAAGCCGTTTAAACTAAAATGTGTGATCGAAGCCAAATTTAGATTCGTATTGATCGCTTCTGCAAGGTCACTAGAAGTATCGCCCAAACGGAGATGAGACAAGTTTGGTCCGATATGATTGAGAACAGTGCTGATGTCTTCGGGAGGGTTCTTCAAGGAAAGATACTTGAGTCGGCCCAAAGTGTCCTTCAAATCATCATATCTAATTTTGGAGCGATCGTTCAGATTCAAGTCCAATCGTTCGAGACCAGTCATTAAGTTGAGCAACGAATGAAATTGTTTGTAGAACTGAAATTCATCAAGTGGCATTGCATCGCCGTTGATGCTCAAACTCTTAAGATTAGGCCATAATTTGAGCAAATTCAACAAGTCAGAGTCGAAGGCCTTATTGTATACCACCAAATGTTGAATGTTAGGCAAAAGACCCTTCAAGAAAGCATGATAGTCATCGTTGAATTTCATGCCTTGTTTAAGTGACAAGTCCTCGGTCGGAATCACGAGATCATCAGATCGACCAATCGGTTTCAATTTCATCACAGCAGCATCCGCCGAATCGGTGTTTGCCATATCAAGACAATATGTCTTAATCTCGTCGTACGATTCGAACAGTTTCAACGAGTCTCGTTCCTTACAGGCATACTCAACGGCGGACTTGAATTGAGGAGAAACAGAACGATAACGAATCAGTTCATGAAGAGAAAATCCATCCAAAACCACTGCTAAACCACGAACAAATATATCGTCGGCAACAGGCATAGTCTTGCTGGTTGAGCTTGCAATGTCCATAGAAGCGCCCTTCTGAGGCTTAAGTTTCTCGCTGGGACCAGCAGATTCCTCGACAACAGTTGCTTTTTTGGTCTTCTTCTGTGATGGCTTCTCAACCTTTTCGACATTCGCATCAAGAGTGACTTCAGCAACCTTCTTTGCATTCTTCCGCGATGGCTTCTCTTCTTTTTCGACAGTCTCAGCTTTAGTGCTGGCAGTCACTTCAGCACCCTTCTTTGCATTCTTCCGCGATGGCTTCTCCTCTTTTTCGACAGTCTCAGCTTTAGTGCTGGCAGTGACTTCAGCACCCTTCTTTGCATTCTTCCGTGATGGCTTCTCCTCTTTTTCGACAGTCTCAGCATTAGTATCAACAGTGACTTGAGTATTCTTTTTGGCATTCTTCCGGGTAGGTTTCTGATTATTATCAGCAGGCTCAGGTTGAGACTCGGCGTCGCTTTTGGTCTTCTTCTGTGATGGCTTCTCAACCTTTTCGACATTCGTATCAAGAGTGACTTCAGCAACCTTCTTTGCATTCTTCCGCGATGGCTTCTCCTCTTTTTCGACAGTCTCTGCAATAATGTCAGCACTAACTTCAGCACCCTTTTTTGCATTCTTTCGAGCTGGCTTCTTGTTTTCGGCAACGGTTTCCGTCTTGGGAGCCTTTCGGGTTGGCTTTTCGCTAATTTCAGCAGCTTCAATCGTTTCCTCTTCGGTATCTTTAGCTCCCCTTTTGGTAGCCTTTCGAGTTGGCTTCTCGCTGACCTCCGGTTCGGTGGCAGCATCGGTGGTGACAGTTTCTTTTTTGGCGTTTCTACGAGTAGATTTCTTCTCAACAGTTTCGATCACATCGATGTCAGCATCGACAACAGGCTCCTTCTTGGCAGCACGACGAGTGGGCCTCTTCTTCGGTCCGGTGGTGTCATCGCCAGTTTCAACCAAATTAGGAGCAGACTCCTCTCCAGACTTGGCATTCTTGTGAGAGGTGGCACTTTCGCCAATTTGACGCTTCTTACTGGGTGGCATCTTTCGGAGTGTGTCTAGAATAAATTAAAATAAGAATAAACAAAAAAAATAAACCAAAATTACCTTAAAAAATAAAGTTATAAGTCAAATAAAGCCAACGAAAATCGAAGACAGGCACAGCAGAGGAGGACAAAACAAACAGTGCAGCAGCAGTGGTCTGTGCGTGTGGACGAGAGCCAATACACAACCGAAATATTACTATTTACACACAAGTAGTTTACATAATTTAAATTAAGTAAAATAGCCGCTTGTTTCGCGCTCTTTCAGATTGAACGTTAGTTTATATTCAAATATTGAATTGAGGTGAAGTATAATAAAAATAAATTTAACATTAAATTTAACAGTTAAAACAACGACAAAAATTGTCAAACACCATATCGTAACTTATTTGCACTTTATGTTGAGCAAATAAAAGTTTTATTCGATATCAACTCAATCGGGTGTTATCATGTGTGCTCGCTCAAAAGAAGCCGAATAGATTCGACCTCGACGTTTGATGCAACACTCTTTAGTGCAGATAAGTATTGAGCGGAGGTCAAATTGAGTACGTCCGATTATTAAAATCGAATTAGGCAATCTCAATTGATTATGGCACTCAAGGCGACCGAATTGTCAAAATCAGTATAAAACGAATCAGTTTGTTGCCAACATTGCACTTGCAATATTGTTACATCTCTTAATTTTTGAAATTTTGTTTTTTTTTGTTTTCGGTAAATGTTAATTGGACATAAATCAACAATATAAAAATGTCAAATTATTTAAATTCGTTTAAATCATTTAATAAATTGAATTTGTTTTACACATTTATAATATTACTTGGTAATTTTTGTTATGTAAGTATATTATTATTATTATTATTATTATTTAATTAATTAATTAATTTGATCATTTTTGTTCTGAGGGCAATATTGGCGGAGTTGCGATGGTTGACCTAATCAAAGTGTACGGCATTGATATGGCCGTCTTCTCGCAGATGTCCCTAGGTGGGGCTATCGGTGCAATGCTTGGTTCGCTCATTGGCATGTTGTACAAGTGGATTAGTCGACAACTGTGTATTAGTGTTTCTACCTTGGTAATGGCTATTGCCACTATTTGCACTCCATTCCTGTCGTCTCCATTGTGGTTAGCTTATGGTGGACAAGCCGTGATTGGATTTGGTACTATGGTCTGGTGGAGTGGAGTGAACATTTGGTTGGTGGAAATGTGGCCTGAGGCAAGTGGCTCACTCCTACAGACTGGCCAATTCATGTATGGTCTGGGATCGGTGATGACGCCAATTATGGCTTCGACATTTTTGTATGGCGAAGCTAATGTCACCGAAGACAATCGAACACTGACGGTGGAGTTGAGGAGAAACTATTTGGCTGTTCCGTATGCAATTACTGGAGGATTGCAAGCTGTTGGTAATTTTGTTTATTTTGTATTAGCCAAATCTTACGTTTTTTAAACTATAGCTCCTCTTCTAATCCTAATCCTATTCTTTGTTGCTCGCTACAAGACAACTCGAATTGAGGAAAATGTCAAAGAAATCAACACGAAAAGTTCAGTAGAATGCGAAACTAGTAATAAAATACCATACCGAAAAGTCAAACTGGCACTGTGTGGTATGTGCATGGCCTTGTACATTAGTACCGAGGTGGGCTACTTTCCGTACTGTTCCCCAATGTGGCAGTACATGGACATTCGACTGTCCGCTTCTGAGGCCGCCTCTGTGGCGTCCATCTTCTCAATCGCTTACACACTATCTCCAATCATAACAGCCTTTATCGCAATGAAAGTTCAGTCTGACATAATCATTTCGTATCATTTTGTACTGATTTTATCTGCAGTTGTGGTTCTCTACTTTGGTAGAATGAACAAAGTATTGATCTACATTGGAAACATTGTCCTGGGCTATGGATTTGCACCAATGATTCCCGCACTGATTGCTTTTGCCGAGCGACATCTCAAACTTGACGATCGAATCTGTTCGTTCTTTTACTTTTGCACAAATTTCGTTTCGATGGCTATGCCATTGATTTTGGGTAGATTTCTCGAGAAGTATCCGTTTATTCTATTGTATTTACTTGCAAGTGTTACGACTGCATCGTTGATATTATTTGTAATTCTTAGATTGTGGCTGTTTTTAGGTAAATAAACGAATTCTTAAATGATTTAATTAGAATTAGCAAACAAATTAAGCAATTTAATTATTTTTCTCAATGCAATTATTAGTTAAATTATTATTAATTTACATGAAAATACCACAGTAAGATGGATCAATGACACATTGACAATGTGTAGCACAAAGATTATTGAACATAAATCCCTCTTCACAAATGCACCTAAATCTACATGTACTTGATACAATGTAATCAACTTAATAGAATTGTTTTATTCTTATTCTTTATTCTTAATGCAATACAGAATGCCAAGAGTGTGTCACATTAGTTGATTAATATCACTAAGACAATTCTTAGACATTGTTACTGAGCACATGAAAATGTTAATGGGAAAAATGCTAATTCTTATAAAAAACTTAATGAATTTGCACTTGCGAACAGAATATGCTCAATTGAAATCTTATTCAATACTCTAATTAGATAGATAATCTTGGAATTTATCTAATAATGTCTTGAATTTTGACTTGACTTGAAATTATTATGTTTTATTTTATTTTTGTAAAAATGAGTATATCACGTATTGTATTAGCGTGTTACATTATTTCGATTGTCAATTGTCATTTAGACAAATCAATCTATTTTTATGGCGATATTAATTTGACTAATTATTTGAATCGACTTTGTGCGAGCACATCTCTTACGAGAATTGACATAATTGTGATTGACAATCTTGTTCTAAATGTTACCAAAATTACCAATTCAATCAGTTCAATTAAACAAAAACACGATTCTTCGCTATTTCTATCGCTCAATTGTGTACACAATTATTTTCACAAACCAACTTTGAAATATTTGAAAACACATTTGCAAGTTCATCGATATCATCGGCAAATAATATTCTTCAAGTTTGACTCTATCGATCAATCTAATTTTGATTTAATTTTTAAAACATTATCTTTGATTTACTTACGCTGTTCATCGTGTTTTCCATTTACAATTCTTTTGAACATTTCAGCAAAACTTTTATTTCGTTGGTCTTCCCAAGCACTTGACAGTATTTCCACCGATTTTCGTTGTACACTCCTGTCAACTCATTCGAAACATCAAACAATTCACATTCGCCCCATTTTAGATGGTTGTCATTCTTATGAGGGAATTTACTGGCCAAAAAGTGTTCAAGATTTTGTTCGTCTTCGAATGCCCTATAACAAATGTAATCTCAATTCTACTGTCATTAATGTTTCGGTGATTGACGCCAAAGAGGTAAGCGATTTTGTTTGAAAGAATTAAGTAAATTCATTTTTGTATGTAAAGATATCTGCATTCTGTAGATTTAGTAGAGATAAACGAAATCAATTGATTGCTCATTACTCTACCGAAATGGAACTGTTGGCCATGTTTCGACGAAAGTTCAATTTTAATTCTCAACTTATCGATGCCAAAATGACTTATGGGTCGTCAGTGAATGGATCCTGGAACGGCATTGTTGGACAAATTCTGAATAAGGTGAATTTTACAATTTTAAATTTATGCCAATTTGTGTACAATTTTTCAGACTTCTCACTTGGGAATGTGCGAAATTGGTTTCTCACTTGAACGATCTCGCGTGGTTGAATTCACAAACTTTCTTCTAATGGACGACATTGCTTTCATGTCTCAGAGTCCTGGCCTGTCTAAGCGAAACTGGATTATGGCAGAATCATTTTCCTTCTCAATTTGGATGTTCAATTTGATATCTTTTCTGATGATTTGCGTCGTACTTTGCCTTTTGAATAAATCTATGAATTTGGATTCGTTTGAACAAATTGTCCTCAAGTTGTTTGCGACATATCTACGACACTGTAAGCTTTTTAAAATCTTAATGTTAAATTGACAACTTTGTGCAAAGCTTTAGGATTGTTATGGAAAGAAATGAGTTCAAATTGGTCGACTCGAATAGTACTTGCCAGTTGGATGTTGACTGCCTTTGTCCTCTCGACAGGCTTCAGTTCCAACTTTTACTCAATCTTGACATTGCCTAAATATAACAGACCAATTGACACAGTGGAAGATGTGCTCAATTTAGCCCAAAATGATCGAGCAAATCTGATCACATACTCGAAAGGATTCATTTTGAGTTTCTTCATGAAATCGAATCCACAAAATCGTGTTTTCCACCTCATCGGTCAACACATGAACAGGTCTGTTGATTTGTGATTAATGATTGAATTCAAATGATTTAAGAAATACAGTTCTTCTAGAACCAAAAAGTCAATCTACGATCGAGTGGGCCAATCATATTTCCTTCCATTGGTTGAGCGCGATCCGCGATACATTCTGCTTGGTTCACGTATAATTCTGGCCAGTTATCGTTACATGTCCGCTCAAAAGTCACTTCACATTGGGTCACAAAGCATTGGACCAATAATGTTCTCGTTGATGCTGCCAAAGAGATCGCCTTTGTTGCCACCCTTCAATATGATGTTTGTACACAGAAATGTCTTTCGAATTGTCATTTAATGTTTAACTTCAGTATAATGCGAATGCAGGAAATGGGCTTAATCAACCACTGGGTCAGTGGCACATTCGATCGAATCCGTCCGGCCAATCGGACTGTCGTTGGCTTTGGTCATTTGTTTGAGAATGCAATCTCTCACAAACAACAACTCAATGATCATCAGAAACTCACCTTGGCTGAGTTGGGCTTGATGTTTGTACCTTGGTTTGTTGGCTTGAATGTCGCCTTGTTCGTATTCTGTGTTGAGTGTGTCTGTTTGTTCTTAGTAAATTTACATGTTTTACATTTAAATGCAATACTGTCCTGAATTGAAACTTATTTTTGTTATTATGTTGTCCAAATTGAGCGCAATTCGAATTGTACTAATAAAAGTCTGTTATCGGAAGTTGATTAGATTAGATTCGCCTTCGAATACACTTATTGGCCTTGGAAGAGCCTACTGAAATACTTGCAATTGATGATAGTCGTATGATTTGCAAATTAATTGATTGACATCGATTTGATTTGGTTGCTAATGCTGTCGATTTATGCCTTAATAAAAGGCGAATTCGAATGCAAGTTCAGTTAATTTTGTTGCTATTGAAGTTTTATTATACTTTTTAATTGCTCAATATTAGAACCAAAAAAACTCCTGAAGTAATGACCCAACTTTCAAGTTCATTGAATCATGCTCAACTGATAGTGGAAATTGTGGGAAACTGGGGTCGGTGGCAATTAAAGTGTTTCATAGCAAATTCGTTATTTTCTGTGATTGTTGCATGGCATGTTCTCCAGTTTATGTTTTTAGCACCCAATGTAAAGCACTGGTGTGTTGACAAGATTGAAACCACTTTCCTGAACGAAACCACAGAGAATCAATGTGTGCTGAATGATGAATCGCCTTGCACCAAATGGAAGTACAATGTGGGACAGAATGATTCGTTCTATCACTCGACAATCATTTCCGAGTGGGACTTGGTGTGCAACCGAAAGTGGTTGGTTTCGTTCAGTCAGTCCGTGTACATGTTCGGTGGCTTATTGGCGGACGGTTTCATGTCTCAATGCTCGGACCGAATTGGTCGCAAACCTACGATCCTAATTGGATGGGCGACTAGTATGGTGGGCACAATCTCAGCCATATTTTCAGTTAATATCATTCAGTTTATACTTTCCCGATCATTGATTGCATTTGGCATGAAAGCTTGTTATTCCACTGCATTTGTGCTTATGCTCGAAATTGTTGGACCAAAGTATCGAGAAATGCTTGGACTTGCGGTTTCGTTTGGATGGGCTGTTGGTTACGTTTCACTGCCTGGAATTGTTTGGATTGTTCGTGATTTTCGTTACCTTTTAATGATCTGTGCCGCAACTCAGCTGCTGTTGATTGTACTGTACAACTCAATTTATGAATCACCGAGATGGTTGCTGGCTAATGGACGTTTGAATGAAGCCGTTTGTGTGTTGCAAAATGCCGTGAAAGTGAACCGAAAAAATAATAACGACAAGATTGATGCCAAAATTGCTATGCTCAAGAATGAAACTGACATTTGTGCTTCAAACGACGAAAGGAGCATCAATGTGAAGTACAGTTTTGTCGATTTGTTCAAGACCTGGACTATGACTCGTATGACCTTGCTGGTTTATTTCATTTGGTTCGCCAACAGTGTGGTCTATTATGGTCTGTCATTCAACACAAATTCTCTCGTTGGTGACCCATTTGTGAACTTTTCTCTAATGGGCATCATTGAAATACCAGGATACATTGCCGCCATCTATTTTGTCAAATGGTTTGGCAATCGGAAGGTGTTACTGGCGATGCTGATTGGCGCAGCTATTGGTTGTTGGGGCTCCATTCTGATCGAATACAACTACTACCTTGGCATTGTGTTTGCTATGGCGGGAAAGTTCTGTGTGACCATTTCGTACGCAGTCATCTACGTCTACACTGTCCAACTATTTCCCACAGTAATTCGAACCATTGGATTAGGCTCGAGTGCGGTGGTTGCTCGAATTGGTTCAATCATTGTACCCTACATCCAAGATATAACACAAGTGAGCGGTCTTGCCTTTTCGATGATACTCATTGGATTAGTTGCTTTTGTGGCAGCACTGATGGTTGTGCCATTGAAAGAGTCACATGGCACAAACATGCCCGACAAACCGGAAGATGTTGAACAGTCGATTCAATAAATGATATTCAATTTTATTATACCGTGGCATATTAGCAACTAGGATTTTAATTGTAGATTAATCATTGTCACTGTTGGAGATTTATTTACTTTCAGATGGAGGCTGATTATGTAAATTGGCTCATTTGGTAATACTAGACTTGAACGAATTTGCTTAGGCAGCAATGACATTACATTGGTACTTTATGTTGGATTTCCAAAATTCGCCTATTGCTTACAAAGTCACTGTGATATCAAATGATATAAGTATTGATTAGATCAACCACGAACAATTGGAAAATATTCCAATTCTTTTCTAAAGATTCAATTCGTTGACCTCTTTCAACTGTGACTACTTCAATGGCGCCGAAAGGCCATTTGATCAATTCATAAACAATTTGGTTCCACATGTCAAATGGATTCATTTGCAATAGAACATTTATTCGCCTTATCATTGATAATATCAATCGCCTTCATTGTCAATTGCAATTTATGATCAAATTCTACCGAACCGATTTGCTCAACTCTCTTCTGTGAAAGTATTGTCATTTAGTCTTTTAATTCATCGTTATGCAGATATTGAATTGAACCATTGTGGATGGAGTTTTCCGAATTTTTAGGTAATCAAACATAATTGCACATTTGATTGTAGTATTCATGAGATCGTTCAGGAGAAGAAGAAAGACGATCAACTGACCGAAGACATTCGTGGACTGTTGTACACTTTCAAGAAGTGTCCTAGTTTGCGTCGAATCTACACTCACTTTCCGATTGCAAAGACATAGGTCATTTAAGAGATTTGATTTTGACTTTGTAATTAATCACTTTTGTGTGCTTTAATAATTCGCTGACTTTATTAATACAAAATATCCGGCAAACTCTTTTGCTACCAGGCAGATTGCCTGTATGGTCACAACGCAGGCCTAGTTCGCGAATTGAGTTTCAACATTATCCGGACACAATTCCGCTGTGAACCACCAAGCCAGTTGGGTGTAAATATTTCTATATAGAATTGAGGAACATGTCATAAATTACTCATAATTCAGGTTTATCACTAGTAAATAAATACTTTTGCATTTGGTAACCAACAATTGGGATAAGTAAGATAAGATAGAAGATGTTGGATGGACGTGATCTTCGATTTAAATCACACAGAAAATTATTATTATTATTATTAAAACGCTGGATTTTGCTGGATTGCATAATCATTATGCAATAGTAATTAAATTAATAATATGTACTGAATAAATATTTGTACAAACTTTAATTGAAATATTTTTTCTGCATTCATCTAATGATCGAATGTGTGGAATTACAATAAAACCTGACACACATGTGATCGACCGCATGATGCACCGAGAAAAATGCGGAGCTAATTGTTGTAATTCGAGTTGTCGAGCTGATGAAACTGGCTTTATCGCATGCTTTCCGCTAGCGTGAACTCATTGATTAGATTGACATTTACTTGGTGCAACATGCCATGGCTTTTGGAGTTGTGGTTGAGAATATACATCGAGTGCAATTGCTTATTGATTTAGGCTATGAATAGTTACGAACTGATTGATTGGCATATATGCACATATTGATTGCTGTGCTTGGTGACACTCTTCACAAATGTAGGTTTCACTAAATGTTTACATTCAACATGTGCTCGTGCATCTTCATTGATGGTTCGATGCTTGATCATTTGTACTAGCCACTGAAGCAATGACCCAACTTTCTAATTCAGTGAATCATGCTCAACTTGTGGTGGACATTACCGGACACTGGGGACGGTGGCAACTAAAGTTTTTCATTGCATTTCTGCTATTTTCGGTGATTGCTGCTTGGCATGCTCTTCAGGTGAGCTTTTTAGCTCCAAATGTGAAGTACTGGTGTGTGGACAAGAATGAAACAAATTTCTCGAACGAAACCAATGCTGATCAATGTGTAGCACAAGATGAACCGTCTTGTAATAAATGGAAGTACAATGTGGGACAGAATGATTCGTTCTACCACTCGACAATCATCTCCGAGTGGGACTTGGTGTGCAACCGAAAGTGGATGGCTTCGTTCAGTCACTCGGCATACATGTTCGGTGCATTGTTAGCAAGCAGTTTCATGTCTCATTGTTCAGACCGTTTTGGTAGAAAACCGACGATACTGATTGGATGGACGGTCAGCTTGGTTGGCACAATTTCAGCGATATTTTCCGTGAATATAATTCAGTTTCTACTTTCCCGAATGACGCTCGCATTTGGTTTGACAACCAGCTATGCCACTGGATTTGTGCTAATACTCGAAATTGTCGGACCAAAGTATCGAGAAATCATTGGACTTGCTGTCGAATTTGGTTGGGCTGTTGGTTACATTACATTGCCTGGAATTGTTTGGATTGTTCGTGATTTTCGTCACCTTTTAATGATCTGTGCCGCAGCTCAACTATTGTTGATTGTACTGTACAACACAATTTATGAGTCACCGAGATGGTTGCTGGCTAATGGACGTTTGAATGAAGCAGTTTGTGAGTTGCAAAATGCCGTGAAAGTGAACCGAGAAAACAATAACGAGAATATTGATGACAAAATAGCTATGCTCAAGAAAAGCAACAACATTTGTACTTTGAATGACGAAAGAAGCATTGATGTGAAGTACAGTTTTGTGGACTTGTTCAAGACTTGGACAATGGCTCGAATGACCTTGTTGGTGTACTTCATTTGGTTCGCCAACAGTTTGGTCTACTATGGCCTGTCCTTGAATACAAACTCCCTCGCTGGTGACCCATTTGTGAACTTTTTCCTGATGGGCATAATTGAAGTGCCCGCCTACATCGCATCTATCTATTTGGTAAAATGGTTTGGCAATCGAAAAATCCTGTTTGTTATGATGCTTGGTGCCGCAATTGGCTGCTGGGCATCCATCCTGATTGAGTACAACTACTACCTGGGGATTGGTTCTGCCATGACAGGCAAGTTTTGCGTGACCATTTCGTACGCAATCATCTACGTCTACACAGTTCAACTATTTCCCACAGTCATTCGAACCATTGGGTTGGGTTCAAGTTCAATGGTAGCTCGAATTGGTTCCATCTTGGCACCTTTCATCAAAGATCTAACTCAAATCACTGGTCTTGCCTTTTCAATGTCACTCATTGGATTGGTTGCCTTTGTGGCAGCATTCATGATTCTCCCCTTGCACGAGCCAAAGGGCACAAATATGCCCGACAAGCCGGAAGATGTTGAACAGTAAAAAGTCATCATATAATTTCATAGCACATATTTATTGTATAATTGACAATCATTATTATCCATTAATATGACCTTATTGGGTGTACAATGCTTTATGAAAGTGACAGAACATCAAAAGGACCCGTTTGGGGTAATTCGACGAATGATGAACGATGATGAAAAGTGCCTTATCGGTAGCTTTCCACTCATTGATTAGATTTGCAAGTCTATGCATTAGCCTTGAGTCGCCTATGCCGCCATACATTCACCGAATGCGTTTAAAAAACGTGAATAGTCACAAATGAAAGTGATATGTTTAATGACAGTCAGCACAGATGAGGTTTTTTACTAGATGAGTGGTTTGCTTCATGTGATGTTCGGTGCCGTACCAGTGGTACTTTTTGGTCGATTGTCTATTTGTATGCCAATGATTGCTCGTCCGGGATAATGTCTACCGAATCAATGTCCCAACTCTCTAGTTCAGTGAATCATGCTCATCTGGTGGTGGACATTACCGGACAGTGGGGACATTGGCAACTAAAGTTTTTCATAGTTTTCTTGCTGTTTGCTGTGATTGATGCCTGGCATGCTCTTCAGGTAAGTTTTCTGGCTCCGAATGTTAAGTATTGGTGTGTGCACTCGAATGAAACAAACTTGCACGATCAATGTGTGCTGAATGATGGATTGCCTTGCACCAAATGGAAGTACGATGTGGGCCAGAATGATTCGTTTTACCACTCGACAATCGTCTCCGAGTGGGACTTGGTGTGCAACCAAAAGTGGTTGGCTTCGTTCAGCCACTCGGCTTACATGTTCGGTGCCTTTTTGGCGGGAATTTTCATGTCTCACTGCTCAGACCGAATTGGCCGAAAGCCGACGATTCTCATTGGTTGGATGGTCAGCTTGGTGGGCACATTCTCAGCTATATTCTCAGTGAATGTCATTCAGTTTCTACTTTCCCGGATGATGATTGCGTTCGGTTCGATGACTTGCTATTCCACTGGATTTGTGCTCATACTCGAAATTGTTGGGCCAAAGTATAGAGAGATCATTGGACTTGCACTTCAATTTGGCTGGGCTGCTGGTTACATTTCTCTGCCAGGCATTGTTTGGATTGTTCGTGATTTTCGTTACCTTTTAATCGTTTGTGCAGTATGTCAACTACCTTTGGTTCTAATGTATAAAGCAATCTATGAATCGCCGAGATGGTTGCTTGCTAATGGACGTTTAGAACAAGCTATTTGTGAGTTACAAAATGCAGTCAAAGTGAATCGAGAAAATAATAATATAGAGATCGATCACAAAATTGCGATACTGATGAAGGGTGCCAACATTTGTACTTCAAAAGACGAGAGAAACATCGATGTGAAGTACAGTTTTGTGGACTTGTTCAAGAGCTGGTCAATAGTTCGAATGACATTGATGGTGTATTTCATTTGGTTCGCTAACAGCGTGGTCTACTTTGGTTTGTCTCTCAACACAAACTCCCTCGCTGGTGATCCATTTGTAAACTTTTTCCTGATGGGCATCATCGAAGTTCCCGCTTACATCGCTTCCATCTATTTGGTCAAATGGCTTGGTAATAGGAAAATTCTTCTAGTGATGTTACTTGGTGCGGCACTTGGTTGCTGGTTCTCCATCCTGATCGAGTACAACTACTACCTGGGCATAGTGTTTGCTATGACTGGCAAGTTCTGTGTGACCATTTCGTACGCGATTGTCTATGTCTACACTGTCCAACTATTTCCCACCGTCATTCGAACCATTGGACTAGGCTCGAGTGTGATGATAGGTCGAATCGGTTCTATTTTGGCGCCCTACCTCAATGATCTAACTCAGATCAATGGTTTTGCATACTCGATGACACTCATTGGATTTGTGGCTTTCTCGGCTGCACTCATGATTCTCCCATTACGAGAGCCCAAAGGCACAGACATGCCTGACAAACTGGAAGATGTTGAAAAGTGACATGATATATGACATTTCAATAATCGTAACTTTAACTCTAACTCTAACTTTAATTTAAAGGCAAAAATAAATAAAAATACAAGTTAGTCGATTTGTTTCAGAAGGAAATTCTTTTGGTGTCTGTGTACAATAACAATTTTAATATACGGAAACTCTATTTATGCTGTCATCTTTATCAAGATACCGATAATAGTTTTAACTTTATGATTCTGTGCACTGGCCACATCAGTAGAGGCGTGAATGGCTTTCAATTCGGCCCAGGTGGCTGCATCAAATTTGGCGTCACCCGTAGCAATGTCTGGGAATTCTTTGCACAAATTTACAACATTCACTTCGGTCTAAAATTTTTTAAAAAGTTGATAAAATTCTAATTACAAAAATAACAAACTTTGTTTTATACCTCTTCTTGGATGATATCACTGAAATAATCTCCAGTTTGTCCAGTGCAAGACGTCTTGAGGTGTCCATGGATGCATTCGAGCATTAGATGATTTGCACAACAAAATGTAGGTAATTGCACTTCTTTAGGCTTAGCGATACCCACATCCGACATGACCATGTACTTGTCGGCACACAGTCGTACAGCATCTGCAGTGGTCTCATTGGTGAAGCATGAAACATGTTGCATGAAATCAGCTCGGTGTGCCTCTGAATCACATCGACCAGTCAGATGAGGCTCAAGATCATTCAAAAGCATGTTGCCAAATGACTGATGCAGTCCTGTCAGACAATTGGTAAAGTGATCTCTTAAACATTCCAGGCCGCGTTTATAATTTCTGTGAGCCAAAAAACAAATTTAGCTACTGCAAATAAAGTTAAAATCAAAACTATTCATACCCACACATTGCCACAGCCTCTTCATCATTCTGTGGAACTTTGCGATTGCGATTTTTCAGAAAACTAATTTCAAGCGCGCAATCGTCAACCTCCTCAACCGTTCTGCATGCCAAGATGATGTTTGACATTGCAATTGTCAAAAGTGCTATATAACCAAAAAATTTTTAAAATTTTGAGATTGAGTACAATAAATTACCAAGTACAAAAGCCGATTTCATTATGCTTGAATTTTTTTAACTTTGAAAAATCTGTTTGAATCAGTCACCGAATCGAGCAATCTTTGTAGATAGGGTTTTATTGTAAATATTTAATTAACCAATTAAGCGAACTATTAATTAAATCATTAACTCACATTTTTCCAAATAAGGGCAAACCTACTCTTACACAAACAAACTATTCAAAGCTGAAGTTAATTGTTTGTTAATTATAGTTAATTTGATTCTAAAGCTTTATGTGTTTTTAGTTTTCCCCGTTAGATTAAAACTTTAATTGTGCAAAATATCTTTAAAATAAATGGCAAATTGTCACGAATTCAAATTTGTGTCGTAATTTGAAATTAAAAGGTGATAATCAATTAGAATAGAAGAATGTGGAATAATTTAATATTGCAAAATTGTTTATTCGTTTGACCAGCGAATCAAATAAAACGAATAAATAATTTTGGAAAAAGAAAAATATTTTTTCCTCAATAAAATTAATTATGCAGATGGGCAATGGCTTCGTTGATAAATCAATTATTTATTGATGTTGTGATTGTAAAATTATTCTGATTGTTGAAAGCTATAAACTTTGAGGAAAATAACTTTGAAAAAGCCTTGAGCCATCCGAAGTTGTTCCTTTGATGGATCGAAAAAAGGTGACAAGACTTTCGGTGAGAAGGTCACATTCTTTGAGGTTGTACATCAACTGGCGGAAACATTCGTCTGCGTCAGACTTGCAGCAATATTTGACTTGTAGGTAACGATGAAGAAGGCGAATGTATCGATGCTGTTCGAAACTGGTAAGTTAAGGCAAAAACGCAAAAGTTACTTAAAGATCATATTTAAAATGGTTTACTAACTGTATTTTGTCGGGCTCCTTATAGTGAACATTTGGTGCAAATAGAACAATGACAGTGAGCAAATCAAAGATAGCTTCATCCTGTTTCCATTCATCTCGGAACAGAAAGGGAAAGTTTTCCTGTCGTTCATAACCTACCTTGACACAGTACGGTCTGATAGTGTCCACCCGAAACATGACGCTTGATTTGGATCGATCCTAAAATATATTTGATATAAACTACTAGTGTTATAGCACATTCTCGTACTTACATTCACAAATGCCCATGCTTTACGGTGCTTATTGAACATCACTGCTGTCCTCATGCACAACATCGCAATCAAACTGTGTTTTAATATTCGATCTTGGTCGTCAATGTCAAACATACGAAATGCGTTCAACCGTTTACTCATCCTTATCAAACGGTAAAAAGTGAATTCTGCTGTTTCTTTGCAATATGGTGTTTCAAATCGAAAATCTTCAATTCGTTTGTATGGATTGTGCAGTACTGAGCACGCGGAAACTATTTCCAGAAGAAGATTCTGTTCAGGTAGAATCAATTGGTCAATTGGAAAACCAATGTGCTCAATAGTGGAATAGTTAGGAATGAGACTGGCAAATTCAGGCTCAAACTCAATTGTTCGTAGAGTTTTGGTTTGATTAGGAAATAAATTAGTTAGTGATTCAGAATTTGCGATTTGCTTCGGTGCATACTCAAATGGCAGTATTTCAATATCCGACAGATCAAGTGAGTTCGTGCCATTGTGGTCACAAATTTTGTCTATAGTTGAACCAATATCAACAAATTCATCAAGCATTTCATCATTTGAAATATTTTCAATACCATTCATTATTGACTCTTTATTGGACTCTGATTCTGGTAATATAAAGTTTTCAATTATTGCTTGAGTTGATTCCGAGGTTAAATTTGATGACTTAGGCGAAGATGAGGTTGAGGTTGATATTGAGGTGAATAGAAAAGTAGGAACAGGTTCCAACAAAATAAACGACGAATTGTCTGTCGATAACCGAGCTTGTTGGCTTTGAGTTTGGTATTGAGTTGAATGTTTTAGTTCTGCTAATCGTTTCATTCTGTTCAATCGAACCTTTGCCTGTAGCTCTTCTTTTTCATCATCTGATTTGATCATTTCCTAATCAAATTAAACATTAAGCAACCAATTTCTCCTCAAAACAGCAAATTCACCTTTTTCATTCCTACAGTGAAACATTTCCTTAATCGACATTTTGTGCAAAATTTTCGAGTAATTCGATCAATGCTGCAACTATCACTGAATTGACAATTGAACTCCTTGAAAGGACACAAAGTAATAAGACAGTTTGTTTATGACAATCCCAACAAATGCATACTAACCTTTTGTTGTAGTGCATTTCGTCGAAAGAACGTTTTACACGACATGCACGAGGCCACGCTGAAATTGATGCCACTTGCTATATCACCACACACTAAACATATTCTTGGAATTCCCGGTTTTCGACCCATCTCTTAATGAGAATCAAATGTTGTCACCAAAACAGTGTATAAGCTCATGCCAACATTAAACTGATCCCTTGTTGTCTAATGTACATCAATGTATGTACACAGGCAACAACATTATCATAAAGTGTTTGTGCGACAACGCATGTACTTCAGCAGCTAGCAACCTTATCAAAGCCAAAGTCTAGATAGATTAAATGTGTACGGTGATAAACAGGCGATCTAGTTGTAGGTGTTTAGTAAGTCATGAAAGAATAAATGCAAACAGTAATTTGGTTCATGTTTTATTTTGTATACTTTTTTGGTAAGTAATTGTAGCTACCTTGCTTAATTGAGCAAACATGCTCGATCCTGTTTTCTTGCACATTCCGTAGAAAATATGTCTATTCTTAAGCAATTGATAATTGAATCAAATTCTTGGATCTCACCAGCCTCTAACACCAGTACCCGGTCACAGTCGATAATTGTGTTGAGTCGATGAGCAACGGTCAAAACTGTGCAATTGGAAAATTGACTTCTGATTGTTTGTTGAATGAGAAAATCGGTCTGATGATCCACATTGGCTGTCGCTTCGTCTAGGATCAAAATCTTATTACGTCGAAGCACAGCTCGAGCTAGACAAATTAATTGCCTCTGACCAACTCAAGTTTCCACCGTTGCTGGTCAGTTTTGTTTCCAACTTTTCAGCGTAATTATTAATCTGCTTCTTTAGCTGCAGCTCTTCCAAGGCAGACCACAACTCGGAATCAGGATACTCATTGAATGGGTCGAGATTGTAGCGAACGGAACCAGAGAAAACCACTGGATCTTGAGGAATGATAGAAATTTTCCTCCTTAAATGATCCAGTCCGATTGATCCAATATCAACTTCATCAATTCGTATCACACCACCTGGTTCTGTAAGTCTAAACAATGCCGAAATAATCGAACTCTTTCCCGCTCCAGTTCGTCCAACAATGCCAATCTTTTCACCTCCATCAATCGTACAATTTATATTCTTCAAGACAGGCTTTTCAGTATTCTTCCCATAAGCGAGACTCATGCGGTCAAATTGAATCGCACCAGCAGTGGGCCATTCTTCGTTGGGTTTTGACTTTTTCAGTGAATGTGCCGGAGCTTCTTGTTCCAAGTCTTGATACTCAACAATTCGCTCCACCGAAGTCATTTGACTTTCAAATTCGGCTGACTGACGAATGCCAAATTGAGTGATACCGGCTAACATGAGACCAGAAGAGATTGCCAAGCCAGCATCACCGCCAGCAATATCTAGAGATTTATAACAATTGAATTAAAACAATGTCAATGTAGAATCAATCTATTTACCGGACATCATAACCACAATCGTAATAATGATGATATAGAGCGTGGTGATCCAATCCATCAGAATGCCTAATGCTCGTGAGGCACTGAGATACATGAACCAGGTGGCTGTGTGATCATTCTGATATACACAAAACTGTTGTTCGAAAGTTTGCTCAACGCCATATGCCCGGATACTTGCCAAACCGTCGATAGTGTTGCTCACATGTGAATACAACGGACTTCGAACTAAAGCAACGTGTACATGAATTAATATTATTAATTAATTATTTGACCATTTTTGGAATGGAAAGTAGATACTTTACCTAGACCATCATAACGCTTAATATCTCTTGCGGCTTTGATATAAATTCCACGAATGTAGATGACCAAAATTGTGATCACAATTGCTGGTAGCACCAGATAAAAGTTTACGATGCTCACCGTCACTATAATACCAATTGCTTGCGTCATTGTCTAGTGAATATTCAAGTCGGATTAATGTTAAATATAAAATATAGATGTCAAACAAAAACATACAAACATCAATTCAAAGCCAGTGTTTGGTATGCCTTCATCGATGATGCCAAGATCTTTGGCAAAACGATTCAAAATGCGTCCAGCAGGATTGGAATCGAAAAAGTCCACAGGTGTTCGAAGTAGTCTTGCAAAGATTTTGTTGTGCAAATTCACGGATGCTCGCATGCAAATCACAAAAAAGCTAAACGACCGAATAATAGTCGTGACAAAGAGTGCCACAATCAGGCCTGTGTAGATGTAGATGTCGCGGTTTCGTTCGACATTGTCCGGGTTTTTCCCCTGGTTTCAGTTGTTGATTTTTATTTGTCCAATAAGTGAGAAAAAGATCTGAACCGTGAAAGAGTGCTTGCGATATTATAGTGAAGGTAATCATTAATGATAGCAGAAATAATCCACCACCTGCTCGGATATATTCCATGTAGATTCGACCATTGATGGAACCATGTTGCAGCTGCTCTTCTTGCATTTTGACTTTTGCATTTGTTGGTTCGTTCTCGCCTCTTTGTTTAACTTCTTCGTCGTCAGAATTAGATTTCTCTTGATGTTCACTGGATGGTGCTCTTGATTGCAACTCATCATCTGATTGTTCTTCTGTGCTGGTTGTAGATGATGTCTGACTAATAGAATTGATTGAATTTTGTTGTTCTTCTGTATTCTCAGAATCCCCCAGCAAACTCATAAAATCAATTTGCCTCTGTTGCATTTCTTGGAATGTTCCATAAGTGAGACATTTTCCTTCTTTGAGAATCAAAATTTTGGTTGCTTTCTGAACAAATTGAATCTGATGAGTGACCAGAATACGGATTTTATCCTTCAGGTGAGTCAAGATACATTCCTCGAAGATGTGTTCCGCCACCCCGGTATCGACTGCTGACAGTGGGTCATCAAGTAAGCAGATATCTGCGTTTCGGTACACGGCTCGGGCTAGATTAATTCGCGCTTTCTGGCCACCACTCAAGGAAACACCTTTCTCACCAACCAGTGTGCCATCCCCGTGAGGCATAAGTTTGAAATCTTGTTTCAACGCACAAACTTCAGCAACTTTATCGTAATGAGCCTTATTGTATTCCATTCCAAAGAGAATGTTGCTTCGAACACTGTCGTTGAATAACCACGAATCCTGGCCCGAATAGGAGATGGTGCCTTCCATTTGTATATTACCCGAATTAAGTGGCAATTCATTTAGAAGGCTCATTAGCAATGAACTCTATGCACAAAAATAAAAAACTAAAAATATGTTCTAAATATTTTTTCACAAACCTTTCCAGACCCAACTTGTCCAACAATAACCAACAAATCGCCAGACTTGAGTTGAAGCGAAATATCATTCAACGTCAATTGACCATCATCAGAATTCCATTGTGCTTTGATATGTTCCACCTTTAGGCAAGGATCCTTACTTTTATTGACTGCTTTCTCTTTCCGAAAGGCGTTTTTGTTCAAATCGACATTTTCTTGGACTTCTCGTTGAGAAATTTCTTCTAATAGCAAAAATGTTTGAATACGCTTTACAGATATTTTCAACTCAGCCAACAATCCAATAGATTGAGGAAGAACCAATGTGAGATTCATTCGGATTACGTTGAAAAGCGAAATCGATACAAAAACATTTTCTGCTGTCAGTGTGTTACCAAACAGCACAAATAGGACAAAACAGGCAAATAGAATGGATCGAGTTGCCACAAAGAAAATCGATAGATTCATTGCTCGTAAGTAGCTAGCCTTTTGAATGTGAGATACTTCAGTTCTATGGAGACAAAAATAGCATCTTTATCGAAATGCAACAACAATAATAACTCACTTTCTAGCATTCGAAACCCGATCCGCAAAAGGCATTTCCCAGCAATACATCTTGATCACTCGAATGCCTGAGATGATTTCATTCATGAATTTCAGTCTAGTATCAGTCAAAGAGGCAATTCTTGATCTGAAAACAAATAAAAATAAATTTCTTTGGGCTGACATAGATAGAATTGACAGGAAATAAAATGTTTCAATGTCTTTTTCTCGTACAAACCTGACTCTGGAGAACATTTTACCCATGAATAGCTGAAATGGAATGAACAAAAGCAATAGCCCAAGTCCCAATAGGCAGGATATGCCAAGGTAGCCCCATACAATGTAGATGACAATTGCGGCCTGAAGTGGAGCCACGATGAGATAGCAACAGGAAGTATTGAAAGTGTCGAATCGATTCACATCATTCGATATAATGTTCACAATTTGGCCTACTGCTGTCTTTGCTACAGACGCGCGACTTAGCTTCAGTGCTTTCTTGTACATCAACGAGCAGCAAGCTGTCCTGAGACGCATTCCCTGGCGCATCACTGTTTGCACATTTGGATGCTGTAACGTGTTGAGCACCAAATTGCACAAACACACCCCGCCAGCATAGATGCAGGCCCACTTGAATGTGACCGAGACATCGTTCGAGAAATATCTAATCACCCTACCAAGCAGTAATGATTGAGCAATCCGAAGGAAACATTCGTTGAACAGGTAGATCATAAGTGGAACCAAATAGTAGCCCCAAAAGGTTCGAAAAATGGTGAAGCCCAGATTTGGTTCATTCTTGTGTTTTTCCAATTCCCAATTTCTAAAATACACAAAAAAAACTATTCATCACAAAACAATAACCAGAACGACAAATGTTACCTGATTAATTTTCCAGTGATCGCTTCAACTTCATCAGACTTTGAGCAGCAATGGAAAGACCATTGCTTTTAAAGCCTCGAATAAAAGTTGGGTAAATGTATCTGTAGAAGCAGAATAAAGAAAACAATATAAACCATGAACCAACAATAGATCAATTAAAAACATACGCAAAAATGAATCTCGAAATAATATTGGCACGATCATAGGCAGACGATCTCTTGAAACTTGATTGAATGATGTGCATCTTGTGCTTACAATATATATTCACTTAACACACCAATTGTGACAAAGAAATTGAAAAATTATGCTACTAATATATTCAAAATATTCAAATGAAACAAATGCTCAGCAGATTAGCACAGAGTCGAGCCATTATATTCCTGATCTGACAGGTGAGAGTCCGCCTTAATTGTACGTACCCAATAAGCATGCACTACAAATAGGCAAAACCAGGCTCTAATAGACAAACTGCATAACCAAGGTTATTAAATTATTAAAATTATTAAATGCAATTTAAATTAGTTTTGTTGCCACATTTTGAGGACAATTAATTGCCAGAATTATTTTTAAAACATCAACAATGTGACACGCCGACAAAATGTGTCTTAACAGTCTTATCTTTTTAATTACAGGTGTGCTAATGCTCTAACACTAATTTCGAGATTTTAATATACTCAATGGTTTGATGGTATCAGTGTTCTTGGTTATAATGTTTTCTTTTAGGCACGTATTAAGCATGCCTAATCCTTGAGCGTGTTCAATCGGGTTACATTTGTCCGCACAACAGTACTGCAATGTACTCAGAGTAGTGCAATACTGTCCCATCTAATGTAAGTGTAATCAAATCATGAGTGACATTAATGACAAATAGCATACAATTGATTCCAGGAATCTGTGCTGGTTTGCCTGATATAGCTATCCTCCCATTGCACCACGCCCCCTCTTTTGGAATCTTACAAGTTTATTATCACGAATTATGCAATATATTTTGGATTAGTCTATAATAAAGTGTATTTGGAACAATTGATCTCAAATCAACACAAAACTGGGATTTTTAGTTGTACAATAGATGCTGACTCAAGCAGCATCTAAATGTGCATGCGCAAGTAAATTTTGAATGAAAGAATTGGACAATGTGAATTGTGCAAAATTAAACTTTCGTCATCGTCATTTTCAGTGCTTCAAATGAAGCGGCTATGGTAGCCTTGGTCGAAGAGGAGTAGCATGGTCGAGATGGTTTCAAAGACCGCGGTGGTCATAGCGGTTATTGCGATTGATTTTCCCAAGACATACAAAATGTACTAATGCCTGAATCCGCTAAAGTAACAGTTACTGCTAAACACGTTGGCTTGGTCGAACAGCCATGTCCACCGGTAAAGATTTTTTTAATTCTCGAGGGCCGATCGATCTGATTGCGAACTTCTTCAAGTTCACTACTTCCGAAGTGACCGTCATCATTAGGACGTCGACATGAAAAAGTAAAACGGCGATATCAATAGAAACGGATCTAATCTAGCGAAGAAGTTCTTCCAGTTCTTCACATATGTAAAATATTTTTTGAAGTTTTTAAATCGAAAAATGTAAACAATTATTCTCAATAAAAATTGATTATAAATTACAAAATCAAAATTATTTGTTTTATTATTTATTGAAAAAAAATATACGTTGAAACATGTTTTAGTTTGAGTATAAATCGATATTACGTAATTGTACAAACCTCAAATCAATATTATTGATAAGGAAGCAATCAATTTGGCAATAGAAATATTCGCGCATTTATTGCTTCAATATCGTCGATGTATGTCAATATCTAATCAGACTCAATTAACTCTCTGACATTGATTGTAGTAAGCTCAAATGTGGAAAAATGACGCCATTGACAGATGAATACGAACAACACCTCGTACATGTGTCATTCAAAGTGTAGCGACAAGTCACTGATTGCACTTTAACTCTAAAGATTGTTTTCCATTCAACAAAATTGACATGTCGTCTAAACTAAAGGTTTGACTCCATATTAAAATGCGAAATTATTTAAAAATATTTCTTTGACAGAACTTTTATAACTCGAACCGCATCTCATTGTTGACCATCTTTGGAGTGATCACAGGTTTGCTTGCTGGGCAACTTGTCAAGTGGCTATTGTGGCCTAATGGTCAACCAGTGGATCCGTATCTGTTGCGTTATGTCAGTCTGCCTGGCATTATTTATATTCGTGCCTTTCTTTTGCTCATTGTGCCTTTGTTATTTTCATCTCTGTCGACATGTAAATTCCAATTTTAATTGCAATCTTGTTGATATTTAAACCAAAACTAAAAACGATTCTCATGATTTAGGTTCATTGTTTAGCGAAAATGAAACTAACGACTCTGCCGAAGCTGATTCTAAGAAAGTTGATCCCAAAAAAATACTTATGGCAACGTTGGTTTTCTTTGTTTGCTTCTCTACTTTTGCATCAGCAATGGGAATTAGTCTCATGACAATCATTCGACCGGGGAGTATCACCTCAAATGGTATTCCTTCTTCACAGACTCGCTTCAACCAATCAGATATTGTCAATATTATCAAAAACAAAATTGAGCAGACCAATTCTAAATCTGATTCAATTTTGAATATAGTTCTGTAAGTTGAGATTTGCGAATTGACAAATTTTAAATATCATTTTAATATGCAGAAATGTTTTCCCTGAAAACTTAATTTCTCTTATGTTTTCTACTTCATTCATTCAAACCCAAACAGTTTGGCCGTCAAATCTCACCAAAATTATCGAACCTAATTTTGTACCCGAATTGAAGCAACAAACTGCCTACAGTTACAAGTCCAACATGATTGGCACATGTGTGGTGGCTTTTTTGCTTGGACTGTTACTCAAGAAACTTGGTCCCGAAAAGACTAAAATTATGAGAGCGTTGCTGAAAGAAATTGATATTTTAGTGCACGAATCATTTGGAATTTTGCTCAGATTTATGCCATGGGGAATGTTCTGTTGGATGTTCTCGGAAGCACTGAAAATGCACTCAATCACCAGTGTGGCAATGCAGTTGGTCTACTTTTACTGTGTCGTATTTGTGGCATTCGTGATTCTTCTGTTTGTCTTCTATCCAGTCGTGTATTTTGTCATAACCAGAGAGAATCCATTTCTGCTGTACCAACACATTGTTCCGGCAATTTTGGTGGCAATCGGAACAACTTCAAGTGCCATCACTCTGCCGATGACAATGCAGTGCATGGAAGGCAAAGGTCAACTATCGAAAGCCGTAGCCCAAACTGTACTTCCACTGGGAATGACCATCAACATGAACGGCAGTGCCCTGTACTATCCAATGGTGGCTCTGTTTGTTGCTCAAATCAAACAAGTTCACATCGATCCAGTGATGCTTGCAGTCCTGTGGTATGATGCAACTGTTTCAATGAAATTAATTACTATTTTTATTTCAAACAAAGCCTATTTTCCTTGCTTATGTCAATGGGCATTCCAAGTTCACCATCTGGAGGTTTAACCTTGATAAATCATATTGCCTTTGCATCGATCATTGGCATCGACAATCCTCAAGATGTTCTCGCCTTCATTATGTCATTCGAATGGATTTGGTAATAATAAATTGTCAGTGACATTATAACAAATATTATTTTACATTCTCAAGGGAAAGAGTCCGAACTGCCAACAACATTATTGGTGACTGCTTCGTGTCAAAGTGTGTGCAAAAATTTGCTGAAATTGTCAAAGTTGACAAAAGTCAAGATTTACAATCATAAAGAAAGTTTTAGTTTAATAAGTAAATCGATACAAATTTAGAATAAAGTATTAGAAACTACAAGAAAAAAACAATCGTTAATTTAAGTTATTTTCTAATTAATTAATAATTAATGCTTTGTAAACACACGTGTACGCGGAACATTCAACTAATGAATAATTGAAAGTCAATTTACAATTTTAATCATTCATTTCTGTCAAAATGTCATTTCGAATAGAAGAAAATTAATTTCTTGAATAATTGATTCTCGATTATTCATTTAGATTTAAAACATCTCAAAATATTCTTTACCTGCATTTTAGTTTTAGTAGTGGATGACAGTAAATACAGATACAGAATAAAAATGATTAATTTGAAAATGGCTTTACTTAAGCAATTTATGAAGTGGATATTGATTTTCGCCACCCCTTACAAGCCTCTGTCTATCTTATTGAAGCATCTTCAATTGAGCGAGTCCATCATCATCTATGAAGACAAGAATTCACTCAAAGTGATCCAACTGCTGCTTGCAATACTAACCTATACTATCATACATATGCAATGTCTTGTTGTATTTCCACTGACCAAACTAGAGCGTGTCATACAAGGAGATGTTGTCTATTTGTTGAGCAATTTGAATGCATTCAATGAGCTTGTTTTGTTACTACTGATAATGCAAATGTACTTCATTTTTGGACTATTTCTGTACAAAAATATTCAGCTAAATGTGGCCGCTCACAAGTTACTATTCTCAACCCGAAGAAATTGTGAAGGTATGTTCATTGAGAAAACATACAAAAGTTTTCAAGTGAGAAAACTGATCAGATCGATTGCATGGACCATTTTCAATGTTTTGCAAATATTTACAATCGGAATAGGTTTGTTGTGATGATGCAATTTGAATGTTATTAAGTATTTTGTGTATTTACAGACTTGACCGTTATTTACTGTTGCTATTGTAATGTGGCATATATATTTGAGTATAAGCAACATTTCTTCAGGTCACTACTCGGTTTGGTTAACTTGTGCTTCAATGTAATCAACGAATCGCTGTTCTACATTTCGGTAATATCGCTAACAAATGTTTGCATTTTCGGTGCCTCGTATGGCTTGGTTGCACTTGCATTTGGTTACATTCGGTATAATCAAAATTTACATTTTCTGAAGCGATTCAAAGAAACTTTGATTTGGTGCATCGTAAACAGCTTCCTGCGTAATGACATCATCAGTTTCCGGATAGTCTCAATTGGAAATCGTACATTTGGAAAATTGCTGTTTGCCTTTCTGTTGTTCAGCTTTCCGATTAGTGCATACTCGATCATGTTGCTCATTTTGGGTTATGTGGATGGAGTTGCGGCGATGGTGCTTTTGTTGATACCTTCGCATCAATTGTTGTGCATTGTGGGGATGCACTATTACACGGCTAAATTCACCACTAAAATTCACGAATCGTCTAAAGTTTTGTTTCACCTTTTGGTATCAAAACAAGAGCGGGTTGGTCATATTAGAGTACGACTCCAAGTGGCACATGCTCTATTTCGGCTGCACACCAACAAGCGCTATGGGGTGACCTATGCTAAGTATGGATTGGTCACACTCAAGTCGTTTGCAAAAGTTTGTTCATGTTTGTGTCATGTTTAATAATTTCTAACTATTTTCCAATATGTTTGCAGGGCATTCTTTTGTATGGCGAAATGTTGATCTACGTATACAAATTGTTGAACAATCGAATTAAATTTTAAATTTATAATACTGATTCAGTTGTATCAGATTTGTTAATCAATTAAAAGTTTTCAAGGCTTATTTTAATTAAATTCAAGTCAAATACAAACTATTAGTGATATTAATTTTGGGGCACAAAAAAAACTGTAGCACTTTGCTTAAAACAGCATGCAAAAAATCAGGACAGATTTTTCATCAAAATATTCTTGCCAGTTTCACCAAAGTACCAATGCAATCGCAAAGCTAATTCACTTTCTGTTGCAAGTAGCTTGTTGAGTTCGCACAAGATTTCACTTTCGCCCTCTGCAACTTCCAGCTGACTCATTAATGTCTGCATGTGTGCCAACTTCTTTCGAATCAAATTTTGCTGATCCATTGGTTCTTGCTTCATCGTCATCTCAAAGAGGGCAATATCGGCGCGTCTCGAGATTACTGCAGCGAGACGGATGACACGCGGCTTGAAATCGTTGATTTCTTTTGCATCAGTGCCTGAATTGCGGAATAAAAAACCGAATTGCCAACCAAAAAATATAAGTAAAAAAACAAGACAGAACTTCATGTTTGAATTTGGCTTGAAGTGAACCAAAAGTTGTATATGGCCCCTTTTCGAAAAAAACGACCAAGAACAAGAGCAACTGTTTGAGCGGTGTTTTAAAAATGCGCCAATTTATACCCCCTCTTGGATGAGTCCCACAAAAGGGCTTCATTTCAGTAGAGCGCTATATAGCCATTATAATATATATAATATAATCATTATCTAAATACAGTTGCACAATGGTCAGGGTAATATATTACATATATGTCTGTACACACAAACCTTGTAGGCAAACACACAGTGGACATTCATTTTCAAGTTCAGTGTACTCAATTGCCGTTTAGTGATTTAGTGAGAAAATGAACACAGAACAAGGAAAAGCAAACTATTGTATAAATTAATTTTTGTCTTGTCAGTTAGATAACGCAAAAAATTAATTTAACCACGTGTATTTAAGAAAAGGTCATAATGTTCCAATAATGCGTTATATAATAGAACGCAGTTTTCAAGAGCAAATTTACTCAAAAATTCTCACCCTGTATTTACTCCCAATCTATTCATTTATCATTGAATTTGTTAATACACAAACAAAATGCGTTAATTTTGTCAACTTGGGTATGTTTGCTTCATTTTGTATGTTTTTATTTTGTTGGACCTTTTACTTTTTCTAAATAAATAATAAATAAAACCTTCTCTTTATTTCTCGTTAGTAATTGTTTGTTTAAATTAAAATTAATTTCATATTAAACGTGGAAAATTACAATCGTTATTTTGCGTTTTAATAAATTTTTAATTGTTTTTAGTTTATTTTATTTTATTTAAAAATAATAATCTAAGTTTTTGAAATTCAATTTACGTTGAAATCTAATATTGAAAAGACAGAAATTCAAAAAATTCTATTATGAATTCTCTAACTAGCTCAATTGTCAACGCAATGAATCCTCTCAAAAGTCCAACTTATCTGTATGATTATTATCGTCATATGGAACAATTGGACAATGGAAATAAAGTTCAATATGTGAGCTACGTTGTATCTTATTGCATATTCTACTTTGTTCTTGGACTCCATCTTGCGACAATTCTAGTGCAAATGGACCATTGGACCAGAATGATCATCCTTGATGGTAGCACTATTTTCAGAGTTCAAAACGACCGAGTGTTCAAGATCATTTGCCTTCTAATTGAAAGTCAAGTCATTCCTCTGTTCCGATTAGTGTTTCGGCATATGGCTTCAAGTGATTTCGTTCAAATACCTGTTCGAGTGCTCTTTCTCAAACAGCAAAATGCTCATTCACTTCTGTCACGTAGTGAAAGGCTTCAAATCGAGAAAATGTACCTAAAAGTTTTGTCGTTGATGCAGTCTTTCTATGTGACTTCAGGTATTTGCTGACTGTAAATTTTTATTTTTAATTTTTAATATTTACAGGTATCGCCATTTTTATGTTCGAATCTGCAATATTTTATTCTTGGTTTATAAATTGGCGTGAATTTTTCACAAATTTGCTTGGTATCGCATCTGCACTCCTAATGCAGCTCATTGCTCTCTTGACGCTAACATATGTGTTCAAGTATATAAAATGTCAAGTGATCATCTTTGTGTTGGCAACTGTTTGTTCTTCAATATGTTTTGCCCAATTAAAATTGGTTGAATTCCTCCTCAAGAGCGAATATATTAGATGTAGAAATTCATTGAAACAGACTCACAGATTTTCAACTCACTCTTTGTTGCGCCACATCAAACTTCACACCAAAACATTACTATCGATCTTATCGATCAATCAAATATTTGGCAAAATCCTGTTTATTTTGATAATTTTCAATGCGCCACTAAGTACAGTTGTGTTCTTTACGATAATTTACGAACCATCTTCAATGTCGGTCAAATTGGTCGAAATTGCGGTCATTTGTACCCAATTCATTTCAATCTTTGTTCTACATCTGATGGCAGTTCTCTATCCTAAGCGCATCCACAAATCCACTAAAATTCTGTTTTCATTGTCAGCTAGTGTGAGATTTAGCCGAGAGAATGTTCATTGTAGGATCAAGCTGTTGAATCATGCTTCAGCATTTCATACCACCAATCGGTATGGCATCACTTATGGACCACTTCGAACGCTAGTTGCGATGAACACATTTTCAAGGGTATATTCATTATATAAAAAAGTTCAATCTAATTAAGATTCTCATTTACAGTTTATATTTTTCTATTATAAATTTATGGTATTCTCGTATCGTATGTTTCAACATTGAGCAATTGATTTTCCAAGCGAATTCTAGAAGAGCGACAAGTCTAACAACTTCTACCATAACAAATTTCAATTCGAGTAATCCACAAACTAGAATTCCAACTGTTACACTGACTGACTAAAAACATGATTTATTTTGCGTAAATAGATCTTATCTTAGACAGTTCAAAGTACACAGAATGGTGTGAATTGAGATAATGATCTGATTAATTAAGCATTACTAATCTGAAATGAGGGTATATATCTACGTACTTAGTGGCAAGTTATATAAGAAAACGATTTTAAGAAATCTCACAATAATATTCCATGTTTATTTTTCTTTTTCTTAAAATCAATGTTAAGAATGTTGATTTCAATAAATTTATTTAATTATTCGATATTTTGTAATTTTGAATTATTTGTCTGACAATTTTGGAAATGTCTTCAATTTATTATCAAACAGAAATTCTGTGTACAGTCGAGTTCACGCACATACGAAAATAGTTTCTAAAATAATTAATTCAAAATTTAACATGTATTCGAGAATTCATGCGAAGATAAATAATTCAACAATTCATTTTCATCTCGCCAAATGATTCCAGTTGCACCAATTTTTCTTCCAATTGGAATTATAAATTTCTTACTAAATCTGTTTAACCTTGTGGCTGATCCTGTCTTGCTGGTTGGCATCATTTTAGTGGTCATTCTCATACTTATCATTCTGTTTGGGGTTGTTTCGTTGATACCGAAATCGATTGCTCTTTTTATTGGTAAGTTTATTTATTAATTTTAATTGATCTATTAATTATCTCATTCATAATTAGGGCTTCCAATAAGATTAACTATTAAATTTGTCAAGAAACTGGCAACAAGATTTTCAGATTATCGATTTTATAAATTTTTGAGAACTAAATTTATGAAAAGCAAATTTGGAATTTTGCTCAAATGGAAACTACTCAAGAAAATTATGCTTAAAATGCAAAATGATTTAAATTCGTTTAATTATCAAACTTCTGCATCACTGTCTGATTATATTCCTGAGTATTTTATGGTGAACACGAATTGGTCTGCAGAAAAGATTGATCGAACACTGGGCAAATTGGACGATCTACTGGCTGAAGTCGATTTTCTGGATCGTTATTTGGACGAAATGATCGAGTACTATCAAAAACCGGAACTTTCTGGTAATTCAAATTATGTTAAATTCAATGTCAATTTAGAATAACAATAAAATAATAAACGAATACTAAATACTTAATCAAAATAAGTTAATTAACAATAGATTACTTAGCTGTCAATTGACAAACTCTGTCATCAATCATTCATCAATTTATATGAAAATGTCAGAAATTTAACATAGTAAAATAAACTCTATAAATAATAAACGAATTTGACGTAATTAGCAGTGGAAACCTTGAAATTAAAAGTACCTTTGAAAAGGCCATAATGGTAATTAGGCCAAACGAGCCATAGGTGAAACCATACTGTCGTGTTGTGTGCAGCAGTGCAATTGTGCTGTCCATTTTCAATTTGGCTCGAAAGTTTCCAATTTTAAACAATTTCTGGACCATTAAAGTGAGCAATATCTTCGAAGAACTGTGTATTTTCGGTGGCAAACTCGCCAGAAAGTAGTGATATACAAAGATTGCTATTATTTGCTGTGAAGCATAACAAATGGAGAAAAGTAGCGCAAGTTGAGAGTTTGCCCGAAAGAATATATAAATGGTCATCAAGTACGCGTTGATTGGAATGTTTATTACAACGTACATTATGAACAACTTTCCCACTATTCGATTAGTACAAAAGATCATTTGAAAGGTCTGTAGATTGTATCGATTGAACTGGTGTATTGCACTCCAGTTGAAATTGCTACACAAATCAAGCAAAAATCTATTGATTTGCTCAATTCGAATTTTCAACATTAAGAAATATACAGCCGAGATGGATGCAACCAAAAGGCAAATAAAGGCAAAGCAAGTGAAAGCAATATTGAACACCCACAAGTGCAGTATGAAACATGTCCAGTTACCAAGTGTTGACCAACTTGAAGAGAGAAAAGCTGAACGATATTGAAACAATTTGTTTATGCAAATACAATTGGTAGTTATGATGAACAATTCTAGAATAAAAGAAAGCTATTTTTACGTAATCAGGGGAAATATATACAAAATACCCGCAAAATACATGTAGAACGAATAAGTCTTCTCAATGAAAGCAGCGAATTTCGTAATCAACTTTTGAACATTGTGACAATTCTTGTGTCGGTCTGAGATGAATAACTGACACTTTGTGAATTTAGTTTTAGTTTGAAACAAATCACAAAACAATCTCAACAATTGTTCATTTATATTTAAATAAACCACATTGTAGAAATAGATGGTCATTGTGTTGATGAGCATTGCAATCAGGTGAACATCGTTTCGATTGAACATAAAGTAGAACACATCCGCATTGATGGTGCGAGCTAGGTCTGACTGCTCGGGCTCGACAATCAAGTACAACATATGCACAATGTGACACAGGGTTATGCCGTTGATGAGAAAGATTTCGAGTTTTCGCTTGAACACACTTTCGTACACAAGTGCGTTCAGATAGTTGTGGTACAAAGTCAATTTGCATTTTTTTCTTGGAAGCAAAACTGGCAAAATGGATTTTATAATGGACATTTTAAATTTTACAGAAATATCTTAAAACGCAAACTGAAACTGAAACATAAGAGTTGTTCTTTTCAAAATAACAAACAATATATTTGACATTTTAAATATTAAATAATTTATTTAGAATAAATTTTAAATTTTTCAACTCAATTTTTAACTCCATTTTTTGAAAACTTAATTACCATTTCGGAATTTGGGAACTTTAAATTCAAATATTTAAATGTTTTTAAATATTAAATTTAAAAATTAGGAATATTCACTGTTTTACCCTGAATATTCTTAATGTTGCGTTTAATTCAAAAATACACAAACATTTTGCAACATTGATATATGAGATATTAGTAAAAAAGTTTGTTAATTTAAAATGTTTGCTAATCAAATAATTAATTAGTCCATTAACAAAGCTAATGTCTTTCTGCACAGGGACAAAACTTAATTTACCGTTACAATTTTGAATGTACTTTATTTATCTAAGGCAATTATTTAAAATGCATATTAATGTTACAACGCCATTGAAAACGAATATAAATGTTGAATTATTCGAGAATATTCACGATTCATAAATTTGAAAATGTTTTCACTATCGAAAATAATCTTAAAACTTCGAACCAAAGCATCATTATTTCCGGATTATTCGGCTTTGATGAATTATGTTAGATTTTGGAATTTGAACAAGAATTTCGAAAATTACTTTGAAATACTTGAAAGTATTGCAAATTCACCCAATGGTTCCAATCATAAAAAATATCAGATTTATTTCATTATTCTTTTTGTGATCCTCAAGTCACTTCATTTTGTATTGTTGGGCATTGTATCCGCAGATGATTTCATCCGCGATGTTCAGTTTGATTTTATCTCAATCGCTGGACTTCCGAAGACGCTCAATTTTGCGTGTGCGATGATGGGCTTTCAGACAATGTATTTACTAAAAAGCCTGTATTTGTTCAACTACATCAAATATTACTCCACTTTGAGTATTATCCCACAAATTCTTTATGGAAAGAATAACAATTTCTTCGTTCATAATTCTTTGGGCGAGCGAACGCAAATTGATCGACCTAAAATTGTAGTGCAACGCTTTGTGACAAAACATGTTCACATCATGGAGTTCTTCATAATCGTGATGGGTGAGTTGATTGCTTCGATTAGTTTGTTAATAATTTGTCATTTTATTTTAGGCTTATTCATGACAGGTTGCGTTTCTTATTGGTGCCACTTTGTCTATCAAAATTGGCATTTTATCCTAACAAACATGTTTGGAATTCCAATCGCTCTATTAATGTTTTTCAATTGCGCTTTAAGTTGCTTCTCGTTGGCTATTTATGCAATGCTGTGTTTCAATTTTGCGGCATGTTTGGTCACTTACTCGGTAATTTGTTTCACTAGTCTCAAACAAGTAGAACAATATTTGTATTTACCGAGTAAAAACAAATTCAATCTTTATGCTTTCAAAATGGAACACACCAAGACCTTGGTGATGATACTGAAGTTCAACAAAATGTTTGCTCTGATCATGTTGGTGGTGAATTCAATCATCATGCCAATCAACACTTATCTGGTAATTTCAATAATTCTTGGAAAATTCAATGTAGTCGGTCAATTCTTTGGAACGGTGCTTGCCTTGAATCAAACTTTTGCCATATTCTTCAATCACATTCTCTCAGCAATGCACACCAAACGAATTCATCGATTCTCTAAACGATTTATTCATTTGTACTGCCGAACAAGTTTCTCTAACATTCGCGATCAGCGTTCGATGGCGTTGTACATTAAAAAGTTCACTTCCAAAAAGTGCTATGGTCTCACTTATTATTGCTTTGGACTGATCACAATGTTCACTTTCTTTAAGGTTTGATAGCAGCCATTTATGCCATTTTATTAAATATAACAATTTTTCAAAATTTAGTTTATTTTCATGTACATTGAATTCCTGCTGTACTGGATCCAACTGATTTAAATAAATATATATATTATTTCTTTATCGTTAAATCTTTATTTGTATTGATAGAAAACAATATTTTCCAACTTTGAGTAATCATTATTGAATATTCAAATTAATGATTATTCAACGCATGTCAATGCCAAATGCAGTTTATTTATTATTTATTTAAATTTACAACACTAATTAATGTTTCTGATCATCTTGTAAGCGTAGGACAACATTTCGCCATAGAAAAGTGTACACTAAAAAACCAATTTAAAATATATTTTGTTGTTGTTGCACAAATAGTACCTTTATAAACGATTCCACAGACACTAAGCGATACCCTCCATAATTAATTCCATATCGCTTTTTAGTGTGCAATCGGTCAATTGTGTGCATCAGTCGAACACGTGCTCGGAACTGACCAACTCGATGCTGATTGACCACTGCAATGTGAAGTAACATTTTGGAAGATTGGTGAATTTTCGATGACAACTTGGCTGTGTTGTAGTGCATTATGAAGATGCACAATAACTGATGCGAAGGCATGAATGTCACAAATGCGGTAGCAAGTCCGCGCACTTCTCCCAACGCAATGCCCATAATTGAGAAGACACTCATTGGAAAACTAAACAAAATGAAAGCGACCAACAGTTTGCCAAATGTTCCATTACCAATGGCCACAATTTCAAATGAACGAATGTCGTTATGTATAAAATGGCTCATGCTGTGCCACTTGACTTTTTTCAATGATCGCGATAAAAGATGCAGATTTTGATTGTAACGAATATAGCCAAAAGCGAGAAGACTCATTGCAATTGAGGCTGGAAGAATCATAATATTCGAAAATAAAATGACTGTCACATCGAATATTAGAATGTTGATCGTGTTGATGCAAACATTCAGAAAGCCAATCAGAGAATAGAAGAAATCATTTCGATATTTGTGAATAAATATAATATTGTAAATATGAAAACAAAATAAAGTAAAATCTATAAATGGTAAAACAATAAAGCAAGATTATCTACTTCCAAAAACAAACCTGTGGTAATAATGAAAATCTGCAAAGAATTAATAATCACAAAGAAGATTTTCTTAATCAACCAGCCAACTGGGTAATTTCGATGTTTTGTGTAAATGAATAGATTCTCACAATTATCTGAGAACAGTAATTCACGAATGAGCGAGTTGAGAGCAGAATGCTCGTCTACCAGCATCACATAGAAGAAATAGATTGTCATAATCACCAAGAGAGATGCTAAAATGTTTGCCGATCGCAAGTTTGTGGCCATGTAGATCACATCTGCCTGCACGATTCTTTCCACTTCGGTCAAAGGCCATGCATCAAGAAATACCAAATGGACAGTTTTGTAAATTAAAATTGCCATTATGAACCACACAATTTGAATCGAACGTTTATCTCGATGCTGCACAATCGATTCGTTCAATTTAATGAATTGACAATAGATTGACAATCCTTTGTAAGGAGTTATGAATCTAACCAGGAAGGTTAACAATGGCAAAATAGATGAAAACAAATGCATTTTTTCGAAATTTTTCTGAATGTCACTCGTGATTCGAAATGTTTCAAATTGTAATTCCTAGAAGTCTTAATGTTGAACTTTATGGCGGTTAGTTAAATGTTGTTTAATTAGGTAGAAAATCTATACAGTAATTTAGAAGAAGGTAAATTTTGTAAATTACTAACTATTAGTCATCATGCGGAGGTCATCAGCATAACAATAACAATTTATTATATTTAATTTTGACTTTAAAAGTTAAAAGACAATTTTTAAAGTAATTTAGTTTTTAATATTTTTGAATTGAAATTGAGTGGAACATTTCTATAACTTAGAAAAGCAATTTCCGTCAAACGTATACGTATATTTCAAGCTTTGTGATAGTAATTTGTAATTAAACTTATTAATTACCTTAGGAAACTATTTGGCAATAAATATTTGCAAAGAAATATATGTGATCCATTAATGTAGTTAGTGTAATTAGTTGTTGCAAAACCCAACGTTTCACAATTTGGCATACAACTCTAACCAAAAATGAAGGTTTACAACATATATTCTTATTTGCCTTTTCTTATCTTGGATCGATATCAATGTCAATTTAACAGACTTTTTAACCATAAATAATCAATTGACATCAAATGACTCTTTTCGTTATATCAGTAGTAATATGGGGGTTTAAATGTCTTTTCTATGTTTGCATTAAGAAAGCAAAAGCAATTGTCAGTTTATCAGCCAAAAATTGTTTACTTCAGGCGATTTCAACAGAGATAAACATATAATAAAAACTAACTCTATGCGTTTCTTGGAGAAAAACAAGTAATTTGAGAAGTGACTCTGTCTCTGTCTCTGATATGAAACATTGATTATAAACAGAAATGTCCTTGAGTTTGTAGATTTGTATGCGATTTAGTGTTGATTTCTAGTCATTAATGTTTTATACATTAGGGACGCAAAACTGCTTGTCAGTTGAAAATTGTTTTGTTTGTTTGTAAAATTTTCAAATTTTAAACTTTAAAATGCTTCAACCAGATGAAAATTATTGTCTCCATGAACGAAAGTGGTGGGTTTTTCTTATGTCAAGTGTAGTCACTTTCTTTCTTGGTAAATTTAATTATTTTTATCTTTGTTAATGCGATTAATTCTCAAAATTGATTCTAGCCATTTCAACTGTTCTCATTATTCGACTCATAAAGCGTTTGTTTTTGTGCGTCTATTCTGATAATCAACCTTCTGCAACAAATGTACAACTCTCAAAACAAGACCAACCTGCACACAAGAGTGATTCAATCATTTTGGATGAAATCGATTTGAATGAAAACAATAATCCAGAAGAAAGGCAACAGCAACCCGAACAGCCGGAAATCAATTCAAATCAGCCTGATAAATTAATTTACAGAAAAGTTTTTGTGAGTTAAATTAAATTCTAAATTCAATTTTATTTTAAACGTTTTGCTCAACAGGATGTTCTGTATTTTATTTGTACAATAATTTCGTTAATTAATTATTTCATCGATGTTTTTGAGTGAGATATTTTTTAATTAATTACAACTTAAAGTTAATTTTCTTATTTTTATTTTGTATTCAAGACCGTTTCACACAGCAGAACGATGTCAAATGTCAACCGACAATATTAGTCTACAAATTGATTTGGTTTTGAATTTATATTTTCTTCTGCATTTTCTTGTTCGTGTAAGTGACAAATCGCTAAAAATGTTTTATTTTTAAAAATTAACTTATTTATTTATTAGTTGCAATCATCTGCCGATAAATTGAATTTTATGATTAGACTTTATTCGGTGGTCGATTTTCTTACAATTCCTCCGTCAATAGTTTCACTTTACTTAGACAGAACCTGGATTGGTAAATTCATAATATTTTTTGAGTTTTGAAGAAATTAAAAATTAAAATTTAATTTTTAGGTTTACGCTCATTTCGTGCACTTGGTCTTGTATCATTTCCAGACATACTGAAAATGTTCAACATGTGGAAAAATGTCTCCTCTATTCATCTGATTCAGGTGGCCTCAATTGTTGTGTCCGTTTGCATCACTTCTATTGGGATGTTTGCTTTGATAATCAAAGAAGTTAGCCATTGACAATTTTGTAATATTTGATTTGTAGCGACCAAAAAATCAATAAACAATATTTAGATTTTTACTAATAAGCATTAAGAAAATGCTTATGTATGATATTAACTAGAATTAATTCTTTAAGATCATAAAATTAAATTAAAATCAAAGTAAACTTTACCATGTGAAAAGTAATTCGATATATCTATAACTATAGTTGGAGAATACAAAAAAGCATTCGGTTCCAAGCGTTTGCTGTTTTGAAGTGTTTCTATCCGAATCAAATTAAATTCGTAAATATCTAATAATGAAACATCAAACCACAAACCAACACTTGAAGAAACGGTTCAATTTATGTAATACTAGAATTTACTACGAGCAGTATAACTGAACGATTTGAGATTGAGATTACACGAATAAACAAAAACAACCAAGGATGAGACACCAAAATTAAAAAATCACTATCATTGCAATATGGAATATTTAATTTACAATTTACAAGACATAATTCTGTGTTGTTTGGGAAATAATGTTGCGAAACTTATGAAACGATTTTTTTATCCATTTTGATCAATTACATTGCCATCAATAGCAATAGGACTTATGAAGCTTTATGAAGTAAATTTCGCACAAAACATTAATCAAAAAATATATTTTTTAAAAGCACAAATGCTAAAAATAAAGCAATAATTTTGTCAAAATGTTGTGCTGAAGATTTTGCAACACAGATCTGTGATTTAGTATTAACGGTGAAATGAGTTTTGCATTCACAGTGATGTGAAAAGCACTCCGAATATGAATCCAAACGTTGACAGTCGGAATTGTTCGTACAATTGAGCAGTTCACAGTCCATTCGATTGCTTTTGGGCACTCTACCAAATTCACATTTGCATGTTTGATTCAAACAAAAGGTTCCAATACCACATTGAGAATTTTCAGTGCAATTTGAGTTGATAAATCGATTTCGAAAGATACATTTCTGAGTTTTGTCATCAAGTTTGTAACCGTCATCATAATCACAGGCACAGAGGCTGGTGCTGCCATTGCATTTGGCATGCGGATCAAAGTGTGTGCATTGGGAGTCTGAAGTACAATTTTTGACACCACAATTGATCAATCCTTTGCGGTCAGGAGAACATCCAAAATCACATTTACATTCTTTCATTTCTTGATCACAGAAAGCATTATCGCCACATTGAGTATCGATGGTACAGCTTGCGTTGATCAACTGGTGAGAGGGAAAACATTTCTGAGTCAAAGGATTAAGAACCCAACCAGATGCAGTGTCGCACACACAATACTTAGTACCATTACAAATTGTGTGCACACTGAATTGGGCACATCTCGAATCCATTGTACATTTGTACAAGTCGCAGTTGATTCCATCCTGTGTAGTGGTGAAACTCATCTTACATTGACACTCTTTTCCCATGTTGCAAATCGCATTTTGGCCACATTCAAAGTCGTAGCTACATATTGAGTTTATTGGCAGTTTTGCTTGAACGTTTACGATTGAGCAAATAACAATGAAAATTAGCGATACAAGAGATTTGAGCATTTTTTGATAATCACTATTCATACAAACTTGACTTGTAATTGTAACACAAATTTTCTATTTAACCACTACTGGAAAATAACGCCCAAAATAATAAAAATGTATTATGAAATTATGTGGCTTTTAATTGCGTTAATTTGTCGATAAATCAACAAAAATGATTAACCAATTTAATCAAACAAGTCAACAAATCTGAACATGTGATGATTTGCGGCTCAATGTGTTTACTGCTTTGTTATTGCCATCAATATTGGAATGTTCCTACACTGTAGGACCTACAGCAACTTGTTGATAGATTCATTTTGCAGTGTGTCTCAAAGTGTTTGTGCAAAGTGTAATTAACGATGGTCGTAAATACTATTTATGGCGAAGCAAAATGAAACATTAAGAAAAATATATTTCGCTAAAATAAGGATATCCCAGAAAATAACAATTTTGTATTATTTGAATCAAAACATTTTAATATGATTTATTGTTAATTTTGTTTGATTGTTGGACGAAACAATTTTATTGTTGGATTTTAAATGGACAAGCATGGGATGGCAAATGTATCGAAATTTTAATATATTTTACGCAATATTTTATTGACATTGAGGTTTTAAAATTTATCTCAGGCACAAAGAATCGTTTATTTTGGAAATACAATTTCACTCAGATTATTTTCCCCAACCACCACGTCCGCGTCCCCAACCACCACCGCCACGACCACCACCACGTCCCCAGCCGCCTCCACCACGTCCCCATCCGCCTCCGCCACGTCCCCAACCACCTCCACCACGTCCCCAGCCGCCCCCACCGCGTCCCCAACCGCCTCCACCTCGTCCCCAACCACCGCCGCCACGACCAAAGCCACCACCAAATTGAGCATTTACAGTTAAGGCGGCAATTCCGATCAGCAGGAGTACTGCAATTGCGAGGATGAATTTTCTATTCATTGTGATTGACTTCAACTTGAGTTTTTCTGTTTAAGCTGAAAACATAACTTTTCTCCAATTCCGTCTGGTTTATATAGAAAAATAAAAACTTTTTTCTAATAATAGATTATGAATGACCTTGAAATTAGTCACTACGTGACATCAAAAATATATTATCTCACAGTCTTATTGATATCTTGAGTTGTCAATAAAATAGTTGGAAAAATAAATTGATTAAAAAAGCCCAAATTATTTCTCCAATTAAAACAAGGAATATTTTGTGTGACTGTTTTCAAAAACACTTTGACAATAAAGAAACAGTTGAGATTCGAATAATTAAATTTCTCATTTGAGAAGGGTTTACCATGAGTTAAGATGGGTTAAACATGATTTGTTGATGAAATGATTCAAACATATCTTGAAGTGAACAAATTTTTCCATGAATGTGAATGACGTCATTGCATTGAATGGGCAAACAAATACAAAAACTCAACACGAAGGAGAAATTGGACACATTTGATAAGCATTTTTGTTATCAAGGTTGGAATGTTAAGTTTACCTACTTGAATCTGAGTTGACTGGCCTACTAATGTTATATTCATTCATTCATTCATTCATTGTCAAACACCACTATGTCCGTACTAATTATATAAAATTATATAATGTAAATTCGCTAATAAAGATGCACAATAAAGAAAAATCACTTTACTGAATCTTATTTCTAATTTATGATGTTTGTCCCACAAGTCCGCAATGTGTCCTTTTGTTGAGCTTATAAGCTTGTTCGCAGACTGAAGGCCAGCACATAAACATTTTCTGAATTACAGCGAACGAACGAGTGTATAGGGTTAGTGAGTAAAGGGTTGGGGTAATTTTGTATGCTAGTATTTACATATCTAATACATTAGCATATCTATGGTATGTCTATTATTTGTTTCAAAAGCATGCGGCATGTCTGTTTTAACTAAGTAGCCATTTCTTTACCACCACTCGTTACATCATGTGTAGTATCAGAGCTATAGTTTAATGCAACATTTGATTAATGTACAGAAGCAATTACTGCACGACATTGAAACAAAGATTGGATACTATTTAGCCAAGTCGTAACTTTGATCGAGCCTTAGTTCGACTGTCCAACAAATATCGCTTGAGTTCGACAGAGTCCAATTTGATAAATTGAAAAACTAACAAAAATGTATAACTCTAATGCCTATTATTATTATCATTTAACATATAATCATTTAAAGACTGTTTACATAATCAATACCTTCATGATGATCTATCGTTGGAATTGAAACAAATTGTTAGTTGATTAAATAATTCATCACGTTTGCAAATCGATTAAGAATTCTTTTTATTAATAAATTAATTTTAAGATATTCTCAAAAATTAAAAAAAGTTGTACTTTTTCACGAGGAAAATAATTTGATTAAAACCGCTAAATTATTTCTTCAATCCAAACGTGGAAAGTTTTTTGATTATGTTTTTATTTGATTAAGAGACAAGTCATTACTTCTCGTATTCAGCCAATTACGGCAATTTAAAGTTTAAAGATGAGATATAACTTCGAAAGATTCAAACACACAATCATGATCTGAGTATTAATTTTCCATTGCCGATATGAATGACGACATTGGACTTGGATGAGCAAACAAAGTTTATACCACTCGTCAATTACACGACAACTTTGATCAAGGTTAACAAAGTTAGTTCACTCAATATGACTTGCCAATGTCTCAATTGTCGTTATAAATAGGAAATCAAATTGTATCATATTGTACTTTAACGAATGAAACAGTGTGCAGCAAATGTTCTCTATTTGTACCCACTTGTAGATTAGTGTTGACGCTAATGGAAGAACAAATATGCATTTGCTCAAGATAAATATGTCAAGTTCTTTTACGCTACATTTTTATATTTGCATATAAATGTTTGCAAGTGCTAATGTGTGTTTATGCTCTGTTTTATGAATATCTTTCAAAATGGCTTTTTGGATTTTACTATTGCAAATTGTGCCACTGGTGGCTTTATTGTTGTAGTGAGTGATATTTTACTAAATAAAGCCTTTATTTATAATTTTACTTTACTTTATTTGTCTTTTTAAGTTATGTCCAGCAAAAATATAATTTCTGGTTAAAACTTGGTGTGAATGGACCAAAACCGGTTCTATTTCTGGGCAATCTATACGAAGAGATGAGTAAAGGTTTGTTGGTGGTCGAGTTGGAATGGTTTCGCAAATACGGCAAAGTGTATGGAACTTATTCTGGTTGGAAACCAGTTCTGACAATTTCGGATCCTCAACTGCTCAAACAAGTGATGGTCAAAGATTTCCCCGTGTTTGTGAATCGTCGAAAGAGGGAAATTCCAGACAAGGAGGACAGTAGAGTTATATTTATTCTTGAAGACGAAGATTGGAAACGTGTTCGAGCTATTGTTAGTCCTACTTTCACATCGGGCAAACTGAAAAGAATGAATTTGCTCATGAATCAATGTGTGGATAAACTGGTGGACTACTTCGAGAAAGTGTGTGGAGTCGATGGTGGCATAATCAACACCAAAGAAGTGATTGCTGGATTTACAGTCGACGTGATTGCGTCCACTTTTTTTGGCACTGAAACTGACGCGAATGGTGATGGGAAGAAACAGACTCCCTTCCTGTACCATGGATTGGGATTCTTTCAAATTAATCCATTGCGAGTGATTTCAGATTTGTTAATGCCAATGCCAGTCAAGCGATTTGTCAATTATCTATTTCCACAAGTGCATAGAAACTTTTTCCGTCAATTATCAAGACAAGTGGTCAAACATAGAAGAGAAACCAATTTCAAGCGAAATGATTTTGTTCAATTACTTATGGATGCTCACTTGTCGGATAGTGACTTGCAAAACACTAAATACGATCAGCTCACAGCTTCTGATGATAAAGATGGTAATGATTTGATTTGGTTTCATTTTTGCTAAATATTTGTATATTTTTCTAGATGATCAGAAAGACCAAACAATTTTCATCAAAAGCAAAAATACAAATTGTCTCGATGACGATGAAATCATTGCTCAGTGCATAGTATTTTTCATCGCTGGTTTCGAGACAACTGCATCCACTCTTTCGAATTGTCTTTTTGAATTGGCACAAAATTCACAAATTCAGGATCGCCTCAGCGTTGAACTCAACAGCTCCCTAGCAGATTATCACCCCAACTCCGAACAATACTATGACACTGTGATAAACCAAATTCCGTACTTGGAAGCAGTGATCAAAGAAACCCTTCGAAAGTATCCACCAGCACCTCGCATTGAACGTCGAGTTGGAGTGGACAATTATCAAATGGCTGGTTTTACTCTACAGAAAGACCAACTTGTGGCCATCTCAATTCACGCAGTGCACCACAATCCCGAGTACTATCCCGATCCTGAGCGCTACAACCCAGATCGTTTTATGCCAGAGAACAAGCATCTCCTAGTCCCCTACACGTATCTACCATTTACTCTCGGCCCACGAAATTGTGTTGGCATGAGATTTGCCTACCAAGAATTGAAACTTGGGTTAGCCAAAATTGTTGCTCAGTTTCGATTTATTCCAACCGAGGAGACCCCGGAGAAACTTGAATTTGCTAAATTTGGACTTGGCTTGATTAATGTTAGGCCATTTCCTCTTAAAATTGTTAAAAGACAATAAGTAAAATTGATTTTATTATTCAAATTGAACTAAACCTCCTTAAAAAAAAGTTTAAATTGGGAGTTTGCTCATAAATTTAAAAGACCCCTACATATTGTCTTTCGTGTTGGGAGCCTATTTAAAAAGGCCCGACGGGGAGGTTAATTGAACGTGTACATTATTTGTGCATTTATGTGATTGCAATTGTACCACATCTTAGATATTCCCTCAGTGGGTCCTGTTTGCGTTGGTACTTGACAACAATACAAACTTGTACGTATGATAAGATATATTCTTTGAGTATATAAAATGTTAAGTTTTCATTTTAGATTTTACAAGTCAAATTGCTTGATTGATCAAACATGAAACTTATTTTGTCCCTCAACTTGTTGGCCCTTTCCATTGGGCTGGCCACTCTGGCTGAAGTGGTTGACGAAGCTAAACTCCGAGAAGTGAGCCACGCTAATGATGAGTTCGACGTGCGATTGTTGCAAGAATTGGAACTAGAAAATGCTGGAAAGAATGTGTTTATTTCAGCCTTCAGTATTAGCTCGGCATTGACCATGCTGATGACTGGTGGTGTGAGCAAAACTTACAGTGAAATCCACGATACTCTTGGGTAATTATGGTGATTTCTATAATTGGTTTTATAACTTGTATTTTGTTTCATAGATTCTCCAAATCAAAATTCTCCAACAACGACATTCTATCCTCCTACCAACACTTGATGACCCAGTTGAACCAACAAACCAAGGCCAGTGGTAACACTTTGAGTGTGGCCAATGCAATTGCAGTTCAAAAGAACAAAGCTATTCTCGAGACCTACTTGAACTCAATCACCACCTACTTTGGTGCACAAGTTTTTACCGAAGACTTTGTGCTCAACAGCAAGAAAGCAACCAGTGAACTGAACCAGTGGGTCAGCGAGAAGACTAATGGCAAGATTCCTCATTTGTTCAGCGAGATTCCCACTAGCACAGTGATGATCCTGATGAACGCAATCTATTTCAAGGGAGTGTGGGATTATAAGTTCGAGAAGAACCAAACAATGAATGAGCCATTCCACTTGACCCGAGAACACAGTGAGGCAGTTCCCTTCATGGTACAGAAACACAAGTTGAACTATGCTCACTTTGAAGATGGTGAATTGTTGGAAATTCCATACAAGAACCGAACTCTCAGTATGTACATCTTCTTGCCCAACGAAGCCCGAAGCGCCAAGCAAATTAGTACACTGTTGAACACTCAGACTGTTCAACAACGAATCCAAATGAAACAACAACGCGATGTCACTGTTCATTTGCCCAAGTTCAAGTTCGAAGGATCGTACTCGATGGCGGGCACTTTGTCCAAGTTGGGCATCAACGCTGCTTTTGGACCTGGTGCTGACTTCTCCAACATCAACGGAGCTAAAGATCTAAGTGTGAGCGGAGTGGTGCACAAGACCTACATTGATGTCAACGAGGAAGGTTCGGAAGCTGCAGCTGCTACTGGAATTGTGGTCGGAACTACCTCCGTGGTTATACCCAAACCCCCTGTAACCTTCAAAGTTGACCGGCCCTTCATGTTCTTCATTCGAGACAATCAACACCAGCTGACCTTGTTCTCTGGTGTTATCAACAAGCCAGAATACAAAAACTAGTTTTGTTAACTTTTTAATCATTAAAATACACAAATTAATCTTATCGAAACGAGACTCATGGCGAGACAAGTCATATCTTTGATGATGATGGAAGTTGTTGACAGAACGATCACATGTCGAGCTTATAATTGATGATTACACTTTGAGTAGGTACTTGGAGTGTCACATCTCTTGTGCATTCTCAGGGGCAAATGTTTCCAACAATTTGAAAATATATGCAACATAGATTAAACAAATCTAAATCGTAAATCATCATCAATTAATAACACAATCATATCAAACGTACCTCAAAAATGATTCTATCAGTAATTGCTCCAGCTGGTCCAATACTAATGCCATACCTTTCATCAGTGTTGATTCTTTCATACAGTATTAAATATTTCATTTTATAATGAATAAATCTTGCGGGAAGAATTATTTGAGTTCTGAGTAGAAATTTTGCCGACTCGTGAATGACTTTACTTGATCGAGCCATTGGAATTGTGGTTGCCAAAAATATACAAATTTGAATCCAAAGAATAATGTAGCAAACCAGAAATTGCATTCCGATTATGTCGGGCATGCGTATTAGACGATACAACAAGTAAATGTTGATTGGAATGTTGATTACGGCAAGAATGAATGACACACTCGACCACAGTTGCTTGTTGACTGTCAGAACGATTGTGCTGATTCGAGTGTGTTCCACAAGAAAATGATTCAACGCGTAAATAGTCGCCAAATTGAATGACCATTCATTAGAACATTTAATGAGCATTCTATTTGCATTCCCAATATGGCCAACATAGAGAATCGATGAAGTGACCCCACAACAGACCACGAGCATCCCAATGCACAAAAGTCGAATAAGCAAGTAAACGTACAGAATGGCGTCAATAATCAATAAATAACGAAGAGCAATAGAAAAACTCTTCGTAAATACAATGTAATAGTAACTAACGATCAGTGTCGCAGAAATACCTTCAGAAGAATTTGAATCTTAGAATTCTAAATTAAATAAAGAACAAAAGCATCTTACTTGCGAAAGTTAAAATATATCTGCATGTAAATTCCATGACTATGATAGCTCTTACCAATGTTAGTCGCAATTTGTGTGAAATGGAAGGGAAATTCTGAATGCTTGAACAAATTTGAGTTTTTGTCTTTTTGTTAGTTGAAATTAAATTTTGGTATAATTTAATATTTTTGATCACCAACTCGTCGTAGATCTGCCAGGTGATTGTGTTAACAGGCGTGAAATACAATTTTGGTTCAATCAAAAGTCCAAACAAGAGGAGCATTATAAAGGCCAATTGATAGAAGTAATCTTTGCCGGATGAAAATAATTTGAAAAATTGCATAAACAGATCGCACTTGATAGTGGGATACTTTTGGGGATCGTACACAACCAACATGATATAAGAAAATCGAATTATGTAGAACAAATAGATTGACATGTTGAGACAGTGGACCAATTTGTAATGGAACGAATTGTGCTCTTTAATGATGTGATGAAGCTGGTTGCAGTAGAATCGATGTGCGAGAGCATTCTTCCTAAACCACAAGAACCAGTTGAATGGCAAAACAAAGCTGGCCAAACAAAACGTTCCCATATAGACTGAATCCATTTCAAAAGGTTTTAAAAATTTTATTAGAAAATTATATTTTGAAATATGTCTCTAGAATTTTAAAATTCAAAATACTTTATAGCATTGGAATAAATTATTAAATTCTGTAACTTTATCAATCATGTATGAGTTGAAATTCACCACAATTAATCATATTTGTTTATACATTTGAATTTTGGAATGCACGTAAAATACATTTAGTACTTTGAAAAAATTCCAAATTTAAATTATAATATTTTCCCATTAAATACCAAAATGTACTAATGTTAATTTTGTTTCATTCCATTTTACGAGAATTGAGTTTTGTTTTACTCTTTGAACTTAAATAAAGCAATAAAAACATCACGACATTTAAATAAAAGCATTTTTATATCCAAAATTTAAATTTAAATTTTATTTTACCTCCTTAATTGCCTCACTTTTATGACAATGATCGTCAAAATTGTACATCGACATTGTAACAAAGTAACCTTTGTCGTCATTTAAATGACATGTTGAATCCACATAATCTTGCACACCAAGGTCACTACTCTGTAATCGGCGATTAGTAATCGCGTACAAATGAATTTTGCAATTTTCTTTAACCTTTCCAGATAAGACAACCCAAAAATAGCATTCACTAATCACTAGAGCTTAACTTGACATTAGGTTGTTGACAGTAAAAGGAGAAATGTTTTTATTTTTGCTGAGACAATAACTTAGGGACATCACGTATTCAACAAAACAAAAACAAAAGGGTTATGTTTTTATTGGCAAATATCTCTCTGTCATTGCGTTTGTGGTTTATTGCTTAATTAAATGCTATTTGGACATTTAGATGTAATTTTTATTGTTTTGGTTATCTCAATGTCTTAGAAATGACATTTTAATTTTGAGATGTCAATGCATTTTGAGCAATATAAAAACGGTGCAAAAAATTAAATTAAAAATTATTCAACATTTCTTTTTTTGGTTAATATTTCTGAGTACCAACCACCATCATGAAAGCTGTTGGTTTGATTCTCGTGCTTTGCCAAATTAATTTGATTTTGTCCCAAGATCCGGACATAAGTCGAACTACGGTAAGTTTTTTCTGTCTTGAATTTAAATTGTGATGTTTCATTATGAAATTAGTGTGAAATCGTGATTGCCCGTGGGTTTGCATGCGAAATTCACTATATCACCACAAATGAAGGATACATTGTTCAGGCTCATCGCATTCCTAATGAAAACAAGAAACCAGTGATCCTGCAGACTGGTCTCATTGGAACATCGGCTGATTTCATATTTGCATCGGAAACGGTTTCCGAAGATCCGGCGGTGATTGGCCAGAACATGGGAATTGAACTGTTCAAACAGGGCTACGATGTTTGGATGACCAACAATCGTGGAAACATTTATGGACTCAATCACACGACACTTGACCCTGACCAGAAGCCTTTTTGGAGATTTTCATTTGATCAATTGAGCAAATATGACGTACCGGCGTACATTGATTATGTACTTAGTACTACCGGTCAAAGTAAAACAGGTTTTATAAGAAAAAATCTCATAATTCATTTTTCATGCAGGCAAACTCCATTTTGTTGGCCACTCTCAGGGAAGTGCGGTCATGTTTGCGTTACTTTCGCAAACAAGTGATTACAACGACAAAATTGAGTCCTTTACAGCCATATCTCCAATCACGCGAATTGGATTTGCGACCACTTCATTTCGTGCATTGATCATTGGTTTAAAGCCAACATTATGGTAAAATGTTCAATTGTTGTTACATTTAAAATTACATTCGAATATTTTCAGGCTCGGAGGGGAGGTTTTTGCGAAGAATGTATTGACCTCAACACTAGTTCCACTTGCTTGTGGTGTTGACATCATAAATGCCTTCTGTCAAGGTGTCTTCTTTTCGGTGACTGGTCCTGATGCTTCACAGTTGAATTCGGTATTTTAATAACTAAAACTTTGAATCAAATAATAAGCAAAAAAAATATTACAGGCCCGTTTACCTGTCTACCTAGCTCACATGCCGAGCAGCACATCCGCCAAGAACTTGTTGCACTTTGATCAACTTTTCAATTCAAACAAATTTCAAAAGTACGATTATGGATGGTTTGAAAACTTTCAAAAGTATGGCTCATTAAGTGCCCCTGAATATCCATTGACTAGCATTAGCCACCCAAATGTTCATGTTATCTATGGCCGCAATGATTTGTTTGTGCCACTGAGTGGAGTGACCGCACTCAGGAGCGATCTTGCTGGCATTAATGCCAATTTTTACGAAATATCAAATCCATTGGCTAACCACATGGATCCATTGATTGGCATAGACGTTGCGGTGGAAGTCAATAAGAAGGTTATTCAAATTCTGAATTCGAATGCTTGTGGTGGAGGTGGTGGATTAAAGGTGTGCTAGTTTTGCTATAATTTTGATTTATAAAGAAATTAAAATGTATTAATCAAGATTAATTGCGATTGTATTCAACAATTACAAATTTGTTCAAGTTTATATTGTCAATGCGGTTAATGACTAGAAGTAAAGTAAATAAATTTACTTCAGAAGGTTCACGTTTATTATGGCTTAGTTACACAATTGATGTCAAAGGCATCAAAAGTTTATAAAAATGATTTATTGTTTTAGGTTGCAACATCAATACTTAAATAATACTATGTAACTCATTGCCTAAATCGTAAGCCTTAAATCTTGTGGATCAAGTTCAGTTACCTATTTGGCTATTAATGCACATTAATTAACAATAAATAAATTAGCACATAAATTATTGCGGTTAACTTTAATCTATTTTTATGGAAGGTCAAAATGTACATGTCCTATTGGATTATAATTATAATTAAAGTCGAATTAATAAAATAAAATTACTTGAAAAAATAATCGTTATCATTAATTAAACATGTCGATATACTTGAACTTTTAAAAATCATTGTCTTAATTAATCATTTTATTATTTTTAAAATGTCAATAAATGACATTTATAACATACTTAGTTTGACAAATTCTAGAAAATTATTTAGAACTTAAACAAAACTCATATTTTCAAGAATTTTTGACATTGGAAAAGTTATAGAGATAATGGATGAACAGATATAATTATAAATTATCATTTTTGCCCAATAAAATACTTTAAAATATTTTCTATTTGTTTCTTGCTATAGCTATTGCTTGCATGAGTATAAGAAAAACTTGAAACTTAAAACTTAAAACTTAAAAATGATATTCAATTTTTTTAAGCGAATCAAATCATTTCTAAGCATTTATGTTAAATTTGTTGTTTGTCTTTCTTTTAAATGTAAGTTATTGAGCAATTTCGATTATTACCGCAATTACTACAAACACTGGACTTACTACATCAAACACGGAAGTTATGATGAGAAGTTCACATTGAAACTCAAACTGTGTCAATGTGTGCTTTTCTTGGCTGCTCTTCACAAGACCGTTCTACTCTTATTCCAATCGCAAATGTCCCACCTTGTAAATGTGCTCCACAACAATTCAGTCTATTTTGAAGGTCTGTCGGCGCATTACAACATTTGGTTTGTCTTGTTTGTGCTGTACAGTTGGTACTGTTTGGACATGATGTATAATCATAACTTTGGCATTACAGCTCGCTTTCTGTATGCAGCACTGATACAACAGAGAAATGTTGGCTTGTTTTGGAAATACTTTAAAAATGAAAAGTTGATCACTCGACAAATTAACCGATTTTTGACCAATCAATATAGACCAAAGACTATTGCGCAACACATGAGAATGAGTTCCATTTGGGTCAGAAATGTGTTTCAAGTTGTGTTTATCTGTAATTGTAAGTTAAATATAATTTTAAATTTGTTTAATTTTGATTTGAACTCATTTTAGATATTTATTCAATACTTAATCAAATCAATGTCTATCACATTTTGATTTATCACGATAAATTCAGCACTTCAGCATTTTATTTTATTTACTTAATATTTCTAACAACCGAACTTGTCCGTTTATTGGTCACAACTCTTGTAATCCATTCTTTGGTCTTGTCTGCCATATTTGCAATATTAGTCATGTGGATGAGTTATATCAAACTGTGTCAAATTGAAAAATTTGTTCATAGGATCAAAGTGGATAATTTCAATTCAAGTAAATTAAAACTATTTCTCAAACATAATGTTTTGTCACTTGAATTTCTCAAAGATATTAACCGAATTTATGGTCAACTAGGACTTGTCTTTTTATTGATCAATATTCCTTCAAATGCATTAATTGTAATGCTTTTGTTGATAAACCAAATGAGATTGTCTTTGAAAATAATTATTTCCATAATTTGCCTATTTCAAATGTTTTTCAATTTTGTCATTTACTTGACAACAGCAGTGATCAGTTTAAAGGTTCTTCGACCTGCAAAACGAATGATCAGGGTTTTGTTGTTCTCGCCTAAAATTAATAAAAACTTGAAATCGAAACACAAACTGTCTCTCTACATTGAACAATTTCATACACGAAATCCATACACAGTCAATTATGGTAAATATGGAAAGATCACTTTTGCATCTTTTGGGAAGGTAAGTTTTGTGTGTGCTTTTAAATTTTTGATTATTAATTTACTTTATATTTAGCATCTATTTTATTATTTCCGCTTTCTAATATTCGCGTATCGATTTTTGAATTCAATTTAAAATGTATTGTCTTTATTGAAGTTGATGGTAAAATTTGTTCAAACTCAAAAAGCTCATTTATACCTTCAATTTTGCTTGCAAATGACACAGCCAAATCTACTTACCTCTAAGATAATTAAGACCTAAATTTAGACCTTAATATGTTCACAGCAACGGCTTTAATCAGCTTATCTGGAAAATATGATTTATTATTGTGCATAAATGCATCAACAAAAATAATGCTGAAGCAATGTACGTTCTCATTAAGTCTTAAGGATTTGAGTTGACAAACCAGTTTGGTCCTGAAGTAGGAGGCTGCCGCCGGAGTTGCTGGTTAACCATCGTCATTCAATTAAATCGGGCAACCAACACAATCCACTAATAACTGGAAAGTAATTGCAATTGGCCAATAAAAAATCCAAAACATGTGTGGGATCGTAAGAACGCTCGTACCATAATTAAACTATGGCTCAAAAGTAAACGTAAACTCGGTTATTCAATTGTGCTATGTCAACTGGTAATAAGCTCTTACGACAGACACTACCTGAATAAACCTTTCAAAGACTGGAGACATTACATCACTTTCGTTTTGTACTATCAACAATTGCAATCAAAGTTGCATCTCACCAAGACAATTGACTAACTCATGATATTTTATGATATTTTTGAAAAATCACTCACAAATCAAATTTTACAAGATTTACAAGATTGCAACCAATCGTAGCTTTACCAAAAGTTGCTTCCGCCAAGGGCCTTGGCCAAAGGCAATTAATGGTTATCGACTTGACTCAAGCGCGTTCAATTTGGTATGAAAACATATTTCATATTTTTGTACTTATTTTTACTTTACTTGATTTCATTTATACAGGCCATTAACATTCAAAGCACTTTATTCTTGAAAATTGTTAAAAGCCATCATCGTTAGTAGACTCTAGAAACATTTCTGTGTTGATGATTCGAAAGCAATTGTAATTAAAGTTTTTCCTGATTTGAGCATTTGTTTTCTTGTTTGGCTCACTAATCCTGCTTTGGGTGATATCATGATAATAGTCACTCTGAGGTCCTCTGCTGCTAATATTATTTGAGGAGTCTCTGATTACTATCACTAAGCACTCGACCATCACCACCACCTGGAGTTGTTTTCTCATCGATTATCATATTGATCGTACATTGCATCGTATATTCTTTGAGGGGTAATTGTGTACAAGTGTGTGGTCTTGAACGTCAATTGAGATTTGAGATGAAAGATTATGATATTGTTTAAAGGTTAAATAAGATGCAAATTTTTGCGTGCTGGACCACATTTTGTACACAACTTGCAAATGTTAACCATGAAACCAATTTTGACTCTAACTTTGTTGGCCATTTCCTTTGGACTTGTTGTCCTTCAGCATGTGAAGTTGGACATACCTGTAGTAAGTCCTGTTGGAAGCCCAAGCAAACTGCTTCAAGTGAGCCATGCCAATGATGACTTTGATATGCATTTGTTGCAATCACTCGAAGCGGAAAACGCTGGTCAGAATGTGTTTATTTCTGCGTTTAGTATCAGTTCCGTGTTGACGATGCTCATGGCCGGTGGTGTGAACAAGACTTACAATGAAATTTACCAAACTCTTGGGTAAAGTTTAAAACGTTTGATTTTTAATTTAATTTTAATATTGATAATTTGAAATAGCTTCACAAAGTCGCACTTTTCCAACAACGACATTCTTCAAGGATACCAACAGTTGTTGGGCAACTTGAATCACCCGACCAAAGACAGCGGAAACACACTCAGCATTGCGAATGCGATTGCCATTCAGAAGAATCGAGCAATTTTGGAGAGTTTCATGAACAACATTACTACTTACTTTGGAGCTCAAGTATTTGCCGAGGACTTTGCCACTAACAGCAAGAAGGCAGTTGATGAGCTGAACAGTTGGGTTAGTGAGAAAACTCATGGAAAGATTCCTAAATTGTTCGGAGAACTGCCACCTGAGACTATCATGGTTTTGATGAATGCCATCTACTTCAAGGGAAGTTGGGATACCAAGTTTGAAGAGAAAAACACCAAAAATGAACAGTTCCATGTTACTCGGGCACAAAGTGAATCGATTCCATTCATGACTCGAAGTGGAAAGTTGAACTATGCAGGATTTGAAGATGGCGAACTACTCGAAATTCCGTACAAGGAACGCACCATGAGCATGTACATTTTCTTGCCCAAAGAAGGAAATACCAGACAGGTCAGTTCTTTCCTTGCAACCCAAACTCTTGAACAACGAATTCAAATGCGCGATGAGCGAGATGTGATTGTACACTTGCCCAAGTTCAAGTTCGAAGGATCGTACACACTGAAGAGCACTTTGGCCAAACTAGGAATGGCAACATCCTTTGGCATGGGCGCAGATTTCTCCAACATCAACGGACAAAAAGATTTGCACGTCTCGGAGGTGGTGCACAAGACTTTTATTGAAGTGAACGAGGAAGGATCAGAAGCTGCAGCTGCCACTGGTGTCATCATTGTCACTGACTCTGTGCACATTCCAATGCCACCGGTCACCTTCCGAGTGGATCGACCATTCATGTTCTTCATTCGAGACAACCAGCAACAGTTGACTTTGTTCTCTGGTGTCATCAACAAACCAGAGTACAAAAAGTAATTTTTGTTGTTAATTAACTAAAAGCAATTAATACTTTATTTTGAAATTAATGATTTTAATTGTTCAGTAATTATTATTTCTATTATTTCCTGAAGAAACAATTTATCTAAATTATTTAATTCATTAACAATTATTTAATAATTTCCAATTATCATTAGGGAAAAACATGTTTATACACAAAGTCAGTTGAAAGCGCAATGCACGTGGACAAGTAAATGTAGTAAACAAGATAATTGCATTAAACTCAAGGGCACAATCACCCGCCTTGCTACAAGATGGTAGCTAATGTTTATAAACATCAAGCATAACATCTCTCCATATTTAAAACCATTTGTAGCCACATTGTCATTGTTGTGTTCGTTGTTTTGTGTTATCAACCAAATGTGTGGGTATGTTCCACTAAGAAGTGAGTTTTTCGTCTTGGTCGTCTAACACCGAATGCAATGCATCGAACGTCTGTCAAAAAAACACCAAAACAACAAAATAAAATAAAATGCTTCAAATCATCATTTTGGCAATTTCGTTGTTAATTTGTGTTTATTCGTAAGTAGATTTTATTTGTTGTTTTATTAATTTGTTTTAAATTGTATTTTTTTCAGATATTTGAACTACAAATACTCGTATTGGTCTATTCGTGGTGTGAAAGGACCGTTGCCCATTTATGTGATTGGAAATGTTCACACTCGTGGGATGAAAAGTCCTGCCGATTTAGAGTTGGAATGGATGAAGAAGTATGGCAAGTTTTATGGTGTCTACAATGGGATGAAGCCAGCTCTGATTGTGCTCGAACCAGAGCTGATCAAACAGATTCTGATCAAAGATTTTCCAATGTTCATCAATCGACTCAAGTTGAATATATTTCATGAAATGTGGAATCAAAATTTGATATTTGCTTTAGATGACCAGTGGAAACGAGTCCGCACAATTACGAGTCCCAATTTTACCACCGGAAAATTGAAACGAATGTATCCACTGATGAGTGAGTGTGTGAGCAAGCTGACGAATTATTTGGACGATTTGGTGGACAATGGAAACGGAATTATGGACACTAAAGAAGTGATTGCGGGATTCACGATTGACGTAATCGCTAGTACTTCATTTGGCACAGAAACTGATGCCAACGGAGATCGAAACAAAGCGAATCAATTTGTTCAGAATGGCCGAAAGATATTCGACATTGATCCAATGAGAGTGTTTGCTGTTTTTGTTTTTCCCAAATGGTTGCTGCGAATGATGGACATGAAAACGTTTTTAAATCCAAAATTGTTTGATTTTTTCATTAACTTTACAAAACATGTTTTGGATCAAAGAAAATCTGGTGTGGTTAGCAAGAGAAACGATTTCGTACAACTTTTGTTGGATGCGAGTGTTGATGAGAATGAGTTGAAAGATTTGAATTATGAACATTTATCGATTGATGATGAAAAAGGTTCTGTTATAAAGTGGTTTATTGACTTATTCACAATTTTTTATTTAAATTAGACGATTCAATTGATAAAATTGAGAGCTCCTCCAAATCCAACAAGAAAACACTAACAGAAAGTGAAATAATTGCTCAATGCATTGCATTCTTCACAGCAGGATTCGAAACAACCGCATCAGTAATTTCGTATTGCTTGTTTGAATTGGCCCATAATGGTGAAATTCAAGATAAACTAAATCAGGAAATCATTTCATCTCTCTCGCAATTGGATGAAAAATCCGATTTGTACTTAGAGACTGTGATCACACGAATGCCTTACATTGAAGCGGTTGTGAAAGAAACTCTCCGTCTGTATCCCTCAATAACTCGCCTGAATCGCACTGTGGAATGCGACAAATACAATCTAAATGGAATTGTGCTCAACAAAGATGATCTTGTGGAAATTCCAGTTTACGCAATTCACCACTGTCCAGAATTCTATCCCGAACCAGAACGCTTTAACCCAGACAGATTTCTACCAGAGAATCGTTCTAAACTTATTCCTTACACTTATTTACCATTTGGTGCTGGACCACGCAATTGTATTGGAATGAGATTTGCCTATCAGGAGATTAAGCTTTGTTTGGCTAAACTGTTATGCAAATATCGATTTGAAGTGACGCCCGAAACACCAAAGAAATTAACATTCAAAAATGGCAATCCTCAGTTGAATGCGCATTCATTTCCGTTGAAGTTCGTTCCCATTAATGATTTTGTAAATAAATAAAAATATTTAAAAAATGGCAATAATCTTAATTGTAAGTTATCTGAAATGTTCTCCAGTTGCGAAATTCTTCAAAGGATTCAAGCACTCAAACATCGTAAACAATTTGGTCAAGAAAATTAAAAAGTTTTTGCTAATTTTTAACTTAACAATATAGCAGTAAAATGTTTTCTTTTACGGTTATTGGCCAGCTTGGCTAGAACAGCATAACAGACTTTCAACACTATATGAACAGTAACAGAATTGAAAAGAGCACTGTTACAAGCAAATCAAAATTTCATAATAAAGCTAATGATCGGCTGCACTCTCAATAAACACATTGACATAGTAGATATTAATATTTATTGACACAGGACCATTTGACCGTGTCATAAAACGTTCTAAGCTTTGCTCTGGGTAGTCAGCGTTGGTAAACCGTACAATAGAAGCTGACAAAGTGTCCGTTAGCCATAAAACGATTGCTTTACGGATACACTCGATAGACTGTTGGTGCCTGTGACATCGTCCACTCTTGACTGCCAGATGGAAGCCATTAATGCTTGGGAATGGAGCTGCTGGTCTGTTAATCTCATTCAACTGGCCAGCTCTTTGATTGCCATGTTGGCGTTCATAACATTTGTATAAAGGCTTTAAACTAAAATCTTTGCATGTGTTATAATCTTGCAATTCAACTGCCAGAACCAATATAGATGCACATGGATGCACCATAGTATCTCGGTCTTCTAGTAATGTCTCCAAATGGACTTGCTTTATTGGAACAAGTAGTGGTTCAGTTGGGTAATGTTCAGCAAAGCATAAAATTTGAATATTATTAAGTGCCATTAGGGATTTTCAAAGTGTCCTGCTGCGAATATCACTTGTCCATTTACGGTGATGCACAGTCGCTGAGTCGCGTATCCAGAGCTTCACGTTTAGTAGGTTTGGCCCATAATTTTTGATTAAATGGCCGCATTGCTTTAATTTTACTTCTCTATAAGCACTTTCTACTGACAATAAATCCAATATTAAATTTAATGTGCTTATCTGCGAGGGATGGAATTAGAATTAAAGAAGTAAAAATTAGGTCAACTTACAGATGGTATCTTAGTAATCAAATTCTGAGTGTACTCATCAAGTTCTTGTGTAGTTGAATACAAAGTTCTCAGCGCCCATGTATGAGTGATACAATGTGGGATAAAACCGATCGGAAAATTCCTTGACTGTGTTTTTCATAGGGTGCCACATAGGTGAGGCTTTGCACATATAAATTGAACAAGAACCAATGAAAAGGAAACTTTTTTTCGTCGAGCTAAGGCTTGCAATTTCTGCACATTAGTAGTAATTATATTATCAACGGGATAATAATATAGCTTGTACAGTTGCATGCGGTCAAGAATTTCTTCAGTGGTCCGGTTCGCTTGAGCTTGCACTTGATTGGGCAAGTTCATCAGGGTAAATACCAAAAATATGACGACAAATTTCAGTAAATAAATCACAAAAGAATTAATTTAAATCACAAGGGCATACAATTTATAATAATCTTTAAATCTTTTCACTATACCAGAAATTTTGGAAATCGATGAGTTTTTAAAGTAATTCCCAAAGATTCTAATCGAAACATTTTGTTCTACATTCATTAGATTTCTACATTGGCGCAAACTCAATGCAAATTTTAATATTATTTTATTTTTAATTTTTCTGGAACATTGTAGATTCAAAATTTTGGAGACTAAATCAGAAATCATAACTGACGATTAAAATGACGATTATTCTAAGAACATTATACTACTTTTCTACAGAATCTAGGTAAAATACTCAAACGCTCAATCTATTACCTTTTTAATGACTTTTTTAGCTTCCCAGAGGTCCAATTGTCCAAACACGTAGTGTTTCTAATAGAGGTCTCAAATTTCTACAATGGCTGGTGAAATGGATTCTACATCCGAACCAAATGCTCCTCTAAAAATCTTGATCTACCAGACAATGTCTGCAAGGCGGATCTGTCGCCACGTATTCAATTTGTGAAATTCCAATTGTTATGTCCGTTTGCCTTACTTCCATTAGGGTTATAATCTTAATATACAAAGAATCGATGCTCAGCAGGATTTTATTTTAATAAACAAAATTTTAATAAAATTTTAAATTGTCAATTATCAGGAATACTCTTCATTGTAAAGGCAATGTTGTCTCTATTATATCTCTCTTGTTTTGCTTGATATTTACGGTAACCAAAAAAGCCTCCCAATGCCACCAACACAAGAAAGAGTGGAACCAATATTGCAGCGGCTATTTGTCCTCCTGTTTGTTTTATAAAGATTGGTTGATTTTTTAAAATTAAATAAATTAAAAACATACCTGAACTTTTGTCTTTTCTTGGTTTGGTAATTGGTTTTTTGCTCACCGTTTCTGTAGTGACTCCATCGGTGATGCTATTTGTTTGAGGTAGTTGTGTTGTGGTTCTAATTGCAAATGGTTTCACAGTAGAGCGAACACAGTTTTGATCGAAACTAATGTCGTCCACTGCAATTCGCGATTGATTCGTGCCTAGGGCACCTCGAAACACAAATTGAAATGGTTGACTTGATGTGAACTGTGCCACTGCTTTGTTCCATCGTTGCTGTAATTCGTCTTCGACGTTGAGTTGCACTTTTAAAATTGGTTTTGACTCGAGGCTACTTTGATTCGCATATCGAATATGGATTGATAAATGTGTTAATGTTATGCTGATTGGTTCGCCATTGATGAAGTAAAAGAAACGCATTCGACATTGCTGATCAGTTGATGTGGTGATCATTGGTGTGTAAAAGTTTGCAACATTTGTGACTTGTGCTTGTGCAGTTTTGCCTTGGATGGTTTCCAGGGCTAAATATCGACCAACATCATTTCGCCTAGTGTTGTCAATAGTCGGTTCGTAGGTGTCTCGGTTCAAGGATGTTCTCACATTCCACTCGACATTAGACCCAGTCTGTCCATCGTTTTCCATATCTTCCGTTTTGATTCCACACACCGAATACAAACCAATCAGTTCAAAATTACATCGAATCAACTTGTTACAGTCCAACTCGTCACTTCCATCACCACAGTCATTGACATAATCACAAATGTCATCCTTGCTAATGCAAAATCTGTTTTTCTTGCACATGAATTGATCGACTGAACATGACTGATTGTCTGGAAGCGGTTTTGGCAATGAACAGTTGCTGAAAAGAATATTGTCCACAGCCATAACTTCTGTAGTTCCATAATCGAGATGACCAACAATGTCTGTCATGAATTGAGTGATTCGTTCGCCAATGTGCACTTTAGCTGAGCGCCATCCACTTGAAGCTGACACATGTGAAATTGTGTAAATTGTTGCCCAATTTACCTGGTCGGATCCAATTCGAACATTGAGAACGTAATTGTATTTAGCCCGAATGTAATAATCGAATTGCATTAAACACGACTTGAACGCATTCTTCAGGTACATGCTTGGGCTTTGGTAGTTGAGTGCTGCTTCTGCATTGCTCTGCATTCCTTCAATCGGTTGGCTTAACATGAGGTAGTGACCATTTTTATTTGCACTTCCATCAATTGTTGGTGCATTCAACTTGTTGGACTCGTGTGCATTTGTGAGCAACCACCTTTGTGCGCTCGTGCTCATATTTGTCCAACCACAAGGTGTGCCCGATTCAAAGTCACAATTGCCACAGTTCACTTCATCTATTCCACTTGGACAGTCACGTACAAAATTACAAATCTTATCTTGCGTTATTGAAAGTCCATTTTCGCATATTAATCCATCCGATAAACACTGACCTGGCATGAGAAGTATGTCATCGATTGCAATTAGTCCTTTTGAGTTGGGATCAATCGATCCTTCAATCAAAAGTTGCACTTCATATGTATCTGCCAAAAAAGTTTGATTCAAAGTGATCGAAGTTTGCGACCAAGTGTCTGTTTGTTTTGTAGAAATTATCAAGATTTTCACTGTTCGATTATTGTTTGACCATGATGTCCCAAAACGAACCAAATACAAACTCAAACCAACCTCGCTGGAAGTCAAACGCGACCATAGTGACAAACAATAAGATTTCTTTGGATCCACATCACGTGGACCAGAGATGATCTTTGATGTAATTTGGTTCGATTGAACTGAACGATATGTAGTGAGATACAAATATCCTCCACCAAATGCATCTGTTGTGTGATCGTAGCGGGGTCCAGGCCAAGATGGATCTTGGGATGGTGCTATTGTTGATAAAGTAAGACATTAAGTAAAATACAATAAACTTTGACTCTTACCTTGAAATATACCAAAGTTGTATTGACTTGTGGTTTGATCATTGAACGGCGAATACGAACAAACTCGTCCATTTTCAAAGTCACAATTGATCGCTTCTTGGCATCGATGTCCAAGCACAGTAATGTCGTCAAGTGCCACAAAAGATTGTTTGTCTGGTTGCTTCATCATGTAGAAGACAACTTTGTGGTCATATCGAACCTGCTTGTTGATTTCGGCAATTGTCCAAGTACTCTTGGGACTAGAGATTTTAAGCAAAATTAAAATTTGAAAATTGTTTGCATTTAAACTTACTATTTAGGACTCCACACATTGAGAGCATTTTGATAGTAATAAGTGAATGAGTTCTCAGGCGCAGTGAATAGTTTCAGGGTGGCATTGCCCACAATTTGATATGCAAATCGAATGCAACTGGGAGATATCTCATCACTTGGAAGATTCATCACAGACAGTGAGTCAATGTAAGTAGTTGGCGCAAAAGCGTTTCTATTCATAAACAGAAAATATGATCCCTCGACGGTGTTGGTAGTGTGGTCCACTGGAGGACCAACAAAGCTGTCTGCATTATCAGCAAAATGAGGCGTATAGATTTCACCAATTCCATTTCGAATTGGCTGCATAAATTCCATTTCGAGATCTTCGTATCCATTGGCAAATGTGTATGTGTAGTCATGTTTATGTTGACACTTTCCAGGTCGAACCATAATGTCATCAAGAGCAAAGATGGAGAATTGTTTCGAACAAGCCATGCTAGGAACATATCGAATTGACAACGATATTGCTGTAAACAAATAATACAAATGAACATTAGTTGAAAAAAATTACAAACTTACTATTAACTTTATGTTCAGGACTGTACTCAATGTCAGTTTTCAACAAATTCCATCTCTGCCGATTTTCAATTGCCGATGAGAATCGATTCAGTACCACAAAGTAATTGGGCAATTTCATGTAAAAGTTCAACGAAAACGGCACTTCTCCATCTTCATAGTACCACAAAGTGAGACAGTGGTCCTTATCAAATGTGGAATTTATTGTTGATTCAAGTAGGAATGTTCTGTCTGTTTGGGTATTATTGCAGGATTGTTCTTGAAACATTAAATATGTTCCATTTGCAGAATTATAAGTGTGATCGTGTGTGGGAGCGTAATTGTTGCTTTCTGTGGTGTATTTTGTCAATTGGTTAATCGAAAAACAACAAACAAAAGCTACTTACGATTTAGAAAATTCCCGACTTTCCAAGCAGATTGGTTATACCTCCAATTGCACTGACCGCTGTCAAAGTCACAATCGAGATTTTTCTCACTTGGCGGAACTTGAGTTGTTGTGCTGGGTCCTTGGTTTTTTGCATCGCACTCTCCAGGTGTAAGCTGAATGTCATCAATTCCAATATCACTTTGTACATCTCGACTGTAAGTTCCTTCGATTTGTATGACATATGCCACTGGAATTTGATTAAATTGATGTTCAAACTTTTTCCACATCAGAATGCGCGTCGTATTCACTTGAACAACTGTACTTTTACGGTGAGTTATATCGACCAGACGGACTTTGAATGCCGCTACATTGTCGAGGGATGATCGAGCAAAGTAGTACAGACTAAAGCACATTGTTCGTAAGTTCATTCTTATGAGGGGACTTTTCAGTACTGAAAACGCATTTGTATGCATTTGTAATGGCATCACCAGATAATTGCCCGCATCGCTCATTGTTGTGTGATCGTATTGCAGTAAACCACCTTTGATGTAACGGGAATTTGGATGAATTCGTAACCAGAGCACTTGTTTGGCATTATTTCCAGGTAAATTAGTCCAGCCACACGTGTCTTGGTAAAAAAAACACAATGATGACTAGAATTCAAATAGACTTGACTTACCTCTTTCAAAGTCACAATTTCCTTGCAACTGACAAAATCCTTGACTAAAGCGAATATCGTCAATCATCAGTTGTGAAGTAGACTGGCCCAGTAAACCATTGATCTCAACCACAGTGCTGTTTAAGCTGGTAAAGCTCATAGCATACATTGACCAACTATTGAGTTGACCATCGTTGAATGTGTCCACAATGGAAATGTTACCCGTCCATGCATTGTGTGTATTGTTGATCTTCACCGAAAGTGTTGTGACATTGTCCTCCATTTGCAATTCAAATGAATTAGCTGACATGTAAAAGAAGAATTGCAAACAAAATGGTTGGATGAAGATGTTGGTTTGGTTGAATATTGACAGCAAAGACATTGGTTTAGACATTGACACTGTTTGACCTGGGACCGTGTCCTGCAGAAAGTGTCCATTCGTTGTGTCAGTTGTGTGATCTTTCAATTTGACTGAATTGTCATTACGTTTCCATCCATTTGATTGTACTTGCCAGTCGCAAGTGTTCACTTCAAAATCACAATACTCACTACTGACCACTGGACAACTTGTGTTAGACAGGTCGAAATCGTCGAATCCAATAATACTTTCGGCATCAACTTTCACCACAAATATTAGATAAAAATCATTAGTTTGTGCACTAATGTCAACATATTTTTGATTCCAACTTCTAGTTTCTGACTGTGTGGTCTTCCAAAGTGCTTTATAGTCTACGTCAGATGTTGCGGATGCATTTCCACTTTTCGATGCATACAAGCCCATAAAAGAGGAAAGGTCTATTGAAAGGAAATAGTACCAAAAGGTAAAACAATAAGTTTGTCCTGCTTTTAGTGGCACAATAGTCGACAAATAATTTGTTTCCGAGATGCCAGGTTGTGTTGTGAGCCATGTTCCATAGTTTTTGGACTTTGGAACCTTCATGATGGTGTGGTCATTGCCTGGTTCGAGGGCTGCATTATTAGTTCGGATCCAATCACTTCTCTGTGATAGTCCAGCCACTTGCCAACCACACAAATCTTGTTCAAAATCACATTTCGCTGCTTTAGACGATGAATTGCCCGGAACAATTGGAATATGTGGATTGCAGTTGACCATTCGAATGTTATCCAGCTCAATGTCTTCATAGAAAGTCCATATTTTAGCTGAAACACCAACAAATTCGATATTGAATCCTGCTTGCTGCCTTGAAATTTGAACTCGATACGATTTCCATTGATTTTCAGTATTGATCAAATTAAAAATTCTTTTTTTTTGTTCTGCATTTTGACTTACACTGATGTCAAGATTTGCACCAATGGAGGACACAAACGAGAACTCGAGCATACACTCGGGAGCGGTTGCACTATTGATGCGAGGTCCTTGTAATAAAGTCATTGATGTTGGTGCTAAAATAAATATTATAGAATTCATTATGTAATTGTGAGATTTAAAAAAGAAAACTTACCATTCACAAACATTGATTCAGATGTAATTTGAATGGTTAGATAACCACCATTAGTGTTGCCATCGCCATCTTTTTTAGGCATTGAACCAGGTGAAAGCCAGGCAGGTCGTAGTACTGCCCAGCTTTGCATGCTTTGGTACGTCTTCCATCCACACAAACCGCCATCATCGAACTTACAATCACCACACTGTCGTTCATCAGAACCATCTTTACAATCATTGACATAGTCACAAAATTGTTCTGCACGTAAACAAACTTTCTCTCCATCTGAATTGAGACACGAAACAGCTGTTGAACAATTGTCTGGCTTGGCAGTTGTGGCTTGACTGTGATTTGGTAAATTGGTCAGTGTCACTGGATTAGCCTGAATGGTGCAGTCACTGCTGAAACTAATGTCATCAAGTGCCAAGTATGGATCGACAAAATTGTCATCAGTTGCGTTCAATGTTGCGGTGAATACAATTTTGTACGTCCCAGCAGGAAAAATGCCAATTGAGTTAAAATGTCGAACCCAACCAAGACCGAAACTACCAATTTCATCTAGTTTGTACTCTTTTCCAGTGAGCACATTATATAGCACTACCAAAAGAGACGATTTATCTGAGTTTTTGAAAAGATAATATCGAAGCTCACATTTGTCACTAAATGAAAATGTTGGACTGTCCATTCGGGCGATCGTTTGTTTGTTCGTTTTGTTTGCGTTTGCATAAAGACACAACCCAGGTGGAAAGGCAGATGTATGGTCAAATGTAGGTCCATCTCGCAATGAACTGAATGAGTTTGCATGCACAACTCTCCAACCTTTGAAAATATGCTCACCCCAAAGACCTCTATCAAACTCAAAACTGGTCATCAGGTTTGCTTGACAATTTTGTTCGTCTGAACCATCGCCACAATCCTCCTCAAAGTCGCATAACTTTTGCTTAAAGATGCACACATCGTTTTTGCATTTGAAATTGATTGCTCCACCACAGAAATTAGTTGTTACTTTGGGCGGTTCACAATCGGCCATTTGAATTCGATCAATTCCGTGCAATTTTTGCGGTGCATCCAAATCGTGAAAAGCCCAAAAGGACAGCCTAAAAGGTCGTTGTACTCGACCAATAGGAAGAACAATTTTACTCCATGAATTTTTGGAAAGTGGCCGAGACGAACTCTGCCAGATGAGCACTTTTCCGTCTATCCATTCCATCAATTCGAGATAAACTTTAAGAACAGCACTCGGTTGATTGTTAGTTGTTTCATTTGATGAGAAGTAATAAAAGAAATCAAGCGAACAATCTATGCAAATAAACATTAGGAATTTCAAAGAAATAATAAATTTTAAACGTACAAACATAACTTTGTTGTATCACTGGTGACACTAGTTCGGACGATCCCACCTGTCCACGCGCAACCATAAACACTGCATTGCTGCTTGCACCTGAAATGCTTGCTCCCACATCTGCAGAATCACTGAATCTAAAAGCAACATTGCCAAAAGCTTGAGTAACAAAACTTAATCATTTAACATTTTTCACTCTCGATCACAACTTACTGCTGTGTATATTGTATCTACACATGTTATGATCGTTAAAGTTGCAACTGCCACAATACTTTTCATCTTCTCCATTGGGACAATCCAATGTCCAATCACAAGCCCACTTGATCGGTATAGTTGTACCATTGGTGCACACAAAATAAAGCGATGGATCGGGTGTAGCTGTAGCCACCGAAGTGTCGCTCGATTTTGGTGTTGGCAAAATATTTGATGTATTGGTGCACTTTGGCTTCATACCAACATCATCAAGTGCCAAGTAAGTTGACTTGTCCATGATGACTCCAACCTAGAATTATTTATATCGTAAGCATATAAATTTGTATTCAATTTGAATATCAACTTACAATGTAAAAGAATATGTCCACCGACGTGTTTCTTTGTGGCACAGCCAGAATTTCATAAGTCTGCCAGTCGGCATTGGATCCACGCGTTTCCCAAATCTTCAAACCAAAAGAATCAATCAATGATTCGCCTTGATAGACTTCAAGTACACTTTCTGTGCTCGGCTTGTAGAGTGCAAAGCCAAAGCATATTTTGCCATCATTATCGGCCACATTGTACCTTTCTGTAATCATAATTGCTCGATCATATAAATTATTCGCGTGCATTAAAAGATATCTTCCGAATGCGTTTTTATGTGTATTGTCGTGTTGAATATATTTGGCTGATTGTTGTGGTGTAAAGACTAGCCACATTTGGCTCACCCAATCGTTCAAATAGTGACTGGTCAAAGAAGATAAAATGGCTGTTTTCAGCAATGAACTCACAATCGTTTGAGATGCCTGTTTCGTGCTGACTAATACAGGTTCCATGTTGCACACATTTCCATTCTCGAAATCACATTGATTTGGGTTAGGACACTCAACCGTGTCAAAGGAAATATCGTCGACAAAGACTTTCCCATTTCCACCAAAAGTTTCAATGCCAATTCTCAGGTCAATTCGTATGCTGAAGTACGTTGGCACTCGGTGAGTGAACCACATTCCTCCAGTGTTTCCCCCTACACGCCACTCGCGCACATGCCGAGCCAAACCAATCGAACGACTTTCAAGTTGATAGAAGAGTGCAGTGTCTGAAGTGACATTGTCCAGGAAGTATGAAAATCGAATACATCGAGTTGTAGTGCTGAGCGCTCTTGATTTCACTTGATATTCTACTTTGGTTACATTTGTTGGCACAGAACTCAGGTCCATTCCATAAAAATGACCATCCTCACTGTTAGTAGTGTGATCTTTATACCGAAATTGACCTGCTTGGTACACTTTCCAGGAATTGAGTCCATTGAAAACAGGCTCAAAGATGCAAGTAGAATTTCGTTCGAAATCGCACACTTTTTCACCGTCATCAATCGGATCACACTCTCCCTCTGTAATTTTGATATCATCAAGGGCAAATATACCTGATTTGAGAGAACTTCTAAATGTAAATGTACTATAGGTGGCATTTGGAATTAAAGTAAAACGAGCTCGTTTCCATTTGTTTTCAATTGCTCGATAACTTCGATAAATTGGTGTCAACATTGTAGAAGTGTCCATTGATAAAGTAAAATTAGATTCACTCGAAGCATAGAAATAGTAATAAAACTCAAAGCAGATTGTTTTACTTGAATATGGATTGTCTGCTTGAAGGATGCCATTTTCAGAATAATTTTCCTTTTCGCCAATGGCAACAACAAAATGGCCAATTTCTGTACTTTTGGTGTGATCCACAATTGGAAAGAACATTAAGTTTCGGAGTTTATCGATTAGTTTGGAGGATGAATTCGAAAATGTTGCCACTTCGAATGATTTGTCTGGTGATCGCCAATTGCAAATTGTATTTTGTTCAAAGTCACAATTTAAGTTTTTAGTAGGACTCACTGTGGGCAAAACAGTTGTGGTTGGAATTGCTGTTTTTGCTCCATGACCACATTTCTCAAGATCGGTTGTATACTTTAATGCCTTTACTCCAATGTAAGTGCTTGGAGTGGCTGATTTGGCAAACAAAGACAATCGATAGGACAATTGGTTGTTCTGGCTTGCAATGTAGATTTGAGCATCTTTCCAATCGTTTTGTGCAACAGTTTCATTGAAATTCCAAACCACAGTCCGACTACCGTTGAGATCGATTCGCATCAACTGAAAACTATCACTGTTTAGTGAAATTGATTTAACAAAATATTTGAAAAGCACACATGCGCCTCCAGTTGGTGCATCGACAAATTCACTGAACAATTCCATGATTGCTTCGGACTTGATGGTTGTAAAATCCGTATACAATACAGAGTTATCAGATAAAAGAGTTTGACTTTTCAATTTGGACGAATCTCGCACTCGGCCCAGACCGATTGACCACAACAATTGAGTGTTGACAATGTTCTCTCTCCATCCACAATAGCCATCCGTGAATGTACAGCTAATTGGGTTACTGCATGCAAACGGTTGCAAGCTAATGTCGTCCAATTCAACAATGCTGTTTGGGTTGTCTAGAGATAAAAAAAATAAAATTGAAGCAAGTAAAGCAAAACTATCTTACCATTTTTCTGAGCTTCAAGCACGAGTCTAATTTCATCAGTAATTTTTATGTTATTTTGTACACGAATCCACTCATTGACGAGATGAGTGTGATTGCTTTGCCAGATTAAATCAACTTCTTTGGACTTGTTCTTTACGTAATATTTGGAAAGTTTTAACAGCACACTTGGCTTATTTCTTTGGAACCAAAAAGTGAAACATTGTGTTTGAAGAGCCTCTATTGGAGGGCTTATCAAACGGGCAATACCAATAGCACTGTCGAGATACTGCACATGACCATAGGGTGATCGGCTTGTGTGGTCATAGTTCAATTGGCCCTTGCTGATAAGTGCAAAAGTATGACTACCTGGGTTGCCAACACTCGTCCAACCACAGTTACCCGATTCGAAATCACACAAACGTGTGTTGCATTTTGTATTTCGTAACGCAAAATATCTCAATGCAACAAAACCTTGCGTACCAATTGCGTCAAATTTTAACTTTTGAAGACACAAAATAAGGTTTTGTATTAATAAATAACATTTCTTACCTTATACGATCCTGACTGCTCAATCTGTACCATTGCATTAGCCCACTGGTCAATGCTGATGGCCGAAGCAGACCATATCTGTTCTGATGCATTGTTTTGTACATTAATTAAGCTCAAATTCAGTATGGATTGGTTTCTGCTGACGGTGTCCAATAAGAAATAATAATCAAAATAAAAACAAACTACTGTTGCTGGTAGTTTAAACTGAGGCGATATGAGTTGGAATTGACGACTTTGTGGTCCAGCAAAGTCTGCCTGCAGCACATAAGAATCATTTTCTGTGTGTTTTAAAAAAGATCAAATGTATCGAACAGCAAACGCAGCATTGTATATAGTTACCTGTACTAAGTGGACCATTCATGTTGATCGAACCAAACTTTGGTTGAGCCCATTTCCACTGGTCAATATGCTCCCAGTAGCACAATTTATCATTGAATGAACATTTAAGATGATCTAAGATTGCCATAAAAAGTTATTTAAATTTAAAATCAAATGTTATTACTAATTAGCGTGTGAGGAAGAATAAGCTGAAATTGTTCATTGTCTTGTGCACTTGAAAGCAATGATGAATTTAGTGAAGGCTGGAGTAATGCATTCGACGATTCCAATTGAAATAAGATGAACACAAAGATTAACAAAACACTGCCCGCTTCGAGCAGTGCCAAAGTTGGAGTTTTATTTCGTATGGACCGCATCATGGAATAAGGGGAGAATTACATAAAGTTCATTTTGAGTTTGAGTTTTATTTTTAGTAGAAATAAAATTATGATCATCAAATTGAGAATGCTCAGTTATATAATCATCTTATTTACCAAACACAATTGCACATGCCAAAACGCCTCAATGATTCATAGAATTCATGAAATACAACAAATGTCATAACATGTCACACAAAAACACTTTGTTTGCTCGTGTCGAGTGTGATAACAATTTGTTGAAGATATTTGCTTTCCATTGTATTTCCATTCAGCCAACTATTAGGTGTTGCTCGATTTCAATTGTTATCCAGGTTTATCGCTATGCTAATCTTGAGGCAATGGTGCATTTTGTTATCTGATGTGGTCTAATAATTCAAGGTCTCACTTCAACGCCATTTACAATGTATAGTACAAATATATATTTTTAAATTTCGACAATAACGCAAACTCTCTCTCTCTCTCTAATAATGTCTCGCATTCTAATTATTGTCACCTTTAAATGGTTGCAAGCATTCTGGAAATTACAAAATAAAGAATTTCTAGTCAAATGTTTTTTTTAATTCATTTCTGCGAACAAACAACTTATGCTAAATGTTTTATTTTGAGATGTCCCTTAGAAGTAATAACTGTTAATATTATTTAAATACTCCGGAAATATCATATTGATTTTATGTTATAACTATAAAAAATAAATATAATAAAATATACAGAGAAGACAAAATTAATTACCAAATTGGTAATTAATAATGAATTAATTATTGAATATGCAATTCTCATTATTCTTAATTGTAAATTTTCTTACGAAGATATTTCAACGAATCACAAGAATCCTTTGCCAATTTGGCCAGGGCTCGGACATTCGCTAAAAGTTTACACGATGCAATGCACTGTGGAAGGCTACTCAGCGTATAAACTTTTAGCGAATTTTAGCGAATCTACGAGGCCTGAATTTGGCTCAAAATGTTTATTCAACGAAGATCTCGACTGCAACTTTAAGTTTTATTTTCAGTTTAGTTTAACTATAGCACTCACTTTGAACTATTATTGCTACGATTGTAGAATTTATATTTCAACATTTCAAAATAAAATTAACTTTATTTGTTATTCCTTATTAATTGCGTGACAATTATTAATTTAAATTAATAATTATTGTATTTTTGCACCTATGATTGGTCGAATTTCCAAGAAAAAGTATGAAAAGGTGCAAATAATAATTATTGCAATTTAAAATTATCATTAAAATTAATTAATTTAATTTAATTAATTTCTAATTAATTTTTGTTTTAATTTAAATTTATTAATTTCTCATTTAAATTATTTTTTCTCAAAATTACTTTTGTTTTAGTGCTTGAAAGTTCATGTTTAAAATGATTCTTTTGAAATTGTTGACAAAACTTGTAGTTACGCTCGTGTGTTTAATTAAATATCACTTTAAGGTCTTGTTCACTCAAGCTGACCCTCTTCAACCAGAGAATACTTCTCTTCCGGAAAAATCGATTAAACGTCAAAATTGCTTTGCCTTATTTATTCTGATGTACGTTCCTGTTTACGGAATTGTTGGACTACAGTATGAGCAATTTGGTTACTTTAAATGGCGCGGACTGGCATCCAGTCCGTATGTTTTCACTCACCAAATTGTGCCCAAGTCAATATGGCCTCTGCTAGATATTATATTTACGATTGACGTTGTCGCTGCAATTCCCATATTTGCTTCTCAATTGGTTACACCTGCTATTCGGAATGAGTTCAGAATGTTTCTACGGAATGGAAAGAATGTGGTCATAGGTTCTAAAGGTAGGTTATTCGACAATATTTGTTAGTAAACCGCATAAAGAATAGCCCTTCTGGCTTTGTTGTTTCAATGGTTAATGTAAAGATTGCGCTAATTTTGGTGAATTTTCTGGTGATGGTGAACCTCTTGGTAAATTTATGAAATATGGGTTACTCAATAATATTATTTTTCATCAACTTATAAGTAATCAAACAAAATTTGCCATATAACAAAAGAAACTATAAAATATAAAACAATTTTTAGTTTAAATTCAAATAAAGTAAAGTAAAGATTCAATATTCGAACCTTTGTGAATGTAATCAAGGAAACCAGACCAAAATCGGCGTAAGTAAAGCCATAACGATTTTGAATATGCAGCGCTGAGAGTGAATGCTCAATGTGCACCCGAGTTCGTATAGCCAACAATCGACGAGAATTATTGTGAACAATGATATGAAAGTACAATTTGCAAGGTTTATGAATGTGCTTGGTGCATTGAGCAAAGATGCAATGAAACACAAACAATAGATTGTAAATGTAGACGATCCAACAGTAAACAAACAGCTTTGCAGTAAAATCCAGTTTGTCCTGAATGATCCACATAGTAAGAATTAGATTTATGGGCACCTCAGCTACAAGAAAAGCGCAAAATAATTTCCCATGAAATCGATTTACAGAGAAGAAAAACAATAAACTTTGAATAAATATTTTTCTATGCTGGATGTATCGCCAATAATGGAATGCATTTGTCTGTTTTGAAATTATTTGCAATAAAAGTGCATGAACTTGCTGCATTTTCAGGTAGAACATCATTAACAGAGAAATAGTCAAAGAAAAATTGATGGCAAGAGAGTGACAAAAGCTGAGGAAATAGAGACTAAAGATTACTCCATTCAGATGGCTCAATGTTATCCACAATAACAAAGTCGCATTTTCCAATAGCTTTTCGTATTGAATAAACGTTCAAATGCAATAAATATACGAAATAAAACAAACAATTTCTAGAATAAAAAATTATTGAAAAAAGTTTTTAAACCAAATTACAAATTGTACCCAAAGTAACGATGATACTTATGAAAAGATTAAGAACATTCAAATAGAATTTTCTAGTACGAACACAAACATTGTGATTCTTAAATTTGGATTTGATAAAGAATGAACGCCAATGGTTGTGCACAATCACTGAATTGAGCATACATAAAAGTGGATAATTGTTGGTTTTAATATAAAGTTGATGATTAAAGTACACGAGCATGCTCGTTACAACGAAAGCCATCAAATTGGCCTGAGGTTTGCCCAACAAAACGTACAAAGCATCAAAATGGACTGCATTCTCAAGAGGACTTAGGTTCGACCAGAATTCTAGATAAAGAAAGTGGACAGCTTTGTATGCCATTAAAGTGTTCAGCACTTTGAACAGTTTGACAAGCTTGTGGTTTTTGAACAGACATATTTGCTTGACCAGGTTGAAGTATTGAACAAAGTAGACAATACTTTGGCTTGGTTTTAATAGAAGCGATATGAGCAGCTTGAAATTCATTTTGCGTTTTTTAAAATTCAAACTAAGTAAACTCCAAGGCAGTGTCGCTTTTGCATTCCTTGATCGAACTAACTATTAAGAATGTATTTGAATAATTGAAAGACGACATTTAAACTTTCTCAAAGTGTCAATTTTAAATTATTAAGGAATGCTGTAGCTAGTTGGATATATTCTTAGAAATTATTTTCAAAATTCAATTTGAAATAAAAACTTTTTTTCGAGTATCGATTTAAAACTAACGCAATGCTATTGTCAATAGTCTATTGGGATCCGGAGTTGAGAAATCGATCATTTATTATTATTTGGGAGAAGAGGCAGGAAGTGCCGGAAGTGACAGCATTACTGAATATCTCTGGAAAATTGATTCCAGGCAATTGCAAAAATATAACAAATTGAGAGAAACCAATTTCCCATTCGATTAAATTAGCATTCGCTAGGTTATATAAACTTTCGAATGACTCATGATGAATCTTTTCATTGTCAATTTATAAGAAATCAAATTACAAAATTTTTATTACAAAATGAACACTATTAAATTGAAATTGAATGCATGTATAAATATTTAGTTTTTTATATACATCTTCAATAATAATTAATACAATGTTTCTATGGACAAACTTGTAAAAAGATGCGTCAGCTTTGCTAAGAGATCGTTTCGAAGCTAATATAACGAAGCATATCAAAACACTAAACAAAACTGATGTGATTTTGATATTCCCAAAGCAACTATGCCAATGAGGGCCATTCTTTATGCCATTGACTAATAAATTATTTATTTATTTTAAATACTTCTCTGTTTTAAGTCTTTGATACGAATGTTTCTGCGAAAATTCTAATCCACCAGAAACGAATCAAATTTGCCTTTCTGTATGCGCTCCCAATCATGCTGTGGATTGTGTTTTCACTTTTCTTCATTGTGGTCGTATTCTTTATCACCCGACTGTATCGTGTTTCACTTCTGTCAATAATCTTTTGGTTTGCATTTCAAATGACTCTCTTCTACATTTGTTACGGTCTATTTGGTCTGGTGGTGTATGTCATGTTGGCTTGTCGTTACATTCATGTTTGTCAGCAAAGTTTGCTCGACAAATTGACCATCTTGAATGAACAAGTGCAAATCAAACCGCGCAAACGTTTAGCTAAGTGTTGGCGTGAATTCAAGAAATTAAACTCTGACGTTGTGAACCTTTGTAAGGTGATTCGAGAGTATAGCCGATTTTGTGGTCCAATGTTGAGCATTGTCATTCCGTACTACATCTCACTTCAGTGCTATCTCATACGTATTGTTCTGTTTGCAAAATCAGTTCCATTCGAGCAGAAGCTGTTGTTTGCGTTTGACGTGGCAGAGATTAATCTCTTTCTATTTGTAATCATCAACCAATGTGCACGAGTGGTCAAGTTGAATCAGAAATTGGAATTTGAAAATCGTAAATTTAATTTTAATCTTACGAGCAAGATCACACTGAAGAAAGGACGAGTCCATTTACAGGTAAATCCAAATTAGTTTAAGTTTAATAAAGAAAATAGTCAATTTTCCAACAATCGAAACAGGCTGAAATGTTTCAAGACCATCATCTCCTACATTCGTATGCATTCAAAGCTCTTGGACATTATCGAATCACACCTAAATCTTATTTCTTGGTGATTTTTAATAATATTTTATTTTGCTATTACTAACCGTTTGTTATTCTCTTTCACAGGTGATATCATACATTAGCAGTTTCTTCATGTCTATTTCTCAAAAATATTAATCAATTCTTGTACATATGTCAAAAGATCGTTAAGGGGTTCGAATAGATTAATTAGAAACTTAGCTTCTGAAACTACTGCGAGCAATATAGTCAAGCAATAATTTTGATCTTTTTCTAAAAATGACTTGTATTTTAATTGTTATTCGTACGATATTTTTGGCAAAGATCAGTTAGATATGAACAGCACAATAGTAATTAGATCTCGTTGGTTAATCAGGATATTCGACAGGGAAAATACTACAAGCATAAAAAGGGTATAGACCCTCAAACATATTCACAGAGAAATGCGTTTGCTCTGTCGTTTTACAGTCTGTGTGCTAGTTGAGACGAACCCACGCCGATAACCGTTTCAAAACATTTTAACAATATTTTCAACAATTGTCGACATCATCATCACCTGTTTTGAGTGGGAACTCGGCTGATACAGTATCAAACAGGGACAACCTGAGATATGGTCACAAATGTAACTAATTGGTCTGCATAGAAGGTGGTTTGATAGAAGATAAGTGGAGATTGATTTTAGAAATGAGTTACTTGAGCGTTGTCAAAATCCCACGGATGCAAAAACGAGATCATAATCAAAGGCAAAAGTCAAGTACAATGCAAAACAAATTTGTTTTTATGTCGATGCCTCTAACTATACGCTAGTAACTGAAACAAATATTAAAATTGCTATTTAAGTCATTTGAGTTCGATCCATTTCCATACATTTTTATTGTGATTTCTTTCACAAAATAAAATGAAAATACTGGCACTTTTATTGGCATTTTCTACTTTGAGTTTGGTTTACTCAAGAGGTAAAAGATTGTAAAGGTAAATTAAATTTTGAACCTACTTTTTATTTCTAGAACGAAACAACAAACCACATAAAGTGATGTGTTATTATGAATCATGGGCCGATCATGACAAAGGAGGAAGCCATGTAAGTCAATTGAAAAAATATTAATGTTTAATGTTTTCATTTGGTTTAGTTTGTCGCCGACGACATCAACCCTAATGTGTGCACTCATGTAATGTATGCGTTCGCTGTATTGAAGAACAACACAATCCAGTACATGGACCCTGTGGTGGATGATGCCAAAAACGGAGGACATGACATGATTCATCGAACTGTCAATCTGAGGAAACATAATCCACATTTGACCGTAATGATTTCACTTGGTGGTTGGGCTGAGGGCTCTACCAAGTACTCGGAAATGGCTAAAACTGCTACAAATCGAAAACACTTGATTGAATCTATCGTTAAGTTCTTGCAGCTACATGATCTTGATGGACTTGATCTCGATTGGTGCTTACTTTGATTTGATAAATCTAACGCACATTTACTAATTTGTTTTTCATTTTCTAGGGAATATCCAGGATTTACCGGAATAGGCAGTGGTTCCCGTGATGCAGGCAATGCTGAAGACAAGCAAAACTACATTCATTTGTTGGCTGAACTGAAGAAAGCTTTCAAGCCTCACGACTACCTACTGACAGCTGCTGTTGCTCCAAGCAAGCACCACATTGATCGTGCATATGACATTGCCAGCATGAACAAGTATCTCGATTTCATCAATCTAATGACTTATGTGTACCAGGGACAACTGAGTGGACACACTCAACACAATTCTCCACTATTCGCGGCCCAATCAGATCACGACAAAACGGCAAACACTAATTTCACAGTCGACTATTGGATCAAACATGGCGCTAGTCCGGGCAAGCTCATTTTGGGTATGGCTCTTTATGGAAAAAGCTACAAATTGATTGGTGCAGATCATGGGGTGGGTGCAAAGGCTACTGCAAGTACGGGCGATATCAAGTATGGTCTGTTGTGTCAAACTTTGAAACAGCCAGGCTGGACTGTGCATTGGGATGAACATGCTCAAGTGCCTTACGCGGTTAAAGATCACGAATGGATCACGTTCGAAAACCTTCGAAGTGTTCAGCAGAAACTCGATTACGTGAAGGAGAAACATCTCGGTGGATCGATGGCTTGGGCAGTGGACAAAGATGATGCTCATGGAAACTGTGGACAGGGAAAGTTTCCTTTGATGAAATTGCAAATGAAAGTGCTCAATCAAGGTAGGTGTGGAAACCTAGCTGCAAACATGTTTCCACGTTTTTTTGCGTAAATGATTTAAAATATAAATTTTCATTTTTTAGTTGATGTTCATGATATATAAAACAATGTTCAAAATGTGGAATGGGAACGACTGCATCTAAGATTTTAATATTTAAGCAATTTAATTAATAATATTCATCAATAAATTAGTACAAGTTAGTTGACATTACATTATATATCATTTTTTACTGTGCAATTTATATTATCCAACCGATATACACATAAATAACATTAATTTAATTTTATGCATGGTATATATTGCCAGTACTTGTCACTTAACTAACCATAAAAATTATTTTGGGCTTCGCTTTGTCAGGGAGATGTTAGTAGTAAGAGGGATTAGATACAGTTTAGTTTAGATAAAAATATCTTTAAGCAACAAGTTCAGAAAAAGCGCGCGTACAGACCAGAAATTTTCTAAACTCGCATGCATAAACTATTTCAACCAAACTTATCGCGATTACTAAAGTCGACTATTGTCACTTTGTTTTGAGTGTATTTTTTATTCATATTACTGGTATTTAAGACTTGAATGATTTAAGTGTTCTTTTCATCCGTTGTGTTTTGCTATCAATCATGATTCTCTGTGATTTGCCTGTAGTCCAATGAAACAGATCAAACAGAATGGACGTGAAGGAAACTAACGAAGAAGACAAATTGAAGGATTTAAAAGAGATTGTGATTGGGTGGAAGATACTCAAGATAAAAAGTTATGATGACTGGTTTAATTATTGGAGAAAAATTAAAGATGAAAAGTGGATTAGAAAAGAAGGTTTAAAGATATTGTTGAGTGATGAAGTAATGGAGATGATCAAGGATAAAAGTCAAAATGAGGTGGAGAATATATTCGATAACTTGAATTTTGTCTTCATTTCTCGAACATCACTCTCGTCTAGTGATGTGCTGCACTCGCTAGTTCAACTGTGCACATCGATGAGTGGTCTAGTGGATTCGGACAGTGACCACTGGAACAGACATCGAGTGATGTGTTGGGTGGTGGGTTTGATAGTGAAGAAGTGTGAAGTGGACTGGAGTGAGGAAACTTGGGATTGTTTAGTTAGTTATTTTGTGAAACTATTATATCGATATGAACAAATGGAAAAAGTGAAATGGATTGTATTGACTATGGAAAAATGGTGGCTAAAGATGAACTTGAGCAGTGAGAGAAAGCAGCATCTGGTTAGTGCCCTGCAAGGTCACACCTCATACCTCTCGCATGTGAATATCTCAAGTGACTATGAACATTTAGACTTGATTCGATACCAAGTGGGCTGGTGTGCCAAGTGGTGCATTGACAATGTGCTCGGTGACGTGGGGGCGAGGAAACAAATGCCACTGGTCAAATTGTCACGTGATCGATACGAAGTGAGAAATGATATCAACAAGTCTATTCCTGTTCGTTCATCTTTTCCAGTCACTTCTGGAATTTACTATTACGAAGTAATTACTTTGACTGATGGAAAGATGAGATTCGGCTGGAGTGTAAGAGAAACAAAACTTTCAACGTTTTATAGAATGCACACTGGAGATGATGAACAGTCAATTGGTTTGCAAATTGGAAGTGAAATGCACATTTATCATGCACATGATGATAGAATGAATGACAAGAGAAAACATCCAATCCCGAATATATCTGTACATCCGTCAGTGATTGGTTGTTTGATTGATGTTGAGAAGCGACAGTTTGTTTTTTACCTCAACGGAGAAAGGATCGAATGCTCGGCAATGGTCAATTTTTCGACCCAACCTTACTACATCACTGCAGAGCTTTCTCCTAATCAACACTGTCAGTTCAATTTTGGGCAAACACCTTTCAAGTATCCTCCAAATGAAATTCAAGCCAATCTTCAACATTTTAGAAAATTCCAATTATCACATACAGCTGAATATTGTAACTATTTCTGGTTCCAGCACCAAGTGATCGATAGCAACGTGGACCAATTCTACTGTGACCCAAAGCAGGGCGAATGCGACAAGTTAGTGAGACAACTCCACCACATTGAGCTCAATCAAACTACTCGACTTGATCACGCTGTCGATTGCGGCAGATTGGTTCAGTCGGTCATTGAGGTGCTGGACAGGAGATTAACCAGTGATCACACAGACCCACTGACCAGGATGGTAAGGAAAAAATTGATGAAATCAAATTTAAAAATTTGGAAGAAGCAAAACTCCTCGAGCTAATTTTCCCATACCATAAACTAGCTACTGATATCAACAAATTTCACGTTGCAAAAATTATAATTATATTATTGTTTTATAAAGAGTCCAAAGCGCATGCATCTCACAAAGGGTATTTCAGTGATTATGTTCTCGAAAATTTCTACGTTGAAAATCTTTTATTACAAACAATTGAGACGAATCTCAATGCTAAAACATTTATTACCAATCCTGGTTTAATGATTTATGTTCTCAATTTTATTGAACAAACTCGACTATCTAACGTCATCCGCGCACTACTCAACAACCCTTCCACAGTGTCAACTTTGTGGTGGTGTGCCGAGTTATTCGGTCACGTGTCTAATGTCTCACGACTGTACGAACCGAATTGTGACTTTGTGCGATTGCAAGCTGGTGTGTGCGCGAGATGGTTTCGTGATCACGTGATAGGGGCTGGAGAGCTACACTTTCCATCGCAATCTACACTCAATCCTGATGATAAAACTGAATACCTCAAACTGTCCAGTGATTGTTTGTCTGCTCGCAATGATCGTAATGATAAAGACTGGCAAAGTGTTCGCTCGGTCTGTTCAGTAAGTTCAAACATCTTTTACTACGAAGCTGTTCTGCTAACCAATGGCAATATGCGAATTGGATGGGCGACGAAACAAACTGAGTTGACTAAAACTGAGGTTGGCGAGGATGAATACTCAATTGGGTTTGATGGAAGTTACGAACACAAAGTATATAATCAAGGTTGTAATTTCAATGAAATGAACATTGACTTCTTACCCTCCAAACCGAAACCACAATGGTCAGTTGGAGATGTCATTGGCTGTCTAATTGATTTCAATAAGAAAAGATTCGAATTCTATTGGAATGGTAAACTAGTCAAGTATAATGAAAAATTCATAAGTATTGATGGCAATTATTATCTGAGCTTTTCTGACCAACCTTATTATGCTGCTGTTGCACTTGGTCTACACCAGCAGTGTTACCTCAATTTGGGCCAGCGCCCCTACCGTCACCCACCGTCTGTCCCATTCCGCAATTTCTACAGCATCTCAGCCGCTGCACCCCTAACTCTACCCTATTCACCTCGTTTACCCGAGTGTTACTCGCTGGTGCAAGTGTTGGTCAAGGAACGAATCGAACTAATGTTTGACGATGACAAACAAAAAGAAATTGACGAAGATGTCAGAAAAAATGAACAAAATAATTTGAATAACAGAAAAGTAGTTTTCAAATTAAAGACCGAAGAAGACCGTCTGCGACTGATTCAGTCAGTGGTTGAAATAAGCGGGACAAAGTTGCGAGATGATGAGCTCGATGTCCATGCCAACTTGATTACCCACCTCATCACCCAGTCCGCTAGTGACAATCATTTATTTGCCGACCTAGTCTCTCAACTGCTCTACCCATACTTCAGCCTTTACCTGACCAATGAAACTACTTTAAAACACCGCAATGTTTGCATTGTTCTCAATTCTCTAATAACAATTGTAGATGATTTCAAAGTACGTGTCAAATTATGTCAACAAATTATCTCATATCTCACCCAAATTGTGACAAACTATGATCAACTTGCTGATGATGATGAATGGATTTTAATGTTTGCAATTATTTGCTTGGGAAATTTGGGTTTGAATTGCGAAGATAAACAAACAATTCGAGCAAATAAAAAATTCTGTAAAGAATTGGAATCGCGCTGTTGTTACGACTGTACTCTTGGTGAGTCTTTTTACAGTATTTCACAATTAAGACTACGTCAAATTGATTTCGGCTGTCAATGGTTTCTCAGTGAGTTGGTCAATTCAGATGCAACCGAAAAGCCATTTAATTCATTGAACCAAGCAACTTTGAACCCTCGTGACAAGTCTTTACACCTAAAACTCTCTGTAGACATGCTCTCCGCACGTAGTGACTGGCACTGGCAAAGTGTTCGTTCAACATCTGGCAAGTCTTCCAACATTTACTTCGAAGTCACACTAATCACGAGTGGACCAATGCGTATTGGTTGGACCAACAAATACAAGGACTCTCCAGACAGTAAAGTAGGCGACAACAACAACTCGATCGCTTTCGATGGCCACACTCGATGCATTTGGCACGATGGCAAAAGCTACGTCCTAAAGAATATTCCTCAGTGGAAGGCAGGCGATGTGGTCGGCTGCTTGATCGATGGTTTCAAGCACAAATTTGTATTCTACCTCAATGAGCAGCCAATTCAGTGTCCAAGTCAAACCAATTTTTCTTCCAAAGCACATTATGCAGCTGTCAGTCTTTCTTCCTACCAGCAGTGTCTCTTCAACTTTGGCCAAAGTGCATTTCGCTTTCCACCCAAACAACCAAGTTACATCGATTTTCACTATGCACTAGAGCAGAATATGCCATCCACAAGTGGTGGCACTCAACAAGCAGCAACAATTAACATGTCCGGCGCACAACTCAACAATGTCGTGATAAATGTCAATTCAAATGTTAATGCAGGCGATATTAAAATGACCATTCTACAGATTGAAGGTTCTGAAGTCAAATAATTTTGAACGAATCGTAGAAAGTAAATCTGGCCAGGTTTGAGTGAGTAAAGAACAATTTGAGCTACAGACATTTCAATGCCTCACACAGATAGAGCACAATTATGAATGTGATCAATTTGTAATTTGAATTTTGTATTTTGAATATTGCAAAGTCAAACCCAAAATCAGATGGAATTACCAGGTTTTTAATGAGTTTTCATATTTTTCATATATTTTATATATTAGTTCAAACCAATTTTAAATATTTAAATTATTAAATGTCTATAATTTTGAGTTATATTAAACATTTAATATTGTTGTTCAATATTAAGTTTAGGTCCATAATAAAAAATTGTGGAAACTTACTTCCTATATTTGAAGAATATTATGATAACTTAGTTCTAACGGAAAATGTTTGCGAAATTAAATAAAGTAAATAAATTTTAATGAGCTTTTAAGAATGTTGTTTTGAATATTTTTGTTTTTAAACATGACCATGAGCAAACTATGCAATCTAGCTGAAATGCTTATTTTTATTTGATATACCAAATATGATAGCGTTTTGAACTGATTCAATGCAACTGCAATTGATGAACTTTGGTTAGTTGTTGTCGGTGTGAATAAAAAAGTAAAAATACAACTTTCCGATACGTTTACAGCAAATAATAAACAAAATTTGTATGCGAATTTCTTGATCACTTATCATTATATGAATGCGGTTAAATTATAAATAAATTATTGATTAATGACACTTAAAATGATAAAAGCTTGGCAGTCATTTAGTTTGGCTCGTTACGACCATGAAAACACTTTATCAATGACACATGATAAATCTCGAGTTTAGCTCTTTTGAGATATAAAGAGATTCAGATCGGGGTTTAGCAAGTTTATTTGCCAATATGAATTATTGGTTGACGATTGTGGCTCAAATATTGCCAGTTTTGGCAATATTGTATTTGTAAGTATATTTGATGATATTTTGTTGCTTCATTTAAATGATTTTGTTTTTAGTTATTATAGACACAAATTCAGTTATTGGTCCAATCGAGGCATCAAAGGCCCAACACCGTTGCCATTGATTGGAAATGTGTGGGAATTTGCGCTGAAAGGACAGGCAGCGGCCGAAATGGACTGGTTCGAAAAGTATGGCAAAGTGTATGGAAGTTATGTTGGCTCGAAACCTTACTTGACACTCATTGACCACGAGTTGATCAAACAGGTGATGGTCAAGGACTTTAACTTGTTTGTAAACAGATTAAAACTGAGAAATTATCATGAAATATGGAGTCGCAATTTGTTCAATATTGAAAATGACGATTGGAAACGAGTGCGCACAATCACGAGTCCGTCCTTTACTTCGGGTAAATTGAAGAGCATGGCCGCATTGATGAATGTGTGCATTGACAAGATGAACAACTACCTGGATGGCGTATGCACCAAGGGAGATGGAGTGATCAACACCAAAGAAGTTGTCTCTGGTTTTACTGTCGATGTGATTGCCGCGACCTCCTTTGCCACCGACACCAATGCTAATGATCGAAGCACAAAGAATCCAGTCGTGGAAAATGCCATGAACTTGTTTGGTCTCAATCCATTCCGAATTATTTTACTCATGTTGACACCAGCTAGAATATTAGAATTCTTGAAAATACCTCAAAATTTTGCACCAAAACAATTTGAGTATTTCCAGAGTTTCTTATCGCAAGTGGTTAAGCAGAGAAAAGAACAGCACGGTGGTGCTAAACGGAATGACCTTGTGCAGTTGATGGTCGATGCGTATGTGTCTGATTTGGATTTGAATGATAAAAATTATGATAAATTGACAGCTTCAATCGAGGGCGAAGGTTTGTAATGTAAACATTGAAAATAATAATTAATGGAATTTTTCCAGATGACCTGGCTGAAGTTAACAACAATCTAAATGAATCGGCAAATGCAAACAAAGTTGTGAAAAGGCTGGATGACAATGAAATCATTGCTCAGTGCATTTTGTTTTTCGTAGCAGGATTTGAGACAACTGCCACCACAATCACTTATTGTCTGTTTGAACTTGCCAAAGCACCTGAAATTCAAAATCGATTACTTGACGAATTGGAACAAGCTTTGAGTGGTATCAAGGTGGACTCCCCTCAGTACTACGAAGCGGTGATGACTAAAATTCCCTATCTTGACGCATTGGTCAAAGAAACTCTTCGTAAATATCCTCCTGTGCTTCGATTGGAACGTTTCATCAGTGTCGATGGATACAAAATTGCTGGTGTGACATTGAACAAGAATGATTCAGTGGCCATTCCAGTGTATGCCGTGCATCACAATGCCGAGTACTATCCCGACCCGGAACGCTTTAACCCAGATCGGTTTTTGCCCGAGAACAAACATCTCCTAGTGCCGTACACGTATCTCCCATTTGGTCAAGGTCCTCGCAATTGTGTTGGAATGAGATTTGCTTACCAAGAAATCAAATTGCTCCTTGCTAAAATGATTCCTCGATTCAGTTTTAGTCCAACGGCGAATACACCGGACAAGGTTACGTTTGCCAACATTAATTTGCTTGGCTGTAAACCTTTTCCACTTAAAGTGAACAAACGCTAGTGCTTATTTTTTTGTTTTGTGTGATACAAAATTAATAAAAATAAAGCAAAAAACTTCTTAAAACATCTGAACATTGCTCGCATTAGATTTGAATGTACAATTTGTTTTGCAGTTAGTCTAATCAGTTCATCACATATCAAGTTTAGTGTACAATGTACATTACAAACATACACCAAGCAAAACAAACCAATGAGTTTTCGCCAGCTTCTATGGGATTCGATCGAACTTTGGAATGTGCCGATTAACAAACAGGCCATCAAAATAACAAAACAATCTCATCAAATGTATTGTACAAATAAAGAAGATTTATTGACAAGACAATAATTTGTTTTAACAAATCATTTTCAATACGTAATTTGTGCATGATACTTTAGATCACCTGTGTATGTACGACAAAGTATTCGAAATGCAGAAAAAATGATCAACTTTTACCTGGTCTTGAAAGGTTTTTATCTGTTCAACAATGTTAAGCATATGCAATTGAGCAATAGATGAAGATGCTAAATTTGATTTAAGCACTGGAACCAAATGAATTATTGAATAATGATTTCTTGTGCAACTATTATATTATTAATCGATGCACATGAGTTCAATTTAGATTTGAATGATAAAAGCTATGATGATAAAGGTTTGTTAATGTCAAATTTGTGATTAATCATTAAAAATAACATTTTTCAGATGATCCAACTGAAATTCACAGCCACAAGCAAGCTTCAAATACAAACTCTTCAAACAGGATTATGAAATCTTTAGACGACCGTAAAATCATTGCGCAGTGCATTCTATTCTATTCTTTGTAGCAGGCTTTGAGACATCTGCCACTGCAATCACATATTGTCTGTTTGTGAGCACGATCGATTAGTTGAAGAAATCGACCAAGTTTTGAATGGTCTCACAGTAGACTCTGCGCAATACTTCGATGCAAAAAGTTCTTTATCTCAACGTAGTCAAAGAAACTCTTCGTAAATATTCTCATGTGTCTATTGACATGAACGTTTTGTTGATACACAATAGCTGGTGTTACATTGAACAAAAATGATTCAGTCGCCATTCCAGTGCATGCTGTGCATCACAATGCCGAGTACTATCCCGAACCGAAACGTTTCAATCCAGATCGGGTTTTGCTCCAGAATCAGCATCTCCTAGTGCCGTACACAATCGTTATACTACATATATCTCCCGTTTGGCCAAGGTCCAAATTGCAATGGAATGCTTACCAAGAAATCAAATTGTTCCTTGCTAAAATAATCCTACGATTTAGTCCAGCAGTGGATTCACCAGAAAGGATTAAGTTTACTTTGCTTTTGGTTAACTGTTTCCACTTAAAGTTAGCCAACGTATATAAAAATGTAACATATTCACAAATATCATTTTATCACATTTGGTTAATGGTAAATTCCCTTGTAATACAGTGCATAATTAGTATCAGTCTATCATAGGCCAACTTTAGTTCAACATGAAATCTTGGTAGTAAATAGACAAAAAAATACATTTCAACCATCTTTGGAAACAGTGAACTTTATTGTCCAAATGTACAAATAGGCAAAAAGAGGGTCTTGCGCTGCAGTGTAATACACTTGGATGTAACGATCATAATACAATAATACAGTTGTACGTTTCGAACCTCAAAATTGCACCGAAAGGACAAAAGAAGCGCGACCAAATAGTTTTAGGACAATTGAGCAGTGCTTAATGTATTAAATCGTCAAATTAGTTGATGACAGTACTAAATCTGCGCAGCTAATCTGGCGATGATTAAGTCCATTGATGTCTACTGTTGTTTATGCCATCGTGATGGTTTATTGCAACATGGACGCAATTGGTGCACGCGCAAACTGGAAAGTAGCGGAATCTTTCCGATTATAAACAACAATCATGCCAGGAAAGAGCTATATAAATGAAGGATATTTTCAATGTGTCAATCAACCATTTTGTACTCAAATATTTGGTAAACATGGCTTTTTGGTTTGTGCTCATACAGATTTTGCCAGTTTTGGCATTGTTCTATTTGTAAGTGAAAATGTTTGTTAATTAATACTTTTGCTAATGATAATATTATTTTAGTATTTATTATCGACCTAAGCTGAACTACTGGGCTAGCCGTGGCCTGAAAGGACCAACTCCTTTGCCACTTGTGGGCAACTTTTTTGAACAAATGTGGAAAGGTCAACCAGCTGCCGAGATGGATTGGTACCGAAAGTATGGAAAAGTGTATGGATCGTTTCAAAGCACCACACCAGCACTAACAATTCTTGATCATGAGCTGATCAAGCAGGTGCTGGTTAAGGATTTCAACAATTTTGTTAATCGACGGAAAGTTCGTGGTGATCATGAGATTTGGAGCAGAAATTTGTTCAATTTGGAGAATGACGATTGGAAGCGGGTGAGAACCATCACCAGTCCTACGTTCACATCGGGCAAATTGAGAGGAATGAATGCACTGATGAATCGATGTGTGGAGAAGTTGAATGCTTACTTGGACAATTTGTGCACCAAGAGTGATGGTGTACTCAACACTAAAGAGATCGTTTCTGGTTTTACCATCGATGTGATTGCATCCACTTCGTTCGCCACTGAGACCAATTCCAATGACGATCGAAGCAAGAAGAACGCATTCGTTGAACATGGAATGAAGTTATTGCAAATTCCATTTACAAGATTGTTGGCTTTCTTGCTCATTCCGGAAAGCGTTAGGCAACTCTTAAATATGAAACTCGCTTTTGAACCTGAACATTTTGACTTTTTTCGTGATTTGGCTAAGCAGGTTGTGAAGCAACGAAAAGAAGGTGGACAAAGTGCCAAGAAACGGAGCGATTTGGTTCAGCTATTGATGGATGCGAGTGTGTCGGACAAAGAACTGAACAACTCAAATTACGAATCACTCACTGCTGATGACCATCACGAAGGTAACTCTGTTGCTTAACAATATTTTAATATTTTAATATTTTGTATTTTAGAAATCACAGAACCCATCGAAAACGGTCAACACAAAAGTGAACCAAATAACAAGACTGGCAAAGCACTGGACGACAACGAAATCATTGCTCAATGCATTCTCTTCTTTATCGCTGGTTTTGAAACTACTGCTACTACGATCACATTTTGTCTGTTTGAACTGTCTCGTAATCCGGATGTTCAGGAACGACTAAATGACGAATTGAAACAATCCCTCGATAGAATTCCAACAGATTCGAATCAATATTACGAAACCGTACTGAAAATTCCCTACCTCGAAGCAGTGATTAAAGAGACACTTCGAAAGTATCCTCCAGTGGTTCGATTGGAAAGAAGAGTCAATGTGAATGGATACAAACTGGCTGGCATCGAACTTGAGAAACAAGATTTGGTTAATATTCCAACTTTTGCTGTGCACCGCATTCCAGAGTACTATCCCGAACCTGAGCGCTTCAATCCTGATCGTTTCATGCCGGAAAACAAGCACCTCTTAGTGCCCTACACGTATCTCCCATTTGGTCAAGGTCCACGAAATTGCATTGGCATGCGATTTGCTTATCAGGAAATTAAGCTACTCCTTGCAAGAATGGTGCCCAAATTTAAATTTACCCCAACAGTAGAAACTCCTAAGGCGCTTAAATTTCGTCGAGTTGGTTTGTTGAACACAAAGCCATTTCAACTGAATGTGGTCAAACGCTAAGAATTATTCGAGATACATTCCTGTAACTCACAAATTGCTAGTAGTACGACTATCATGGTAAATTATTCTCAAATCTCTCTTAATTTCAATTGATAAATCATCTTATAAAAACCTTACTTATTAAACAATAGATGGCAGTTCTGTAAATAAATTTATAATTATTTTAATATTTCAATAAAACTGACAAACTAAAGAGGTTTTAATCAAAAGCATTCAATAAGAAAAAACAAATAAAATTATATTATAAACATGATATTCAAAATTTACTTGGAAAGTCTCTTGTTGTCATCCATCAAATTCTTATCCAAATAAATCCAAAAGCGTACAATCAGAAACAAGGCAAAACTCGCAACACAAAATGACACCGAAAGCACAAATAGAATCAACGGATAAGACTTGAACACTTGAGTGGGCACCAAAGGTATGACCAGAGACATGCATCCAGCCAGCCAAACATACGATGCACTTATTTTGTCTGTTAATCCCAAGTGTTTTTCGGTAAAAGCAAACATTCCAGGCCAAATAGCAGAAAATCCAAACCCCAAAGCAACGGTTCCAATGTAGATGAGTGTCAGGTTGGTTCGGACAAAATACAAAAACACTAATGCACCAATTTGAATGACATAATGATAGACAATGATGAGGTCGATTGGTAGCTTCATTGAGACAAATGCAGTAATAAGTCGACCAACTGTGAATGTGGCGGAGAGAACAGATTGAACGTGATTTGCTTGGGCAGAAGTGAGTATCCAAATATTGAAACATTGAAGTCGAAAAGGCAATATAACCGTATTCGCCAGCGATGTAGAAGTCAAGACAAAATCCAACCAAAACTAATTTGATGAGTCTTTTTTGTGTGGAAGTAACTTTGTTCAGTTTTGCTTCATTCACGATATCATGACGATCAACTTTTTTGTAACGACAAATGAAAAACATCACCAGAAGTATGAGTGGCACTATTTTTTACAAAATACAGTTTATCTTTATTATTTAAATTGATTAATCCAAAATACCTATTATATTAGCTACTCCTGTGATGAAAAATGGCACCATCAATGATTTGATTCTCAATTCTGCAGTCAATTCATGATTTTCCATCGTAAAATTTTTCTTTCCATACACGAACGGCGAAGCAAGCAATGGCCCAAAGACAGTGCCAAGCATGAACTGTAGACCTTGCAAAATTGCTGCATTTCCCACTGGCCACATTTCCACCAACCAAACACCAGTGGCACTGTCCCAAGCTCCAGAACCAAGACAGCCAAGTCCGATCAACACCAACGTCAACCAAAGATGACCATAAAGAGGTAGAAATGCAACACTAATGGCAAACAAAATAAGCGCTATGGACATCACTAGTTGTCGATTAAACCAGTGGTAGAGAAAACTAGCTATTTGACAACAAATATAATGGTATATAACAAGAATAATATCTAATGTACAAACCCAAAGATCCAATAGCATATCTAATGCCAGTCGACATATTAATATACGAAATTGTATTGATCGATGTGTGATATGCGAAACTCAAATCGACCAAAGTTGCTCCAATCATCGAAGCAAAGATTCCCTATGTTATGTTACAAATAATAATTCATATGAGATTTGAAAGATTTGAAATTTACCGTTGCAAAATTATTTATGAAAATTAAAACTGTGTAAGTTATGTGAAGCATCTTCGGATTGGACTCCATTTTGGCATTGATTTGAATTTTAGTTTTTTTTTATGTTTGAATGGTTTATAAATTGTGTGCAAATTAATTTGTTATTAATAAATTAATTTAAAAAATCAATTTCATTTATTTATTAATCTAGTTAATCCAATTTAATTTTATTAATCTTAATCCTTTAGTTCTTTTGGTCATATCAAGTTTGTTTTTTAAATGAACTTTAAATTAAATAATCCTAATTACTTTCGGTTCATCATTTGTTCAATTATTTTTATCTAAAAATAGTGTTTTTGGCATAAATATAAGATTTAGTGGCTAATCAAACTTTGTGCCTTTGAAGATAATTTCATGTATTACGAATTGGTTAAAAATGTAATTCACTGCCAATGATGTATTGCTGTCAGACTTATTAATCAATGAATGACATTAGTACAATCAGTGATTTAAAATTAAATATTTGGAAGTCTTAAGTATGAGCAAATGTAATTGATTTGAACTTGATCTGTCCTAGAAATAAAATCGGTACGTCATATCACTTTCAAGCCTTTGTGTTTTTTTTTATGTCACTTCTTATTTTTTTAGCCAACTGATTTCATTTATCTGTCATTTACCCTCAGACCTGCTGATGGTTCACAAATCAATGGATAATTGTCAAACAAATTGGACAATTTCATGGGAGCTTTTCGCCATGACATAAGATATACCAGCAGTTCCAAAAAATCAATAAATAAACCTTTAAATATTTTTGCTTCCATGCGCTTGTTAGTCGTAAAGACTCTCAAGAAAGGCTAATAATGCCAAAATCTTTTTCTTTTACTCAACCAGTATCAACTATCATTACTCTACACATAATAACAAATTGCATTGGATTCATTGAATGAATCAGCAGATGTAGTAAAGATCGATACTTTAAGCAAATCAATTTTGTAAGTTGATCATTACTGTCAGTATTACTGATCACAAAAGCATCAGTGAGCATTCAAAAAATGGTCGATCTCTTGGCAACAATCCGTAATTTTAGTGTACACTGTATACAGTAAATGTATCGCCACTACATATATGTAGTATACTGTATCTGTATGGAATGAGTTAGTTATGACATGTCACTGCAGTTGAGTTTTGTTACCATGAGTTGCATGCATGTACTGCTATTACTGATTTGAAAGAAATTACTCTGGTATCGTTGTTGTGCACGTACGTATATAGTTTATTTCCTTTCTATTATTTGTGTATTGTTTTTACATTGTCAACTCAAATCTTCTTAAACTTGATCTAAACCAATGGAAAGTGGACTGGCGACTTTGTTAGAGCAGAATTTGGTCATACAAGATAAGATGATCGACTCATTGCCCAACGAATATTTGCGAAAAGTTTTGACCAAATTGGAGGTGCATGAGTTGATTTCCATTCGAAGTGTGTGCAAGAGGTGGCAGGGCCTCATCGAAAACATTTGTCGTGAGAAGAGATCGCTCGTGATTACATCAATTGATAGACGTGTCACAGGTGTCAGTATTTCATATTTAACCAATCGATTTAATGGCTTGACGTTGTCCAGAAGTGGACATTTCTCAAAGTGAAACCACTTCAAGAACTCGTTGCAGTAATTTCACTGTCAAATGATTTTTGTATCCTTTTGACAAAACTATTCCCACAAGTAGAATATCTAGTGTTTAATTCATCTCTTGACCGTACAACAGCTACTGCGGAAATTTTTCTCTCTTTACTCAAGCACTGGTCATCAAGTATCGTTGCTTTGTACTTACCCCTCTTTTCCAACTTTCCCTACTCTCATTGCACTTCGTTGTCTAATCAATTCGACAAGTTGACCGCTCTCAAGCAAGTTGACTTCCCGGATGTTGAATTTCTCAACTACACTGCTTTAGCTCGATTGGAGCACTGTTCTCTGAGTGAAAATGATATATTAAAAGTTTTGCCTCTTCTTGGACCTAGTTGTACTAGTTTGTACTTGAATGGCTATATATCACTCGATGACATCATTCAATGGCCCAAACTCAATGCTCTGTTGGTGGAAGGTCTTTACACATTTGAGTTTGAAATCGAAGGAACATGAAGTTTTGTCATTTATTTGTTCCAATTTTGTTTCACTTCAAATGCTGAACATCGAATTTTGTTGCAGCAATGTAAGATTATTTTAAACAAATACTTGAATTTGTTAACTTACAATTTGATTTATAGACATTCGATGTTGACATGAGTGCACACCTTGCTCGACTGTCCAACCTTTCTCAACTATCAATCAGTCGGTTCAATATCGATTTGTTTTATTTTGCTCAATCGAACCTATCGTTTTTTAAGTTCAGTTCAAATTCTTTCAATGTCTCATATTAATGTCTCAAGAGACCAATTTGACGGAGACCAGTTTTGTAGAGTGTTGTCATCCATATTTACCAATCACGTACAACTCACCATTAGGCATGAAGATGCACAAGTTTGTGCTGGAATCTCTCGGAATTTGTATCTATTCGCTTACTTGCGCAAACATCTGATCTTTAATCGTGAAAGAAATGGACATGGTGGTTTTCATTTTCATGAACTTGATTTGCTTGAAGATTGAATGTACATTTTATTATTAAGAACTGCAATATTTATTTTAAAATTTTCTTTTTGTTGTCCATTGAATTCTTATCCAAATAAATCCAAAAGCGTACAATTAGAAAAAAGGCAAAACTCGCAACACAAAACGACCCAGAAAGTACAAATAGAATCAACGGATAAGACTTGAACACCTGAGTGAGCACCAGAGGTATGACAATGGCCATGCTACCAACCAGCCAAACGTATAATGCACTTATTCTGTCTGTTAGTCCCAAGTGTTTTTCGGTGAAGGCAAACATGCTCGGCCAAATAGCAGAAAATCCAAATCCCAAAGCAGCTGTTCCAATGTAGATGAGTGTCAAGTTGGTTCGCACAAAATACAAAAACACTAATGCACCAATTTGAATGACATAATGATATGTGATGATGTGATCGATTTGAACCTTCAGCGAGATAAACGCAGCAACAAGTCGACCAGCCGTGAATGTTGTTGAGAGAACAGATTGAACATGACTGGCCTGTGTGGCTGACAGGGGAGGATCCAAATATTGAAACATTGAAGTCGAAAAGGCAACATAACCGCCTTCACCAGCAATGTAGAATGCGATACAGAATCCAACCAAAATTAATTTGATAAATCGCTTTAGTGGGGAAGTATCTCTGTTCAATCTTGTGTCATTCACGATATCACGACGATTCACTTTTTCGTAGCGACAAATGAAGAACATCACAAGAAGAATGATAGGAACTGTATCAAGAATAATTTGAAAACTTTGTAATTTGATCATAATAATAGAATACCTATTATATTAACGACTGCAGTAATTGAAAACGGTACCATCAATGATTTAATTCTCATTTCTGCAGTCAATTCGTGATTATCCTTCGTAAAGTTCTTCTTGCCATACACGAAGGGAGAAGCGAGTAATGGCGCAAGTACGGTTCCGAGGCCCCACATGAATTGATTACCAATTATGAGTGCAGTGTTTCCCTCTGGCCACATTTCCACAAGCCAAACACTGGTGGCACTGTCCCAAGCCCCAGCACCCAGACAACCAAGTCCAAACATTGCATATGTCAGCCAAAGGTGACCGTAAAGATGAAGAAATCCAACACTAATGGCAAACCAAATAAGCGATAGAGACAATACCAGTTGTCGATTGAGCCAACGGTAGAGAAAGCTCGCTATGTTTACAAAAATATAAAAAATAAGAATTAATAATATAGAATGTACAAACCCAAAGATCCAATAGAATAGCCAATGCACAATGACATAGTAATATACGAAATTGTATTGATCGATGTGTGATAAATGAAACTCAAGTCAACCAGCGTTGCTCCTATCATCGAAGCGACAATTCCCGTCGCACAGTTATTTATAAATATCAAAACTGTGTAAGTTTTGTGAAGCATCTTCAGATTGAACTTCATTTTGTCGTTGCTCTGTTTGAATTGCTGTGATTTGACATTCGAGTGATTTATAAATAATTTATTTTGTCAGTCCATTCTCTTATCAGAAACTTTAAATAATCAATTAATCCAAATAATTATTATTTAAATCACTTGATCCAAGAGTTTCCATTCGGGACTTTGGAGCTTTTTGACTTTCGGCATAAACATGTGCGATTAAATAGTTAATCAAAGTTTACAATCGTTACTTTGTAGATAATTTCTATTATAAACTGGTACTAATATATTGTTGCTGCTGCCAAGCTTACATTAATGATTGTGACCATTGATTTAGCGCTATTGATTAATTGATTAATGGCTAATTGTATGCATGTATTAGGTAACAGTGCACTTCAATCGATTTGAACTTGATCACCGCCAAATTTCAAATTTTCAAGTTTCTATATTCGAATTACTTTGAAAAGTTTTGTTTGTTAATTACATACGTAGAATTGTGAATAACAACTCGAGCAAAAACATATTTGTCCTAAGTTGTGCCCTTTTGGCTATTTTTAATTTTATAATTTATTAATGTTTTAACTCGATTTCGAAACATTTGTATGCGCCATAATTTATTCTTAATTTGTTGTCTTATTTCATATTTGAATCCTAAATTTATTACTATACGCCGGATGTTTTGGACTTGAATTTTAATTGCATTATTTTTACCAAATTCTTAAAATTTAATAATGAAAAATAATTTATTTTTAGTTTCAATTCGCATGACTTGTGACTTGTGTTTGCGAAGGTAATTCTGGTGATGGGTTGAGTAGATTGCGTTTGTGTTTTGTGATTGGCTACAAAGTGTGTCGATTTCAAGCAAAATATGGCACAGATATCGTATTATCAAAATTATTCAGATAGATTCGAACAAATTCGAGCAAAAATGGAAGCAAACGCTCGTCGTTATCAATCTAATTTCGGCAATCAAATTGCACCTCAACCCGAACAATCAAGTCCATCTGAAAGCTTTGACAACTACTCACAGGATATTCGTGGGCAGTCAGCAGGTTTGACGTTCTTGAGTAAGAATCCTGACTTTGCTCAAATTGGACTGAACATCAATCGATTTCTTGTAACACCAAAAGTGCATTCAACTGTCGAGCAAGTGGACCGAATCTCAGGAAATATTCCCCGAATGTTGATTCCAGCTCATCAGAGAATTAACTTTAAACCCATGCCACAAAAGTCACTAATTCCACCACCAGGGACACTACCACCCAATAGGCACATTCATGAAATTGTGGAAAGAGAAAGAAATTCATACATTTCAAATGATTCCATCAATGAATTTAGTCGTAAAACTAGTAGAAAGCCTAAAAAGCTCAGACCGTACTTTGCACTTGGAGTTGTGATCGTTATGTTTACTTTGCTAATGTTTGGCATGCAGAATCGTATTATTCAAGAAAGTAAGTTTTTAAATTGATAATTAATTAATATTTATCAAAATTTTTTAGCTATCAACTATGTTATGGGAGAATTGAAAGAAGGAACTTATATGACAGAAGCATGGTATTTAAATTTTTATTGTTCAAATGGAACTAATTGATCAAAAATATAGGAAATACACTCCAGTGCCAGTCAATCTCTGCTTCCATCTGTTTGATCTCAGAAATGGACCTCAATTTTTGGAAGGTGCAAAACCATACCTAGAAGAAGTTGGTCCATTTTGTTATTTGTACGTTAATTCAAATATTTATTTTTTAAATGAATAATTTATTACTATAACAGAGTTCGTCGAAATCGAACCATTTTGGAGTGGTAAGATAAATTTTGTTTTCGAATATTTAATTTATAAAATGTTTTTATTAGGACTCCTCAGACCCTGGTATTCAAAGAGAGGATCGTGGCCAAGTTTGATGACGAACATTCTATATCACTGGATACTTCTATTCGCATGATCAATTATCCCATTTTCGTAAGTTTGATTGAACAATTTTGATTATTTTTTATACACTTCAAATAGATTTCGGTGATGTATGTGAAGAACTTTCTGGAACGCTACAATGTTGGCTTCATTGGTCCGGTTGTGTACAATGGACTGGCCACAGCATTGCGACTAACAGGAGAAGACCTAGTGGATGTCACCACTGCTCGACTTCTGCTGGAAGGAAAACCGATTCGAATTCTATCCTACCTAAGTCTCTTTCTGGAACCACTGCGCTCAGTTGGTGTGCCCATTCCAAAGTATTTCGGAGGAAAAGAGATCAAGTTGATGAATCATTCTTTTGGATTCATCAGCACTCTTACTTCGAGTGAGATGGGACCGTATGAAGTTTATCGAAAGAACGAGGATCGTCACCATCTGGCTGGGGATATTGTGGCCTATAGAGAGAAAAGGTAAATTGCTTGTGCACGATTTGGTTATAATGCATTTTGATTTGAATTGCAGTACTTACTCAAGTTGGGCTAAGCCTTGCAATCGGATGGAGGGCGGTGATGGAATGTTTTGGCATCGTCCTGTTCTCGTCCCAAAATTAACCATCTACAGTAAGATGCCCTGTCGTTTGCTTCCATTTGTCCGTGAAAAGTAAGTAATGTTACAAGTTGGCCAATTTGCTGAACAATTTCAACACACTTTCTAGCTCGCGCCTATTTCAAGGTGCTCATGTTGTTCGTTATAACATGGACACTCAAATGTTCAACATGACCGTCCGTGAGAATCAATGTTTCTGCAGCAAATATCGCAGGTTGCGTGAATGCAACGGCTGGCAAGACATATCTGGTTGTCTTTATTCGTTGCCAGTTGGATTCTCATTTCCTCACTTTTATCAAAGTCCAAATTTGTTGCGCCAAGTCGTTGGTCTTAGTCCAAGTAAAGATTTACACGAAAGCTACATCGAAATGGAACCTTTGATTGGAATATTGGTTCATGGACGAGTCGGAATACAAGCATTGATTGACATTCAACCTGTCAGCTTGTTGCTACCAATGTCCTCAATTGACAAAGTTCTTTATCCGATTATGTGGATTCAAGTTGTAAGTGATTCTTTTACAATTTAAAAGAGAACAATTTGATTTAAACCAACACTTTTTTTTGTAGGGCGGCGGAGCTGAAGGATGGCTCGCAGTTTTGTTGTTCTTTGGCTCCAATGGATTCAGATATGGCGCCTATTTGTCACTGTTCGGTGGACTATTTATTTCCTCTTTTCTGTTCAACTTGGAGTACAAACAAAGACATTGGTAAAATTTAGATTAAAATTTAAAAAGTAGGTAAAAATCGGCTAATCAGCAGAGTTTATTTTGAAAAATAAAATTGACAGTTGACAAAGTGAATAAATGTGAGCAAAAGATTTAAAAGAATTAAAATGTAAAACAATTAATTAAAATAAACAAAATTGACAAAATTATATCGAGCTCGTTTTCAAATATTTAATAAGTTATAACTAAACATTAGAAATTGGTTTATTATATTTAAGCTTTAGTAGAATAAGTGCTGGTCCCAACTGGTGCCAAAGAAGTTCGATTAGATAGTTGTTGAATCAAATCTTTAAGCGTTTGGGCAATTCCATTCAAAAGATCAGTCACGGTTTGACTGGTCGAGTCAGTTACTTTGCCAAGCAATGATCGAGAATGCTAGTCAACAGATTCTGAACATTGTTGAGCAGACCATCAATAAGATTGGTCACATTCTCGCTCAAGTCTAAATTTGATGAAAGTTGAAGCACTTTGCTGCTCACCGTACCCAAGGAATGCACATTTATGTCCAATAGTTTCACAAGTGGAATTGCTTCTGAATCGTGTCCACCTGCTAACAGTTCAATGAGCAAGTTCACCAACTGAGTGACCAAAATGCCGACATTGTCAAGCAGTCCATTGAGCAATGCAGCAACACTTGTCAATAGTTGTGGAACCGCAACACCAAGGGCGCCCAACAAAGTGGCAACTAGATCGAGAAGACCCAGGACAAGATCAATGACCAAATTGAGCACCGCCCCGAGTAGGCCCCTTAGAAGTCCACCGACACCTCCAACCAATTTGGGCGATTTTCCAAGAACGCCATTCAGCAAGTGAGGCACAGAATCGAGCACTTTAGTCAATCTCCTAACGAATGAATCGACTGTAGAATTGATAGTTTGCAATGTTCTCTCAATTTGTCCACTCGAATCGTCAGATATATTGTTTTGTTCCATATCGTTACTCAAATTATTCACTGAACCAAGCAAGCCAATAGAGCGATCATTGACAGTTTCAAGTAAAGCTAAACGAAAATATTTTACATTTTGAGATAAAGTGAAGAAACCGACTTACGATTAATTAAATTACATTAATATAAATACAGAAAATCACCTTGTTCAGCTTCAGATTTGTGACGAAACAATAAAGCATCACTTAGCGATCCACTCCAAAGAAGAAAGAGAAGGCCAATGAACACAAATGCAATCAAAGAAGTCAATCGTGTTGCCATTATGTAAAGTCTGTTTAAAAATGTGTTTCAATAATAATTTTTTTCTGATTTGTATTGAAGCTTTTATACAAAATTGTAATTGAGCAAAAATTGAATTTTATGTCTGTTATTAAATAATCACAAGTTAGATTTTAAAAAATTGTACTTTGAAAATATTCCAATTTAAAGTGAATTTCACACAATGAAATCAAATTGAAGAGTGAAATGAGAGAAACGAATGAGATGCTTCAGCACCAAATGTCCATGAGTACATTTAGTACTTTGGGTTTAATTTGCGCAACATTCACATTTAACAAATGACAGTTCCATTCCATTAGTACGATGACACCGGAAAATTTTGCTCATACGTAAACACATTCTATCTGGGAACACATGAGCACACCTGAATGTACCCAAACTGTCCATGGCACAAGGCTATGCTCAAACATGATCAACTCATCAACAAAGAAGACACCAAGTTGTCCATTTCTAGAAATATTATCACAAATATTGTATCTATTTATGCTCAAAACGAAAACAAAACCACACAGAGCCATCAACACCAAGCCCCTGACACTCTGGGTTGAAAAATTCCTTCTTCCCGTTTACCAAAAGTAAGTTCAATTTCCTCAATGCTGGCCATTCTCAGATCTCAATGCCAATCCACCTGATTGCGGCAAAGTGGACAAATTCGTGCAGAACAATGCATAAATGATAAATTGCGAGGCGATCATGCCGCAACAGAGATCGTATTAAATTCTGAGCAACAAAAACAACATCGCAAAAATTTAATAAGTTTAATAAAATAATTAACTGAAAAATTTACTAACTTGGTTTCTTGAAATTAGTGTGTGTAATATGAGAATGATTAATTAATTCCATACTTATGAGAAAATTGATATTGATCTAAAAACTATTGTTTTCTTGTTTGAAAATAACAAATTTCTTAATAATTAATGCTCATGATAAATTGATACATTGGCAAACTTTGAATTCAAGTTTGTAGTTATGCTTGGCACAAACAATTGAAAACTAGACAAGTTTTACAAAGATTCAGTTAAAACACCTCATATAAAAATGTCCAACATGTCAATTTATAAACGAATAACCAAATCAACCTTTGTACGACTTTTGAATCCATTCAAGTACAATTTCAAATTCATCAAAGAACATCATTTGAATGTACAGAAAATTTATTTCCTCAACGATAAATCCACCACAGTCCAAATCAAGCTGCTTAGTTGTCTGTGCATGTGGCATATAATTCAATTGGCTCAAATGTATTTCTTGCCAGTTAAAAATGATCTCGTCTATTTTGACTATTTTCGTTTGAGCGGAATACCAAATGAATTCAAACTCATCATTTGCGGATTGAGCTACATTGCACTTTACAGCTTGATGAGATCGTATACCAACAAACAATTTGTTAAAATCTTTCTAATCATCTATCGAGTTTTGATTTTGCGCGAACAAAATTCGCAAATCAATAAAAATGTTATTAAAGTCATAAGATATTATAATTATTTCTTTCAGTTATTCACTATACCTGGAGGTAAGTGTCTTATTGAATATGAATTAATTAACAAAAATAATTGAATTTCAGCATTGTGGATGATTGTGTTGGAAACAATCTTTGGCATCGCTCTCTATCGAAATTATCACTCATTTGGTATCTTAGCATTAATCACATACATTTTCACTTCTCAAGTCTTCGTAGTCATTCACATCATTGTTCTATGGACTCTTGCATACACAATTCAGTTGACTTCGAACATGTACTTAGCCATCAGTATAATTGTGCTGAATCGGATGAATCACATCAACAATTTGCTAACTCAACTTGAGCCATCTAAATTCAAATATTTTCATTTCTATCGCTTTTCTTATTTCCACACTAAAACTCTTTTGATGATATTCGAAATAAATCGAGTGTTTGGTGCAATCTTTCTACGTCTGGTTGCTGTACTAATTCCAATGAATGCTTTCATTGCCATGTCAACTTTATTAGGATATGTTCCATCTGTTCTTCTTCCATTTGCACTGATAATATACTTTGCTCAAGTGGTATTCATGATTGGCTTTCACTACATTACCCTTAAATACATCAACATAATCCACAGTCACTCAAAATGTTTAATTCATCTCAATGTTCACTCACAATTGAAATCAACAAATGCTCGCATTAAAATTGTGAACTACATTCACAAATTCAACATTGAAAATCGTTATGGAATTACCTATGGAAGTATTGCACTCATTTCAATGGCTTTGTTTGGCAAGGTAAGAATTGCATCCCATGTATTCTTTATTCTTTTACAAAGCTTAATTTACATTTAGAGTTTCATCCTTTACTGTCGTTTCATTATATACAGTTACAAATTGTTGCAATAGTATAGTATGCTTGGCTAACTTAGAGTTCACTCTACCTTGTTAATTAACCTTTAGATCTTAATTAGCTGACAAGTCTTCTATCGCTTTATTCACTTCATACAATGCCCGTCTCAAGAAATAATCAATTCGGTTTGTGTTTGTTTTTGTTTTTCGCATACCACAGTAAGTATTTCTATGGCAACCAATTGTGTTGAGATCACGAGAATCGACAACAACGAGTATCACGCCATATCGATTTACAGTTTCCAAATATCAAGGTCACATTTAAGAAATTGAGGGCAGAAAAGGTACAAATTAAGAGTTATTTAATTTTAGTTAATTTTGACCCCAATTGGATTAAAATGGCATTTTTGATATACTCTTTATGTTTCGAAACTTGATCAGAAAGGGCATGAATAAATGTGCTTAGTGCCAGTTTAATTTATAACTTGGTCATTGCAAATAAATATAAATAATAATTTAATTACGAAATTGTAATTGTAAAACTCAATAAAAACCAATTCATTGTTTCTGCCCTTAATGGGCAAAAATTAATTAGTTTTAGCAGTAAATTCAATTATTTTGCAATAAATTACACAGGGGATTTCAAAAGTAACTTTCTAGAAATAAAATTAATTATTTTAATTAATATTTTAATTTGAATTGGTTGATTGTGTGGTTTTCGGAGAATAGATGAAACGGAGTTGAAAACCTTGAGCTCAAAAATGTTAATGTTGGAAATTGTTGGATTTTTGGTTAGGAAATTTTGGCAATGTATAATTTTGCCATTGGTCTCCCACCTGACCATTCTCAATGATCAAATTGACCCCATTCAAACGACCAACAAAGGAAGAGATGTGTCTCCAAAATCAAAACGAAATTTGTACTTTCCCGTGACTTTAATTGTCTTCTTGACTTTGTACGGAATTTATGGATTACACTACGAAGCGACTGGTTCGTTGGAATTGACCAACTTTAATGTGCTCAAAGAAAGTCCTTACATTTTCACTCATCAAGCTTGTCCGCAGTCCATCCGATCTCAGATTGATTTTGACTTGGCACTCGATATTGTGGCAGCCATTTGTGTCTACATTGCAATGATCCGAGTAAGACCTATCAAAGATGAAGTCGTCATTCATCAAATTGATCAAACTGTATACTTTGGTCGCAAAGGTTTGTGTGATTTTGTAAATATTTTAAGCTTTTACTCATAATAATTCATGAATAGCGTTAAGCATTGAAGAATCAAACAAAGTTCTGCGTCAACGTAAAACCATTAAGACACTCTTCCAGTCGATCGTCATTCTGTTCGTGATTTGTGTTCTCATATTTTTCCTGTCCAATGTTTGGATAAATTCTGTGTATTCTGGTACTTTCTTGTCATTTCTCTACTGGACATTTCTATTTCCGGTGTATATGTTCTACATATGTTATGGTAATTATGAATGCACAAATTGTTCAAACTTTTAAACAATTTCCTGACAGGATTGTTCGCCTCAGTGATTTACATTATTCTGGCCAGCCGATTTATTCGCATTAGACAACGAACACTGTTGGAGAGATTGTCACATCTGAACGACAAATTGTATAAAACCAAAAGCAAGAAAACGAGTTTTGCCTTGGTTTGGCACAAATATTTACTGATCAATTGGGATTTGGTTAATCTGTGCAAGGTGATCGAAGAGTATGCTCGATTCTGTTCGCCATTGATTTCGATCATCATTCCGTACTACATCTCGGTGCAATGTTATCTCATTTACATTGTTCTGTTCATTCCAATTGATCCAATCCAAAAGCAAGTATTCTATCTGGCCATCGTTCAATTGAATCTGTTTCTCTTTGTCATTATCAACGACTGTGCTCATATTGCTAAGTATGCCCGAAAGTTGGAATTCCTCAATGCGGTATTCTATCGGAATTGTTTCTACAAAAATGGGTTTCAATTTATGAACAAGGGTCTACTGGTGAAGGTAATTGATCAGTTGATCATTTTTTGAATAAATAATTTCAAATTATTATTATTTGTTAAATGTCTACAGGCAGAAGCTTTACAAACATATCGACGACTGCACATGTATGCCTTTCAACTGTTTGACAATTACAAGATTACTTCCAAGACATTCAATGTGGTAAGAATGGTCTATTTAGTATAATATTCAGTAATCACTTTCGTAAATGCTTTATTTAGATCATCTCCTACATCAGTGGATATTTCATGTTTATGTTCAAGAATCAATATTCTTCAGATTAAAAATTTTTGAGGTTTGAAATTTTATTAAAATGATTATCACTGATCGACCAACTCTTATATAATTTGAATAGTTCTTGACCACTTACCTCTGCACGTTTGCACACGATTGACCAAAAATCTCTTATTGATTACTAATGGTGAAGTGAACAGAACATTAATGTATCTTCACTCTCGCACTTTGATTTCTTCATTGCTAAATGAGTAAGATAATCATTAAATTCATTGATTGATTTGGAAATCTCCACACAAAACTTTATTTATCAGCGCAAGTTATCAATCAGGCGGATAGAAATAGATTTGTGTTCAAGGTTACATTTGATGAAGCTAAACAACTTGATTTGCCTTGATGGGTTGGTTGATAGTTTCAGTTAGTTTCGTCTTGACGACATTCAACAAAAATGAATTTGTTGACAATTCTGTGTTTGTCAATTGCGTTTGTCTTCTTTTGGTCAGGAAAAGTGGTTTCTTCGCTCGAAAATGTCGATGAATTGTCACAACGACGTGAAGTTCTGCAGAATATGACCAAAGAAGCTTTGAAACTTGCTTGGAGAAAGAGCGCGCCCTTACCATTAAACAAAACACCTTGGCCCGAAAATGATGGACAAGCCATTGTGAGTGCTATGAGCACACTCTGGGTGATGGGACTGAAGAAGGAGTTCGATGAAGGACGAGAGTGGATCAGGAGCATCTTTGGCAATTTCTCTCAAAGCGAGAAACAAATCGATGTTCGGGTGTACATGAATGAGTTTGTGGGCAGTTTGCTGTCCTGTTTTGCCCTCACCAATGACACATTGTTTCGGGATAAGGCGTTCGAGATTGCCAGGGCACTGCAACCGGCATACGACAATCAAACAGGTTTGCTTAAGCACACAATTGTGCAAATTGACTTTTTGACCCTGGAATATTTTTTTAGGAATACCAAGCTTTGATTTTGTGCCAAAAACTAAAGAACGAAAACTCTCTTTCTATCACAAATTAGCTGATATTGGTGGAACAGTGCTCGAAACTCGATATTTGCATTCACTCGCACCAGAACAATTTCTTGATCGAACCAACCAGTGGAGAAGCTTTTTGAAAGAACTATCTCGAAATGAACCAAATCAAGTGATGCCAATTCTAGTAGATGCGAAGGAAAACGACTGGCCAAGCAGTCTTCGATCGTTGATTTCATTTGACGCCCAACCACTGTACGCATGTCTGGTCAAAGCTTACATTCAATCGAATGGTAGTGATGCGGATGGATTGAAGATGTTTGTGAAAGCAATCGAGGTTGCAGAAGAGAGTCAAATGATTACTAAATCCAACAAGACTGGACTTGTTTACATTCGAAATTATTGGAACAATACAAAAACATTAGGCGACAACATGGAATATGAAGGATGCAACTATGCAGCCATTTTGCAGATGGCTTCAAACTCACTTGAAAATAGCGTACAAAACAACCAAACTCTTGGCTCTAAAACCAATCAACAACTGAACCAAACCATCTCCAAGTATCTCAACTGGGCAAAAGAGATCACCGAGACTTGTCATTTCGCTGCAAACAAAACTGCCACCAAATTACCACCACGTGCATTGTATTTCAACGAATACGAGGAAGCGGATAATTTTAGTAATCTAAGTTCCCGCGGTAATCCACCACAATATGCATTCAATTCCGGACTGGAGGAAAGTTATTTCGTACTATGGAGAGCGACTAAAGTTCAGAAATATCGTGACTATGCCTGGGAGTTGACTAAAGCCATCCAGAGACATGCTCGAGTTGGTAATGGTGATGGTTTTGGTGTGGTGATTAATGTCAACTTAAATCATTCTATCGTAAATGATTATCAACCTCCAGACATACTTTCACGTGCTTTCAAGTTTCTGTATTTGACCTTTGAAGAGGACAGCGCACTGCCACTGGATCAGTGGGTGTTCAGTCCGTCAGGACATCCATTTCCCATTTGTGGCAAAAATAAGGCTAATCCAAAATGTTGATTGTTTTAAAATGAAATTGTGCGTTTTCTTGACTTTCAACAATTCAGTAATTGAAGGTCAATTACTTTTATGTCTGTCTGACTGTAATGTTTCTTCTTTTTGTAATTTTAAATTAAAGAAATTAATTACATTTGAATTAAAATGGCAAATAATATTTTTTCTACATTGTGGTCTATACCATTCATATATGGAGATCAAAGATCAAAGCCTCAGCTCATCAATGCAATCATCTTTATCATCTCCAAGCATTTTATCCAAGCGAACCCATTTTTGAGAAATCAAATCAAGTTGGCGAATATTCGCCAAGTTTGAATATTCAAACTAGGTCGACATTAGAGTCGAGGTGTGAGGCATTATCAAGACGAACAGGAGGACACGGAATCAGAGATCCAGATTCTTTGAACTTTATTTTTGCCTTCAATTTGGGAACGTGTTCAGTGAACACTGTTCACCTTACCTTGACCAACTAGCCAGAAAAACGTGTTAAATCGCACGAAATTGTTGAACATGTTTGTGAGCTCGGTCCGAAATATGCGAATATGGTGAAAAGACAATAATCAGAGATATTTCAACTTTACTAGTTGTTCACAAACATCATTAATGAAATTTAATCCAGATTCGTGTAGGTCTTATTTTTCTACATTTATTACAATTAATTATTTTACAAGAAAACTCACAAGGCCCCAAAGGAGAGACAAAGCCTTTAGGCTGACTTAATGATTTTGACTACCTACAATTGTCAAAATCAATATCATTATTACGATTTGTTCTAAACTTATTAGTCACAATAAAAGTCTTTATGAATCATTGGCCAAGAAGAAACAATATCAGGACATTGTTGGCACTTTTGTAGGTGTGAACTGCCGTAAATAAATCACAAAACTGATTAAACAATACAGTAGAAGGGACAATGTGAGCACATTTGTGGGTGTCTACTGACGTTATTAATGCATTAACTGATTAGGCAATGTAAGGACTTTGCCAGCACATTTGTAGGATAGTGGAGTTAGTGTATATGCCAAGCACAAATGTTTTCGTTAGCGTTGAGGGTTTCTGATTCTTTCTTTTGTCGAACTTGTCTTGCATCATCAAGCAATGATTATTACAAATTTTGTTCATCACTTTTATCCATTTATTCCATGGGGGTGTGCATTTCTATCGCTTGTATATGCAACCTTAGTTCATTTCAAATTGCAATACCTCATTAAAAGCTCAACTTCACCAAACGAACAACTAATCAACAAGTTTCAAAATCACTTTTCCGCCAAACATCTAGTAAATGTGGATGATGATATTGACCGAACCAAACCTCGAAAGCGCATTTCATATTGTCGCTGCTGGAAGTCGACTACTTTTCCTTTATGTGACGGCATTCACAAGCAACATAATCGATATTGTGATGATAAAGTGGGACCATTAGTGCTTATTTGGAATGAATCGCACTTGGATAATACAAAGCAGGTAATGGTGGGAAAATAGACAATAAATCCGGCAAAATATCAACAAATGTAATTCAAGTACCAAAACCCTTGAAAAATCATTCTATTACCTTTAGTGTTCGTCAAAAACAGCGCCTAATGGCATTGCATTGCATTGCACTGGGTTTCGCAGAATTTAGATTTTATATTTGGAAATCTATTGAAATAAAAATTTTTAAGCAATTTGTTGTTTCTTATTTTACGTTAGCAAACAATCGCATTTAAAAAATGCACAGATTATTTAATGTTGCATCATTTCAAAATTATTTTATTTGTTGTGCATGATATCGCTTCAAACAGAGTTGGAAATCACGGTCATCACAATTAGTTCGTAGATGACTCTGTAGACACAACAAAACTGTGCAAAAGTGAACCTCAAATGAACAGTGGAGCCAACATTCGACTTTACATGTACTCAGTATACTGTTTATCAAGTGACTAACGCTTGTGAGAACAATATATAAACTCAACACAAACTCTCTTCTACATTACATTTCTTTGACGCATATAACTAAAATGGCTTTCCTGGATTACTTCAGTAAATTTTTGTTTGTTTGGATTTATAACTTTTAATTAATATTATTTTTATTTACTCACAAATGCAGAAAAGAAACGCGGAATAGAAGAAATCAACTCAGATAAAGTGATCAACAATGTGGATTCAACCCAAAATGATTTTACATCGACACTTTATAATTACGATCGAGCAGCAATTCAGGTAAAGTGATAATTGCTAATCATATTTAGACAAATGTTTAATGTAGAATCGAGAAACAATTCACCCAATGATTCACGGTCGTCGAATTTGGCAACCAATGAATGGAAAACCAGTCAATAAAGAGGACTTAATGTGTCTGTTCGAAGCAGCTCGATGGTCGCCATCTGTTTTCAACTGCCAAACTTGGCGCTTTGTCTACATCACTCGGGACAATCCACTTTGGATCGACTATCTCAATTGTCTGTGGCAATCAAACCGAGAATGGGCCAAAGAAGCGGGCTCACTTGTGGTGGTAGTGTCCAAAAAGTCATTCAAACTAATGGGCATTTCAAAGCTTAATCCAGATTATAGTTTCGATGCTGGATCTGCGTGGCTGGCAATGACACTTGAAGGAACTGCGCGTGGACTTGTCATGAATTCAATCAATGGATTTGATAAAGCGAACATTGCACGAATTATCAAACTGACCGATACTAACGAATACCAAGTTGAGGCAGTCGTTGCAGTTGGATGCAGAAGCGACCGTGAAGAGGTTCTATTGCATTCTGACAAAATTGAACAAAAAATTGACCTGCAACATATTCTTTCTAAAGGTGTTCTTAGTAGAGGTTCTTGATTGTAAAATACATTTAATTTATCTATTGCAATTTGTTTAAAAATACATTTTATTGTTTATTACAAAATAATAATAATTTAACGAAAATTTTAAATGAAACAAAATACAAAGTGTGTATTCGTGAGTGAAGTGACCACTTTGTTTAAAAAACAGAGCTATTGTCAAAATAGTTTTTATGTACCTCAATTGATTAATCAATTGCATTATGAAGTTGACTACAAATTTTTATGTTGGCGAAAATGTAGAAACACATTTTTAAAAATATTTGAATTAAAAATGACGCAATCAAGCATATGACTAATTTGAGGTATAAAGTGCATAATTGACATAACAAAATAGACTTAAGTTAAGGTCAAAAACGGCACATGCAAACCAACGTGTCGATCATACACTCATATCTAGTGTTGCATCCCGTGTTTCCATTATACAGGTACATACATGCACCCATCCCATAGGAGAGTATTGTATTGTATTATATATGCACAACCAAACCATTACAACTCTTAAGAAAACGCATCAATTGCTAAGTTAATTTTCCTTAATGCTTCCAAATAATAATCAACTTAATCTCTCATGTTTGATCGATAATATTCAAAATTATAGTCAAAATTTAAGATAAAAATGAAATTTCTATTCTGTAAGTTTAATTAATTACTGTTGAATTGTAATTCGGGCGTTAATACCTTTCGTTAAGGCTCAAATGAAAATAACAATAAGTCTCGGACAATTTGTGAAAAAATATTCAATTCAAATGGTGACACAAACTACTATTATGAATCTGAAGTTATAAAGGTACATCAATTTTTAATGATTCAATTATGTCTGCAGCACGTTTTTAATTTTTTAATTTAGGTCCGATTGGGAGTACATTCTGTTCATCTAATGATCTTAAATCGACGTTCCGAAAGGGCAATGGATGGTAAGCCCGTGGACCAGCAAGTTGTGATGTCTCTCTTTGAAGCTGCTTGTTGGAGTCCATCCAATTTGAACAATCAAAAGTGGCACTTTGTATACTCAGCTCGAGACGACGAGTACTGAAATGATTACTTGGAGGCGATAAAGATATTGAATAGAAGATGGGCTAAAGATGCGGGACTACTTGTGTTTGCCTTGTCCAAAAGGTCATCTGCCAATGTGAGCTCGCAAGAAGAAATGCCTTCCAATACTTTTGAGACTGGTGCAGCATTTATGGCACTGGCATTGGAGGTCACCGCTCGTGGGCTGGTTGTGCACCCACTTAGGGGCTATGACAAGGACAAGATCTCTAAAGTGATTGAACTCAATGAAGAAGACCAATATGAGTTGGAGGTGATGATTGTCATTGGTAATCGAGTTCACGCTAATGGGGTTGGTAGAATTTCAAAACGAAACCAAATTGATAAATTCATTTCGGATGGAGTTTTTCTTAGATATTAAAAGACCTGGGTTCTATCCAGTTTCAATTTAATTGTCTGACAATGTATGTCCTTTAAACTTAGCTTTTCTCATGACTTTATATCAAAATATTCAAATCCAAAGTTTTCCCTAGCAATATGTTAATCAATAATTATTTATTATTATAAAAATGAATCAACATATTGGCATAGAACCTTTAACTTGATAGTTATGTTTTTTTAAGTCTGGTTACATTTGTGCCAAAATGAGGACACCCACATATAACAAATAGCGTTCAATTTGTTTAGAATCGGACACTTATAAGTATACTATCGCAATTATGATATCTCGATTACAGCACAACAATGGCGACAATAATAACATTCGTAAAACGCCTACATGAGAAATATGTTTATTTATGACGATGTAATCGACGAAATATGGTGTTTTGCTAAACAATAGAAGGCGTTTCTATAAAGAAATTACCACAAATAATTCCTCGATAACATCTTTATATCTATGCCTTTTCATTTATCAATGCTCACAATTGTCAGCAGTATAAATGTGCCTCATTTGATAAGCTTCTTTATTCTATTGGTAGAATTGCACTAGAAATGCCCTTTTTGCTTTATTTGTTTCGAATTTAAAAAATTGACTTATTACACACATTGAAACACATTTCAAGTTACCAAAAATGAAGCGTATTTGGAAACAGGCACAAAATTTGGTACTGTTTCTATTTTTTCTCGTTTCTCTGCCTTCAATATCCAATGCTCAAGTTACCAATCCTGTGTCATCTAATTTAATTAGTAAAATTTGAGTGAAAGTTTTTCTACTTAATTTATTTCTATTTTGGTAGATCGTTTAGGATGCTCTTTTTCGGCCAAAAGTTGCATCTGGGAAAATGTGAACCAGTGGGCTTGGGTGCAGCCGTCGTTCAGTACGCTCAAGCTCGATCATCCGGCGCCTATTCCTTTCTGTAATAGTTTTATTCTATAAATTCTTTAATTCTTTAATTTCTTTTAATTTCTTTTCCAACAGCCACTTCTATTTTTTTGCAAATCAACTTTGCAAATGAACAAAGTCAAACCTACATGACATCGCCCAAGTTCATCATTCCGGGCAATGTTGCTTGCTTCACCTTTGATTATTATTTCATGATCGATACGAATAAGAAAAATTCGTTGAGTCTTGTTTTGATTGATGCGAATCTTAACAATCAAAGCGCAATCTGGTCAGCCTCGGGTATCATTGCCGATAAATGGGCAAAAGCTCAAGTCCAGATTGATCAAGCCGGAAGATTTAAGGTAAAGCTGTTAATTGTTAATCATCAATTAATTATTCATTTTTGGTAAAGTTAAAATTAATAGCAACTGGACAACAAGGATTTATAGCGGTGAGCAATTTTCTATTGCGTAATCGTGAATGTCCAACTCGTGTTTGTGACTTTGAATCGGGTAATTGTGGCTGGACATCGGATAAACCACAAAGCAATTATGCCTTCACTGTGATCAAAGCTACTTACACTGCTGCAGGCAATGTCAAGAATGATCACACTTCTCGATCACCATACGGCCATGTGGCATATCTCAGCAACAACAATGCACCAGCAAATTCGATTGCGCGTTTTAAAAGTCCAATAATGGCTTCACTCGATGCGCAATGTTTCACTTTTTGGTTTTATCGTAGTGAAGCTGGGGTCGATTTGAAACTATATCAATATCACATCAACACCATACAGAATGATTTACTCTGGCAAAATAATCGAACACATCTCAACTATGAGTGGATTCGAGTGCAAATCAATCTCAAAATTACAGATCAAGTCAATCTGATTTTTGAAGCCAAACGGATGGGTAAATTAGTTTATTCTATAATACATTAAAATGTTGAATTACAAATTGGTTCTTGTAGATGCAATAAGCACAATTGAGCTTGACGACATTGGCTTGACTCCCTTTAACTGTGACCCTCCAATCAGTTGCACATTTGAGCAAAGTTTTTGTGGCTGGAAAGAAGAGACTACACAAAACAGATTGCTGTGGGCAATTGGACGAGGCCGTGTTCGTGATCCAACCAAACTGAAAGACCAGTCAACTCTTTCCTCACTCGATGTGCTCTACACTGATTTCACCCCAATGAAAGGAGCCCAAGCAAGTATGGAATTGTTGAGTGAGTTTGTTGATGCACCAGAGCAGGGAGGCGCTTGTGTTTTGCTCACTTATGGCGTTAAATCTTTATCGATCGATACTGATACCTTTAAATTGGTTCAGGTGGACATCAATGGTAAGCGATCATTTCAGCGTCCGTTTCAATCACAAATTATAATTTAATTTGATAGCAAAGCGAACAGTTGTTTGGTCTTTTAACGATACAAGACAGTTGGGGAATAATTGGAATACTGTGAACTTATTTATCCAAAATCAAAACACATTGCCATATCGTTTGTCACTATTTGCCAAATCTTCCAACCCAAGTACATACCTAGGCGTGTCTCGATTGGAATATTCTACCAATTTAGCCAAATGTGGTCATGGCGCCAAAACAGTCCCTCCAACTACGACAATTTTACCAACCATTAGTCCAACCAAGAATCTCTCCTGTACCTTTGAACAGAACAATCTGTGCAATTGGCATTCACAAGATAACTCTTTCCAAGTTGGAACTCCTTACAATTCGACAATATCCAAAATGTATCTCCCTTTGTACGATCATACGAGTAACTCACGATTGGGCCATATGGCATTCACTTATGCAAATAAATGGAACATTGCAGTTTCTGGATATCTTGAAGCAGATAATCCGTTCCCTGATCAACAGATTTGTTTCGAATTTTATTACTATTTCTATGCTTCAGGACCATCAAGCTTTGCTCTTGCCATGGAAACAAAGAAAACAGGTTCTACTTCTAAAGCTATCATTTATCGAGCATATGCAGCAAACGAAATCAAATGGAAAAGAGCAATATTTGAAGGGACTGCAGATTCAAATTATAAAACATTTGTCTTTAGCTCAAGTGTCAAGCAAGGTATTTATGTTTGTGATTAAGATATAAATTTATCGAGTTTTGTTAGGTGTTTTGGCAATCGACGATATCAACGTTCACCTTGGAGCATGTCCCGTAACTGGATATGAAAAGAATTGTGATTTTGAATTGGGTTCCACATGCATCTTTGGACCTGTTTTCAATTCTGTTGCTATGTGGAATGTGTATCAGGCATATTCGTTCGGTATTCCTGATCACACAACTCACTCTCGTGATGGTCATTACTACGGAATGCTCTTTCGAATGCCAACCTCAAGTACAGAGAAACGGACGTTTCTTGTTCAATCTCGACGAATTGATGGCACCAAACTTCATTGTTTACGCTTTTCTTACTATTTGGGCAGTGTTCTTCCTAGTACAGTTTTGTTTTATGAAATTGAACACAGTGGTCCCGTGTTTGGTGGCGAACGCCAACAAACTGTGAGATGGAAAACTGCTGGAAATACTGTAGGATTGTGGTTTAATCATAGAGTGGCATTGCCAATTGCTTCGCAGTTAGACATTCGCTTTGGAATAGAAACTTTGGGAGAAGGCGATGGCAAAGTGTTTGTGGATGATATTTTTATTGAATCGGCAATCTGCAACAGCCCACACTACTGTGACTTCGAGGTAACAAATCAAGCAAAAAAATGTATTTACAAAATATAACATTATTTCCTCTAGAATGGAGATGTTTGCTTATTGGAAACTGTGTTGATCGGCGAAAATATTTTGCAAAATTCAGCCAAAACTTATTTACCAAATACGCCCAACTTCACCATGGTGACAACCAAGTATTTGACAGACTACGTAGATCACACTTGGCATGTCTTTTCACCAGTACAATCAGCAGGTTTTGCTCCATTTGACAATACAAATGAAAGCAACCTGGGAAAGTATCTTCTATTGACCGGAGTGAACTCATTCGACCGAGCCATTATGGTCACAGAAAGATATTCACTGGCTGAACATGGTAGTCAAGCATGCCTGAGATTTGCCCTTTTCAAGGTGAGCACCCAAAGTGTGCTTGAAATCTATCAAGGTGAATCGTTTAATGACACTTTCGGACTGAAATTATGGGACATCCATCGAACGAGCCAAAGCAAAGAATGGGAGACTTTTGAAATTCAAGCAAAACCTCAAAGGAGTGACTCTGTGGACATATTCTTTTACATTGTAAAATTTAGACATTTGATTTGAATTATTAACTCACAAGATTAATCAATTTAGGTTGGCACTCTTCAAGACCAGGCTACATACATTGCCCTAGACGACATAATGATCAAACCTAAATGCAATAATCCATCCAATCTATTGCCGCCCACACCAAAACCAACTGGCGCTTCATCAGTGAGTGTTCCAACAACACCAAACCCAACATCGAATGTATTTGAATGCTCTCCCGGAATAACAATTCCTATTGCTAAAACTTGCGATTGGTCTAAAGATTGTCCTAAAGGAGAAGATGAAAAGTATTGCGGTGCTTGTGAGTTTGTGAGCCATAACATGTGTAGATACAAGATTCAAAATGAATTAGGCAACTTTGTCTTTAAATTTCGTGATGACGTCAGTGTTGGCCCGCGAAACGACCCAAATGATAATGCACTATTCATGGTGGCCAGTGGAACTACGGGTAAATCGACTTTAATTTCTCCCGTTATTCATCAAAGCTATATGTGTAAGTCTTAATTGAAATTAATTATTATTTAATATATTAATATTTGCTGCAGCTTGTAGTCTTCAGTTTTACTACTATTACTACTCGAATGAAGTCACAAACAACCAAACCAGTACAGATGTAACTGTTTTTATCGATTTCCCTGACCTCAACAGACGGACAAACATTTGGCAGAGTTCATTTGAGCCAATAGCCAAATCGTACTGGTTTCTGGTGAAAGTGCCACTCGATCGAGTCAGACATTCATTTAGAGTCATTTTTAGTGCCTCAAATGGATTTCAAAGTCCAGAAAAGTACCACGCCATTTCCAACATTCGAATGATCACCTGTCAACCTGAAAAGCCTTCAGGCTGTTATCCAAGTCAATTTAAATGTGACAACAATGTTTGCGTTGACATGAGAGACAAGTGCGATTTCGAAGACGATTGTGGTGATGGTTCCGATGAACGAGGCTGTGACCAGAATTTAATGACCAGTTTTGAGTATGGTCGTGGTCAGTGGGGCTACAGTCTATACAAAGAATGGAATGTGTTCAATGCTGATAAGTTTTCGAGTTTGAGATTTGGACCCACTTATGATCACACTTCTGGTGAGTTGGCTAAAATATTGAAATTTATTTTTTCATTTCATTTTGTGCTAGGCTTTCAATCCGGTCATTATCTTTACACGAATGCTCATTACTATGGCTCAAACCAAACAGTCATTGCCGAAATCGACAGTCCACCCTTCAGGCCTAATGCTCAATGTTTGATCAGTTATTATGTGTTCAAGAATTCTCGTCAAAGCACACTTTTGACAATTCTACATAATCTAGACACAGGCCACAAGTATGAACTCACTGAAATAAATGGCTTCATTGCTAGATGGGACTTGCACGTTCATCGGTTAAGTATTTATCCTGCTGGAGTGTATCGAGTGATATTCACTGCTACACTGAACGCAACCAAAGGCAGCTTTGTCGAACCATACATTGCCATCGATGACATCAGCTTCACTAGTACATGCACACTCATCAATGGTCCAGTTGTGATGCCTACTCTGCCAAATCACAGTCCAATGACCACACCTCCACCGGACAATTGTCCAACAATTTCTTGTCTCAACTCAAATGGAACCAAAGTTTGTCTTAGATCAAGTCAATTCTGTGACTTTGTAGCAGACTGTAAGGATGGAACTGATGAAAAGAACTGTGGAGATTGCAAATTTGACAACGACCTGTGTGGCTGGACAAATATTGCTGGTCGAGTGAATTGGTTTCTTGTGTCACCGGCTTCGAGGGCTCCCTCCTCATTGCCCACCCAAGATGCTGATGGCAAAACTACTGGAGGGTATATTACGATACGAGTGAGTGATCTGTCAGCAACAATCAGTAAGTTAATTGTGAAATGAATTTATAGTGCAATTTTGATATATTTTTTAAAAGGATACGCCAGTGTGAGAGGCCCTCAAATCAATGGCGAAACAGCTCAGACTTGCAAGATTCAATTTTCTTTTATGTCTACCAAAGGCGCAAGTCTCAATGTGAACTTATTTTCTCCTATTGGCGGAGCAAACATATTTGACTTCCAAACTGCTTCTCCATGGCGTTCTTATCGAGCAGAAATAGGCAGACAAAAAGCTGGTTTCAATGTTCAATTTGTAGGTTCATCCGTCTATAGAAGTGGATTGTTCGAAGATATTGCCATTGATAATGTTCAGCTGATTGATTGTAATCCGTTCATTGCACCTCCAACCACAAGTCCTGGTAGTACTGTGAACTGTGACTTTGAACAAGATTTGTGCGGTTGGAGAGTCATTGGAATTGAGCAGAGAAGTAATTGGGTGCGAACAAACAATCCTTCAATGGAACCAGGAAACGATCACACTAGTCTGAAGACGCCAATTCCTCAACGATATGGCACATGGTTGACAACACAAGCCAAATTGGGATTTGAAACTGACTATTTGGTAACGGTTATCCCACTTAAATCAGGCAAAACTTATTGTCTCTCATTTTGGTATTATTTCCTCGGAATTTATCTCAACTCAAACATAGCTTTGTTCGCCTCTAAATCTGGCAACGCATCTGAAACTCCACAAAGTGACGCAGATTATCAAGAACTATGGACTACAAACACACCTCTCAGTCGCAATTGGAATCAACGATTTGTGGAAATTAATCCACAGGCAAACGATTTCTACTTGGTGTTTATTGCCAATGTGGACACAACCGCAATAGTTGGGCTCGACGATATTGAACTGTCGGATGGCAATTGTCCAGTGGTGAGCAGCGAATTCTGTGATTTCGAAGTGAACACTTGCGATTGGCAGCTTCAAAGCAATGGATGGAAGCGCAATCCGAGCGCAAACAAATACGTTGACCACACCAGTGGCACTTACAATGGCCACTTCTTACAAGACAGTGTACAAGGCCAAGCAGTGGCCATAACCAAAGCAATGTACACTCTGCCAATTTTCAGTGCCATCAAATCTGTTTACCTTGAGCGATTCTGTCTACAGTTCTACTATTACATGACAACCGAGTTTATTGAAGGCCAAATGGCGGATAGTGCTTCAATGCTGACTGTAAAATTGAATAATAGTGGAACTTTGTTCAGTCAAAACATCACCATTTTGGATACTTTCAACGATGGTCTTTTGAGCAGTTGGACATTGTATCGGTTGAGTTTTGTTTCTTATCGAACGGGCACAATCGAAATCCAAGGTCTCAACATGGAACCGTCTACTAAGATATATATTGACGACATTCGCTTTACTCAAAAATTTTGCCAAACACATGGAAGTTGTGATTTTGAAGCGGGTAAGTCTGTTCTATAGTTATCGTTCTGATATCTTACTATGAAACATTTTTAATATTTTAAAGACATGTGTGGTTGGAACAACGGGCCAACCTCATCGAATGGGAAACGTGTTTTGTGGATGCGAATTCAACCCAACTCACGCTTCATCAAAGGTGCCCTGCTCAAGTACGACCACACAACCCAGGCGTCAACAGGCAACTATCTAATATTGCCACTTGCAATGAGCACCAACGCATACTCGGTCTTGAAGAGTCCATTGATGCACAATAAAGACTTTAGATAGTGATGTTAAGTTCGAACAACGTATTCGAATATTTGAAAAATTATTCGAAAATTATTCGTTCGAATGTATATATTTAAAAAATAGACATTTATTCGAATTCTAAAAATATTCTAATATCTTAAAAGTAAAAAATCGAATATTTCGAATATTCGAAAATATTCGAAAATATTGAATGATTTATTTAATAAATACAAAAGTTAATTTACAATTATAAATTGAGTCGATTATATATTGGAAGTGCGTGGTTAAGGAATATTAATTGATTTAACAAACCATCACTAGTTCTGTTTCTTCTGTCACAGGATATATAGCCAGCAGCCGAGAATACCCGCTCCGATGGGGCAGAAGTGGCAGGGATGCACATATATTTTCTTTGTAAATCAGCAAAACTGTCTGAATCTTTGCCAGTGAAGTAGTTAGAAGTAGTTAGAAGTAGAATTCAAGTTAAGTGGTAGTAGTGAATAATTTGGTCGAAAATGAACAAAACATAGTTTCGGAGTCCTTAAATTAGGACAACAACAGCAGCACACTGCACACAGTGACTCATACACTGGCAAAACATTTGTACAACTCGTGAAAATTGTCACATGTGATTTACTGTAAAGTTTACCTCACACATGGGGAATTTTTCCAGACTAAAAAAATAACTTGACTTTATATTAAAACTCGGATTCGAATATCATTCGAATATTCGATAATTATCGAATATTCGTTCGAATATGAATTTTTATAAAACTGGTCATAATTCGAATATCATCATATTCGAAAATTAGCCTGAAATTATTTTCGAATACTCAAATATTCGAATTTAACATCACTAAAGTCTTTAGAGCCATTTGCTTCAGCATGTGGTACTTTGCACTGGCATCGAATAGCTCAGTTGTGGCCCTCACAATTCGTCTTGTGGAAATTACACGAAAAAATACAATCGATGTGAAGGTTAATGCCACAGACACACTTGCGTGGACAAAATTCTCTACCGAATTCACTAATCTTCCAAGTGCATTCATAATTGAAATCGAAGCAAACTACATTCAGAACATTGAAAGTGATCTTGGAATTGATGACATCAATATTGTGCAGAGTGGTTGTGGTGGACAAGCTGTCTCAACAACAACAACTCCAGTACCGCTCACTGAGAAAGCGTTGGACTGCAACTTTGACAATGATCAATGCAATTGGAATTATGATAAAAGTGCTTGGAAAGTTGGACGATTTGCTGATCGTAAGTGATTATTATTTTGAGTAATTAATAAGTTATTAATAATTTGCACAATTTCAGAACAAAACAATTACGCTCCGAAAAGAGATCACACTGTTCAATCCAGCAATGGCAAGTACCTGATGTTTCAATCACAAGCCAGGAGCAACACTCAAGATAGCTTCAAGATAAGTTCATCGCAGAATTTGACCTTTGACAAAGACCATTGTGTCTCGCTTTGGTACTACGAAGATGGGGAAGTGTCCTTTAACCTCAATGTCTATATGGTCCGATTCAATTATATTGTGCCTCTAAGTCGATTCACTTCGGCCATTGAAAATAGAGGACGATGGAATTTGTTGAAAGCAGACATTCCATTTGGACCAAATTATAATGTCAAAAGTGAGAATATTGTAATTTGTAATGATTTTTTCTAATCAATCATTTCTAGCTATTCAAGTTCAATTCCGTTTTTCAACAAGTTCGAAGCAATTTATTATTTTTGCCATTGACGACATCATGGTACGACCAGGAAAGTGTCAACACATGCACAACTATGTGTACACATTCACCAATGGATATGAAGACTTGGAGCTGGAGAATATTCAACCAATACAGAACGGCATTGGTCAACTGTACGCACGCATTACAGAAGACAATCCATCTGCGGCTCCGTCTGTTGACCATACTACCAACACAAATGTCGGACAGTATTTCCTGTTTATGAACTTACAGAATTTCGCACAAACCACATACATCGACGCACTATCAATATTGAATTTGCCACAAGATATTGCAACAACACAAAGTTGCGTTCGTTTTGCTTACCAAATATCGGGCAACGTCACACTCAAAGTGCTAGTTGCACCAGTGAATTCAAATTCTTATTACTACCGAAATGCAAACATCTTATGGAGACCAAGCCAGTAAGTTACGAATTGTGATGTAAATACTTTATAACGAAACTATCTGCAGTGACAAAACTTCCTGGACAATAATGGAGATCAACAAACGGGTTGAGTATGAGCACAAAGTCGTGTTCTACATGGAGAAGTGGCAAGACAAGAATTCTTTTGTAGCACTTGACGACATTACTGTTCTTAGTCATCGATGTCAGGATATGGTAAATTGTGACTTTGAAGATGGTCGAATTTGTTCATATTCTCCATTCAACGATCAGACCACTAGTCTGTACAACTTTGGTCTATTCCAAGGTATGTTCAATGTTCTATTATCTATGTAATAATCTCAAATTCCATTTCAGTTCCACCACAAGATCCAAGCTGGCCAGGACCCCAATACGACCACACAACTAAAAATTATGGCAGTGGATATCTTTATCTCACTGCGTATCGCTCAAATGGCTCTTTTACCAGTCCGTTGATATCAAAAGTTATTTCAGGTCCTCGTGACGTTGATCACACCCAGAAATATTGTCTTACTGTGTGGACTCAACTGACAAGCAATGATCTTGCATTGAATTTGTATTTGGTTCGGTTTGGACAATCTTGGACTGACTCTAATCGAACAGCTCCATTAGCATCATTGTCCAATTTGACTCAATCCGATTGGACACGAGTGGCGGTGACATTGGATCAAAACATTCTTGTGAACACATACGAAGTGCAACTTCTCATCGAAGGAAGAATCAATGCCAATTCGAAGGGATTGATTGCTCTTGATGATATTTTCCTGATGCCAGGTCAATGTCAATTCAATGGTTTGCTTTGTGAGAATGGAGTGCAAATTGGTCCGGATAAAATATGCAACTTTGTCGCCGACTGTCCAAGTGGAATTGATGAAGCCAACTGTGGAAATTGCGACTTTGAATCGGGCAGCTGTGGATGGATGAACATGTCAACATATGACCAGAAGTGGCTTCTCACCAATGTCAAAGAGTCTCAAAAGGCGAATGCACCTGCATTTGATGGAAACGCTAATCCAAATGGTCACTATTTAATGATGAGTTCTCCTGTTTTGGGAATAGTAAGTGATGCTGAAACGGCACTCAACTACCAAAGCACGAGCATGTACCTAAAGAATAGCTTCAAGTCGTGTGTAATGCAATTCGACTATTTTATTCGCACCACAGCAAATTATAGTGTTCAAGTGCGGGTAGGTAGAGATAATGTTGATTGGGCTACAATTTACACAATCAAGACATGGCAATATGTCAGTGGATGGCGTAAGGCATCTGCCCACATTGGTGAACAATCTAGTCTATTCATGGTTGACATTGTGGGTCATCAAGATTCAGGCCGAACCGGGATTGTTGCAATCGATAATATTCAATTCGTCAACTGTTCAGTTCCTAAACCACTGGGACCCAATCAGAAATGTTTGGACAGTCAAATGATGTGCAAGAAGAATCGTTTCTGTGTGAGCAAAGATGACATCTGTGATTATGTCAACGATTGTGGTGACGATAGTGACGAAAATGGATGCTATAACTGGGTGAGATGCAACTTTGAGTTTTCTTTATCAAGTTGTGGAATAAAGACTGATGTGATGATGAATCAAGGTCCAACTGGGGCTAATGTTGTGTGGAATCTCAGACGAGGTGGTTCGAATCAGGACATTTATGAGCCAACCATCGACAACACCAGACACGATCGCTTTGGTCAGTATCTAGTGTTGGAAAAAGCAAACACATTTGGAAAGGAACAAATTAAAATAACAAACACTGCCGACTTTTACTCTCCAATGATGACATCACAAAGTCAACAAAAATGTCGAATGCGTTTCTTTTACTTCATCAACGGCGAACCAGAGAGCATATCAAAAAGTCACCTCAACATCTACATTCAATATGCAAATAAGCTTCAACCAGAACCAGCATCAATTACTCAAGTAACGATAAATGTTCAAATTGATTTGCAACAACGTTGGAACAAAGCAGTTGCTTATGTTCAGTCGGCACAACCGTTCCAGTTTGTGTTTAGAGGTCATATCGGAACAAATCTGTCTCGCATTGCAGTGGACGACATTAGTTTTGACCAGAATTGTGTGGCCTCATCGGTTCAACCACTTACAACAACCACTTCACCTCCGTCTACAAATGGAAATACTGGCAACACAAATAGCAATCCTTCTACCCCAACTAAAATGCCCACAATCACTCGACAAAAGGATAAAAGTTCAGGTATGCAGTGAATTTTTCTTAACCAATTTAAAAATCTCAAACCATCTAAACTTTAGGAGGAAAGGTGGCAGCCGGAATTTCGATTTCACTATTTATTGTGCTTGCTGCAGTTGGAGCCTTTATTGGATATCGAAAGTATCAAAGATCACAACAGAGAGATGATAACATTATCTTGTCGATGAAGGAAATCCAAGATGACCACCAATGAGCTTCAGTTGAGGAAATAATCTGAAACTGTGAAATCGATTCGCCAGTACTAATTCTAAACTTTAATGTCATTTCAAAAATGTGCAATCGCAATGAATTTCGGAAAATAATTAAATATTTATGAGATCACCTTATTTCGCAAATCTTCTTACTTTCCTGTCAAGTTTACACTACTTCTTACTTAGAATTCTGAATAAATTTTTGATTCAACTATTAAAAAAAATTATTAAAGTCAAAATTTTATTTTATTTAAAACATATTGTTGTACATCTCAAATATTTTTTTGAATCTCCTTGATAATATTTTCATATCTTTTCATTTTTTACGTCGTCACTAAAAATGAGTTCAAAAATATTCTCACTATCAACATTATTTCATCGCTTTCAGCCGAACAATGTTTCTCAAACCATGTTGGATCATGACGACATTCGCCTATCGAATCGTTTAAGATTCTTTGAAACAATAACAAATTCAAATTACGAACTTCTAAAAGAACAAATTGATATATTATCATCCCGAAAAGACAAATTTTACTACCGTTTGTCGCATTATGTTTCACAGTCTATTGCTTTTGTCTTAGTCTCCTTGATGCTAATTCGAGCAATCGTGATCTTATCAATACAAAATTCCGGCAAGCCGGGAAAGTAGCGAGACGAAGTTTTGATTATGATAAAATATTTTTAAATATTAATTCTATACAATGAACTAACTTTTACAGTTCTACAATTTTAAGATATGTTTCAACTTCTCGTTTGAATATTGCCGGTACATCAATTGTGGGAGTGTGAAAATGTGTGCTTGGTTGTACAATGTTCAATATGTTTGTTTCAGATTCAAATAAAACTGTCAACACCATGTGTATGCTTCTGCAAAACAAAGCATTCTAACCGTGTTGTGTTTTAAGAATTATTGACTAAAGAATTAACGCGAATGCCTCCTCACTGGAGAATCATACCATTGGAGGCAAATCTTGCAGTTTGGCCACCAAGACAGACCACGAATTGAAAACTTTACAAAGAATTTAATTTAATTTGACCAACTTTTCCTCCAAAGCACTACTATTCACTGTCAAGCAACCACTACAATGTCTTCTTACAGTACTGTTGATATAATTAAAGGAGATCTTCAAAATACATATGATGGACTGACGGTTTTGCATCGATATCTTCACTAGAAACACACAGTTGTATCGATCTGGAAGGCTCTACTTGGATCAGGTGCAAGGGTATCTATATTGATTCATTTAGGAATGCCATCATAAGTTATGAATTTCATAACCTTTTTGTTGAAGCATTGATGATAACTCTCTCCTGATGTCTTGAATTTCTTCTATCCTCTACAAACTGACATATTCAAAGACATGAGGTAAGTTTTCTTTCTCATTTCAAAATGAAGAAGATAGAGACTTGTTGCAGGTGATACATCGGGTTAAACCAGAAAATGTAATAAAGACCGTCTTTGTATTGGTTAGAGGTCGTTAGTCTCCAAAAATGTGTGCATTTGTGGTCAAATAATTGAAGGGAAGGCAGCCTAGAGTCTTGCAATTGTGCTTGTAAACAACTCAACTTCAAAGCTAATCAAAATAAAACAAATGCCCACTTTTGAAATAATTCACATATGACGTTACTCCTATGTAATGTGTGTAAAAGACATACAATTTGGGCACTGCGACCCCCTGCCTCTCAGTTACTATAGCTGTGTTGTCATATTTTGCATACGTCATACCAACGTGTTCAGAAAAAAGATGTTTTTGGATAATATCTCAACAACCAGATAACCTAGGATGCTGATTTTTGGAATGTAACCGTTTCACATGGTGTGGAGTGTGTGTGCCAAGTTTGGTTGCTGGGGGTGGTGTAGTTTCTTCTGGCAAGAAAGCAACAGACGGACAGACAGAGTGAAACTATTAGTCTTCGACTTCGTTCTTTCGAACTTCGTCTCGCTAAAAACGAGTCAAACGTATACATTTCGCTGTTTGGCTCAATATTCGAATTGGTCAACGCAAATCGAGTTCATTCGGAATTGGCAGTACTTTACTACTCCCTATTTGCACAAGCAACTTTGGTTTTAATTTTTTTACATCACAAAACCGCAAAATTCTTTAAAATAATCGTAATATTCTGTAATCAGTTTTTATGTTTTAAACATAAATTATTTCGCGGCACTAAAAAATTGAATCAAACATTTCAGTCAGTTTTATTTGATGAAAGTGATAAATCAAAGCTGTGCAAACACGGCCAATTGTATCTTCGAGTTCAACCAATCATCACGGCGTCAATGTCTTTCAATGTAGCACTGACTTCGCTGATGATTTACCTGTACGCTGATCCAGCAATAAATCATCTGCACTGGTTTTGGTCATTCAATTGGTATTGCTTGCATGCGTTCACAGTAGTGCTCATGTGGACATGTTGGACTTATTCGGTGTCACACAACATTTATTACATTTTTGTGTACTTTTTGTTTTGTTGTAAAATACTCTACACCAAACATCGAAATGAATTGGCCAAGCTAAGCAAATTGACCTTGGTTTATCCAAAAAACATTCATCCGCACTTGTCAATCGTAATATTCAAACATTTAATCTGTGAAAACCAACTTTTCCGCGAGATTGAACTTTTGAACAATTTCTGGAAATTCTATCTCACTTACATTAACCTGATATGTTCAGCTTTATTCTGTTACACTCTCTTCATCAGTACAATGACTAATGCAGTTTGGTTTATGAAACTATTCTTCATCAGCGTAAGTTTGCCTCCATTGGTCATGTTGCTCATTGGAACTTGGGTCGCTGCTAGACCCTACGAAATTATCAAGAAAATGCATTTTAAGCATTTTAATCTACTGTGTAAATATTCAAACATTAATTTATATTTAAGACTTAAGGTAAGTTTATTGATTTAAATATTTTTGTATTTAAAAAAAATTTTCAATAGATTTTTAAATTAACGAGTTTGGAAAGTAAAATTGGTTTTACTTACATCACTGATGTTGTGATTCAAAATGAAACTATTTTTCATGTAAGCATTAATTTATTTTCCCCTAGATTTACTAAAAATATTTTTGTAATATGATTTTTATTACTGAGTTTTTAATTTTTAGGTTATAATTCAGACAATGATGTTCTTCTTTTTAATTGCAAATATTACTAACAAAAATGATTAATGAATTGTCATCTGTTCTTGGATTTGTTTTGTAATTAATTTAGTGAATAAAAAAACTCAGTAAAATGGTAATGATGGTGTGCATTATGCATGCGAAGTGGTCGTTTTAGAAATTGGAACGTTTTATACTTCGAACACAACCCAATATAAGCAAGTATATACAAGAGTGTTTCGAATTAGGGTATCTTATTTTTCTGTTGGGCCGTCAAAATGAGTCAGCCCTTTTTGATTTTCTTGATTTTTGTGCTTCAAGCCGCATCTCTATTTTCGGTTGTGCAAAAAGATCTGAGTTACTCGGGTTCCAAGCTGCTGCACATGCGTAACCCAAGTCCACCACCACCACCTCAGGATCTGATGTACCAAGTTCTGGGTCGGATTCGCGCCTGCACTGTGCCACGTCTCGATTTGGGCCATCTTTCTGGTTTCTGGATACTATCCTACTATGGGCGTCAAGTTCCCAAAGGGTCCCAATATCTGATGGAACTTGAATCCAATAACAGCCACGTTACTGGCGTCATGCTACAAGGCGCCAACAGTGCTCTAGTAAATCTCACTCGACCCTTGCCGGATCTGTCTGGTTTTCTCTTGAATGTGCTATCTGCTACTACTGTGCACTCGCAACAAGATGGTGGTCAAGTGATTGTAATCCCAGTACTGGTTCTGGTACTCGATCCACACAAGTTCCTAGGTGTATGGCAAGGTGGAATGGCTGATGGTGCTGCGCCTCGAGATTGGGCCATTTGGGTGCAAAATGGATGGAAACCCAACAAGCGCGAACGGAAACAGATGAAACTTAGCATGCGCAAAGGACTCGAGTGCATTGGAGATAGTGAGGATCCGATAGAATTCTATCGAGTGCAGTGATTGTGCATGCGTTAATAAAACATTAAAAACATTTGAATTTGTGATTTATTGAACAATGGAATGTAATTAAGTGAAGAACAATTTAGTAGGACAAAGAAACTGACCTGTAGTAATTTGCTGCTGCGCAAGCGTTGTCTTATAAAAACACTCTTCTCGGGTAAGTTCAATATGATTGATTGCAAGTTGGACCATTTTGTTGATTTGTCGATTGTTTTGATTTGTAAAGGCGTTGATTCTAACCCTACGTGGTATATGTCCTGTTTGAATAAAATGCTAATGTTCTGAAGCACATTTGAAGTAATGTGTAAAGAGGAAGAAGTCGAGTCTATGGAATTAGAAGAAAAATACAGTACAATCAAATGAGAAGTAATTGGAAAGAAAAAGTTGACCAATTGTCCGAAAGTATCAATATCTTATTAATATTTTGGTTAAATACCTTTCATTAAAATTTATCTATAAATTTAAGCATGAACATAATGTAAGTGGCATATAGAAACATAAACTGAAAATAAACAATAAATTATTCAATTTATTTTGGCTAACAAAGACAAACCTCGAAAAGCGACTTTGTTGTAACATTTCCCAGTGGTCCAACAGTGAAGTTCACTTTGTTATCTGTACGAATCCTTTCATAGTACACGTTGAGCTTCACTTTACTTCTAGGGGCTGTACTTCTATTCATTTTGGTGAGTAGCCGAAAGAAATATGACTCAGATGAATAAAGAGATTTACTAATAATCACCAATGGTATTGCGATAAATAATATGCTAAGAACTTGGACCATTGCAAGGGTAAACAATAAAAGCCAATTAACTCCAGTCAAATCTGATCGAAAGAACAGGACAGTGATCAGATAAACATTCTGTGCAATATTAGTAAAGTATAGAGACGATATTGCTTTCGAGACATAACTTGAATTGAACTGGCGAACAAATAGAATTAGTTGATTGTTGACTCGAGAGAATTGACTCAAGTGAATTACAGATAAGCTTGAGTGACTGTGAGTTAGAAGTTTCTTTAAATTTATGCTCAATTCTCTTGAAAAGAAATGAAAAGCAAAGGCAATTATCGCTAAATTGTAGAGATTGAATAGACCATTGCGAATGGTAGTTTGAGTTATGCGAACTATTACAGCCAAATCAAGCCAAATTGCCACAGCCAGTACAATGTAAAATTTTGACGATAACTCAAAATAATAATAGATTATGGCGATAACAAAGAGAGCGGAACCAGATAGATTAACAAATCCATGTAGAGAATCGATCTGAATGGAGATAAATATCAAGTGCACTCGTAATTTTGGTGCTAAGTTTGGAAATAGATGAACATTTTCAGATGAAAATTTCACATTCTTTGGATTTTTAATCAAACTCCAAATTGAATTTAGTTTTTCAAACAATTTAAAATTCAGTTTTACTTGTCCAATTTTAAATTGAGGATTGAGCTCAAAGAATCGCTCTCGAGATGATTTGAGATAATTGGCCAAATCCAACACATATGGATCAGCTTTCATGTAGAGCAAATAATGGAAGCAAATGCCACACACTGGCAGAATGGCCCAGCACCAAGTTGAATACTGATTAAATAATAAATGTTTTGGATCAAATTGCAACCAAGAACGATCCCATTCGAAGTAACCACTCCAATTGTATTTGAATGCAGTCCATAGTAGTGCCAATCTAAGCGACATTACAGCACAGTAGCCAATGTAGAGACAATTCCAAAGCTGAGTGTCAAGACGAGAATGGTCACTGGTGGCAATGTGACACAGTGTCAGATAATAGTCTTGGAAAGTGATTGTAAAAAGAAGTTTTGCAAATATTTTACAACGGTCCATTGCCAATAAGAGTTGCTTTTCGCTCAATATTTAATTTCCAATAAATACAAAATTATATTTTATTTGCAAGTAAATTAAAAAAAGAAATTCAAATTTATAAATTAGTAATTTTATTAAGCAAATATTGGAATTTTTACATTTTAATTAATAGTAGAATTTTAAATTTGCATTTTTTCAATTGTTTAAATCGATTTTTAAAGAAGTATGCTTTTTAATAATGTTCCAATAGTCCCACTCCTACGGGTTAAATAAATTTAATTGGATCATAAGGACCACAATGTGACGCTATAGATGAGAATTAAAAATATTAAAAACTAAATGTGCTATCAAAGCGCCACCTTGCGGATCCTATGATCTATTTAGCCATTGAGATTATTTGAACATTATTCAAAAGCATACTTCTATTGTTTATAGCTCTAATATTAATAATACTTATTAAGGGCTTGATGATTTCGAGTTTGCTTGGACGCAAACTTATATACAATTGCTGTGCTATCGTTCGTATCTTTATTTCTCAACTTATATCTTTCACGAATTCCATGCTTCAGTTTCGCCATTATCCTCATCGGCCTAAGCCGATAGCTTTTTCATCTGGATATTGGTTCCTTTGCTTTTATCATTGTGCATCCGTCATCGTTCACCTTCACCTGGTCCCAAATTACGAACCGAAATTAACATTAATGTGAACATTATATAATTTTTTATTCATTACTTTATTAAGTATTTTAAAATATTGATTTTCATTTTAGCTCACAATTCAGACAATGGTGTCCTTTTTTATTGTCATTATTACCAACTCGAATGGGTAAAGAAAGTAGTCGTCTATTCTATGCCAATATATGTTTTGAAATAAATAATTTAATGAATAATAAAATATATTATTTGCAAAATAAAATTAAACTTAGAAGCAAAATATCATAACTTGAAATGACAATTTATAATGTTGCTCAATATCTTACATTTTTCCATTTTCTAGCAAGTACATTTCCTAATTAAAGTCATTTGCTGTTAGTGCAAAATAAAACTTTTTATGCTCTTTTCGTTTGTTCTTGTGAACTTTTCAAATTGTTTAATTTAAAAGTCAACTCATCAAATATGAGAAAAATGTCAAAATATTTCAAAACAATACATTTGGTAATATGCGAACTGATTTCCAATTACCGAACGATGCTGTTGCAGCCAGAAAAGTGTTTCAACAATTTTTTCACCAACTGGTCACTCATCAATCGACCTCAGTATTGGCAATTGGCAAGTGGTAAAACGAGAAAGCGTCGTTTAGTTATGATTTGGTCAGTGAAAATATTCTTCATTTCAATGTTAATTCGATCACTACAAAATTTGATTATGACATTTCCCAAATGGAGTTTGCACAGCAGAATTTTGCTTTGGGATCAAATGCTATTTCAAGATGGCAAACCTGGATGGAATTGGATCTATTTCTTTATTGCAACCACTCCAGCCTATAATTATTACAGATTGTATTTCTATCGTTCAAAGAATACTCAAGCCGAACGTCAAACCACTTGGTTGGTGTTGAAATTTCTCACTGTTGGCGATTTACGATTTGTGCAAGATGAAAATGATTTCAAACTGATGAGTGTTGATTCGAAAAGTTTAAGGAAACTGACTAGATTGATTTTAAATACACTTGTGGTGTTTAATAAATATTTTGGTTTGCCATTTTTACTTAATTTTAAATTAATTTTAATTAATTTTTCTAATAGAATTAACTTATTTTTATTGCATGATTCCAATAATATTTTTCGTCTACCATAACTGGATCTACTTCTTTACTACATTCAGGGGATATATAAGTTTGTGGGTGATCATCCAGAACGGTTTGATCACATTCATGGCAACATACGGAATGTTGATGCAATTCAATTTGGAATTTACACTCGGGTTCATATTCACGCATGTTGTGTTTGTTAGATTGAGGAAAGTAAATCGACTGTTGAGAAAACATTTCAAGCCAGCAATTTTCAATCGTTTCATTCGACTTCACACTCAAATGGTGTTGGACATTTGCGAAGCAAATCGAATGAATGGTCTAATACTGTTGGGTTGTCTTGTGGTGAGCATTCCGACGAGTGCTTACGAAACCATTCTCATGACCACTCAAACTCTATCCAAATTGACACTGTTCAATTGTTTGAATGTCATTCTTTATCAGTTGGGAGTGGCTTTTGGATTTCACCTTGTAGCCGCAATGTACACTCAGCGCATCCATCAATGTCGCTTCAGATTGTGGCATTTTTGTGCTATCGGACAAAAGTCAAAATCTAATTTCAGATCAAGAGTTAAATTAGCCATTTACACTGAAAAGTTTGGAAGCAAAAAACGTTACGGACTGTCGTATGTTATTTGTGGCTTGATTTCAATTCATTCATTTTTCAAGGTATTGAATGGAGATTTAAATTTTTAATATTTATTTTTATATAATATATTTATTTTATTTTACATTCTAGTTTATCTTGCTCTATTTGGAAATTTTAATGTATTGTTACAAATTGGTTAATCGAGTTTAATTTGTATTTTTCCCCATTTCTCCCCATTTTCGTATTATCGCTCTCGTTCTTTTTGCTAATAATTCTAATATATAATTCAATAAGTCGATTGTTTGGCAATACAAATAATTAATAAATTGGTTCAGGTACTATACCAAATAGGGGGAACAATCTATTAATAGATTATTTGTACTCCCTGCATTTATGACATTTGTGAAGGACAATTTGATTGTGCCAATTGTCGAGTGTTGTGCAAGTAAGCAAGATAACAAGACAAAGATCGCGTTTCATGTAAAAAAATTTCCACAAAGCAAGCGAAAAACTTGCACTTGATAAGCTAGAAGTCATTTTACGATTTGCAACTAAAGTTTATACTCAGAGTGTTAACAAATTTTACTATTAAAAAACAACTTTTCAACATTCAACATTTCAGTCTCTTTTTTAAGTGACACCAATTTGAAAATGCCTCCAGCTGAATGTACGTTGCGAATTTTAGTGACATCCATGAGCAGTCATGGTCACATCAACGCTTGTCATGGTCTGTGTGAAGAGTTGCGTGATCGTGGCCATGAAATTATTTTCATCCTGGACAAAGCATTTGCAGGTCGTTTGGTTCGCTATGGATTCAAGGAACATATTCTCACGCCACCACCAAAGGACGAATCCTCTTTTGCGGATGACGATGCTGAATTTTGGCCTCAGTTTATTGTGAAAAATGCAAAACGATATGCTCAACCACCGTTGGAACAGTTGAGCGATGTGGTCCGGGAAGCTTTGACCATCATGTTTGAGCATCAAAATCGATTAGCTGATCAGTATCAAAAAGTAATCGATGATTTGAAGCCAGATTTGCTTATCCACGATGGGTACATTTGTTTTCCCACAATTGTCAATGGATCTGTTCCATGGATTTGGCTTTACAGCGCATCTCCCGCTGGTATGTTGGAGGATGCTCGAATTCCACCACCAAATTCTGGTTTACCGATTAGCGCTGGCCAAAAGGTTTGGTCTGATTTTGCCGATAAAGCAGCCATTGCTTTAGCTCCATTGCAAACTCGAATTAATGCTCTTAATGTTGCTTCTGGAGGAAAAGATCTAAACGGCGCATTGCATCCTTTTTCGAATTTTCTTAATATTTTCATGCAGCCTCAAGAACTTCGTTATAAGGAGTTGGGACAGTTACCAGAAAATATTGTCGCTGTCGACTGTTTTGTTCGTACTATTCCTGAACAAAAATTTGACATTCCCGAGCAACTTGTCGGCAAACCGGGAAAGTTGATCCTCTTCTCAATGGGCTCATTTGGCTGTGCTAATGTTGAACTGATGATTCGCCTCACAGGCATATTAGCCAAATCACCACATCGCTTTATCGTATCAAAAGGACCGATGAAGTACGATTTGGTGGGTGACAACTGTTGGGGTGAACCATTTCTACCACAGACTGCAGTGCTGCCCAAGGTTGACTTGGTGATAACTCACGGTGGTAACAACACAGTCACCGAGACATTCTACTATGGCAAACCAATGCTTGTGCTGCCAACTTTTGGTGATCAACTCGACAATGCACAACGAGTGAGCGAATTAGGCTTCGGTGCTCGACTAAATCCGTATACTTGCACTGAGGAGGAAATGTTGAAGACAATTGAAACACTCTGCGCAAACACAAAATTGTTTGAACAAATGGACCAGATTGGTCAACGAATTCGTGCTTCAAAAGACAAGAAAATTGTCGCTGATTTGATTGAGTCAAAGTTGTAACAATTGTCAGTTTAATGTAACTTGATTGCACAATTATAACGAAAAATAAAAAATTTAGTTCAAATATCGATTCTAAATTTCTGCCAATTATTCCCACACCACTTCCGTCAATTTGACTTATTGACAAAAACGTGTTCAGTTAATTGCTTCCACTACTATTGCAATTATTTTTTAATTTTATTATGCAATTCGACATGCAATTTTAGTTTCATATTATTCCGGAATCGGAGACATACGACCCAATCGTACCAATCGATTATGTCGAGTTACTGGTTTAGGCGGAGTGCCAATATATAACTTTTGAGAAATATAAAACCAAATGAGCTCAAAAGAGAACGTAACCATACAAGAAGACATTGCAATAGCCCAAAACAGGAAAATAAATCTTAAATCTTTGAATACAAATATTTTAGTCTCTTCTTCTTGAAGCTGTTCAACCGATCGGCTGTAAATCACATTGTGAAAAGTCTTTTTCATAAAATTTAAAACTGAAATCTTTAGCCATAAAACCAATAATCCATTTTCTTTTAAACGTTGAATTCTGGAATATACTTAGTAAATTAAAATACTTAAAATTGAATTTGAAATTACCCACATCACATTAAATGGCCCAAGTAACGCAGATCTTTTAGCAACAGCAATTGAAGTAAGATGATTAAGTAGATTTTCTTCGCCAATGACGATTTTGTATTTGGACTGTGTTTTAAATAGCTCTAAAGCTACCTTAAAATGAACTACTACATTTCGGTCATTATCTTCTAAAGCTTTGATAATATTCTCAAGCTTAAAAAACTCTTGTTTTGTCCTTTCAAATAGAAATTGGTTTTCGATTGATCACTCAAGCTATTTCAATTACCTTTTTAAATGCTGTCCAATTTGATAAAATATCCAATCATCAGATTTTGCATTGATAATTCGTTTATTCAACGTAAAACCTTCAGCGAAACGAATGTTGTGAGTGTCATGCACTGCAGCTTCAATTAATTCTTCTCCTGTTTGGATCGGTGATTCATACTTGGGCACAGTGAGCACTGAGTAAAAGAATGTGTTGTAAAATTGATTGAGCACAAAAACTGCAAATATCCAAGCACCGAAAATTATGCGAATTGAAGTTTGGGATTCTTTTAAAATGCTTGAAGCTGAAAACAAATTTCTTAAATCATCAATAAAATGTCCAAATAAACTTACATTGATTTAGCATAATGACCGATATATTGGTTGTATTATCAAGAAGGCTTTTGTATTTAAAAATAAATTGCAACACAAACAGCAACACAGCAATGACAAACACAATACAAATCCAAATTTCAACATTAAAAGGTTTTAACAGAATCCAATCCCGATTAACTAGAATATCACTTCGTGACATGAAGCTAATTTCACTGAAGATTATTGATCGAGTAAAGTCCACATAGACACTTCTCTCAGGCAGGTTAGTCAGACCACACATGGCGAATTCTGCAGTCTAACTCAAAACAAATCACAAAATGTTCAAGCTCAACCAAAATACAAACCCAATTGGAAACTTGTTCGTATAGATTGGTCCACGTTCCATTGATTAATTTGGTTCCTATTTTTGGACCATAAATAATATTGGTTTTGAATTTCAAATGTTGCTTCAAGACTTTCAACAATTCCGTTTCAGCTCCATAGTCAAATTTGATTTCTCCGTTCTTTGTTTCAATTATATTACATATTGGGGGATACTACCGGAGTTTTATATTTATACGTATATTAGGAGAGTTAAAGACTAAAAATAAAACTTACATTGTTCATGATTACATTCACAGTAGAATAGTTTAGATCACATTTTCGATAAGATGTTTTTAAAGCATCAAAGTGTTGCTTCAAAACAGGTTGGTAAATTCCATTGAATTGTGAACAGCCATTCAAAATTGGTCGAATGTAAATTGCTTGTTGATTAAAATTCGAAAAGAATATACTTTGGAATCTTATCGATTTAAATTCTTTTTCCATCAACTTTGACCATTGAATAATATCCTCAATAGGCAAGTCATACACAACCGTAATAGGCCAACATGTAAAACAATTCATATAAAAATCAGATAAAACTGTAATAATTTCAATGAATTTATGTTGAGATATATTTGCGTAATTTGATAAATTGATGAAAATCAGTTTTTTATGTTTAAAATGTTTCTCATTTGAATGAATATTATTTTGGAATTCATTGAAGTTGAAATTGACATCAAGTAAAAAATATTCACAATTTTTAAAATCAAAAAACTTTTCATTTGTTTGATTGTTAAATAAATTAATTTGATTTTCGATTATAATTAATGTAAATTCTGTTGATTGTAGACTATTGATGCAAATATTTTTCAAATATTCTTCAAAAGTTTGATTTCCGTTGTAAAGTAAAGTTTGCTGATTGTATAAAGTAGCTTGTAAAGCTAATATAAAGCAAAAATAAAATATGGATTTCATCATTGTTAATAAATAAATAATTTAAGAGATTTTATTGTAATTTCACAATTGTATATACAAGGCTACATGCTAGTACTAGCAAGAAACATTTTCGGAAGTTTGAAATGTACAAGAGCCAAATTTTATTTTTTGTAATATTTTTCTCAAACAAACGTTATGTAAATCAAACTGTTTCTAGGAATTTCATATTCAAAGTCTAGACCACGTAACGAATTCATATTATTCAATATTAATTATTGGTTACCATTTCCTGGAATACTTGAAATGTCCCAAAAATCTGTCATTTAACAATTATATAAACATTTATTATGAATTTATAAGAATTGCAGTAGAATTATTGAATGTTATATATTTTTGTTTATTCAATAATTTTTAATTTGAAATTAACACGAATATTTAGCATTAAACAATTACGAAATATTTTTGATTAGATTATATGAGTACATGAGAAATTCAGAATACAAGAGGACGCACTAAAATATTTTTAAATGTCATTTGTGAAATGTCAAATATCACTAAATACCTTTGAAAAGTAGTCAATGTCACCAAACCAAATGAACCATAAGTTATGCCAAACTTATTTTTGGTGTGCAGTCGTTGGATGGTGAGCAAAAGTGTGAGCGAACATCGAAATTGTCGATGGCAAGGACGAGCCATCAGATAAAACAATGGTTTCACTGATTTATAGAGCATTTTGGTGAAAATTGCTATGAACAAATGCATTACAAGAATGCACAACAATTCCTGTGTGAATATGCACGCAATTAAAGTTTCAACAAGCCCACCATTCTTCTCCAGTATTAAGACCATCACCAAGTATGCGCTGATGGGAATGTTCACCAAAAGAAATGTAGCAAACAATCCATCAAACATTCGATTAGCCAGTTCTATCAGTTCAAAGGTGTCAATGTCGTTACGAATGAATGCATTCAGATTGTTCCATTTGTTTGATTTTACCAATCGGTACAATAATAAATTCAAATTTTGAATTATTCTGATGTACAAGTCCACAAAGTCCAGTCATGCCAAATGAGGCCACGAGAATGCATACATGCACAAAACTGATGACGCCAATGTTGATCATAATTAGATTAAACAAATTATAAAGCTATTGTAGATTTCCTTTTTTAGTCCACAGTATATTAACGCGATATTCAGCGGCAGTCATTGCGAACAATCCATTTATGATAATTAAGCAAGCGTCTTTGAAACGAAAATAATCATTACGACAGTATTGTATACTGGTATACCATTACGGGAATACTCACCCATCACAACTACAAATATTTGCAGAGAATTTACAATTCGCAGTGCAACTCTTTGCGCAAAATGTTTAACTGATATTTTTCGGAATGTGGATTTATGGATTTTATATGAATTTATAAATTTATTTAATGCAAAAAATAAATTACTCTTAATAATTGAGTTTCAAATGAAAATGTTATTTTAAAAGGAAAAATGTAAATTAAATATTTGATCATCATTGATACCTACTGTCATTAATGAAACTTTAGTATATAAGCAAATTTTAAAGTTCCTTAATGTAAATAAAAAGAAAATTTAAAATATATAAATTTAATTGGCAAAAATCAATATTTATTGGTCGATGCTTTTTGCTTTGACTTCCATTTGTTTTCCGAGAATTTAAACCAGAATTATTAACCTTTATTGACCTAATCGTTTGTTCATTCAATTGTTTAAAAAGTTATTTCGGTAATTTAATGCATGGAAACCCAAATTAAAATGCAACAGACTAAGCAATCAAGCAATTGAACATCGATGAAGTGTCTCGATGCAATTGCTCAGTAGAACAGAAATATTATAAATCAAACACTCACCTGACAAGCAAACAATCACGTTGTACACTAAAATAGATGCAAGCATGACCTTGAATTGCCGCATCACACGCGATCGACTGTTTGATATGTACATTTGTCATTAGTTGAGTATCTTTTCATAGACACATTGAACCTTGATTAAAAGTCCGATTTTTGTCCGTCAAATTAAATTTTTGAAGATTGGAAATTGATTATTATTGATGCTGATGTTTAAGTAGTGTGAAATATTTCTTCGATTCAATGTTTGTGATTGCATATAAATACAATTTCAAGCATTCAAGCTTCAATTTATCATGAATTCAAAATGAAACTTTTCCAGACTTTATGGAGAATTTTGTTTTTTCTCACAATTGCTCATCTGTTCATTCCGATAAGCACGGTTGAATCACATGAAAATAAAACAGATCAAAATGACAGGAACAAATCAGACGCAAATTCTCTAACAAATTCTTCAAAAACACCAATAACAATTGCTCTTGTTCCTGACGATGATGAAACAAAGAAGAAAAGAGACAAAAGACAATCGAGACCGAGACAACGAACAAGACCGAGTACAACTTCGACCACTCCATCGACAACAACAGAAGAGAATGAAACTACCACAACCGAACCAACCACAACTCAACCACCAGAATCAGATTCAAGTGATGACGAGTCAAAGAGTACTCCCAAAACTACTGCTAAGCCAAGAAGAAATAATAGAAAATCAACAACTCCTAGACCGAAAACATCGACAACTCCTTCGACCACTACCACCACATCAGAAACTCCAACAAATGAACCAACTCCTATGAACGAATCAGACGATTCGAGTGATGAGGAATCGATGGCAAAGAAGCCAGCAACAAAACGGCCAAAACCTACTAAAAAGAAGAGCAAACAGAGATCGACCACCACTACTTCGACAACCACAGAAAGTCCAACAGAACCAACAACGACTCCTACAGAAGAACCCAATGAATCAGATGATGAAAACCCAACTACCAAAAAGCCTACAAAAGCTCCAAAACCAAAGAAACGAAATCGCAAACCAAAAACAACACCTAAACCGCCAGCCGATTCAGACTATAGTGACGATGAAGAAGAACCAATGGAAACTCCAAACAATTCAACTACCAGCACAACAACTCCACCTTCGAGTACTCCATCAAAACAAGGTCCATCAACCACAGAAGAACCAACAACTATGACACCATTTGATGAGGAGGATTCCAAAGGAAAGCGAAAAAAGAAAGGTCCCTGCAAGGGTCTCACTAAGAGACAGTGCAGAAAGATGAAAAAGGAAAGACGACGACAACGAAAGAAGCAGAGAAAAGAAAAGAAACGTAAGGATGACGATTCGAGCGACTCGGACTCGGATGACGATTGAAAATCTACAAAAAATAGGCAAATATATTTATATTCAGGTAATGGGAATTTGGGTTGGTTTTTGGTTTATTAATACATTTTATGTTCATCGTTTTAAATAATTGCGAATCAATAAAAACATTTATATTTGAACTAACCTGAACTAATAATTAGTCAAATTGTTGCTAATTTTGCTTTTTTGACTAATTAAGACTTTTCTTGGAAACCCTCAAATATGAATGATTGATTACGTATTCGACTATTTATCATTTAAAAAAATAAAATACGTGACTTTTAAAGCCGAATTACCTTGTACTAAATGTCGCTGTAAGCTTGACAAATTCAAGTAATTTTGATTAATGATTAATTCGGTTGAAAAGTACTTATGACCAAAAATATAATTATTTTTAATATAAAATCTGTTTTATTTTAGTTTAAATAAATTATTTTATTTGATTAAATTGTCCTTTAGGTGCAAAATATATATTCAATATTCGAAAATAATTATTTGAAGTTATATTTTCTAATATGGCCCCAAAACGTCTGTCCATACCTACAATAGACTTTTTCCAGCCTCAAACTGTGTCTCAATCCTTCCTGCAGCACAATCACATTTACCAAACGAATCAATTTCCATACATTGAAAATCTGACCAAGTTTAATTACAAATTGATTCGCCATCAATTGACATCAAATAGAAACAAATTCAACAAGAAAGGTTATCTATTTCAAACTGCAGGCTTGACAATCATTGTGCTCAACATTATTCGAACGGTTGCAACATTATTACTTGCAACTAAATCCAACCTGTACGCCACTATACTCGGTTCTATATTTGAATTGGCCAACGCAAATCTAGTTCACTCAGAATTGGCAGTGCTGCACTACTCACTCTATGGACTGACAACGCTGGGCTTAATATTGTTGAATCGAAAATTGTCGGAATTTTTCAAAATAATCATTATCTATTGTAATCAATTTTTGATTTTAAACACAAATTCTCGATTGTTTAAAAAGATTATCAACACAAAATTGATTGCACATAAATCCAATCATGGTAGTGAATTTTTATTGTCAAGCGAGGAAAAAGAAGGTATTTCGAAACATGCGAAAATAATTTTGTGCTTTCAACCATTGATCTCTGTGTCCATGTCAATCAATGTCGCCTTCACTGCATTGGCCATTTATTTGTACACAAATCCAAGTAGAAATCATTTAGAATGGTTTGGATCTTTGAAACTTTATTGGACTTACTCAATGTTGGTTGTACTGGTTTGGGCAAATTGGACATTCTGGGTGTCCTACAATATGTACTATGTGTTTGTGTATTTTCTGTTTTGCATGAAAATTCTCTATGTAAAGTATAAAAAAGAATTGATTCATTTAAAGCAGATGAATCATATTACAAATCACAAATCACAACACTTGGCCACAATGTTGCTCAAACACACGAATCATCTCGATAGAGTATTCAACGAAATTCAACAGTTGAACACATTTTGGAGTCATTACTTGACTTACACAAATGTAATATGTTCGTCTTTGTTTTGCTATACTCTGTACATCAGTACAATGACTGCTGCTGTAGGGTTCATGAAGATATTCTTCATTACTGTGAGCTTACCGCCCATTTTGATTCTCATTGTTAGTACTTGGATTGGTGCTCAGCCATTTGGATTGGTCATGAAAATGTACGCAACAAATGTTTGTATATTGAGCAAACACTCGGAAAGCATTCATTTCCGTGTCAACTTAAAGGCATGTTTAAAGTTATGACTAAATTTTAATATAAAAATATAAATAATTAAATAGATCTCCAACACAATTGACCTCATTTCAAGCAACCGAATTGGGTTCAGCTACATCACTGGAGTGATCATTCAAAAAGAAACCATTTTCCAGGCATTTACACATACACTGTTGATGTTCTTTCTTATTGCAAACACAACAAGAAATAATTCCATTTAAAAAATTAATTATTATTCACATCAAAATATCAAATTTAATTTCTGAGAAAAAACTGCAATATGTAGTTTGGTTAGTAACAAACTTTGACAATTAACCAAAGCCAATAATAGTGTACACAGAAAAATAAATGTTAATTAGTTCAAAATTTTTAAAATTTAAAATTGCTTAAAAATGTTGAATGATGTACTCAACAGTCTCCTTGGCCACTCCATCTCCATGGATATCGTTCGCCGGTTCGTTGAATCTTGGCCAAATGAGTTTGACTCTGTTGATGGAATTGTACGTCCACCAACTGCAACTCCGAACCACCAACCACAAATAGTCTACCATGGTAATTGAAGGACACATATGTTTGGGGAACTGGGCAAACTGGTTGGTCTTTTGGTTGTATATGTTGTCATTTTCGGCGGTCAAACCCAGATTGAGACCCTCATTCACGTTAGTAATTTTGTAATTTCCGAAAATACCCCAAAAAAATAGCATGGCGATAAAATGGGCATTCAATAGGAATATCTTGTATGGTCTTCTTGTTTGGTGGTGTAAAGGTTAGACTGGTGAGATCAAATGTATTTGACTTGTTCGAATTGTTGAGGTTGACCAGATACTTTTTCGGTGTGCTGTCGAATCTTGCCCAGCTAGGCCGAGGTGGCAACCGAAAGTACCACAGCTCGGTATTCCGCAATCTGAATTTCAATGCCTTCCAGTGGGTTTTGAATCAGTTGTTCAACAAAATATTGGCGAATTTGGTCGTTGCGTTGATAAAGGTTTAGACAATATAGCAATGTAACAATGCACACTTCCTGGTTGTACTGCGTGAGTTGGACTTGTTGGAGAATTCTCACAAACGGTTGAGCAATTTGTCGATCCTGAGAATGTTGTTTACCCTGAAAAAGAACTAACAAAAAATTGTAAATTTCGAATAGCATAGACCACACTCAGGGTTTTATTTTAGGATTTACTAATTTATGGAGAAGTTTTAATGTGTGCGCATAAAATTGTTAAAAATGTTTAAAATTACATAAAAATTAATGAATTTGATAGAAGCATTAAATTAAAATGTACATTTCACTGCAGGATATGCATTATTTTTGCCACAAATGGGCAATGGATGTCCATTAACGGTAAATATCCATTCATCGAGTGGAAGTACGGAATCATCTGTGAAAATGAGAAAGAGATACTTGAATAGACGACTGAAGAAGTAGTCCGGTTGTCTGTCGATTTGTTCATTGTCAAGGTCGAGGTCGAGGTTAACGTAACCGCCACTTTTGGTACGACAAAGTTGATGAATTGCTTGTGCCATCTGCCATGCGTAATCTCGATACTTTCCGTCATGTGTCGTACGCCACAAGATGAAATAGCTTTCCGCAAGATCACCGCTAAATCGATTAAAAATGATTAAGTCGCCATTTCTCATGAAAGAAAATACTTACGCATAATGCAATGTGTTGACATAATCTTCCGCGAAAAGATTTTCTTCGACTTTCTCGTGATCTCGAAGCATCCACGGCACAAATCCCAATTGAGACTTGTCTGAATCTTGATGACACGTGTCAATGATTCCTTTAGCAAATCTCATGTATCGATCCATTCGTTCAGTCAGTCGTCTTTGGTTATTCTTTGTGCTTTTGTTCAATGTTTGATTGATCGACCTTGCAGCCAGCGCAAACATAGCACCAAGATTGCAAGCAGTGCAGTGCATTCCCTGGTCGACTCGTTTGTTTTTAAGATCAAAATTTTTGACATATACCAGTCCTGTGGTGTATTCGGTCTGTATCATTCCATTCTGCTCGACAGCATCAATCGCTTCTTTGAACAAGTCAATCGATTCACGGTTTTGACTGTTCGACTGAATGTACGACTTGATCAGGTTCATGTAGAAATTCTTGCCCAGCACAGCCAATGTCGAATTCGAGTTTGTCCAATTTCCATGCTCCACATCGATTTCACTCGGATACAGACCATTTGGTTTGTCAATTTGCCTCATGAATTGTCGGATTTTGATCACTTTCTGCTTGATCTCCACATCATCAGTCATATCTGCCAAATAGATCATTTCGGGTTGTTGCATGGTGATGTGTGACAAGAACTGTTTTTTCACTTTATTGCCACTCACAACGTTTTCATAATGATAAGGCAATCCTAAAAATTAAAATTAGATTATTGTTGTCAACATAAATGAAACAAACTCACCTGTTGAAGTTTCGAATGAGTGTTCGAGGAGTTTCATAATTTCCAAAGCTTTATTGAGCAAGACTTCATCACCATTGAGGGCATAACTGGACAGCAAGCCTCCAATGTAATCTTTAACATAAAGATAAGGCATCTTTCGAGTGGTCAGTTCGGTCAAGTTCATGTCCTTGAGAATCCACTGTTTGCCAAGTTCGAATTCATCCTTCATTCCAATCAACCACAAAGTGCTCATCGCTTGCACAATAGTGTTCTCAGTGCGGAGTCCACTGCAGTCGGTGCATCGAATGCTGCCCTTCTTGCTGATCGGCTTCAGAGTGTCCGCACCCCAGGCATGGGCTGTGTAGGCCTTCCATGCCTCTCGAGTCATATTTTCCACAAACTTGCGTCGATAAGCAACATGGTCGGCATTGTTTTCACCAAAAATTGCAAACAATATTGCTACAACGAAAACAATCACCATGGAAATATTGAACGGTTTAAGACTTTCATTAAACCGTGTTGCACCCATTTTGAATGTGTTAAATAACAATTTTGATATTAAACTAATTCACGTAAAGTTACTGTGACCACCCTAATCGAACATTTATATCGGTTAACAAATCCATGCAAATCATGCCACATGATAAGAGGTCTTTAAGTCAAGTTTTGTGTACATTAAAGCAAGATAAACTGTCACATATTTCTCTCTGAATAAAGTGTGCAAAACCCAGACGTCATTAAAGTGTCATATTTTCCATTGGATGTATTGATTGATTGATAAGTCGCACCGGAATAGACCGCAATTATTATTTCAAGATACTTTTGCGTGACATACTTTACTGTCAATCATTTAAAGATCGATGTTATTCAATGTCGAAAACTTATGTTATATATAGACGCATACGACCTAAAAGCAAAATTTCCAATGATTGAGCATTTGAACTTGCAAAACTTGCAATAACTTTATCACTGGTGCGAAATATATCATCAAAGAACTTTTGACAAACATAAACAAGTAAATTTGTATTCTATCAATGAATATAGGACAAATATACTGATTCAATTTTCACAAGGATACATCCAGGATGCCATTTTAGATGCCAATTATATCGTGTCACTAATCTCCAATTTTATTTATCAACATTAGCATATGATTTAAAAGTAGCAAGTATAACTGCCGTCACACAGTTTATCGACAGTGCTTAATTAATGTCCTTGAGTAACGGTTTGGCTAACAATAGTTTTATGTTAACATTTGTTTGTCCGGCCGACAAAGGTAAAATAATCAAATCGGATCAAACTGTTTAGATAATAAACTAGTAGAATGTGCCAATTAAAATGTGCCCGCTTACGTACGATCTTCCAAGCCTAAATTTAGTGGAATAGGAACCAAAATAGGATACTCTTTTGGTATATATGCTCATTGTTGGATACACTGTAGACATTACTTTAGATTTTCCACTTGGAACAAGTAACTAAACACTAACCCAAACAACAAAATGAAGGTTTTCGTCGCACTCGCACTTATTGCCTTTGTGGCAATCGCTGAAGGCCGATCCATCCAAGCCCGAGACGCCAAGTCCGACTTGATTGCCCGAGCTAATGCTTTGTTGAAGCGAGCTGATGATGCAATTGCTCACCTCCGAACTGGAACTCATCTCCAAGAGGTTGCCATTGTTAAACACCAAGAGGAAACCATCAAGAAATTGATTTCAGACCTCGAAGCCGCCACCGATGCTGCCAAGATCACCGAACTTGAGCACCAGCTCACCCGGGCTGACCACCGATTGGAGGCTGAGTTGACTTTGATCCATGCCCGAGTGCCAACTCTCCCCCACATTCCCCGAACCCCAGTGAAGCGGGATGCCAAGTCCGACTTGATTGCTCGAGCTAATGCTCTGTTGAAACGAGCTGATGAGGCCATCACCCATCTCCGAACTGGAACTCATCTCCAAGAGGTTGCCATTGTGAAGCATCAAGAGGAAACCATCAAGAAATTGATCTCCGACCTCGAAGCTGCCACCGATGCTGCCAAGATCACCGAACTTGAGCACCAGCTCACCCGTGCTGACCACCGATTGGAGGCTGAGTTGACTTTGATCCATGCTCGTGTGCCAACTCTTCCCCGAAACCCAATCCCTCTTTAAGTACATCAACATATTTTCTTCTACGAAGAACAATTCAATTGAATTCAAAAATCAAAATTACTTAGTTATGTAGTGATCACTCAAATATTTATTTAATTTAAAATTTTAAAATAAAATTTATTAGAAATAATTTTAAAAGTTTGTTGAATGGCAAGTAAAATTTAAAAATTCATTCAAATTCATATTTCAAATTTAAATACGATTCAGCTTTGATCACAATGTCCTGATACAATTCCATCAGTAAGTTGACTCTGCTTTTAGTCATCGCTTTCCATCCCTCAGTGTTCATCACTTTGTTGGCATTTGCAGTGATGAATTGTACACATTGAGACTTCAATTGGTCCAGATTGTGCATATCTGCTATTGTGATCACTTGTGCAACAGTATCAACTTGTAAATTGTTGCCAAGTGATTCAATACATAATTTATTAAGTAAATCTACCTGGAACTGCAAAAACAATGTTAATTTTTAATAAAATAAAATTGAATTTACTCTATCCGAAAGTTCCAACAATTCCAAGGCATATTTCTCAATTGATGTCACATTTCCTCCATAGATAAATATCAAAAGTCTCTCAAACACTTCGAGATCAACATCCTTAAGTTCAACTCGATTTTGATTGCCTTCTTTCATGTCAGTAAAAAACATGGCTGCAAAAACAGGCGATCTTTCTGAAAGAATATCTTTGTGAAGTTTAAATTCTTTTCCGCTCACAACAATCACAACATCAGAATCTTTGCAACTTTCCAACAATGACAAGTTATTTTCAAGTGCTAAATCTTGTGAATCGACAATCGACAATTTGGATAAATTCAATTCATTTTGATTTTCAAGAATTTCAACCTATTAAGATTAAAAAATTATATATATGAACTAAATCATCGTTCATTGATTTGATACCTCGCCGTAGATTGTTAATCTGTCATCAACCAGTAAGGTAGAATTGGATAAATAATCTCTTGAAATAAAATACACTCCTCCACTTCTAGGTGTGTTAGAATAAGATTCATAAAACATTTGACTTACTAGAAATACAAAAAGAACTTTTATTTAATTTTTTTATTTAAATACATGACATTTATTCAAACCTTGAGTTGAGACTTTTTGTCCGTTTTGGTCAACAATTGAAATTGAACACAAAACTCTAACAACCGACCCGTGTGGATAAAGACGGCGAAGATAAACCAGCACAACATTTTCTAGAATAGGAAGCGAAAAATCTGCTTTCAAATACAAGTAAAATTGATTGCGGTTGTGTTCAAATCCAATTTCATGTGAATAATACTCAGTTTTAGTACTAAAATCTGGAATCTCCATATAAATTGATTGAAAAGATGAGGAGTTTTTGGTTGTCATTTTGTTGTGAGTTGCCGGAAAGTTTAATAGAATCAGGTAAATTGAAATAAGCGATTTTGCACAAAGGCAATCGAGCAATATATGTTTGTACATAATTATACAATACAAATAATTTCAAACCTCTACATTTCTGATTAATGCTTAGTAACTGTCTACAAACTTGTTTTGTCCCCTTATGGTCACAATTGTAAGTGATTTGCACTTTTGTACAAGGCGAACGTTACTTCTATTAGACTATGTACGATATGTTATATGCATGATACGTGATATGATACTTCGTTTGTGTTACACTAAAATCTTGTAGATTTGATTCCCTCTAAGCGCGCTACCAATGCGACTTAATGGATGATAAAACAGATTGCCTCAAATTTATTTTCCATTGCCAATTTGTTGGCTAAACACCAGCAACAAATGTCCTGTGTAGATGAAGAATATCTAAATAAATTGGATTTTGGTTTCCAATCAAACAACAACAACAAATTTAAATGATTTATGATTTATACAATTTGAGTAAAACGAACCTCATAAATCATCTTGTAGGTGATTACATCTAATGGTCCAATGGATGTAGTAATTTTTGGTTCTGTAGCCAATCGAATCGCCAATTGGTCATACTTCAATTTGAGCCATAAAACGTGGATTCCATTTTGTTGATCACAGCTAATCAACTGTTGCAACGCAGGAATTATCTTCCTGGGCAAGTCCATTTGTTTGCCAACCTTAGCCAGTGTAGACAAATCAAAATATGTTCCGACAAATTGGGCAATCACAACAAGGAAGTAAATGACATTCTCAAGTGGTGAACTTTTGAGAAATACAATTCGGTTGATGAAATAAATGTTTACAGGAATGTTGGTCAGTAGAAATGCAAACATGATGCGACCCCATATTTCACCGCTCTCATTGACAATCAAATGAGATATTTTGTTGTGGTCAAATAAGAAACTGAACAAAACCTTTTTTGAACTTATCGGGATGAAACGTTTGGCATTTCTACGATATTTAACAATCAATTTTTTGAAGTTTAGCCATTTGCTCTGAAATTCGACCACTGTATACAACCGACCAGAAGAGTGCGCAAACCAAGAAGAATTGGACCATTTTCAGTATTTCAAATACTTCATAGTAGACGATGCAAAATTCAAGTGCAATTATACTGGAATAATACCAAGGAAATGGTCCAAGTAATTTTGGAAAAGCAGATATTAGGATAAGCAATATGATGAAATCTGTATTAAATAAAGAAACTAGTTAAAAATTCAAATTCAATACAAGTGCAATCAAACTTTATATAAAACACGACTTTAGAAGTTTTTCAAACTTACTAGCACAAATATAGATCACATAACTGATCATGTCAACCATCAAAAAGGTAATCACAATCCTCGATTTAAGCTTGCGAGAAAAGTCAATAATAAATATTTTTTGTTTGAAGAACTTTTTCTTGTTGACCTTGTCAAGATTTGTCCACATATCTAACTCTGCTCGTACTGAACAGTATTTCCAAATGATCCAATTGGGCACAATCATTTTATTTAATTTTGAAATTTCATTGTAAAGTATTCGTTTCCGTTTGGTCTTGATTGCATTGATTTGTTGAGCACTTAAAATATTTTGCCAATATAAATCCTGGTTTTTCACAATCAATTGGTAATAAGATTGCCATGTCAAATTGTGCACAGGTAGCCAGTACATGCAATATTGACCTGTGAATATGAATGCTTCGAAGATGGCCATAATTGCAGGTAGGAATGCGTCATAACGGTCTATGATGTAATTGGTGAAATAATCATATTTCCACAGTTCATATTTTGGTTTAAGCATCAAATAGAATACAACACCTAATCGTATGCTTGCATACAAGAATATTGTCTGATTCAAGAGATATTTCAAACGTCTCTTAGTTGAATTGTGATCTTCAGTCAATTCTTTAATGAAATAATAAAAGATGCGTTTGTTGTGAGATTTAATACACATTTTTGCAATATATATTTCTAAATTCTAAATTTTAGAATCTAAATTTTTTTAAATGCAAAAGCTATTGCTTATGTGAAGTTACTGACTTTTTATTTATTTTGAATTAAAAATTTACATATAAATTCTAATAAATTGATGATTATTTGTCACGATATGGCAGCAGGCTAGAATTTTCACCGTAAAAATTGTCTTACTGCACTAGTGTTATTAATCGATTTGGTAATTATAATTTGCATTCTTAACTAGTATGTTGTTTTTGAGTTCACAGTAATTAAGATATAAAATCGGACTTAATTTGAACTAGAAAAATAACTTGTAAGGTTGCTCAAGTTAAAAATTAAAACAAAAATAAGCTTGTTTAACTTGTAAATGTAACTCAATGACTGGTTTTGGAATTAACCGAACAAATTTATCCAAATCAAAAATTAAACGCCATCTATTGGCAACAATACAACAATGTGATCCTGAGAAATTTTTCAAATTACTTTTTAAAGTCACACTACAGATCTATTTTATATTTTACAGTCTGCTAAACAATTTTAAAAAGTTGAAGACTTTTAGGCTTAATATTAAATGTTCGAATCAAGTTGATAAAGTTCAAGAGCTAAGGTATAAAAGTTAATGTTACCTCAATATTGAATGTCAAATGCAGAATTTTCATATGAGAATAAATGGAAATTATTTAGTTAACTGTTAAATCCCGGAAGATTAATTTTCGATTTTACTGCGAAATGGTATTGGCAATTTGAAATATGCCAATCTAATTTTTTGGCAATTCAAAAATGGACTACTATAAACGCTAGACCGAATGAATACTGCAGTACCATGGTACCATCATATATTCCCAAGCAAATTTTCGAAAATCGATTTCGTGTAATCATGCATAAAACTACGATATGACGACATATCACTTTACTTAAATGTATTTGCAATTACACGCTCTTTGCGTCATACTTTCCGATTCTAAAAACTTTGGTACAACTTAAAGTTAATGTACTTTTGGTACATGAACAAAATGAATTGAAAAACTATAAAGTATTAAGTTTTAAGAAATTCTATATTAAAGTAAACTATTTCTTTTGAGCCGGAAAAAGTGGAAATTAGAATTCTCAAATTTGCTAAATAAGAAATATTTTTTGGAAAATATTTTTTTATCGATTTAATTTTTAAAGCAGAAAATGTACAATTTTGTTTTAAATCATTAATTTAATTATTAAATTAATAATATATTCAGATAATTTTTTACAAAACAAAAAACAAAAAATCATTAATGGAAACCGAGATAGTGTGCACACTGTGCAGGTACCCAGTTGGGTGCAGTACGTGATGAGTACTCATGCACCAATTAGTATATTTTGATCGTTGCCAGGCACAGTCAGTAACAATAAAAATCCTCTTAAATTTAATTTACTACGATATTTTGCAAAAAAAACAATCAATTAACAATCAATTAATAATATAAATTTAATATAATGCACCTTTATATTTGTTTCTGAGTTTGTTGGCAAAGTAAATCAATTTAAATTGTTCCTTGATAATCATTGCACAATATTGCAATTGAACTTTCATGGATTATTTTAAATTTATTCTATCTCATAAAGTTAAATCATTAAAAAATCTAAATAAAGTTTGATCGTGAAATATTCACAAAGCAGTTGAAATGAACCATAATTATTGACACTTATTGTCACATGATGTGCGAAACACTTGTCATGAATTGAACTGATCCCATGGGAAATCTAAAAACGCAGAAAGTAATTGACTTATGTTCCCCAACATGAATGTGACAGAAAATCTATTTGGTTTTGAATACAAATACGGAAATACCCACCGTTCGGGTACGCGATAAATCAATAATAACGAATGTCAACTTTTGTTGTTGTTGTTGTTGTTGTTGTTGTGGATTGTTGTTGACAGAGCGCACTTTTTTGTCCATGTCAACACAAATTTGTCAATACAGAACTTTTTTAGAATTTTTAGAACTTGCCTCCAGAATAAGCGTAATACTATTAGAGACTGGCGCCCAATTTATGTTTAGCTATTTATTATATATTATTTGTATCCGGAGTGAATTGAAATGGTTCTTGAAGAATCAAAGGTTTACAAAAAGATACAATTATAAAACCAAAATTATATAACTCTAAAGATTCACTTTGATTAAAACCTAAAGAATTTTTTTTCTAAAATGTCTTCCTGTTTCAGTGAGCGCCTATCATATGTGGATATTGTGAGACACTATTGAAAGATATACCTATAGAAAAACAAATCAAAATTAATCACAAAGGATTTTCCTATTTGATTTAGAAAGTATATTGAGTTGGTATAAATCATAGTTTCATTTTTTATTAATCAAATTATCAAAATTAATATAGAAATCACTAAAATGAATATTTGTGCTGAAAAGATTTCAGTAATTCAATAGGTCCACTATTTCATAAATTACTGGATTTTTACTTGAAGCTCGCAATTTCAAGATTGCAGGTTTGACAAGAAAATTCTGGTTTATTGTTCAATTAGGTTAACGCAATCTCAACTTATATCTATTAATAGAAAATGATAATTCTGTATGACAGGCAGACAGACAGGCAACAAGAATTTGCGGGATTAAAAATAACACTTCTAGAGTTACAAAGTTATAGAATTCACATTAATTTTTACTTTGCTAGCACATAAAAAATATTCTTGTTCTTAATGGTCTCTGTAATTATCATCTCTGAATGCATTCAATTTTTACTAGACTATTCTGTTAGTGAAGCTTCTTTGTGTTAATGGTCTTCTAAGAATATTTCTAAAGGTTTTATAATGCAGGCAGACGAGCAGACACGATGGGCTCATGTGTATGAGCTTTAATGGTCCAATTATAAAACCATGTCTAATTTATCTTGTGGAACAAATTTTAATGCAAAAATGTCTAAATTCCAGGAAAACCTACAATTACAACTGAGGCTTAATTATGCTTTTTCCAACTAAGGAACTAAACTAAGAATCCATACATTTTAAATCTAAAAATAAATGAAAGTACACTTAAATTGGTATAATATTCCAAATACATCTTTTACACATAGAATATTTGTTGACAAAAGTATAAATTGGACAAAAATATTCCAGGTACACGAACAGGAAGAACACAAGGACAGCAAATTGTACTATTCCATAGGTACAATTTTAATGAGATCAACGTTGGCAAAATGAGCCGGACATCAAAGATGTTAATTTGAAAAGCTATTTCTTTTTATAGAATTTCGATATTTCACTTTTGTTATTAGACGCGTTGTCGTATCGCGGAATACTGCTTGTAGCATTCGAATATATTTAACAACTCAAAATACCAAATTCAAAGTTACTTTCCTAAGAATAATAAAGTAACTTTACTATACACCCGCACGAAAAATATTATTCTCTCATTTTGGCATTGCAACAAAAATGTCAAAATTTGATACGTGGAAAAATACCAAATTAATAATACATTTATTAAGTATATTTCTTAGAATAACATTTTAGTTGGGTTATTATTAAAATTAATACAAGTATTTGTTTGTTTATTCTTTCAAATAAATGGGCAAAATAAAATAATGACGCGTTTATTTTATTTTATTTAATATATAATATTTTAATTAAAATAGTTTTTGTTTGAATTATTCACGCTAAAGTAAACATTTTGTAGCATGTCTATAACAATTATTTAATTCTGACTATAAATTCTGATTATATGATAAATTATAAATAAATAATTGAATTATCATGCAAATTTCCAAATCAAATAGATTTTTTTTCATCAAGCTTAAACTGACAATAGTTCGGCAACATGAGCTTTCCGAGCTGGGTTATTAGCGCATGAAATCGCATTTTCATCGATTTTTCATTGAAAGCTTGTTAGTAATAGAAGTTTCAATGTAAATCGATAGATAGTTTGCATGGATGCACATTTGCTTACAAAAAAACAGTTTTGGGTTTTACACAAGTTTTCAATCATATCTAGATTTAATCATATACCTATAGCTATACATGATAGTAATAGAAAATACCTTTTGTTATTAAGTGGATGATTTAAAGATTTTCTTTATTCCATTCTAGAAGATAATAAATACATGTATTAATTTGAATGGCAAAATAGAAAGTTCCTTGTTTACTTACCCGAAATCGTTGACTCGAGAAGGTGTACACCACCGGATTAGTGACACAGTTGGCCATTGCTAACCAGTGGAAGGTGGTGTGCAGGTAGAGTTGGGTCAAGTACTGCTGCTCGGTGCAGTATGTGATCAGCTCGTACTCGTGCACCAGTTGGTACACTTTGATCGGTGTCCAACACAGGCCGTGTAGCACAATGATGATCCAGATGATTTTTATTGTCTTTTGGAAAAATAGAAAAAATTATTAATTAAAATTGGTTGATTGATTTTTTTTAAATGAATACTTTGGAAAGGTTTAGTTGTTTTCGAGAAAATGGGATTTTATTGAATGTGTTGGAAATTAATTTTTTCTTAATTGCCGTATAGGTGAGTGTGAGCACAATGAGCGGTAATGCAAAGGTGAGCACAAAATTTTTCGTAATCAGCAATTTGCGGTCAGTGTCACTGAGGCCCGAGAAACTATCACACTGATAATTGCTGCTGCTATTGCTGTTGCTGCTGTTGCTCACATTGTGCTGAAGCGATGAAGTTTCATTCCAATTGATACTTCTCATAGGAATATACGCATAGGCGAGTGCAAGTGCCCAAATGCACACCACTAGTGTGGTTGATTTGGATTTTAAAATTCGATAAAAAGTTGACGTTGGATAAAACAATGCAAAATAACGCTCCACACTGATCACCATCAAGGTGAGGGTGGTGACACAGACACTCACAAGTTGAACAAACTGAGTGACGGGACAGAGCCAATAGGGAAAAATCCATTTGCCCAAAATAATATCCGAATAGGTGAACGGAGCACACACAACACCAATTACAATGTCGGACACTGCGAGATTGAGTAAATATTTGCGAATATTCTCGAATTGTGACGAGTGAATGAAACGAGCAGTTCGCTGCACTAAAATCACCACAATATTTCCACACAGTACAGCCAAAAAGGTCAGACAGTACAGCACACTCAACAATACTTGAATGTTGGTTGACCAAATGGCACTGGCTTGCAAACTTGTGGATGTCACGCACTGATGGGCCACTTGTTCGGTTTCATTTTCAAATTGATTTTCAACTTGATCATAATAATCGTCTTCATAGTCGTATGTTTCCAATACATCCGTCACAGAAACGGGAGTACTGGCATTTTCATACGAAGCGATTTGTCGATTCAAATCAGCAATGTTTTCCAGAATATCTTCCATCTTTGTTTCGAATTGTCAGAATATGCCATTTCCACTACACTCGAGCATACCCAACAGTGACTCTTTCACGGCACCTCTCTCCTTTTTATATATTTTGAATGAAGAGAAAATTATATTTTGCTATATGCGCACCGTTTGGATGTTCCTGAGCATGTGCTCTTGCATTATTCACTCAATCCAATAAACCAAATATCGTTTTGGACAGTTTTGAAACTGGTGATAGATTTGTAATTTACACTAATGCGCTCTAGGGGTTTAGCTTGTTTTCCACTTGTCACGAGTGACTTGAGTAAATACGTATTGTACATAGTAAAATGTTCCAAGAATTATTTTATTGATATTCACAGATCTTATTTTCTTTGAATTCATTATTGATTAGGCTTGGTATGTTTAGCTACACTTACTTTATATTAAATTATACTAATTATAGTTAGCTAGAATTTTTTTTTTTTTTTTGTTAAAAGCTCCTGTTTAGAAAATTGGGAAAGAAAAAAAAAAATAAAAAAATAATTAAAAAAAAATTTTTTTGAAAAAAAAAAAAAAAAAAAAAAAAAAAAAAAAAAAAAAAAAAAAAAAAAAAAGAAGAAGAATTTTAAGGGAAAATTTTTTTAACCTTAGCTAATAAATGTTATATTGATTATATAGCTTCTACTTTCTATATACATTTTATTTTCACTTTATACCTGAATTCACCAATTTGCATTTAGTAGAAAATGGAATAATACCAAAGACTAGAAAGCAAATGGCATTGGCACTTTATCTCAAAAGCCTCTTAAAGTTTCATTCTTCTCAGAATCGGATTAATTCGAAACTTTTCTAAATGAATATTCAAGATGCGTTCAAGATAAGAAGTTATTTTTATCGACAAAATGAATTAATATTTTAGATTTTTTAAAATATTAAAAAAATTATTATTAAATGTAAGCAGCATATTTTTTAATGTCAAATTTATTTCAATGTAAAGTTTCTATATTCCAGCTCTTCTCATGCATTACTATTTTGCAATGAGAAATTCGCTTTTTGTGACACATTAGAGTGGTTTGTTTGTTCATCTGTTTTTGAATGCCACTTCAAATATAAAAAATAATACATTTCGGCATCCATTCCAAAAATGTCGAAATAATTGAATTTAGAATTTTGTCACTATTTTGTGCTATTGGCGAATTTCGGTGTGTGGGCGATTTTGTGCGATAGAGGTCCAAATTGAATTAATTATTAATTTGGTTTTGTGGTTAATTTTCTCTAAGCTAATTAATTCATTAGAAGCACAAAATAATATACGAGCGTTTCATGTAAAAAAAATTAAACCACAAATGTGCGTGATTTATCTTTGCTTTTTTGGCTCAAAGTTTTGGTTTAATAAATTAATTTTGTTTACAATTTTGGTTTTTAATTTTTGATGAGCTAAAAAATAATAACACAGTGATATATTGAAAATGAAATTGATACTATGATTCGTAGTGGCCCACATATGTCAAAACAAAAGTTTTCAGTGTAATGTGATATATGATTCAATTCGAAATGTGCAATTTGCACAAGTTAAGATTTCAAAGAAAACAAACAAAAATCGAACGTTTATACTTTTGTTAAATTTCATACAATTCAGTTAAAACTTGAGGAAAACAAGTTGTGTCAACTTCTTGACAGAGCTTCTTTTCATTTTCCTTGATCGTGGATAGTCCACCGATAAAGTTCACCAGAGAACGATATTTTTCCGTAGCTTGCTTGACATTTTGATATTTGTTCTCTAGGTAGCGTTGCAAAAGATGACAATAGAAAATGAAATGATATCTGTAAATAGTTATTTGTTGAAATCAATTAATATGAAAATTCCATAATTACCGAAAAATTTCAGGGCATGAAATCTTTTTTCCACAATTAAATAGCGTCAAGGCGGATAACTAAATTAAAATTAAGATAATAAATAAATACAAATTATAATCAAACAAATTCAAGCATTACCAAATCTCTAATTATAATATCATTTTCAAATGAATTTTTCAACAAAATGACTAGTTGTGCATTCTCCTGAACGAGTGTTTGATTCTCAATCGACCCGATTAGGTTTTTGTAATCAATAAAAATAGCTTTATTTGTCTGCTTTTCAAAAATCATCGGCAGTCCACATTGTTCAGTGTCCCACAGAAATGCAAACCGAATAATTAGGGAATCGAAACAAAATGACTTGAAAACCATAAGCTGATCTGACGAATTCAGTGCACTGAATACGGATATATTTTGACATATGTCTACAGTTTTTCTTATGTAAAATTGATACGAATCCAATATTTCATTTACCAAACTTGAATCATTGGGATTATCAAAAGTCGCAACTATTTGTGCGTCATTCTCATCAATGCAAATAGAGAAGCTCTGTTGCATCTGAGTAATTTGTTCCATTTCATAATTATCCAATTTTCTATGGATTTTATTTTTTCTTTGTACATTTTGAATTATGTAATTTTGTAATTCAATTTCAGTTGACTTGGTGTATGTTTTTCTAATGCTGATTTCAAGAATTTGTTCTGTTTTGTATTTGTAATTTTGAATTTTATTTTTTGATGAAATTGTAGTACAAGCATTTTGTTTCATTCCAATCCGAAAGCATTTGTCCAATCGACATTTTGAACATTTTCTGTTAAATTTATCAATAATGCAATTTTGATTGTTTTGACAGTTAAATTCCTTTAATAAAAAACAGTTATTTAATTGACAAATGATAGCAAAAATGTACCTTAGAAGAATATCTACAGAAAAATACTTTACATGACTCGCACGATAGTCCTCCATAGTTAAAACCTTAAATCATTGTTAATTATATACTGGAAATATTTATTGACAAACAACGTGCCACTAGCTTGGTCATTACAAACACGACATATTTTGTTGACATTCATATTACAAAAATACATTGAAAATTACATCATTGTGTAACGCCACATCACTGTCAATCACGGTAGAGGGACAACAATCACATGTGCGCCATTTTTCATCTCCACAGTAACAATCAATTCAATTGTCAATGCCAAGTGCGAGTTATTGACAATGAGAAACCGGTTAACTCTTGGTTAAACATGTTTTCACTGCTGTGCAAATTTGTAATCAGAACAAACTCTAAATAGAATGTATTCATTTGTTTGCATACGTGATTTAATCTAATAGTTTGAATGCTTTCATTTATTTAAATTTATTTTTATCAGTCTAAACGAATACAAAAATTACAAACAGAAAAATAATTTAATTTCAAATAATGCACAAATGTTTTTCGGGCAAAACGGAAGTCGTCCCCCTGGCTGGACGGGATTCGCACGACAGACCATCTTTACCACTTGCATTTCCTCAAAGTGATGCTTACGCATGCATATGGGTACAAGACATGCCTAATGACTGGCGGAAGCTATGGATCGAGCAATCGATCTGATTTTAAAGTATTTCATATAAAATGATGTAATGCGAGTGTGCGTTGCGGATTTGTCGTCGATTTATCCAAATGGATCGAGCAATCGATCTGATTTTAAAGTATTGCATATAAAATGATGTAATGCGAGTGTGCGTTACGGATTTGTCGTCGATTTATCCAAATGGATCGAGCAATTGATCTGATTTTAAAGTATTGCATATAAAATGATGTAATGCGAGTGTGCGTTGCGGATTTGTCGTCGATTTATCCAAATGGATCGAGCAATCGATCTGATTTTTAAAGTATTTCATATAAAATGATGTAATGCGAGTGTGCGTTGCGGATTTGTCGTCGATTTTTCCAAATGGATCGAGCAATTGATCTGATTTTAAAGTATTTCATATAAAATGATGTAATGCGAGTGTGCGTTGTGGATTTGTCGTCGATTTATCCAAATGGATCAAGCAATTGATCTGTCATATGTTAAGCCAATTTGTATGTTTTCAACACACAGAATAGACACTTTTAAGGATCTAAAAAACTTTGTTAGGATTCGAATATTTTGACCAAATATCTGAATATTCGAACCTCTCAAAAAATCCCAAAAATACGAATAATTCCAATATTCGAATATACTGATTGGTATCCCTACTCACCAGTGCCAGAAAGGCTTTCTCCCGATGGATGGCACACACGAAGCGATTACAGTCTGCAGATACCTGTACAACCAGAACGTCACCATTGCCAGCATCGGCGTATCGAAAGCGTTTGATTCAGTTAGCCAAGAATCAATCTTCGCCATGTGTCGAGCGAATGGAATCAAACGTGCAGATGTAAACCTTTTTCAGAACATGTAACGTGACTGCCAAACTGTTCTGTAATTCAGGAACCAAAAACAGAGAAAAATTTGGATACGGAGAGGAGTGAAACAAGGTTGCACGCTTAGCCCAATCCTGTTCAAATTGGTAATAGATCAACTGCTCCGTACGCTTGATCTTTCACACTTGGGGTACCCGATGGTCAGACTCTCCGGTGGCTCACTTTTTGCAGACGATTCGCTTCTGTAATCTTATTTTTTTAAATGTGTAAATGCGCCAATTTGGGTTTACTCTCGAGTCAAGAGTATTGACAAAATAATTCTATTTTTGGAGATTTTGTGCAATCCAAGTCACGTTTGCACTGAAATCTTTTTTTGAGAAACTGCATAGACCATTCTGAATAAAGACATCTGGATAGGATAAATGCCAGTGGACCACCCGATTCAATGATCCGCCCTAAATGTTTTTAGACAGTGTGCACTGCAGTAGTGATGATGAGAATTGAGAATAGAGCCATCACAATAGTGAAATTAAAAATCGTTAATCAATGAATTTTGCTTAAATGTTTCTAATGAAAATAATATTTAATTGAATATCAACTTAACCGATCTAATGATTGAGTTAGCCAAATTGTGAAATAAGACACAATTGGAGGATCTTCCCATCCTACCAAAATGAATATTTTAAATATTAACAAAGTCACATTGCAACTTTTGGTTTACACTAGTGCACCTCAGGCATTTTAAGTATCTCTGTACATTGCAAGCACAAGTGTCTCTACCTAAACTTTGTCAATGTCTGACAGTGTGAATGAGTATTAAACTAGTTCTGAACATTAAACGATCATACGTTCACTCGCAACATTGAAACAGTCTTGTCGATGTACAGGTTCATGTTTTACGTCGGTGGCTTTACTCTCATGTGTTGAGATTAAATTTGGCTTTTCCAATAATGTCATCGTATGCTTTTACATAGCTTTAGGGTGTCACTAGGTGATCTATACCAAAATGGCAGTGACTTTGTGTCTGATCAAATCAAATATGATAAAGTAGAACGAGTAAATTGAACCTTATTTGGTCTTTTCAAGAACTTGTATTGGAAATTCCGATGGTCATCTGAAAATCCAGAATTGCATAACGTTCAAAGTGCACTTAAAGGTTAAAATTGATTCGATTCAGTTAAGTTTACTCGAGTATATAAAGAAGGGCAAATTAATTTATGACCATTAAATAGTGATTGAGTTTTATTTTAAAGACTGATTTCACTCAAAATGCGCTTACCAAGTGGAACCCGAATCTGTCTTTTGGCAGTGTTCGGTTTCCTGATGTTAACTTTGGAATTTCCTGAACTTTCCCAATTTATGCCTACGAGTAATGGTGACAGTGACGGTTCAATCCTGATTGGCAATTCTGATGTTAACGCTTATTATGGTCAGCAATCCGTACACAAATCGAAAATTCTGGTATCCGCCTGGGGATACGGTGGATGGGGCGGATATGGTGGATATGGCGGTTGGGGTCGACGATGGGGATATGGCGGTTATTACGGTGGTTGGGGACGACCTTACTGGGGCGGTTATGGTGGTGGATATTATGGCGGATGGAAACGCGGTTGGGGCTGGGGTTAAAGCAGATCTAATATCTATTTGATGCCAATTAACTCAAAGGTAAAGTCTTACTATAGTATTGTCCATCTTTCTCCGAAATTGCCAGACAGCTCGCTAGAATTATTAATCGTCTAAATTATGCAGTTTTAGAAGACTCTTTGTATAAGAATAATATTAACATGTTGTCACTTAAAATAAATTAAATTATAAAAAATAAAAAATTGTATATTATAATTTATAAATTATATTTAGCACCGATTGTAAAGAATTATCGTGTACACATTTGTGTACAAGTCTGGAATATCAAAATTTGAATACAACAAAAATGCAAATAAACAGTGAGATTTATGTGATTTCATAAATTTCGTTCAGAATCTGTGGCACTCGGTCTTCTTTAATTTCACGCACCAGCACTTTACCGTTATCTTTAATTCTGGTCATCTCTTGAAGTAAGCTCATCATTGACTGGTATTTTCTTTTGCCTTGTTTGACATTTTTACACTTGTGTTCAAGATAACGCTGCAACAGCCGAGAATAAAGAACATAGTTGTACCTGTTTCGAAATTAATTAAATTTAAAATTTGAAAATATTAAAAACTCATACCGGAATACTTCTGGCATCGATACATCATCGTAATGTTTAAACAAATATATTGCTGATAACTAAAATAGAATGAAATAAATTGCAAAATTACAAAACTTTGAAGAAAAAATATTACCAAATCACGTATCGTTAAGTCATTATCCATTTCTTCGTGCAACTCAATAGCGAATTGAGTATTTTGGTTCAAAAGAAATTGATTATCAATTTGGTTGCCTATGCTGACGTTAACATATACAGCTTGATTTTTTACTTCATCCTACAAACAAACAAACGTTCGCTTAAAACATTGAAACATTCTACATACTCCAACTTACCAAAATAATGGGCATTCCTTTGCCAACTTCAAACAGAAACGAGGTTCGAATTCCAATCACATCGAAACTGAATTTTTTAACAAGAGCCAACTGTTCCATTGAGCTGAGACTGTTGAATGGGGCTAAATTGTGACAGTACTTGATGATGTTTCGAATGTAAATGTCATAGATTGTGATCAAATCAGTGAGTTCCACTTGAACGGAAGCGACTTTGACTATCTCAGCCGCCGTTTCATCTCCAAACACTCGAATTGCCTGTTGAACTTCGCTGATTCGTTCCAATTCAAATTTGTTCAACTCATATGTGCTTCTTTTCCTTGGAGATGTTTCAATGGCGGAAATATAGTTTTGCACATTTGCGAGTTCATAATTGGAATATTTTTTCAATATACCAATTTCAATAATTTTGTCAATTTTATTTACTTCTCCAAAATTTTGTTTCGGTCTGTGTTGCTTCGTCATTCCAATGACAAAGCATTTGTTCAAACGACATTTGGGACATTCTTTTCGGTTTGCTTTAGTAATTGAGCATTTGCTAAATGCTTCACATTTTAGTTCCTAAATTAATTCAACAATTATTCAAAATTAATATAAAATTAAATAGAATTTACATCTGCTTTTGATGAATTTCTACAGAAAAATACTTTACATGATTCACATGATAGTCCGTTGTAATTGAAACCTTGAATGTAATTTTTAGATAAATTCAATAAAACGAAATTTTGAACTTACCCGAAGCATAATCTCCACAAACGTGACATTTTTTATTTGGATTCATATTTTGAATTGCAAATTTAATACAAATGGGCCAATACGAGACAAAAATTTTATTTTGTTGTTGTGCTCACCAAATATGCTCACCATGTGTTTTATTGAGTTGTGTTGAGTTGAGTTGCTAAAGCAAATATCACAAATATTTATCACCAATGTGTGAATCACTCTGTGTGATTGTCATGAGGAGAGATAGATTTAGATGACCAAGATAGTCACACAGTTAGATTGGGACAAGCTGACTTTATTTTAAAGAGATTTATTTAGTATTGTCATATTGACAGTTGGAATACAAGTTAAGTGTGAATACATGAGCGAGTTCATGAAAGTAGTGGTAGAGTGTATCGATAAGATGTACGACGTCGTATTGCCTCAACTATGCACCGATAAGATCGTGTGGTGCGAGTTGTTCTCTACCGCTACAAAAATTAAATTTTAGTTTAGACTTGATCGCCATCTTTTGGCTCAGTTTTGTAATGTATAATTAAATAATAATGAAGCTGCAAAACTACATGGAGCAACTATGAACTCAACTCAACAGGAATCGGATTACCCACTGTTCACAAATAGTCATGTGCCGCTCGCCGTAAAGTTCGCGGGACTTAGGCCATAGCCCTAATTTAAGTAAAATAAGGCATGTGCCCTAAGTTAAGAGCAAGATCACCTATGTCAAGCAACTACTAATAATATGGCTATGCCTTATTTTAAGTTATTTTATGGCATTGACGTAGCTTACGTAGTTATCTTAGGCCTCAGTCATTTAATAAGAGTATTCGCATTCGTTCGTTCATAGCAAAAAATTTAATTAAATCGATAAGCAATACAAAATTATCACAAATTGACCAACTAATGTAATGTTTTCTTCTTGGCTACACAAGTTTGCCTTATTTAATTTTCATTACCTTGAGTTTGCAACAAAGTCTTCTTTAATAGTAATTACAGTTCAGGTCATTTCTCAAAGTCCTCAGTACCAAGCTGATTAATGCTATTTTGTTGGCAATTTTCGCTTGTTAATTTTTTGTTAACCACGTCTGATAGAAGATTTGACAATGGCTTGGAAACCAAGAACCAGTTTCGATGGCGAGACGAGTCATTGGTAGAATCGAGATGGTAATCTTGGCCAAATGATTTTCCAACAGTTTCCTCAATCTTCCCGTTCTTCTGGGAGCTTTGGAGTATTCTTTTGACATTTGTAGAGCTTTTAGGTATAAAACTAAATGATAAATAAGCGATTTAAAATAGTATTTGTTAGTAATGTATTTATAAACAATTAAAAACACACCAATTGACAAAGGAAGCCAGCCAAAAAAGTAATCTTCCATACATGGCGATAAGTTGTGTTGAGAAAAAATCAACTCGTTGTGAATGTCCAATTCAGTGTGACACTTGATATCTAAGAGGCAAGTTTATTAGATGTGTTTATAAACATACTTGAAACATACCACCGAAAAAAGAAATTTTCCTTATGCCGAGTTACATTGCGATACCTAATCATCCTCGAGATAGGTAACAGAAAAGACAAGGGAAGACAGGCGGCAAAAACTAAACACAAATTAAAACATTTGATGATTTGCCTCGATGCTTGAAAGGATAAATCACATACAGTTCTGCTAATATTGCATGCAATGCACTTCATGTAACTTGCGAGTCGAGGGGTAATTTAACATTCTTGTTGGAACAAATAGCCCACGAAATGAAGAGCGGCATGACGGTAGCGAACATGTCTTTGCAATGCAGAAGGCAGCAGTCGACGTCGACTGAACGAACGTGTGGCACTGTGTGCGCGTGTTTGTTGACTGGCGTAAGGCATCACACAAGAGCATGCAGCTAGTGGGGGCGCCACTAGTCGTTTCCACATTGCACGCATTCAAAGTTTTAAACTTCATTTCATCTTCGATAGTATCGAATTGAAACAATCGATTTTCTATCAATTTCTAAGCTGATAACTTTTCAGTGATAAATCAGTAACTAACTCAAAACAATGTTTTTAAATATTTTCGATATGTTCAATGAGCATTGTTAGTTTGCGTGTTTATATTTTGTTTAGCGAATATTTTGGGTGGTTTATATCCAAAAGCTTACACCCGTAGTTGATTAATTGATAAAACTTTCGGAAAACTTGAATTGAAACAAATTGATCGCATGCTTTAAAATTAAGGCAATGGCTTTTTATTACTATTTTAAGGAATATGCGTATAATTAAGCGATTGACCATTAATGACCAATTGAACAAGATTTAAAATACGCCATTGCCATTGAATTACTATTTTAAGTAATAGCCATATAATTAAATGTTTGATCAATCGAGCAATGCTTAAAATACGGCATTACATTTTGATTACTATTTTAAGGAATAGCCGTAAAATTAGACAGTTTGTCATTCCAGCCATATTTAAAATACAGCATTGCCTTTTAATTACTATTTTAAAGAATAGCCGTAGAATAACGAACCAATCCCCTGTCAATGTGCTTCCCTGCTTCCTATATTAGAGCATAGACGTATGTTAGTTAATTTAGGTCTATCGGCATATTATTGGCACTATCATACGGCGGGCACTCAAAAATAAGAGAAACTTTGTGAACAGTGCCTCCTGTCACAAATTAAGTTGTACATTTTGTTTCATTATTTGTTTTATATGATCATTTGCATGTTTATGTGCGTTTGTATTTGTATTAGTCTCTCATTCACTCTCTATTTAGCCTCACATTGTATTATAAACGAGCCTCCGTTCGGTACACACTGAATCGCGCAAACATAAATAAAATAAATAAATGTTAGTTTGTATGGCAGACGGATACCGAAAAGAGTAATTAATTCATTGTAAGTATTAGCAAACTTAAGACTTAATCATAAAATTATTTTTACAGGTCTGCTGAAGTCTTGTTTTGTGGTTATCTTAAAACTAAAACTTAATTTCAGTGACGGTTCGGTTAAATCGATTGATTTTCAATTAGTTTTTCATTTATATTACTTACCGGAAACATTTAAAATCAATTAAGGAAAATGCCTGATTAATTAAGCAACTATTAAAATTGTTAACTAATGACTATTTGGAAATTTTTAATTTAAGAAGAAAGTTTTGTGAATATTAATTTAAAAATCAATTTTTAACAAATTTTAGTAAATTCAAAAAATTGATTTTAATATAATGGGAAAGCTTTAATGACAAAATGATTTTTTAAATCTCTACTTTGATTTGAATAATTTTTATTAAATCACTTTTCGAAATCAAAATGTTGCAAATACGAAAAATCCTTGAATTTATTACAGAAATTTTTTGTGAGATAATTCGTCTGTTTATTCTTTTCATTTTTCGACTACCAAAATGTGTTGAATATTATTTTGCTACTTGGACAGTAAATCATCAAGTAGCAATTAGTAAATCAAATAGTCCACAAATCCCATTATTGGCAATTCGCACAATTTCTCTCTTGACCACAATTCGTTCCATTCAAATGTTGATTTTGTCATTATTTCCAATTGGCAAAAAATGGCGAATTTTGCTGTTGGATCAAATGTATTTCGAGAATACAAATTCCCAGTTGAATCTCATCTACGCCTGGATTGGCTTCACATGCATTTACATTTATGAGAGAATGCATTTCTACGAGAACTCAAATCAGTTGCAACGTAAACGCGAAACCATCTATCAGGTGATTCAACTTTGGAATGGACCTTACAAAAGCAACAATCAGCTATTTGTGGTTAAGATTCATCGGTTCAAAACTGTTACTCGAGTTTTTCTACAAGTGATGCAAGCCTACAACAAATACATGGGTAAATTTAATTAATTAACTTAATTAAACTTATTCAACTAAATATTAATTTACAGAAGGAATGTTCATTTTTTGTCTGTACAATGGAATCATTTATGTAATTGAAAATGTTGATTATTTCTTCCAGACTATTTCTGGTTATCTCGGTTTGCTTTTGTTAGGATTAACTAGCCTAGTTTCATACTCCTATTTCTACCTCATCTTGATGGAATACATTCAGCTCGCAACTGTTGGTTTGTTGTTCACGATGGCAACATTTTACAAATTGAAACAAAATAATTTGTTGCTCAACAAATTGGTGAATAGCCGTCAGAACAGCTTTCGAAAATTTGAGCAATTCTATTATCAACACACAAATGTACTGTTGGACATTTTCGAGACAAATCGATTGTACGGCAAAGTGTTGCTTGCCTTTATGCAGTGTGCTGTGCCCACTAGTGCCTATCTCATGATTCTGGTCACTAGTGCGGATCTACAGTGGTTGGCCTTGATAAGCTTTCTCAACACAATCATCTACCAGGTTGGTGTGTGCTTTGGCTTTCATCTTATGGCGGCAATGTACACCAATCGAATACATCGATGTGCAAAACAATTGATTCGCGCAAATGCTCAGTTGATTTCGAGTCACAACAAAGGGTATTCTAATGGGGTTTTTAAATTTGCAAACTACATCGAAAAGTTCCACTGCAACAAACGCTATGGTCTTACATACACCAGTTATGGACTCATTTCGTTTGGATCGTTCTTTAAGGTATTTCGAAATTTGGATCGGAATTTTTATAATTAACAATAATTTTATTATTTCAGTTTGTCATCATTTATTCTGAAATGTTGATGTATTGTTTCAAAAGAATTAATCATATTAGCTAGAACAAATACAGAAAATATGGAAAATTGAGTTCTTGAGACAGCTTGGCACGTTTCGTCAATTATACTAATGACTAATGACTATCAATTTTAAAAACAATTTTAAAAATGAAAAACCAATTTTAGATATAAATGAATTTAGAAATTGCTCACTTTAATTGAAAGTATATAGAGATTATACTTGGGATGCAACATTGAGCCGAACATGAGAAAGCCACTGAGAACAGTCATCAAAAAGTTTTTGAAGTCAATGATGCCACAAAGTGAGAATAGAATTAAAGATTAAAAAGTATTATTGAATTTAAGTTAAATTTTAATTACAAAAAATAAATTTTAAAATTCGTTAGAATTAATTATTTTGTTTACTAAGAAAATGATATCATTTTCAAATTTAATTATATAAATTAAAATATCATTGATTCACAATTCAAACTTGATACAATGTATAATAAAATGATTTTAATATTAAAATCAAATTAATTTATTGTATAAATTCATTTTACTGATTCTGATTTTGTTGATATCTTTCCTGTGCAATTTGCCATAGATTGGAATACATTTCTTCGCCCGTTTTTCTGCACATCTCCCAGAAAATTCCATTACCATTGCACAACATTTTGTAAGGCGAGTCAAACTGGACTACTTGACCTGCATCCAGCACCATCACTCTGTCACATTCAATGATTGTGTTCAACCGATGAGCAATGATGATCACAGTGCAGTCATTGAATTTGGTTCTCACTGTTTGTTGAATGAGTCTGTCAGTTTGATTGTCAATATTAGCGGTTGCTTCATCCAGAATTAGAATTCGATTACGTCGTAGCAGTGCTCGTGCAAGGCACACAAGTTGACGTTGACCAACACTCAGGTTTGTTCCGTTCTCTGAAAGTTCGCTTTCGAGGTTTGAGGAAAATTGAGTTTTTAGCTGAACCTCATCCAGGACAGACCATAGATCAGAATCTGAATATTCGTGGAAAGGATCCAAGTTATCTCGAATTGTTCCAGAGAAAATGACTGGTTCCTGAGGTATGATTGAGATCTTACTGCGCAGATCGGCAAGTTTAACTTTGTGAATGTCGATGCCATCAATTCGAATAGAACCCGCACTTGGCTCAACAAGTCTGAACAGAGCAGTGATCAAAGAGCTTTTACCTGCACCAGTCCGTCCAACAACACCAATCTTCTCACCTCCATTGATTTGGAAAGTAATCTCTTTTAGAACTGGTGTTTGATCTTTGCTGTAAGTCAAATTTAGATGATCATATTCAATCTCTCCTCGGTTAGGCCAATTATCATGAGTTTGATTTGGTTTGCTTCGAGTAGATTCTTGTTCTGGCTCTTGGTCTAACTTTTGATATTCTAACAAACGTTCCACCGAAGTCATTTGGTTCTCCGATTCGATTGTGTGCCTCATTGTCCATTGAGTTAACGAATTGAACAGTATTGCTGACGATATTGCTAAACCAGCATTCCCACCAAGGACATCTAGCCAAGATTAAAAATGTTAGTAACAATACTTTCAAATATACAAATTCGTAGTTCACAAACCATTGACCAACATCATCGATACTATGACCACAGAGATGTAGACTGTGGAAACAAGCCCCGCAACCATATCAATACATCTCGAACAGCTAATGTAGATAAACCAGGTGGCACTGTGGTCGTTTTGGTAGATGTGAAATTGTTCTATGAATGATTTCTGTGCTCCAAATGCGCGAATGCTTGCTAAGCCATTCACTGTGGTGCTCACTTGAGAATAGATTGGACTTCGAGCTAAACAATTGAAAAAATCAACATTGTATTGTAATCATAAAATAAATTACCCAATGCTTCAAGTCTTTTAATGATGAAAGCAGATTTAGCATAAATATTGTGAACACAGACCAATAAGATCAAGGTGATGATAGCTGGAATTATGAGAACCCAATTGACAATGCTCACAGTAATCATTACTCCAATAGCTTGTGTGAAATTCTATTTCACAAAATTAATAATTTGAGTTTTCAAACACAAGCACAAAACTCACCAATGTCATGTCGTAAGCTCGATTCGGAAGACTCTCATCTATGATGCCAAGATCTTTAGCAAATCTATTCAAAATTCTACCTGAAGAATTTGATTCAAAAAATTCCATTGGAACATTGATCATTCTTGCCAAAACATTATTGTGTATTCTGACTGATTCCACGACTTAACCTACAAAAACTTTTACCTACAAAAAAGTTGTCTTGCTGGATTTTACCTACAAATTTAACCGACAAAACTTTTATCTACAAAAAATGCACTGTTGATAAAAGCAGTGCTTCCATCTACCGGAATATGTTTATCGAATTTTACCTACAAAAAGTTCTTTTAGATTATCAAAAATAACTGTTTTTATCTTTATTTTATTTTAATTGATGATGATAAATGATTATATAATTAGAATGTTAATGAATTGAAAAAAATTCAAATGAGAATTGGCTGAAAATTCTGATAATCCCACATGGAATGGTCCATAACAGTTTGGCTCTGACTTCGAAATGGCTATAATGAATTCTGTCAGAACAGAATTTCCTGATGCAAAACTTGAAGGGTGTTTGTTTCATCATGGTGAATGCATTTAACGGCAAATTCAAAGTGTTGTATTGCAAACGTTATACCAACATGATAAAACGTTCTCACATAAAATGCACGTTTTAGCAGCTTTGGCATTTCTTCTAGAGAATGAAGTTCAGTATGCTTTTGCTATGCTTCGCAACGAATAATATTTTTATCTTGGCAAAAATAATTTATCATGTGAATTTTTTACTTTTCAGGTGTTGCAATACTATAACGACATTTGGGTCGGTGTCTTTATTGATGAATAAACTGGTGACCTATTTTCATTTGAGCCCTTGTATCCGGTTAGCACATGGAACGCTTATGAAAGAGCGAAGAAGGGAGAAGACAAAACTATCAACAAACTTGAAGGTTGGCACCACGGTTTCTAAATGCTGCTTCCTCGAAATGCCGAAATTAATTTGGTTTTTCACACACTTATATTACATCACGATAACAATATTGCCAGATTGTACAATAACTCCGAAGGCGACTCGATCTTGAAACAAAGAAGAGGTTATCGTATTCAAAAGGAAGCAATTCAGAAGGCAGCGCAACTTTATCACAATGGTTCGACATTTAAAAGTATTCGCGATTATTTAGAAAAATGTGCTTATCGAGTTCAATTTAAGGCTTCCAAGAATATGGATTTTACTAAAGAAACTCCCGATGAAAATGTGTATGAAGAAAATCTAGATGAGAATGCGAATAAAGAATCCACTGATGAGAATGAGAATAAAGAAACCAACATTGAGAATAACTAGAATATTCTAAACATAATATTTTAAAATGTGTAATTGCATAATAAAACCTTTCAGTTGACACTTTACTTTTCCAATTCCTCGAATTTTAATGTCAATTAACCAAGTTTAGTAGGTAAAATTAGACAATTATATTCCGGTAGATGGAAGCACTGCTTTTATCAACAGTGCATTTTTTGTAGATAAAAGTTTTGTCGGTTAAATTTGTAGGTAAAATCCAGCAAGACAACTTTTTTGTAGGTAAAAGTTTTTGTAGGTTAACTCGTGTCACGTTCTGACTGAAGCTCGATTGCAAATGGCCAAGAAGGTGAATGAACGAAATATTGTGGTGATGAATAGAGCGATGATCAAGCTCGAATAAATTATAATGTCCCACGCTTGACCTTCTAACGATTTGGCACTTTCTTGTTGATTCTTATCGGTCCTAGAATTTAAGTTTTAAAGTTATTATTAATGCTTATCATTAGTAACTCACCAATATGCCAAAAAGATGTCCGATCCATTCATGCATGCTTGAGAAATTAAGCTAAATATTATCATCGATATCACAAGAACATAACTTCCACCAGCACAGAGGTACTGCCAATAAGTGTTCCAAGAAATAGAACCTTGTTGTGCGTGTTCTTCAACTTTTTTCGGTTTCTCTTTGATGGTGACATCTTCTGGTTGAATGTTGTCTTTCGTGTTATCGATGATTTGATCAGATTCGACATTGATTGTAGCAATTTGTTGTTCATCACTTTCTTTGTCAGTCATTTGTTTTGTTGACAATAAATTTTCAAAATCTACACCACACTTCTGTATATCATCGAATGTTCCGTAAGCCAAAGATTTTCCGTCTTTGATCACTAAAATCTTGGTTGCATGTTCAATGAATTGAGTTTGATGTGTGACTAAAATTCGGATTTTTGTTTTGAGATGTTCCATGATGCATCTGATATGAAATAAAATTATTGTTTTGTTTCTTTTGTAAAAATTGACTTACTTTTCGAAAATATGTTTTGCAACTGGTGCATCTACAGCCGAGAGAGGATCATCCAACAAGCAAATGTCGGCATCTCGGTATACAGCTCTGGCCAAGTTGATTCGCGCTTTCTGTCCACCACTCAGCGAAACTCCATTCTCACCAACCAATGTTTCATCTCCAAAAGGCATCAATTGTAGATCACGCTGCAAAGCGCAAACGTTGATCACTTTCTTATATTTTTCGGCATTGAATTCAGAACCAAAAAGAATATTGTTGCCTACAGTGTCGCTGAAAGACCAGGCTTGCTGGGATGCATACGAAATCGAACCTTCCAAAGAGATGTGACCTGATTTTGTTGGAAGTTCACGAAGGAGACTCATCAAAAATGAAGTTTTGCCCGAACCAACAGGTCCAATCACAGCCAAAAGATCACCAGGTTTCAAGTCGACAGAAATATTTTTCAAAATCTCATCATCACCGTTCCAACTTGCAGTAATGCTTTGTACTTTGACATGTGGCTCATTGTTTGAAGAATCTTTAGAATTCACAATTTCTTGTTTGTCTTTCAACAGTAGAAATTTCTGTTTTGGAAAATTATTATGAGATAATAATCGTCAATTGTTCAACACTTACTTCAATGCGTTTGCAAGTAACCTTCAGTTCGGATGCCAAACTTACAGCATTGGGAAACATGTACGTGAGACAAGTTCGCAAAATGTTGAACATGGAAATTGAGACAAACACTGCTTCTGCATTGAGTCGTTCTTTAGAAACCAGAACAAATACAACAAAACAGACAAACAGTACTGCACGAGAGTACACGTAGAAGATCGATAGGTTGATGGCTTTCAAAAATAATGATCGACGAATTTTGGATACTTCCGCTCTGGAAAATATTAATTAGTATTTTGAAACTAATTTTCTAGAATTACTTCCTGGATTTGTCAATTTTGCTAGCAAACAACTTTTGCCAACAATACATTTTGATTATTCGCATACAACTGATTAGTTCGTTCATGTATCGGAGTCGAGTGTCTGTCCGTATGGCTGTTGCGAGCCTGCAAATATTTAATGTCAATTAATTTATGCTTATTTTGTTTCTGGGAAATTCAATAAAGAACTTACCTCACATTGGAAAACAATCGTCCCATTAGAATTTGAAACAAAATGTACAACAAAAGCAGCAGCAATGCAGCCACAGTTGCCATGCCCAAGTAGGACCACATGAAGTACCCGACAATGCACGCCTCCACTGGGGCCACAATCAAGTACGGACAAAAATTTCCAAACTCATCGAATCGATTCACATCGTTGGTCATGATGTTCACAATTTGACCTAACTGACCGCCCTCATGAATGGTGGCTTGACCAAGTCGGAGTGCTTTGTCATAAATGAGAGCACAACAACCTGTCCTAGCACGCATTCCAATACGCATCACGTGTCTCATCACTGCGTAATACGCAGAAACGTACAGAAAGGTACAGAAACAAACCCCACCAGTGTAGATCCAGGCCCATTTTGTAGTGATACTTGTGTCTGAGTTGTAGTAGCGAATCAATTGACCAACAAGCAGTGTTTGAACGATTCGAACCAAACATTCTTCATAGAAACAGGCCAAAAGTGGGATTATAAGTTGACAGCCAAAAGTACGAAATAAGACCCAAGCCAAATTTGGGTTTCCAGTCTTCTTGACTTCGTTCCAATTTCTAATCAATTACAAGTTAGCTAATCAAATTACCCCTTTTTTAATCAAATTCACCTCAACAACTTTTTGCTGACATTTTCGGATTTATCATCAACTGAACAGCGGTCAATGTCTTCCATTTGGAGGCCATTATTTTTCCAACCTTGCCAAAATGTTGGAAACACATAACTGGATATGTGAAATAAATATTAATTCAATTAATCGCACGAAAACGTTCAACGTTGACAAATTTACTCACAAAAACCAAAATTTAGACAGAAAATTAGCACTGTCATATTTGGCAGGTTTGGTATAACGCGGCTGAACATACATTGTGCTGATGACAGAAAGCTACCACACCAAAATGGCGAAATGAAAGATTTCATAAAAATTGAGACCCTTTAAATACAATTTCATATTCATTTTATTTGATGGAATTAACAAATAATTTACAAGAGCACCTGAAAAGGGTGGATTTTAACAGATATCAAAGATCAAGTCAACTGTTCAAAGTTCTTCAAAGTTATTCACTTGTAAACTATTTAAACAATTTTTATTTTTTATTATTATTAACAGTTTATTGAATGAAATAATATTTTTACATTGAATCCTGTTTATTTATAATATTTTATGTCTGTTTTGCGCCGTCAAATAAGATGAATGCAGATACAATGTGACATTATTATTTTAATGCTACTTTTGGTTGATTTGATTGATAATCTTTATATGAACTTTTCAAGGCAAAAATACGTTAGATCTATAGTGAGATTATAAGTGAACTCATTATCATACTTGAGGTGCAATTGTGTGGGCAGTTGAGCAGTTTGTCTCACCTTCGGACACATCAGGTGAACACCAGTCACACCACATGTGTGACAATTTCTTCTCGAGATGCAACGAGACGATTTAAGATGTTTTATGGTGCAATGGAAAGTTTTGACAGTCAGCCGTTTAGGCATAAATGTTTATGATATTCAGTCAAATGGATTTCATATGAATTTATAGTGGCAATTAAATGTCGTGTTATAAAATTAATTTTGGGTGTACGGTATGATGAGTTTATGACTAACATCAAGAATTTCACTGCCAGTGCACTTAGAGAGCGATCGAAATTGTATAAAAGAAACCATGAAAGCAGCATCTTATGCGCTCACTTGCGCATGTTATGCTTTGCATTGCATTTCAAGTGATGCTCACCTTTATTTTTTTCAATACAAATAGACAAAACTAAATTCATTAGATTCATACTTTTAGAAAATAAACATTTTACTGACCGTCTATCTATCTATCTATCTGTATAAAGTCTTTCAGCCATTTAGTTATATTCAATTAATTAACTCATTATTTGTTCATTCAGTGAATATTTCTATCCAAGATTTCTTTATCGAATCATTTCAAATCTTAATTTACCTTTTGATTTTCGTGCGAAAAAATAGAAATCAGACGAGTCTTAACGTATTGATTAATTTAATAAGATTGCTTAATTAAATGTTATTTATTTAAAAGTCTGAATAACACTTAACAAGATACTAGATATGTCAGTTGATGTATTATTGTATTTTTAACATTAATGTAATTGCATAACTAAGCAAATACTCAATAGCTAATTTAATCAATTATAAATAAAGTTGAAATAGTACTCTCTATAAGTTATAAGATTGATGTGTGACTTAGAATTTTATTCATAGCTTACCTTTGCATTTTCATAACATAACAAACCTGTTTAAAATTTTATCGGTAATCACATTTTGTTTGAAAGTGTGGTGGAAATAAATTGCGTTTGTATCCCGAATGGTTTGGCAAAATTTCGTTATTTCAAACTAAAAAATAAATTAAAGTGCATTTGTTGAATAAATTAGCAGAAAAAACACAAACACCGGAAACAGAATTTAAAAAATAGAATAAAACGACATTTGAGTTATCAAATGAATTTATAAAACTTAGATTCAATACGTAAATAAATTTTGTTACTTCATTGGTGCTACTTTTTATAAAGAAATTGTGAATTAATTTAAAAGTTGAATAATATTGAGTTATTCGATCGCAAAAATTGGAAAGTGCAAATGGCAAAGGCTTTAAAGACTTGTATGAGGCTTGAGTAAATGTTAATTAAACATATCACTTACAATCTGCAACTTGACAGGCACGTTTATACTACCTAATAAACCTCAAACAGGATAAATTGTTGTCTTACGTGTATATGATCTTCGCATCATGTCATAAACCCAAAAAGACGTCAGTCCACCAGTTTATTAGGGCTATTAATAATGAATGACTTTAACAATGTTCTAATGTCTAGACACTAATGACACGAATGCTTCTGTTGAGCGATTAGCCAAAGATGATAATGGACAAGGCCAAGAACATGATCTTTAGACTCGTTTAGACAACATTGCTCTTCATTAACTTAACTTAACTGATCATCATGAACTTTCCGTACAGTAGTAGGGAACTAAAATTAAAAAAAAACTGTAGAACAGGAATGGCACGAATATTTTTTTACTTTGAAAAAAGTCGCAATCGATACCAATTGGTTTAAACTAAAGTTTAAACTAAAATTTCCATAGGTGAAACCATATTGATTTGTAGTGTATAATTGAATGATGTCGTTTGCTATTTGTATTCGAGATTTGACTATTAGTTTCTTACGTGTGGCCATACGAAACAATTGGTTGTAGGGTCAGCGAATATGTTTGGTACAATAGACAAGAAGTAAATGAACCACAAAGAGGAAATAAGAAAAGTGCCCAATCCAAAAGTAGAAAAAACATTTCCCTCCGTTCGACATGCCGCCCTCTATGAGCCAAACAGAAAATGAGATTCACCGGGCAAACGGCAACCAAAACAGGCATAAAACATTTTCCCATACATTCGATTGACATTCAGCAAGAAAACAAATGTAACAGGCAAAATGTTTTTTGAACTGTAAATATTTTGCTCAAACTGAATTTGTTAATTGTGACTAATTTCAATAGCAAGCAATATGTTTGTTGAATTTTAATATAAAACATCAGAAGAAGAGTTGCCATAGGTACAAATGTCAACGCCATTATGTGAACTGCCAGAGCACAGACGTGGAAATATACTATGTAAAATAGACAGTGCAACAATGATTTGTCTTGAAGGGAGTGTCGATACCGAACAAATTGACACACGAAATAGATATAAATTATTAAATTATATTATAATGATAGATCACAAAACAATTTACTGTTGAATTACAATTAGGACAAATTACCTTGAAATAAAACAATTACATACTAAATAGCAAAAAGCCCGTCAAATTGATTGTTATCAGAAAACATTTACGAACGATGTCACAAGCCGACTTGCCTTTGAAAGATGATCTAACGAAGAAAGACCCGTCATGGCGCACGATTACATTGTGAACCAACAGCAAAAAATGATAATTTGTTTTAATAAAAAGTGTCTCAATGTTGTACAGTAACAAATTCAAATACCATGGTAGATTAATTTTAGGTTTTTCAACCATGTGAGATCCATCAAAGTTGAGCACACTCTCCAGTCCGGTCAAAACAAACAAAACTAACAACCAGACCACTTTTATGTGGACTTTCAGATCACTATGAATAAAATTCAGCATGTTTCTGACAACGTGAATAGCGTTGAGTTCAATTTTTACGAAAGAATGGCCATAGGTTCTCGAGTTATGAAATTCCAAATTTCTTGACTCGCTCCAATCTTGACACGCTATTAGAGGCACCAAGCGCACCACGCTCACACCTCTGCTTTCCGCTGTTGAGCTGCAGAGTGAGCACATTCGAGTGTGACAATCGGAGCTAGTGTTGGTGTCAATGAATGAAAGCACACATTTCCGTCTCTGAAACAGACAACAAATCATTCATATACAAATTTTATTATTCTTTGGACAATTGTAATATTATGTAATGTTTTGTTTGTCATACACATGTTTGTCACAGCCTGTCATGATAACTCCTTTGACGGAGATTACATCGAAGTTCTTGATTATTCTGATTCAACGCCTAGAAATGATGTAATTTCGGATCTAGAATCATTGAACCATATCATAGAAATAACTCAATCTCTCTCTCACAATCACGTTTGCAAAAATATGTTCCTTTCCAGCAGGTTCAAACTTCAGATTCGTCAAATGATCCAACTCTTTTCTAAATCGAATGTTGTTTTTCATATTTCTTTTATCCAGATGCTAACCATTTCTCGCAATGCAGTATTTTCAATAAATTAATTAATACAAGCAAAAGTTGGCATGTATGATATACGAGATGTTAATCATAAACATAATTGGAAGACTCTCGCGGGCGTGTGTGCTTCCTAGCAACGCGGTCGCCGCACCTGAACAGAGACGCATCACTGCCAGAAGCGGGCCAAGATAGGCGCGCGGAATAAACTTTGGAATTTCATAACTCGAGAACCTATGGCCATTCTTTCATAAAAATTGAAAGTTAGTCTATTCACATAGTCAGAAGCATTCTGAATTTTTTTCATAGTGATCTGAGAGTCCACATAAAAGTGGTCTGGTTGTAAATGCATAAAATGAATGGCTTTGATGATCAGCAAATAATTAATCCATTTGAGTACAGACAAAATTTTCGCATTTTTACTAAACCAATTTTTTCCGACACTACCATAGTAGACAGTTAAATAATTCAAATCCTTAAAAGGATTTACTACTAGATAAAAGTACATTTTCAAATATTTCAAAGATGGCCTTTTTCAAAAGTTAATTTTTTAATTGCTTCAATATGAAATTCAATTTAAATTATTAAATTATAAATATCCTAAATTGCATTTCAAACCCATTAAGTGAGCTTTACGTTAATTATAATTATCGATTTTTAAATTAGCTATTTAAATTCAAAATTATACCTGAATTATGACGTTCTCGGCATCGAACGGTTAGAACACTGACATCTGGCACCAGTGAAAAAATGTGAATATATTTCGTATAGTAAAATCCCTCCTCCAATCGACATTATCATTTGCATTGATACATTGATCAGCAACTGTGTAATGTCTTCTACACCAAAGTATACACTTACTCTGTTTTTAATGTTATTCTAGAAATAACTTCTAAATCGTTGTGCGAAACTCATAGCTAATCAATCTGAACTTTCGAATCCTGAATTAGTTGTCGGTAAGGAGTTTTCATCAGCACAACGACTGTCCTTTTGTTGATATTGTTTTAGGATATAAGAAGTCATTTTCCGTACGTCCAAGTAATGCATTTTTGCATGTTCGGTGAGCGTTATGAGTTAAGCAAAACTTAACAAAGCTCAACAAAATGAACTCAATAACACTCTCACTTGTAACTGCATTTCTATTTGTCATCACATCATTTATTTTCAATTTTCTTCAGTTGGTCAACTATGTTTTCTTTCAATTCGTAAATCCAACACTTAGAAGACAGATCAATCGTTACCTTCAGGATGTTGTACTTTCGCGTACGTAACTTTATTAATTCAAATGACTAAGAAAATGTTTTCTTTTTAGAAATGATCATCATCATGGAATGGTTCGGCGGTGTGCAGTTTCGTCTGTTTTACGCTGATGCACAAACACTGAACAAGTTTGGTCACGAAAACAGTGTCATACTGGGAAATCATCGTTATCAGATTGATTTAGTATTATTCTGGCTGCTCAGTGATCTAACCAACACCCTGGGACGATTCAAAGCATTTGCCAAATGTGAACTAAGTCGAATGCCAATTGTGGGATGGTGTTTCCATTTTGGGGAATTCATTTTTCTCAATCGAAACTGGAAGAAGGATCAAAAGAACATTGGACCAGCGGTGGATCGCTTGATGGCTCACCCATATCCTATTACGTTGTTGATTTTTCCTGAAGGCACCAGATTTACAGATGAAAAATATCACGCCGCTTTGGGATTTATCAAGGAGCGCAATTTGAATGTTGACTTGAAGTATCACTTACTTCCAAGAGTAAAAGGCACTGCCTGTATGCTCGATAATTTGCAGTCTAAATGTAAGTTTTCTTAAGTTCTACTTTAGATTTTCACTATATTTGCATTAGATCCGGATAATTTCGGACTCTACAACGTGCAAGTAGTCTCTCAGTCCCTACAAAACGCTCATGAAGCAAGTGAACCATCTTTCCAGAATCTGATCAAATCAAAACCATTCAAAATAGATTGCTACATCAAACGAATCGATCAGAGTCAAATACCCAAAGCTGGTGCCACTGAATCGGAGCACACTGCATTTTTGTATTCGGTTTTTGAAGAAAAGGACAAACTAATGCAACACTACCGAGATCATAACGAATTTCCGCATGCATTCGTTGGAATTAAACAATCAAGTTGGTTACGTTTGGTACGATTTATTCTACTCAATGTTGTTATGTCCGGATCTATTGTTGTCTATTTCATTTATCTGGCAATCATGACACACAGTTTCTACCTGTGGTTTACCATTTACACAATCATTGTATTGGTATCATTTGGAACATCTATTATTTATTGTGTAGGATATTTTATTGATTAATCAAATGACAAATTCAAAATATGGCGCAGCAGTCGCATAAAATGTTTTCAAAAATGAAAAATTCATAAAGTTTACAAGAGGTCAAATCAAATCGACAAACTTGATAATCAAATCACTTTTACTCTTGGGTCAATTACACTGATGAACTCGTTATTTTTGTGAACAATCGGTCAATAGTACATATGTATGCATGCATTAAAGGTCATAGAGATATAACAGTCGACATCAGTATATTGGTTTGCATCATTATTATTCTTTGCATAAAAAATTGTCATATCATTTTGGGTATTTTTATTTGCGTTATATGGTAAATAACTCAAATATTAACTTGTTGATTTGTCGGAATCATAATTTTTGTTTTATCACTGATAAGTTATCAGACCAAAGAACCTCAAATATAACAAATAACTAATGCAGATACAGTTGCATACGTGACCATCTTTTTTATGTATGTTCATGTTAAAATCGAAGTCTGTACGAGAACTAAACTATCAAAGATAATGTATTAACAAGGAGCCTCAATTATCTGTCAGAAAAATCTTATACAAGCAAATCCAAGTTACAATCTGTCTTGCTTGATTAGTACAAATGGCTAAAATTATTAGTGTTGAATTGAACTATTATCATTGCGAGCTTAGAACATACTTTAATCACGTGAACAGTGTGATTGGTTGGCCTTCAAGATATTCTTACACTTTGGTCACTTAAGTCACAATTGTGAGTGGTAGGAATTTGCCTCGACCTCACTTGAATATTAATTATAGGTAGAATATTATAAATATAAACATTATTATTTTAATTTGTTGTCTATGACAAAGATTACACAAATAAGTCAGTTATTGTTGTTCAGAATTTCGGAGCACATCAATCATGAGAAATAAAAACCGAAAATAGCTGGAACACTACTTCAAGTCGATCATTTTCAACCTCATGGCCGGTGCCGTACAACACCACAAAGGTTAATTCGACATTTTGCACCATATGCTCAATAGGTAATAACTGTAATAAGTGAATTGCCACTGTTGCTTGTGGCCAGCAAGCTTTCCGTCGAACATCAAAGGACTGTTCGACTTGAGTACCTTTGGAAACTCATCTCGAAGATATTGCAACAGCCTGTGGGACAGAAGGCAAGCACTGTGGAGATATAGACTCGATAGAGTACTAACGAGTGCTTGCATCGGGAGATTACCCGGTTGAAGATTTTCGGGAAATTTCCCGATTTTCGGGAACGGGTAATTACCCGACGTTGAAATTTCCATCGGGTCGGGTAATTTCCCGACCCGGTATCGGGAAATTTTGAATTTTCAGTTGCTTCACATTCAAACTCATTTTGAGTAAAGGAGAGGGAGAGTGGGAAGCTTAAGTTTAAGCTTATAAGTGGCCACATGTGAAGACGAGACGAGCGAAAGCTGCGTTAGACCGCTGACTGTTTCTACTGACTTATTTCATGTTGGCTGGGTAGTAGCTGTTGTTCACCTGAGAAGCCGAATCGACAGTGCAGAATGCAAACCAAGGTGCAAGCGACGCATAGATTAATTACCATCTAAATAGAAAACACTTTGAGGCAATAAGACAAACAATACCTTTACTTTACAGTAGACAAACAGACCTAGCCAAGTCAGTCTTTGAGTGCCAAATCGACGCAAAAAACATTCCGAGAATTGACCAGGGACAAATAAACAAAAGATCGATTTGATTGAAGAAAAGGTAACTGACCCAAAGAAGCACCATAGGCGCCTAGGCCTACAGCCAATTCATTTCTCAATGACACTACCCAGTGTCTTTGGCAAGGTAATTGCCGTCCTCGAGCCAATTCATCAAGCTGTTGAACTTTTTGTCTGTTCAAAAGGCAGATTTGAGATTAATACAAGTTGTGATCGATTCTGTCCTTGAGATACTAACTAACTCAACTAACGCCTATGGCGAGAAACTTTATCAAAGCATAAAGCTGAAATTGTCAATCTGCAATCAACAGATTCAAGCTAACGTGCATTTTCTTTCGCCGGACAAATTGTGACAAAATTCCGATGCTCTCTAAGCGACCCATCAGTTGATGCTATTTGTTTTGTTTGGCACTACTATCATAAAATTTTGAAGCAAGAAAAGGGAAAGAAAGAAAATGCTAATCCAATGCCAGAACCAGTTATTCCCGGATTTGATTACACTTATGAGGATTATGTATTAGCTGATAATAATAAAAATTAATATTTGTGTTTGTTTGTGATCTATTTTCATTGAATCGATTCAATAAAATAATCAATTAATTAATATAATAAGTTATTTAGTGAAATTTCTATTTATGACTAAATTTCCCGAAAACATCGGGAAAACTCCCGATGTCATCGGGAACCGTTCCCGATTATCGGGAAATTCCCGTTCCCGACCCGATGCAAGCACTAGTACTAACGACAAGTAAGTAAGTTAAGTTTGTTACCATTTTGCATTGAAATAACTTGTTACCAAATCGGCGTCGCCATTTAAGATTAAAATTCGAATTCCACTTTTGAGTAATTGACAAACATGGTGAGACACATCAGGAATGTCGTTTAGGTGATTCAAAAAAATATCTTCATTGTAAAATTTCCAAATGTTTGAATGATTTCTGATATGCAGTTCTTTCATGACCGTTTCGTTTCGAAACCAATTCTGCCATTTCACTCTATGCCTTGTTGCATCTTGTCCGGCATTCTTCTTGTAAATGTTGTACCAGTTGAGAGATCTACGGCTCAAGTCATTGTCAATATTTTTGAATAAAATGGAACAATAGGTATATGAAAGAATTGGGACATTCTCGGAGTGAACAGAAAGTTTCAGGACAGCACGCTTCAGTCAGTTGTGCCCATTCGTATTGATCGATAAGGCCAACCGTGTGGGCGTGCTGCATTTGGGCCAACACTGGGTCATTGAACATTCCGCTACTAATGAAGACACCTACAAAGAGATCATATGTTAACATTCCTTGTATAGTGATGTAATCGATCATATTTACCTTTGAAGTTCTTTGGATACTTGTGTTCAACCAGGGACACGGCCAAAGGAAGATTAAAAATAGAGGCATAGCTTACACCCGAAAGATACAAATGGTTATTCACTAAGTGAGGGAATTTTTTGTAGAAATTCTTGATGGCACCTAAATTGTGTTTCACGGTTTGAGAGTCATTAGTTTGGTGATCTGCTGACGAATGTTGGTAAGAAAACCCGACAGTAACAGGCGTCTCGATGAAAAGAAGATTTGCTTTTTGACTTCTAGAGAAGTTTGTTGGGTTTCGGGTTAGTGTGCCGTTTTCATGTAAAACGAGTGTTCCAAATGCATATGTTGCTCCAGCGAGTGAACTACCACCAGGACCACCATTGAGCCACAACACCACAGGATCGTTCATCCAGTTTGTCGATTGAGACTGAAAGAACCAGTAGTACAGGTAGGTTCGTTCGTCTGCCTTGAGATAACCAGCGTAATGACCAATCTTGGAATAGTCTCCAGTGTAGTTGGGAAGAGAAGTGACGAGATCCAATTGACCAGGGAACGATAATTCACTGGCACTTTGGGTCGCTACCAAACCAATGTTGACAAGAGCGGTGATGAATAAAAGTTTCAAAATTGATGACATGGCGATGGAGAACATTGGCACAAACAAAAATGACAGGTTATCACGAAGAAAGCGAACTGAGTTGCTCAAACAGGTGCAAACAAATCACCGTTGAATGTGCAGAGTCCGCAGACATATGAACGAAGTAAGCCTGGTGAACGAGTGGCTAGTGAGATATGCATAAATAGTCTATAGCATACATTTGTCGATAAGCAGGTTCGCAGGATGACAAATATTTGTGCACTTAAGTTCAATATGACAGTTAACTTTAAAGTAAAGAATGAATAAGTACCATTCACACAAACTGACGACACTGCCGCTTTAGTAAAGCTACAAATAATTTTTTTCATTAATGGCGCATAAAGAAGTTTAATAATTTATACAGATAAAGTAAAAACAGTAAAAACTGTGATCATACTACACAAATTGAAAATACGATCATGAAATATTTAAAATTTGAATGAACACTTATTCTTTGATTTGAGCTGGCTTCGTGAAGTAACAGAGCAGGCACCATTTTCTTTCTTTAAATTGAGATATCAATTTTGGTGATTGATTGAGTGGTCGTTGATTGTCAGGTTGTACTGGAACGTTCGGTTGTACTTGCTCTTCGGCTTCTTCTTGAACCCTTGGTGGATTCTGATTTATCGGCTCTCCTTGGGGGTTCAGTTGTTCCATTTCAAAATTATCTGGATTGTCTAAATCTGGATTATCTGGGATAATCTGTTGAACTATTGGAACAATTCTTTCATAATGGTACTTAAAGTGAATCCCAATATAAATTATTATTCCAAAAACTAAAATCCCCATGATTGTGATACAAATCCAGCCTAAAAGGTCTTGAGAAGGATTTGGTTGGAAAGTATACGTATACGGAGTAAGTCGAACCACCTTGGCGAAATTGATTGGTCGAATAGTGCTGAGCATGCAAAAGTCTTCATAATCATCGCACGATTCATTGTAGCCAATGCCCAGCAGTTGATCAGTTGCATAGTCAAATAAAGCAGAACCATCAGTAATCTGTTACCGAAAATAATGTATTATTAATTAATTATCGTCTTTTTAGACAACAACAAAAACTTACCAACAATGAGTAATCGATTGCATGTGAACTGTGAAATTCATCGTCAAAAAGGTAAATGAGAGAATCAAGTTGTGATCGATTGGCAATGATTGAATTGATGGTGGTTGAATTAAAAATGGGACAGTCGTACATTTGGTTGTCGTACTCCTGGTTGAGCGAGACGAGTGTGTCCAGTTGAATCAGGTTGGAATCTTCTATAGAACTGCATGACCATTCAGAAGAATTTGGGAGTGATAATGATGGCGCCACTGAAAGCAATCGAGCATAGTGAAACTGTCGATCTACTGGTTGATATTTGCTTCGGGTGGTATTCGATTCAAATTCGCTTTCAACAGAGGAAAGTTGTAAGAAAGTGTAACCAACAGACATTCGGGCACGTGAGCAATTGTCATGTCGCACTATCCCAGAATTTTCCACATTTCGAGTTATCGATTCCCATTTATTGTTCTTTAGATTCTTAGCAAACTGTGTGAACGTAAAATCTTTTAATCTGAGAAATTGTAAATAAAATGATTAAAATAGACGTTTCTAAATAGTAAATGGAACTCACGGAATATGGGACAGACAGTGAGATGAAGTGATTGCCCGGTTCGTGTCCACCAGAGTTGCAGTACAAATCTTTCGAGTCTTTTCATGACAAATGCGAGCAATGTACGGATGATTTATCCAGGGCACTTCACTCAAAATATAATCGAAATCGTTTGGTTTCGGTACATCAAGAGCCTTCGTAGACAATGATTCATCAATGAAATGACTTTTCAATAGGGAATTTTGATGAGCAAACGTTGTGTCTTTTCCAAGTTTTTCCTTGAAAGGCGCCTCCATGTCAGGATGAAAGTAACTTGCAATAAAGACAGGTTCGAGAGAGTATGGCTCGTATCGAGAAATGACTGCCAGTACATTCTCCGTAATGGGATCCAAAATGGGTGCTCCCCAATCAAACGGTGATAAGTAAATATTTTTCAGTGGGATGACATATTCGTGTCCTGAACCGGTCAATCGTCTGCTGTACTCGATCATGCCAATTGTAGCAGTTTGCACTTCGGTAGAGTTGGTATAGATGAAACTGTCAATTACATTGCCATTGTTATCGCGGCGGAAGTCATACCCAACTCTGCTAAAACTGGCAAACTTTACAAATTTTTGTGGAATAAAACGATTGAATTCAATTTTCACAGTTTTGATTTGATGATATTTATCACCATCAAAGCCGGCCAAATGTAGAATTGCAATTTGTTGATGCAGACCGATGAACGAAATGTTGGTTACGTTTCGAGTAGTTTCAAACATGATAGTCTTTACATAGGATGCATGGCTCACTTGTAGGTGAGTGGAATTCAAAGTTCTAAGGTAACAGGTAAAAAATAGTAAACATTTGGAATACAAAGGCAAGACTAACTTGAGATTATCTTTTAGGCAAGTGCTTGATGTGATTAATCTGTTTCGTGTCACAAGAGAACCAAGACAATGTACGCTCAGCTTAAGTTTCTCATTCTTGACAATTGCCACAAATTGATTATCACCAAATTTGGGTGGAGCCTCAGATTTGAGTCTATTGGAATTCACATTGATACGCAATCCTTTATCTGGTGAACACACGAGGTTTGGCTCATAATTGACTACCTTCACCACATTGATCGATTTGGTCACTTCAGTACGACAGTAGCTGTTGACCGAAAGACGATTAATGCACGGTTCTACAAATCCAATTCCAATTAGATTTTTTTTCGATTCATAGTCGAGTAAGGTGCCACCGCCATCGAACAGCATTGAGTAGTCGTGCGAATCAAAATTGTGAATGCCATTGTGGTAACCACTGTAGTTGGTGTCATATATGCGGCTGATTGGATAATTGCCAATTGGCACATTCTTTTCAGTCAAATTGAAGATGTGACAGTCATACACGTTGTCGTGGTATTCGTCATTGTACGTGGCAATTGTGTCGAGTTGAACAACTTTGGGCTTAGTTCCATTGAGACTGACATTGCACGTTGGTTCAGCAGATGTGGGAGACCATAGTAGTGAAACCAGTCGAACGTAGTGAAATCGTTTGTCTTCGAGATTCGATTTGGTTTGACCCAATATCTCCAAGTCATATTCGTCTTGAAAAGGTAGAGGAGAAAGACTCATGAAGATGTAGTCAATGTGCACAGGACCAGTTGTTTTACCACAAGAACGATGCTTCGGTATCCACCATTTTGTGACATGCCGAGTGACCAATTCCCAATCATTTTTGGTTCGATTTTTAGCATAATGTGTCACAACAAGAGTGTCATTTGGAACACTACAATAAAACAAAAGAGCACTTTAGTTTAACCGAAAAAGAATCCTAAAGTGCTTACCGCTGAGTGGCACATTTAGGAGAAGTAACCACTGTGTTGTTGCTCACCAAAGTGGCACTGCACATTTGTTTCGTTTGATTGTTACAAACTTGAACAACATAAGGATGATCTTCCCATTCGACTTCACTGAGAGTGTAACTGAAATTTGCCGGTTTATTCACTTTGAGTCGCTTATCGTAAGTGATGGATTCGTCTGTCAGGCTTTCATTCGAATTCAGCCGGACATAGTAATCTTCTCCAAAGTTTTTCTTGATAAATTGCTCCAATTTGGGATAAAAGTAAAAAGCCTCATACACCGACTTGGTCAGACTATCAGGATTCTTATCAAATACAAAGCCCAGAAGATTGTTGGATTTCAAATCGAGGATAGCCGATGCATAGTCAGTCTGAGAATGAGAAAATAAGTCATTGAAATTTCAGAAACCCAAAAGTCAATCAAACCTTGTCCAGCACTCCTCCGTCGTCGAACACAATGCCATACTCAAATGATCCATAGTACATTTTCATCAACTCGAAATTGACAATGCTCACATTCGCTACCAGAAGTTGTGGCTCGCCAGCACTGACCAGTCTCACTTTTCTTGAAGTATACTGATTGATTTCAATCTTCACTGTTCTAACTCTGCATTCAGTCATATCGAAAGGGTCCAAGTTAATTATGGCCATTTGTCGGTTCAGATCATTTTGGTAGCCATCCATGTAGATTATGTTTGTGGCATTACGGTTGACAAAGGTTGGCTGGGTTTCGTTGTTGCAAAAGACCAGATGTCGCACTTTTACTTGAGATCTATTCAAAAACAGCTAAAATAGTAGTCATTCAACAATGGTCACTTACGTCAAGTTACGTCTCTGATCATAAGTACAATAAGCAGACGTGATCACTTTATCATGTGTAACGAGACAGCCAGTGCAAGTCTTGTCTTCATCTTCTTCATAAGGCAACTTCTGTCTAGAGACCAATGTCACAAAAGGGTAATCACTTTGAATCCAGTCAATGTTTATTCGTTGGGTAACATCACAGTCGCTGGGTTTGGCTTGCAGGCAAAGGACGATGACCACAAAGCAAAAAACTATCACATTCTCACCGAATGGCAAACGGTAACGAACCGGGCCTTCCATGATGGAAGATTGTTGATTTGTGGTGATTAAAATTTAGAGAGGTTGGTGAACCGCAGTTTTGCTTGATGAGAGTGAAGAAGCACGTTAAAATGGAGTGGCATTGGAAATCTACTGACAGGACATCGTGATGTATCTATTCATATGACTAAAGGGAGAGCACACAAAAAGTGTGTCATGTCTCTGTAGTGGTGAAGTTGAACTTTAGATGAACTTCGAGAATAGACAAACAACCATGACAAACAATAACACTGACTAACACTGACTATATGGAAAGATAAAACGTGTTTTCTAATCATTCTTGACTCATGAATCAAGAGTTATCAATGACTCGTACTTGGGTGTGTAACAGTTAACTAATTATCATGTTTCGACTCTGAACTTTTTATAAGATTCACAATATATAATTTCTCTGAGAGAAATTATCTCAGGTTGCGCTACCTACAAAGTTGTCTCAAATCCAATCAATTTAATCATTTCCGCCAAGATTTTTCAAACAACTTCTCAATTTAATTTATTTTCAACTTTTTAAAAACACTCAAAACTTCATTAATTCCGTCTAATTTAAATTGCTCTCTTAGTAAATGTTAATGCCTTTCGAAACTCTTACGCTAGTACGAAGTTTTGCAAGTGATATTCTTAAATTAAGTAAAATATTTATTATTTTAATTTATTTTAATTCTGTCTTGTCACGCAATGTTTAATTAGGAAAATTGCAATAATTCAAATATTAAATTTTTATTTTAAATTTAACATGAAATTATTGTAGTGGCTACTATGCAGACTATTATGCAGACTAATTAGAAATTTTTTTCTTCGACAGAAAGTATTTGAGTTTCAATTGACTATGTTTAACCGAATATTGTCCTTTTTCATCAAACTGTATCGATCTGTTACTCGTCCAATAGTTTGTCATTTGAAGTTTGTATTTCACCAAATCGATCCACTGCTGCAATCGTTTGAATCGTCGTCAATTCATTATTTATACGCAATATTCATTTTGATCGGTGTAAATGTCTACGGGATTGTTGGCTTTCAATGGTATGCAGATGGTCAGATGTCTGACATGCTCATCAGTCCTTATGTGTTCACTCATCAATTGGCGCCCTCTGTGGCATGGTCACACATCGATGTAGGCTTCACATCGGACATTATCACAGCAATCTCAATATTGCTTATATTGATGATCAAAATGAAGATCTGTACAAAACATCGATTATCAACTGACACAAAAAACCGAGTGTACATTGGTACGCGTAAAATAAGCAAAAATGAGACAAATCAAATGTTTAAATACCGAAAACGAATTAATCAATTATTGGTTGCACCAATTTGTGCATTCACTGCATTTTGGACTACAAGTTTTCTGTTATTCATTTTATTCATAAGTCAATTTCAATTTCTAAATTGGTTTTCAATTTTATTTTGGTTTTTGTTTTTTCCTCAATTGATGTTTTACATTTGTTATGGTAAGCTACCATGCTACTGGTATTAATGTGTGATTTCGATTAACTTTATTTGTGATTTAGTTTGCTTTGGTTTAGTAATTTACATTACTCTATCCAGTACATTCAAATAATGCAAAAATTTATAATTAAAAAATTAGTCAACATTAATAAAAAATTGGAGAATAAAAATAAATCAATAAATTATGAATTATTGAGTCACAGATTCTTTCAAGGAATCTCGAAATCAGTTCGACTCTGTAAAACCATCTCAACGTACAGCAAATTTTGTTCTCCATTACTTTCTGTCTTATTTCCATTCTACATTTCGGTTCAATGTTACATTTTGTACGTCAATTTGTACCTCAATTCAGTGCCTGGGATTATCAAACAAGTGTTCTACTTGAGCATATTGGAGTTGAATCTTTTTCTGTTTGTTTTTACTCAACAGTGCGCCCAAGTGGTGAAGAATGATCAAAAATTGGAGCTTGAAAATCGTAAATTTTATTTAAACTTATTTGTTAAAAAATTAAAATTATTCAAGTTTGGACCAAATGTTATTAAAGTAACCAATTATAAATGCATTTTTTAATTTTTTAATTTTTCTATATTTAGATTGAAAACTTTCAAACACACAAACGTTTCCAGACGTATTCATTTCGGGTATTTGGCATTTGCCGAATCACCCCCAACACTTATACAATGGTAATTCAATTTAAGGAAAATAATTAATTAGTTATAAACTTTACAGGTTATCACTTACATAAGTTACTTTTTTAGCGAGACTTAGTTCGAAGAACAAGTCAAGCTAATGGTTTTTGCCATCGTGTATGTATGTATGTCCGTATGTGTAGAGGTGTTGTAGGATCGATTCCCGGTTCGACAACTTTTTTTTATTTTTTATTTTTTTTAAATTTTAAACTACACTAAGTCTCGCTTACTGCCCGGCTTGCCGGACTTTTTATGTTTCTGTGTAATAAATCACTGCAAATAATTAAAGAATAAACAATCTGGCCTAACATATTTACGCATAATCAATTTATTAATAACCCAAAAATATTAATTCAAAAAAGTAATCAATTTGTGATAATGTTAAGTAACAACCAAGGGGCCCACTTGTCAATTTCGTTTTGAATTCAGTAAACTGTCCACTATAACACTCGCTAAATGCAGAGTTGAAACACAATTGCGAGTCAATAATAAGAACAATTAGTCAGTGTTTCTCTTGGTTTGTCGGTTCGCAAGTTCATCATTCATCTAACAAGTTCAACTTGTCCACACATGACATCAGTGACATCAAGTACAAGCAATTGCTCACCCTTACACACAGTAAGTTACACTGTAACACACTACATTAGTAACATTACATTCCATACATATGTACTTTGTGTATGCTCTAGAGTCTAGTCTAGCTATATAAATAGGTACATCACGATGTCATACTGCAGATTTTATTTTAGACATCTGGTCATTTTAATGTGCTTCTTCGCTTTCATCAAACCAAAGTGCTCTTCGCCAACTCCGTTAAATCCTAATCCTAATCACCACAAATCAACAGTATATTCTGAATATATAATCTCACCATGGACGGCTTGGTTCGCTACCATTTCTCAGCGAATATGGTAGCTTTTTGTTTTGTGGTCATCGTCCTTTGCCTACATAGCAGGCCCACCTACTGTAATGTTATCCAACGAATGAAAATTACTTGGAAGGAAAGTGATTACCCGTTTGTGGCATTGGTCTCAAGACAGATGTTTAATTATGAAAATGATGAAGTGAAGAATTGCACTGGCTGTCTCGTTACTCAAGATCAGGTGGTCACCTCGGCCTATTGTACTTATGATCAAAGACGTAACGTGAAGTTCGACTCTTTTATGGCATTAAATAACCAATTTAAGTAAGCAACTCTTGTCCAATGACAATTATTTCATTTGTTTATACATAGATTTGATATCACTGTGCGTCATCTGATCTTTTGCAACAACGAAACCCAGCCAATCTTTGTCAACCGTAATGCCACAAGCATAACCTACATGGATGGCTACCAAAATGATCTGAACCGACAAATGGCCATAGTTAACTTGAATCCTTTAAATCGGACTGAGTGCATTGCTAAAACAGTCAAAATTGAAATCAATCGATATGATTCGAGAAAAGTGAGACTGGTCAGTACTGGCAAACCGAAACTTCTTGTGGCGAATGTGAGCATTATTTCTCTCGAACTGATGCAAATGTACTATGGATCACTTGAGTACGGCATTGTGTTCGATGACGGAGGCGTGTTGGGCAAGGTTTGATTGAGTTTTTAGTTTATAACTTTGCACTAATCTATATTTCCTGGTTAATTTCAGACTGACTATGCGGCCGCTATTCTCGATTTGAAATCTAACAATCTGCTGGGCTTTGTCATTGACAAGAATCCTGAAATTCTAACCAAGTCAGTGTATAAAGCTTTTTACTTTTATCCCGAGTTGGAGGAATTTATCAAGAAATGCATTGGAGAATATGTCGGGCAGAATTTTGCTGCAAACCTCACAGACCAATCCATCACGTACGATCAGAGACTCAATGTGAACAAACCTGAAAATTTCAATTACACTCTTAGTGAAGTCAAATGGAAAGATCGTCGGTATGTTGTTCAAGTTTGCAACAATCAAACAAGACAAATTTGCAGTGCCACTTTGGTGGACAACAACACCTTGGTTACTACACCTAAATGTGTTACTCAACGGTAAGCACTCGTATGAAGTTTTTTTTGTAAAACTTAAAACCATTTTTGCATGTTTTATTTTAGAGTTCCGAATGATACTCTTGTTGTGACACACTTTGCTCGAAATCGAACCAAAGAAGACTGGGAATTGGTCACTCGGCATGTCACAAAATGGTGGATACCACAGCATTGTCCTTCTAATGTGTATACTGGTCCTTTGAACATTGACTACATCTTCATGAGTCTTTCACCGTTAGATTCTCAAGACAAATATGAATTGAAGATATTGAATCATACCCAACCTAATCTCAAAAACAAACGATTTCACTATGTTCGTCTTGTCTCACTGGCATGGTCTCTCACGCCTACAATTTCAACGTGTAATATCAATGTTAATGGAACTATGCCCAAACTGATTCAACTCGACACAATTGCCACGTACAATGACGATTACCGCGACAACGTCTACGACTGTCACATCTTCAATGAGACTGCCAAGAATGTGACCATTGTCAATTATGATTTTAGTGTTTTAAATCCAATAACCCGAACCTATGGCCTCGAGTACAAAGGCTACCACAATGGCATTCACAATTTTGACCAATTCGACTACACAATGCTGTTCAATGAAAATGTTATCTTGTTGGACTTTGAATCCAATAACCTGCTTGGACTTGGATTTAAGGAACTGTGTACTAAAGGTGTTTATTTCAAATCTGACTGTCGAACTGAAGTGACCAAATCGATCAATGTGGTGAAGGCAGTCAAGTATGTACCGCACCTCGAATGTCCCTCATATCCCCGTATCAATGTGAACAACAATAGTTTAGGAGAATACAAATTAGGCGATAATAATTTCGTGGTAACTCTCTATAATCCGAATTTGTACGTATATTGTCTTGGTGCTCTTGTTACGCGAGACAAAGTAGTCGTCTCAACCACTTGCCTCAAAGATAATCTCAAGTAAGTCTTGTATTTGTATTCTATTCCAATTGTTTATTCCAATTTTTATTTATTGCTTAGAACTTTGAATAAAACAAAACTCAGGGTGGATCATGAATCCTTTTTGAAGAATATCAAAGTTAATAGAAGTCGAAACGTAACCAACATTTCGTACATCGGTTCTCACGAGCAGATTGCAATTTTACATTTAACTAAATTTGAAAATGAACAACTTTATGAAATCAAAACAGTGCAAATTGAATTCAATCGCTTCATACCACGGAAGATTGTAAAGTTTGCTAGTATGAGCAGTTATGGTAGTAAGGACGAAAATCGAACAACTGAATATATAAATAGCAGATATCTCTATTACGACTACTACCTCAATTCTACCGAAGTGCTAACTGCCACGATTAACATCGAGTACAGCAGACAATTAACAGGTCGAGGACACCAATTTGCCATTCCGCTGAATGGTGTTCATTTAGCTTTTTTGATTTGGGAGCGCCCGTCTTGGATCCTATTACGGGGAATTTACTCGCCGTCATTTCTCGTTACGAGCCATACTCTCTCGAACCTGTCTTTATTGCAAGTTACTTTCATCCTGATATGGAGGCGCGTTTCAAGGAGTTACTTGGAAACGACGCAATGTTTGCTCACCAAAATCCCGTATTGGAAAGTCATTTCATTGATGAATCATTGTCTACGAAGGCTCTTGATGTACCGAAACCAAACGATTTCGATTATATTTTGAGTGAAGTGCCCTGGATAAATCATACGTACATTGCTCGCATTTGTCATGAAAATACTCGAAAGATTTGTACTGCAACTCTGGTGGACACGAACCGGGCAATCACTTCATCTCACTGTCTGTCCAATATTCCGTGAGTTTCATTTACTATTTACTATATTTACAAGAACATTTCTCAATTATCTTTATCTTTATTCACAATTTCAGATTAGAAGACTTGACGTTCACACAATTTGTTAAGAATCTAAACACGAGTGAATGGCAATCGATTACTCGAAGCGTGACCAATTCATCTATAGTACGACATGACACATGCACAAGCTTAAGAGGCCGAATGTCTGTTGGTTACTCTTTATTACAACTTTCCCCTGTTGAAGGCGTATTTGTCAATACTACTACCCGAAACGAGTCTCAACCGGAAGACCAACAGTTTCGCTATGCTCGATTGCTTTCAGTGGTTCCATCATTTTTACTCGAAAATTCGTCTGATTGGTCCTGCAACTCTATAGAGTATACTAACGATTCCAAACTGATTCAACTGGACACACTCGTATCGCTCAACTACGAATATGGCAATCAGGTGTACGACTGTCCCATTTTCGCTTCAACCACATTCAACTCGACCATTGCCAATCGAGCACGACTTGATTCACTTAATTACATTCTGGATTTGAACAAAGGTTTTCACATTTCGAATACCACCGATTATTCATTGCTGGTAAGTTATTGATTTAAGAAAAATGTCAGGTTTAATTTTTATTATTATCGTTTACAGATTGCAGATGGTTTTGCTCTATTTGACTATTCAACTGATAAACTGTTGGGCATTGGATACAATGAATTGTGCGACGATTATGAAGAAATTTGCTTGCTCAACACTATTCGACCAATCAATTTCGCAAAGGCGGCTCGGCTTGTTCCGTATACTTTCCAATCAAAGTCTTCTCAAGACCTTTCTTGGCTTGGTATACTCAGTAATATACTGTATGCTGTATATATGTTTATATACAGTAAACTGTATGCTGTATGTATGTTTATATACAGTATACTGTGGTATATTGTTATTGCTATTGTTACTCTTATCTGTATCCTCACGGGTTTACATTTGAGTGGACAGGTGAATTATTTATATTGGATATAGGATTGATCAAATTTATTAAATCTGCATCATTGATGAGAAATTATTCGTAAGAAAAGTTTACTTGGGTAGAAGTGTCGGCAGTTTGTAGTTTACTGTGCTTTTGCTTGTACAACATCACTCGGTCGGATACGAAACCAGACACAACAGCCAAAGTCATTGCATTCAAGCCTTGACATGGCTGAGAACCGCGCTTGTTTACTTCACCAGAAGTGCAGCAACAGACAAGTGAGATCCGACAGACCTGTACGGATTCAAACTCAGAGAAAATTCGGCATCCGATCTTGTCGCTCTCATTAATCCAATATTTCTGATTCTCTGATGTAACTTATCACAATGTCAATAAAGTCATTCTAGTCAAGCACTAGTGTTAACACTTAACGTAATTACGTTCGATAATTGATTTAGCTTGACCATCAGTGAAGCGACCTCTACAGTCATTTTATAATTCGTTAGTCATATTTCAAACAGGATGTTGCTATTTTGTTTTGGCAACGTAACGCGTTCAAATACTTATCTTCGATGCTTGGCACTGTTGTCCTTGATACAAAAGTAACGTTCTGTTTTAAAGATTATGACTTATAATTGTGAATTATAAATGGATTAAACTTAACGTGGTCGTGCCCAGGTGCAAGTCATTTATGAGTTATCAATGATAAGAACACGCGTTTTATCTCTCTAATTTATCAGTGATGTTGGTATTGTTTTGCCTTGGTTTGTTGCCTGTTCACAATTCCACCTTTCATCTGTGACTTTGATCGGAATAAGTCTTTATTGATGGAATAAGCACGATATCAGAAGAGGGTAATATCGAGATTACAAAATGGGACCTAGTCGATGTGAACGTGACGAAGGCCAAACCGAGAGTGAGCAACGGTTGTGTGTGTGTATGTTGGTGTCGGTTGGCTTCGTGTGTGCGCATGCGTGTTAGTGTATATACATGTTTGGGGTATAGCGACATCTGGTGGAAAGGGGTCCGACTAGCTGTCACACATCTAACAAGTAAGTTCAACTTTACCACTAGTGACTTCAAGTACACTTGTACATATGCACTTACTCATACTTGTAATAATAGTCTTCCTTCACTAGTTTGCCTACTGTATAACTTAAAGACTACTTAAGTATATCGCACCAGTCAGTGTAACTCGTTCACCAGCTTCACTTCGTTCATATGTCTGACCATATTCATCAGTAATTTTTGCATTTGTTGTTTGATCTACTAAGTTTGAATTTTTCACCGTTCTGGTCTCTGGACTCTGCCTTTCTGGTTGTCGCAATGTTCACCATCGCCATGTCATCAATTTTGAAGCTTTTATTCATCACCGCTTTTATCAACATTGGTTTGGTAGTGACTCAAAGTGCCAGTAAATTACCGTTAAATGACCATTTGGATCTCGTCAAATCGCTGCCCAACTACACTGGAGACTATTCCAAGATTGGTCACTACTCTGGATATCTCCAGGCAGACGAACGAACCTACCTGTACTACTGGTTCTTTCAGTCTAAATCGGCCAACTGGACAGCCGATCCTGTGGTGCTGTGGCTCAATGGCGGTCCTGGTGGTAGTTCTCTCATTGGAGCAGTATCAAGAATGGGACAAATCTGGTTATCCAACGGCACTTTAATTCGAAACCCTACAGACTTTGACAGAAGTAAAAAAGCAAACATGCTCTACATCGAGACGCCTGCGTATGTCGGTTTTTCATATCAAGATTTTCCAGCAGATCAACAGTTCAGTGACTCTCAAACAGTGAAGCACAATTTTGGTGCCATCAAGGATTTCTACAATAAATTCCCTCTCCTCGTGGATAACGATTTTTATCTTTCTGGCGTAAGCTATGCCTCCAAGTTTAATCTTCCTTTGGCCGATGCCTTAGTAAAAAACGAGTATCCAAAGAACTTCAAAGGTAAATATGATCGATTACATCATTACAAGGAATGTTAACTTATTGTCCTTGCAGGTGTCTTCATCAGTAGTGGTGTGTTTAATAGATCAGACAAATATACTTCTAAAATGTTACACGCTCACACACTTGGACTTGTCGATCCATTCGAATGGACTCAACTAACCGATGCTTGTTGTCCTAAGGCTTTCTGCTCACTTCGAGAATGTCCTATCTATGAAAAGGCTGATTCTTGTTTCTATGCATACTCATATATTTACACAAACTTGATGGATCATCCAATCGACATGTACAACATATACAGGAAACCTATAAATGTCACTGGCCGATGGACAAATTGGTTACAAAACGAAGCGGTAAAGGAAGCACTGCAAATCAGAAATTTTTCCAAAGAGTGGGTTTTGACAAATACAACAGAGTACGACCAAGACATTCTTGTAGTTTCGGACCTTGTACGTAAATTACTCGAAAGTGGAATTCATGTTTTGATTTTGAATGGCGATGGTGATTTAATAACAAGTTATATTGAAGCAAAATGGTAACAGTTAAACTTAATGCATCCAATCAACATTTTAATGTTTGTCTTTTACCCCACAGGTTAGTTGAAGACCTTCGAGCTGAACCTAAGCTGATCACTGAACTCAAGTCGAACGCTCCTTGGGTGCGCGATGGAAAAGTAGTTGGCCACAAACAACAGTACCTGGTTCGAACAAATAGACGGGCAGTTGCAACTGAATTAACCTTTGTTGTGTTGTATGGCTCTGGTCATTCGGAGAGCGATCAACCTGAACTGGTGTATGAACTATTTTCTAATTTTATTTGACATGCTTGATGCAACTCAATTCTGTATTGTATGAACTGACTGATAGCCTAAAAATTAAACTAACAATATTCACTTTTATGATTTTCAATGGCAAACCTGCTTGTGTCATTATTCTTAAATGCTTAGATGATAATCAATCGTTACGATGATAAATCATCCTCTTAGCTACCCCTGTGACAAAACAATTCTCCGATAATGACTCAAAACTCCGATTTCGATTTAACAAAGTCATGTCAATTTTTAGAGAGACCAATGGTTTCAGTAATATAATTCCCAAGCCTGTCTGGCAATCAAAGTCCGATTATGTTCAACTGAAAGCCTCATCGACGGAGATAAATCAAATTCTCTCGAAAAAGATCTCCAAGTTGATGAATCATCTAGCGCAGGCGGGAGAAGATCCCGTGTGGGTCCACTTCACCTATGCAGTTACGCAGGCTTGAGGCAAGAGTGGGAAACGAAAATCGAATTGTTCCAAGAAGGCCTTGTGGTCGTACCGACCATAGATTCAGTGGCAAGCGGCCGACTCAACTCTCGTGGTCTTCACAAGACTATTACTACACAAGTCCATCAATAACAGCGCCACTCGCGCTTAGTCATTTTCACTAACAAGTGGTGGTCATCTCATCCACCGCTGTCATGTCTCGTCAATGCGGCCAATGTCACCTCGATGGCATCGACGCCTGGTGTCTCGTGTCCGCATCTTCCCCTATATAACCAGCCTGCTAGGCTAGGTTACAATCAGACTAAACAGAGTAAGCCCTCAGCGCTGCACACGGACTCGACTAACTGTCCTGCTCTTCCTTTTAGCTCTCACCACCGCCCGTATTCAATTCAAAATCAGCTGGCGAGCTGTTCCAGGAACGAACACTCCCAAAAACGCCCGTCGCTTCGGGCCAATCGGTCCCGCTTTCTACCTTCATTTTATCTGTGTTTTTCTCGGCTTTGCGCCATTTTATCAACGATTTTCCCCTGACCCTGCTATTACGTCATTCTGACGAAATAAATCTTATTTAGTGATTTTAAGCGACTGTTAATGTGGTAGTTCGTTCACCAACCGAGCCCGTACTGCCACAGCCTCCAAGAAGAGAGCCCAAGTAAGTACTGACCTCTAATCAGCTGTAACGTTTCACATCGTCTCGGTCTCATATTCAATCACATCACCGATATTACCCTCTTTGTAAATCGTGCTTATTCCTGATGCCAGTGCCGATGAGAATGAATTGGTAACTTCAACACAAAAGCAACTTACTGAAACTGAAATAATTGCCAATCTTCTGTTGATCTTCTTTGCTGGTTCTAACACAACTTCTTCCACAATCTCACATATAATTTTTGAATTGGCACATAATTCGGACGTTTAAGAACGATTGTGCAATGAATTGAATCTCGCTTTGAAACCGATTGCTTACAATGAGAATTCGGAGTATTATTTCGAAATCATCATGGCAATTCCATACTTGGAAGCAGTGATTAAGGAAACACTTCGAAAATATCTCCCGATTTTGTTGATGAACCGTATTTGTAACAAAGATGGCGTACAGCTTGGCGATGTTGTGTTGGACAAGAACAGAATCATTGCCATTCCGGTCAATGCTGTTAATCACAATGCAGAATATTTCCCCAATCCCACACGATACGATCCAAATCGGTTTATGCCCGAAAACAAGCATCTATTGGTGCCATATAGTTTTCTTGCCTTTGCGGCCGGTCCCCGAAATTGTCTTGGAATGCGTTTTGCTTATCAAGAAGTGAAACTGTGCTTGGCCAAAATTGTACGACGCTATCGATTCGAACTGAGTAAAGACACTCCAAGCAAGCTCACTTTCGCGAAAGGAAACTCGTTGCTCACTTCTAGTTCGTTTCCGATAAAAGGGCACAATCGATGAGACATGAGATGAATGCAACAAAGTAAGTTTGTTGTTGCATTTAATTCATTAATCATTTTACTTCGGAAACTAGAAGCTTTTATAATATCATATATGAGGCTAGCTTGGGCTCGGGCAGAATGACTAGCATTTTGAAAATCTCTCCATACATTTTAATATAAAATCACACAATTGTCAATAGATGAAAATCTTCAATTAAAGTCAACCAAAGAAGTACTTCTCTTCACTTCAACTCACTTTTTTATTTGAACTTTGTTTATAAATTATTTATTAAATATAATATTAAATAAATAATATTTATATTTTATTTAAATTGTGGTTTATTTTGTGGAATTTATTTTGAAGATTTTTTTAAAAAAGAAAAACACATCTAGAGACAACTACATTGATTATGTAATCAACTGTATTGATTATCTCATTCTCAATCACATTCTCGAGGCACCAGGTGGTTATGATCTTGGTGAATAGTTCTAATTGCTTTATTTTTGTTTGAATTCTTTGACAGTTCATTAAATATTTACAAATTAACATTTTTCAAATTCCCTTTGAAAAAATAACAAATTCCAAATAATATAACCATCAATTATTACTACCATTATTATTAACCTTAACTGGAATTGGGTTGAAAATTTTAGCTATTAAAAATTTAAATATTGAACTTTGAAAGTTAATTATCCAAAATGTTGAAATATCCTTATAGTTTCGAATATTTTAAAAGTGAACGTCTTTGTAAATTATAATATTAAAGATATTTTATTATAACTATTGAACTTGTTTTGCGCTGCAAAAATGTTTTACATTGAAGTTTTGGTGACCTCTTTGGTCGATCTAATTCGATCTACAACTAAATTACTAAATCCATATAGAAGTTTGCAATACTATCGCAAATATTTGGACGAACTTTCTGAAATCCGATTAAATGTTAATCAACGCAAGATTGCACGAATGTGGACATTGATTACTGTGCTCACATATCAATCGTTCCGCCATCTTTACTTTATCTTTGAATCGCCATCAATGACTAGCCGTCAATTGATTGTTCAGTACAATCCTGTGTTCATTGCACTAGACGGCACTCTGTATAACATTGTCTGGCTTTCCAATGGGCTAATGACAGCCGCATTTTATTATTACATGTACTTTAAAATTGATTATCGCAACTGCAAATTGTTGAGAAAAATTCTTTTTAGTGAAACTTTTTCCATTGGTTATTTCAATGAACATTCGCTACAAAATAATTTATATTTTAAATCAAATTTAGCCAAGATTGTGTTGAATACAAATATGATCAAAAAGTTTGCTTCATTTTTGGTTAACTTCTTCCATTCTTTTGTTTTATATGCTCGTAAGTTATTTGCATAGGGAAATAATTTGAATTGAAATTAATAATTATCTAATTTGTTAGATTCAAATATGATCTATCTCCATTTCATAATCAATAACCGACAAATGCAGCGTGATAACATTGTCTTATCATTTAGTGAACAGATTCAGCACTACATAAATGCACTATCATTTCATATCGTAATCTATTGTTTTGTCGATATTAACGTTTTAGCAATTTCAACTTCAGGCACACTGGTATCATTCTATTTTTCTATTTTCAAAACATTAACAAACATTTTTAAACTCAAAAAATTAACTGATTTTCAAAAGTATAATCAATTCAATGCTCAATTTGCGTTTGTATTGTGCAATTTCTTTTACCTAAATGGGTTTTATGGTAGAATATTTACTATATTTCTGATGATCAACACTCCTTTGAGCGCATATTTGCTCATGTGGATACTAATTAGTGATGACGATTACATAATAAAATTTCTATCAATATCTGTTGTCATCAGAGAGTTATGTGTAGTTTTCATAATCCATTTATATGTTTCTCGCTTTCCAAAACTGATCAATCAGCCGGCAAAAGCATTGGTACAATTAATGGTTCGTAATCAACACAAAGTGGGCAACATTAGAGTAAGAATGAAAATTGCAGACTCAATTTTTGCACTTCACAACAAAAATCGATATGGAATGACTTATGCAAGCTTAGGTTTGATTACACTCAATACATTTTCTAAGGTAATGGCCTTTAGAAAGGCAGAAGAAAATATTAATATTTTTCTTTTCTTTCAGTGCTTAATATTGTATGGAAAATTCTTGATAATGTCATACAAGTTGCATCGCAAGCAGTGATTAATGCTGTTGCTGTTGATGCTGTTTTTATCAAACTTATGAACCTTGATGTTAATTTTATAAATAGAAAGATCGCATATTTTGTTTGTCACAACATTCTTATTTATTGATCAATCGTTAGCAAGAGTAGTGAACGTTACTGAATGTTCTCAATAAAATCAATGTTCTATTTTTATAGAGACAAAGTCGAGCTTTATTATGATCCCATTTGCCATAAGTCTTCTTATTATTGAGCCAATTTTCCTCTCTTTATTAGAGGGTCTCTAGCTTCACAAACAGTTGTCATTGATAATTGTTTTTATGCTGTTTTTGTCGCAAATGTCGAAAAATACGCAAACAAAAATTAGCGTACAAACAAATATTTTTGACAGACATACTCATGATGCTACTTTGATATCAATCAGATTTTATCTTAAAAATTCCAGACAACCTAAAACAAACCGAGTACGCTTTAAGAATATATAGGTAGATTTTCTATTTATTGGGCAATATTTTATAAAACAAACAAACTTGGACACATTAAAACATCATCATTCTTAAAGATTTGTCACTATAGTTAGCATTGTAAATTTTGTTTAACATCAATGCAAATTCGTGTTCCGCCTTGATGAGTTTACATAAGATTGGCACCACATGAGCCTCTTCATCTATGCTTTCTAATGCTGAAATTAATTTCTCAATTTTAGAATTCTTCTGTAAAACTACAATTTGTTCATCAAATTTTTTATATTCAACCAATTTCACGATTGCAATTTTGCTTCTTATCAACAGTTCATGACCGATGTTGATTGTCTTGGATTTCACATTTTCAGGCATTGGTGCAGTTTCTAAAAAATAATAGCTAAAAGCTAAGATATTTTAAAAATATATAAATATTACCACTAAGACCGACCAGTAAAATGAGAACAATAATAAAACAAAGCTTCATTTTCCGGAATGTCGCCTCCGTTCCATAAAAACAACTAATTCAATCATTGTATGTCTTGCTATTTATGTGCCCATCGACTATCATTTTGTTTATTGCTTATCATTTGTGACAAATAAACGGAGGTGGTGATTTTATTTAGAAACCAAACAACTTGCTAGGAGATAGACCAAAGTTCGATTGATTGAAATATATACAAAAATAATGTTTAAACCAATGCATAATCATTTAATCAAGCAATTGTGACCTTGTAATGCAGAATGAATGATCTGATTTTGTTAGAATGAGATATTTTTATGCGAAAGCGAAGTAATTATCAATGTTGTGGGTTTGAAATTCTATTAACACGACTCCCGTTATGGTGTTTTCAATGCGAGTCGTATAATGCGTCATTACGAAGTCAACATTCATCATTGATTGAAATCTCCGTCATGAGATGGCGTATAAGTTTGAATATTTTGTATTTAGCATTTCCAAGCCATGTCCGTACACAATAAAGTGATAGTTAAATTTTTAAAGTTTTGCAATATGATTCTTGTGATATGCATTTTAAAATATTAGGCCCCAAGAACCATGACGCCTATTTTAATGGTTCTTAATCGATCATATTAGGTCACACAAGTTTCTCAATACTATAGTACAGGGAGGGCAACCTTTTTCAGCCTATGGCCACAAAGGTGGCCATCGAGTTTTAAAAATGGCCACTTTTCATTTTTTTATTAATTGTGCTGTAAGTGACGATTGTTGCAGTTTTTCTAGTTTTGGCAATTGCCCATTAACGAGTCAAGCTCAAACTGGTTGTGAGATTCTTTCTCTTTATAATTTCCGTTAATTCTTCCATCTGATGCTTTTTGAGTTAATTCTCTGATTCTCTGTTACTGATGTAGTGGATGTAAAGGCGATTTTTCCAAAAACGATAAAGTGGCTGTTCTCTTAATATTTTGAATAAATAGTTCAATTTTATCGATAAGATACCAATCAATATGAAGTATTCATGTACTCAAGAATAGTCAAGAATGTAAATACAAACACTCGCGTACTCGCCTAAACAGTATATCACTAAATTCTTATTTGGATGTGCTAATGGGGGGCGGCAATTCAAATTTCTGCCACATGGCAAGGGAGGCAAGGTCAAATTGGACAGCATTTGGCTAGGAGAGTGAGCGGTAATTGATTTCTCAGAAAAGGTGTAATGGGGGTACGAGATAAAATTCTTGTAATGCCATATTCGGGCAAGGGCGGCAAAAGCCTCTGGATGTGTTGGATAATGCGCATCTACTTTGCGTACAACCGGCGGGCGGTACTGTACGCTGTGTGCTTGTCTGTGTCATTCATGACTCATAACTAACATCACAGTGTGATCACACACCCAATGTTGACACTCTGTCCCAACACATTTCTATACAAAATTTGCGATTTTCAAAAAATTACCACATTGTTGACCTTTGACCTATATGGACCAAAATTGAATATGCACATCTACACCACCACCAGAACCTTGGGTTAAATTTTCAGACCGATCCATACGGTAGTTTCGGATGAGCAGTGGAGACAAGAATCCCGTTTTCTCCCGATTTGTCTGGGGAAGAATCGTCGCTCACTCAAAAACTCACACCTCGCTCGCTACGCTCGCTCGGCGTGAGTTTTTTCGTTCGCTCCTCTAATTAATGAATGCTGTAGATCATGTGCCTGAAATGACTTATGTAAATATTCCGAATAGTTTTGGTTGTTCTTTCAAATCTTTTTCTGCGGGCCTCTGGCGTTGGGTCGGTGTATATTTCTTGAGTGATTCCTGTTCAAGTTGCTATTGCCCGCAAAAGTGATTCTTAATTCATAAATTCTTTCGACCAATACATCAATGTTCTCATTATGCAACTAGTGTTAACGCGATTTGTTTATTCGATATTTGTCACGAGTGATCGGTGATCAAGCGTGGAAGAAAAGGGGTAGAGTAAGCACAAAATGGCTTTTAATGAGGAAAGAGGTTACAAACAAAGCGAGACTGAAATCATCAAATCAACTGCTCAACGATGATCAATTCCAGTAAAACTAGGCTCTAAATAGGCTAGAGATGAACATTCGAGGTCGATTCGTACGTCTTGTCACAACTCAGTTGTGAGAATGTTTGGCTTTTCGTTGCAAAAGTTCTATGGTAAGAGTTTTTAAAAAAACTACGATGGCCATTTGTGGCCATTAGAGATTTTGAAATGGCCAAAGTGGCCATTTGGCCATCGGGTTGCCCACACCTGCTATAGTAGATATATCTAAAGTGAGTAGAATGTCTTAGAACTTACCCATTGAATACATTAGGCTAGAGATTCGAATGAGTTACATTTGTCTTGCTTTAACTTTTACCTTTCATATTAACAATAGGCAACGAAGTTTTTGTTAAGTCAAGTAAGAGCAATAGCGGCAAATTTACTCTTACATTTTAATGAAAAAAAAAATATAAAATTGATGTAAAACCTCTCCGGAACTCACTCATCAAATTCAATCCAAAGTAGCCTTTAATTATCTCGCTTCACTCGCTCAAACTTTGTTCATATTTTTATTTTCTTCATTTTTTGAATAAGAAATTATATATTTAATTTAAAATGTCATATATTTTGAATTTCATACGAAAAGTGTTCGCCTCTGAGTGTTGCGTGAGTTTAATTACAAAGTTTTAATCCACTCGTGTGTTGAATTTTCACATGAACGAGTTTACAAGAAATTGAAAACAAAGTACCTTTGCCTTTACTTCCGCCTACTGGCACTTACACTTATGGTCTAATTTAAGTAATTTAATTAAAAACTTTATTATTACCAATAACAAAGTGGAACAATTTTCGCTGGAATTTGGCTGTTTACAAGTGAGCCTGAGATGAAGTCAGCTTGTTTACTTTGGAAAATTTTATTTTAAAATGATTTTTCCCAATTGAGTAAATATAAACACTCAATTTAGGTGGAATTTGAAAATGTACTCAAACTTGGATTTTAATGTTTGTTGTCAAATAAATCTGCTGGTCCGATTCGTACATGTAGATGACACCGTACACTGAATCGGGAAGGGAAAATTCTGTTGATTTCAAATGATTTCTGAAATCTAATATGCGCTCGCCTGCTCCCACAACAATCGATTTTAGAAAGCTTATTTTGAAAATATAAATTTAAAATTAATTGAGATTCGTTTTAAGGTAAACAAAAGTCGACTCCAAGGAGCCAATCCACTTAGTGTAAGTGAATAAATTTGTGTTTAAGTGGGACGCGAGAGATTTTATTTGTATTCCGTGTGTATGTGATTGCAAACTTGCCAAGGAGACTTTATCAAATTGGCAACGATTATTAGACGAACGAAGTAGTGGATGGGCCAGTGGAGACTCTTAAAATTAGATTAGCAGACTGAGAGAGACTGGCTGAGGGATAGGGGCTAGAACAAAACACTTGAATCACACTGGAACCTAAGACGGAAACTTATAAGAAGTAAAGCTACCAAGAATACCAAGAAGAACGCATTTTCCAAGAAGTTTGCCACTTGAGATCGTTGAGGGAGAATGGCTATACTTCTCAATCAGACAGACGAACCTTTTAGGGAGATGGAAGAAAAATAGTCTGCCGGGACGAGAGCGAACGAAGAAGAACCGGGAAAAGACCTTTCCAGATCAATTGAACACTAAATTAGACATGCGACTCGAGATAAAGAGGAAAAGAAAGAGAGAAAGACAACAACAAAATATAAACTCTGAATAGACTGTAAGATGCAACTTGTTTAGAGGGCTATGAATGAACAAATAAAGCAATACGAATAAACTTTTCAATATCTTCTGGCGTACTTAGGCCTTTTAATTGGACTACTCAAGTTGGTGTTTTGTGTGGCACTTGAGTGCGTCCAACTGCACAGACTGGCCAGCAAGTTGTTTGCTCAATTGTTGGTGCTCAAACAACAAACAAAAGAAATAACTCATGAGTGTACAGATGCAAACACTTGTGCCACAGTCTGCAAGACGTGTCTCTATACTTTCTTTATACTTTCCTTCAACTAGTTCTTTTTTGCTGTGCTAATAGACTCAAAAGAGTGACTCAACAGCATCACAAAGCTTAAGTGTACTACTATATCACTTTATTAAGTTATAACTTTTCATTGTATCGTGTGTCCAGCACTCACCGGGACTTTACTTGTTTAATTCGCTTATTTATTTATTGTTGTATGAAATTCAAAACTAAAACAGAACCTGAAAGTTTGTATACACAGGATAAACAACAAGAAGATAAAAAAAAACTTATTTTATAGAAACAATTCTGGGTATAACAGAATGAAGAAAAGAAGGGAAACATATGAGCAATTAAGCAAGTGCATTGATCGCTGTGAGATGATGATGGACCTCATTAGGCAAAGTTCGGAAGTTTGTGATAAAACAAAAATAGGAAAATGTGCATTAGTGCACACATTGAGGGTAATAAAGCTGAATTAATTAATATGAAGAGGTAAAAAATAATAAATACTCGAATAATATAACTTTTATTCCACTTTTATTTAACGAAAAAGTAGTTTTTCCATGTAAAGAATTTCCGATGCTTAAATGGGTTAGACCTAAAGAAAAAATCTCCCATTTTGACACGATCGAACCTGCATTATTATTTGAGTTGAAAAGAAATATAATTTTCTATACTTTAAAGCAGTGAGCTAATGTTGAAAAGTTCGCCATTTTTCTTATTAAATAAAGGAGAAATCTCAATTTTGTTTGCCCAAAATCCTCAAGACAATTCTCTCTCCTGTCTGCCAACACATGATCACACAAACCATTTCATCGATAATGTCAATATATTTCATTTCCTAGAATTTTTCTCTGTGTTTGCTTTCAAATATGTTTTTGTGCACACAAAAGTTTGAAAAAAGAAGTAAAAAAAATTAATTTAATTTTTTAATTTGTTCAAGCTGTCAGTATTATAGCCCCGATTGTATGTGTGATGTTGTTGTTGTCGTTAGTGTCCAAACCAGTTGTCCATTAGTATGTTTGGGTTTGATAATTTGGGCTAATGTGGGTTTATGTGGGAAGGTAGATAATTTTTAAAAATCGAAAAGGTTGCTCAACCCTCAACCAAAATGTGTACGCCAAAGGTTGTTTTGTGTGTGCTAAAAGATTTCCCGCTCGAAACCTTTTAAGTCGTATCTATTAATTCGGTGTCCAACAACTGTCTAGAACACATTCAAACAGTGTACTTCAGTAATTGGCCTATTGCACATCGAGACACCGACATACACACACAGACATGTACTCGTATGATATTAGAGCAGACAGTTTTGACAGCCAAAAGCGAAAGCTTTCTATTCTCTTGGCTCTATTTTTCAAGCTTAGCATTTTTGTTTGAGATTTTTCTTGCTTGATTGGTGCAATGTTGGTCTCAGATTGGGTTTTACAAGATGGTTTACCCTTAGTATGAGATTAATTCAATTAATTTTGCCTAATCGTAATGGATTCAATGACACTGTTCGTTCTTGCTTTGTCCAAATGGGATATTACAGTGCACACCATGGGAACTCTATATAATAAGAGGAATTTTTTTAGCATAACAAGAATGGACTGACACTGAGATTGTTAGCGACGGAAATGTCAACCTAAATCGATCTTGAAAGTGTATTTAACTGTCAACTATGCACCAGTGCAACTTGGGTACAGAATGGACAGTGGGGAAATGACTTTTAAAATTAAATTTATTGTTTTTTTTGAAAAACTAAAATTCAGCAAAATTAGTTGCATTTTTTAATGTCAGAACAATTATACCTCTTCAAATGTCCCTCTTTTGCCCCTTCAAAATTTGTCAATTTAGCTCGAAATTTGAATTTTGCAAACCAACCTGTACTCTGTGTTTGAGCCAAAGTCTCTAATGAGTATGATTAGTGACCTTTGTTTCGAGTGCAACACCTAGTACCAGTCAATCTCAAGTGTGTACAACTCACAGTCAGTGTGCAGCCCGAGTGCTTCCCAGCACAACCCTCCAGTTCCCTAATCGAATCTCGTCCCTGTCTCCGAGTCTCGTTAATTATATTTCTCCTAAAGGCACTTTTCATCTAGTATTCCCCTTTCCTCCGTTACGACATGAAAAATTGGTCATTTCTCTTGTTTTTCTTCTCCGTTTTTCCTTCTTCCACTTTTCTCTCCCACTTCTCCCAACTGTGCCCTAACGCCACTGCCAATTAGCTTCCTCTTGTTCGTTTTTGTCTTGTTTTATTTTTCTTTCTTCTTTGGTTTCAGTGCAAATAATTCAATTTGTATTAATTGCTGAGAACACTCTCTCGGAATACAACTTGAGGGGAGATTGACATTTCTGCTGGTCAGGGAAAATTTTGTCTACTCTCTTGAAATGACTAATGAATATTTTGGAAAATATTGCAACTTACCAAAACAAAAAATACTTTAATACAAAATAAATAAATAGAAAATCAAAGCACATTATTATATTATCGAATTACCAATTAATTACCTGAAATATTTTGTACACATTAAATAAATAAAAGTCATTGAACTTTGTAGTTTTAGATTGCACACAAAATGTCATCATAGATCTGAAAAATTGATCTGGGGGAAATATTCAAATAACATAGAATGTACCATATCATATGCTAATTCAAATAAAAATGTATCTTTCGCAAAAATATGGAACTTCCAAAGTTAAAGAACCATATCAAATATTTGCTTTTTTAATTCATTTATGAATTCATTTCGAAACCAATGTTTGTGCACACAAATAGGGAATTTAGGAAAATATTAAATAAATTAAATTTGTTGTACACAAATCATATTAATTAAATAAATAAAGTTCCGGGCTAGTTTTTCTCAATAAATTAAAAAATAAAATAAATAAAGTTTTATATTTTCGAAAGGTTATTCTATTTTTGAAATGACATTTGAATAGTCTTTTTTGGTCATCAACAAATCCCAAATGCACGATAGTAACTGCGATGTCCCAATCTCTTCTAACTAACTAAAAAGTGAGCACCTTTTAATTTCCGTTGGACTTTTACAAACTTTTATGAAGGTTATCTCGCTTTGATTTTCTGTTTATGTGGGCTAATTTTAGTCTGCTATAAGTGTTTCTTTTTTAGAGAGTCACAAAAAAGTTGTGTGTGTTCGTGTTCGTATGTCAATTGAATGATTCATTAGAAAATCACTAAAATCAAATCACAGTAAATCAGATCGGCAAACACGGTTCGGTTCAGTGGGATGAACTGTGGAATGAGCCCAAAACGAGTGTGTATTTGAGTGTACACAGATTGGCTGGTCACCGCATCGAATGAAAGAATCACTCAATGCACGTATCCATCCATGGGTGTAATTTCCCGTTTGTACCGTCCAACTCCCACACCAGTTCAGCACACACAGTCCAATTCGCTCAATTGGCACTGGTTCCGAATTATATTCGGCTATGGCTCTCCTTTAACTAAAGTGAGTTCACTCACGAAACTCTGTCTGTCTCGTAATTTCACTTGACTATCTCACTTAATTGCCTACCCTTGGCGACCAATTCTTCTTCTCTTCCGCCCAAATGTCCACTTCTGTGCCGATGGACTAACAAATCAAATAATCAACACAACAAATAGAGAAAACACAAATTCTGAAATAGCTCAACAAATATTTTCTCTCTGTAACTCTCACAAGAAGGTGTTTGTTCAAAAAGTTGCAACAACACCACTTCTTTATTACAATTCAAATTTGGCCAAATTGCATTCTACTCAATAATGAACAAAATATTTAATATAAACTTAATGCAATTAGATTGCAACATATGCTCAAAAATTTGCAATACTTAATTGAATTATGCACTCTCAATAATATTGAATCTAATATATTATAATAAATGTACTATTTGGAATACAAATTCTCGATTAAATTGACCAAATGGAATGTGTTTGGTGAACTTATCCAAAGCACGGACTTGGAGACTTGCGACTAATGGAACAAAAACAAACAGGTAAACATACGAATGTTGACATTGAGGGAAAATTCGGAATGACGATGCTGTCAATAGATGGAATAATTCCGGGAATCAAACAAACTATTCCATCGATGATTGGTCGGGATTGTGTGTGCAGACACTAATGGACTCTATTGGAGGCTTTGATTCAATTTGCAGTCGTTCAATATGATGAATGTATTGAACATTCCTCCAAAGTTATCAAACATATTCGTGTGTGGCTGATGATTTAAGGGATTTATGCACTGCTCAGTTTGGTTTATGTTTGTGTGTGTTTGTGCCATCAATTATGTCTACTTGTGGGTCTACGACTGGCACTATAGTGTACTGTTTGCTACGAAAAGAATTTATTATTGAGAATATTAAAATGTCCTTTCCACCAACCACCAACGCCATTATGCTAATACCACCCAAACAACATTTGGAATTTCCGAGAATCGTAACATTTTCCCATTTGCACCACATCACACACAAAAACATTGCTTAATCTTTTAAAGAGCACACCAAGGCCAATTAAACACATCCAAAATGTGATGCAATGAGCAACAAAATAGATCCAACTAAGATGTCATTCGATAGTGCACAATGTACTTTCACTTATTTGTCCATTCATTTGTTTGTTTATTGTACAATGTTTGAGTCTGAATGTCATTTTGGTGCACAAACAAGTTGATTGAATGATTGTATGTCAGCTATATTTTGAACACAAATGTTAATTCAATTTAACATTCAAATTTAGAATAAATTAGAATATCTAATTAATTAATTCTTGATTCATTCACTAATTGATTTCCATGGACAAATTCGAGAATACTATTAATAGAATTCGAATTACAAAACAAACAGAATTGAAATTATATTCCTGGTACTGTTGTGTGTGTGTGTGTATTAATAGAATTGTGAGTTCAACTTGAGAGTATTTAGTGTTTGTTGTTTCAGTTTCTTTTTGTGTTTTGTGTTTTTGTTCCAAAGTGTTTTTTCCGTTTGTGCCACAAACACAATTGGCGCACAAATCTAAATTTGGCAATGTGTGCGTGCGTTTATGGAGAAACATCCGAACAAACAACGTGAGAGCAGTGAAAACATAGCGCACAGGGTCAACACTGCGCACATACAGGAACTACAATTAATTGATTTAATTAATTAATTTCGGGATTAGGCTCAATTAATTAAGTTGTTTAGTGTATGTGAGAGTTTGTGCACATGCAGTGTGAGAGCACTAATCATGCTAATGTTCAGATGGCTGCTTGTTTGCAATGCAGTGCCTCTCACGCTGAGTTCAATGATCACTTGGATCACAATTTTTTGTTGTATTCTTGGAGATTTCCATTGACATTCTAATTTATTTTGTGTTGTTGTTGCAAGCGTGTGGATGTCAAGTTTGCTAGTTTAAATGTCAATTATTTTACTGACTGTTCAGTAAATTTCATATTTCATAAATTTCCAACAATCTTTCTTATTCTTATTCTTAACAAACAAAAAACGTTTTCAGCAACAACTTTTATGGCCAAAATCTTGCGTCATATATACTTGTATTTGTTTGAATAATTCACAAACACATAAAACTTTATTCATACTTCCGGTTATTTTTGTTCTCACCAAAACTTTTGGAAATAATAATTTTGGCAAATATTTACCGATTGAAAATGATGATGAGAAATCTCTATCTATCTCTTTGTGTGTGTTTGTCTAGTGTATTACATAATGGACTATACACTTTTGTACGACGCGAATATGAATGAAAAATGGATTTTTTGGTAAACAAGACAAAAAGTGTGTCTCTAGAGTTTTTAAAGTGATTTTTTTCTCCGTTGATATCTTTTGGGGATAATTCTGTTTTGGCGAATTTTTTTTGAATAATATTTTGTTTGCAAACATCAACTTTGTATGAATGTGTTTTGGAGGGGAATTTGTTTGAAGTGAAATGCTTTGGATTTTGTTTGAGGTATATTGAGGCTCGTTCATTCATTCATTTGTTTGAGTATTTCAATTTGTCATAACACAAACTCTTTTTGCTGTTTGGTCTCTCTTTTGTTTTCGAGTCTCATACAGTGAGCGCCAATGAACAAATTATCCTACGTATGTGTGTAACTTTGTTTAATTAACCCCCACACACACACGCACAAATTGAGTCTCGTTTTGTATGCTTTACGGTAGGGTGGTTTCGTTTAAAACTGAACCTTTCTTTTCGCAAAATTGTTTATTTTACACAAAATTTAAACTTATCAACATCGAATATCTGCCATGAATCTGCCTAAATCTGGACAGTATGTGTCAGTTTGTCTGAATATCACTTTGTTATGTACTTTTGTTTGATTTTAAAATTGAAAAATCGCAAACCCGCGAAACTTTTGATCCGATTGACAGTTTTTGCAGTTGAAAAGCTGTTTGACATTTTGATGGACAAAGTAAACATGTTTTGTGTGCTTGCAAATTTTCTATTTACCCGGAATATTTTTCAGCGAGAATTACTGTGAAAAGTCGAGCGAATCGATCTTGTAGGTCAGTCTGTAGTACTTTTGGGCGCAATGTAACTCTGCCTCAGTTAGGTTCACCCCTTTTGTGTACACAGACACATAAACACACACAAACCGAGAGCAAGTGAAGTGAGTGAACTAAACCGACAATGCAAACAAAGTGTCACAACATTAGCACCATCACCATCAACCCAACACCAACCATCAGCATCATCATCACCAGTTTGAATGGCTCAATTAGTGAGCCAGTTAATTTAGCGCCCACCACCATCCGCACATAGAAACAGTCTAGCCCGAGTTTAACACGATTCGAGCAACAATTTCATTGTACTCCAATTGGCAATTGCATGCAATCATTTGCTGTCGTCTTGCTTGCAACTCTGTCTCACTTCTAAGACCAAACTAATCTAATTTATTATTTAGTTAATCAGGCAAATTCATGACTTGTGATAATGATGCTGCTGTTGCTCTGTCTGATGTGCCAATTGTCATTTGCAAGAGTGTGTTTGCACTCAGTCGCGTCTCTCTGTATGTAAACTCATTTGGGAATATTTGTTTTGCAAATTATGATTCTCTCATGTACTTTTGTGAATTTCATAAATTACCAAATAATACACAAATTTAACATGAATTAATCAAATATTAATATTATAATATATTATTATTTTGTTCTTGTAAATATTTTGATGCTATTTTGGGACTTTGCTATAAATAGATTTTTTAAATTAAATGCAAACAATGTTTTTTTTAATTATTTCACAATTTTTAATTACATTTTAACAACATTGGGCTTTTTTACTAATTTCACTTTTTTTGTTTCAATTTTAATTTAAATAAATTTCAATCTAAAATTGTTGAAGCGAATTTGCCAGCAGAAAAAAAAATTTCCGGTGACCCAAATTGAAAAAGCTTTTATCGATGACGCAATTATTCTACAAGTAATAACTTTTATTTTAGCTGTTCATTAAAGAAGTCTCAGTTTAAATTTAAAGTTCAATGCAACCCTAGAAAATGCCTCAACTTAAGTTAATTAAGCTAATTATCTAATGCTGATTAGACTTTTATTTATAGCTTATTTGATAAAGTGACAGGATGTGATTAGAATACGAGACATGAGATGCTTAATCAAGTAAAAACACTTAACCTTTTATGATTAGGTTTAGTTGATTAATTGGTTTGTTCTGTGAAAGCCACTTGAATGAATAACTTTACTCAATGATACTTATTGATGAGTGACTTTAAAAAGCAACAAACATTTGATTGATACCTAATTTTGCTAAGATGAAGTTAATCCTAATTTTTATTCTCACGAGCTATCTGGTACAAGCTTTTGACCCACCAGATCCAACTCTGTACGAGTATTACACCTCTGGTGGCATTCGCTCTGGTCTCTCCGCAACATCCGATCAATTCGCCCTCAATGGCAAACATTTTGTCATCTTCGGTGGATCTTTGCACTACTTTCGAGTGGTGCCCGAATCCTGGCGTCCTGTGTTGCAGAGATTTAAAGCCGCTGGCTTGAATGCAGTTCAATTTTATTTAGCTTGGAATATGCATGAAGACATTCCCGGAAAGTGGGACTTTGAGAGTCCGATTTTGAATTTGAACAAATTCTTAGTAGAAATTAAGCAAGCAGATATGTTTGCAATTGTACGGGCAGGACCGTACATTGGAGCTGAATGGGAGTTTGGCGGTAAAAAAAATCTGTTTTAATAAATAAATAAATAAATTTTACTTGTTTCCAGGATTTCCAAGTTGGCTTCTCCGTGATCAGCAACTCCGTTTCCGTACAAACAACTCGCACTACATGGAGCGTGTTAAGCTTTATTGGAGCAAAGCAATGAGCATCGTGAACAAGCATCAATTCAGCACTACAGGTGGACCTGTGATTGCACTACAAATAGAGAACGAATACTCTCAGCACATTCACCATCCTTCAAGTGACGAGTATTTGCATTTCCTCTTGAACACAGTCATAGAGTCTGGCTTCAAGGAGTTGGTTTTCCAGTCTGATCCTGGATCGCAAGCTCAACTTTATCCGATTAAGGGATTGTTTTCGGGAAATACAGTTTTACAGACTACAAATCTGAACAGTGGTGCTTTGGCACAGTTGACCGAACTTAAGAAGCATCAACCCGGTAAACCTGCTTTTGTATCTGAGTTTTGGCCTGGTTGGTTTGACCGTTGGAACGATACTCATCATAGTAGGTACACAGTGGATAAGTTTGAACATGAAGTTACCGATACAATGTTTATTGTAAGAATTGTACATTTTAACAATAATTTCTATTTATCCAATCCTTTACATTGTCTTAGGCAAATGCATCAGCCAACTTCTACATGTTCATTGGTGGCACCAATTTTGGCTTCATGTCAGGTCGGCGATTTGTCACCTCCTACGACTATGACGCGCCTCTGTCGGAGTCTGGAAACTACACTCCAAAGTATTACAAAACTCGTGAAATCTATCACAAATTAGTCATTTCCGGACGACTTCCAAAGACTCATCTTCCTGATGTGCCTCAAGTACCACATGCACACGCGTATGGAAAGTTGCAAATTGCCGAATCATTGTCGTGGGAATCAATTTTAGGACATGCACAGAAATTTAATGTAGAGAAACCAATTCCAATGGAACTGTTGAATGTTGGTAAAGATTATGGGCAGAGATATGGCTTGGTTCTGTATCGAGTTGAGGGAAAGGAAGCAAACAAGTACGAAGTCTCTGGACCAATTAAAGATCGAGCAATCTTTTTGGTTGATAATCACGAACAAACGATAATAGATAGTCCAAAATCGTTTCATCATACGTTCACGCACACATTTGACTCGAAAGCTACTCACATTTATGATCTTTTAGTGGAAAACATGGGCCGAATCACCAGTGGGAGTCACATGCACGAAGAGCGAAAAGGAATACAGGAAGGCGAAATCTATTTGGACAAACAAGCCGTGCATAACATCACAATATATTCTTTGGATTTTTCTGCAAGTTTCATAACATCACTGCAAAATTGGACAAAATTCGATCCAACACAGGCACAACAAAGTGCACCAGCAATGTACAGAGCTGAGATGAAGATTGATGGCCGACCTGCAGACACCTTTTTGCGTCTACCTGGCTGGACTAAAGGCAATGTATTTGTGAATGGCTTCAACTTGGGTCGATATTGGGTGATTGGTCCACAGCAGACGCTGTACATTCCTGCGCCATTGCTCAAAACTGGGGTAAATCAAGTTGCGGTGTTTGAGTTGCATAAAGCGGGACATGAGCTCAGCTTTGAGGATCATCCCACTTTGGGTTAATTGCGAATACAGGTGTGTGCTTTTTAAAATAAACTGTGAATAATATGGATAATTTTACTAATTTGTCCAATACAGCATTATTTAAGCAACGATCCTGCAAATGATAACCTTTATTTAGAATCTGTGCATAGAAAAAAAACTCACAAATGTCAAATTTAATGTCAATGCCGCTGTATATCAAACCGGGAAAGAACCTGAAGGTCAAAGAACGTCAAGGCAGAGGGTTCCATGACAAGTTAGCAAAATTAAAAAATCCATTTTTGTATAATTCCATTCGCAAAATTATGACTTTTTACAGCCCCCAAGTTTAATGTCACATGAATTTATTATATTTTTTCAAGATCAACTCATATTTCATTTAGCTTTTCAAGTTCAGTACCATTTTCCTACTTAAATATTAAGAAGACCATTATTCACTCGAACAACAAAGGCCAAGTGTTGCTGTTTTTGCAGTAATAATAATCAAATTACCCAACCAAGCAGCAGCAGTGAAGCAGCGGTGGTATGCCTATCAAGGCTCATTTAATCAAAAAACATTCCAAATCATGACGCCAAATGGTCGTGACGCCATTAACTCTCTCATCTCGTATGTACGCATTTCTTATTATTTTCTTAATGTCGATCACATTGAAATATTTTTTTCCTCGGTCTTGTTATTGTTAGTTAGTTAGTGTGTGTTAAAGTCAGTCGGCTATACTTCGAGCAACATTGGAAAGGGGGCAGAACGACAAACAGAAACAAATTAGACAGACAGTAGTGGGAAAATGAAGACGAAAAGTGGGCGGACTTGTTGGCGGTTGCAAATAGGAAAAGGCGAATGTCGAGCAAATAGTAACCAAATCAGATTGCACCCAATTGGAGACAAAAGTCAAAAGGCGAAAAACTCATTTGTCCGCTTGTGGTAGTGGTGTGCGGTGGCGTTAGTGACAAAGTCGCCATTTTGTTGGCTCTTTAAAGAGACCAAACTGTGTATGCGTTCAATTACGTTCTGTACGGTATGGACTACTGCAGTTGTCAGCACTGGGACGTTGCCATCAGGATCATTATCATCATCATTATGATCATTAGTCGAGAGTGAGAGCTCTCTCTCTGGTCTTATACAACTCAGCTCTGATCCCAACTGACTTGTGAGAGTCTCACTCCCCTTAGAGTACAACTTGATTCATTCATTCATTTGGTTCATTAGCGTCATTGCGGCACTGGCATTGTGTGCCCGAATGGTCTATTCTGTGCATATTCCATTGCATTTATGCAAAACTGGTTTGACTGCTTCAAATAAGAATTGTGGTTGCAGCTCTCGTTGGTTGAGACATTGGCGTCAACAAAACCAAATGCAATCCACTCATACACAATCCAGCCAGAACGTTGATTTGTCTTCATTTCGAAATTCTTATTCTATTTCTGTACATAACAATGGAAAATTTTTGCCTTTATAAAAAGTTGCAATTCTCAGAAAGTGTAGATTTGCAAATTGAAATTAAAATTTTATTGCCATCGAGAGAGAACTTGCGGTGGTTAATCAAGTTTGGTGTCGGTCATGTGGCTTTGTGATTAATTAATTAACTTTTAATAAATGTTTAATTTATTGCCATAACGATTACTATTCATTAAACTTTGTTTACTTTCAACCTGCAAAAAGGGTCATTGGAAATTGCCGGGTTAATCAATCGATCAATTAATTTGAAATGTAACTTTAATTAAAAATATAACAAATAAAGCATTTTCCAGCTCACCAACCTTATTTATTCTAAAAGCTCTTGTAAGCTCTTTTTAATGTACAAAAATGTATTTTAAAATGAATATTGAATTTACTTAAATAAAATTAAATGTCAGTTGTGTTTGTAGTTTCAAGCAAAATGTTAACATTTGCCATTTATGAATTTCAGGCCCAAAAATTATTGATTGTTTAATTAAAAATAACTTTGAACTTTTCAGTGGAAAATATTCCTCTGTATCTGCACAGAACAATAATTAATTATTAAAATGGTACTTTAATTGTTCCCTTGCTTGCGTTTTGTTCGATATATTCGTGCAGGTGAATAATATTTGTGAAAAGTGGCCTTTTGCTGTAGAATAAATTCGAGTTGTTGTTCGATACTGTTTTGATGTGCGTCGTCCATGACAATTTGCCTTGTCGAGCATCGATATATTCTGTATTGCAATGGACCTAAACAGTACTACACCTGAGACATGTCGAAAATCAATCATAATTTGCACTTCACTTTACTTTATGTTCTGGCTGTGTTTCAGGAGCTAGTCAGCATTTATTAGTACAATCATTCACTATTCAAGGCACATAGTACACCTTTTTATGTGTAGCTTCACAGAAGCAAACATAATTCGAAGAGTGGAAAATATTGCCGCTAGACAACAACATCAACATTCAATAAAGCACAGTAGTGTTAATGTTATGATTAGAGTCAATTGAACAGCCAATAGAAATACAAATACACATATCCATAACTCCATTAGAGCAAATTGAGAGTCGATTTTCAGGTATATTCTCGTTTGTTCTGGCCTACTTGAGTATTCGGGTTCAGATTACTTGATTGTAGGTTGGGTTTGTTCTTATTTTGGTCCAACATTCAGGTTTGACCCATTGCTCAATTACTGTACATTTGCATATTATTAAATGTTTATTTTTATTTGCTCAATATTTTTGTTATAGGGAATTTTAAAATACTTTAATTACTCATTGGAATTTTTAATGTCAAGGCTCGATAAATAATCGATGGAATTTTCCAAACATATATTGGCTTGTCCGAAAGCTCAAGGATAAAGTTGCACGTTGGAATTTGTCCTTGAAAGCAACATCATCAAAAGTATGTTCTACCTTCAAATCTGAATGATTAAACTTTTTTTCTGGTATCCAATGTTAAATTGCGTTGGTTTAAAAATGGTTAATGTTAAGTTGAAATTTGAAAGTAATTTAATGAACGATCACCGACTGTCAAGAGCACTGTTTGAAACGATCCATTTTGTAGAAGTCTGTCTCTCCCACACAGTAAAAGACCGAGCTATTATGTCCATTAGGCATTATTTGAGAATGTAATGTTTTGGCGAGACTGTTCGGTGCAAGCAGTCGTGCCTGTGCCTGTTCCACTTTGGTCTTCGGCTTTCCCTTTCCGTCCGTCCGTCCGCGTGTGTGCCACGATCATTATGAGCACTGCACCGAAAAATATAAACTCAATGGTCGTTTATTTGGTGTCGCCCCCAATCGAGCATTGTTTCCCCTTTGATTGTGTGTGTGTGCCGTTCACTCCACAATGGTCCGATTCGATGATCGTGTTGAAAGGCACACGTACATTTTCGATTTTCCGTGCCTCAAAACCCAAACCCGACTGTGTGTCTGGGTGTCTGTGTGCCTGTCGGTGACTGTGTCTTCTCCTTTCTGTTCCAATTTCAGGGTTTGAAATTTTTTATTTTACGGTTTAATCGAAGAAAAGAAGAAATAAAGGAACGAAACAAAATTGACGTAGCCACTGAGACGGTTAGAGAAGGAGAAGAAGAAGAAGCAGAAGAAGGCAAAAGCAGAGAAGTGAAAAGGAGAAAAGCAATTTCCAATTTGCAATGTTCACTCTGGGTGACACAGTCACACACTCACCCAGTCAGCCACAAGCCCATTGGCCAATCCATTGAGCCATTCATTTAATTCTGTGCCTCTCTCGCCATTCTTCGGTTCGATTCAGACAATTTTCAATTCTCTAAATTTCAGCACATTCACTACTCGACCATAACCATTCACCCATTACCCATTACCCATTACCCACACACACTCCCCGCAATAATAATCGGTCTACTTCAATTATTTGCCAACGCACGAATGTATATAGTCTCATTCTCACAGCAGAATACCTTTTCCTGAACGACAGAATATTCCACACTGAGCACCTAACCAAGCTTAACCAGAATTTCCCCTACCCATTACGGAAATGCAAATTATTAAATTAAACTGTTACAGAGAAACGTTCGAATACAACAAAGCCATTCTAATGCACGTGCAATTAATCAGATTTCATAATGTTTTATTTTATTAATTCTATTATAATTACAAATATATTCTGTTTTTACCCTTACATTTTATTTTATTTTAAAATCCTTATATTAATTAATTAATTTCGAAGCACAATTGAATTCGAAAGCTTCAAATGAATTGAACATATAAAAAATTAATTGGAACTGTGTCATTAGTAGAAATAATTAGTCTCACTCTTTTCCGGGTTTAAGTTTGGTTCGTATTGAATATATTTCCCCATATGTCACGTTTGCTTCTTAATGGATTCGTCCTTCTTTGGTTCAATCACCTTTTCTCTTTTGTAAAGTATAGAATCTACACTATAAATTCTACAGTTCAAATGGTGCTAAGATTTATTTAAAAGAAAATCAAAATGTTTTATTGAATTTTAAAAATAAATTTGATGATAATTGAATGAATGAAGGATTTAGAGTGAAAATGTGACAATAATTCAATTTGAGATCAAAGTTGGAATGTGTTTTCTCTCCTGTTCCTGTGTGCCAACAACAAACCTGGCAGGCACAAACACAAACGTAAAGTAGCAGACCATCATGAAGCCAAAGAGAAGTCTCTGTTCGGCATTATTGATTTGCATGTTGTAGCCAATTTCCCTGCAGATCCACTGGAATGTGACACTGTTGAGTGCATAGATGGTGATCACAATCAGGGCTGTCATGCAGTGGTGATCCATTGGCAGTGTCCTCAGGGTGAACTGTCCGTAGAATGTCACCACAGTGCCGATGCACATAAGAAAGACGTACGCGTTGAAGGCGCACAGGATGATCATCTGAAAGAAGACACGACACCAGTTGATCGCTTTCCGCAGGGATTGTGGTCGTGCTGGTGGTGCAGCCGGTGCAATGTTCTGGTGAGCTCGGGGACCGCGAACATTTTTTGGCATGCTGCATTGAATCTAGAAATTTGGGCTATTTTAAAAATTTTGAATTCAAATTCTGAACGTTTTAAATTGTACGTTTTAATCAAATAAACTGATGAAAGGAATTACCCTACTTTAATTCTTTAAAGTGCCAAGTTAATTGATATTTGCACAAAGATTTCTCAGTATTGTCCAACATTTAAGCCGTTAATGTCGTTATCGAGCCCACATTGCCAATTGGAATTAACAAAAGAAGGGTGAAAATGATATTGAAGCATATATTCGAGATTGAATTTCGAATGTGTCTCACACACTTAGAGTAGTAATTATACGCAATTCGTCTTTCCGTCTCACTCCATTATGGCCATTATGTCGCATTGCAGTGCCAATCAGGCGCACCCTAGACCACTTCATCTAATTTCACCAATTTGCCAATTTGGTGTGTTTAATTTGATTTTGGCTCAATTTGGCCCACTCTCTCACATTCTCACTTCATTTGAGCAGTTTGAATTCTTAGATTTTATCTGCACAATTGCAATTGCCTTAACCCCATTAGACCCACGCTCACTCTCATTCTCCTATTTCTCTCTGTTTTACTTTCTCTCAAATTCTGTCTTCTCCCACTCTTATTGCTCTCATCATATATTTTCACACACTTAAAAGTCTAAGAATATAATTTGCAGCAGAAAAACCCAAAAAGATTTGTTAGAACCAAAAATAAGAACAAGAACGACAGCAGTAGCAGCGAAATTGTCTCCCATTTGGGTCTGTAATCTAATTTAAGGCGAGCACGGCTTCGGAATACTATACTCGCACGCGTATGGCACATCATTCCACGATGTTCAACATTGACATTGTCAGTGTGTGTGAGTGTGTATGGAGTGTAGACGACAGCTCCCATCTGAGAAAACAACAACAAAATATTTGCAAATATATTTGGGAGCAAATTTAGTCTGGGGAATCACGCAGTCTTGAGGACTGCCAACTCTCAATTCGGGGTTATCTCACCAAGGTTTGTGAATGGATTGCGAGTTGAGGTGTCAGTGAGAGGATGGGACAGAGGATCGCTCGTAAGGATTCTGTGTAAGTGTGAGCGTGAGTGTGCAAACGTGCAAGTGCAAAGAACGCGATCAACGGATTCGGAGAATCCAAAAGTTTTGGCCACTCACTCAAACTCAATCCGTAGGCGAAGAAGAAGATGGAGATGAAGAAATTGTCGATGGATGATGTGCTGGGAATTTGGGTCCGTGGTGTTCGTGAGTCAAACTTTGGTATCGGCTTTGGTGCATCACTTTGAGTTGGCCTCTCTGTCTCTGTGTCTGTACGAGTCCGTGTGCGTGAGAGCGAGACCAAAGAAACCAAAACGAAACGAGTTTGGCAGCTCTCGATTTTGAGCTGTTTGCGATCGATCTTTCGGACTCGGTCACACACATGCCGTTCACTACTATTGGGCCATTGTGCCGTACAGATATACAGTTTAATTCATTGATCGTCATCAACACCAGCACTACTAGTGATCTTAACGTACGCGAGTACGAGAGCATGTGTGTGTGTGTGAGTGTGTGTGTGTCATGTTGGGCGCCATGCCGGCAACCTATATATAGAAGCATTACTACATCTCTCATCGTCTAGTGACACAGAGTAGAAGAATCTTGGCGCCCAAAACGAAACTCCACTCGACTCCCAGTCAACAGTCGTTAGCGTTAGTAATGAAGGAGACCCTTGTGTGTCCGAGTATGACCGACAGTGACAGTGTAGTGGTGTAGAGATGCATCTCGAACGGCGTCTGTTTAACACCGGGCGCCATCTCCACCGCACTCTCACCCGTGCCACTACTACACTAACAATTTAATCTTGCCGACATGCGCACAGTCACACACAACACAACACATACTTGAATGAATTCAGCGCGAGCGGAGCATTCGAAATTGGTTGGCTATTACAAGTTGAGTCGGTTGGGTCGAGCAGTCAACGAACGGTTCCTTCCAGCACCAGCCGATCAAACCCCCGTCTATATCAGTGCTGATGACCCTATGTGCAGTGATCGGTGATGATGCACTACATGTCTTATCAATTCACACACGCACACACCAATTCATTCATACTATTTCGTAATATTACTTTTTGCTTTATGAGTGAAAACACAAACAGTTCCACTCATGATCGTAAAATTGTATAATAAATTTAAAATCGTTTTATGCGTTAGACATTATTGACAGTGAATTGGCAATAAAGTCTATTTGAATGTATCCTCATGAGTGAGAGCCTCTAAATTTGTGCTATAAATCTTTCTCTTCGAAAAGTCACACGAGAATATTCTGAACCTTCAAAAGCACCTACATTATTAATAAAACTATATTTCTTCACGTCTCTTCTCTCTGACAAATGTACGACTTTTAATTGCACTTATTCTGTGGGCCAACTTTTCAAACCAAACTCCAAGCACTCATAACTTATCAGCAACCTTGATAACCAAAGTGTTTGTGTAATCCAAACAGTAAACAAAGCAACAACAAACGTAATGTGTCCGATTGTGCGTACGTCGAGAGTGGAATAATTTGAAAGCCGTCAAAGCAGACATAGAAGAACTCACCGACAAACAATCAAACAAACATTACCACAAATGGGTCAATTCAATTAAATGTCACAAACCCAAATAATTATTATTCATTGTGGCCAAATGTAATAAAAAATATAAAACGTACATAATTGGAACCAACTTTTCGTTTCCTGTTTTTGTCGACTCGATCGAATGTGTTCGTGTTTTGACTTTTTCTTACTTTGTCCAAGTGTGCTCCGGTAGTAATACCAGGAACAACTGTACCCACCAATTTCGGGATTATATCTCATATTACACCATCATCACCACCACCATCATCATCAACAACTTTTTTTGGTTGCTTTCCCTGATCCAAAACAGTAAGTTCTCTCCCCGTATTACTTCTCTCTCTTTCTCCACTTCCTCATTACCGTTCGTTCGGTGTACGAGGTGTACCGTGTTGTGGGTTGTTAACCCAAAACCTTACCCACAAACCTTATTGGGCATTTTTTGGTTCGATTTTTGTGGTTAGTTGCACAATTCTGTAAGTTGAATCAAGCGAATCATCACTTTGCTCAATTTCATAATTCAATACTCAGCCTGAGTCCAAAATTAGCCCACAAACCAACTACTGGGCTTCTATACTTTGGTTTCGGTTTTCTATCTTTTCTTTTCCTTCTTTATTTTTAGGTGAGCCACGAAAGATAGCAATCCCAAAACAGAGACACACGAAGCTCACCACTGCTCATAAAAAATTTACACCACAGCCATAAACCTAATACACGGGAATGTTCAACCAAACAAGCCCACACCAACACACCAAGCACAAGCACAAAGGTAATTATCCTGATCGAAGAGCGAATACATTTGTGCATTGAGTCAATAAAAGCATCTATCTACCTAATAGAGAGCAATTAAATAGCAATTTGTCCATGTTATACGGTATACAGTGAGGGGGACATATATGTCCACTCAAAACGTTCAACATTGCTTCTTGTGCAACCGAGCTATTATACCCCAACCTCTGTGTGTTGTTTGTTGTTTGGCCAATAAATACATTGACATGGCTTAAGTAAGACTAAATTAGCTTCGTTGGGGTACACATCGCGAGATGATAATTATGGACTATTTCGGGACTAACATGCGGTAGTGGGCATGGGAGGTATAACGAGATATGCTGAGAAGCGTTTGTCTGTGTGTGTCTATTAATATATGACCAATTAAATCAATCAATGGATCGATTTGGCCAAGTGGGCAAGGAGAGTGACTGATTTGATTGGTCTGTTCAGCAATGTTTGTTCTGTTTGCTCACTCTTGTTTGTTACTTTCCTCTTCTTAGACCTCATGTTCACTTATTATCAGTGGGAGGCGAATAATAATAAATTTTCCGCGAATCTATTTTTCATTCACTTTTGTTTCAATTCACGATCACGGTCACGTTTAGCTGTTGGTTGGCTTTTTCTTTCGTTTAGTTATTAGTTAGTTAGCTCGTTTGGCTTGTTTGGTTTGGTCTGATTGGCCAGATTCCACTGTTGTTGGTGTGTCCGCTCGATATTTCTTGTTGTTTTCTCTCCGTTTGGGGTCTTGTCTTATTAGTAATAAAGTAATTCTTTCATGTCTTTCTGCTCCCTCTCCCTCTCTCTCTCCCCTTGTCTCAAGTACATTTCTTGTTGGGTCTCTTTCCTCTTAATTAGTGAATGATCGTTGTTTGCTTCACTTGCTAGTTTGGTTGTTGTTGTTGTCGTTGCTTCACATGCTGATTGTTGATTGAAGGAATAATTACAATAATTAAGAAAATGGATAAATGAATAAATGGACAGATGATTGAATGAATGAGGATAGAGAGAAAGGGAAGATAGGGAAATAACCAGTTTGGGTTGTAGTTGTAGAGATAGTAGTATAGTAATACTGCTGACAGCATAACATGAATGCACTTAACGGACCACCAAATTTGCCCCTCATCTTGAATTTCGAAAACACTTTTCATTAATAAACACACACAGACAATTTGATATTAATGGTTCGAAAGCTCGGCTCGTAAACACTTTTCTTCTTTTTTGTTTGTTTGCATGAGCTTGCGAGCTATTAATAGATAAACGATTTAGATTACAAACTAGATGATACAATACATAAAAGATTCAATCGATGAACTTGTCCTTAACGCTCACTGAACTTTATTTCTCGTCTCGACCCCTACAATGAACCCAAAACAATTACTGAACTTTGTTATATAACATGTTATTAAAGTATGTGATAGTTTGTTGTAATTTAATTTTAGGGCTGGACAAACTTGTTTGCTTTTAATTTGGGAGACAATTTTCAGTAATTAGACTGACAAAATTGTAACATTGAAAAGAAAACAAAAGTACAAACCAATTTCAGTTCTGTGATATTATGATTTATCTACAAAATATAAATAATTTGCACAAATGTTACCAATGGCAATAAATAAGTAATAATTGGTTAATCGATTGGATTTATATTGGAGTCATTATGACATTTCTCTTGAAAAGTTATTATTAATGCTCTCTTCACTCACGTACAGTCACACAGTCACACACTTGAATAGGTTTCTTCCATTTTGAAAATATTCCAAAAGTGGATGAAAGTTTGCCAAGAGTGTGGAGTGGACAAGTTGCAATACATACAATTCAGAATATTAATTGCACTTTGCAATTGATGATGGCGAAATGTGTGGTGATTCCAAGAAATGCCCAGACAAATAGTCACAAAGCGCATTTCACATTGAATCACAAACAAAACAAACCGGAAATGCTTTCAGTCGATTGATGCAATTGCCGATCAATAATTAAAGGTTCAAAAGGTCAATTCGAAACTGTCCTTTTATCAAGTTTATAGTTGAATTCTATCTTTCTTGTTATTTACCGTAAATATCGACTAATTTATCGAAATTATTCCATTAAAGTTTTGTTATTATACCAATTTTAGAAATAACTCAAATTGTAATGAATTCTAATATAACGAAGAAGAAGTTTAGAGGAATTTTTTGTTCGTCTCTGTACTCCGTCTCTTTTGGGGTGTTTTATGTCTTTAACTTGAAAAGGATTTTCCAAAACAATTCCACAATGCAAAAAATTGTGCTGAATTTACCAAAGTTTTAAGTAGTAATTCAACACTAACGAATGAGTACAATTTAATGATACATTTGCATTTGTGGTTAAGTTTTTTTTATTGTCCCGAATTTAACTATCAGATAAATTCCGCATTCTAGTTATATATAATTACTACCGAAAATGCACAGAAGAAAGTAGAAAATAAAATAAATGCCTCAAATTTAGCCTCGGAATTAACGAAAAACTCGGTATTTAAGAAACTATTAAGGAAAGAAAGAGATTTAGTAAGGAACGAAAATCAATAAAAATCACGAATGTTTCTTAAAACCCTTAGTTTGTAACTAAGATAATAAATTTATATTCAATTTTTTTGTTGCTTAATTTTGATTGATTATTCAATCCATAAATGACATTACCGCACGTCATTTCCGTCGATAGTAAAAAAGCAAATAATAATATTCTAAGTAGAAAGTTTGAGATTGAAAAGTTTGAGGCAAGTCAGCTTGAAAACACCTGAATTGTGTATTCACGAATTTGCTTTATTCTTTATTCTCCTTTTCTTATTACTCGGTAATCTTAATTAATGAATATTCAGTGTTCTCTAATTAACTTTGGTTTGAGCATTAGCATTTGAGCAGTAGTGCACTTTGTCTCTTATTCTTATTCTTCTTTTCTTTCACCTCGAGAGAACTTTTCATAAATTACGTTTCGCTCAAAATGCATTAATGAAATAAATTATTTATCTGTTTTGTGTGTTTGTGTGCTTCACTGGTGGCGAGTTGAGCAAATTAAATTATTCCCAATTCGGTGGGTTTTTGATGTTTTTTGTTGAATTAATTCCTAACTACCTAAGCTAGGCTTTTTGCAGTGTAAACGTGTAGACCCGAAAGTGTAAATTGAAACAAAAAGGAAAAACTGTTTTAGCATTTAATGAAATTTAAAAATTTTCCTCTTTATTAATTATTTATAATGTCAATTATAACTGGCTGATTAGGTGTGGGCAGAAATTATCAACAGCGGTAAGTACATTTGCATGTTCGTATTTAATGCACTAATTTAACCCTTTCTGTCTTCTCGGAATAAATTTAGTATTTTAAGCATTTTCTTGTGTTTTAAAGCTCCTATACCATACATGTAATGATGATACAAAGTCGGAGCGAGTTGAACTTGTGAATTATAATATTTCTCTATGAATTTTTGTTATGAAAATTCAATGCTTTGACGCTAAGCCATCACTATAGTTGGCTTGTTTGCTCCGACAACTATTTCCAGTTATTATTTTGTGTTCTTACGAATGTGGTAGAGATTGAATAAGCTTTCCGTTAAAAGATAAAATCAATTTTTTCTTGTGTGTAATATTCTCGCATTACTAGTAGCACAAGGTATAAAACTTTAAGTACATAGAGAAAAATGTTATTTTTACCAAAATTGCAAGAAAATTGCAAAGTTTAGACGAAAGACTTTAACTTTGGTTTTGGTCTGGTTGGTTGATTGCTTTCAGAGACTGAATGAGTGGAAATTGGTGAAGTCTCGAGTGTACTGGTGAACACAACACTCTCAAACTTGTGGTAAAAACTAATTTTAACCGAGTTCATCATTTTTACCGCCCATACAACTTTGTACAACTGTGCTGAGAATACGGCAAAGTGCGCTCATACACTCAAAATTATACATATTATAAGTTTGGGATTATTTTTGCTGTTTGCGGTTGTGGTTTTACAAAGCTGACAAACATTACTTTTGGATGATTTTCTTAAAGTACAGGATGGTTACTAATGTATTCTGGTTAATTAAATTAGATTAGATTATTTATTAATAAATTTATATATCCTAATTTATTATAAAAATGCAATAATAATAATAATACAATTTGTGTTTGTCATTAATATTTAATATAATGCAAGTCAAATTCGATAAATGCATCCATTTGTCTTAATATAATAATGTTTTGGGGACTGAATTTGGCTTGAAGGTAGATGTTTTCTCTTAAGTGATCGAGTAAAGAAGCATAGTAGTACAATGGTAAAATATGATTTTGCTAGAAAGATTTATGAAAAGTTATCTGATAATTTTGGAATTTTTTCTTTCGACAGAATACAGAACAGTCAAAGTGAAATTATCGAGATTTATTTATGTTTTGTGCATCAAACTGTGATGCATTTCATATTGCAGTACTGCAACTCGTTTGGATCAATTAATTTGACTTTGATTTATTATTATCGAATTAGGCAATACAAAGTTTTCTGGGGGAAATGAGATGCAACTTCTTTTCTGGGGCATGCCCACAATTTCCAAGATAATTTGTAATGAATTTTCATGAATCTTCCCGAGAGTAGAGATTTGGAGAAAAGTCAACTTTGCAAAATGATTATTCAGTTTGTAGCAAAGAAGATAAAAAATTGTTTTCATGCGAATCAGTGTGTTTAGTGTTTAGGTCAGTCGAGAGACAGTGGAAATGGCGTAATGACAGAACGACGTGTGTTTCATCGCTCATTCCAAGCGAGTACACCCACTCTGGCATTCATTGGGCAGAAATGCATCTCGAAATGTGCAACACACAAATTTGTGTGCCCCCTCTTTGCATTGCATTAGTAGTGGCCGAATGAGTTTAAATCGAGTCGAAAGTTACCGAGTGGCGAATAACCAGAATGAAATGGCCAAAGCACGAGCAAAAGGACGAATTGGCCCGGCACCCTTCATCATCAATCACGGTCGACCAGCCATAAACGAGTTTCACCAAATTTACCAAGCACTTTGGGTTGAGTGTGTGTGTATGTGCAAGCTTGGTTATATCCCGAGCCCAAGTTCCCAAAACTTAAGCAGACCGTTACCCAAAATCTGTTAAACTGCTTACTACTCCCTCAAGTACTTTATTCCCTTTCGAAAATACACTTCGACATCGACTGCAAACACACAGACACACACAGACAGACAGACCAAATTGAGGACAGCAGTAGAGAATATTTTCAATTTCAATTACATTTCTTGTGCTTGTGCAGATGCTTGTTGACCCGAGTCGGGGATTGCGCCAATCTTGTTTGATTTCTCCTCTCAAACATCTCAATAGAGTGAACCAACCAAATAAGCTCAAAGATACACCCGCGGAGAGTTCATGGAGGGATTGGGGACACGCAGCGAAAAGAAAGAGAAATATAAATTTTGAATTTCAATTTATTAAATATAAAAATAGAAATATGTGAAAGTCTGAATTGAATTGGCAAGAATGCTTACAAGAATTGGAGTGCATTTCGAAATAAGGACATTTCATGGATTTACACTATAAATGTTTTAATAAACAAACACGAAAGAATAAAAATATACGAAAATAGCTTCAGATTTTTAAAAAGATTCAAAAACATTTTAATCATGTCGTCATGTCGTTCAACTTTGAAAATTTCTTAGCATTGAAAATTATTGCAACATCGCGACAAATTATTTTGAAATTGCAATTTAATTTTGATTTTCAAAACTAAATTACTATCAACACACTTTAATTTCATTTTATCAAAATAGAGCAATACAACCAAATTTCCATAAATTTAAATTTACAAAATTATAAATTCATGTTCCTGTGCCCATTATTATAATGCTCGAATAATTTCCAAATTAAACAAATTACGATTCAAAATATAAATTATTCATAACTTTTTGGGCCGAGGAAATATTTTAGTTTCTGAAATTGTGTTAAGTTGAGTTGAGATAAAACAAACTTTAATTTCTACAATATATTTTCATTTTTCCAATTGAGTGATTTTTCTCAATTCTGGGACCAATGTTTATTTATGGTATTACATTTTGTGCTCAAATATAGAAAATGACAATTTTGTCTATTTTCCCTGTCTGGTGTTTTGTGTTTGAGTCGACCAAAGTTATATAAAAAGTTGTTGGTTTGCTTCAATGGTTTGTGTGTCTGTTGGCTTTGTGGTTTGTATGTCTCAAAAGTTTTGTATGTTTGAATCGTTGAAAGTAAACATTATGATTATTGTTGCATTGCTTATGAGCTTGTCATTCTCTGTCCACATGTTCATTGAGCAGTACTGGCACAAAAGCCACAACTTTGCATATCACTACTCTCGTTATATACCCATAGTTGTATACTTTTTATGATTGCTATTATTATGAGCTTCCAGTGGCCATGAATTTTCCACTATCAGCGCCAGTTTTGTGTTCCGCAGTGAATGTACGACTGCATTGCTCTGGAACACCAGTTCTACACCACACAATAATCACTAAGCCAAATGTGTCTGTATGTGATATGGCCATTTGTCTGTGAGAAATATAAAGCGTGACTATACATACTACACTGCTTGCTGAGTGTGGTCTAATGTCACCAGAATTAGTCAGTGCTACATTGCCAAGTATGCTAATTTTAACTTTATATCATTCTATATATATTCATCATCGTACAGTGTGCTGGTTGTGTAACCAGTCTGGTTACTTTTGATATGTATCCAAGCGTCACTCAGCACCAGTATACCGAGTGCAAGTTTGTACATTACCAGCTTCACCAGCTGAGTAATATACCAATGCATAGAGTTGTACGTTCACATTCTGTCTGGCCATGTTCTGCCATTGGCTTTGAATTCCAAATGAAGCTTGACTGAGTGAACTCATTGACTGAGTGACTGCCTCTGTGCACACACACTACATTACACATAACTTTTTATATCCGTTCCGGACACTAAAAAGGCAACAAGGCCGACTCTCGGGGAGCTGCAAATAGACCATATTCGACATTAGTCTTGCCAACAGAGAGCCTCACCAGAAAACATTAGTCCCGAACAATGCTCGCCAATAGATTCTATGTCCCTGCTCATTGCACCCCTTTCTATTGTGTGTCTCACTGTGTTTGTGTCATTATTCGTATACATGAGTTCGAAATTTAGTTACATAAATTTTTAATTGTCATGAATGAATTGTTCTACTCAACTGGACCCTAGCACCAGCACAGCAGCATATTGCACCAATGCCGGCTTGGGCTAGTATATGACTCGACTTGTCCGCAATAATGGACATGAATACGTAATGCGTGTGCCAGGCCAACGAAACAATAAAACCATATGACCGAGTGCATAGGCGAAACAATTCGCGAACAGCAAAGCAGCAGATTTTATCATCTTCTTCTTTGGCCCATTGTAACGAACGCATAATTTGTGACCGACATATTGCCAACTACGACGGCCAAATTATTATTCCTGTCAGATTGTCCCACTGGTTCCTAATGGTCAATATATTCGCTATTCTTTCTATATTGATTAGTACGAGAATATATTTCATGTGTTTTATTTTTTTTACTATTTTTGGGTACTTTAGGTCATGAATTCATTCATGAAAAATTATTACGATATTTTCTGTGCTGATTATATTGGTCCACTGGGAGGGACATTGAGATGTTCCGCCACTTTGTTTGTTTCTAATGTGTTTGATTTAATGTTCAATTTGTTGGACGCTAATGTGTGCAAGATGTTCCTGTCATAAATAATCAACATTATAAGGTAACATAAATATATTTGCCGATAATTTGTTTGATTTGTCGATCACTTCATTTGGAATATATTGAATATTGTCATGAAATATTCAACACATTAAAGCCAACACACAGGTATGTCGAGTCAATTTGTGTCGGTCAAGTTATTTATCATTTGGAGTGCGTCACTAATGGGTTTACTCTTTGCTTTAAGTGTCTTTCTGTTTGCTTTTGGCTTGATTTGTTCTTTCTCTCTCCTCTTTCACTTGGTTTCCCTTGGTAATGTCGGGTCTGTGTGTATGTACTTGCACCTTGGATTCGTTTTCTCTCCCCTGATTCGTTATTATCTGGTAATCTTGATAAATAATTTATAATATAATTTTCTGCCAAAGCATAGCAAACCAACCATCAAACCCAGGCGCCCACATGTATAATACATTGGCACAGACACAGACACACAGACACTCACAGTTGGACTTGTCCGTGTTGATTGAGCACTGCGAACCGACACCGACAAATACCAATGCAACACACAAGCACACACTGTCTTTGGTGTGTGTGATTTATTCGGTGATTGGCTTAAGCACACTGTTGGTTGGCCAATGTGACTGGACGAGGTACAAAGAAGACTGGTCAACCACAAATTGGTTTGCCAATAAATAATGGAATCTTTCTCTCTTTCGCTCTCTCAGTAAAGTCCATTCTGACAGTGGGACATTGTCAAATATAATTAGCATTTTGTAATTGTATTTTGCTATTCTTGGGTGACTTTCCGGTATTTACAAGTATATTTCGTGTGTTCACATTCTTGCACTAAACTTTGGTAATTAACTTAGGCAAGCTAACAAAAGGGGCCATTCCCGAAATAGTCAATTTATACAAAATAAATTCAATTCTCAGAAAATTCTCAGATTTGTGAGTGTGCTCAACTTTTCTCGCATTAAGACAGAATTACTGTTAATTCTGTCTTCTGTATTTTTCTGTTTCATTTAGTCGTTAGTAATTTTTGAGCACATTTCAACATAAATAATACGTCAGTTGAAACAATAATTTACAATTTGTATTAATTTATTTATAGATTATATATTCCGAAATCATTTAATCTTTAAAATATTGAGCAATTTATTATATATTTTTAGAATATGTGACACATTATTGCGTTTGTTTGAGAATAATAATTTATCTAAAATTAGGATAATTTACGTCGTCTACTATTTGGAAGTGTAATAACAATAACAACGACCGGAACTATAAAATCGAAAGTTGCAAAACAACATTCGATACATTCTCATTGCTGAAACTCAATCTCAATGTCCTTTTTTTGTGCGTTCAATGGAAAAACTAATCGAAAAATCATTGTCAGTAGATCCAAAATAGAATATAAGAGAATACTGTTTTGGTGATCACTTGAAATGGACACTCATAGGCGGAGGACTTCACTGCACAGTTCGAGTGATGGACGCGCGCGGGCACTGATCGAATAACAAACAAATGCATGTGCACATTTAAATTTCAAATCAATATACAAACACAAATCACTTTTGTATATATCACAAATCCATTTTCAGACTTGCAAATATATACAAAATATAGAAGCGAATTTCAATGCAGACAATCCCAAATGCATCATCATTTAGGATGTCATCAAATAGAGACTTTGATGTATGCGAACATTGTTTTCGAATACATTTCAGTGATCAGTGATTCAGAATGTAAGACAAACTTTATTTAGTTGTGCAACAATGATAATGTTGTCGTAAATAATATTGAATATAAAGTATTGATAGGAAAATTTGAATAAATTATAAAAATTCATGATCACATAATATTACAAGGTGGATTTTGTGGCTCACCCTGTGTTGTCGAATTTTCCAAATTAGTATAAGGTAATAAAATTTTATTATATTGCTGCAATCGAGACAATGTTAAAACTTTAACATTTGTTGTTATTATTGCCAAATGAAGAACTCTTAAGTCCGAGACAAAAAATATTCCATAAATTTTCCCAATTCACTGAGGGCAATAAGAGTCTCGTATGAAACGAGTAAAAAAGTGTGTGTACAAATGTAAAATTAACTATTTTGTTGTTGTCCAGTGAGTGTAGAACTTTGTATCAAAAATACCAGACACAACCCACACACTTCCACATTGTAGACATTGAGAGAACCGGTGATGTAGCCAGAACCCAAGTGTGGATTCAACAGCCAACAAAGTGTTCCTTCACGGCTATTTGAACATCACAGTCACATACATCCAATGCCAAGTGATGATCAATTTGAGTGAAATTACGGTCAAGTCCATTGTGCAGTCTGTGTAAATGTAGGGCACTAATGAAAAGTATTCCCGTTATTATTATTATTTTATTTTATCTTTATTCGGCCAATGTTTCATGTTGATTAGTCTAGAGTTGATGTTGCAGAAAATTACTGCTCTCTCCCACTCTCTGTGCACATACACACACACATTCACTCAAGTACATCACTTATTCCACTCTATCGTTGTCAGTGCTTTCCACGAATTGGCCTGAGCTAATCATAAACAACGTGATAATTTTATAAATTAAAATCTCAATGATTTAATTTCTTTTTTCTCTTCTTCTTTTTGGTGAGTAAGTGAATAGTGCCCAAGAGTGCGATTCGAGTTCTACAGAATCTAAAAATATATATGTCTCACTGAGCACATATATTCATTACACTCAGCATAGTAGTAAAGCATCTTATTTTGACTAAAGCGATCTTTCCGAGAAATGGATACACTTGACTTGGTATGACAAGTGAGAGTGAGACTACTGCACCACTGCACTACTTTACTCCTGCTTGGTTGTAGGCGTTGGTTGGTTGGTTTGATTTGTTGCTGTGCATTTTGCTTTTTTCACTTCAGACAAAGTCTGTCGTTTTGATTGTCGTGAAGACGAAGCAAAAAGAAGCAAAAGTTGACTCATTTTAATCTGCAAGTGAACACAGCAGATAGACAATTGGCCAAGTGTGTGTTTGGTTGTGTTGTACAAGTGCAGTGGAGTGATGTCGTGTCGGTGGCACCGTTTGAAGGAGTTGCCGGCGCAAGTGAGGTACTTGGTAGTTATGCTGGTGGTGTAGTTGTCTTGCTCTTGCTCGAGTTTGACATACTCAAGTGAGTCTCGTCCAATTGGCCTGCCACTGTTTGACATTGTAACGACTTTCGGTGTGGGACATTTACATTACAGTTCTTTCACTGTGGTATTGGCTAATTTATGAACATTCATTGTTTTCTTGTTCTTGTTCTTCATCTTTTCGTGTCGTCGTGTTTAGTTTCTTTTCGTCTCGATCATTTAATGTCACTTTCCCTCATTACGCTCATCTTCATTTTATTCTACTTCATTCTGATCGAGTAGAAATATTCATTCGACTAATTATAACGCACTCACACCCATAGTCCCACTTCACTATTTGAGCATTTATCCAAGCACTAATCCACTAGTCATTAGCGGAATGCATGAGTTCAGTTTAGTAGTTCGCCAGTTGATTCGAGTGCAGAGTAATGTGTCTGTTTGAATAATTATTTTGCTCTTCGTTTGTTGTTTTGTCTCACACACTGCATAAATGTGTTTGATTAATTAACATATGCACACACATGCACACCATTAATGCAAATACGGCTTTGCTCTACTCTACTCAAGGCTTGGGTGTTTACTAATTTCTAAGATTTAGTTTCATTATTTCTTTGACTCACAGAATATAATTATTAGTAAAATTAAAATATTCAACAATTAAATACAAATTATTATTTGAATAAAATAGTTTCAATGTTTCTATTTGAGATTATCAACTAATTAATTGGATTACACTCTCTATATTTTCACAATTCAATTACAAAACTTTTCCCTAATTAATCTCTCTTTTCGAGACTAATTTGGTCTATATTTTTGCTTCACAGGAATCATCTGCAGGATTTGCATCGATTTATTCTTCCATTCTGCTGCTGATTTGGCTGAATAATCACTCGATTAATTAACAACAACAACTAAATTCGCTTCATTTTACCGAGAAAAGTGTTTCGAAAACAAAACAAAAAACTTGAATGAATGAACGAGCCTGAATTGATTGTCAACAACAAAGTTGTATGTTTCGTCATCCACTCGCGCCTCAAAAGCAACATAACCTCTTCAAACAAAAGTGGTCTTTGTGTCTGTATGTTTGTGTTTTTGTTTGTTTGTTGAGAATTGAGTCGGCAAAGTTATTTTGAAAGCCTAAAGTTGAACTGATCAGTTGTTTGTTTGATCACACCACTCAAAGTATTGCCGTCACTTTGTTACTCGCTATCAAAAACTCTGTTCACTGTGACAGTTGTGATCATCACTTATCAATACAGTTTTGATTGTGTAATCAATTGAAATTTATTTAGGCTCAAGCGTAAAGGCACATTCGCATCGTGACACACTGATACTATTCATGAAGTAATACCAATTTTGGTCATTTCAATTTGAAAGTACATGAACGTAAAGCGATAACGAAAATTTAAACTCAATTTCATATATTTTTCTTATTAAAAGTATTTATTTAAAACCCCGCAAATTTTCCCCAACACAACTCAAACCGAAAGCAATCAATAATCACATCATTTGTTTTCTAATTTTAACCACAATCGCAAGTAACGAAAGTACAAATATAATATAATATAAATTCTGTCATCGATCATATTATTACTCGAAATTTTCCGATGTCATAAAGTCACCACACCAACAACAATTTCAAATACTAAACTAACAAACATTTGAAAATATTTATACTTTCCAGTATTATTTGTTTGTTAAAACAAATAAAACATCAATTATATTTTCTCTCACTGTGATTTATTTTGCTGCTCTTTGTTGAATCAATCGAAAAGAAGGGAAAATTTCAATTTTGAGTACAACTTTGTAACATAAAATCAAAATATTTGTAATTCCAGCACATTTCGTAATTGCTCGATGATTTAAGACGCATCAATTTGCACTTCTTCTTTTTCATCACTCCGTAAATGAACTAAATGTTCATCTTCATTTGGAGTGTCGCAAATTCGGCACACCCCTGAGAGTATTCGTTCATTCATTCATTCGTACAGTCGACACAGTCTACAAATACATACGAAAATAGTCGTCATCAAACAGTGAGACCAACAACAGCAGAAGCAGTTGACTAACCAACCGACCAACTATTTTTCGACGTACATTTTTGTCAACTTTCGTAGCACGTAACTCACGCTCACGTTTGGCGCTAAGCGTGGTTTCCCTCCAGTGTATGTTTCCACACACCAAAACACACACTCAGTCATACATTCAGTCATTTCGAAGTTGATTCGAACATCTGCAACTAAACAAGCAAAAGACAGCTCTCGAGCACATCGCCATCACAAGGATATTCGTCGCTTTATCTCACACACTCGAACACTGCATCGTGGTGATCAGCATCAACAACAGCATCATCATGAGCAACACGTCAAGATAGACTCTAGAACTGCCTCATTCGGTGATATTGTGTCCTGGTTGTGGTTGTGGTGTGTTGCTGGCTTTGTTGTTGTTGTTTTGATGCATTGCGGCTTGCTTGTTTTGTGGGTGAATTGAGCCGAATGCGCTAGATGATATTTTCCCGTGAATATACGCGCAAAGATATCCTCCTCTGAATGTGTCGGTTGTTGTCACTAAATGTGCTGCACCATTTTGCCACAGTTATATCACACGAATGAAAGTTTTCCTCATCATCAGTAAGATCATCTGTGTTGTGTTTGTTGTGTGAAACAGTCCCCAAACGTGTACATTGTAAATCGATTGTTTTATGACCAACCAACCAACAAGTAACAATTAAATTGTTGTTGTTTCGGGCAACAGTCAGCAAAAGAAAAACCCAACCTAAAAAAGTCCTGTCATCTACACGATCAATGGTAACGTGAGTAGTGATAATGTTTTCTTATTATCGGCGAATCGCATCAATTTCACACTAAAGTGGCCTAATAATTCACGATTGAGACATATCTTGATCGTGTTCACGTGAAATTAGTTTTATAAAACGCAGAAAGGACACATTTTAAAATATATATTTTAATTCCTCTAAAATTCACATTTAAATTAAAATATATTTCCACCGAATTCTGTCAAGTTATGTTTGAATTCAAAATTCTTAGACACTGTTCACTTCTTAGCAACTCGAGTTTCTGAACCAAAATGTACTTTTCGTACTATCAAATTTAATTTCGCGAATAAATTGTATTAAAAGTTTTTTTTGCAATTTTAATTTGATTTTAATTTTTTCTAAACTCTACTTTTGCTAATGGACAAACTTGCAACTCTTTTAGTGTATAAACCAGTTTGAGCGGAGTTGAGACTTTAAATTATTTTGTCACAAAGAGTGAATGTCAAAATGTTTAAAATGTTTATTCTTTTTATCTGTGCACAAGCAAAAAGAATATTCGCTGAGCAGTGAGTGAAATGAATAAAAGTTAATATCGTCACTTTGTGTTGTTTTTGGTGAACTCAACTCGCTAATTTAGTGTTCCATTTGCACTTTGTCTTTTCTTTGTTTTTATCTCGTTGTCTACCTCATTTCCAGTGTGCCTCATCATTTTGCGTTACATTTGTCGCTTGCTCGTTCATTCGATACTTTTTTGCTATTTCTTCTCCATCCTCCTCTTCTGCCACCACTGCCAAGTTGTCTGGCAGGATTGGTTGAGTTCACGTTCTTTACGGGGTAGTGCCACTTCTCTGTCCCTTGTTTCGTCCTCAAATTAATGCAAATTACATTATTAGACAGTAATTGTAATTGCAATTGTATTCCACTTTAAAGCTTCGCTACACTTTCGGCTCTATTCTTTGTTTCTGTCGTTGTCGTCGTCGCCGTTTGGCTTGTTTTGGTTGCCATTTCGGCTTCACTCTTCGGTCTAGACCCTCTCTTTGGAGTGAATTTTGTTTGCGCTTCGTTTATTGCCAATATATGTTCGACTTCTTCTTCTTTTTATTTCTTTTCCTATCCGTACAGTCTTTCTCTTGTTTTTGGTCTATTTTTTGTCATTAGTTTTCAAAATAATGAAATAAACTTTGTACTACTATGCTACATTATGTGTTTGTACCGAGTGCGTATCTCCATTACCGGTGCACACAGTACATAGTTCTCAGTGGGCTTGTAAAATAGGCATGTTTATGTTTAGTTGGTCTGGTTATATCTGCCTGGGTGCAAACAGCTTAGTCCAACATAACAACAACAACAACAACAACAGCGAATTAGATTGTGTGGCAAATTAATGCCCATTCTACAAACTCCATTGCAATTCCATGAATTGAAATTCTCTTTTAAATCTCTGAATTTTAAAATCTTAATCTACATTTAAATTATCTTTTCAGTAGTAAATCTATAAATATTTTCCAGCCTTTTTGTTGTTCCACGCATTTCTTTACCGAATTTAATGATTGCCATTATCGTTATTTCTAAATATAACCTTCAATATCCTTAATTCCCATTTTGTCCATTAAAGGTTCGTTGTGCAACATAATGAGACATTACGATATTAAATGCACGTTTTCCTTTCCTTAAATTAAACCTCTCTCTCTCTCCCCCCCCTCTCTCTCTCTCTCTCTCCCTCTCTCCCCCCCCCTCCCCCCTTTTTTTTTTTTTTTTTTTTTTTTTTTTTTCTCTCTCTCTCTCTCTCTCTCTCTCTCTCTCTCTCTCCTTTTTTTTTTTTTTTTTTTTTTTTTTTTCTCTCTCTCTCTCTCTCTCTCTCTCTCTCTCTCTCTCTCTCTCTCTCTCTCTCTCTCTCTCTCTCTCTCTCTCTCTCTCTCTCTCTCTCTCTCTCTCTCTCTCTTAATGAGCATATGGAAGAAATATATGGAAGGTAACTTTCAATATATTAAAATTTGTATTTTTCATGTTTCAATGAACTTAAAAATATTTTAATAACCTTTCCCTTCCCATATTTGATTATGTGTGCGCTGGGATGAGCTTTTTGTGTGTGTGTTTGCTTTGATAAATATTTAATAAAATAATTTAATCAAACGAGGAATTGTGATGGTAAGGATGGTGGATAAGATGGCAGAGGAACGAAATTAGGGATTGAGGGAAGGTTTGTTTTTATAAGAAAATCACCAAATGTCCCTAATGTTTCGTGAGAGGAATTTAGAAAGTTCGAGTTTGAGGGAAAGATGCGTTGGAGGTTGTTAATTTATGAGATTGGGTAGATGTTTTTGGTCTTGGATTCTAAGATGCGAAACTTTACTTTTTACACCTTTGCAATTTAGGCACTCAAACCAACATGATCCAGTCAACTTACACTTCTTTGACCATTTCGTAATAACAGAAAATGGGCTAAATCTAAATGTGATAAAATCGGTATTATGATTAATTGACCAATTAACTTCATTTGTCAATGATAATTTCAATTGACAATTTATCTTTCTTCAATTCTAGTCCTCGAATTTAATCAATATCAATTGACTGCGTTGGAAAATATGTTCAACTTGGCTGAAATAAGTTCTTCTTCAATATGAATATTTCTTTTCTTTCTATTTTATTATTAACGCAAAATAAATTAAATTTTCTTTTTGAGTCCTTTTGAGATTATTATTAAACTGATTTTTTTTGCCCACACACACACACGCAATCGATAAGTCGACAGCAACTCGTCAACAGGCCTATAGTCCGCGCCATAAAGATAGGGACAAGCGAATATTTTGAATATCTCCTAGAGTTCTCGGTTTTAAATTCTAATTATTTTATATGTTATAGCCTAGGTATCCCTTGTTATTATCCAGTACATATCTGCTTATCTTATCTTTAATCTATCGAGATAAAAAATATTTTGTCAAAAAAATCAATTTTGCCTGGCGCCATAAATATAGAGACAAAGGTCAAAACTCTATGAATTTTGGATTTTTATTGATCCAAATCATTTCTAATAATAAATAACAATAATTTAAACGATTTACAACAATTTTTCTTGCGGAAATTGCACCTTAAAAAAATAATTAAGGCAATTTTTAAATTTTGACTTATTTTGGCCAACTTTTCTTTTCAAGATTTTCTTAAAACACATTTTTATCTTAAATAATTTTTTTGCCCCTTTTAATTGTTAGTTAAATTAGTTAAATTAACATATTTCATTATTCTAAATCCTTTAAAGTTGAAAACGATATCAATTTAGAAGAAAATATGATTTGAGAATTGTAAAATCAATGAAAATCGCCAATTTTAATGTTAGTTTGTAAAATTGTTTTCTAAATTTATCTAGCTATGTTCCACTCGGTTATTTTGTAGTATTAACTTGAAAATGGCTTCTAGGAAATATTAGAATTTATTTTGGTCAATAAAAAAACAAAATTCATAGAGTTTTGACCTTTGTCCCTATATTTATGGCGCCAGGCAAAATTGACTTTTTTGACAAAATATTTTTTGTTTTGATAGATTAAAGATAAGATAAGCAGATATGTACTGGATAATATCAAGGGATACCTAAGCTATAACATATAAAATAATTAAAATTTAAAACCGAGAACTCTAGGAGATATTCAAAATATTCGCTTGTCCCTATCTTTATGGCGCGGACTGTATAGTCAAATTAAGTTTTCACTCAAAATTAATAAGCACAAAAATATTTCTCTCGAATTTCGTCTTTCTTTTTTCGCTTAACTCGAACTGTTTTGCATACTGTACGATCTATATATTAAAATTAGATTAAAATTCAATTTAACCAAATTTCCATTGTTGAGTATATCTGACGCGGCGAAAATAATTCTTGGGGAAAATGAGCAAAAAGAAAAATGATTATTTCTACATTAATATTTTATATATTATTCTTCGATAATAAAATAAAGAGTGCCAATAGTGTACAATAGTTGACGACTGTGTGTGTGTACGTACTTCCAAATCACCACCATCACAAATCCATTAATAAATGACGTAATAAAATATAATAAAATATAATAAGAAATGTTGCATTAAAATTGATTTCTGACACATTTCACACGGTAATGGTGCTGTTGTGTTGGCCATAGCCCGAGAAATCATTATTAGTGCAACAGTGATAATAAATAAGTAAAAGTAAATCATTTTATGTGGCTCAAAGTGTATTATGTAATAAATAAATCAAAAATGGTGCGCCTACATGACATTTAAATCGCCATTTGGGTTATTGTTAGTGTGTGTAGTTATATCGACTAGCCAAATGCTGTGCTTGTACACGGACAAACACATTTCAAACATTTGATTATTAAGATTATTATTAATATTATTCGTACAAACAAAGTCTAGACTTTGACCGATTTTTGACAAAGCATGAGATTATACGAGACTGTATTGAAGGGTGGACTTTGGAAAAGGAATTAGTATTCAACTATACATTTGGTTAATTTAAAATTTTATATAAATAGAATTGGTTTTTCGTCTCTTTTTTGTACATTTTATTCTATTTATCCTCCACAACAACATTTTGCATTATTTGCAAAATTTGTTCATCTCATATCGCAAAGTTGATTTGAAAGACGAGCCCAAAAGTTGAGCGAGAGACAAAAATTGAAATTGGCCCCAATTGGTAGAGACTTTTATTATTATTATTACATTATATTTGCAATATATATCGAGCCCTAAATGGAAATGCACCGAAGGGAAATGTGTGGAGCAGAATTTGAGGAAAAAAATTGATGATTTGACAGAATTACGATGTGCAGACAAACACAAATACGTGTGTGTGCAGAGACAGTATAGCTCAATGGAGTCTAGTGACGTTCGACGGTGTCTGTATAAAGTGAATTTGGGCCGATTGAAAACAAATAAAGTGGTTTCGTTGCTCAACTTGGGTTTTGTTGCAAAATAATATATAAAATAATATGGATTATTATGCGATATGCGAGCGGCATTCTGTCGACAAAGACTAAAACTTATAAGCGACTTTAAATAGATGTCGCCACTTGGGTTTAATTCAAACGCTTTTTACCAACCTGTTGAGAATGGCACTCGTGTTTGTCGATTGCTGTTCTCAAAATTTAATAGATTTTTAAATCACAAATTTTTATTTAAAGACCGAATTTATTTAACGATTATTAGCACGATCATATATCTTGAGAGATTTTAATATATCTTTGGATTGTAAATCCATCTTAAAAGCGAGGAATTATTAATGATTTTACTTAAATTGGTGCATGTACAAATTATGGTTTGCACTCCGAAATGTGCTAAAATAATTTAAAGTTACAATTTATATTCGACATATTATATGTGTGGAATAATATTAAAATATGTGTGCATACTGTTACAGTTGAATGTATAAAAGTAGGGTACTGGGTTATATACATAGGAATTTCGGTGTAAAGTATTGATGGGAAATGGTGGAATTTTCTGGTGTCGAACGTGAATCGATATGTTTTGTGTGGGTCGAATCGAAGGAGAGAGTGAAGCTAGAGTGAGAGAAAGAAATTGAAAATTTTAAAAGTTTATATCAAAAGGCAATGTGAGTGAGTGTGGCCATGGCGCCAATCGAACCGTATCGAAAGTATAGAATGGACCAAGTTGAATTGGAAAGCATGCAAGCGAAACCATTCAATAATTGATTGATGATTGGACTAAATGGGATGCGTTCGACAAGGCGCCACAACGGCCGGCGTCCAACACACCATCTCACCGAACACTATTTTACACTTTCCATTCCGTTCCTTATCAAACATTATTATCACACTCACATACTATGCACTGTGTGCATCATAGAGATGAGTTGTGATGGGCGCCGGAATTCAAGAATTTTTCTTTCTTTTTCAACAAAAAAGACATAGATAACAAATATATAGTCGATTCAATTCCATTATTACTTGCTGACTTACAGAGTGGGCCTTTATTATGATAGAAAAAGTATCAATTCTTTTGTTAATAATTAACTTTATATTTATTTAAAGAATTCAAAAATTTCCAAGCAGCCAAAAATGAAATTAATAATTTTATTTAATAATGGAAAATATTTTGGTAAATTGTGTTGATTGGTTAGAATAAATTATTTAAAGTGAGCACAAAAAAATATTCAAATTTAATTCGTTAAAGTTTTTTTTGTGCTTTTTCGTTGTTTTGTAATTTAGACGAAAGCTTTAAACTTTAAACTTTTGGTGAGAATATGTTTTCATGTTCAATTTGGCTAAATTGGTCTATGGAGAGTTGAGTTGTGCAGTGCAGTAAATAACAACCAAATATGTGTCTATGTTTTGAAATAATTCAATTTCATGGCAACACTTTCACGCCAGAACCCAGATAAATTCACAAAGGCACCTTCTTCCTGGGCAACTAATCTAATCATCACCAACACTATCGCCACATCACCAAACAATTTCGAAATCATTGAATTGTGTATTGTATTTGATGTATTCCGAATGTGATATGATATGATCAGGACGATTGGACTCTGGAGAAAATAATAATAATTTAATTCCTGTTTGCTCGATTTAAATGTCAAACTGTGCTAAAGTTTACTAGGTCACAAAAGATTGAGTGACTCGGGACAGTGTTACGCCGGAAATTGGATTTTTTGTTCGACCATTCAACTCAGATGAGATTTACCTTTGATTGTGTTTTTGTTGTTGTTGTTTTTCGTCTTCAATTTGAGTTTTCAATGACAAATAAACCTATTTCTTGGAAATGGTCTATTTTATATATTTTCTTCTTATTGATATTGAAAATCAAATTTTCGCTTGATGAAGGAAATGGTTCGCCCTTGTGCGTATGTCAGCAGTCTGGTGTGTCTGTGTCTGTGTGTTTGCCCACTTAGATTAGGTTCGTTATAGAACGTGAATCTATTGCCGAACCGAATCTGTCTATGACACTCCATAAAGTGAGAAGTATTGAAAGAAAATTTGGCCCTGCATCTTGCATCCTCTCGTTCACTCAAACCGAGTGTGTCCTCTCTCACTTTCTCTCGTCTCACACAGTGTGCTATGGCTAAAAATTGAATTATCTTCAGTTGGCACATCAATGTGGGTAAGAAAATAGAGAGAAGGCGAAAGATGAAAGTATTGAGATATATGAGAATATTATTATTAATAGTAAAACTATCCGTACAACTGTAGGCAAAAAATGTAAAGAAGACGGAAGATGCGTGTAATTTAATAATAAACGACACGATGCTGCTTGTGCTGAGTGAAGCGACAGTGTTAGTGAGTGTGAGCCAGTGTGAGACCCCGAGACTCGAGTGAACACTGAAGAAGGCTTCATGTGACAATAACACGAATTCGCTGTCGTTGATTTTTGTGGCACTTCTTGGCACACGTCTTAAACGAGAGAGGGGTAGTTCACCATTACAGAGTGACCCGGTTATATCTTTTCTTTTTGCTCTCCATCACTAAATCACTCATCGCCTCATAAAAGAGGATCTATTCAGCCAACCGGTGCCAAAGTGTCTGTGTGTTGCTCTAAGGCACATTCATATTTTGCCGATCTGGTTCGTTTATTCACACACGCACACACGAACTGTTCAATGCTGTGCAGTAGGCTAAATATTTTGCAAACAGTCCACTGCATTCAACGGGATGCCAATTTGGACTTTGAACATGTTTGCCCGCACACAATTCGAATGCAAAGAATTATTTACCGTTGAAAAGATAACTTTGAATTTATAAACTTATTTTTGTATATATTCTAGCCAATTTAGGCCAGTCGGAAGTGATTCCTCTTACTGGTACGGAGAAGAAGTCAATTTGAAAATATTCCATACACCCAAAGGGGCTCAATTTGACTTTGGTTACGTTTGCTTACACACCAAACACAGAATAAACACACTCACAACGTTAGTTCAACTGCGTTTGACTTTAATATCTCAAGTGTTCAAGCGTCAAGCGTTTTTCACTTTTCTTTATTAATTCACCTAAAAAACTAGAAAATTTCCATTTCTTAGTTTCGTGAAACAGTTTTACTGAGGAATTTAATATTTTATTTATAGGAATTTTTCGTTAATCAAACTAGATTGTGGTTTGTTGTTTTTCTTAAAGTAAAATTCAATCTTTTAAATACTGAAACGTAGATTGTCGGATCAAACCTTCGATTCTAAATCACTCATGGAAGCTTTTAGATGCAAACTTAGGTAAAGTCTTTTAATGATTCATCCAAGGAAGTCTAGACTAGAAATATTTAAATTCAAATTCGCCGAAAACATTGAATCATGAAATAAAATCTTTATAAAATTCAGAAGTTCTTTTCAATTTCGAACCACATGAATTAGCCAAATTGAATTGAAGCATTTAAATTGAAAATTGCCCATAAAATTAAATCTAATTATCCAATTAATACAACACACACACTGAATTAATTAAAATAGACTAGTTTAACTAATAATACACATTAATTTTACCTTTTAAATACTGAAACAGCAAAATTAAATGGAATTATTTGCAAAAGTGAAATTGTTAAAATTTTCCATTTTGGAATTTTGTATGTATAAACTTTTACAGCCAAATAAATAAAATATATTTCGTGAAATAAAAGCTGTTAGGTTTAGAAGTAGGGCAGACACGTTTCAAGTTAGTTTATTGATTTGTTCATTTATATTTATTTGAATTCTAATTTTTAAATGGCTTATTTTAATAAATATAATTCAATTTAAAAAGGTAAATGACATTTGAAAAGGAAAGTTTTATATATTTATAAATATTTAATAACTTAACTTTAATTAACGATTAATGAATTAGCTCCTTCGTGGCAAACCACAAAATGGCAAACGATTGAATTTAAAGCATTCAAAGTTTGTTGGTCTAACTAATAAAATGGAAACGAATTAATAATGCGCGCACATCCACGGATCTTGTCCAATGCAGATCCAAATGTGCTAATCACCTTAATATCGGGTGCTATGGTTTGGATTGTGTTTTGTATTTGAATATTAAATTGTGTACATTTTTGTGGCTCAACGTGTCATTTGTGTTCCAAATGTGAATCCATTTCAAGGCACATCTATATTGCCTGTCTATTATCTCTTCTTTGGCACTTTGTTCCTTCACCAAGCTCACAATATAACTATACGCAACTAATGATTATAATTATGATGCCCAATGAGAACGATCATCATTATTTTGGATTGTGTCGGTGCACATTTGGCTTTAGTTTTATTGCTAAAAGTTTAATTAAACTCAAAATGGCTTACTACTGGTGTTACACTTTGTGTGTGTGTGTTTGTGTGCGTGTAAGTGCCAGCAATGCACTTGTGGTCGAGTAAAACAAAATCAAGGTTTGCCCCTGTACTTTCTACTTTCTTGCATTGCCTGTCTTACTCTATTCGGTAATTCTTTTGTGTCGTCATTCCTTTCGCCCCGTCCCAAGTCCATTGTCCATTTAAGGCACTACTAACACTAATTTCCTAACACGAAAATCCTAATTTCCTGGTAATTTACTCAAAACAACACACACACACGGCACATTAGATTTGGCTTAGCTTTATAAATGGACGGATTGCTTGAAACACAAATGCACACACACACGCTCGTTCACTAAATAATTTACCGTTTAATTTTAAATTATTTATTTATAAGTATCCAAAGAGAAAAAGTCAGAAATAAGAAAGTGGTTACAAGGAGCATAAATAAATTTAGAGATCTTTAAGAAGAGTCCAGCTGAATTTAGTTGATTCGAAGGGTGATTTCACAATTAGTTTATTGGTAAATAAAAAGAACAAAACAAAAATAGGTTAATGCTGTGAGCGCAATTCAATTTGAGATTTACGTTTGTTTAAATTGCATTGCAAAGCAAAATTCACTCAAAATAAAAAAAATAGTTTGAGCTAATTTGTCTTAATAATTCTTGGCAAATTCATTTTCAATATACATTTTCTTATTTTTGTTCTTGTTTATCAAATTTTCCACTTTATATACAAAATATTAAATCAAACAGCAGCAAGATCGAACATGGCAATTTTAAATTTAAATAAATTTAAAATTTGAAAACAATTCTCTCGTTTGATTTCACTCTTGTTTAGAATTGCTAAAATGTTTGTGCTCGCCTTCTCGCACACTTTGTCCTCCACATCGCACTTGCACACATTGTGATTTTATTAATATTTTTCGCCATTTTCTTTATTTCAAAATTTGATTTAGGTCTTCACTTGAGCACAGCGAGAGAAGGCAGTCAGACAGACGGACAAGTAAATTGAAATTGAAATTTTCTTATCTATCCGAGATTTTTTCCGAGTATTTTGTGCTGTTGTTAAGAGAATTTCTTTATTTTCTTTATCGCTGTTTCTTTGTTCTTCTATATAGTTTGAGGAATATTTAAACTAATTTTAATTTTAAATTTCCAACCACCAAGCACACACAAACTCAACTGTGATTACACTAGTGAGCTGACTTTGCCACCGAAATGAGTTCGGTCACAATTCGTACAAATTCCAGTGGACGCCCGCGTGTGCGGCCAAAGTCAAAATAATGAACCAAATCGACCAACATTTGTAATCAAATTATTTTGAATTTTCCTCTTCTGTTCATTCTTTGCATTATCTTAAACTTTTTTAATAATAATAAATTCGGAAAAACCTTTGTATATTTACAGTTGAAGTTGCTTTCTAGGAGATTCAACTTGCTTTATTGTGTTCTATTATTAGTGCCAACCTGAATGCATACTTAAGTCAAGGCTTAGGTTGATTTGATTAAGCGTTTTAGTTTGTAAATTAAATTGCATTCTTTAAAGTTTTTACAGTTTTAGATTCCGGAATAGGAACTTTTTTGAATTGATGAATTTAAAATTTTCCAATTATTACAATTAAAATAAATACGTAAAATGTTTCTCCTGGCAAATGATTATATCAAAAGGTTTTTTTTTTTGGTGGAACCATTTGCTCACAGTTTTTCCATTAATAATAATTATTTTACGTTTTAGTTTGATGATAAAATTAATATTATTTTTGGCTACAAGATGATTCGAGAAATCCAGACTTTTTAAAGCAAACAAAAATAATTTTGATTTTCTGCCTTGAATCACCCTCGACTGGTCATCATCATCTTCAACACTAATAGTTTTTGTTTATTTCGTATTTTATTATTGGAACCAAAAACATTTCGTTTATGAGTTTCTCTTTTTCATTTGGTGGGAGATTGAGTGAAATTAATTAATTTTGGTGGTTTGTGGTTTTAGTTTTGGTTTTTATGTTGGAAATCGATTTTTGCGTATATGGATTTATTTTTTAAGGTTATGAAGTATATTTTTAGCTTTTCCGAAAGTAAAACATTAAAATGTTATTTCTATATCTGCTGAAGTAATGACATTTGCAACTACATTCAACGTTTGTCATTAGTAATGTCATTACATTTGCACACTACGACCTTTACGCATGCAAAATGTGTTTTCATGTTTTTGTGTGTTTATTAAAAAGTTGTGTGTCTATCCCACAAGAGACAAAATGTGTATGTAATCTTGAATTACATGTTTAATAAGAAATCACTTAGAATAAAAAAGTCTTGTTTTTTTTCATAGGAAAAATGGATTTGCCTAGCCTTGATGATGTTGTTGCGTACTGCTGCTGTTGGGCGGATATGGTGCATTGCAATAATGTTGAGAAATATTATTCTTTTGAATGTAGAGGGAATAAGTAGAAAGCAAACTTGCAGTGGATGATGATGATGCAAAGTTGGGACGAGATGATGGTGGAGATATTCTCAGTGTTACCGAAGAACCTGTGTATTACCAGAATACACAGACTTAAGGTTTATTTGAGGAACTGCTCACTGGGGTATTATTAGATATTTCGACGTGAGCAGAGATGAAATTGGACTTGCAGACTTAGTCGTGTGTGTTCAAATATGCTTACTGTAAATAACACTATCTTAAAGACAGATCAAGAATCACACCTACACATACACCACACACATTCAGACTCGAGATTGTGTATTCTCATCGAGAGTAATTACAAGGCATATTTGCTCGTATACGTGTAAGTTTATTTATAAACGCTCATTTGGAGAGAACTTTTCAATTTACTATGAAAATGTATGATGATTCTAATGACTCAGAATGAGTTTCATTTATGTTTTTTGTGCTTCAAATAGAAAAACCTCGTGTTTATTCTCTTCGAGAGGGACAGAGTATGACAGAAGGGCCCAAATGGAATTTCATTTTTCATCGCTAATTTGGTTTTATTTGTTATTGTGTTCTGACACCGGGAGACAAGGAGTCCAAAGGACCAAACAAATGTTAGATTAAACAATATTGTTAGGGCTTTGTATTATGTGTGTTATTATGATAAATGGATCGATGCATTCTCGTTCGTTTTTGGGTAAAATCTAAACAACGAAATATGTACACGAACATAGTGACAAATGAACAAATGCACAAACACATGCACGCTCACACAATGGTCTTAACTGAACGCAACATGAAATATGTCTTCTAACAAGATGCTATTTTTCTTCTCCCTCATTTCTCTCGCCTCCAGATGCTATTAAGTGAAACACAAGAATATGCACACATACGAGCGTATATTTATTTAAATTGATATTATTTATGTTTTACATACAGAAAAAGTAACATTTTTAGTTCCCTTTTTTACGACATTCATTTATAGCACACAAATTTTTAAGTCCAATACATTTTTGCTCTATTTCAAGGAGAAAATGTGGGTGAAACGAACCCCGCGCCCACCGAGACAGACAACATTTTAGGAAGTGAAATTTGATATTTTTCAACTTTTTCGGTGCACTTCTGAATGTTTGCTTCGTCTCTAATGTATTTTATGTGTTTTTATTACATATTTAAAATTGAAAAAACAAAAACTAAAAATTCCCTGGAAAGTAGGCTTACCCGCACAATACACATGCGTCGCTTTACACAAGTAGCAACAAAATTGTGCTTATCTATTAAATTTTAACTTATTTTTTCTCTTTTTCTTTACAGATATATAAAAAAAATTAATTGAAAATTGGCCCATTGATGCGAGTGATAATTTGTCGAATTTAACGCTGGAAAATTTTGAAGCAATTTAAACAAATATTGGAATTGTCTCTTTTTGGAAATCAATTTAGAATTTTTAAATCGACACAGCGGAAAATTGAAAACAAATTAAATGTGAGTAGATTTGTTCTTTTGTTTAAATTTCAAATTCTTTGGTTTGATGTTGAGTTTGTGGTTTACATATTCTTATGACAAATTGCTTAATCTTTTCGTGTTAATCAAGAGTAAATCACGTTCTTGAGATATTCTGTTAGAACTTTTGTTTCTGTATTAGCCTTGTTAGTCTCCCTAATTGTTACTGTCAATCATTCTAATCCCAATTAAGTTAAATTGATACAAATTAGCTCGTTTCTCCCATTTGTCTCGTCTCATCCTTCACTTATTAATAGCATTGATTAAGTTTAATTCAATTTAATTACACTCTCAATGTACACAAGTGAAACAAGTGTACCTCTTTCTCTCGAGTCCCCTATCATCTCAAACTGTATGATTTATGATGTTTTTATAAGAAATTATTATTATTAATATTCCTTTTTATTAATAAGTGTGCGTGTGTGCGCTATTAAATTCAATTAAGATTAATCACATAAGTACACACAGAGATGCTAAACTTGTTTCTGTTCAAATTTGATTTACTATTAAACATTTGAACACATTCTCAAGATCATGATATCGAATTTAATTAAAGTTTTGATTTTCGATTTTTTGTCATTTGCAACTTTTTATTGTTAATTAAGCGTGCAATTATAACAATTTTGTTGATATGTGAGCAAATTAAAATAGAAATAAAGACATTTTCAAGCTGACAAAGTAAATTAATAATGAATATAAATAAATGTATATATCGAAACGGTAAAACAAAACAAAACACAGACTAGTTTGTTGGAAGTGCCAACAATTGTCGATATGATGGTAATGATAATATTGAAAATGGTTATTACCGTGCAAATAGTAATTGTCTGTGCCAATGTGTCTTTAACTGTCGGGATTGGGCGAGTGTGTTGTGTTGGGTTGTGGCACGTTATGGAACAATTGACGAGTGTATGCACCCAAACCGAACCGAACGACCATCACGACAAAGTGATTTACTGGTTTGGTTTTGGTTTTGAAACTCCAAATTGTAGGCCATTTTATGTGTGCCTAACCTAGTTGTTATCTCGCAAGTGAAATTCATTTTTGATTGATTTGCTCGCCAATTTCGCTGGAGCAATCACTTTGTGTGTGTGTGTGTGTCTGTGTGTCTGTGGCACAATGCTCTGACCCATCATCATTGGGTGCCAGTGCGGCCTTGGATTTGGCTCAAAATTAGTTCACTGTCAATAGTTCAGTTGGTCGAGGCCTGGCATTCCATCTCACACTCATTCACTCACTCACCCACTGGCCTGAATCACACACTGGGCCACTCGCTCTCCACTCACCGATCAACTCATTCAACGTATATACGTGAGCCTATGTGTGAGATGAGCTTTTTGTTGGTGAGCTTGATTCTGTGGTCGTGCTTTTTAGGGGCCATTTTTAATGAAATATTGTCACGCAATCGGTATATTCATAACTGAACCAAACACAAACCAAGCCACACACAGCACAAAGGCAAAAAGCAAAAAGCAAAAAGCAGGGCCACACCACCGGGACAAACCACAAAGCAATGCTCAATTATAGACTGACTCACTGAGGACCAACTGAGGACAAGTGAGTGTTCGTGTGATTTGAATCAACCGAAATGACATGAACCAGTGCGGACTGCTCTCGCTCGGCTTGTGCCTGTGTCTCCACACTTGGCCAATTCATTCAGATATTTGATTAAGTCTGCTCGAGAAAACGAACAGACAGCGGAAGGCGGTGAATGATTGTCGTTTCCGTTCAATTTGACACACAAATTCAACTTAACATTAATGCCAAATTATCATTAGATCTAATAAATATTTGATCACTCAAATCAATTCAATTGTCCAAACTTAAATTCAATTTAATATAAAAAATATATATAATCTTTTTTCAATATTGTGAAATGTTTGAATATTTAATATTTGTGTATATATTTTTCTAAACAAATAATGAATTGCCAATCTATTAGTTTTTATCCAAACCTTGTTATTTGTCGTACAAACAAAAGCCGTAACATGTTTTTATACATTTTAATATTTCATTTTGGTTCGCTTCTCTTTGGAGCAGCCGAACTAATCACATGCTCAGAACATTGAGGAAAGTTTAAGATTTGTTTCATTAAAAAATATATAAAATAACAAATAATTCATTTTTATTTGGTCCATTTGTTTGACAATTGCATCCAGTGAATGGTTTAAGTAAAGGGAGAAAGAGAAAGTTTATGTCCAAAACAGAGCAAAGCAACAATAGTTTGGGCTCTAACACGAACGAGTTTGTTTCAATAGCAAAAATTTGCCACTACATTAAATTTTTATGGTTCCAAGGCTGAGTGTGGTATGTGGCTGCTGCTGCTTTGGTCATGCACTTGCACTGTCGAATTTATTGCAATCGTTTGCAATAAAGTAAACTTTTTAAATTATAAATATCGACAACAAGAAGGACTAAGACCGGGCCGAGAGAGAAATTATTACAACCATAATAATAATGCAGTGTAATTTATTACCGCACAAGAATAGATACAATAACAGTACTCGGACACACACTGTATATCTTATTTATTTTTCCTATTAAAGATAATAAGAGAACAAAAAATATCTTCTTTTCTGTCTCTTAAATATTTGAGAAAAAAGAATTATTATAAATAATTTTCGTGTTAATTCAGCACAAATAAAAAGTCAAGCTATTTGCGATAATTAATAAGACAAATATAACAAATTATCGAACTATTTTTTATGACCTTGTGCCATTTGTAAAGCTATCGATTAGTCAAAAGTTTTATTTTTTGAAAAGATCTTACAGAAAAGTCTCGATTAACAATTTGCGAACATTGTTTTTGAAAAATCCTTTGTTTGTTCATAATTTGCCCAGATTTCTTTTTAATTTTAAAAAATTGAGAATAAAGTTATTGTTCGTTAGTGAACAATAAGGTTAATTTAACACAAATTGGAAACTCGAAAAACTAAATTTATATTCGAAAAGTTATTTGAGAATTTCAATTGAAATTTTAAAAAATTAATTGATTTCTATTTTCTTAAACAAATTAAATGGAATATATATTTTGCTTTAAAGAAAAGTGCGGGAAGGACAGTATGTGTTTTGTCGAAAGAGAATTCCATTGTTCAGCAGAATCCATGAATTTAGCCATTCTGTGTGGTACGAAATTAATTTTAAAGAATATATCGCAAAGTGGAGGTTTTGTGCTTTGCTGGGATGAAAGAATTTCAATTTATGACATTGAAAAGAAGAATAGATTCGAGGAGTTGTGATGGCGTTGAGAAAAGGCATTCCACTTTAAACTGTTGTGAACGTATTTTACGGTTGTGCCTGTTTTGGGGGGTTCAGCCACACAATGTGAGGAGTGAGAGAGACCTGATTTAATCTAGCAGACAAAAGTTACAGTCAAGGAGGTGATTTCTAAGAATTTGCAAATGTTGTAATATCGAACCAATATACGGACGTACTCAATATATTTCTTATTCGTGCTTCCTTTGTATCGATCTTTTCTCCTTGCCGCTTCATACAAATTACGATTCCTTCTTACTACTCTCTTTCCTTCTTCTCACTGTGCCATACTTTGACTGCATTCGATGTTCAACACACATACACAATGAGAGTAAAAATCACAAGAGGAGAAGGAAATTCAATCAATTGGAAATTAATAGATATATTGAGCGAACTGGAGTGTCTGCATTGGCCGTACATGCACATACATACACAGACATATACACACAATGACACACTTTCTGACTTTGGGATCGAACAGGCCTAGTCCCTCACTTTTGGTCTGTACAATCAACCCGAATATATATTCTCTTTTCCTCTTCTTCTTTTTGGTCTTTTTTCAATTTCTTTACGCCTTGACGCCCGGGCATCATTCCTTGTAATTGAGCGAAATTGAGTAAAAGTCCTGAGCAAGAAAGAAAAAACCTACACAATTAAGCACAGAGCACACAGAAACACTTGTGCACAACACAACACACAACTTGGACATTCACTTGTTATTCAATTTTTCTGTTGTTGTCCTTCCTTGGCCATTATTATTCTTTTGTTTCGCCATCAATAATAACATTTGTGCTCTGTTCGCAAGAGACAAAATTTTCACCAACAAAAATGCCAACAACCAAAAAATGCTTTGCACACACAGACACAAATTGTTTTTCCAGTCAAATTAGTAGCAAACACTAAAGAATATATTTATTTGCTTGTGCAACGACCAAATAATAATACAAACAAATGTGCAGACCCAAACACCCGGATAAAAGTAAATATATTACACATGGCTTGGTTCATGTGTGTGAGTGTATTTTTAGATGTGTACATAATTCGCTGCGAATTCGACACTAAATTAATGCTTGGGAAATGGCAAATTGGCCAATATGAGGGTGTTAAGTTTTTTTTTGCGATAGAATTATGATAAATTTAAAGATAAAAAATTTAATGTTTTTTCTGTTCCTTATTGCTAAATTTCATGTTGACCAATGTTCACAAAATACCAATTTCCATAATGTTTTTAATCATATATTTCATATATATTAATATTTTAATTTGTTCCATTTAATATTTTTCCTTCGTCTCAACTTTATTTCATCGATTCTCAGAATTGTTTTCAATAAATGGAAGAATTAGACTTGTAAATTTGGGCAGACATTTATAAGTTCTGTGTTTTTCTTATTATTTGACTTTCTTGGTAATTCAATCCAATCTAAAACATAATTTTCTGTCTTTTTTGCTGAACTTTGTCTGTTGTGTTTTGTTGTTGTTTTCAATTCCTCCTAAAATTTGTTTAGTTTTTCATTCTCTTCCGTCTTGTCGAACCTCTCAAGCGTTCATGTTTCTGGGTAGTATTAGTCATGGTCCCGACACACGAACACTTATTCACATTCAAATTGAACTCAAATGTTGGATATTGATTTCATTGTTTGTTTATGGAATTATCATTTTTCTCCGAACCAATACACAAAAAGTAATATAAATTGAAATGCAATTACACTTGAAAATATATTCAATCATTCTATTATTAAAATATTGCATTTCAATATAATTTCACTAATATTCCTATTTTATTCCTTTTTCAATTCTTCTTTCTCTTCTTCACCTAAATTGGTTTGTTTACCGAATATATATTTTTCTGTCAGCACAAAATTGAATTATTTGCTTCATCATGTCCTTGAATAATTTTCCCCTGGAATATTAAATTTTAAATATATTTTTACTCAATCTATGATTAAATATTTAGAATCTTCTTTATTTTCCCTGCTTTATACTTTGTGTGGCAAACTTGACATCTAAAATTTAGCTTTGAACAATAAATTATTTACGAAATTATATCTTTGAAATATATCTTTTATTTTTTATGTATTCAGCTAACATTATTTTGCTTTTAAAAAGTCCTGTTTAAAGAAACCAATGTGTGCAGTACTGTTTAGTCTTTGGTTTAAGCATTTTTGAATATATTTCTCTTTAAACATTTCTCCGCCAATAACTATGCCATTAATCTTAATATCCTCCCTCAATATATATCCAATAGATATTTGGTGGAGCACAGTAATCCTCTTTTATTTTGTTGTTGTTTTTTATATAAATCTCAAAAGTTCTACTCACGACCGAAAAAAAGTTCTGCTTGTTTGTGAGTTTATGTTGCCCTGGAAAAACGTTTTTATGCACACAGAAAAAGCAAAGAAAACTACAAAGTGACATAATAAAATCGATATATTTTTATTAGAAAACAAATTTAGTTTTGATCAAAAGCATAAATTGCATTTTTGTTGTTGTTGTGTTTACGGAAGTCACGCTGAAAGTCTGAGATTTGTGTCAAGATTATTTATTAAATTGCAAATAGATTGATATTTTGGAATTATTTGACAATTTAGCACTTAACTTTAAACTTTAAGGAACACTTTGTATATATATTTTGTAAAATGACACAAAATCTTAGACAAAACATATATTTATTAATAATAATTCCTCCGAGAAATGGATTTATTGAATATTTATTTTCTTTCTATTTTTAATTTGTTTTTATCCTTCCCGGGGAGTCTTTGTTTACAATCGAGATTTATTTATTTCAGCCCAAACTTACTTCCTTCTTCTTTCAACTTAAGGTCTTCTCTGCTTCTTCTTCCTCTTTCAATTGACTTTATTTACTTAGGAATTTAGTTCAGTTTTGGGTACTACGATGCTTTATTCCTTAGACAAAGTTCAGAAGCTTCATTTGTGTCGTATAAAGCAAAAGTAGTGCAGTGAAGTTAACCGATGAACAAACAAGAAAATAACTTTTCATGGATAGATTCAACATTCTTCTATCGGTTGAATGTTGCCCGAATTAAACATTTACGAATATGATATGAGCTTAAAATGCATTTAGAATATATTTATTATTCATATCACATTTAACTATTTTATTAAAACATACAATTAAATTCAATTTCTTTGGGATTAAATGCATTTTTGTATTTAAAATGAAATGTAATATAAATCATACGAATGTGAATATAAATATTTATTAACACCATCCTTCAACATTTTTCACATTCTGCTTCGATTCCATTCCGAAACGCAAACCACCAATCAAAGATGGAATATTTCTGTATCTCTCAGAATATTTTATATATTTTCAAACATTTAATCATGCTTTTGAGGACAATATTTTGTCTTTTCCTCTATCTGTCTTTCGAGGAATAGTAAATGTGTTTATTAATATATTGAAAACCCCGCGGGAGTGTGAGTGAGAGAGTGTGTCTGCAAGTGTGGCGCCTAAAGTAGAATAAATAGTGCACTCGCTCTATGTGGCACGTGTCTCCGGCTGTGGTTTGTTTACTTAACAGTTCAAATTTACTGTGTACTTGACTGTCTGTTTGACACTGAAATTTATTTCACTTTTGCCGTCACACAATACATCAAACAGTAATTACTCTCTTGTGGACTGTTGTGGTTTGGTGGGTGCGATTCATTGGAATCTGGTGAGGGAGTTAAGCTACTTGAGATGATTTATGCGGAAACACTGACCACCACGTTTAACTCATCTTTCTACATAATGAATGAACACACACACACACTAGACTAATTGAAATAATTCTAAACAGAATCGAGTGGCATTACTAATTACTTTGAGTTGCTGGTCACTATTTGCAGTGCACACTGAATTGTCAGATGGATTTTTGTTTAATTTATTTCGGACACAAACAAACACAAAAATAACTCGACCGCTCTCATTTAGATTTGAATTAAAGCAAATCTATTTACTCCAAGTTCGAGTTGAATTAATTTATTAGCCAAAACTTTTTTTCAAGACCAAACTCCAGAATTGCTAATTACCAGCACAACTGGGCCAATTTATCTATTTCACTTTGGTAATGAACTTTCTCGAATCTGTGTTTGCGTGTGTTTGAGTGCAACAACCATTTTTTGCCTAGCTTAAATCAGTGAGGTAGAGTTATTTGGTCTGGGGTATTAATATTTAAATACCTTTTCCAAAAATATTCCACTCTCCGTTGGGGCCCAAAAACTTTGTTTTTCTCTATGAGAGAGACACCGTTGGGAGAATACTGACAGAAAAAGAAGGGTTAATAATACAGTGGGCCTGGTTTGGGCTTGTGGTTTGGGGATACATTAGCATTCAACTGTCTCTGCTCTGTGTTGTTACCAATACAGAAATCCATTCTACAGCTACATTGTTTCAATTCGTCCATTATCGTTTGCCCGGGCCAACGCCAATCCATAAAATAGTTCAGATTATAATTAAGAAATTAACCAAAATTGTTATGTTTTTCTGTGGGTGAGTGAGTGAGTGTGAGACTGATTGAAATTGTGTGTGAGTATGAGTGAGTGTGTGTGTTCATATAATACTAATGACAATAATATAGCCGCCATAATAAAAGTAATTCGTTTAATGATTTTGGGAGTGGCCATTCTGTACGATTGTGTTGGGCCACAATGGTGAATGTGACGACTTGGGATTGTGTTGATTGGCGTGTGTGTGTGTCATTGTGTGATTGTGTGCTGGTGAGTGAGTTCTATTTTTAGGTTATTTACTCTTTTGCAACCAAAACCTGTGTGCATTTGGATTTGTGCTTAATGTGCTCGCGGTGGAGATTTACTCTTTATTGTCCAACTAAATTACCTCATTAGAGCTACCTTTTAATTGCTCTTACCAAATGAAAATGTAATTAATTAATGTTGTTTATTAATATTATTATCTATTTACTATTAAATGCCTAATACTCAATTTCGATTTTGATAGTTGAGTTTACTGTATATCTAACAAAATCTATCTTCAAATAGGTGATCTACAATCTTGAGAATATTCTCGAACCAATTTGTCCAATGACCTATCAAGCAAACATATATATATTGATAGATCATTTATTATTACAATATTTGGATAATTACATATTCATAGTAATATAATCGAAGAATGCACTCTCTCGAAACACCTTTAATTAACCCGTAATCATTTATCATATTTGTTGCCGTGTCCAATTAGGTGAGTAGTAGGTGCAATAGTGTGCCAAATCAGTGTTTTTGTTCTTTGGGGCAAAGTAATGCACTGGTAATTGGCGATTTGTGGGCGGGCAAGGATATATCCGCATATACTAGTACAATAATGCAGTTTGATTGGCCAAATGTTGGTACAAAATAATCAATCACTCACTGGGCTTGGGGTAATTGTCATTTAAGAGATAATGCGCTCGCATACAAGATTGCATACAACTTTTGCAATTAGTTTTCTTGGAATTTTTATTTTGTGCTGATATGCAGTTATTTTTGCATTAAAAAGAATTCTGATAACCTCGTTTAGTCAACCTGGGCTGATTACAAATGTTTGACTAAATGAATCGAATGTTATTATGCTTTAGTTAAACCCTAACTCTTTGAATTATTTTTTTTTCTTTTTCGTTAACTTTAGTCGATTTAAGAGCAATTTCTAGTGCGCATTTTCAAGTGATTGAAACTGACGATGGAAATAATATTAAAAATCGATTATTGAAAATCCCATTATTGGACACTCTGTAATGTAAATAATGTTCAGTGAAGTCGACTTCCTGCAGGCCTTCATCCTTCTTCATAGACACTCTTTTTCTCTCCAGTGTATGGACTCAGCAAATAACTTATTATGATTATGTCTAGAAAATAGAATATATTTGATCATTTTAAAATAGAAATGAAATTTGGTTTCAATACTTTCGAAAAACGTTTTCTACCCTAACGATCGAGAGAGATGGTTCCATTTGTATGAGATGTATTACTATTACTGCTCGGTATATTGTTATATTGCACATTCAATGCACAGTGCACACTTTTGTCTATGAGAAGATGAACAACCAACATTCCTAGAAGTGGAAGAAAGAAGAAGAATAAGAAGAATAAAGGAAAAATAGATGAACAAGAACAAATTTAAATATACACAAAATAAATTATTGAAAATAGAATTGAGCGAGAGTGGGCGCCGGCCGAAGTGAATGAGTACAATTGGGTCTCGCTTTATTTGTATGCAATGTATGCGAATGTGTGTGTGCAATGTTCACTTGTGCAGAGAGTCTCTCTGTGTGCCACTGCACTGCACCACACAGCACACCCATGAGAAGTGAATTCCACTTTCACTAGTTTGGTGTTTTATTTGAGAATTTTCAAAATTGTCCTAACGGGACTGTTTTGCAATTTTTCACTATACTACACTACGGCACACACAGCAATCTTCCTTTATTTCAAACTATTTTTGCCCATTTCAATTTTTCTCAGAATCGACATCACTGAAAAGTAGTCTTTCCCGCAATGCATTTCTCAAATAGACAAATTCACATTCTCTCGAGCATACGGCCCACAACGAGAACATTCACTGATCGAATTTAGAATGTGTGTTTGTGTCTGTCTCCGTGTGCTATGTATTATTTGAATTGAATTTTTTAATAACGAAAAATTGCCAAACTTGCTGGTACACCGATTGTGTGTGTTTGTCTATGCCCAATCGAAGGCGCCAAACTTGACAAAATGAAGGAAAATTTTATTTCGAAACTTTTCCCCGTGCCTTTATGATTGTCCATACTTGGCTCCCACGACTTGCTGACCAGTGTGGCCAGCTGTTACCAAGGGTTAATTTTAATTTATTTCACTCACACACTCACTGGAACAATCGTTGGATTTATTATTATTAAATTATTGCATTATTGGGATTTGGAGACTTTTGAAAAATTATAATTCTAATGTAAAGAAGAGTAGAGGGGCATGGGAAAATGAGGTTTTTGTCACTTTCCAATGTGATATTTATATAATTTAATTTAAAATTATATTTTATTTGATTGCTGGTCAGCGATCGTGAGATATAGAATTTTGTGATATTTTATTTTTAAAGAAAAAAACTCGACCATTCTGAGCTTTTCTTTTTGTGCACCGAACTAATTGTCCGTTCATTCTTGATGATCGTTTCCGTCTGGCATTGAATTAGCACAGAACAATTTATGCTCGTGGCTCGATTCTGCTGAGAGCTGTGCTCACTCTGCACTGCACAACAATTGGTGTTGATGATGGCACTGGCCCAATTGGAACACTACACAAATTAACGTGCACTGAATTTTAATTGCCCTCATTGGCCTAGACGGACACAGAGATAAGGAGACGAACGAAAGCGATTACTTCTCAAAACGATAAATGGGCACAGGAATTTTCCAAAAGTCAAGGTCTTTTCGAGTTTTATTGTGACCAGCTTGATAGTAGTAATTGTTCTTTTAAAGCCATATGGCACAAATTCTATTTTTAATTTAAATTCTAAATTTTGTTTAATGTTTGATTTAATTTTTTACAGAATTCGCTGAGAAAATTCAACTATTTTTCCGCTTTTGGAAGGTAAGTTTTGATTTAAGTTTCTGTTTAAAAACAATTTTGTTTTGTAAAACGAGACAAGCCCCCATTAAGCATGTCTCTTTTATTTGATAGAAAGTAACTGTTCAAGCAGAACTGTAAAATTTAATTAGTTCTTTTACACCCACATCAGTAAATTTGTATAAATTTTGATTAGAGCCAATTGAAACGTGTGGGCGATGTAGTCTACTATTTTTCCTTTTTCGTTTTATTCAATTTGTACTTTGATTTTAACTTTCAATTGAACAAAATAATCATTTCAAATAATTAAATTGTATTTCTATTTTTAGTTCTATTTAAATTAATTAATTATATTGAATTTAACATATAATCGCGTTTAGTTATCAAAATATATGAAATGTACGTTTATTAATATAAATAATATTAAAAATAATATTCTATCGAAAAAACTCAGTAAAATAGCCGAGGATAAACAAGATTTATTATCGCACATCTCGCCATTTGTTCATTTATTCTTGTCAGTAGGCGGGATCGGATTTAAACAGACTTGATCTGTGCTGCTGGACGTTGGAACTTTTTGTTCCTGTTTTGTTTATCTTGGTGCCTTCAGTCTTTGAGCGCTATTTGTGGGATAATTCATATTTCTCTGGGACAATAATAGAGCGACCACCGAAAGAAAGGAGACTATGGTTAGCACAGGCCATTTAATGATGATGATGATATATGCCCTAGTGGGTGAGTGAAAAATAAAAATAAACGAAATTCTATACATATTTTACATAATTATAGGCATTGGCCTTTTGCAGACATTCTCCTTTGGTGCCAGTCATACACCACGGACGCCTACTACATTGATTCTCGCGTTCATATTGTCGGTCTATATGCAGACTAGTAAAAAAGTGCTGGACTACACACTCGATTGTGTGTGCATTTGGTGCATTTGGTCTAATGATAGGGCAGTAGTGGAGGCTGCTGCTCCCATTTGGCACAAAAACAAAGTTTGCCTGTTCCGGTCAAGACAGACCGAGGCCGAGACTGCAGTCGCGACTGGCACCAATCGGGAGATTGATAGTCCACAGCTCCAAACTAATTTTGCTCATTTTTTAATTTTGTTACATTGACATAATTATGGATTGGTCCCGCGAACACACACCAAAAAAGAATAATATTGCCAGTTGTTTTGAGTGGTAGCTATTTTGTGCTCAGTGCCTCGCACAAGCAAAGATCAAAATTCAACGAGTCCACCCAGATCTCACTCGATCAATGGAATGGAGGGAAGCATTGCTTTCGATCGCAATGCAGACATACGGACAAAAGTGATCGGCCAGCGATCGATCGGTTCTGGTCCGTTCCGGAAACACACACACAAACAGTCATAATAGTCAACATTGAGTGAGAGTTCGATCTCTGGCTCAGACTCTCGGTCAATTGATCTGTCACTGTCTGTGTTCATGCATAAGAATATAATTCGTCTTCTATTATGGCCAGTCTGGACCACTGATGGCCTTAGTTGTTATCCACGAAATCACAACAAACCCACCAGGACAGCCTTTCACTACCAATCAGTATTGACACAGGGGCCAGTTCATTGGTCGAGAGCATGCCCAGTCGATTTGGTTATCTTTTTGTGTGTGTCGTTTTGTGTAGGCAAAATAAGTCCCGCTCTTTGGTGTCGCTTCCCTTTGCAGGATGACCCTTTGTGTGGTGGCACATGGGCACTGGGAAATGTGCACCGATCGAAGTAGTACGTACACTGCCAATTGGATTGCCATTCATTCAATTCGTTCGGGACCGTGTTCCAACTTTTGATTTGATCACACCAAATCGTTTGCCCAGTGGTACTTTCAATCATTTTCAATTGCATGCTGCACTGCCATCCGACAAACTATAGCAGACACACACACACTCACACACACACATTCGATTCACACATGGATTCCGCGTGTGTCCGTCTGTGTCTGTATGTTCGAATGTCTGTGTTTGTCAGTGTCAGTGTCAGAGTCAGAAGTATTACAAGAGCATGGCACAGATCCACAGATCGAGTCACTGTCTGTCGAATGGCGTGAGTGTGTGAGTGGCAGTGCCCGTCTGACCAAGCATGTTGCCCCAATACCCTCTCCTAACGATGTTGTGTTGTCTATTGGTCCTTCTCGTTTTTGGTCTTACACGCTATATACAAAACGGAAGGTCGAGACATTCAGTGACTTGCTTCTCAAGAAAACAACAACAAAAATTCTTCTCCTCAAAAACTTACTGACATACTGACTTTTTCAATTGTACTTTAGCATGATCTATATAGATCAAATCATAAATAAAGTTCGTGTCTTCACTTGGCATTGACTCGAGACTGGCAAGTCAACTAACAGGCCACTCAGTTCTCAGCACAATTCAACAACCACCAGCTGAATTTAAAGTAGTTCAGTAAGTTCTCTCAAAGTTGCTATTTTCTGTCATTTTTCAAATTTAATTTATTACGAATTTACCTTTACCGAAACTCGACATTGAAATTAAATTAAATTTCAATTTAATTAGTTTTTCTGTTTTTCCAATTTTTAAATGATATAAAACACTCTAATTAAATTCATTAATCATTTTCTAAATTTAATTTCGTAAATTAAATTGTTTTATGAAATTGTTTTAGAACAATAATAAGTTTATAATTTCAATGTCATCTTTAGGGTATTGTATTTTTATTTTTATCGCAAATCTATTTGCTTAATTTTTGGTACAAATGAGAATGCACAAAATTCCTTGAAGCAATTGAATGTGTCTACTTTTGTATTGAGCAGAATAAGTGCCATTCATTTCATTAGCCATCCGGTAATGCCATAAATAGCTGCAAGAAGGCAATAAGCGATAAAACGGATTTATTGTTTGTATATTTCCCATTTGTATGTCCATTCGATGGCCGATTGTATGGAAATGTGCGAGAGTGAGTCGTTCTCTGCATGCCCGTTTGTTTGTTCATTTGCAGTGAGAAAGAGTCGTCATCCATCTCTGGCTAATTCATTACCGTCCAACTCTACCCTCGATTGCAAGTCACAAAGAATCCTTTGAGATTTATCTCTCTTTTCCTCTCCTTCTCTCTCACTTTCTCTCTCTCTCCCACACACACTCTCACTTACCCTCGCTCTCTCCCTCTCTCGATTCTTCAGTATAAATCATTACTTGGCATATATTGGGTGATTAAAAGAAATCATTATGTTATTAGCGTTACACTATGTAGTACATTATTTATGAATGACCCAATTTTATGAATTATCTACTGTGTGTATCTAGTGCAGGGCCATGAAGAGTATTAATATTTTATATTTCATTGAGAGACAAACACACAGACACACTCACTCGCTCACAGGCTCGAAATTAGTTCATGGTTATCATGAGCAGTCATGAGAACATTTTTTACTGAACAAAAATTGATGACTTTGAAAATACCAAACAAGCAAATGGAAAGTGAACACTGTGTGTCTGTCCATGGCAATGGAATAAATGGAATAAATTGAGAGAGGGTGAGAAATTATGAGAAATCACTGACTCGAGAGAATGTGCCATCTCAAGGCGAAATGCTGTTGCTGATGTGCTCGCAGTTGTTAATGTTCGTTATGGGCGATAATTTCATAATGACAAAGAAATATAATAATTTTTAAATTTACTTTAAAAATAACAGTGCTCCAACTGAATGAGCCCAGAGCAAATCGGCATTGCATTCTCACAGTCTCGTTTGGTTTGTGTTCTATTTATAGACACAATAAAAAAGCGAAAGCAGAAGAATACACAAACAAAATAAAAGAGAGGAGAAGCTGAATCGTATGGTTTAAATGAGCCAACACACCAACAAATGAACACCAAATGAGGGGTCGTTGCTTGCTTGCTTGCCTGGCTGGCTAGCTTTGCTTGCCAATCGAAACCTTCCTCTCCTTGTCTGTCCACTGTTAACTTTGTGTTGTTAGGAATATTCCGGACATTCGGTTCGGTCGATCGGATCGGACTCGCTTTCATTTGGCCTTCCAATTGTGGAATCGAGCTACAATCACACTGACTTGTTCAACTTTTGTGTTAGTAATACACACGTTGTAAGTGTGTGCCATGTGGAATTGTCTTGTCTCAATTGTATGTTGCATTTGATATTTTACTTTGTTATTCGATCGTATACAATTCTGTGTCTTCAACAAGACCATAGTGACACTAATGCCTTTGAGCATGCGTGATCATTGGCCTCGAGTTATTCCACACACACACAATAACCATTTTATTGTAAAGTAGTAAAATTTTAAAATTCCAAATTTCACTATTAACCAAATTACTGTATTATTACATGAACATGAGAATAGAGAGCCAAACGACACAGACGACGACAACAAACAACAACAGCGCTCAATGCCATTAGAGGCGAAGCACTAATTTTGGTAATTTAGGAATATTTTTTTAAAGCTTTTCATTACTTCAGAATTTTATATTTGAAAGCCTTCCTCAATGTTGTTTACGACTTTGATAGCTACTTCAGCAGTGAAGGGTAATTCATTGAATGATGATGATTATGATGATGATGATGATTGTTGCTGTTGTTGTTTCATTTAATAATTTCGTGTTCTTGGGAGATATAACCGTCAATGGCATTTTATGATTTTATTGTGTAAATTTTAATTGTGATTTTAGTTGATTAAAAATACTGATTTATTGCTTAGAAATTGGGGATCTTTAAAGCGGGTACTAGTTATTGACATTAAAAGTTATAAAAAAATATATTTTGGCTTATAATTAGAAAATCCGGAAGTGTTTTTCTGCAAAAAATAAAGTGCCTAATGGATTGATATATATTCGTTGGATAGGCCACGTGTCTCTGACTCGCGAGAGAAAATTATAATATATTCATGAATCCACTCTCTCATAAGCCGTATAATCAATGTTAATTTTATTAATTATAAATGTAAATATTCTTTGCTCGAAATTGAAATGTTATTATGCGCGGGAATTCAAAGAAAGTGAACTTTTCTGTTAATGAAAGCGGTAAATATATAAATTTTCAAAGATAAACATTTCCTTTTGTGACGAATTAATTAATTGACCTTGTACGTTTATGAGGTAAAAGCTTTAAGTGACCTTAACTGAAAGCTATTTTCGAGAATTCAATTACCCAGATTTTGTGTTCAATTTATTAGCAAGGAATATTCTGTGTTCATTTTTGTTTCAATGTACTTTCGAAAGTTTCCATCTCACACAGAGTCGAGTCACACATTGGTGTCAATGTCAAAATGTCAAGAGCGACAGCACTAATTAGATCTATAAATTAGGACTACTTTATGTTGACGATAAACAAAAAAATCATTAAATTTATTAATTACTTAAATTCTCCTGATTAAATCAATATTTTCTCTCAAGAACGGAATTTTAGAAAACAGAATTTACTATACAAAAAAGAATAAATTTGCATTTTATAGTTTAAAATTTACATATTTTAAAATATATAAATTCAAAAGTGAAAAACAATTTTATGAATTTCAAAGACAAACCTGAAAATGATTATTACTTTGTACTATTCTATTCTATTTCATATGTGTGTTTTGGTTGGGTGTTTTCAACAAAAGCCATTTCATCCATTACCGCGCAAATGTTCATTGTACTTATGGCTTAAGTTTGTTTGAATCATTTACTTGAAAATTTAATATGGCAAAATGTCAAAAATGTCCAAAATGTGTGTCGATTGTTGGACCTTTTCAAATTGTTTCCTAGAATTTCAGTTTTTTATATTTTTATGTTTTATACTTTTTATTGAATAGTACAATTCATTTCAAATTCCAATTCAGTCATTTTCTTCATCTCTTTATCCAATTAAAACTGCTTCCAAGCACCTTAACAAGGTATCAAAATTAATTCACTACATTAGTTCAATACTTCAATTTTATGATGATTATAGCAAAATCGAATCATATTCTAATTTGTCCTGCGTCTAAAAATAGTAACATGACCTAGATTTGTGTTATATTGAATTTTTAAATTTACTTTTCTCTAATAATAAATTCAACAATAATTTAATTTAATTTTGTATTTATTCATACAAAATATTTATTTATTCAATTTATTCTTTTCAAAGTGAATGTGTGTCAAATTAATGAATAGATTTCCATTTTCTCTTTCCTGCGTTTTAAAGTACAAAATCCAGTGTAATCTCATAAATGTTTGTTTTAATATATTTTAAATGTCTGTTCGTGTTTTTTCTAGTTTAAGAAGTTTTTGTCTCTCTGCTCTACGTTGTTCTATATGCAAATCAAACATATTTCATAATATTCTCACGTTTAATCGGATTAAAATCGCAAATCTTCTTTAAGTTTTAAAAATAAAGAAAATTAAAAACAAATAACACAAGAAGAATAGTTAGAATAAGTGGAATGAATGAATGAAAATAAAAGAAAAGATAATTCACAGTGATGCTTCTTTCCTGTAATACTAAATCTACGATGACAGCAAAGTTTAAGAAGAAAACTAGTAGACTTAACACTTTCAGTCTTATAAGAGGAAAATTTTATTTTCAGATTCTCAAATTTTATTAACGTTTGCTATTCTTTTTAAAAATTTCCACTAAAATATTTTCTGTTTAATTTTGCGTTAACTAACTAACTAAATGCTATTAGCAATATTGCATTTTAAATTGTGAAAACGCTTCTTTGGAATCCTGTTTCAACCCCATCGAAAAATTTTCCATCGAATGAATTTTTAATAATTTGTTCAATGTTTTCAGGCTAATTTGTGAATTTATTATTTTTTAGTTGTGAAATTGAATGTTTTGACAGAATTGTGGATTTGTGGCTCCAAGCTAGGCTCTAAGCAAACACTGAATTAATGAATAGATTGATTGGGACAGCCTTGAAAATGGGCTTGTTTTCAATAAAAGGACAAAGTCAGTGCTTTCTATCCCTTAGCTTAACGTTTCAGTAATGCTGAAGCTAAACTAACAAGCAAATGATCGAACAGTGGCAGATCGATCAATCAGTTTAACTTGTCAGAGTGCGACTTTTGATTGACGCGGAAAATTATTTAATGAATTATTATTGTTTTTTGTGCCACTGTCGATTTTGGTAGCTTTCACAAATCATTAAATATTTATACATTTAAAAGCACTTTAAAAGTTGATACATTGTTTCAAGCAGTACTCGTTAATGATATTGTTGCTAAAAATATTATACTTTTTGGACTAAACAATGTAGAAAAGGGGTTATTTTTATAAAACAATTATGAAACATTGGAGAGCCAATTCATAAATTGAGTAATATGAAACCCGAGGTTTTGTTGTTTACAATTTTCCCATGCACAGCGTGTGTGTCACTTCATTCACTTCATTCAGGTTTAGTGTTGCAGCTTTGCCTCCCTCAACCTCAATTTCCCGTCATCTTCCTTGTTATGGCTTCCTCGTTTTGTCATTTAGTGCTCTCTCACTCTCTGTACGAGCTTTCCCAATCAGCCATTAGCCTTACCCTCTATCCCTACTCTATACATTATATTGTCATTTTATTGAAATTAAATTTTGTTTTTTTTCTTTTTGCCTACTTCGAGGCTTCCCTTTTATTCTGCCTTAGCCAGCAATATTCACACACAACTCTACACACAGTGAAAGAATGCAGCAGTAGAATGAAGGGAGAAAATCAATTTCGAAAGAAATGTAAATTAAGGAAAATTAAATTTGGTTATTTTTAAATGTGTGTGACACATGCGTGCACGCACACAACCGATTGAATGAATCCATTTTCCCAATTATCCAATTTACTGGTGGAAGTGATGGCAGCGATGATGATGAAATGAACGGCTTGGCCGAATTTACTCGCTCATTATATCGATCCATTGAGTGTATGCAAAGTTGGCCTGTGTGTTTTGGTTGGAATCGAATTTTGGCCTGCTCCCAAGCCAGTGTGTCAACCCTTTGGCAGGCAAGTTTAGATCGTTCGCTTCGATTCTTTCATTGATTCTGTGGCGCGCACTTTCTGTGATTCTGACTTGATTGTAATTCTAAACAAAAAAATTGTCAATTTTTCAGAGTCGAAATGCAAGAAGAAGAAGAAAAGAGTGGAAGTGTTTGCTTGTTAGTTGTCGTTACTTGTCCGCGTTGTTTGGCAGTGAGCTCTGTTGTTCTCTCAAATTAATCCAAATTAAATTTGCATTCCTTCACTTTCGTGTTTGACGAGGAAGTGAAAGTGTTGGTGCTAAAAAAGTGTTGCGTGTTGTAAGCTAAAGTAGGCTAAAGGGGTAACGAGATGAAACGACGACGACGACGACGACGACGAGTGCAGCACGACAGGCAAATTAGTGAATCGATGTGCAGTTGCTGTCTCAGTGTAAATAATCGAATCATTCAGTCTAAACAGTTGTTTCACTCTCGCATTCTCAACACAAAACTTGTAAATATTTTATTTGTCATTTGTCATAACATTTTTTTTGTTTTGCTTTGCTTGTGTCTGCTCTGTCGTAAAGTTTTGATTATCTTTTGAAGCCATTTCATTTTACTTTTTACTCCATAATTTGCGAATCGATTTTTGCATTTGCATTGGCTGACCTATTTTCATACTGCATTAACACAATTCCATTTTCCATATTCCTAAGTTGAAATTATCATTTCGTATTCCAACATAAAAAAAACACAAATTTTAATTCTTTTGTTCAGTCTGTGCCTAGTAAGCACAATTCCATTAAATTCATTAATAAAATTTTCCAACTTGTAATTTATTTCAAATTTTTTTTGTTCGCTTTCTTCCAAACTCACAGCATAGTCTGTCATGTCAATGGCAGTTGTTTTCGTTTTGTCAAACTTATTAGAGTGTAATGATAATGGGGCTTAGGCTGAATGGAAGAGACAGAAAAATATAGGTTTTTTACTAAAAGTTAATTATAATCATTGATTTTTTCAGCAAATTTAGTCTTTATAATTGAAAACGTCAACATATTAGTGAACTAATCTACATTTGTACTACTTCACATTTGAAAATTTGAAAATTAAATAAATTTGTTTGAACATTTATAATTAAATATTAAATGTCATTCATTGATCAAACTGAATATTAAATATTTAATAAATTGACATTGATTTTGCATCTTTTATACTCTTGACTTTCTACTCAAACTGAGAATCATTGATTGACTTTTATTAAGATGAAAAATCTTTGGCATTTTGTTGTATCTAATTTGTGGTTCATCAAATTGACTTAGTTCCACACAGCACACCCACTCGTTCCGTCTTGGTTATTATATTATTCATTTACCTAAAATCTTAGTACAAAACCGCATTCACCAAAAGCAAACATACATTGCAAATTAACATTCATTAGCCATTAGTGAGTGCATTAGTGCAAAGTACATTTAATGTGTGCTCCAACTTTCCAGTGAATTTGCATTCAACCAGAAGAACACTAAGCACACATGCACACACACACACGCATTCATAGACCAAAGTTTGTCAAACAGAAATTAGATTTCCAATCAATAAAGTTCAAAAGTGTACTAAACTACTCCAAAGTCCATTGTTAACATCACAGAGGAATTAAAGTCACTGCAGTGAAGCAAACCCAAAGTACTCGCCTAAAACTGATTTCAATGGCTTCGGGGCTGTTGTGGGAAAAAGTTTAAATTTAAATGCAAATTATTCGATTTATGGTTTTTGGCCAATAAAGCCGATTTGGGCACACTGGATCGTGTGTTCTCTTGAGACATTCACAAATATCGGTTAGAGAGCTTTATTAATATTTTATGAATTTTTGAATATTTTAAAAATCAAATTTTTGTTTCATTAATATCTTTTTGATAAATGTTTGTTTTTGTGGCTTATTAAATATTAATTTTTGGAAATATTTCAAAATGCAAATTTTTCGTAGAATAATAAATTTAAAATAAAAAGATGTCAAACGAAATATTCCAAAGAATTTTGTGATTAAGTTCGACCGGAAGTTGTGGAAAGTTCTATTTCAATTCTGTAGAATTCTGTACTAATATACTTTAAATTTATTTAAGAACTAATAATCAAATCTTTATCTATTGAGTGAAATAATGAGGCGATATGGGATTGTGTAAATTATTTCTCTTGAAAATTGTGGAAATATATTTCAAATGTTGGTCTAATTAATTTTGTGGGGTGGTGGCCACCGCTTGGCGTTCGATGTTCGACGTTCGGGAACGGTACTACATAATGGTGTACCAGTTCCAGTCTGCATCCAATCTATTCTATTCTATTCGATCTGTGACCTTTGTGCTGAGACTTCCTGTGTCTCTATAAACACTAACCTAATTCGTGTGTGATTTGTCACTACTCTACCAAACGTCTGGTGGCGGGTCCTCTCCGAACCCAAGCCCGCGGAAGACTGTTGTGCGACTCGATTGACGGATCAAGCAACCTCTTTGTGTTGTGTGTTGAAGTTTATTAAGTTTTTGTTGAGTTTGTTGAAGTTGTGCTGCTTGTGTCTCTGTTGGTTGACGACCCTCTCTCTACGTGTGTTTTTCGGAGGAAGTTGAAACGCCTGTGTCCCGAAGTACCTTGGTGGAAGCGTTCATACTCTGGTCAAGCAACATGAAGCCTAGTGAAGTAACCTTAAAGCATCTGAAGTTTAGTGACGAAATGTTGGACTATGTACTGGTCAAGAAAGGTCTTGGTGGAGAGACGATACGACAATTGATACAAGACTACTCCAAGAGCCTTAAAGAGTTGCCGGAAGAAACCGGAGAAGAAAAAGGCGTACACCAACGCAAGCTCGCCGAATACGAGCACCTCTTCGAGTTGACCAAGATCGAAATGATGAGAGACGACAACTCGACGATTTTCGAAGACACGTCATCGGTACCACCGTCTACGAAGGTTTCGAACAGCAAACATGACGCTCCTCAATTGCATGTCAAGTCATGCCAATCTGTCTTGGAGACCGAAGATACTGAGTATCTTCGTGAGGTGGACGAACAATTTGAACTATTCAAACAGTGCCGTACTAGACTGAACAACATCGACACAGTGTGCGGCAAGATCTTTGAGAAGAAGGAACAAGACTATCAACAGAAAGAGACCGAAGGATGCCAGAAGATCCGCATGGAGTTCCAAGCCGATTTGGACGAACAAATAGCCAGACTTCAGAAGGAGTTCCAACTGAAGATTGAAGCAGCTATGAACCAAATTGCGAAGCAACACGACGAGGAGATGTCTCAAGTCAAGATCGAAGCCAAGGAAGCTCTGGACCTGAGACTGAAGGCAATTGAAGAGATGCGAATCGAGATGACCGAGGACATCGAGAAAGCTTCCCAAGTAGACATTGCGAACTTTCGCAAGCAATGTCAGAGTAACCTGGATGAACAGACAAAAGACATCAAAGAACGATGCTCGATCGACATTCGAGAGTACACCGACACCAGGACCGAGATAAACCGTGTACACGAACAGGATCTACTATTGAAGATTAAGGCCACTGACGACAAAGTTGACGTGCATGAGTCTCTGAGCCCGGTCGATGGTGAAGACGAACCAGATGCCGATCAAAGCCTTCGCGAACAAGTCGAGGACCAAGTCCCATCATCAGAAGTTGAAGGATTCGGACAAATCGACGACGTCACCACGGACAAAACTGCAGAACTGAACGAAGGTCAACCAAAGACGACAAATGACGTAGACAGCGACAACGGAACCCGATTTGGAAGTGGTTGGTCACCTATCGTGCTGAACTGGAAGTACCGAAAGAGGATCGAGGATGTCAGCTACAAGGACAGACCAGTGGTGGATCGACCCGAAAAGCTGTGCGAGCTCACCATGTCCAACCACATCACGGAATGGTCCCCATCTTCTGGTCGGAGGGGAGCTGTGGATTTTGGGAGGGAGGTGTGGCGGTGGTGGCCACCGCTTGGCGTTCGATGTTCGACGTTCGAGAACGGTACTACATAAGTGCGTGTACCAGTTGCCAGTCTGCATCTATCTAACCTATCCCATTCTATTCGACTGGATTCGATCTGTGACCTTTGTGCTGAGACGTTTCTGTGTCTCCAATAAACGACCTTTAACCGTCTATTCGTGTGCTGAGCTTTGTCGACTACTCTACCAAACCGTAACTTTTTCAATTTATAAATACAAAGAATTATATTAATTTGTCTCAACAATTAATTGGAATATATCTCATTGTCTAAATGAGACTTAATTTAAGGCCAAATGAAGTTCGACTATTGACATTTGAACTCTCAATAAACGCGTTTTCATGCGAGGAAATTTGTTTGTAATATTATTAATACAGCAATACAGCACTCACAGATACGGTTAATACTAATCTAAATGCAAGTGATATTGCATTATGATTGTGATTTGATTTGATGGAATTTTCCAATTTGATTTGGTTGTTTCATTTGTGGTTATGTTGCTGTGTTCGGGACTGGTTGCTATGCGTTCATGAGTTCATCACAAATTGATTGTTTCCATTCAGTGGCTTGAAAGATATTTGCCTGTTTTAGTTTGGCACTTTACTGCAGATACACATTAACATTACACAAATGTAGTGATGGACATTGGTGGAAATTTTTAATGCACAGGTTGTGTGGTCAATCGTACACAAGTCCGAAAAGGTCAAATTTCATGGTTGCATTGTTTTATGTTTTATTTCATTATTTTATTTCATTTGTTTTATCTTTTAAAGTATAAAATTTATTTTAATTAATCTTCAACATTGTTAATTTGGGCTCTCTCTTGTCTAAGAAATGCTTATTGTCTTAGATAAAGTTGAAAATTAAAATTAATGATTTCAACTTGAAAAAGGCTGCATTGCAGGAAAGCTAGCTCTCACACACAAAAAAGTAATTTATATTAAAAAACACGTCCTCAAGAGTCTCTGGTTTGGTCTGTCTCTTTGTGTTTTCTTTTTCTTTTTCATCAAGAATGAGCACTTTCTATGAACGAACTGCAGTTCTTCTTTGCGTGCGAGCGTTTTTCATTGTGTGTGTTTCATTTTGTTGTTTGTAAACTTTTTGGTTTCCGAGCATTTTTAGTTGTTTAAATACTAAAAGTCAAAATGTCTATGACTCAAACTCAAACCGAGAGAAGCAGCAAAAAAGTGAAACAACAGAAATGGAAAATTACCCATTGAGTTGTCTGAGGCCAAACATGAACTCACGACTCATATCTCTCTCGGTGGTTATTTATCCTTAGACCGACCAAACCGCGTCTCTGTCTTTGTTTTGTGTTTTTAAATTCTGTTTGTTTTTTTTGCAAAAATAATAGATCTTCTAAATAAAACTCTATTGCTTATCTTATTCTTGTGTTTTTGAAAATAAAATTAATTTTGCATTTTTAGCAATTTCGTTGTTTTCCATTTCTTGACTTCTTGAAAAAAAAAATTTAAACCCAAATTGTCAATAAGAAAATCAATCTTTTCGATTTTTTTATTAAGAGAAGAATGTCACTGTGTGTACAATTGTGTGTGTGTGTGTCATTGTTCGGTTGATTTTGATTATAAATTTTAAATGTCACGAAGCACAAATTATTTGCAAAGCTCCATATTTCAGTGAAGAAGATACTCAAAATGAGAAGACACACATACGAGTGAAGATAAGTGAGTAATGCTTAGATAAGACCAAAATCTTTGCGCTGTGAGCTATCGGAGAATGGGCCAAGTGGTCGTCCCAAAGTGGCTCTTTTCCGGCCAAGTAGAGATAAGACCTAGATTTGTCCGTGCATCGGTGTACAAAGCCAGTCTGTGTGTGTGTTTGTCTGTGTGGGAAACCATAAATTATCGGACGCCGAGTAGCAGCAAAAAAAGAAGCTTTTCTTGCAAAAAGAGGCGACCGATCCCTTAAACCAAAAATAAAATGCTTCGGCTTGGACGTTTTTATGGACATGTGATAACAAATTACATCAGTCCGGCCGTAAAGTATCGTAATAGTGTATGAGATAGTGTGTAGATGTGAGTGTGTGAGTGTGTGGTGTAATAGGCCGAGGCTTACAAGCAGCCATTCCACCGACACAATCTCCGAGAGCGGACAATATTCCTTAAAGCCCTCACATCAAACACAAGGCAAGAGAGGGAGACAGACTACGAATCTACATGTACTTGTACATTCAAAGAGGAAATGCATGTATGCACGAATCTATCGAATTATATTACCTCATACAACATAACCCGGCACTGAGACTCTCATTCACATAAATCATAATATGGCGAAGTATAAATTGTGGTGAGATAATATTGTGAAGATGAAAAGTGTGCCCGCAAAAATAGTGAAAGAAATATTTATTACTCAATGCAATCATGTTTATAAATAACTCGGTGGGTGTATTATTATTTAAATCAGCTAAACGATTTCTTTGGATCACAATTCTGTGGAAGGTTTTGTCATTCTAATTGCACACAGTGCGCATTGTGATGCCATTCCTGGAATTTGACTATTCTTTTGCGCATAAAATTCATGGAATTCGGCTTGAAATTGTTGAGGTTAGAATAAGTTTGGTCAATTTTCTCGAAATCGGTCTTTAGGCCAAGTGAAGTATTCCAATGAAACTGAATTCTTTTGTCCCAAGAATTCTCATTTTTGAGTACAATTTTGAATTTGAAATAAAACTGCCTTTGGCAAGTCGAAGGTCAAGTTCAGTACTTGTTATTGTGCAGAATGGAAAATACAATAATTTTTCTAAAAAGCATTTTTAAATTAAATAGGAAAATTTTAAATTAATCTTTTTAAATGTTAATAAGGCAAACTTGTGTGTCTGCGTCAAAACAAGTTACGAAATTCCTTCTAATTTATGTTCCTAATTTATTCTTTTATTTTTATTTTTACTTTATATTTTATTATTTTAAATGCAATTAAAAAGACTAAAAACTGTTACTTTTATTTTGACAGATCGTTTTTTGAAGAAAAGACAAACAAAGTGGCAATTGGAATTATAGTAAAGTGTTGCTGTTGAACTCATTTGAAGGAGAGTGTGGCTCTGTCCGAATGAAACAGCAATAATAATCGTCATTATTAACGAAGTGGCAACTTTTGGTCGATTTGTGCAACAATAAATAATAAACAGTCACCAACATCAGCATCAGCATCATCAACACCGAAAGCAGCAATAATTATTACTATTTTCCACGAGTGTGGTTGTGTGAGTGTGTGTCAGTGCGTACTGCCAGTGCTCATTGGTGTGTGCTTGAGCAATTGCTTCTCGCGGCAAGTCACATACACACTGCAGTACTATTCGTGTGGACTTGAAAATGTGGTCTAATTAAGCGCGCAACACACATTGCCGTGTGTGTGTGCTTGGTGTGTTTGGTGTCATCGTGGGCAACAAGCACACAGCAATTGAAGTGAAAGACATTCGCAAGCAAAACACTTCAACTCACTCAAACTCGAACTCGAAGCCACTCAGGCAGTTGCCAATTAAAACTGCACTTTATATTTTGAAACGAGTCAACTTTGCAGTCGTTTGTTGGCTTCCCCCCTCAGCTCATCACATAGACAGTCACACACCATATACTGTCGGCGAGTGTTAATTGAGGCAAATGAAAATATTTGAAATATTTCGCAAGTTCTGCAAACTTGGCCTCAACCGAATGGCATCAGGCCTATTAGTCAAGAAGAGGCCAAGCCCGGCTCATCTCATCACGTTCGATAGGAGGAGTTAATGCGGCCTGAGCACAGTTTGACAACTTTAAATTGTTTTCCTCTCGGTTGGAGTAAGCAATTCTAATTGGCCCACACCCGGTCTCTGGATTAACCCTTTCACATTTGTTCGGTGCAAATTCCACGAATTAGTGGTGTCCCCTGCTCTGTGTTACTTAGTGACAACACACACACACACTCGAAACATAATTAAATTATCGCCCAAATGAGCTCATCAAGCGCAAACAGTGTGTCCACTTCTGGCAAAGCGATAATTGCATAATTCCACACAGACCAACCAAGCGACGACCAAACCAAGCGACAACATTCAACACTACAACTGTCAACATGCGCATTAAAATTAGCTAACTCTCTAGGACAAATCAATTAGTCATCTGCAAGGTCGTCAAGTTGTGTTGTGTACTACTCAACTACCAAAACAATAATTCAACACTCAACTCAAGTCATGAAGCTGCCAAATGACTCTAGCTCAGCTATCTCAAAAGAGAAACCTCTCAAGCGAGATTCTTTTTGTATTGAAGAACACTTACACAAGCAGAAATGTTGTAAACGAAATTCAACTCCATCGGTGGAGTCTTCGAATGAGTGCACGTTGAGCAGTACCTCCGAGAATTATCATCACCACAAATCATCGTCCAAGTGCGGTTATGCTCTGGCCGCACTGGCAACCGCTGCGCTCACTGCAGGTGTGGAAGCAGCCGTGAAGGGCAACTCGGGTGATCAGACAAGCTCAACTTCCTCTTCCCCGTCGGGCCACCACATGATGCATCCTCACCACCACTCGCACCACTCCAGTGCCCCCACCGACAATGATCTGTCCGAGTACAGTTCCGGTGCGAGTTCGCTCACCAGCACGGTTCGACGCATTTCGTTGAACATTCTCAACAGTTCCAGTTCGGCACTGGAGTCACTGCGTACCTCGTTAGGCTCAAGTGGAGACCCCACCAACCCTGGTGCACATCATCATCCGTTCCGTTCAGCTTCCGCGGCTGGTTCCTATCACAGTCACCATGTGGATCATCAATTTCATGAGTCCACCAGTGGTGGCAGCACGGAGGCGCCCGACTATTCCGCCATTTCACCATTGCCACCGGTGCCGAACAGTCCAACGACCAGTGGACCGGTTGCGAGCACACTGACCACCACCTACTCATATCTGACCGATTTCTTTCCTCGAATAATACCAAAGTCATCACTGTCGATTAACCTAAACCAAAAAGAGCTTCCGTCCAGTGCCGGCTTCACAGACCCGGTCGATTACATCATCGATGACTACGACACCATCGATAGTATCACTGGTGGCAGTGGTGAGTCTCTTCTCACCGAAACAACAACATCCGCGACAATGCTTGCGACGGACAATGTGTCCGCCACCTCAGCATCGTCGTCTGAATTGTTCATGAGGTTAATGCGCAACGTGCTCAACACGTCTGGCGAGTCCACTGACGGAACGTCCGACATGCTAAACTCTCGATCTCACCACCACCACGCTTACAACCACCAATCCTCCGGCGAGGACAACGTGCTATTTGCCTCCCACTTGCTCAGTGATCCATTGGATGCTTCTTCCTCCGCATCTTCATCTTCGTTATCTTCATCAGCTTCCTCATCCGTCTCTTCGTTGCTAATTCCATCCTTGATTTCGTCGTCTTCTTCCGCTTCTGCAGCTTCAGGCTCATCGGCTGCATCCACTGCCATTTTCAACTCAGCAGCCGACTCTGATTCCTCCTCATCCGATTCCTCATCGTTCCATCACCTGTACAACTTGTTCCATCACTCGCCTCACTCAAATGGTACAATTCCTGCGGTCATTTCCTCGGCGCTCACTTCTTCCCAATTGGGGGCAGCTTCCTCTGTGTACGACAGTCCCTCAGTGTATTACAACTCATTGCTCGACAGCACCTTAACTCACAATCTCATTGGTGGCAATATAAGTTCGGTGACAAGTTCGGCACTGGCCACAACCACAGTAGCCTCAATATCATCTTCAGCTGCTTCTTTGGCTTCCTCTGCTGCATCTGCAGCTTCATCCTCAGCAGCTGCAGCAGCATCAGCAGGATCCTCTTCCTCGTATTATGCATCTGAAATGGCGTCTTCGTTTGCCACCTTGATGATGGACGAATACACTGCAACGGCTGCGAGTTCAGGGGCAGTGTTTGATGGAAGCCTCGATTGGGTTGACATTGTGATCATTGTGCTCAAATTTCTTATTCTCGGCACCATCATTCTCGCTGCTGTGTTGGGTAATTTGCTGGTCATCATCTCTGTATTAAGGTAATGTTCGGTGCATCAATTAACATTGACCATATTGATAATTTTGCTAATTCCCGCAGACATCACCGTCTACGCATCACAACCAACTACTTCATCGTATCATTGGCCCTAGCTGACATTCTAGTGGCACTATTTGCAATGACGTTCAATGCCTCCGTGGTGATATCGGGCAAGTGGTTGTTCTCCATGTGGGTTTGTGATTTCTGGAACAGTTGTGATGTGCTCTTCTCCACCGCCTCGATCATGCATCTGTCATGCATCAGCTACGACCGATACTATGCCATCATAAAGCCACTGGACTATCCCATGAAGGTCACCACCAAACGGGTGTACATCATGCTCGGTTGTGTGTGGCTCAGTTCGGCACTGATATCATACATCCCCATCTTCACGGGCATCTACACCACCGAGGAGGCGATGATCAACCGACAGAACAGTCCCGACACCTGTGAGTGGATTGTCAACATTCCCTATGCGATCATCTCCTCCACCGTATCCTTCTGGTTGCCTTGTGGCATAATGCTCACAGCGTACTACAAAATCTACCGCGAAGCCATCAAACAGGAGAAGTTCATCTACCGAACGCAACAGATGGCCAACGCCACCAACCATCACATGAACAATGTGAGCAAGGAGAAGAAGAAAGAAAAGGCAGCCAACCAGACAAAGTCAGCCGATCAGCAGCATCTCAATGCACCAAGACATTCGTCCGCTTCGGAGAACAATGTCATACAGGTGAGCCAACTTTCAGTAAGTGTCGATTGAATCTTTTTGTGCTGCTGCACTTGGCCAAACTAAATCCCACGCATTTGCTTTTATTTTAAGCATATTTTATTTAAATTAATTAAGATGGCGAATTTAATAAATATATTCTATAAAATTCACACTTAGCTGAAATTTAAAAATAAGTCATATTTAAAAATAAAAAGTTAAATAATAATATTCTCTTGAGATCGACTTGAATGACTTACTTAGAAATATTTTATTTTTATTAAAATTAAATTCCTAGAAATATCATTTTTAAAATTAGAAATTTTTATTTTTACCAGAAAAATGTCATTATAGCATGATTACGATTTAATAAATGACTCTTTCTAAAATCTTTTTTTCGAATTTCTTGTGCTCAATACATCATCGGATAACAGGTCATTTCCGATTTTCTTGGAAAACCAGAAAAAATAAAATATTTATTAATTTATTATTATACTCTCAAGTTTAAGGACTGTAAGGATAGAGATAGAAAAAATAATTTGGAAAATTCCTAAAATTTTCAAGAGACACCGGAAACTATTTGTTGTTAAGTACAAGAAAGTAAGACCAACAAAAAATGATTGATTGATTTTGTGATAGAGAAATGGGAAAGGTTTCGAGGGTAGTTTCGATGATTTTAGGAATCCATTTTATCATTGAATTATTACTTGATGATGCTTGAACAACTTTTTCAATTGAATTATTTTTAATTTTCAAAAACAATAAATTTTCTAGCTAATTGACAAAGCAATATTCAAACTGTCCGAAACAGTCAATATAATGAACATTGTTAATTTAATTTATCAATTCACATCTAAACAAAACAAACATTTTCCAGGAAAATCCATGATTTGCAAATGACAGCACAAAATCACTTTACTAATCACACAACACTAGAGCTTCAACATTGTTTTTGTTCATTGAATTTTCCGAGTAACTTGAATTTTTCAGAAATAATGTTTTCTTTGTTTTTGATTATGAGTAAATTTGAGTTGGAATTGAATTATATTAATAATTTGAACAGTAAATGACTTTGATCATCAATTGAGTTGAGAGTTGCACTTTGTGTTTGTGTTAATGATGTTTTGTCGGAAACATCTGTTTGGATTGGCACTCGATTTTGTGTGCTAAACAACAACAACAAATGGCCACCGAGTCTTGCCTCAACACACTAATTCAATTCTCAGACTGTTTTGCAATAGTCTTTGGGTTCATTATGTTTGCTAATGGAATAGGTCCAACACGAACTGAACCAAAAAAAAGCACACTTAATCCAGTGTATTTTCACAATAAATATTGGTGTATTTTATTATAATAAGATTATATTTATAATTAAATATTTTATTTATTAATTGAAAAACTATTTATTTTGTTTATTTGTTACTAATAAATATGTGAGAGTCAATACATTTGTAATTAGATCATACCAAATTGTAACTAATTGGACATTGGTGATTTGTGCTTTTGCTGTTAGTGGCTTCATTAGTTTGAGTTGTGCTCTTCAAGAGGAGCACACCGAAGCACTTGTGTTTTGCGCCTACAGCTAAATGCACTAACAATTTCCTGTTGTGTACTGACAAATTGTTGTTTATTGCCTTATAGATCCAATCTGGTGGTGGTCATCGCAATTCGCATGCGGAAGATCCCGAGTCTGGCTCGTCCACGCCCACCAAGCGGACAATATCGAAGATGAAACGCGAACACAAGGCCGCGAAAACGTTGGGTATCATTTTGGGTGCTTTCATCGCCTGTTGGGTGCCATTCTTTGTGTGGTACGTCACCTCGACCATCTGTGGGGCGTCCTGTTCGCCGAAGCTGCTCGTGGACACACTCTTCTGGGTGGGCTATCTCAATTCGGCCATGAATCCGATCATTTACGCGTACTTCAATCGCGAATTCCGAGAGGCATTCAAGGAGACTCTGCGTAACATCTTCTGTAAGTGTCTGCATCTGCAATGTCTTGAACAGAATAGAACCGATGCCATTAACTTTAGCTGCACCTACCGTTCCACAATGGATGTCGGACTGGTGGAAAACAAATACGTGAAAGATTGACAACAACTGGAACGGTTCGTGTGAAGGTGACAAACTGGTTCGACTCAACTCAACACTAAACACTCACCTCACCACCGTTTCGCTCCCATTGACACCCGATTGATCTAGTCAAGTTCATACCATGCATCCATCCATCTGCTCATCCATCCAAACATTTTCTACTTCTATTCTCTTTTCATCCTCTCTGTGCTCCAACAAAACAAAAGCCACAAATCCTCAAGTGGACTCAAACATGCAAATCAGCTTACCAGAATGTACTCAACCCAGAACGATTACTCAACACACACAGTCACATTCATCAGTCATGCGCAACCAATTAATTCTAATTAAGTACATCATCAGTACAACGCATTGCACACACACACAAATATTCGTATTTATGATTATGCCAGGTCGGGCACAATGTCGTGCATGCCTGAACTGCAGTGCACCAAACAGTTCGATATACATTTGAGGAGGATTGTACAAAGTAATTCACACACATTTTATTAATTAATTTATTACCATCATTCGCCTCTCGCTCTCTCCACCTTCAGTTCATTTGTTCTTGTTGCTTGTCATTGTCCATGTTGTTGCATACACACCAAATTCACTCTGTTAATTAATTCTCACTTTTTCTCATTCTCATTCGAATCACTCAACCCTCCTCCCCCTCAAACTCTCAATTCTATCTCTCAACTCTTTCACTCAATTCTCTTGTTCAATTCTTGTCTCAATGTCTATAAATCCAACTACTAATATATTATTATTATTTATTAATATAAAATTTAATTTATTTTCTTTCTCCTTCTCTCACTCTTTATCTCTCCATCCTTATTACCTTTCCTTGTTATAAATTATTTCTTCCCTTTTTGCTTTATATGATTTATAATTTTTTAAAATCTCTTTTTGTTGACATCATGAAACTGTTTAAATCATGTTCTCGACCCACCCCGATCGGAATAATATTGTTACTATGTAATATTGTTATACAAAACATGTACATTGCGAAATAAAATTATTTAAAATTATTTACTCAAATTTGTGTCCTTAAATATTCTTTACCAATTAGTAAGCAAGCGGACTTTATAATTACTGTCAAATCTTTAGTTAATTCATAAAATTAATAAAGAGGGCAACTGGCTTTTAACAAAATTTATTTTAATTAAAAAATAATAATTCAGAATATGATTAGAAAAGTGAATTTTGAAATAAAATTGCACAAGACTTATTATTATTAAATAATCATAATCATAAAGAATATATTATTTAATTTGCTCAATGATTAATGTTCAACTTTGTCATTAATGTGAGACCGTGTAATTGTTGCATAATGCACATTGAATGTGAGAACATTGCCTCTTGACTAATCATTCGGGCCACCATTATGGTTGACGTGCATGTCATGACCTTAAGTATTATATGATAATAGAGTCATTCAAGGCATTACTTGGAAATACTGTTCGTACGATAGTGAATGAATGAATATAACTCACAATTGTGCTCCTCTTCAATTGAAGATCTTAAAATCTGGCAAGACAGAATGATTAATTAAAACTTTTTCATTTCGAGTTTCTTGGCCGGCTTGTGTATGTGCGTCCTTGCCGGTCGGCATTGTTGGTTCAATGCTCATCAATCACCAGAGGAATTAACGATTCAAACAAAGTCCAAAGTCTTTTCAAATTCTACCAAATCTGACCTTTTCAAACAGGGACTTAAAATTTCAAATTCTTTTTGAGAAAGAAAAAGAAGAAGATGAGCGAAAGAAGTATAGCATTCGATTGCGCTAGCAGAAAAACACGATTAGTTCAATGCCCAATTAGCACAAACGAGAGAGAATGAGGCATTTTTATTTTTGTGCACAGAACCACAGAAAAAGGATTTTCGGTGCTCAACAAAAGAAAAGTCTTATTTGTGTGTGTGTGCTTTTCAATTAACGTTCTCTCTCTCTCTCCTGCAGGCCAGCCAACCAGCCAAGTCCATCCATCCATTGGTCCATTTATCCCCGTTAGTCCCCAAAGTGAAAGCAAACAAAAGTATAAAAGTCTTTCTCGTCTAAGTAAAAGCTATTAGACCGAGCACAGACAAACAGACAAATCCCCAACCAGAGCAATCGTGTGAGTGTGTATGTGTCTATATGAGAGTGTCCCTGTCCCCAGCCTTCATCGATCATTACGAAACAAATGGCATTAATATCCATTTCCTTTGATTTGTCATCATCATCATTTGTGGACTTATTTCTCCCTCTCTCCCTCTCCTCACCCTTCCCCCTCACCCAACTTTCCTCTATCTATTACTATTCGCACATTTCTCTCTCTCTCATTTGGACTTATTGTCCTCTCGAGGACAAATTATTAGCCATCGAAAATAGCTTTCACCAAAGAATGCACATCAAATAACTCTGAGAGAATATTCTGTTTGCTTATTGTATTGCATATTCATCATTACACAACACAACTAATAAGCACTATTCTTTATGTTTAATTAATTATTTTTCAATTCAAGTCGATCTAATCATTTTTGCATACAAAAACAAAATGAGCCCACAAATATTCAATTGTGTCTTGCAAGCAGAACAACGACAACAACAACAACAACAATTCTGGTGACAAAACTCATCTAGAGAATCTTCCAATGCAATAAGGACTAAGTACAAACACAAATACTACAAGCAAATCTTGACGCTAAACCTCTGACCATTTGGAATTGTATACTGTGCCATGGGTGATAGTGAAATAAATAGAAAAATAAATTAAATGGAAACTACTGATAGTAATAGTAGTATCGTAGTATCGTAGTAGTATTAAAATCCTCGATGAATGTATAGTGTGGCCCAAATAGAATCATTGGCCAATGTTTGCATAATGTTGCACCATATTGCGTCACCCTGTACCTGTATGTGGCAATAAGCACTATAGGGCAATATTGCAATAATCATCAATATTTCGCAAAAGCCCAATATTCAATCTGTTCAACATAAATATGATTATAATGCGCCATAGTATCAGTGTTTGTGCCTAATTGAAATATATTAACATTCTATTTGTCTTTCTTGTTCGAGCTCGCTTTTCGCGTACAATTCATTCTCGAGTTGTATTTGGAAGGACATCACAAAGTATTAATCGTAACATGTGCTATTTATTATTGGCCATTTTTGTATATTCTCTTACATTATTGTGTTTTTTATTCTATTTTCAAATAATTCTTTTGGGTATTTAAATTAAAATTTATTTAATTTAGAAAACGTCCTTTTTATTACGCCTAAATTCATTCAATTAAATATAAAATTAATTCCAAAGTTGATAAGGAAATGTACCGGAATCAAGTTAATTTGTTTATTTCATTAATCTAAAAAGAGTTTCTTCTTCTTCTTTTCACTCGACTTTAACCTACTTTACTCTTTTTATATATTTTTGTTTACAATCGCAATACAAAGTAAATACACTCACAACTGACTGACTGTACTATTGGTCAAAGTAAAGCACAAGAACTCACTCGACTATAAAGTGGTCTGATATACTTGGAATTTACTAAATTAAGAAGTGTATCTGATGCTTTTCGTACTTGAGTTGTCTTCTTTTCTAAGTAACATAGTAGATATTATCGGGAATCACTTAAATAAAGCTACAGTTAAAAAAACGTTACTTGAATTATAAAAACTTTTTAGACTTGAAGATTGAACTTGAGAAGTTCAACAACAACCAGATTGCTTTTGAATCAAGTGTAGAATTTTCCACGATTCATAAGAATCAAATCTTTAAAGAACCTTAGAGGAAACTCAATGGATTTATATATTTAAAATCCATATTTTGGTGTAAGAGAACTGATTCGATTTGAGTCATGATGATGATAAAGGTCAGAGGCCAAGTGAGGTATTAATAGTTTTTGGTGATAAATAGTTGTGGAAAGCTCCAGCTGGAAAGCACCACACAACAAATCCTGGTTGTTAGGGTGTTCGAATTTCAAACTTGAACCTGTTTATCATCATCATTCATTTTTTAATCAGTAATTAAAATTCGAGGAAAATAAATTAATAGAATCGACTATAAAGAAATGGACAAATACAGTATAATTTGTATATTTTCAAAAAGTAAATTATTTATTTTCTAATTACTAATATTCACCACAACCAGATGGAGCCTTAGGCTCAAAACTATTTATGATAAACAATTAATTCAAATAAAAAGATGCAAACAAATTAGATTAATCGAATGCATGTTTATTATATTGACTCAATGGTGTAATAAATACATTTGTGAATAAAAGTCGATACAAGATAATCAACAAGAAAGTATAAGTAAAGTGACAATGGGATAATGACTTAGGTAAGATTAGATGGTGACACTAAGGGTGAAACAAAGCTAGTGATAAAGTTGGTTGAGTTGTGACTAAAACGAGTGAAGTAAACAGTTTACTGACGACCTGGTTGAGAGAATGGACGCATTGGCATGCGGTTGGTTGGGCCACCAAAGTTGGTCACCGGGCCACGAGAAGGAAATCGATTTGGTTGTCGGAAGTTAGGTTCATCTTCTTCCGATTCGTTCAATGGATCCAATTCGGATAGATTCGGATCAGGTCGGTTTGCATTGGCCACCACCGGTCGAGGAGCATCGTCAACTGCGAGTGAACTAAGAGTCGTTACGGTAACGTTGACCAAATCGGCAAAAGCAGCTTGAACTGGAGCAATGGTGGATGAGATCGATTCACTCACATTGCCACTGACTCTAGCCAGAAATTGTTCAGAATCACATTCGGAGTAGATTTGAGGACACTTGTGGGTGCTCAAGCCGTTGATCAACACTTGGTACGAGGGTCGATTCTCGGAGAAGGTGTTCAGATAGATGAGCACAATCTGTTCAGCCCACTTGGGAAGTCGTCGAGAAGCCAAGTCGGCCAGGTCACACAATGTTCGTTGCACACATTGAGACTCCATATCGACCAAGGTCTGGTAGTAGATGAGTGCTCGATCAGGAACACGCGAGATGATTTGTCGCATCAAACTAAAGTCAAATAGTTCGCGAAAGTTGCGTCCACGGAAAAAGTTAACCATCTCTCTCAGTAGCTGACCAAGAAGACGAAGTGGCGCAGCGGTCAGAGTCCGCAGTGCTGGAGCCAGAATCCCACCAAGTGATCCAACCGAGGAGATACCAGACGGAACTAATGCGGTTGCCGTTGATGATGAGTCAGGTGACTGGCGAGAGGTATTGACTGCGGCCGAGGAGAGACCAACCAAGCAAAGTCCAAAGAGAAGACAAACTAGATGGTAAGAACGAGCCATTGTGATGAGAAGAAAAGGCACTTCGAGACGGGTAAAATCGAAACCAGGTAAGATGAGGTAAAAACGCTAACAACCAAACAACTCGAGGAGAAGAAGCGAAGTGACTTGTGACAGACCAGAGCAGGTCCTTTATAGTGACAAATACCATTAAGAAGCATGTGCAAAGTCAACCAAATAGCGCACCAAGTGTCAATTCTCGTTTAGTTCATCAAGTTTGACACTAGACACATCGCCAGCCAAGTTCATCCACAGACAAAACTGCATGAGACTAACTCACAAACATCATGTCTATCTCATAGTAAGTTCAAAAGTTTGACTAATTGAATAAGACTTATTCAAAGCAGCCGTGCCATCTAAAATCTAATTTGGCAAGCTCCTTCAATTATAATCAGAACATTAACTGGCGAGTCAACATTTGCTCGATTTGTCAACTTCAGATTTATCTTATCACGTGATTATATTTGTGTGAACTCACGTACTTGGATTTTCTCCTGCAAGACTGTTTCCATTGCATAGTTGGTTTGTAGTGGCAATTTGAACTGCAGTGACACCTTCTTATCACATGTTTTATTATCATCGTAAGGGAAAAGTTTGTTTGCGTTTCTTTTCCATTCAAAGTGTCCGCGGAGAAAGGTTGTTCAGTCGCAAATAAGGTCATTCAGAACAACAAAAAAGTTTAAAATCGCTTAATTATTTTGTTAAATCTCCACATTGAAAATGAGTCCCAAAATTGATTATCAACAAATTACACAACAATTTACCACTGACGGTTATGCAATCATTGAAGATTTTTTCGATCAATCCACAATTGACGAATTGAAAATGGAAAAGATCAGACTGGTGAGTGACTTTAAACATGATGAAGTGGACGGTCCGTCGGTGTTTCACACAGGAGCAGAACAAAAGTCGAACAAATACTTTCTCGAATCGGTTGACAAGATCCGATACTTTCTCGAGAAGGATGCAATCGACTACGAGGGACGATTCACTGTGCCCAAAGAACGGTCGCTCAACAAGATTGGTCATGCACTGCACTGGTTGAATCCAATCTATCGCAAATTCACATTTGATCAAAAATTTAAAGATTTGGCTAAAGCCTTAAAGCTGACCGAACCAGTTGTGGTTCAATCGATGATCATCTTTAAGAATCCTAGAATTGGCGGAGAAGTTGTGGAACATCAGGATGCGTCCTATTTGCACACTGAACCGAGTCCAGATGGAGCTGTTGTGGGATTCTGGATTCCACTTGAGGATGCTACGGTAAAGTTAGCAATTTAATGAGAAATTCCTATAATCAAATTATTATGTTCTTTTAGTTAATAAACGGATGTTTGGAATTTGTTCCTGGATCACACAAAACGGTGCCTTTGCCTACCAGATGGATTCGAAATGTGGATCCATTTACTGGAGACATTCGAATGTTGCACACCAATCCTGAATTCAAATATGGCGGTGATTTCACAGCTGCACCGGCGAAAGCGGGTTCGTGTGTGATCATCAATGGATTGGTGGTGCACAGAAGTGCCCCGAACAAGTCCGACTATCCAAGACCGATCTACACTTTCCACATGTTCGACCAAGCAAGTGGCAAAACATGGGACAAGTTGAATTGGCTGCAACCTACTGAGGAACTTCCATTCCCTTCACTGTATGACAATTAATTGAATTTCAATTATTTTTAACTTTTTAAGATTGAAATTATAAAGACAAAATCAATTTTTTTTTAAATAAATAAATAATTTAATCTAATTATATTTTTGTTTGAAAATAGAAAACATTTCCGGACAAATACATTCTGTTCAAATTTATTTTTGTAGGTTGACATGTACTGAAATAGTGTTATTTACTAAATCAGCGTTCAAAATCAATATCGGATGTCCGTTCTAGTAACATTGCATCACTTGATTGTTATCACAATTAGTGCGTGCTCAAGCGTAAAACCTGAAAATTTCTAGTTCAATCACACTGGGCTGGAAGGGATATATAAGCTCGGTGTGATCTGGTTCGGAGATTATCGATTGAATCGTCAATCATCAATTGTATTGATCTGCGATGATGGCTCGTTCAGTCACTTTGATCGTATTGGCGGTCTGTTTCACCTGTTGCGTTTGCACAAATTACGATGACTCATTCAAGTCGTTGTTAGATTTGAAAATGGAGGAAACTGACCACAACACGGTCGGTGTGCTCTACACTGAGGTGCAGATGAGCAATCTGGTGCGTAACTGTTTCCGTGCCATTCCTCTCCGCTACCGTGAGTCATGTCTGGTGGAATCGTTCGAACGCTTCGCTGGTTCTGTTTTCCCCATGAAGTCGCGATGCTGCACCAAGTGGCACCAGATCGATTGTCTGGAGAAGTACACCTTCAACTCGATCTACTGTGACATGCACCAGCGACTGGCTGTGAGCAGATACTTCACCCAGGTCAAATCGATGGCAGCTGATGGCTCGCCAGAGTGCACCGCGTACAGACCCGTTAAGGAGGAGAAGACACTCTGGAGCTCTAATTTGGGTCGTGTGGCCAAGTGCGCCACTAGTGCCAAAGATCCAATGTATTGAAAACCCATATTGTGAAACATTCCAATTGACTCAAATATTATTATTCCCTTGTTTGCCAAGCAACGTTAATAAATCACAAATTGCATTTAACAATTGTTTCTAATTAAATTATTTAATTAAATTATTTTGATATTTGTTAATATTCTAAATTAAAATTTAATTTAAATGAAGAAATAACTTATTGCTAAAGTAACCAAATTAATTAGAAAATCTTTTTTGAATTAGCAAATCACTTTTTATATTTTGGAATAATCAAAATATTCAAGATTTTAATATAAAATATTTTAAATTATTTCTTTTCAAGATTATTTCAAGTTTGAAAATGGCTTTATTCAAATTTAATCAAATATTTTCAAAAGTTAATTCAATCGTTAAAGGTTATCGTATTGAGCAGCAGGACTATACTTGGATTGTAAAAATCATTCGCAAATGGATTAGATCATACTTTCGTCTGGTTCAAGGATGCTTCATCAATGTCCGTATGTATTGATGCAAATTAATTGAATTGTAAATTAATTAATTAATTTTATTTCAGTGTTTATATTTATAATTTTTGAAGTAATCATGATTGAAAATATAAATTATCATGTTCAATTCACATCAAGATTAGCATTGATTCTAGTAATGCAAATCAATGGCATTTTGACAATGTTGAGCATATCGATTTACGTTCAAGTCTGTGTGTGGACCGCTTCCTGTATGATTGTTTTCAGTATACTTTGTCTGGTTCGATTGAATCAAATAAATTTGAGTTTGAATCGTTTATTACTGAATCAATACCACAATTCAATCGTTCATAATTATTATCTTAAATTTCGTCTCAACCAATTCTACATTCAGCACACACGAACATTTTTTACTAACACAAGATTATAACAAAATGATTGCCTTGGTATTTGTAGGTTATTTGATCATCAATTTACCAATGAACGCTTATTTGGTGATCTCAAGTTTGAATGGCAAATACCGTCTAATGTAATTGTTTCTTTACTGTCCCTTGTTAATTCAACAGTTCTTTGTTAATCTTTTACTTTATCTGCTTGTAGCACTGTACAGTAGGAAGATACACCAACAAAAAAACGATTAGTACTATTTGAGTGTTCATCAACACTAATTCCGATCAACACGAATGAACATTCATGCTAGCGATCAAACTCTGATTGCTATATTCACAAGTTTCACTCGGAAAAGCAATATGTCATCTCTTATGCCTCTTTTGGATTAATTAAATTACCTAATTATTTCAAAGTATTTTCCATTTATATTTTTATAAAATTTTAATCTATTGTTCAATAGATGTTGCTGGTCTATCTCGAATTTGTCATGTATTGGTATCAGTTGAATTTATAATCCTGAACAAATAGTCCATTATTTAGTAACTTAAACAGTGATTTTGTTATGTTTATTTGAGGTTTTACGGTATTTAGTGAATTATCTTTGTGTTATTATCTCAAAATATTAGTATCATGTAGCTTTGATAATATTTGTACCCGACATATTACTTGTATTGATGCGCACTAGTTTGTTATCGATTAATCTTGTTTGCTTGACACTAACTTTTTGGTTAAGTTTGTAAGCACCCACACTCGTAGTTGGTCTAATTTGGTTAAAGAAATAGTAAATACAAGAAATAACCATTCATTTATTGTTCAAATTCCTGATTCTGAAAAATGTCCCAACTAAAGGTACAATTGCACAATCTCTTATATATTAAAAATCCTAAAAGGATGCTAAACAAAAAACTTCGTCAGCCAAAAGTACTTGACGTAATGTCACGAGAATTTTTTTACCAGACTAATTCGACCACAAGGTATCCCATGTAAATAGTCTCGAGTCGATCCAGCAAAAAATTGGATTCCGGAATTTTTGGGTTTTAGGATTCCTCGATTACAAAAAATACCGTTGAATTCATCGTGAAAATCTAGGAACATTGATATATCATGTACTCTTTACGAAAATGTGTCCTTGATACCGAAAAAAATCATTTTAAGGTTTCAGCCAACAGGCAAGCACAGAGCGAGTTTGTGCTGTCGTGTTGAAAGAGTGTGCCATTTAGTACAGCGAAAGGCAGAGAGATCAAGCCAAACATTGCCCAGCTGGACAAACACGCACACGATCAGCTGTTTTCTGTTTTGCTATCGCTCTCACAGCACTACATCACGTTGGTTCTACTGTTTTCACATTCTCCAAGTGTTTTGTGTTAATCTCTTATCTTCGTCGTTATCACCTCAACATTAACTCTTTTATGTCGTCATATATGTCATAATGTCACGAAAGTTAACGTCAAGTACAAGGACAGGCTTGCACATAACGAAAACATCTAAATCGGTAAGTAGTTTATGGAAATTAATTTGTTGGATTAATTCCTACTCAGACTACAATTTATTTACTAGAACGAATCAGATATGTATTTAGAATTTAGAAACTGACTTGTGAGTATCAATTCCGGTGTCCGTAGAGCATGCGTAGACATTGTGAGTGCGCTGGTTCTTTTGATGGCTCTAAATCCTGTTGAAAAAAAGCCTCCGTGAAATCGTGCTTTAATTTTGAAAGGTTTGCTCTTATGATGTTGCAAGCTTCTGGATTAATGTTTGGATTGTTTTTTAGAATGGCAAGCATTGGATTTTCTCTTTACAACCTGATCACATTGTGAGTTTTGAAGCAAATCTTAATATTATTTGAAGTTATTGATTTATGTTTGTTTCAACATTAAAAAGCCAATCACCTGTCGTGCTGCAGTACTGTACGAAGAAGGAAAACCTGTAGTCACCACAAAATGAACAGGTCAGAATCAAAATGGTTTCAGCGGGTATTTGTGCCAGTGATGCTCACATTGTTTGGGCCAACAGAAGGCGGCTGAACTTGGTCAAACACTTCCATCTGTGATTGGTCATGAAGGTGCCGGAATTGTGGAATCGGTTGGATCCAATGTCTCCCACCTCAAGCCTGGTGATCATGTTTTGGCTACTCTGGTGCCAATGTGTCACAACTGTAACTACTGTGCCAGTCCACTCACCAATCTGTGCATGAATGCTCCAGTTGGTCCAAACAAAAAATTTCTCAATGGAAACGATTTGCACAGTATGGGTTGATTGGGTGTGTACAGTGAGTACATTCTGCTAGAATCATCGCAAGCAATCAAAATAGACAATCGTGCCAATTTGGTGAATGCGTGCATCATCAGTTGTGCTGTGGCAACTGGCTTTTACTCTGCAACCAATCAAGCAAACGTTGTGCCTGGAGCTACTGCCGCCATCTGGGGAGTGGGTGCGATAGCACTGAATGCTGTGTTTGGTTGTAAATTTGCTGGCGCTAAGTATATTATTGGAATTGACATCAACAATGACAAAAGGGAAGTGGCAATCGAATTTGGTTGCACTGAATTTATCAATCCAAAAGAATTTAACAAACCAGTGGATGAGTATTTGAAAGAGAAATACGGTGGAGTGGATTATGCTTTCGATTGTGTGGGCAATCAAGCCGTTCTAGACACTGCATTCAAGTCACTCTCATTGTTTGGTACCTTGGTGATGGTTGGAATATCGAACGCAGGAACCGAATTGAGATATCCAGCAGGAGAAATGTTGTCTGGAAAGAAAATAGTGGGAGGCATAATTGGTAACAAACCAGGAGAAGAGGCATTTCGAGAACTGGTCGAAATGTATCTCAAAGGAGAGGTCAATGCTGATCGATTGGTGACTAATCGATTTACACTGGAACAAGTCAATGAAGCTTTCCAGACATTGAAGGATGGAAAGTGCATTCGTTCTATTATTGTATTTTGATTTATAAATCAACGATTGTTTATTCAAATATTTTTTAAAAAATCAAATAGTTTTCGAATCTGTAATATCGGAAAATCAGTAAATTACAAAATTCCTCCACACGTACTTTCACAAATGTACCTAAATGTACAAAACGGCAATTTGAATCCAATTTAGGTGCAGATTAACTTGAAATTAACGACACTTGTGACCAAATTGTGAGCCAATTAATTGTACTTTTGTACGATTGTACTTCGATATGACAATTGTCATTTGTAACCCTTAAATCATCAATAAAAAATGTACCCCGCTGGTTAGCCAGTCCAGTGGAGTGAGTCACCCGAAAGTGGTGTGAGAAGTCATATGAGGAGTCATATTTGTGTTGTTTTGCAGCATTGCACCAATTGCTTAAATCAAGCCCGCGTTCCGTGCAAATCATGTATTTATGACTCAAACTCAATCACTCTTATCTGTCGGTTGTCCATGGCACGTACAGCACACCGTTTCACTCGCATCAGTCTAGGTCAGGACATATTAAATTTCATTATCCAGATTCTTTCCATATCTTATCAGTGACATGTCTGTCAGGTTATATTACCACATTGCTGATGGAAGGTGTACATTCAGTGGCATTCACTAAACACACTTGCACATACAGCTGCATTTCATTACTGCCATATTGGCTTTTATCTTGCATGTTTGTGGCGAGTATATATGTCACCCCACAAGTGACATTAACACAACACAACACACATTGCCACATATGCTTGTCAGTGCTAATGCTTGTGGCGTGCTAATTCTGAATGGAAAAATTGTTATTTTCACACTAAAACATGGATTCAAGTGAGTTTCGATTAGTTTCGATTTTGTTAATTAATTCTAAATTGTTTCTTTTACAAGAAGCGACACAATCTTTCAACTCTGACACGGAATTCTTCTGGTTTCTGTTCAAACTGATTCAAGCGAACTTGTTGTCTTTCTTCAAGGACAAACAAAGCGAGGCAACCGAGTTTGTGAAATGTGTGGCCAAGTTGCACAGTGAGTCAATGTGTGCCGAGTTGGTGCCGAGTAATAAGAAGAGCAAAGCACCGCCACCGCCACCACAGTTGCCCAAGCCGGCAAACGATGCTCCAACACCAGGTAAATGATAACTTTGTTAATCAAGCAATTAGTTAACAATCATAATTCTGCCAAGACACACTAACTAACTGGACTCGACCAACCGAATTCTACATGTTCCTGTATCAGCTTTTGCTTCGCAACAAGTCGCAATTCAAGTCACAAATGAAGCAGACGGACAACTTCATTGCAGTGATCACCAAGATGCACGCCAAATGTCTGAATAAGGAATTTACCGCTGCACCACTCACCACTGGTGCCATTCCAGAGAAATTTAAAGTGATCGAACTGGCCGAACAGAATGCAGCACTCGAACAGGAGATTGCCTCGCTCAAGGCACAGTTAGCACTGAACACACCCGAGCCTACAACTCCTGCAGTGAATGGACAAAACAATGGAACTTTGTCCAAAGGAGCCAGCATCAAGAAATAAAATTCACTTGTGGTATTAATTGAAATTCACAGTTTTGATTTTCATAATTTTGTGATTTACATCTCGTTTTATCTACCAATCTAATCGTTTATACTTTTGTCTTATAATAAATGCACTTTGCAATCGTTTGCTTCATTGAATATTGTGATTTAAAAATATATTATTCGTTAATTAGTATTTTAAAATTACATCACTCTGTAAATGTGATCATACGATAAAATTAGTCACATTTTAATTAAGGCGATAATACATACTCGTGTCAAGAGCACTTGAAATATCTTCATCTTTCGTATGTATGGTATTTGACTATTGAAATTGTTCTAAACATTTGTCATTTTGCGTACACAAAAGGATGTTGATTGTGATTGTAATCTGTAGATTTGGATTAGATTTTAAAAAATGACAATGCAATCCCATCCAACGTGAGAATGAGATAATGTATTTCAAGTGTTTTTGTCTTATGCACAATTGGATACTTAAATGGTTTGGCTTTTGTTCTAAGCTATTCTCAACATTTGTATGACTCCAAATCCATGAGAATGAATAAATTAATTTGTTTATTTGTGGTCACTTTCTTTGTTGGTCAATCTTTGACTGATGATACTCAATTTGCGTTGAAACTTTTGGATGCAATTGAGCAGAAGAATGGCGGAGTGCGTGCACAAGACAATTTGGTAATCTCACCTGCGAGCATTCAATCAATACTGTCAATGTTGTTGGTTGGTTCGGCTGGGAATACTGCAAAACAGATTTCCGATGCTCTTCGGTAAGTTTGGTATAATTGTCAAATTTTTCGATGCCATTTTTTGATGCCATTTTTGGATTCATAGATCTTCAGATTTGTCTCAATCGGCTGGCAGACAATTTCACCAAGGCAATGATTACTACAAAATATCAAATCTTTTAGCTGTGCAAACTAAATATTCAGTGAAGCAATCTTTTATGGACCAAGTGCTTGGTAATCTCAATGCAAAACTTTTGACGGACAACTTTGAAACTCGCAATCGAGAAGTAACCACTGAGTTGAACTATTGGAGCCATACTTTAATATCGATATCAAAATTTTCGGGTTTTTGACACCCCTGTCCCCCAAATTATCAAACCGTTATCAAGACGTGACCACCCCTCCACCAAAACTTGATATAATTACTTGATAAGTCTTATTTTTTGGACCCCCTCTAAATTTTTTGTTTTCATAGGGTGATCAGATCTTTGACGACTCCCCACCCCAAAATTGATATCGATATTAAAGTATGGCCCCTTGGGTGTACCAAGAAACTAATGGAAGTGTGACAAGATTTTTTAACCAATACATTGACAAGGAAGCAAAATTAATGTTGCTCAACACACAACACTTTGCCGCTCACTGGCAATGGCCAATCTATGAAGACCAAACACAAAAGCAGCCATTTACTCTGTCGAACGGTCAAACTAAGCAGGTGGATATGATGAACTTTATGTACTACTACAATTATGCCAAGTTTGACGATGGCGAGTTGATTCAGCTTCCATACCGAGACAATGGACTGAGCTTTATGGCTTTTCTGCCCAATCAAAAGTCAATTTCGAGTGCAAAATCATTCAGCTCTCTGTTTAATCAAATTCCATTGAACCAACGAATTGCACAATTGCAAATGCTGATCACTTACATGGGAATGCCTCGATTCTCGGTCAAACATTCCAAGCCTACAGAAGGCTATTCGGTGAAAGAACAATTGCAACATTTGGGCATTGAAGATGCATTTGCTGATGGTCAAGCCGATTTCAGTCCAATCGATGGAACCAAGAATTTGTTTCTGTCCGATGTACTTCATGTAGTATCGCTGGGTTGGAATGAAACACAAACAAATATTGATTCTGGCTCGAGCACTGAGAATGACAATTCTCTGGGTGCTGGTGGTGGCATTTACCCCACTCCTGTCACCATTGAATTGAACCTCAATCGACCATTTCTCTTTTTGATTCGTGATTCGAACAAACAAGACCCATCTATTTTGTTTGCTGGAGTTGTGCATAATCCGTGAACTTGACTTTAATATTGCTAATTGATTTGGAATGTCTTTATTATATTCAGAATTTAATAAATTCAAATTTAATTTAGTTTGTTCGTTGTACCGTGTCCCGGGAGTAATTTTAAGTTTGAGGAAGAGAGTGACTTAATTGCTCCTTAATGATAATTGCATTATCTTGTGACTTTCTATTTTAATTTTAAAAATTCCAAAAGAAATTAATATTAAATTAAATGGAATCATAAATTATAATATGTTTAAAATTAAAATTAATGTGACATATAAAACATTAATGTTACATTTAATTTTGACATTTAATTTTATATTTGAACTCAGTACAACATTAAATAAAATGACAGATTTTGGTTGTTGAAAAAATGCTACTGAAATTTGTATTTCAAGATTTGTTGAAATTCTTGAAATTGTTTTGGGTCGCATTTCAAGGCCATGCAAGAATCTATTGTGATACATTGGATCCGGTTAAAGATGGTTGGAAAGATCAAAATAAACAATCAACTCGTCATTTTCTGATAGCCTTGTTTCCACTGGCCATGATAGCACTTGATTCGCTGTACCAATTGTACACGAATGCATTTCACTTCACTTCAACCGGTATACCTGATTTGTTCACTCACAAAATTTTCCTCAAACAGTACTGGCCTGTTGGAGATGTGATCCTTCCCATTGGATTTGGTCTGCCATTTGTAATTTTTCTTAATCTCTCATTTGGCGCGATGTTTGACCAAAACTGGCTAATGTTTATTGAGAACAGACCAAATGTAGGTCCAATGAGAATAATTCAAAATAAACGAGGTATGTTCTTTCAAATTGCAATTCAATTTTAAGGATTGTCCCATTTGTCAGCATTGCAAATAACTGAAGCGAAACTTGTTTATGGTTTCCGAATTAAAGCAAAGAAAATTAATCGCTTTGTGTCAGTAGGCATAGTCATCGCCTGTCAGTCTTTCTTGATACCCCAATTGTATTTAAATCAGACACATTCGATTCGTGACTTTATTTTGCTCATCTATTTGTTGACATTCTTCATTGATGTGATTTATAGTGACATTTTGATGCTCAACTATTTCTTAATCAATGTTGGATACATTTATGTCAAGCAAAAGCATAAAATTGCATTATTCGATAAAATTAAGCGAAAGTTAATTCACTTGGCACTCAATAGAAAGAGAAACACCAAATTTTGGATTCGTTTTTTGAAGATTCATTCGAATATTCACGATTTCCACACGGAAATTTTGGCTTACAATCGAGTCTGGAGTCGATACTTGGCATGCTATTTCGTTCTCTACATCATCGACATTTGCTACCTGTCTTATTCCTTTCTATTTATTCCTTCTGGTGGTCAAGAGTGGTTTTTCTTATTCTTTGGATTGGAATTTTTTGTTATTTTACTTTCGTTGACATTTGCTTGTTCGTTGGCTACTTATCGCAATGTGGCATCGCATAAAGAGATGAAAGTATTTTGTGTTTTACATTCGAAATGTAGCAAGATGGACACAAGGAAATTGTTAAAGGTAATTATCTACAGATTGTTATATTATCAATTGTTATGTTTATTGTCTAAATTGCGATGTAGGTTAACCAAATTGAGTTTGATTCAAAGAATATATCCAAAATTGGATTTTCGCTGTCAAACAATTATCAAATCAACTCAAAGATGTTTGAAATGGTTAGTAAATATTGAATATTACAATCGATCATTGATTTAATTCATTTGATAGATATTTTCCTACATCAGCATGTTATTCATGATGATTTTTAGAAATAAAATCTAGTTAAATCAATTAATTGTAAACCGCTTTATCAAAATGGACGCCATTTACAATAGCGCCAAGTTTTTTAAATAATTTCTAGATTAATTATACTCATTAAGGATTAATACCAATTAATGTATTTGTATTTATTTATTTAATAATTTAAATTAAATATACAGTTTTATGCATAAATTATATAGCTTGATAGCTTTTCGTATTGCTGTATTGCTTTGTGGAAATGTACATGAAGAAAGTGTTATTGAGTTTTCCATTTTGCCCAATAACCAATTAATAGATATCTTTATTAATGTATCAAACCTGGATATCACTTGCATTGAAATCGTATTACCGTAACGGAATCATGTATGATATTTTAAAAATTGGCATGAATCGGAATAACCAATTGAATGCTTAACACAAAATAAGTCATTCATCAAATCGAAGCCATTTGAGTCTCTTGCAATCCGACTCCAATGGACAATTTGACGAGACAGCACAATCAATATAGATTAAATAACGTTTAATCAATCCAATAAGGGCAATCACTTTAGTCAATACGATACAATACAATACAATAAGGCACTGCAGCATGCATGCCTCCTCACAACACAATGACAGGAAAGGGACAGTGTAGCAGGAACTTTTCAGTATTACACGAGAGAGGGGAACGTTCACAGATGAAAGGTCATAGGTAAACATTCACAGAAGACGGTACAGGATCATACATTTCGGCACACCCCCTGATCCTGGACAGTCCGATTCGGTATAGTTCCGAGAAGTTGAGCTGCATCTCTTGATCCGGATTTCGTCTTTGTCAGTCCATCAGCAAGTTGTTTCGTGGTATCCACGTGATTCACTTTGAGAAATCCCTTCATCAGATAATCCCGGATGAAGTGCATTCGAATATCAATGTGCTTGGCCATTGAATTTCCTTTCTGGTTCTCCGCAATTGAAATCGTTGGTTTGTTGTCCTCGTAAATGGTCGTCGGGTATTGAACAGGCACTGACAGTTCTTCCAACAGCTGTTGGAACCAAAGTATCTCGGTCGCCACAGCAGCAAGTGCAATATATTCCGCTTGAGTAGTCGAGGTGCTGACGGTTTTCTGTTTCTTGCTGAACCAGTTCACAGTAGTTCCGTTGAAACGAATAACACCCCCGGACTGAGATTTTCTGTCTCCAATCGGTGCAAAGTTAGCGTCCGCATAAGCCATTAGGTTTGAGTCATCTCGGTGTCCCAGATGCAGTTTCATGTTCTTTGTACTCTGAAGATAGTTCAAGATTTGACGACTGTATTTCCACACTTTCTGATTTGGCTTGTGGAGATAACGAGAGATGTAACTCACAGCTGAACTGATGTCAGGTCTGGTCATGTTGGCAATGAACAAGAGCGCTCCAACAATGCTTCGAGTATCACTTTCAAAGTACTCATCAATCGGTTCATTTGACAGATCAATAGTATCCATTGATGGAAGCTTGTCACTTTCGTTAGCACCATCCAAGTCGAAACGTTCACAAAGGTCCTCAATGTACGATTCCTGTGACATAGTGAACATGTAGTTGTCAGGCAATCTCTTGAAATCAACACCAAGAAACCTGCTGATTTCACCAAGGTCCCTCACTTCCAAGAGTTCCATGATTTGTTTCTTTATCTGATTTAGTAGATCAATGTTGCGCGTTATGATCAGCAAATCGTCAACATATACCAGAATGTAAGTCAATTCATTTCCATCTCTGCGCACGTAGATGCACCTCTCAGATCGAATCGGATGGAAACCTATTTTAGCGAAGATGTCGTTCATTTTCTCAAACCAACACTTCGGTGCTTGCTTGAGGCCATACAGACTCTTGAATAGTTTCCACGATCCACATATCCAGGTGCTGGTTCAACATAGATTTCTTTGTCGATTTCACCATTCAGGAAAGCAGTTTTGATGTCCATCTGATGCACAAGCATCTTTTGTGATGCTGCCAGAGCAAGTAATAGACGAATTGCGGCAAACGAGACAACAGGTGAAAAGGTGTCATCGTAGTCAATTCCTTTCTTCTGTTTAAATCCACGAGCAACAAGTCTTGCCTTGAATCGATCGACAAGGCCATTTGGCTGCACTTTGATGTCAAACACCCATTTGGTCGAGATGACTTTCTTGTCTTTGGGTCGCTCCACTGACTCGTAGGTTTGATGTTCCATCAATGATTTCAGTTCGTCGTTACAGGCCTCGAGCCAATAGTCAGCATGCTCTGAGTTCATGGCTTCTTCAAACGTTAGTGGAATCTTAATTCTCTTGGCATGACATTGTTTGGCATCACGAGCGAGTTTGGCAGAATCAGTTTCAGAGTCGGTGTCCCAATCACCAAACCTGTCAGGTTTACTTCTATTTCTACCAGATCGTCTAGGCAGCATTTGTTCTACATCATCTCCATTGGTTTGTCCACCTGAGTCATCATCCATAGAAGTTTCCAAAGTCTTTACACCTGTTTGTTCAATTTCATCTTTGAATTTCTTCAAAACACTTTCATCAAGTTTGAATTCAACAGATGCATTCGGTACAGTCGGAGCGATAGTTTCGGGCTCATTAAGAACTGTCAGTTCGGTCGTTACAGTAGATTTCGGTTCGGTAGGGACAGTAGGCTCGGGTTCAGTCGTTTCAATAGTTTTCGGTACGGTAGGGACAGTAGGCTCGGGTTCAGTCGTTGCAATAGTTTTCGGTACGGTAGGGACAGTAGGCTCGGGTTCAATCGTTGCAATAGTTTTAGGTACGGTAGGGTCAGTTCGTTCTGGTTCTATCGTTACAATAGATTTCGGTACAGTTGGGGCAGTTCGTTCTGGTTCGGTCGTTACAATAGATTTCGGTACAGTTGGGGCAGTTCGTTCTGGTTCGGTCGTTACAATAGATTTCGGTACAGTTGGGGCAGTTCGTTCTGGTTCAGTCATTACATTAGGTTTCGTTGCGGTAGAGTCACTAGCTTCTGGTTCAGTCGGTGGAGTAGTTTCTGGTTCTGTAGATTTATCTTCATTTTCAACTGGATTTCCGACTGCTTCACCTCCCCCTGAAATCCCAATTGACACATGAATATCTCTCACTTCAAAACTAGGGAAAATGTCTTCCCTCGCAGCTTGGCATTGGCATTCTTTTTTCATCACTCGGTCGATTCTTACAGAAGTAGAAGTCTCCATCAAGAACGTGCGCATGTTCTTTTCTCTGATGTACAATTCGTGAAGTGTTGGGGTCAAGAAGTCGATAACCATTTCCGTTCATTTCATATCCAACAAACACAAGATGCTCAGCATTCGGTTCAAATTTTCCCTTTACTTGTCCTTTTCCTGTTCTCTGGGTGAATCAAAGAGATGGCAGTAGATCCAAACATGTGCATATTCTTGACATTCACATTCGACGTTAACGGAAACATTACTTCCAAAGGAGTCTTATCTCCAAGCCTTATGTGAGGCTTACGATTTTCAAGATATGTGGCTGTGCGAACAGCTTCGGGCCAATAACGGTCAGGCAAACAACTTTCATACATCAAGACCTTTGTAGTGTGCTCCAGTTTTTGTATGGATCTTTCGGAAACACCGTTTTGTTGATGGCAATATGGAGTCGATGTCTGATGATTAATCCCTTCGCTCTTCAAGAAGATTTCAAATTCACCGCCAAACTCACCGCCATTATCAGTTCTGATTTCGATCACTTCTCGAATGCGTTCCTCAAATCGTTTCTCCATTCGAGCTTTGTATTCTTTGAACGCCTCCACAACTTCATTCGATGATTTCCCCTTGAGAAAGTAAGTTTCCATGTACCGAGAATAGTCATCAGTGAACACAACAAAGTTACGAGAGTGATCATATCCAATGTACTTCATTTGACCACACAGATCTGCATGAATCAACTCCAAAGGTTTGGTCGTTCGAATTTCCGATGGCAAATACGAGCTCTGTCGCATGTTGGCAGTTTTGCACACAATACAGTTCTCAGGAGCACTCAACTTTACGTCCGGGTACTTTTTCTGGAGAACTCTCATCTTTTGAGGACCTGGATGTCCAAAACAACTGTGGTAGTCAATTTTCTTGACACAATAGACTAAATCTTTATTTTCAAAGTACCGATACAGGTTGTTGACACGTTGAGCTCTCAAATACACTTCCTTTCCCTTGAACACAAAAGCCGCATTTTCCTCAAACAATACTCTGAATCCACTCGAGGTTAGTTGACTAACTGAAATCAGATTTTCTTCAAACGCAGGAGACACGTGAACATCTGAGAGTTTCAAAGTCGAGTTTCCAGTGTGCAAAAACTTATCACCAGCCTGGTACACTTCACAAACCGAACCATCAGCCAGGGCGACAGATGAATTTCGAACTTCACGAACAGCAACAAGATTTTGAACAGATCTGGCGTAGTTTTTGCCCGCTCCAGAGTCGATAACCCACGAATTAAACGAACTAGACACATACTGAGCATTAGTTTTATTGTAATTAGGGCAATCAGACGCAAGGTGCTTGTTAGAATCAGAATGACAACTAAAACAACGTCCCAGAGACATGTCAAGTTCCCTAAGAGCTTCCTTAGCTTCCTGAGCTTCCCTTGGACAGTGGCTTCTTAAATTTGGGCTTACCCTTAGAACGGGTGAACAGAGCTTTATCCTTGCAGGATTTGTCAATTTCTTTAGAGTATTTCACAAGATCTGCATAAACATCTTCAATCAGATGTTTCCCAATTGTGAATTGTCGTTTGAATGGTTTCCATTCCTCGTTATCGGGAAGAGTATCCAGGAACAGCCCAACGAGCTCGCTTTCCTCCGCATTGTTGTCCACAAGAACCACAAATTTCCGTTCAATGAGTTTGATGTGCGCTTCCACCGATTCCTTATCAAACTTTGTCAGCTTAGTTTCCTTGATGTCTTCCTGAAGCTTACGAAGCTGCCACACATCCAGTTCTCCGTACATCTTTCGAAGTTTGGCTACGACTTCATACGCGATGTATGACTTTCCAAATTTACCATGCATGTGGTCCGGGACACTCTTCATTATGATGGTCATCGCTCGGCTGTTAAGAGGATCATATTCGCCAAGAGGTTGATCGAGAGCAGCCAGGCATCCATCACTCCTGAGTGCCTCATGCAGAGAATAGTACCAACCTTTGAAGTTGTACTGGTCGAGCTTAATCGAATAATCTCCAGAAATACGAGAGTGATTTGGCAGAGACTGAGCCGGTTGAGTTGTTGTCATAGCTTGCGAACGGACAGATGTCGATGCGGGTAACTGAGCTTGTTGTTGGGCAAGTTTCAGAAGATCGCGTTGATGCACAAAGTACGCGTACATTATGCCGAAAATCATTACGGTGTAAACCACCAAATTCCATGTCGAAGGTCGAATTGCTTCACCCAAATCAGTCATACTGCTTGCAAAATAAGACATTGGGTTCATTAGAAGCGGTTGCGATGGTAGAGACGTCATCGTGCTTGATAACGTGACGAGACAGCACAATCAATATAGATTAAATAACGTTTAATTAATCAATCCAATACGGGCAATCACTTTAGTCAATACGATACAATACTATACAATAAGACACTGCAGCATGCATGCCTCCTCATAACACAATGACAGGAAAGGGACAGTGTAGCAGGAACTTTTCAGTATTACACGAGAGAGGGGAACGTTCACAGATGAAAGGTCATAGGTAAACATTCACAGAAGACGGTACAGGATCATACATTTCGGCACAATTATCGATTGTTTTTAGCAAATATATTTATGGATTGATTGTGAAATTGGGCTTAAAATGTATCTAAAATTGGATTCGCTTAGTCCAAATCAACTAGAAAATATTTAAAATAGTCAGTATGAATATTGCAATCGATCATAGATCATTTATTAGATCCTTTCTCGAACCCAACAATCCAATGGTTTGGCTCTACTTGAGTCCTTGCAGTATACGAATACGCTTGCAGTGAATAAATCAATGAATGTTCTCATGCCAAATTATAATTTATTTTAATTTTTTATTAAAATCAATATAAAAATTAATTAAATTTTATGATCAAAATGTTTTATTTTTAGATATTTTAATTAAATTCTTACTAGCTATATCAAATAAACGTAGTCAAAATTTATTTCAAAATTTAAATTCAATTCAAAATCTCCAGACTTAAGATGTCGTCGTTAAAGTCTATAATTCATAAGTTTTCAAATTTATTCAAGTTTTTAAATAATGCTTTACGAAATCATGCAAGAATTTATTGTGATAGCTTGGATCCAGTTAAAGATGACTGGAAAGATCAAAGAGATCACTTGAAAACGAAATCACAGATTAATCGTCATTTCATGATGGCACTTATTCCAATAATTGCGATTGCACTCGATTCGTTGTACCAATTGTATAAAAATGCATTTCACTACACTTCAAGCGGCATTCCTGATTTGTATTCACACAAAATTTACCTCAAAGATTACTGGCCTGTCTCAGATGTGATTGTCCTCACATGTTACTGTCTCTCGTTTGTCATCTTTCTCAACTTGTCTTTTGATTCAATGTTGCATCAAAATTGGCACATGTCAATTGTGAGTAAACCAACTGGAAATTCTGTAAAAGTTGTTCAAAATAAGCGAGGCAAGTTCAATATACAAATTGTACAATTAATTTTAAAAGTTTTCTTAATTTATAGTTTTGGCAAAAATAGAATCGAAAAATATTATTAATTACAGAGTGAAAGCCAAAGAGATCATCCGACTAATGACAATTGTCCTCATCATATTCTGTGAGATTTTTATGCTGTCCCAGTTGTATTGCAATCAAACCAACTCTGCACGTGACCTGGTTATCTTTATTTATCTGTTGAGTTACTTCACTGATGTGATCTACAGTAAGTTCTTTGTATCACGAATCGCAATTATCGATTTTAACTTTTTAGGTGACGTTTTGTTGATTTTCTATTTTCTACTAAATGTTGGGTACATTTATGTCAAACAGAAACATAAAATTGCAACATTTTGTAAAATTAAACGCAAATTAATCCACTTGGCTGAGATTAATAGGAGAATTACGAAATTGTGGATTAAATTCCTCAAGATTCACTCTGAAATTCAAGATTTTCATGAAGAAATTCTGGCTTACAATCGATTCTGGAGTCGATACTTGACCTGCTATTTTGTCCTGTACGTCATCAACATTTGTTACATGTTTTATGGTTTCTTCTTCAATGCTTCGGATGGACAAAAATGGTTTTTTCTATTCTTTTCATTTGAATTCTTTGCCGTTCTAGTTTTGTTAACTTTTGTGTGCTCGATGACCACTTATCGCAATGTTGCACTGCATAAAGAGATGAAAATGTTTAGTGTGCTCCATGCGAAATGTTTCAAGATGACCACCAGGGAATTGCTAAAGGTAACAAATGATTATTTAGAATAAAACTTATCAATAGTTTATTTTCAGGTTGACCGAATTATGTATAATCAAAAGTTTATTTCCAAAATTGGATTTAAATTGACAAATGATTATCAAATTAACTCAAAGATGTTTGAAATGGTAGGTTTTAAGTGGAGATACTATTGTTTAATAATTATTATCTGGTAGATATTTTCGTATATCAGTACATTGTTCATGATGATTTTCGGAAAGAAAATTTGATCATTTGCTACTAGATTAGTTTTGTTTGTTAATTTTTGTTAGTTTAGTAAAAACAGCCTTCTTGTGCAACAATTCGTGATTTCATTCTCTCAAGCATTAACCTTGCACTTAACAGCTTCAATAAATTTCTTCATTGAATCCCGTGATTGATCTAATAGTTCATTTAAATTAGCTGGGGCAAGCGCTTCTTTCACAAGTTTTGCCCAATCCAGTACTGCCGCGTATTGAGTGGTACCAATGTCGGGAGTAAGTTCAAATACACGCCAGTGAATGTAGGCGGAAATGTCTGCCACACTCAGTTGAGTGTCACCGGTGATGTACTTGCCGGGACCAATTCCTTTCAGATAATCATTGAAGATTTTGAAGACCTTTTCCAACTTTGGAATTCTGGTTGAGTCAATTTTGCCAGTTTCAAACATCGGACCCTGTAAATTATCAAATAGTTTGTAATTGAAGAAAAAGTGAAAATTGATTTCAATGCTTACGATGACATCAACGATAGCAGGAAATAAAGTGCCAAGTTCGTATTGAAGAATACGATCTATAGTGGCACGTTTCCTGATGTCTTGTGGGTACAATGGCGAGTCGGGACACCGACTTTGCAACAGATAAGTGGCAATAGCTCGTGATTCGTGCATGACAAAGCCGTCTTCTTCGACCAGAGTTGGAACTGTCCGAAATGGATTGATCTGTACATAAAGATTATGAAAACATAAGTGACATTAAACTTCACCTTAAGCCCACCTTAACATAGTACTCCTGGTTGAGTTCATTGCCCAAGTAATCGACATACTTGATGTTTAGATCAATGCCGGAAAGACGAGCAGTGACCAACACTGTTTGACAAGGTGGAGAGTCCAACAGATAGTACAGAGTTGGCTTGGAAGTTTGCTTAGAAGACATTCTTGTCAGTTGTATTGGGCTGGAATTTCGATTTGGTGTTTGTACTCTCAAGTTTTAAGTCTGCTGGAGTGTACTGATGTCAAACTATTTATGGTTTATTTTCCAGACTATGAGATAGTTTGCCATATAATGATTGACATGTGACAACACTGCTCACTATTGCTCGTATCAATGACTACATAAGGGACACCACAGAGGAGCAATCTTAGCAAAGTAACAATTATAATATTCAAATGATTGAAGGTGATTAAAGCATCAACTTTGGACTTATGTCATTAGAGCAGGCACACATTTCTTTGATGTTATAATCAGCAATCTTTGTATTTATTTATCAATTATTATATTTGTCTTATTTAATCTCTTTTTGACGAAAGATAGTTTACAAGGTCATGTTTGGTAAAGAGATGCCGCATCCATATAATGTGTCTGGCGGCCAGTGGTCTTCTAGGCATGCATACCTATAGTTTTATCCTAAGATTCGTACAGGCGGACTCCATGGAACTTTCTAAAGCACAGTACCTACTTCTTGGTTAGTCGTATTTGCACGTTCGTGTCAATTTCAAAAGGAAAAATAACAGAAAATTCAATTTTAATTTCAAATTATTTTAAAAATTAAAATTATATTATACATGGTATTATCTAGTAAATATGCATAAAATTAATTAGAAATCAATATAATTTTAATTTAATTTAATTTAAATATTCTAAAATATTCAAATTAAAATATCCTCTGAAACGCATTTCTTTTAAGCATGCTCTACATTTCATTTCAGTCTAATTGAAGAATTAAAATGTGGTTGTTCAAAGTGGCTTTCAAAAAATTATCAAATTGTTTCAAATCGTTGTTTGAAGCATTGCAAAATCGTTCAAGAATTTATTTTGATTCGTTGGACCCGGTCAAAGATGCGTGGAAATATTCAACAGATCACGTGGAAATAGCTTCAAATGCAAAAAAAACAAGAATCAATCGTCATTTTATGGTTTCATTGATTCCATTGATCATGATAGCACTTGATTCGTTGTATCAATTGTACCAAAATGACTTTCACTACACATCAACCGGAATGCCTGATTTATTCTCGCATAAACTTTACAGCAAGCCCTACTGGGAAATTGGAGATATTATCATCAACACAAGCTATTGTCTACTGTTTGTCATTTTTTGTTAATTTGGCTTTTGATCCAATGTTTGATTCAAATTGGCAAATGATCATTGTTCGTAAGCCAAACGGAGGTCCAGTAAAAATCTTTCAAAATAAACAAGATAATTTAAAATAGTTGCAGAAATTTAAGAATTATCACAAATTTGTTTTGTTCAATAGTTTTGAAACCGAGCGAATCTAAGATTATATACGATTACCGAGATAGAGCAAAACGAATTAATCGATTGATGACCATAGTCATAGTGATAGCATGCGAGGTTTTTTTGTTACCTCAATTTTACTTCAATCAAACTAATTTTGTGCGAGACTTTATTATCTTAATGTATATGTTGACTTTCTTTACGGACATGATTTATGGTATGTTTTGTATTTAAAAAAAGAGTACTAAATAACTTTTTTAGGCGACATTCTTATGATCAACTATTTCCTGCTCAATGTTGGATACATTTACGTCAAACAAAAGCATAAAATTGCGTTATTCGACAAAATTAAACGTAAAGTACACTTGGCTAAAAATAGACAACAGAACACGAAATTGTGGATTAACTTTACGAAGATTTATTCGGAAATTCATAATTTCCATAAAGAAATTCTGGCTTACAATCGATTCTGGAGTCGATATTTGACCTGCTACTTTGTTCTATACATCATTGACATTTGCTATTTGTCTTATGGAATCTTAATATCAGAAAAAGAAAAATGGTTTTTCCTGTTCTTCTCATTGGAATTTTTCGCCATTCTACTTCTGTTAACTTTTGTCTGTTCATTGGCAACTTATCGTAATCTTGCATTGCACAAAGAAATAAAAATGTTCTGTATGGTGCATTCGAAATGTTACAAGATGGACACAAGAAAATTGTTAAAGGTAAAAATGATCGACTTATAGTATAATAATAATTATAATAATAATTATAATAATTACTTTTTTGTAAGATTGACCAAATTGAAATGGATTTCAAAATTGTACCTAAATTTGGCTTTACATTGTCCAACAATTACCAAATCAACTCAAAGATGTTTGAAATGGTGAGTAAATATTTAATATTATAATCGATCGCTAATATAATTTATTTGGTAGATCTTTTCATACATCAGCATATTGTTCATGATTATTTTCGGAAAGAAAATTGATTAATTGTTTTTAGAACTGCCTGAGATCTTTGTTTTCAAATTTAAAAAACCTTCATGTACGGTTTTAAGCGTGTGCGCAAAAACTGTCCTTTTTACAATGCGCATGAATGCAAACTCAGGCTTCTAAGACTTAAGGCTCTGTTGCGGGAGCCTACTTGAAGAGACCAGTACCTAATACTTGAGTAGTCGTTGAATGTTAAAGTCAATTTTAAAGGTAAAGGTAAAGACAAAATCCATACTTTCAATTTTGAAATATTTTGAGAGTATATATTGTAAATCTACTATCATTACTATCGTGGTACAATTATAATCAAAAAATCAATATATTTTAATTATAAGCTCAGAAAAGCATTTCTTTACAACGCACTTTATATTCTATAATCAAACAACTCCATCACAATAAATAAAAATGTGGTTCTTTAAAGTTGTTTTTAAAAAATTATCAAGTTGTTTTAAATGGATGAATCAAATGTTGAAAAATCATGCAAGAATTTATTTTGATTTATTAGACCCAGTTAAAGATAAGTGGAAATGTTCAACAGATCACTCTGATTCTAATCCAAATAAATCCAGAATCAATCGTCATTTCGCCATTGCGTTGGTTCCACTGGTCACTGTAGCACTTGATTTTTTGTATCAATTGTACGCGAATGATTTCCACTATACTTCAACCGGAATGCCTGATTTATTCTCACATAAACTTTACCTCAAGCCCTACTGGCCAATTGGAGATGTAATCATATACTTAAACTATTTTCTCGCCTTTGTCATTTTCGTTAATCTGACATTTGACCCAATGTTTGATCCAAATTGGCAAATGTTCATTGTTCGTAAACCAAGCGCTTCGATAAAAATTGTTCAAAATAAACTAGGTAAATATAATTTTCTCTAACAATTTTAAAGAATTTGTTTTATGTTATAGTTCTGAAACAAGCTGAATCTAGAACTATCTATGATTACCGAACAAGAGTTAAACAAATTTATCAATGGCTCACCATAGTCATAGTCATAATAAGCGAGGTTTTTTTGCTGTCTCAATTTTACTTCAATCAAACCTATTCCATACGTGACCTTATTATATTGATGTATTTGTTGACCTTCTTTACGGACATCGTCTACGGTATGTTTTGTATACTCGTTTATGTATACTTAGACACTTATATACTTGCTATAACAAAGAATATTGATTTTAAATTTTTTAGGCGACATTCTTGTGCTCAACTATTTTCTATTGGATACATTTACGTCAAACAAAAGCATAAGATTGCTTTATTCAACAAAATTAAACGAAAAGTACACTTGGCTCAAAATAAACAGCAAAACACGAAATTATGGATTTACTTTATTAAGATTCATTCGGAGATTCACGATTTCCATAAGGAAATTCTGGCTTACAATCGATTCTGGAGTCGATACTTGACCTGCTATTACGTGGTGTACATTGTCGATATTTGTTATTTGTTTTATGGTTTCTTAACCTCGGAAAAAGAAAAATGGGGCTTCCTGTTCTTTTCGTCAGAGATTTTTATCGTTCTGATTCTGTTGACTTTTGTATGCTCATTGGCAACTTATCGCAATCTTGCATTACACAAGGAGATGAAAATGTTTTGTATGTTGCATTCGAAATGTTACAAGATGGTCACAAGGAAATTGTTAAAGGTAATGTTCTATTATTTAAAGTAAATCTATAATTACTCTTTCAACAAGATTGATCAAATTGAGTTGGATTGCACAATTGCGCCCAAAATTGGATTCACATTGTCCAACAATTACCAAATCAACTCAAAGATGTTTGAAATGGTCAGTAAATATAATGTAAATCGTCAACTAATTATTAATTTCCAGATCTTTTCTTACATCAGCATATTGTTCATGATGATTTTTGGAAAGAAACTTTGACGATAGTTGTTTTTACCAGTAGATTGGTAGATTAAGGTGAAACTAGTGTTTTGCAATGAAAACAACGTTTTGGTCAACGTGAATGGGATTTTGCGATCATTCATATCTTCGCAATTCATGTTCGTTTCTGGACAGATTTTGACTCACGAAAACTTATTTTAAGGATAATTAGCATGCACAAGCTTACGTATTAGTTTAAAATATTTAAAATGCATTTTTGCATTTATAATAACAGAAAGTTCAAATTCAAATTCAATTTGCACTTTATCTCATTTGTCCACAGTACGTGTACATCACTTCAAGTGTCTATTGACAATTTCGATTGCCTCTCAACAAGCTCATTAATTGTAAATTTCTAATTGTAAGCACAACCAGGACGATTTTTCTCCAAGTGAGTCTTGATGCTAATCTTAACTCAATTGCGTTGCTTTATTTATCACATAAAGTTGGGCAAGAGATATCTCTGCAAGTGGTGTTTTGTCTTGAGTGCACTATGTCACGGTTTTGTGTTATAAAACATTATATATTTAAGCGCAAATGAGTTAATGATTTTATGTGTACAAAATATAATTAAAATGAATTGCAAACTAATTTTAGGTTTGATGCTAATATCATCACTGGAATTGTCAATTCTATCTCTTCCAACAACAAGCGGTGATGATAATTCCAAATTTGGATTCGCTTTACTCGACGCTTTGGAACAGCAACATGGTGGCGTGAGAGCTAATGACAATTTGGCTGTGTCGCCGCTCGGTGTGCAAACTGTGCTCTCAATGTTGAATGTTGGTGCTGTCGGGCAGACTGCTCAACAAATACAAAATGCACTTGGGTAATCCAACTTTTCAAACATTTTGAAATACTTATTTTGCTTATCTTTCACAACAGCAAATCTTCACTGCTCGAGTCAGCTCCAAAAGGAAACGATTACTTTCAAGTGGCGAACCTGTTTGCGGCTCAATACTTCTGGCCAGTGTTGAATTCTTTTGAAGATGCTATGACTAGCAAGTTCAACACTGAAGTATTCAGTGAAAATTTCCAAACCAAAAGTGGTGCCACAGCGGAGTTGAATGCCTGGCTTTCGAATCACACCAATGGAAATGTTAGTCAATTCTTCCAACAAGATGTGAATCACTTTACCAAAATTGTTCTGCTCAATTCTGTGCATTTTGTTGCTTCATGGAGTGACGCACTTCCTTATTTTGCCGAGTACACTACAAAGGCTCCGTTTGAGTTGTCAAATGGTGGAGTGAAACAGGTCGATATGATGCAGACGCTTGGTTACTTGAGGTACTAATTGTACTAATTGACAAATTTGAAGAATTGATTTGTTTTATTTCCTTAGATATGCTCAATTTGATGACGGTGAGCTGATTGAATTTCCATTCCGAGACCAAGGACTGTTTATGTATTGTTTCCTGCCGGATGAGCAACTAATAGCAAAGGCAGTGTCTTTCAGTGCACTCTTCAGCTCAATGCCTCTCTCGAAACGATTGGCACAACTCAACGATGGAATTTACACCTTCCTGTACTTTCCTCGATTTGGCATGACACAGAACGCATCAACAAGCTTCTCCATTCGTCAGCCATTGAAGCAATTGGGCATAACTGATGCGTTCATTCAGGAGACTGCTGATTTCCATGGAATCGATGGCAAAAGAGATCTTTATGTGTACGACATGCTGCATCAGATTTCGATCAACTGGAACGAGGTGACCACTAAAGCCGATTCCGGTGCAGGTTCACAACAGGACAGGCTGACTGGCATGGGCGCTGGTGGTGGCATCATGCCCACACCCGCAAGTATAAACCTGACATTCAATCGAACCTTCCTGTACTTCATTCGGAATAACAATACAGCACAACCTGTCACTTTGTTTGCTGGTGTGGCTCACAGTCCTTAAGGATTGAGTGGAAAAATTACTAATAGAGATAATAAAATTGATTGGAATTGTCTTGATCTAATCTAAAAAAATTATTAATAATATCGCATGACAATTAATCATCATTGAAATGACCTACAAATTGGGTTCGTAGTCCACTTTAATAATTGCGATCAGCTGATAAAATAGTTTGCTCATTGTAGCACATTTTTAGTTAGATTTGTGATTGTTGTTGTTGCGGTGTACAGAAAAAGTTTAAAGTTTAAAGTTATTAATATTTCTAATTCCGGCTTGATTAATTGCATATAAATCAAGTCCCTACTCATTCAAAGTGCTCATTCAATGTTGTAATGGCGCTATTCAAAGTTTTGTGCTGTCTTATGCTTTTGTTCGGGGGCGTTCCCGCCCAAGAGCACCTCAATGAACGACTTGACTGTGTTCTAGCTGGTAAGTTTATTGCAATTTATGACAACAATATTTGAATTCAAATTTATATCAATTTCAACAGAAGTTGGAATTAGTGAAGCTGAATGTAAGCAACGAGGCTGTGTGTGGGATATTGCCAATGAGGATCACATTCCGTTCTGTTACCTCGACAAGAAGTTGGTTGGCTACACTGCCTCATCTCAAACGAAACATGCAAATGGATTCGAGAGCACACTCACACTGAAACCCACTGCCACCAAGTCGACTCCATCAGTTCAACCAATTTCCAAACTCAAATTATCAGCAATTTATGTTACTGAAAATATATTGAGAATCAAAATTGAGGATCCACAACATGCTCGATACGAAGTGCCTATTCAGAATTTGTTCAACATTCCAAAATCTAGTCCAAACAAAACCAACTATGAGGTCACACTGAATGAAGACTTCAATTTGGTTATGACTAGAAAGGGCACACAAACAAAGTTGCTGGACACCTCCATCGGTGGTCTCGTCTACAGTGACCAGTTCATTCAATTTGCCTCCTACTTGGCATCGAAAGATGTTTATGGATTTGGTGAGAATTATCATCTGTCATTTAAGAGAGATTTCGAATACACAACACTTCCAATTTTTGCCAGAGATCATGGTGTGGGAGATGTAAGTGAAATTATATTGCCTACGAAACTTGATTATTGAATAACCTAGAGAGAAATCAACTACTACGGACACCATCCATTCTTTACTGTGATGGAGAAGGACGGAAAAGCTCATGGAGTATTTCTACTCAACAGTAATGCCATGTGTAAGTTCATTCATTGGGAAATATTACGCAACTGAATATTGAGTATTATAGCATATTCCTTTTTGCCTGCACCGGCAATTAATTTAAAAATCGTTGGTGGAATTTTGGATTTATTTGTTTTCGTTGGCGACAACCCTGAACATGTGGTACAGCTGTACACCTCGGTCATTGGTCGACCTGCGATTCCTCCTTTCTGGGGACTGGGATTCCAGCAATGTCGATGGGGCTACAAAAAGACTGATGACATCAGAAAAGTTGTCAAACGCAATCTCGACAGTCATGTCCCTCTGGTGAGTTTCACTTGAGTCAATTTGGTCTATAAGAAAAGTGTTAATTTCCCAACAGGACATTCTCTACATGGACATTGACTACATGGACGAGTATCGAGACTTTACCTACAGTAAAGCACATTTTGCCGATTTGCCCGCATATATCAACGAAACTAAAAGCCAACACAACCTTCGGTGGACATTAATTCTAGATCCAGCAATTCAAGCACACTCATACTTTGCCTTTGAAGAAGGCTACAAGCAGGACGTATTCATTCACTGGCCTAAAGATCTGGTCAACTCAACCAAAATTGGACACCCAAAAGATGTGCCACTGGACAAGGGAGTGCTGTACGGACATGTTTGGCCCAAGGGGCCTGCTGCTTTCCCAGACTTTCTAAAGAATCGAACAGTGAAATGGTGGAAGGACATGATCAAACACATGCACAATGAACTCAAGTTTGATGCACTTTGGATTGACATGAATGAGCCATCCAACTTTGTCAATGCTGACTTTTACAAATGTCCAGCTGACAAGTACCAATTCTTGCGTCGTAAGTCATATCCACTGTATCTTAGCCAAAACTAAACTTTAATTTGATTAGCTCAAATGAAATTCACTCACCCTCTAAGCGACAGCACCGTCTGCATGAGCGCACTTCAAGGTGAACACGACGAATTCGTCCATTACGATGTGCACAGTCTCTATGGATGGAGTGAATCACGAGCAACCATTGCGTACGTTTCGATCGGTAACAATAATGTAAAATATATTTGTTTATTTAAATAGAGGAATTCATGAAGCTACTGGAAAACGAGGATTCACAGTATCACGATCCACTTTTCCATCCTCTGGCGTGTATGCGGCTCACTGGCTTGGGGACAATAATTCCAGTTGGGAACAATTGAAGCAATCGATCATTGGCATGATGGAGTTTAGTTTGTTTGGAATGAGTTTTGTGAGTTGATGCTAAGCCGTAGGCAGTTTGGCTAATGTTTTTTGCTAATTAGACCGGAGCAGATATTTGTGGTTTCGGTGGAATACCCACACCCGAATTGTGCCGCCGATGGTTCCAACTCGGTGCCTACTATCCCTTCAGTCGATCACACAATTCGATCAATCATCCAGACCAGGACCCTGCTTACTGGACCGAGATTGGTCATCCGGAGGTTACCAAAGCAGCGGTGGATGCATTGCGTACTCGATACCAATTGCTGCACTACCTGTACACCTGCTTCTATCGGTCGTACGTTCATGGTGACACTGTGCTGCGACCAATGCATCACGAGTTTCCACAGGACAGTGCCTCTAGAAGCAATGATCAACAGTTCTTCCTGGGATCATCAGTTATGGTGAATCCGTTTTTATATCCGGTACATTACTTTTAAATGAATATGACATTATCATCATTATCATTACTACCAACAGAACCAAACATTCCAGAACGCATACGTTCCAGAAGATTCCGAATGGTATCGAATGGTTGGTCACGAGTTTGTGGAGAAAGTACATCCCACATCAGGATTTGTTCACATTCTCGACACAGAGTCTCATCGACCACTTCTTCTTCGAGCTGGTTCAATTCTACCAATAGTGGGCGAACACAATCTACCCAAAGTGGTCAACACAGCCAATCTGCGCCAGGTGCCAATCGAACTTTGGGTTCTACCAACCTCAAGTGGAACAGCTCATGGTGATCTGTTCTACGATGATGGCGAATCGATCGATACAGTTGAAAAGGGCAACTACAACTACTACCAATTCAAACTGGACAAATGTCACCTTACTATTGAATCGACTCATTTTGGTTTCCAGGCTCAAGTTGGCAGTCACGATCAACTCCGAATCGACTCGATCAACATTGCACTGAGCAGTACGAAGAGCATCAACAGCAACAGTCTTCATGTGACTCTCAATGGAAAGGACTCAGTTGGACTGAAGGGAAACGTAACTCACAATTCGGTTCGTATCAGCCTTGTGGAACCAATTGATTTGCTCAAAAGTAAAGATAAAGTTTCTATTGCGTTCTCCAACAAAAATAATGGAGAATGTTTTACGCATTGAATTGTTTGACTAAATGGATCATCTTGTGTTTGAAAATAATAAACAATCAATAAATTGGTTTTGGATAGTTTCACTTTGCAACAGCATAAGATAAGGTGTGCCGTTTTCCCCCAAACAGGACACGATGCAATTAGACATTTGTTGATTTGCTTTGTTGTTTGACACGCACCTTGATAAGATTGCAATAAAACATGCAATTTCCATGCAGGAGGTTGCTTGATAAAGATCATTAAGAGGAGGCTTCTCAAAAGTGTACATTCTTTGAAAGAACTATTTATATTTGAGTAATTTTGGATATTTCGTTTAAATTGAAACATTAAATTACTAATCATGTTTAATAAATCATTAATTCCGATATTTGCCCTATTCCTGGTGGCGTTGTCATGTGCATTTCCCAGATCAAAATTGACCAAATCAACCGATGATGGAGCTAGTTTTGGATTGGCACTTCTTGATGCTTTGGAGCAGCAACATGGAGGAGTTCGAGCAAGCGAAAATCTGATCATTTCGCCTGTGGCTCTACAGAATATTCTCTTGATGCTCGATTTTGGGGCTGATGGACAAACACTGAAGCAGATTGAAAAAGTTATTGGGTGAGTGGTTGAGTTTAAGTTGTTCAATTGATGAATTTGTCTTATCTAGTAACTTTTCCTTGTTTGATCAATTCCGAATTCAACCGACTGATTATTTGCAAATATTCAATGCTTTGGCAGTGCATAATTCATACCCAATCAATGAGTACTACATCAACCATGTGGAACAGGAATTTAATGCTCAAGTGTTCAAGGAGAATTTCAAAATACGAAATCACGTTGCGACAATTGATTTGAACAGTTGGATTGCTGATCAAACCAAGGGAGGTGTGTCCGAGTTTTTCGCACATGACTTGGATCCCAAAACCAAAATGGTCATGCTCAATGCGGTGCACTATGTGGGCACATGGGATTTCACCATATTTGCGCAGTTCACCTCGAAAGCACCATTCCAGTTGACCAGTGGAGCACAGAAGCAGGTGGACATGATGCAAGCGTTTGTCTACTTGAAATATGCTCAGTTTGACGATGGCGAATTGATTGAATTTCCAATACGTGATCAAGGACTGTCAATGTTGGCTTTCCTGCCTAATCGAAGTTACATTGAGACCGCAAAGTCTTTTAGTTCCTTGTTTGGCTCAATACCTTTGTCCGAACGTTTGGCCAAACTTAACGACGGTATCTACACTTACCTTTATTTGCCTCGTTTCCAGACAGGTCAAAGCGCACCATTCAACACTTCCTTGAAGATACCATTGCAGCAATTGGGCATCACGGATGCATTCATTGAAGGACAAGCTGATTTCAGTGGTATTGAAGAGAGAGGAAAAGATTTGTACCTTTCAGATGTTGTGCATCAAGTTGCGCTGCAGTGGAATGAAGTTGGCACTAAAGCAGACTCAGGAGTTGGTGGCCAAGCAGAAAGTGATCTCGGGGCAGGAGGAGGCATATTCCCGACTATGCCTACCATCACCATGACCTTCAATAGACCATTTCTGTATCTAGTTATGGATCAGTCAACCATCATATTTGCTGGTGTGGCACATAATCCTTGATGGATTCAATGTTCAATGTTACGACATCAATGATTAAAATAAAGTTGATTGGGATTAAATTTATGTTCTTTACTGTACTAAATTGTACTGAAAAAGTAATAACAAATTGTATGTTTAATTTAGGCTTTAGTGGACTTGTGATAAACGGTTTGATACAAGCACTTTGTTTGATAAGACTTGTGCTAGCGGAAAAGTGCAAAACATTGAGGTACGCTTTTCGATTATAAATACTTTGATGCCACAACAGTGGAATTCATATTGAAACGCATGACTAACTCGATCATGAATCAATGTTTAATCATTTGTTCTTTATTGCAGCTTGTGGTTGCACTTGGTGCCTTTGCCGAGCTGGCCAACTATGCACCGATTGTTCAACTGAATGGTGGAAAAGTTCGAGGAATTGTAGTTCAAAAGGTGGATGAGACGACACACCAAGTCCATCTCTATGAAGGCATTCGATATGGTTTGTGCAATTGCACTTAAGTGTATTGCTATTTGTATTGACATGTTTGTTTGTTTTTGTACGTTAAGGTCGAGCTCATCGGTTCGAGAAGCCGACACTAGTGGAACCATGGACCGGAATTTACAATGCAACCACCTGGAGAGATGCTTGTCCACAGTTTGAGGGTGGCGGAATTTTGCTGTGGATGAAGAATTACACCAAGACTTTCAGTGAGGATTGTCTGTTTCTCAATGTTTGGAAGCCTGCTAGTGAGCCGAAAAGCCCTCGGCCAGTGATGGTGTGGATCCATGGAGGTGCATTTCAGTGTGGCACTATCTTTTCATCTACATTCGACATGCGACAATTGGTCACCGATGGAGATGTTCTGGTGGTTGCAATGAATTACCGATTAGGACCGTTGGGCTTTCTGCACGGTAGATCATCCAGTGGCAACCTTGGGTTGCATGATCAATTGCTAGCGCTCAAGTGGGTTCAACAGAATATTCATCATTTCGGTGGTGATCCCAAGCAGGTGACCATCTTTGGAGAATCTGCTGGAGCGGTTTCAGTTTGTTCGCTTGTACTGTCACCACTGTCCCAAGGTCTATTCCACCGAGCAATCATCCAATCGGGTGCACCATATTCAAATGCCTACAGTGACAATTCACTGAAAGTGCTGTTCAAAGTCAAAATCTTGGCCCAAAAATTGAATTGTCTTGCCGAAACAGCCGCGGAAATGGTCATTTGTTTGCGATACAAACAGATTCAACAGCTGATCAATGTCACAATCGATGACAAGCACCAAAAAAGAATTCGTTCCCATCCATGGTGATGATGTGTTACCATTGGACACAATAGAAGCACTCAAACTGGGGAAGTTCAATCAAGTTGATCTCATGTTTGGTGTGACCAATAATGAAGGCTCAACTCTGGTTCTTGGATTTTTGGATGCACTCAAGACGGATCTAAGCAATATGACTGTTCAATCAGCCAAAGATGCCATGGTCAAACTGATGCAACTGTATAGTTATGAGTTTGGCATTGAAGTTGCTGATTATTATGCAAACAAACTCACAGTGCATTCTACGGCTGATCAATTCAGGTAAGTGTGTTTGGCTCAATTCATTTAATTTGACTCTTTTGATTCTTAAGATCAAGAATCGCCGACATGTACGGCGATTTCCTACTTGTCTGTCCCACAATTCTGTACGCTCAATAAATGGCTAAACAAGCACCCACCAAGCAATATTACTCCTTCCGACTGATGACCCATCCCACCAAACCACCACAACCTTGGATGGGAGTTCCTCATGGTACAGATCTGGCCTACTTGTTTCCTTCTGAATCGTTTGAAAGTGCAGAGGAAAGCCAACTAAGTCGAGACATGATTCGTGCATGGACATCCTTTGCCAAGTCGGGCAATCCAGAAAAGATTGGTACAATCCATTGGGACAAAGCTTTTACGAGCACAGATAATGTAGAAAGTAAGTTCATTTACATGGACTCGAAGAATTACAAAATGGTTGACAAGTACTACAGAGAACTTTGTGATACATTCTGGAAACCAAAATTGTAGAGGCCTCAGATGATCTTTATGAACATCATTTAGGTTTATATGTAATAAATCTTTGTTATAATAAACAAATAACAAAATTATAACTTCATAATTTAAGAACGAGAATTTCATTATAGCATTTTAGTAATACAAATAATACATTTCGAACGAGGCAATATTGCTTAAAAGTATTATTACCGCACACCAGATGTCGCATCCGTAGTAAATGTTCGTCATCTGTGAATCTGCTTTGTGCATAGCCTCACATGTTTTGTTTTGATTTTCTTTTGTATGTTTTGTCTGTTTTGGTGGATATTTTGCATATTCTGGACATAAATTGCCATAATATTCTAGTGTGTCACTTTTATTATAGAATTTTATGGTGAATTGCATGAACATTCTCTACTTATTTCTGTGAGATTTAATTCTGTATTAATTTCAATCACAATGACCAACGTGTACGGTGGCGGTATGTATTTTTCGGTGTTTTGATGATTTCAAAATTCTAATGTTTGATTATTTACTCTTACCGTAGATGAGGTCGGAGCGGTGGTAATGGATATTGGACACTACTCGACTAAAGTCGGTTACGCGGGAGAGGATTCGCCTCGTTCGGAGGTGCCTTCAGCTGTGGCAGTGCACGATGTTCCAACCGAACTTGCCGCCAAATTGGATCTTCACGAATCGGGTGCCACAGGTGCACTGAAGGAACGAAAGTATTACATCGATACCACTCGGGTGACTGTACCTAGAAGTGGACAGGAGATCAAGAGCATTCTCAAAGACGGAGTCGGTGAGTTTATATTAGCATCTCTTGTCTTGAAACTAAACATTATTTGTTTGTTTGTTTAGTCGATGATTTTGATCTGCTCGAAAAGATGATGGAATATATCTACGACAAACACATAAATTCAAAGGCAGATTTGCATCCATTGATGTTTTCCGAAGCTAGCGTGAGTTGACATTCATGAATCTATATGCAATATTTGACTTATTTTGTGTCTATTTTCAGTGGAGTCCGAAAAATGTTCGTGAAAAGTTAGGTGAGATGATATTCGAGAAATTCAACGTCCCAGCACTCCATTTAGCAAGTCATGGCATGCTCTGTGCCTTTAGCACTGGCCGACCAACAGGAATTGTGTTCGATTCTGGTGCTCATCATTCTTCGGCCATACCAGTCTTCGACGGTCATGTCCTAAATCGAGCTATTGTGAAGACACCTTACGGTGGCGATTACATTACTGGGTTTTGCTATAAACAACTGTTGACCAAACAGTTCGAGATCAATCCGTACTATCTAATTAAATCGAAAGAAGCTGTCCCTCCTGGACAACCTGCCAAATGGACTAAGAGAACGAACCTTCCCGACGGCCTACACCAGTCATGGATCAATTACATGCTAAGGGAAGAGCTTCGCAACTATAAACAGGCAGTCTTGAAGGTGTTCGATGTCAGTTACGACCCAGCGGAAGCGGTCACTATGTACGATCCAGTGGAGTACCACTTCCCAGATGGCTATAATCTCGAACTGCCCGTTGACGATCAATTCCAGATTATGGAACAGTTCTTCGATGCGGACTTTAAAATGGGAACTGCCCCTTTGGATGCAGTATCGGCGGCCACTCCAGCCCCGCCATCGTCTTCAACGGCAGCGAATCTGCCTCGACCCTCTATCTCGTACACAAGCATCATTCTGCAAAGTATTGCCAAGTGTGACATCGACATTCGACCGGCGCTGCTCAGTTCGGTCATTCTGGCCGGTGGCAACACACTTTTCCCCGGATTCACTGACCGCATCACAAACGATCTAATGGCAGTCGCTCCTCAGGTACATTCGAACCTCTAAGTTGGATACATGCTTACTCATGTTTATCTACTTTCTCAGAATCTCCGAGTGAAAGTCGTCCCGAACAATTCTGCAGTGGAACGCAAATATGCCGCCTGGATTGGTGGATCTATTCTCGCCTCACTGGTATATTACATTCTTCTGTTGCATAATTAATCTCTAATTACATTCCTAAATCCTTTCTTCTCCAGGGAACGTTCCAACAACTTTGGACCTCCAAGGTGGAATATGACGAATATGGCAAGGGTTGTGTCGATCCAGAATTTCTGAGAGAAAAACGAACTCAAGAGAAATCTTTCTAACTACATCTCGCTAATCTCAAGTCGATCTCTTCATCCTTTTCCGATTTACCCTTTCGTGTCATCTTCAATGTGTCCGTATTTTTGTTCATTCGTTCCATCAATGTAAATTTCTTCTTTTCCCCTTCACTTAACTTAACTCATTGACTGAAAATATATTAAACGGTTCCAATTGGAAACGAAAATGTGCATTACGCAACACTATTATCATTTTGTCCTTAGCATGTGGGAACTTGTCAAGTTGTGCATTCAAATGGAAATGACTAATGGTGCCCTCCCATTCGTCCAAACCACTCATTAAGGATCTTTTGGCATTCGAGTCGAGCAACAACAGCAGCAGCAAGACAAGACAAATCGATTTTCAAGGCTAGAAAGTTTCACTTAAATGCCATTTTGCGCTAAATACCTGTTCGGTTAGTAACCCGCGGTTACCGAAGCACTTGAGACATGTGCTTGAGACGATCGCTATTCAAATGTTCACTACTGAACACGTTCACAAGTGAGTTATTTTCGTGCACCTGACATATTCTTAGCAGGAATATTCTAATTGTGCGTGTTCTTTTGAACGTTCCTCTTGTTTGTGCATTTGTCAAGGAATTGGCACTCTACTTTTGCGAACATTCCCAATCAATAGCTCAATTCAGTAATCGTGAACAGTATTTACCTTGACTAGTTTCCTTCTAATCAGGTTATTTCATAAATAACTCCACATTGCAATGATTTGAGTTGTTCTATATTTGAATCTCCTTTTTAGCGCCCTAAAATCATGCTACTTTCAGACACATTGATGCATAATTGATCATAATTGGCTTATTATTGGCCAATTGCGATTAGCACGATTCTTGTGACATTCTATTTGACTTGAGCTCATAATTCCTTGTTTTTGTACAGTATAGGAATAATCCTATGTGCCCCATGTCAATAGGAGAGTAGAGTGGCCAATTGGTGCAATAAGTGCACTTATGCTCTCATATCTCTCAATACTGCCCTGAGGTATTTTGTCATCTGGTTTGGACGGATCTTTGACCCTTCTCTCCTCTCTGTCCGCTTTGTCTATTGTCAATTCTCGGTGGAGTGCCATCGTGGGACGCACTTTGCGTGATGTTGACTCGACCTGGGGGACTCGAGTAAGGCTGCTTGTCGGTTGAGACACTTCAGGTTCGGCCGTACCACTTGGCACCCGACCATTTGGGACAGTCCACCACTATGCACCTCTCTTGACTCGCTCGGGATCGATCGATGGATCTCCTTCGGCACGGTCCATCTCCTAGGCGCTTCGTCCTTCTATATGGCGCCCGCACCAATTTCGTTTCCCTATAGCCAATGCGTCAACCAGGGCGTCCCTGTGCTGTGTTGTGCTTGACGGTAAGTGTAGTGCGGTCAACTAACTGATACAAAGTGTATACTTTCTCGTAATCTGGCTTGCATTCTTCTCAGTGGGGTACATTACACTGGTGCTGTCCATCGCGCGGCGTCATTATTGCCTCAGTGTTTCGCTCAATGGCGCCCATTCATATTTGACTGTCAATTAGTGTGCAGTGCACAGTCAATCCACAAGTACGCCGTTTACCATTAGCGTTGTTCACTATACCACAGTCGAACCAGCCGTACAGTACGTTGCTCACAGTCCACACGGTGTCCGTCAAGCATCAAGGACGAATATCGAGCCAATAGGCAAATCGTGTCCAATGCAACACCGATTGTGACACAGTGCACAGTGCAGATGGATGGACAGACGGGCGCGACAACGTCAACCGAGGCACTGCTGGCGCCCTGTGCCAGGCCTGTGCACCACCGGGAGGGAGTGCAGTAAAGTAAACCAGTCCGAACTGGGCGCCACAGTGCTGCCACCAAGTTGACGCCAACGATCCACCGCAACTCGAATGATCACTCTCTCCTCTCTCTCCTCACTCAGCTCGAGTTGGTCAGGGTGGGACAGTTTGACTTAGTCTTCGTGCTTGGTGGCGCCCGGATCAGTCAGCGGTGCGCGGTGTCGGGCGTCCTCCGATGCATTCACAAGTACAATCGTGCATCGAGGTAGCGGCACACTGTGAGCACATGGCTTCCATGCAGTTGACGATGTTTGACGACCCCGGTGTACTCTGTTTACTTCTGCCTATCGACGTGGGAGCAGTGCGTGTGACTGTCTTGACTGCCTCACTGCCAATGCAATTGGACACTTCACTATACTTTGCTGACAGGCAGAGGGCGAGGATCTCACGCGCTTGAAGCTCGACAGGGGAAAGTGGCGAGGGAAAGTAAACCAAACGAAAGGACAACAGGACGGACAGACGGACAACTGGGATTGGCCAATGGAGTCAAACAAAGTCAAACACAAGGCTCCACTCGAGCAGTGCAGCCACAAGACGAACTTGTCCGACGGGTGCTCTCGTGGTGATGTTGGTGATGTGCACTTGTGCCATTGATGCTTCTGGCGGATTGATTCACGCCGCGCGCCATACATTCTATTGGTGAGGACTGCTGGACGAGCACGGCACAACCTTGGACTGTGCTCGATTGTCGAGACTGGGAGCGAGAGACAAGCGCCAAGGCCTCGGCTGACGCCACTGATCGCGGTGCTGCTGTGACACGATCCCAAGCGGCGAGTGCACCACTTCGCGGTGTCCTTCGGCGTGTGGCCTTCGATGTTGTTTCGTTCACGTTGTAGCACATACATCGTGTTTGCAGCACACACAACAACAAGTTTGTCCATCCACTACATCCACTGCAAGGACATGAATAACAAGGCGCTGTCCCGTCCGAGTCTGTCACCGCGAGTTGATCCTTTCCCGTCTGGATTGCATCCCAAAATGTGAATCCAAATGTATGTTTGTGACAGTGTGTTTGTGTTGTGTCTCGTAAAGCACCGTATTAATTTGGTTTCCACCAAGCCACTAATTCACCGAACCACTACATTTACTCTGGCAGTGTGATGTAATGTACTGCACCGTATGAACCAGTCTACCAACCACAACAACCGACCACGCTTTTTCCGAGTTGGTCTCTCGGACCTGTTCGTGCATTGAAGTGGCCTTGAGCATTCTCCTCGCCGAATTGTATCCTCCCAATCCGATCCAACTCTCTACTCAGGTGCTACTCAAAATATCCACAAGTGCAGGTGAACCTGTCTCATTCATTGTTTCCCTAAACACGAAGATCCTAATATTGTCTCGGGTTCGCATTAATTGACCTTTTCAAGACCATTCTCCGATTAATATTTTCGTCTGATTATTGGTCACAATGTCTGTGATTTGAGTCATCAATCTCATTTGTTGTTGTCAGGGATGACCCTTTGCCTGTCATTTATACCTCTCACAATTCTCAGGATTATCAACCCAGTGCGGAGCCCCATCGATTCAGTGCAATAGTCGACCTATATTTTATATATCTTTTTGGTCAATATTTTATCAAATCTACCAATTACCCTCATTATCGCTAATCCATAACTATGCCGTCATCAACTGTTTCTTGGCGCTCAAACCCTGTTTCCTACAATATCGATCCACAAGTGTCCATCATTGGTTTCACTTTTCGAAGGACTTTCGACGTTGCCTAACTCACTGGTCTATTGATTGATATACTCGTACTCTGATCAATTGCGACAAGAAAACTTACCTATCAAGTTTAAATCACAACAAGTCCGTTGAACAGCAACATCAACAAGTTTGACAGCAACTTTGTTTTGTTTATTTTCAAATTTTTCCCTCACGTGCAATATCATCGAAGCCAATATTTTGATTCCTCATTTTGATTCCCTGTTTAGGAAAATATTATAGATATTTTATAATCAACACACAACTATAGTGCAATATAACCCTGAGAGAACATTTATCCGAAACTCTTCTCAAGGGACTTGTTAACCTTCTTCACAATTTTATCATCGATTAACTGTTGCCTTCCTCCTTGACCTTGCTCGGGTGGACTTTATCGACGAGACCTCGGTTGACCTTTATTCCCTAAGGCATCGACACACATTTATCTGTACTCGGTTTATCATTCAAGGTCAACTTTACCTCACTCCTCTGACCCTCTCATCCATTCAAGGCCGCATAGAGTCTTTTCTGGTCTTGTAGGATCTTTCGATTACTCAGCCGATCACCAAACAGTACAAACATATTTGATATTTGTGCACACAGGGTAAGAATGCTTTGATTTATATTTTTTACCCACTACAATACACTTTTCCTAGGTTCTAAACCATGACTGACGCAATTAAGCAAGAGCCATCTCCGATCAACTCTTCGGGTACGTCGAGTTCTTCCCCTGCATCGTTACTGAATGAATTTAAAGAGGAAGATTCGCCCAGCACGGGCAAACTTCCTAATGGAACGATGACAGTTGTGGTTGGTCCAGAGACATCGAGCTCCTCTTCTAGTAACTCAAATTCAAGTTGTCCATCGCCGGCTCCGAGCAATCACAACAACCGCAATCAGATGACATCCTCGGAGATGTGTTCTGCCGTGGAGGAGTTGAGGAGGGAGAACGAACGAATTCTTGCTGAACTGGCCAACACTCAGGAAGTGCTCGACCTCTTTGAGAATTATCGTTCTCTCATCAAGGAGCACATGAACATGTGCATTTGTTCGGGTCGCGACTATCACCTCGGCAAGTGGAGAAAATATGAAGCTGAGTACCGAAAGTTGTTGCCCATCAAACGTGTTATTGAACCCAATTTGTCACAGAAGGCATCCGAATTACTGGAGGGAATTGTGTCAGTAGGGCCATATGGTGAACTGTACAACAACCAAAGGGTGACCAATGGTGGCTTCGAAATGCCCAAGTATAAGATCGGCCCAGGCTTTAACCTCGAGACCAACCAGGTGATGGCCAAGTCGTGGGTTCCCACTGGTGATATCACCTGCTCTACCATCGGCAACCCCACCAAGTCGAAGATTAGATCATTCTTGGACACTATTATTCCCATAGGTGACCCCAACTTGATCCCAACTTTGCCTCTTTTACCGGAAAACCTTAAATACAACTACAACCAGTCACCATCGGGTACACAAACCATGTCGCACTCGTCTTCATCCCAATCCCTCAGCACAGCCCAACAAGTTCCGTGTCAAACTCAGTCAAACCAAGTTCTTATGCACAAAGGCAATCAGATCATTGTTCGTAAGCGTGGAATAGTGCCACCCGAGTTGATGAACAACATGTCCGATGATGAGGCTTCGTCTGGTCAGGTTGGTGGGGTGGCACAAGGAAACTCTGTGCCCGGATTTGTGATTAAAAAGGCTAAACTTGGCAATTCACTCGCTCCTGGTCAGAAGTTCACCATTTTGACCACCAACAATAAGTTCACCATTGGTGGAGGCAAAGTTGGCGTTGCCCCGAAGATTATTGCCAAGTTGGGACAAGGATCTTTGAATAATGATCAGGCACCGGACCAGGAAGAAGAACGGCTCGATCAGTTGAACAATGCATTGGACCAGATCCTGATGGGTCGGTATGATGCACTGAATCAATTGCAACCTCGAATTGCTCAGAGTCGAACGAATGCTCAGGGAGTGATGGTCACTCAACCAATGAATATGATTCAAGGGGATGATGCAGACGACAGTGACGATGAGGATGACAATGAATTAGACCCACAGCAAAGGCAAAACGCTGTTTACGATGGTGACGATGATGACGAGGACATAATCTTCTTGGACGAAGTGAAAACTACTAATTCAACACCAGCGAATGCGCCCACAGCCACGGCCATTGCGGTGCCTTTAAAGCCAAAAATAAAGCTCTTGTCCAACGCGAACACTGCTCCGAGTATTCTCGGTGCTGCACTTGAGTCCGGTTTCAAGCCTTACCCGACCTACCACCAGATCTCTACTACGAGCAGCACCCGAACTATTTCAACGCCAATCACCGCAGTTGTGTCCACAAATTCAGCCCAGTAAGTGCCTTAGTCCATCAGTTCTCAGTCGGGCATTGTCGGGTAACTGGCCATTCCTTAATGATTAACTTATTTCAACTTTGGTCGCAACTGACGTATTTATTTACTTTTCTAGACCCGTGATGAATCATGCTACAATCAAAATCTACCAACCACCGGTGAATGTCAACCAGAACACTTCCCACACTATGTCGCACAATTCTACAGGACTGGCCAACAATATCACAGTTATCAACAACAAAGCCTTGTTTCAGAAACGACCTCACCTCACCAATGAAGAACGAATGGACATTATTAACCGACTAAAGAAGAACGAGTCCGGTGCGAGGATTGCACGAGATTATGGCATCACAAAGCAGGCTGTGTCGGCCATCAAGCGACGTGCCCAGTTGATGGGAGATAATTTCGCCAATTCTCATACATACATGAGTGCATTCAATGTCGCGAATAGTTCGTCCACAAATGGAGGACACTCCATCAAGGCCTCGCCTGTCTCCATCAATCTGTCCGCCTCGAACTCTCCTTCCCCGGTGGATAATTCACTTGTGTCGAGGCAGCTGAAGCAACAGAAAGTGAATGCCTCTGTTATGCGTCAGTCGAATATGTTGGCCAACATGTCTCGATCTACCTCAACTCTATGTCTGCCAGTTAACCCAGTGGCCATTCTCAAGAGTCAAATGGCCAAACAGAGGCAACACTCGAACCACGGTTCAGGCTCGTCCACTCCTACGGGCACCACTTCACCAATTCCAAGAACAAAACTGAAAATTGACGCTAAGAGACTGTTACTCCCAAGGCTGCTTCAAGGGACCGAGACTTACCAGACTTATGCTTTTAAAAATCCTGCAGATGGCTCCACACAAGGTTCTTCACAGAGGGTTACTCATAACTATGAGCAAAATCAGTCTGAATTGCAGTACGACGACGACGATGGTCAACAGATTTTGGACGAATCACAGAATATGGACAATTCGTCTGGTTCGTCCTCACCGAACAACGATCGCCATGAGGAGGAGGACGAAGAGGTCATCTTTGTGAAACGGCAAGTGCCAGTATTGGGACAGGTTGGCGTGGATGAGGAGCAAGATGAGAACTCACAGGATTATGAAGATGCGGACAACGGATTCGATCCAGGCATGATGATGGACTTTGATGCTTACGAGCCTCAGGCAGTTGAGGACGAGGAAGAGCCTCAGCATGGCTATGACGAGGAGGATGACATCAACAACAATCCTGACATGGACATGTTCCCCACTATTGAGTCTCAGGTTAACGATGCCATCGGACCGATCGGAGATGAGGACGACATCGACGACAATGAGGACGATGATGGAGAGCATAAAGACGATCTCAACCATTTTGATGAGTCACTGCTCATGTCCGACTAGTCGGTAGGTAGTAAGTCTGTTCATACAATAGGTCAACATGCTATTAACATCATTCTTCCTCTAGATCATCGGTAGTATTAGCCACAACCAATGGATCTCACCTCATCAGCACGAATCTATAGTTCAACATATATACGATATAATCTCAACCTTATTCCCAACACATTCGATCATGGTTCTCGGTTCCTGGTCTTGACGTATGGTCTGATAATCGCCTATCAGATCACTTGCCTTATCTTTTTGTAGCGGTGTCGCTTCATTACTTCACCCTGACGGTACAAAGCACAGGTGCCATTTCATAGAGACTCCAATGTCTGAAAGTCTATTTTCTACTTATTTCTACAAGCACCAGTGGAGCTTATCTTGCACACCAACAATGTAGAGCAGCATATATTATCAACTTATCATGTGTACCCAAATGTCTATTTCCACCACCCATCGACGATTCCTTTATCCAATGGAATGATTATTACGAAACATTTTATTTTTAGTTTGATTTTATCATTTCTTTCTTTTGTTGTTATTTATCTTTGTTTGTGTCGAAATGATCTTCACATGCTTGAGTTTGTCTATCACTCGATGTATTCTAATTCGCTCTTTAGTTTGCCATTTTATATTATTTCGCATACCCAACCTCTCTGTTACTCATCTTATCTATCACATCAACTACACACAAACAAATTGGATTGAATATTTTTGCATGACAGGATTGTCATAAATTGTAGCTGATGAAACTGTCGGTTTATTTGATCAAATAGTAAAATTGAATTTTATTAAATAATGGTTGATTGTAGTCCACTTGATGGCGCCACAGGTTTTATTGTTTACATCTGCGCCGCTGTGAGTCAGGCTCTATTCTATTTGTTTGGAGTACGTTCTAGTGTGTGTTTCTACTTCAAACTCTGTACATTGTACATGTAACATTGGTGTACGCGTTGTTGTTTGTGTCCTCTCCTCTTTCCCTGCCGCAATCACCTCGAAATCGTTATCCGCGGCATTAGTCACCGTGCCGAGTCCACCTTAAATCACTGGCAACTGTCATCTCCCGAGTGAGCCATCAAGCACCAGGTATCTCAAGGCATATCTTCCATTACTCGCCATCTTTGCTGACATCATTTTCGAAATTAGATTTCGACAAGTCTCGTAGCTTGTCATTCTCATTTGTGTGCTGCACCCAATCAACTGCGGACCAAACACCAAGATGAGTTCATTGGTGAGCGCGGTTTACAGCGCTGGTAGTCAAATTACTAGTCGGCTCTCGGATTTGGCAGTCGATCTGACCGGCACTCGGCCTCACAACATTATTGACCCTTGCTCCAGTGACAGTGTCATTCGTAAGCCTGTGAGTTATGACTTATTAATTTTTTGTTTTTGTTTTTTATATTAATTCACTTTTTCTATTTGTGGCTTCAGTCAATACCCTTGTGCACATCAATTCCTGGTGGCCAGCTGGAGGAAGGCACCTTGATCGGTTTGATCGCCACGGCTAATCCATCATTCAGCAAGAGGTGCGCTGCCATTTGTGCATGTTTGTTCTTTCCATATCACTGTTGTCCTTGTAATGCTTTTGCCGACTTTAGGTTAGACTTTCTAATATTCTTTCCTCCCTAAATAACCCCAAACTAATGAACTTATCTATTTATCTATCTATTTCTTTTTACTACGTCATTATCTATACATTGTATATCTGCTGTGTTTATTAGGGTGGAGTACAATATGTATTGAATTTGAAATTCTTTTAGGCGTATTTCTTTTCGGTAGCTTCCTACTTAATGTTCCTACATGCATGTTCATTCCAACAATACGATATCTCTCCATCTTTCTCTCTTATCTAATGATAATCTTTTCCAACAGATTTCGAATTGACTTCATAGTGGAGAAATGTGATCACCCAAACCGTTCGCCTTGTTGCACCAAAGCATCGCACGCTGGTCATCGTCATGGAGATCAACGTGACAGTGGCCCCGATGCACCGACCAGTGCTGCTGGAGATAGAGGCTCAACTTCTCAGGTTGACCAGACCGATAAAGGATCACGAACATCGTTGGATGGTATGAACATTGCCTTTCACTTCAACCCTCGATTCAGCGGTATGACCGAGAGCGAACAAGTGGTGATGAATTCGATGTTCGAGGGAAAATGGTGTGAAGAAATTCGTAGTGAACGATTCCCATTTACTGTGGGCAAGACTTTCAAGTTGATGATTCTGGTTGAGAAGGATGCATTCAAGATTGCTGTGGACGGTAAACACTACTTTGAGTACAAACATCTGTGTGACTTTAAGGATATTGGTAGGTTTGATAGCTCGCTTGGTTTGTATGTTTAATTTGTCTTTTGTCATCCAATAGGTCGAATTCACATCGAAGGCAACATTACAGTAGAGTTGATGGAATTTCGTAAAGAGCTCAAATATTTGTCTCGAAGCTCTTCAAGTTGTTCGTCAGCATCAGCCGCATCGAGTACCTCAGCATCGGATGTGGAAATTCCACCAATCCCGTCTACCTCGAATGTGCGAAGTCGTACCGTATCCTCGCCAAACCTCCCTTACCGTGAAACTGACAACCGTTTGAGTGGCAAAATTTACAACATCTACATTGCCGGTCTCATGCCGAACAATTTCCATCGCAACTTTGTGTTGAACCTTCTCAACTCGAAAGCTGCCAGACGAACCATTCCATTCCACATGAGCATTCGACCCGACCAACAGATGATTGTGCGCAACACCATGGACAACGGCGACTGGAGTGCCGAAGAGGAGTTGTACCTGGAAGGTCCTTTCCCCTTTGTGTTGGGCACTCACTTTGACCTGATGCTCTGTCACAAGCCGGACAAAATCTCGGTGGCGGTCAACGGACAGATGGCTTTCGAGTGGAAGAATCGAATGGACCCGGCTCAGATTGACACCGTCGAAATCTCCGGCAGCCCACTGATCACCTCCGTTCGATACGAGTTCTTCTGAAGCAGATCGGACTTGCTCGATCACTTCTACATTATACCCTTTTGCTTATCAGACTTAGCACACTTCATATTACGAACATCTTATCATGTAGACAAGGTAAAATATTTACTATTTTCTCATTTTCTAACGCGTGATTGATCTGCTTGTGACAAACAGAGTTGCCATATTTATATTAAGATGACATATTACATTACACTTACACTAATACTTTTCTATCGATAAACACAACAGTGAGATATTTTTCAATAATGCAACATTTATATCTATATTTGACTTATTTGCAGCAATAAGGACTGTTTGCGTGTACTTTTATTATCACTTTTAATAAACTAAACCTTCAATTCAATATAACAAATGTCTTAGTTCAAAGGCTTGCAGACAGGAGTTAATTAAAATTCTGCTAATGAATGTACGTTCCGGTTAAAAATAATATTTCAACGCACTCAAATATTTATTTTGATATGCGAGGACAAAATGTTATTGACTCTATACGTTTTGGTGAAAAAAGAATTATTACTAAAAATAATAAAATACCATTTTGAGTTAGCACTCGCTTACGAAATGTTCACTTTGATCTCGATTATGGGGAGAATGCATTTGATTTATGAATTCGTGTTGACCTTTGAAGGAATACATTTCTTCGAGACATTCTACTGGAGTCTGGACCAACTGGAATCGGGCAACAAGCGAATTATGAGAAATGTTTATTTGTCGTGTCTATTTCTGTGTGCTCAAAGTTGTCATTCCCTGTTCCAGTACTTGTCTCACTTTGACCAGCTGGGCCTAATCATTCACGGTGACTATGGTCGAGTGAGTAACATTCCCGGTGAAGTGGCATTCAATGCGATCGCTGTGTGCATGCTGTCCATCTACTACATCCACCTGACAATCTCCATGAGGAACAATGTCATCTTGAGATTGGTCCGTGAAGTGCTCATCGAACAAAGAGGCGATTTCTTTTGCACTACACGTGTCTTCAATGACATGTCTGTTTGTTTGTATTTGCGCAATTATTCTTCCATAATCACAAATGTCCTCAAATTGTTTATTTTTGTCATAGGTAAGTAGCAATGTCAACTATTGCAATTGAGTAAATGGACTTGTTTGTTGCTTTCAGACTTCTTTGTATTGCTTTCTGAGCCATTGACGCTGTACCGATTGTACGAGTACGATCCTCAATTCTGGAGAACAGTGTCAGGATGGCTCATCGTTGTTCTGGTGCAAGTCCGTTTAGTTGTGCTGTACGGTGCACTGTATGTGTTTGCGTACACAAACATAATGGCTGCTTCACTTGGCATTGTTGCTCTCCAAATATTTTCCATCAAACTGAACCAACTGAGTCGATTACCGACACGAGCCAAGTTGTGCAACATTAGCTACTACCTGACCACCCTCAGGGCAAACACCATTCGAACTATGGTGACCATTCTATTGAGTAACCGAATTGCTTCGCGAACCTTTCTCGGCTTTCTACTGGTGCACTGCCCATTCAACAGTCTACTCGTGTGTACATTGCTTTTTAAGGGCATTCCTCGAGAGAAGGCATTCTTCGTGGTGATCGTGGCCATGTTTCAGTTTGTGTGCAACTTTGGCATTCATCTCATGCTGGCCCGATTCAACCAACTGCTTCACGGTCCGGTGCGACAATTTATGCGACTGCGAGTGTATCGCAAGTATGCCACCTACAGAACAAAAGTGAGAATGAATCTATTTGTGGAGACATTCCATACACGACGCAAATATGGATTCACTTACACACAGTCGTTTGGACTGATCAGCATGGCTGCTTTCGCTAAGGTAAGTCATACGTTCGACTATATTACTTTTAATCTAATCAATGTGCCTTTATTGACAGTACCTTCTTCTATATTCGGAAATGTTGATGTATTTCAAAAGTTTGGTTGAATAAATTCAATTCAACTCACTTAAAAGGCTTCACTTAAGGCATTGCTATTTAGTAAATTATAAATATGCATGCAGTCATGACTCCAATGACTAAAATGCACAGCAGTGAAGCCAACTTTACGATACGATCATTGTGCAAAATAATTCTACTTAAAACTCCTTTAGAGTCTCAAGCTATAAATACTTTATTTGAGTTCGAATAAACATAAACAAGGTCAGTCAATAGTTGCCAACCACTTTGATTTGGCCCAATTGACGGAAACTTAAAATGGTTTGGTCATGTTGAGTAAAAATGGCACAAAACAATTTGCAATCCCCAAACATTGTAGGACCAAACAAATGTCATATGAATAATGCATTAAATGTGATTTTTAAAAAGTGTATAGTGATGATAGAGAAAGGCAAATTGTAAAATTTAGTCATTCATTCACAAACCCGTTTATCCGATTTTAGTGGGTCGCGAGGAGATCTCGATGTCGGTGACGAGACTAGTCCACTCTTGATGGTCTTGTGCAAGTGTCTCAACACCGTCCTGTATCCTGACCGTCCTGGCGAATAAGGTCCATCGCTTGGTCTGCACATCTAATTCTCAGCGGCCGAACCGAAATTTAGTCAAATCTTGTAAAATACGCTTAAAAGCATATCAACTGGCAGTTGCTTTGGCTTACGTCGGTGAGCGGTGCACTGGCTTGGCTTTCTGTCACTGGGGCATTAAGTTAAGCAGCATCGTGTCAGTGTGACGAACAAACGACGGCGGCAGTTGTGTGTTTATTTCGCCCATTGCACCACTCATGGCACATGCCATTGTTCAGTTCAACATCGATTTACCACCAGTGGTCCATGGTGCACCACTATACTAACGCGGCACTCGGTTACACTGCCCCCGATCGTGTCACTCTGAATATCCCCCGGCGTAAGCTTTTTGTTTTGTCTTTCAATTGTTGAGTGCCGAGTTTTATCGCTTGTGAACTCAATTTAATGTTAAGAAAGAATAATGGCACAAAATAATTATCTTTTGCAATGCTCAATGCAATCATTAATTAACTTTACTTCGCAATCATGAGCAATTAATGCGAATAATTGCGCAAAACGCAAACGTCAATTTATCTTGAACCAACATTTTGAAAAGTTTTGAAATGAAAATTGCGTTTGCTTTAGCTCAAATGAATGTGATGAATGATTCAGACATGAATACAATATATTTTTACGAGAAATAAACTACTTTCAAGGAATTTATTACTTTACGGACTATTTTGACACTTCAGTAAATCAAATCATACACTAAACGAGTCATTAGCCTAATATTTGACCTAATATTTCGACTGTGTTTACAATCAGTTTATTTTGCCTATTTGTACCAAATGGATCGTTTAGGCCAAATTGTTCACGGCAATTACTTTCGAGTGGGCAATCTACCATGAGTGATCTATCTGTGTGCCATTTGTGTTACTTCTGAGTGAGTGACAATGTTGTCTTTCGACATGAGTTGACCATACTGAAGCATAGTATCATATGATATCTTTTATCATTTTTTATGCAACAGTGGCAGTGGATATTTGTGAACATTTGCGAAAATACTCAATTGTGGCTCATGTTGTGTTGCAAACATTTCATTCGCGTCATTGGTTTAAATTGTGATGATTTATTACTCTTCACAAACTAAAAATACATTTTTATCTTTAATAGACATTTTTCCTAATTGTACTCAACTATTTTCTTACTGCAATTTGTATCAATACGACAATCAATTATGGACATGTCTCTCAGAATAGATTGCAACTGTGCAGATGGAAGTACTTTTCGCTTCTTTTCTTTGCATCAATGTATTCAATGAATACTATTCATGCACATGAGAATATGTTTGCTGCCTTGGTGGACATTATCGGATTGAAGATTTTTTAAGTCTAATTGAAACAACTGGCCAAATGTCCAGCGAGAACAAAGTTGAATTGTATTAATTATTATTTAGGTAAATTTAAAGTCGAAATCACTAACAAATTGCTCGCAATGATCGAGAGCAATAGTCAATTCTCCAAGTCGTTCTGCTCATATTAGTAAATTGTCCATTGAACAGTTTGGTTAGTTTTTCCTTGTTCACTCGAAACATCCCACCGGAGAAAGCATTCTTTGTAGCAGTGTATGAGTTCATCGCCATATTTGGCATTTAGTTCTACAATAATGTAATGTTTGCACGGGTCAACGAATTGCACCACCAACCTGTCAGACAGTTCATCCGATTATGGACCTTTTGCAAGTCTGTCAAATGTCCACATCGAATTTGAATTAATCACTTTATTGAAGCTCATTACAATGAGCGAAAGAATGGCTTCATGTACACTCAGTATCTTTTGGTCTAATCAGTATGTCTGCATATGCAAAAGAAAGTGCTTCGAATGTTGAAATAAACCAATTTCTAAATAATCCAATGATAAGCATCTTAATATTTGTACAGAAAATATTTACAAATAAAACCGCAAAGTATTTTCGTTCATAATAGATTGAGAAATACAATTTGTAAAAAAAAATAAAATGATGTACAATCATAAAAAACATTTCCAAGAATAGATCGAATATCGAATTGGTACAGCCACTGGAAACAACTTGATTATAACTGCAGTTTCATGAAAGTCTGGAATTTTCCAATGAATAATTCAGGATTTTACAAGTGATCGTAAATATTTCTAATTAATTGCCTTTGTTGTGCATTTGTCCAGTACAAATATGAGTTTATTTTATTTTTATCTAAATCTAACAAACAAATGATACATGATACATGCTAATGTACCTTGTTCACTACATTTACAAAGGCAGATTCTTAATGTGATGCTAAGTGGTGAGCTATTTCAAGATGCATCATGCAATGCAAACACATGCAAATTGACGCGATTCAAATTGTACTATCGATTATTCCAATATGTTTTCCGGTAGTTGTTAAGCTTAGAATAACTCTAACGAGAAAAAAAATCGCCATTGGATCAATTATAAAAGCATTTTCAATTCATGCATTCACTTGGCATCGAACCAACAAGACAGGCTGACCGAGGTGAAACATCATCTCCAAACAAGAAACACCAAAATGTCAACCGACATTTACATTCTGCTTGCCATTGTTCTGGTGGTCCTGATTGCCATATTATGTTTGATATTGTTCCTTTTAAAATGTGACACCGATATGTGTTTGCCTCAACCAAACGTCAATCGAGTGAACAGTGCTGTTTGACGTTTGTCAACACATTGCCTTGATTGACCGTAATTCGTGTGTTGGGACATGTGTTTGGATCGTATTACAAGCAAAACATGCACGACGACATCTATTTCTAGATTACTCTCCATAATCATCATGATGAATTTTTAATGAATGTCTGAGAATATTCTGTAGACAAAAAAACTTTTTGTTTAAAATAAATTTTTAATTTAAAAATTCCTTTTTGTACTCTGACGTAGTTCAAGTTTTAGATTTCAATAAAAAAATAATAAATGTGAATTGTGTTTCCAAATTAAAATGTAAAATTCCATTTGATTAATCAAGATAACTTTTTGACATGTCAAATCAGCAAGTCACCACTTGGTGCACAAAATACGATCAGTGTGACAAGTTTGCACTGGAAATGTCCTAATATAACTGATTAGGGTTCAAATGTGAGTCAACTTCCGTGTAATTTCCACTAGCAACTAACCAAGTAATGGATTTATATTGCCATATAGATTTAATTTCCACTAATTTCCTTTCGAGCTTACTAGCACATTTTTTATTAAAGAATTTTATTGTTCAAAATTCTTGGAATTTGTCTGCAATTGCAGTGATTATTTTGACTGAATAGAAATGTCAAACTACATCGATAAAGTTTGACATAAATTGGCAATTACAACTTTTACAATTGCAATTTCCGCAATTTATTGATTTCGCTTGTCTTTGGTTTCTATCGAAGGAATTCGGAAGGTCGATTTTTGGAATACAGAACGATCGTTTGTTGTTGACCAAAATAGGAAAACAACAAATACTTACTTCACAAGAACAAGTCTAATTAATTCCAAGAAAGCACACACACACACATTTATTCCTTGACAATAATTTTATTTGTTTTTAAGTTTCACTATAATAAATTTGGCCTGTTTGAATGGATCAGCATTGGCTGAATGACTGCTTTTAGCACAGAAATTCTGAATTACAATCACAAAGTTACACTTTTGTGGATCATAATCGTTTGAGTCGAAGCTCTGGTGTTGGTAAAAGTTGAGACCAAACAAGTTGGCAATGTTGAGATCGGTGATTCGGTGGCACCGATTCTTGTCCACCACCTCACATCCCCAGTCGGCGAAATCGTGCAGATCGGTCAGTGTGACTCGAATCGATTCACGGGCCTTCTCACTTCGCCACTCTTGCACAAACGAACAGAAGGTGAGAAAAAATATGATCGAACTGACAAAGATGACAAACAGAGACAGCGACAGAATGATACATTGGTAGGACTTCATAATGGGGCGTGGAAGGCTGGTTTTACATGGCTCCAATTGGACACGATTTGGCGTTCGAGTGATTGATTGTGGCCACAGGAAAATTTGTGACCAGCGATTGAGTGTTAATTTTACCGTCGAATGAAACGCAAATTAAAATATTGTCGAGTGCACGTATGTGGAACATGGTGCGGCAAACAACAATGCGGGAGAGTAATGGCCAAATAATGTCACTGCCAATCGATTGCCGTCGACACAACGTGCCCGATTGAGACTACTGGGGTGCACTTGTTTCGAATACAGGAGAGAGAAAAGGCCAAACACAGCACGCATGGGCACTCATCCCTCTCCCGCCTTGGCCACTGGATCTCACTTTACTTGGCCTAGGCTAATAAAGACCGTATATGATAATAATGACTATGTTACTTTGTATGAAGCCGTAATTATCAAAAATTTCCAAGCCAAGCAATATTCGGTGTGGCAATTGTGTGTTGTCAACGACAGACACCAACTTGACAGAGTGGCTTGCAAGAATGAAATGACTTATTTGCAATCAATTTTTTGGTTTAATATAAACAACAACTCTCTGGTTAATAGCATTTTGATATCAACTACAAGTTGAGCAGTGCCAAACTGTTGTTGCTATCGTTTCATTGACCTGAGACCGGAAGATAATAATAATAAATAAAATGTCAACATAATTAGATTAAAATTAGAAAAACAATCAAACTAAAACTAAAGTAAACTTGACAATTTCATCTCCATGGAATTTAATGACAAACAGAATTGGGAGCAAACAAATTAAGCGACACAAAATGTCAAATGGGACATTGACTTTATATAAATTATTTTGGTGCAAAAGGGTCTTCCATATAACATGAAATATATTTGAATAAAATAAAATTTTGGATGGAACTTTGTGAGATTTTGTTTCATTAAAAGTTTCAAGGACTTTTCTTGTTGTGTTAATCAAGAAACTAATCATTTATTCAAACAATTTTAAATTGGATATTTTTAAACTTTTAATCTAGTTGTGACAAAGAGCCATTTAGTCGCGCCAAAAGTTAATTTTCACTATACAGAGGGCGCACCAGGATCGACCAAAATAGACATTTGCATACTATATTCCAAATTGACACAAACACAAATTCGATTATACATTAATTCAAAGTGTAATCAATGTGTAAATATTGATTGAATATTTTTGGAAATATCAATTTTGATAGCTTTTGAGTGTAAAAGTATTTTGTGTCAGCTAACTTTAGTGCTCGCTGTATGCTTCAAAGGAATTCATATTTGTGTTGCAATGTTGGAAGTATTCCATTTTAGTGTAAGCCAACCGCAAGTAAAGTCCTAGTTACTAGGAGTAACTTGAAATATGAAAATTTTCCATTTGATTGTTCGTCGAATCATCCCAACATCGACAAAATCAAGTTCGCTCCATGTGGAGAGTTTCATTTCGGTAGAAACGTTCAAGAAGTGAACACACACGACTCTAACACAATTCGAATGCGATGTTGTCCAATGGTGATTGTAGGCATTGTTCTCATTTGCCACTGTACGGCTTGTGCGGTGCAGTGCTCATTCTGTTGGCCATTAGTTCGTGGACAATTGTGTACTACGTTCGATCGGACTGTTATCCGCACTATTCACAACTAAATGAAGAAGTCATCAAGCGCATCTGCATGCTGTCCTCGATGAAGAACTTTGCGGTAGTGCTTCGAATGAGTGGAGAAAATCAATTTGCAAATGAAACTTTAAAGGGGCCAGACAGCGACGAACATGCAAAGCGCCATTCGGCCAAACACAAATATTTTACCATTGCAACCATCAATTGTGAAACTAATTTGAAAACTCACTTTTTGTATTGATGACGGAGCTCTGTCACAGTATCCACTCGAATTATAACTTTGTAGCACACTTATTTCTGTTGTTATATCTTATATATAAGTATACTTAAATATTAGTAGTTTATTATTAGGCGATTTCAATACTAATTCATTCGATTGTGTGCAAAATGGACAAACTGATTTACGCTGAACTTAATTGATAAAACCACCGAAACGCATTTCAAATTGATTTTAGATGAAATCCCTTCGATTGTGCGTTAGTGTGAACGGCTTCAATATCAGCAATTAGTAAAATTTGTCTTTCAAGAAATGAATTACGTTCTATTGTATAACTCATATACTGCGAATAAAGAAATCAAAAACGTGATGCACATGCACAAATAATTTCAAATTTAATAAATTGTGGTCTCCACATTTGTGAGCATTCAATTTGCACTAAACAATACATTAGTATTCAGTGCTATTTGCTTTATGTGAGTGAAGAAGAGAGGGTTACATTGCATAGGGAGCTACAATGTATATACCAAATGTGGCCAATATATATATATATTGCAATCTGTCACCATTCAGAATATATTGAAAATAATCATCAAATTCTAAGCAATAACCAATAGCTGAGAAATCACATAATGTGGCAAAATGTCTAATCTAATCAAAGAATTGCGACAATGAAAAGATTCGAACAATCGATTGGACAATTCAATTCACAATTCTCTTCGACATTGACACATTCGATTTAGATTGTTCGCCATCTCTACTCGCATCGTTTCTCTTGTTATCAAATTAACGCAATCGTCTACCACAAAATCCTAGGTTTACCAATGCGGGCATTAATTAACTTATTTTTATTTTTATTCAAAATAAATCGTAAAGTATTTTATTGAAAAAATAAACATAGAAAATTTAAATATTAAAGCATTGTAGAGAGAATAGATGAATAGTGAAATGTTTAAAGGTGATCATTTTGAGATAGAATATCGAAAGAGTGTAAATATATCCTATAATGGAACAGTGGTTTACATCACAATTGGCTGATTGAGATTAGATTAAAATGAGAAATGAACGAACGTGTGTGATGACCACCTCAACGAGCCTTGCGTTTGGATTGGCGAGTATTCACACCACTACGACCACCAGAGGGACCACCAGTGTTGCCAGAACCAGAGGCAGTATTCTTGCTGGAAGAGCTTGGCTCTTGGATGGACTTGTTCTGCTCTCCAAGCAACATGTACCCAAAGTGAGTGTAATGGGCGTGTGTTCTGATGCCATGCTCGGTCGAGTTCAAGTCGATGCGTTGCATCGTATCGAGACCGGTCAACTTGACCATCTGCATACCGATGAAGAGTTCCAAATCGCGATGACTTGCATCCTTGTCGTAGTCGTTCGACAGTGTCACTCCCTTTTCCTCGGCCAGTTTTCGAATTTGAGGTGTTGGAATATCAACTTTGTAATGAGACATACAATCCACAATGTAGAAAACCTGCTTGAAGTGATATTCCTCTCGGTACAGTGAAGAAATCTCCAGAATGACGTACGAATCGGTCGTGATCTCTTTCATTGGACCAACAGGAAGGGGACGATTCAGTTTAATCGGCTTGAGACCAAGTTTCTGCACAAAGGCGGCCGACGCAAAGCATGAACTGCCCATGGAATAGTTGATAAGAGTACGGCCTAGGGCCTTCTTGTTGGACGATGAGGCACAGACCGTAACGGTGGGCATAAAGCTATAGTGGTCTTTGTAATCAGCATACACCAGAGGACTCATACCAAGGGAACGAGGATGATTGATATTTCTGGGTACGGTGAGCATTGGGTCGGACGGGTCTGGCAATGCAGGCTCCTTTATTGGAGGCTTCACTCGGGCATTTGAAGTGGAGGCAGCAGATTTGAATGAAGACTCACTCGAAGACTTTGCAGATTTGTTGGTAGTGGAAACTTTCGGTGGGAGGCCATCGGCCAGTCGTTTGCAAAGGGACGCGTGATGGCCACGATCACAGTGACGACATTTAGCATCACAATTATGAGAATCTTTATAAAACTTGGCCAAACATTTGTAGCAACGTTTACGACGTTTGATAATGTTCGAGCGGCGGTTGAGTGGGAAGTTAGTGCACTTCTCGGACACGTGGTCTGCTTTGCAAAAGACGCATTGTGTCTCCAGGTTAAGTTCGTCAGTCACAATCGGGTTACGGGAACGGCTTCGAGAAACGCCAGAATTGCCCACCGAAATAGTGTCCACATAATCATCGGGTCGAAATTTCAATAACTTCATACGTTGATTCAACAAATCCAAATGACGCTCAGTAATATCGCCCAGCAAGTCATCCGGAGTAGTATCAAAATCCTGTTCCAGAACCTCCAATTGCTCAATGGCCTGGTCAACGGACTTGTGCAACTTTTCGTCATAACAAATCACATCACACTTGACGTAAATAGAAGAAAGATCCATCAGTCGTTTCACTGTGCGACGGGTGTCAACCGAGGAGCTCGTGATGGTACTCGAGTTGGCACTTTCAGCAATATCTTCCTGGGACGAGTTATTCTTACGTTTGCTGCTTGTGCTGGTCTTCTTGTTTGAAGACATTGTGCTGCCTGGTGACAAAAAAGAAACGCGACGACAATCGACAAATTCTGTGGAGGTAAAGTAGAAATTAGAATAAGACGAGGAACAAAATCGAAATCGAAACGAAAGGAGAGCACACACATTCAGTGCGAACGACGACGACGTTTGTGCTAAAGTGTGAACACTTCAGTGTAAACATCACGAGGCACACAACACTCGATTTGTACAGTGACAGTACATAGACACCACACAGTGATACTGTCCGAGTATGGACTAGTGTGCTTAGTGTTACTCGATGACACTAGATGGAGCAAGTGGCTACAAATTCAAATATATTTGCGGGCTGTCATGTGATTTATTGAGCGAAAATGGATTTTATTTATTTTATGAATATTTAAATATTTGTAGCTTATTTTGATTATTCGAAAATATTTTTAAAAACAAAATTAAAAATAAACAAAACAATAAATCATATAAGTTGACATAAGAATCTTATTGAATAATTTAATGTTTACTAATAAAAGTCGAAAAATTAATGAAATGAGGGGAAGCAGGTTTGAAGGTGTTTGTTTTTTATAATAAAAAATTAAATTAAAAAAGTATTGGGGGGACAAAGGGGAAAGAGGGAAGGGGTGTGAGGGTGTGTGTTTGGGGGGGGGGGGGGAAGAAGTGTGGTGGGGGGGGGGGGGGGGGGGGGGGGCGGGGGGGGGGGGGGGGGGGGTGGGGCTGGGTGTGCGTTGGGGGGGGGGGGGGGGAGGGGTGTGGGGGGGGGGGGGTGGTGCCGGCGGGGGGTTTGGGGGGTGGTCCCGAACTAGTCGACTGATTTCAATGTTCTACTGGTCAACTACTTTCCAAACAATCGCGTTCTACTTCTATCAATTATTCAGAAACTGGAACAATTCACTTAAAGATGTCATTGTGGCGTTCAGCATTGTACCTTTTGTCGGGTACGTTCTATATGGTAAGTGAATATTCTTGATGAACTTATTTTTTAATATTTTGCCTTTATAGCTTGAATCCATTCCATGTTGTACTTTATCCTTACAACACAGTACATCTCGATTAAACAACAAAATATCACCAACAAAACAAAACAATTAATTTCTCATCTACTCAAAAGCACTGAATCCAATTTGTTTGTTTGCCAGAATGTGCTTTGGCACAACTTTACAGAATCGAACCGCCAATGGACATATTCGAGGAAATCACAGCTCAAAACCGACTGTGGAGTAAGTATTTGAGTATTTACTTTGCAGGCAACATTTACGGCATATGTCACATTGTGTATGGCACTTTCTTTGTACAATGTCAGGGCTATTTTGTGCGAATATTCTTTAGTACATATTTGTTGGAGATTAGGGGATTTGTGATGTTGCTCACTTATCAATGCTCCAAATTGGTGCACTCAAATGTAAACATTTATTGGCATCAATGTCAATTTCTGCTGCTGTACAGGTCGACCTTTAAGTACATTCCGTTGAACAGATTGCTCGAGGTATGTGCTCGAATGTATTGACATTTGTCTATTCATTACAATTATATTCACAGATTGATAGAATCAAGTGGAACTCGAGTAATGTTCTAAAAATTGGATTCACTCTCATAATTTCCAAATCAACTCAACCATGTTTGAAATGGTAAGAAGTTCGCAATTATATTCTCAATTGTTAATTGGCGATGCTGTTTTAAATGTTTTCTTACATTAGCACTCTTTTTGTGATGATATTTAGAAGGGAATTGGTTTGGTCAAAATAAAATTTTAAAATTATGACAACTTAAGTGTCAACTTTATTTGTAATTCTAGTCTAAGAGAATTTAGCTATTTTCACTTATATGTGCATTGCCTCACACTGTATTCCAATCAATAAAATTTAATGCCAAAAACGGTTATAAACATTTCTTTCTTGAAGTCATGGGTAAAGACATAAAATTTCACTAAGCAATGCCAAGGGCACTCTTCTTCATCTTCGTCTTCAATTTCCATATGCCGAATTGGTCGATTTAATCGCATAATTTATGTTCGCTTCCTCACATCATCGTTCACTTTCTTCCTCGTCGCACTTATTTTATTGTAAACACATGCAGGATGATGTCTGACGGTGTTATCTTGTTGTTGTGAGTGTGAGAAGTGCACCAACCACATGTTCAAGATATCTTGATGTCTGGGCAGTGCACATGAGAAAATAAGTTTGTCTGGCTTTGTTGTTGCTGCTGCTTCTGTTGTCATTGAGGCAACCTTTGCCTTAAACTCAACTTGTGGGTTTCGTTTTGTACTTGAAATTTCAAATGTTTCAAAAATGATTTCAATATTATTGATTTGTATTTTTGTCTTTGTGCTCTTGGCAGCATTCACACTGAATGCAATTGTTCTGTATATGTTGGCATCGAGAAAATGTTCTCGTTACACACTCAAAATATCGTCGGTCACCCGACTCTTCATGATTAGCATGACGCTGGCCGACTTTCTCAACATGATTTTGGTTGTTCCGTTTATATTTTATTTCATGAATTATAAAGAATGGAATTTTGGTTTGATACTGTGCAAACTGGTGCCATTTGTGCAGATGGTGAGCATCACGATTGTGTCGTACTCGTTGTCAGCAATTGCCATTCAGTGGTACAGCAGTCCAATTGTCAAACCAAACAGATCACCCGTTTCACTGAAGCAGGCACTTTGTGTGCTTGTGTCAGTGTGGGTGATGGCACTGTTTGTCTCATCGCCTATGTTCACATACCACCAAATCGAACGTCTCACCACAATCAAAGAAACCAAAATCAACATGGTCACAAATATCGAGACATTTGAGTTGGAAGCGCCCATTTTCACAAAAGATTCCGTCACCAATGCCTCTGTGTTGAATTTGACCAATTTTTTCGAGCACATTGACCGAATTAAGGAAAAGGCGAAAAACAAGAAAGATGCCACCAGATACGAGTATCACAATATTTGCATGCAAAAGTGGACACAACACTCGCACTCAGTGACATACTACATGGAGATGTTCATCATTCAACATGTTGTGCCCATTCTGATTTGTGCATTCACATACACCAGAATTGTTCAAATGATTTGGTGCAAATCAAAACAACAAAATTCGATCCAGGCAGATGAGCTTGTGAGCAGTGCACAAATAAGCTCATCTGACCGAATGGTATGTTCTACTGTTTAATATGATAAAACCAAATCTAAATTATCCATTTGTAAGGTCGTCAAAATGATGGCCACTTGTACGGCACTGTTCCTGTTTGGCTGGTTACCCCTCAACATACTGAGCCTGTCAATCCATTTGAACATGAACGTAATCGATTTTGATCATTTCTTCCCAATTTGGAATGTCTGTTCATGGCTGGCCGAGTCGCACGCATTCTACAAACCACTGATCTACATTTGTTTGAATGACAATTTCAGTACAGCATTTCGACAAGTCTTTGTTCAATTGGGATCATTTTCGCACCCGTTTAAGCAATTCGAAAATGAGCAACAATCCGATGATCAAATATCGATTGTGGCCATTGAAGAGGCACAGGATGCCGAACAGATGAGATACTCAGTGCTGGACAATGGTTCAACTATTGGAGAGAATTATAAAGTGTAAAGTTTGGTTGTTTAGTTGTTTAGTGTGAGATGTATGATGTGATGTGTATTTGTGTAAGAATACAATTCTTGTATTTTATCTTTGTATTTAGGAAGCTCATAGAACAATGACTCACTCAATGGCTTGGTTTTATCGAGCCGGAAATGATAAATTAATTTGTACAACACGCAAATGATTTACTCCTTTTTTCGAGAATAATAAGATTAAAATTGATTTTATAATTACAATACCTGTTTAAAAATAATTTTCTTGAAAATACCCTTGAATTGATTAATAATGCATTGCTCAAGCACTTAAGCGTATGAAAGTGGTACACGGTGCTTTTTTGCCTAATTCAAATTGGATTCATTTGTGTGTGTTATATGACATATTGAGTACACAGCATTAAACCCTATTTCGAAGCACGCAAACATAAATTGAATTCAACTATTCGTCTATTGGTCTGCAATCTTGTTCATGTGATCACACTCTAATCACTCCATTCAAAATGTCCATAACAAAATCAACATTTGTGCGACTATTGTTTCCATTCAAGTATAATTTGGGAATTATTAAAGATCATCATGTAAATCTAGAGAGAATTCACATTCGCAAAGACAAATCAGTGAACTTTCAAATGAGTCTACTTCGGTGCCTGTGTGTGTTGCAATCGATTCAAATGGGGACAATGTATTTGGCGCCACCGCATGATGCTTTCATCTACTTTGATTTCACTCGTCTCGATGGCTCACCGAACGAATTCAAACTCATCATTGCATCACTGAGCTATCTCATACTTTACACTATTAAGCGACTTTATACGATCGATCATTTTACTATTATTTTCAAAGTCATCTACCAAGTTTTGATTCTACAAAAAGATCAATACTTTCTGCGTTCCTCGATCATTGGCAGTCCTACTCATACAAAAGTATTTAAGCTGGTAAAATATTATGATTACTACATTCAATTACTATCTGCTCCTGGTGGTAAGTTGCCAATTGCCAATATGTCAAATGCCAAAATTGTAATAATTTCTGTACATAACTTGCAGCATTGTGCTTTGTAGCTTTGGAAGCAACATTTGTTCGTGTTTTATATGAAAATTATCGCTCTCGCAACATTCACGAATTGCTCGTCTTCTTGTTGACTTCTCAAGTGACCATTGTCCTGTACAACGTGTCAATTCTGTCAGTAATATTCACCATTCAGTTGAGTACAACCCTCTTCTTTGCCATTACCCTGATTGTGTTTAACCGAATGGACAACATCAATCGCATACTTCCACAGAAAGCATCTCAATTTAAATATTACCACTTTCATCGCTTCTCTTATTTCCACACCAAAACTCTCAAAATAATTTTCGCGATAAACCGAAACTTTGGTTCCATCTTGCTGCGCTTGATTGCCTCATTAATTCCAATGAATGCTTTCATCATTATGTCCATCTTACTTGGACGAGTGCGGCTAATGTTGATCCCAGTAACACTCATCGTATTCCTCACCCAAATGACACTCATCTTGGGCTTTCATGTGCTCACAATGAAGTACATCAACAAAATTCATAGCCACACCAAACAGTTGACTCGTCTGAATGTTCATTCACAATTGGAATCAGCTCGAGCTCGTATTAAGGTGTGCGAGTACATTGCCAAATTTAGCACCAACAAACTTTATGGCATCACTTTTGGAAGTATAGCACTAATTTCGATGGCCTCTTTTGGCAAGGTATTATTAACAACATTTAACTATTCTTTTTAAACTTACATTAAAACTCTACCCTTAGAGTCTCATAATGTACTGTCGTTTCATCATTTACAGTTACAAAATGTTGAAATGAAACGCCATTGTGCATAAAACAATGAGATCCTAAGTTTGTCGTACACAAAACTTGGTTGATCGACCAAAAATGGTTTCCATGAAAACGCTATCGGTGAGCTTTTTATAACATTTGAAGGTTATAACCTATGGGTTCGCATTTTATATTACCCAATGTGTTTTTGTTGCATCATCATGGTATTGTCATATCAATGTAGATAATACAACAACGTTGGCACAGCGTTTGCTTCAATGTGTTTGCCATAAAATGTAGCAAAACTGCATTTGTTTTGCTTCCTTCCTTTCTTACACAAACACAAACATGAATTCTCTACCACCAGATTTCCTATTGTTAATATTCAATCAATTTCCCCTCCAACACCAACTATCCCACCTCCGCATCGTTTGTAAACAATGGAAAACTATTTTGGAACAATTTCATTTTGTCACACAAAAGTCTCTAAAACTGTTTCCATCACACGACTCAGTGGAACAGTATTGTTTCGACTTGATGTTTGCGACCAATCGAGAGTGTGAAAGCTACTTTAAACTTGAACCAATTGGATCGCTAAATGATGATTTGACGCTCCCAAATAATTTCTGCGGAAATCAGCTAAAATTATTGATAAAACTATTTCCAAATGTTCAGCAAATAATAATTTATTTTCCAGAAGATTTTCAGAGTGAATTTGCAAAAGCTTTCGCAAATTTAAATTTCCTAGATCAATTCCGAGTCTTAAACAGTGTTTCATTATTTAATTACTCGTTTGAAGATTTTCAAACAATTCAAATTTTCAATTCTTTAATTAAAAAATTGGAATTCTTTAATTGTGGCGATTATTCTCTAGATGAAAAGTCAAAACAATTTATTGAACAAATTGTACCCCAACTGAATCATTTCTCAATGTTGGGCAATGTGGAAAGCAAGTTATTTTCGCTGTTTGATAAATTAAGTCCAAACTGTCAATCTCTATCAATTGCAGTTCCATTCAATGAACACGAAAATGTGACCATTGATAAATTAAAACAACTTTTGGAGAGGAAACCATTTTTAGTCAATAGTCTGACTAGTCTCAATTTCACTCAAGTGAATGGACTCAAATTGTTCAACTTTATTTGTCAACAATTTTCTTCGTTGCAGACATTGGAAATTTGGTTTCGAGATTCAGTATGTTTTCTCTTTGTAATTTCATAATTTGTAATTTTTTAATGCTTTAGATTTTAATTAATAAAAAGACGATCCAAATATTAAGTCAATTGAAGCATCTCACTGAACTCAAACTTCGCAATGTAGAGATTCCATTTATAAAACTGAAAAACATTGTTAAACTTGAAAACATTAAGAATTTATATCTATGTTTTGAAGAAGAGAACGAGGATCACGATGAAATTGACGCAAAAGCTTTTTGCACTATACTTTCAGGTATATTTCCCAATGTAGAGCAATTAGTGATCAAATATGATGAAACTGTCGAGAAGAAAATTGAAGACAATTTCGACTTGAAAAAATATTTAACAAATTTGAAAATGTTTAAATCGTATTATAAAGATGAGTTTAAGGATTGGATGGGGCAATATCGAAGGGGCCAAGTGAGCTTGAAACATGAATCCGATAATGAAAATGAGCCCGATGAAGATAGTACAGATAGTAGTTCAGATTCGAGTTCACATTCGGTTGGTTAGGAAAATCCTGTGGAAAATTCTGATTAAATTAAATTCTGATTGTTCACAAAGTAAGATCACTATTGGTAATTTAATGATTTAATAAACAAGTGCATTCATATTAATTTTATCACAATTCCTCTACACTGATAAATGTTTGTTGATAATTTTGTTTACATTGACATGACTTTGAGTAAACAGTTTTATTTTGTGCGTTAAAAGTTATTTAGAAAATACTAATTTTGTTCACATTGATTCGACACTTGAAACCACTGATCACTGTTTTTCATCATTTGTTTATTCTCTTTGTGACAATGCTTTCTGCAACCCAATTCTATTGCTGGTTGGTCGCAATATATAGTTTGCCTTGTTGCGCAATGGCACAAAATATAATTTTGTTGTATTTGTTGATTTCTCGCAAAAATTACATCCAACAAGCGCTCAAAATAACTTCAGTTACAAGAACTTTTCTGATTAACTTGATTATTTCTGATTTTATCAGCTGTTGTCTGGCTATTCCAACTTTGATATTTCTAATACTCAACAATGAATACTCTTTTTGGCCGAATTTCTGTCGAATTGTACCATTTCTTCAATTGGCTCTCACCACCGTTTCGTCCTACACGTTGGCAGCTGTTGCCATTCAGTGGTACAATAGTCCGGTGGTGAAGGCACACAAACAACCTGTTTCCCTGAAACAGTCACTGCTCATGGTTGTGCTCATTTGGTTAATGGCATTCGTCGTTGCATCACCAATGTTGGCTTATGCCGAAAATGTACGTCTCGAGTGGATTGACCAAATTGAAGTTCCTATGTTAGAGTTTGTTCGAAACTATTTTTCAGATAAGAGAGTACAAAAGGTCATGACCGATAGCCTTCCACTCGAGAAATGCTCTAATAAATGGGGTTTGACTTGGCACTTCTTATCGTACCTCTTCCAAACGTTTCTCATTTCTCATTTGATTCCATTCCTCATTTGTGCGTTTTGTTATCTCAAGATTGTTAAAGTTGTTTGGTCCAAAAATAATCAATCTTCGGAAAATGAAATAAATTCCTTTGATATTGAGGTAACTTTTATAATTTATTAAATTATTAAATTATTGACAATTTGGCATTACAGGTGGTCCGAATGATGTTTGCCTGTACAGTGTATTTTGTGCTCTGTTGGTTACCCTTCAATCTAGTGAACATTGTTTGTCATTATTTGTATCACGCCACTCAACTCGACCATTTCTCAACAATTTCAAATGTATGCTTCTGGTTGGGACAATCGAGTGCACTCTTTAAGCCACTGATCTACATGTGCTTTAATCGAAATTTCTGGTTTGCACACATTCAAATGGTCGATTCTAAATTGAGAAATAATGAAAATCCTAGCGAAGACAATGAACAAAGTAATGGCAGTGAAGAGATTATTCGTTATTCTACCCTTTTGGATAAACAAGAAATTACTAATGTTTCGTAGAACCACCTTTTTACCTTGAAAATAATTTATATTTCCGTTTTTAATATTAACATTTAAAACAGTGAAGGTCTCCTTTATAAACTATGCCATTATTATTATTAATTATTTCGTTCCTAATAATAAAAATTATCATCCGAGTATTTAAATATTTGTAATT